>HG995171.1:10247500-11625500 GCA_905333005.2 Lycaena phlaeas | reverse complement strand
TGTTTGTTAATCTTCCTTATTATTTACAGTTTTTGTAGGTTACGTTTATGAGTGTTTGACGATATTTGAGTCTGGAATCAAGAATAATTTACTTCTTGATATTGCGTTAGTGATAGTAAAGTAATTATTGAGTAGACTATAGACCTCTTGATGTATTATTCTGCATTTTTTTTCATCTATAATACACACACACACACAGCTGATTTATATTTTCTATTCGTAGATAGTGCTGAAACATAGAGCTAAAACTGAAAACTGAAAGTATAGGTACCGTCAAATAGTTTTTTACTTAAATT
This sequence comes from Lycaena phlaeas, assembly GCA_905333005.2. Lineage (NCBI taxonomy): Eukaryota > Metazoa > Arthropoda > Insecta > Lepidoptera > Lycaenidae > Lycaena > Lycaena phlaeas. The sequence continues at coordinate 11,625,204 of HG995171.1, read as the reverse complement.
GAATATCTTAACTTTAGCTAGCGCTTAGCAACAAATACTTTTACCTGTAATTAAAGTTTGCGGCAAAGATAATATCGGTTGCGATTGCCGGGAACTACTTAATTACTTCCCGGGAGCGATCCAAGTGGGTTTGAAGATTTACTACTCTTGACCCCACTTGAGTCCCCAGCGCCCCTTCCTTATCAAATAACATGTAATTATTGATCATAATTAATTGCGATTAAAATTTGATCAGCCTCCAGTGTTATCGGTAGCGTACCTACTCGTATGACAAAGTGGGTCAAATATTGGCTCAGTCGGATTTGGTCCTATGTTAGAAGAAAAGTTTTTCCAAAATTTACCCGTTCAATTAAACACGAAGTCATCGCTCTGTAATCAGTGAGAAAACACCGTGATATAGCCTGCATATCTGATGATATTAATAAATCTTTGAAAGAGCTTATAGTTCATAATTCTATATTGGTCCAGAGCACAGGCAAACTATGAGTATGTTTGCCAATTTTTATTGGAGGAAATAGTATCATTTCAAAGATGACTTGCCCTGTATTAGGATTGATTGGGGTTAGTCATGACGTTAATGATGATTGATGTAGAAGAAGCATTATGCTTAAAGAGTAAGTAAAGTATCAAATCTTGTATATCCCACTGCTGAAATTGCAGTGTTTGGCAGCCGTTGGCTTCGTAAGCAGGAAGTGCATGTTGCACTATATACTGTAGATTTCTCTTAATTTTATACTAATAAATAACACTGAAGTCTTTGATTGTTTGATCGCGCAAATCTTAGGAACTATTGGTCGGATTTGAACAAGTATCGTTGAGTTTTATATATCCCATTTATTGAGAAAGGATTTCGTTGTAAATCTAGTATTTAGTAAAGCCACTTGATGAAAAACAGCAAGATAGTAGCCACCATGGGCGTGTCACACAACCCGTATCGTAAAAACCTTAAAATGAATCATTAATTGTCATTATGTCTAGCCAGCTATTGATTTTCACTATCGTGTCACGAGTACAAAGTGACACTGCAACCTTGGTTCTACTTTCTGTCATGCTTAAAAAACATTCGATAGAAGTAAAAAAAAAAACAACTTATTAAGACATAAGATGCTAATTTTTGGTGCCAGTTATAATTACACAAATTGTCTGCTTCCCTTCTCTCCGAAGCACAGCATAGCTGTTTTGCGGTAGAAACAAGCATGATGGTGGTACCTAAGCAGTCGAGAATACAGCATAACACATCCCTCCAACTAAGCACTAAGAAACATTTCACAACTCTATATAGTTACTTTCAAACTACTCAAGAAAAATTAAGTATTTTGACAATTATATTTTCTAATTTGATGGTTTACAGGGTGGCTCTGGTTCACAGTCGAGTAGTGCCTTTTGAAGACCGAATCCTGGTGGCGGGGGATTACTGAGTAGTGTTGTTGGTCCCGATATTGGTTCCGCCGCAAATCTTCCATTTCTGTAACAATTGATCAATCTCAAAGTGCTTCAAATATTTTATGGTATTTTGTAAGAAATATTTGCAAGTTATTTTGCAGTCAAATTGGGCTAGCACGACTTTTTGCTAACATGAAATTAGTGTAGTATGTTTCTAGTCAAATAGTATTGTCGAGTATCAAAAATATTTACTAACATACATATTTTCAATCTCCAATACTGATAAAATAAAATTGGATATATAATAGCATGTATATATAACGTATTTCAATGTATGTAATTGTATATGATTTAGATTAATGAAGGTAGATCAATACATTAATTACGAAAGCTAGGATATGCCTGTACTCGGAATGGAAACATAATATCTTAAAACATCAACTCGTCTTTGCCGAATTAATACTTTCATACCTGTTTGGTAGATCTACTTAGGTTTTTAGATTAAAAAATAGAATCAACACAAATATTATGTCCCTTGGCTGAGCACGGGTCTCCTTCTCGAAATTTGGCGAGGAGGATACTGGGTCATAGATTATTTATGCACTGGCCCAATCACTTATGAGCTTGACATACCTTCAAAGACTAATCTCATCAGGCATGCAGGTTTTCTGGTTTTCTCCCGATGTTCTCCTTCATCGATGAGCTAACGATGATCTCATGTTTAGGTGCACTTAGAAATTTTACAAATTTAGATAAACCCATTTCAAGGCACCACAGGGGGGTTAAGATCGAACCCGGAACCTCTCACACAAGAGGCTTAGCCCACACCCACTGGACCATAGTCGCTTACGGCTAAAATGGAGAGATATATTTTCTAATCTATTTATAAATCTCTTACTGGTCAATACAAAAAAAAATTGGTTTTCAGTATAGTCGGTTTACGGACGGTAGTTTCAAGTTTGACGTGACAACGTCAAACATTACATGCAGCACAAACCGAACTGAGCCGATCGCTCGAGCCGATCATACCTCTCGTTCGTGCCGCGCTCTCGCATGCGGAACGCGACACAACGTAATCTTTTTGTTCATGCTGCCCGTAATATCGAGTAAGTAGACGTTTTCACGCCAAGACACCTACAAAAGTGCATAAACACAAATCAATGATACGGTGTAGTCTGTATTCATCATACAAATTATCTACACGTGACGGGATCCTGTAGCCTGATCATTCGACCAACCATTTGTACTTTCTATCTTCGCGCGATTTCTGATGGACGAAGTGGCGAGAAGTCGGCCTTTTACTCGTTCATTTGATTCTTTTCTTACGGTGATTGAAAAACGGTTGTCAGTGATGATGATGTGACCCAATACACGGTGAGTATTTTAAATCAACGCACATTTAAAATATTGTAACGAAAGTCCGATAATACTCTCATATTAATGAACACTGAATTGATATGGATCAATGATAAGTGTTCGACGATTTAAAATATATAAAAAACGATTCAACGCGCAGTAATGTATTTTTTAATAAATGTATAATATTATGACGTATTTCATCACACTACTATAAAACTAGCAGCGCAGCGCGGTTTTACGCGGGATACATTGTAGGCATTCATACATCTGTGATTAGAGGCTTTGTCTTATTTTGATGTGTAATCTATATTATAATTGTAGAATTGCATCATAAATCGTAATCCATTCAATAGATTTTTTGTGAAAGAGCAAACATCCAAACATCCAAAATTACAAACTTTTGCCTTTATGTAATTATTATTTATTTATATTATTAGTATTTTCCAATGCAACAGAATCGACCAGCATCTAAATTTACTTAAGCATTCACGTTGATCTTAGACTCTTTTTCAAGCGTATTTGGCTCATACAGTATGATATTTATTAGGTAAGAGTACAAGACGTTATATTTATTTTAACACTTTACAAATATGTGTTTAATTTTATTCAGATTGCTAATTTCAAATAACAGGCAAATTTTGATATCCTTCATACATGTAGGATCCTAGTAATTTTATAAACGTAAATGTTCGTATATCATATGTATGTTCGTTACTCTTTTACACAAAAACTAATGCATTTATTTCAATAAAACTTTACAATTAACTTTATGCAGATCATACGTCAGAATAACACAGGTTATACTTTACATCGATACTGTATGAATTATCCAAAAACTAATCATTTAAAGATGAAATTGCGTGCAACACCAACTAGTTCTATATAAAAAAAAATGTACAAAGTAGCTAATACAACAAACATACTTCAGACTAAAGAAATACTAACAAATTAGGACAAATTTTAAATTTACGAAATATATAACTTTACTTTCTGCGAGTATTCCAACACCATCAATATAAGGAAACGAAGACAAAAGGAATGAAAAACCTTTTTTTGTTTCCGTACACGAAATTGTTGAATTAAATCGTATAATGGTGAAGGGGACGACGGACTCGAAAAAATCTCGAACCCGGGCATTCTTGGGAATACAATCCCGTGGGCACTCTTGGGATAGCTTTAAGGGTTTAAGTATTTAGAATTTTAGTAGACTATTCTATTGATGATATAAAGGAAACTATACGTTAATGCAATATAAAAAAAAAATTAGCTCATCCACATGATATAGACAGTTTTTGAATATAGGGCTAATGAAAAATGACTATTATATTATAAGAATGATGGTAAATCATTTATTAATACAATTATATACTTACTGTGGACCGCATGGTGGGATACCCCCGCATTTCAAAGTTTGTATTATATTGTGCACGTCGCAAATATTTAAATCCTCCTATAATAAAAAAAAAACAGTTAATTATTACAAAAAAAAATTGTATTATTGCATATAGTATATTTAAATAAATGTAGCCAGTAATTCATAGCAATATTTTCTGAGTTTCATTTTCCCCCACGACAACAAATAAAGAAAGAAAGAAAATAATTTTACTGTTTACAAATAACTTAAAATAGACATTACAGCCATTAAAAATAACTGTAACTAACATAAAACCTACTCAGTTTGAGTGACGATTGGCCCAGGCTCACTTCTTGAGAGAGAAGATCGGATTCAACCCTGAAGCCTGTACCTTGGGGTTTCCTAAATGTCTCGTGTCATCATCGCTCGCTCACAAAGGAAAACGTCGTGAGGACTGTATAATCATAGCATGTTCATGAGATGACCTTGGTATGGTATGCTTGGATGAGGTGACCTTAAATAACACACATTCTCAAGTGTCTGACCCTAGCTAAGGTAAAAATAATTCAAATGTATACACATATTTCAAACAAACCAAAGTATTTCAAACACTGGTCAAATGCCAACGTTTGATTTTTTTTAGCCTTAGTAATAATGAAAAGTATCAAGTCAAAAATTTAGTTAATAAATCGCAGTAACAGTGAATTTCAAGCGAAGTATAAATTATTGAATATTCCCATAGTGAATAGTCAAAAAGTGACGACTGACGTCCGTTTTGCAAAAAATCCTAAATAAAACTTGCCATATACAGCCGAAAGCACTGAAATTGAAATGTATCAGAATCCTAAAAATTCATAAAGAGATTTTTGGCGTACAACCCTCGAACTAGTGAATCAATTTTTTTCTAAAAATATTTTTTTGTTTCAAAGAGCATTTTAATAAAATATGATTAATAATTTAATTACATTACAGAAAAAATAAAAGAGAATTTTAGAATTTTAATTATGAAAGTTATTTCTGTATTCTATATAGTACGGGAGCTAGCAACGTTTGAAAAGTACGTATTTTAGCTCATTAATGGTTGGTGCTACTTACATCATAGAGCGATGATGGTTTGGTAGGTAATTGACTGGGCCTCTTGAGGCAGAAGGTCCGGGTTCGATTCTCAAAAGAAGAAGGGCAGGGACCCCGTGTGGTGCCTTGGGGTTTCTAAATTTGTAAGCACACCCTAAACACGAGACCATCGGTCGCACAGCGGTGAAGGAAAACAACGTGTAGAAACCTGTGTGAAGTTTACCAACCCAGCCAGCGCATCGGAGAGCTATGACCCATTAACTTCCTCGCTTGATTTCGAGAAAAAGACCCGTGTTCAGCAATTGAAAATAGTATGGGTTGAAACTTAATTTTTACTTCTTTTTACTCACATAATAGTCATCATTAACCACCATAACTGGCGCGTTGACACAGGCGCCCTGGCACTGAACAGTCTCCACCGAAAACATGCCATCCTCGGATACACTACCCTCACTGCAGCAGGTTGCCTCCTCCACAGCGCGCAATATGATATCCGACCCGCGTATCATACACGGCGTTGTTACGCAAACTTTCACGTTAAAGTTTCCTTTAAAGCGTCTGAAATAAATATTCATAGAAAAAGTTGGTGCCATTTCAATGTATGTTAATAAATTAGTTTTAATGATGGTAGCGGGGTTTTAAATAAAAAGGAAATGGATATTTGATAGAGCAAGAAGTGAGTGAAAGAGAGAGAGAATTACTAAGTATTATTTACATTTAAAGGCAAAATGGAGGCACGAGGCATACGAAGCTGATCGAGCCGATGAATGGGAACATTAAAAGCAAGGAAGATGATTATGATGAATCATCATCTATTCTTATTAATATAAGGAACATGAGAAGCATTTACACCACTTATAAACTAAAATGATAGTTATTAAGATCAAATTCTAAATAGAACTACATCAAATAAATAAGTCATAATCGTTATGTTACGATTGTAACAACGCTCTACTGTATCTCTATTGAACTATATTTTAGGTATTTAGTTATTTTATTCTCTTTCTAGGAGAGTGTTAATAAATCATACTATAAGCTCAACTATGGCTAAGCAAGAGGATCACAAAATCAATTAGAGAAAAGTTGTGGGCAATATCTAGTCGTTATTTCACAAACCTGTTATTCATGGTGTAAAATGTAGCCCATTCGTAAACTCTCATCCTCGGTACACTAAGGGTCTCGGCCACTTTGTGCATGGCTGATATTGGAATCCATCCGACCTGCCTTTGAACAATATCCAACGCCGCACTCAAAGCCGATCGCTGGGCTCCTTCTGGATAATTCTTAATTATTGCCGACAGCCTCTGCATAGAGCGATGTAATTTCAGATAAGTGTTCATGTAATAAAACTAAATAAATGTGCTATTTTAGTAAATTATTTTCAGTGACTATTTAATGTTTTGCACATTGAGTTTTTATTGGTTATTGTGGTATTTTTGGTAAAGTCATGTTGGGATAGGTTTTGTTTTAGAAATACAGTTGAGAAGAGGTGCTGCATGCTGCTTTGCAGGAAAATTGAGCCAACGCGACGAGAATGTATGGTCGTGGATTGTCACCAAAAGACTTCGACTGTACGTTTGCCCGTATATGCTGTTAAAAAAAAGAGTAAGAGTAATCATTCTTAGTATAAAATGCTCATGTACCTAGGATCGTGAACTGATGATAAGTCATTTAAATCGCGTAATTATAGTACAAACAGCTTAAATTTCGTACTGCTCACTATGTTGTGTTTTCGTAGCGTAAAATTTAATTTTAATATGTATAAAGTTAAGCTGTATCGATAACATTATTACGATAGTAGCTCATAATAACTTAATACCGATTTTCGGCTTCAATATGTTTTTGATTATTCACGATTTTAATAGCCATTGTAATTTTACGCTCACGTTGTGGGAAATTCGAAATAACTTTACCATAATACGAAATTTAAATAATATATTTACGCTAGAATAAAATATATCGACAATCTTGTTTAATCTTAAATTAGTCCTATATCCTATAACCCTTTCCTTCCTCATTTTTTCAACCCGTATGTTCGACATGTTTTTAGTTTAGTTTTGTATGTATAATATGTATGTATCACTTGTAATATTTAAAGAAAGTATGCATTGCATTCATTAACATTATTAAACGACACATACACATTGTGGTTACATTCATACACGCCCTCATAATATGTTACGTGAATGTGTATGAGAAACGTTTAAGGTAATATTCGAGAATGTTCTTGTCAATAGATTGGAATGAATGAAATGAATGGTTATACTAATGGAAACTCAAATTGATGTCAACACGTCGTTTGTACGAAAATCAATAAACATACGCGTAATTTACCAGAAATACTCAATAAGTAAATAGGTAACCCAAATATGCTGTTTTCTCATATTTACGCGAGTGTCACTCACTATTATCAAACAACTTTTACGTATTCTATCACGGCTTATTGAGTTTTTTATATGACAGACGTTTGGGATACATTACCGGGTATTCGTCTACTTTTTCGGGTAAAGTATGTAATAAAAAAGTAAAAGTAAAGTATGTAATGTTACTCGAAACTAGAGTCATTGATATAACGTACTGTATAAAAAAATTAAAATGGAGATGGACTGGTCATATGATTAGAAGCAAAATGAATAAATGGTCTGAAGACAGAGTGGTGGGTGCCCGAGACAACACAAAAGAAAGAAAGGGAGGCAGCGTCGCAGATGGGAAGACGATATGAGGAGAATGGCGGGGATTACCTGGACAAGATTGGCACGTAACCGCACACTGTGGAAAACTTTAGAGGAGGCCTATGCTGGACAAGCAAGACGATCTTCACGTGCCGGTGTCTCATATACATACATTATATTGTAATAGGTTAAGTTGAATGTTATGTAAAGATTGTTAATAAAGGCTATTAATATTATTATTATGGTAATGTTAATGTAATGGTAGTGTAAAAAGTGGCTAGGTAATGAATCCTTTACATAATTTTTTTTAGACTAGACCTAGATACCTAGATCATTCCACCGCTGCTACTCCTTTAGAGCTAGGGTTGACAGCGATATACACAATGGATTAATGCAATGAATATTGTTATAGGTACATAATATAGCCTCTGAGGTATTTAATGGAAACATACCTTCATATTTGCTTCAGTAAATTCAAAAGGCGTCTGTGCATTGTTATTTTCACTATCTCTGTGCACATTTAGTTCTTCGCTCTGACATGGGATTGTTATAGAAATATTTCTATGTAAACGAAGAATCTAGAAGCAAAGATACATTTAGGTAATGCACATTTTATCATAATATTTTTAGCGATGAATGCACAACGGCGAAGTGCAATGAAGGAAAAGCAAAATGCAAATAAAGTAATTTCTAAGAGTTACCCGAGTAATATTGCTGTATTTTACGAGAGATAGCATTTTATTATTATTTCAATATCAAAGTCTTTCAAAGCGCGTATTAATTAATTTGTGATTTAATAACAAAGTTCAAAATTACTTGACATTTAGTGACGGATCAATTAAATTTAGAAAAGAGGTTTTGTTTTCAAAGGATATTTATGAGTTGTTCATAGTTATGGTACAAATATATAAAATGAGAGTATCTGCTTGTTCTTTTAAATTAGTGTGAAAGTTTATCTATGATACTTAAATTTAAAAAATTCGTTTCAAGATTCTCGAGTGGCAAGGGATCGATCATCTTGGTGTTCATTGAGAAAGGCCTAAGTCCAGAGTGGACAGATGGATGCATAAAAGTTGATGATGATGATATAATTTGATTTAGTATTGTCAAATTCTAAAATCGCTTTTTTATCATAGACAAAATGTGGCCAACAATAGCTACTGCCCGCATTAACTTAGAATTACCGCAGACCTGAGTTACCTCATACAATATCAGCTGTCTGCAAGTTAAAAAATCGGGCGATGAGGATATTGGGCCATAATTCATCGACGCGCTGGCCCAACACGGTTTTGTGAACTTCACACACCTTCAAAGACTTTCAATCTCATCAGGCATGCAGGTTTCCTCACAATGTTTTCCTTTACCGTCGAGCGAGAGATTGGTCTTGCGTTTATAGTGGAATCAGAAATTTAGAAAAACTTATATCTTTGCACCACAGTGGAGTCAGGATCAAAACCGGACCCTCTTGGTCAAGAGGTCAAGCCCCTTAGCCGATGGACCATCGTCGCTCAATGTTGCAAGTAAAACTCCCGTCAAAGGTAGTACAGAGCAGGGGAGGAATAATGGCTGATGATGATGATGATGATTTAAGATAACAAAAGCTTAATTTGTGCGACGACAACGTGTGAGTGAAATGAGTAGGAGTTTTATCTGCGCAGAATGTTTCATTAAATTGTGATGAAGATAATTGGTATTAGCGAGAAAATCTAATTTGATCTATACTTATATAATACATTTGACTTTGCAATACATTTACAATACATTTGACGACCTCTGTGGCTCAACGGTTAGCGTGTTGACGCTCAAGCCGGAGGTCGCGGGTTCGGATCCCGCCAGGGAACAAAAAAGTTTCTGTGTTCCTGGGTCATGGATGTGTATTAAATATGTGTATTATATAATAAAAATCTTAAATATAAGTATTAATATAAAACGTATTAAATATATGTATTTCCGTTGTCTGGTACCCGTAACACAAGTCTCTTCGAGTACTTAGCACGGGACCAGATTGACGTGGTGTAAAAAGCGTCCATAGATATTATTATTATTATTATTATTATTATTATTATTATTTGTTATTCATGCGATTCGGTAAAATGTTTCATTATAATAAAACAATTTTCACGGATTTTATCGCGGCTTGAGTTTTTTACGTGCCCGGAATTTCGCATACTTTACAGCAACCATGGTCACAGATGTCAGTCGGAGTCAGTCCTTCCGTGGGAAGGCCATTACTAGCACCGTGACTTACGCCCTATTTAAGAAACGTTTGTCAAAGTGTATGTAAACTAATACAGCTGTTAATGACGGTTAACATACGGTTCTATAGTCCTCGCCACTTTAGAAGTCCGATAGACGCGGCGCTGCGGTCTCATAACTCAATGTTGCCAATTTCTAGTGCAATGATTTTCCACCAAGTCTAGTACAATAAAAAATTTAAATAATTATAGGGCCTATGGTCAGTAGTGGATTGTTAAAGACTGATGATGATAATAATGACAAAAATAATTATAGCAGCAAAATAAAAATCTCCCTGCCAGGTTTTAGTAAAATAAAACATTTTTTTGTAAATATTTCGTTCGTATTTTTAACGTATAACCGATTAGTAGAATTCATCTAAAACAAGCTTCTTCGGATGTGTTCAGCTTTTGCCAGGAGTGACGATTTTCTCAGAAGTAATTGCTGCCATTGTTACTTCTTTTGTTATTCGACCTTTTTTACAGAAACACCTGAAAATATAATTCCTCTGAGCAAGGATTTAATTCTTTTACCTTGTATTTATATTCATGTAAAATATCATAAGATAAATGTAGGTATAGAGTTAATGATAACATTTTAACAATAAATTAGGCAAAAATAAGTGACTCTGGCATCTCTAAAATTTACCTGTCATGTCAGTGACATTTATAAACATATTATTCAACGGGGTTAATTGTTGTTTATTTTTACTTTCTAATTCACAAAATTATTTCAGTTTAATGATCATTATACGGCCTTCACTTTTTACACCTCACTTTATATTATATGCTCCATATTTCACGTAAAACAATTTAAAATATCACAACTTCTTACTCCAGACAGACGTCAAGATGTCAATGTTGTCAAATTTAGTTCGGGCATTAGTCGCAGGACTTCAAAAGTGGCGATGACTCTAGAGTCAAATTTGACAGCTTTTCATTGAAGTGGCTATGTCAACTGACAGCACGATCAAATTAAGTTAAATTTCACCATGCTTCTAGCAACTCACTTAACACTTAACAAGAGATTTGACAGTATATATTTTGTTCATTTTTGTCTTGATCAGCCTTTCTGAAACCGAGCGTTAGCATCTTATTTCTCATATAGCCAACACATGAATGACTTGCATATTTTAGTTTCAGGTAAACTAATTTATGAAACATGGGCGATGTTGACCACTTAAAATAATCATCATCATCCGATTGAGCTCTATATTATAATCATCGCTGGTGAATCTGCAATCAACAGATGTTAATTAATATTTGTGCTATAAGCCCTTTAAACAAAGATTGAATCAGGAATGGCCGTGTATTTATAATGTATTTCGCAGGCTCTATTAATCGACCGCTCCCAATCATGATTGATTGCAATAACGAATATTACTGACCAAAACACGAGTGCACCGCTATTGATTAACAAGAGCTTATACGGGCGACTGCGTTCAAATTTACCACTTTCATTATTATTTTTATATGACATTTATAAGTTAACATGTTTTTATTCCAGTTTCCTGAACAAGCCGGTGAAAAGAAGCCGCCGATGATAAGATTTAAGCATTTAGAAATATTTATATATTGCATATGTAACAGTTGTCTGATTGCCATAATACAAGTTTTATCTAGTTTAGCGTGAGATGATCGCGTGTAAATTATCACAACATATTATTATTACTATTATATTATAATATATTCTTGTATTAGATATTCCTTGCCAAACGAAAACACAATATTAAGTTTGTATTTAAACGTTATTTGGTTCTGCTAAAATACTGTTGGTAATATTTTTATGAGTGAAATTATTAAAATTTGTATGTAAGCATATGAAAGGAAAAAATGGTTACAGAAGAAACAACATGAATTTTACATCGATCCAGTTGAAATAAGCGCGGTATACGCATAATAAATAAGGAATTACTTGATACTACTAGTATACTATGCTAAACTATGGACACACAGCTTTGCCTTAATTTTCAAAGAATACTTGGGTACAGATATACGTATTTTATCACCAAATATCAATATAAATATCAGACAAAAACATTGCAGACAAAAAAAAAATATCTGTCAGTAATTTTACATTTCGGCCTTTTAGTTTTTGATTATTACGAGATATATAATTTGAGCAGTGCTGAATCATGTTCATTGGTGTTAAATTGTTTTCATTTGCTATTGTAAATTTACGTCAAAAATAAATATGATCAGAGCTTTTCTGTTGATTGCGCTAATAAGCAATAAACTGCTTGAATTTCATTATAATTTTCACCATTTTACCCGTCCTCTCATTTAAATGCAAACTTTTAACTTAGTTCTTGTTTCTAGCAGAGCTGAAGGTTTTCTCGTTTATTGGGCCCGTTACGACCGTAATTTGTTTAATGTCATGGGTCAAAAGAGGAATTGGAAACATTAACTATTCATATTTTTGAAGTAAAATTTTCTTCCCTAAAAATCTTATAAGTACGCGTCACCAACATGGTAATGTTTCATTATGACGTCACCAAATACCTGGGCCTACTATGGCCGATGTGGCGGAGACTGCTTAGGTAGCGGCCGGTCAGTCCCCCATTTAGAGGAATAATTCGACCTTTCGATGAGTCCAACCTGTCTCTGAAGTACTCCTATTGACTGCACTGACCTTCAAAAACTGGCAGAAGGCACTTACAGTGGTTTTAGAGAGGGTGTTGGTTGAGTGAAAAAAAACTACTGTTGCAAAGCGAGGACAGGTTGGGTTAGAACTATGTACGAGATGTACAAATCCACTGTAATTTTTTGTATATTGTTATAGCTATTTATAATGTTTAGTTCTATAAGCGGTAGAATTGTTTATAACTTCATACCAAATCGTCACACGTGTGCAACTACACGAATGCATCAATTATTTTAAACGCACAAAAATATGTCTGAAAATCTAAACCGGCTAAAAAATCGGCGTTAAGTGAAAATCTTCACTAAAAAAAAAAGAAACAGTCACTTAAAAGCTCTTTTAAATTTCACGAATTGTATTCGTTTGCCGAAAATAAAGACAAAAAATCAGATTTGTTAGTTGTGAAAAGTTTAAAAAACCTTTGAGAACAACCCGATCATTTGTAAAGTGTTGCTAACATGAAAATACTTTCACATATTTTTTTTTCTAACGGGAAATGTAAAAAGTTTTATTTACTTCACCAATAACAATATGGTAGGCACCTGAATATTTTTTTGTTTGCTGTGTGAGTACTTCAACTTTGTTTGTTTTGAAACCGCTAGTAACTTGTATCGGTTAGCTAAGTGCTGAACTACAACGCGTCGGCGTATTTTGGGGTTTACGTCTGTTTACTTAATACATTTAAGGCCGCCTTATCTCTTACTCAAATTTTATAAACAATATAATAATTGAACTATTCTATTATGTGTAGTAGTACATAGTATTTACTGCATTTTTTTTGAAGAAGTTTTTGTAGTGATAACTTTTTTAGGTTTTTGTTGACTTCTTTTTTTTTCTTTTTTTGTGTCATTTGGTATGTAGCATTACAGTACGACTCGGTCGCTTCCTCTGTGTACAAAGTCCAAGTTTAAATAAAGATTTAAAAAAACTTCTTTAGCCGCATTGAGGCTTTTTTGGTCGGGGAAAATGTGATAGATTCGCGTCACTGACATGTTAATATGATGTAATTTCAAAGTCTTCAATAAAAAATTAAGTGTTATAATATCATAATATTTAGTTTTCTCTTCTATCAGCATTTTCTGTAAATGAAATTTTTGGATTGAAAACCGCTTTAGATGTGTTGAATCTTAATTTAAGATTTTAATGTTGAAAAGGTTTAAAAATCGGTCAAGTAGTTTTTAATTTGTAACAAACAAAAAAACATAGATTTTAATTTGGTGTATTTATAAAATTAGTTTTAGTAGGTATCCCAAAAATAATTATTTAAGAGCAGTTGGTGCGTAGGACAACCGTTTCCTAAAGGTAGCTTTGTTCTTCTTGTGACTAGCACCTTCAAAAAAAACAAACAAAGTCTCCATCATCATCATTATCGGCATTTATCCCTCCACTGCTGCCTTTAATGAACGACAAGATGCCTTTTGCCACTCCCAACCAACAAACTCTTCGTCTGTATAATATCATTAAGTAAAGATTTACCTTTTACATTAAGTTATAAAATTTATATTCAATTGATGGAAGACTCCAAAAGTTATAATTTACGAAATTAATTCAAACCATTTGACCTTAAAGCTTATTACGAAAGTTATAGAGAGTTTTTGAAATTAATACAAGATTTGGCTAGTTAATAAAGCTACTTCACAAATATCTCATTTCGTAGGGAGATTAAAATATTATGACAGTATTTGGAAACAGTAACTCAGGGAAAATTTCATCATTATCATCAGCCTTTATCCATCCACTGCTGAACATAGGCCTCCCTCAATGAACGACAAGACTACCGATTCCTTGCTGCTCGCATCCAACGCAGACATGCCACTGCACGGGGATAGTCTTCTCATTTATGACTTATTAATTTGTTATTATTAACAACCTCTTACATCATCGTCATCAGTCTCTCTTCGTTCACCGCTGAACATGTAAATTGTTAAAAGTCTTAAAAGTATTTTAAATAAAAAAAATGTAAATATTTCAAATATACACGTCCCTACGTTTGATATTAACGGATATTGGAAGATGGTAAACGATGGCAGTTGGATCTAGTCTGGCTAACTAATATTCGAAGGATGCAATATCGCTTCGCCCATAAAATCGCTCGGGGCGAATATCTTGGTCACATTATTGACCTTATAGAATTTCAGTGAGTCGGGGTAATTTTAACGTCATAAAGACGTCATACTTTTTGACTTGCTTAATAATTACATAATCATGACTTGGGGCCGAGGCAGATGTTCTGATACAGTGCCTAAGTATCGAGCCTAAAAAACCATAGTCAGATTTTTTTCTATTAGATTTCATGTAATTGTTACAATTAGTGAAATCTATCCTGTTATTTCACAGATTACAATAGAAAAGGAGACTAGGTTAGGAGTCCATGAGTATGGTTAAAACCATCTATACTGATTGATTTATATCAAACTATCTGTACTGATACTGTAGGTAATGTTTGTGAATTTGTGAGGTTGTAGGCTGTAACGTTTGCATTTACTGAACCTATACCTGAAAATTTTGACATTCATAGAAAACTACTAGGATGTCATGACACCGTCATGCCGTTTTCTGTCACGTCATCCGAGGCAATTTTACTTTAGAAAGCTTAAATAGATGTTTAATATCAAAAACCATACCCACAAAAATACGAAAAAAAAAACAACCTTTGTTACTTTAATATTTTAAATAAAAACCTATTAGGTTAAAATAATATATTCGGATGATAAATAATTATTTCCTACAATTTAGTATTTGTTTATTGTTAGTATTTAATGAGTGTAGGCATTTCACCTTTTCACATTAATTAAGAAAAGAGTAAGGCTGTTTGTTTTACATACAAGTGGAAATTGGAATAACGAATTAAGAGAAAAGAAACTCTCTACATTCGAATGCTTTTTGGGTCTTTTTTAACAAGAATAAAACTAGTGAACGACATTTGCATATATTATCAGCCTATCTTGCAACCAACGCCGATATTTTAGGATGCATTAAAATATTGTCAGTCTATTACAAAATGGTTAGACATTTTAACAGTGCACCCGGGCCGAGTGAGTTCAAACTAAAAACTTTTCCATTTAAACTTGAAAACAACTTCTTTGGCCGCGTATAAACCGATTGAGATAGTGCTTCTTTGTTAGTCAAGGTACAAACGAAAATATTTTTGATTATAAAATTAAACATAAATGTTTCTTTTTACGTGGAACGTATATAACCCTCCGTACGGGGGGTGCTCCATGCAAAATGGGCCCTTTCTTGCCTCTGTCTGCCGTAAGGAACTTAGCTGTTTTTGTAAGCATTACCACAGAGGCTTACCTCTCTTCTCAAAATAGCGAATAAAAAACTTAATATTTTGTCTTTTATTGAATTGTGGAATTAATTTGAAAAAAATAATAATAGCCTGATAATATTAATTGTCTTTGACGATATGTAAATTTTCCATACCGATGTTATGCCAGAATTGCTTAAATATAAGAGGTATTAATACAGTTCTGGTAATATATGTACAGTTATAATATATAAAATAAATATTGGAAAAAGTGTATATAAAGTTTTATTATAGTGACTATAACATGAATTTCCATCAAGGACCGACAGTACACTGTATCAATTACAGTACATTCTATCAATTAAGGTCTGGTAATGTCTAGGGATGGGAACCCAGGCCAGACACGACGTCAAGGGGACTGCTGAAGTGGCCGGCCAGACCCCCTATATCAAGGAATCTGGCTTTGCCGCGGCCAGTCTGTCGCTGAGGTGATCCTGTTGCCTGCGGATCCGGGATCCTTACAAAGCGACTGAAGACGCTCGTAGTGGTTTTAGTGGGGTAGTGCACCCCAATGCGAGTCCCCACACACGTCAGAGTGCCTACCCGAGGAACTGGTATAGTGCGAAAATATTTTCACTGTGACATTAAAAAACAAAAAAAAAGGTCTGATGATATGCTTTAAAAAAACCTCCTACTTCCTATGATTATAAGAATAATATGTAAAAAAGACATAAACATGATCATGGCAGTCAAAGATTTTATGATACAAGAACCCAGTATTATTATCCAGGGAGGAAACAGACTACGTTTGTCTGGAGAAAGAGCCGGTATCCTTTACTTTTAAATCGGAAAACTTTGCCAGATGTGCGCAAACAGTGTTAGTAACATGTCAAAAATTATAACCCACTGGCTTAACATTAACGCGCTCGTTAAAAGGTTTCTGGCGAGCTGGCCGCTCTTTGTGTCTTCTGACCCTCGTCACGACTGAACGTGCCATAAATCAATTAGCTCGCATTTTCATAAGCGAGATTCTTTTTATGGTTCCTTCACGGAAATCCAAGTGCCTGCATTGACAAGTTCTCATGAATCTCATTTCGACGACCTCTGTGGCACAGTGGTTAGCGCGTTGGCGTTCAAGCCGGATGTTGCGGGTTCGAATCCCGCCAGGGAACAAAAAAGTTTCTGTGTTCCTGGGTCATGGATGTGTATTAAATATGTGTATTATATAATAAAAATCTTAAATATAAGTATTAATATAAAAAGTATTAAATATATGTATTTCCGTTGTTTAGTACCCCGTAACACAAGTCTCTTCGAGTACTTACCACGGCACGGGACCAGATTGACGTGGTGTAAAAGCGTCCATAGATATTATTATTATTATTATTTTACGCTACCGCCGTTTAGAATATTTTACGGTAACCATGGTTACACCTATGATTTTGTCTAAAAATAATAAACGAAATTCGCGCTAACATTTTTTTTTACATCATAGGCGGGCAAACAAACAGTCGAAGTCATGCGACTATCGATGCCCATTAATATCCACATAATCAGAAGTTATGCAGATGCGTTGCCCTCCTTTTCCCTATTTGTTTTGTGGTTGTGAGTTTCCGGTGGCCTATTGGAGGGCAATAGGCCACCGGAAACTCACAAACGGCACGAAACGCGACAGGTTAGCTGTCACTTTACGCTGATTTCATGTGAGCGAGAGGTTCCTTCCCGGTCGTGCCGGCCCAGTATGGCTGCAAAGCAGCATGGCACTACCTCTTACTAGAAATAATAATATCGTATGGACGCTTTTACATCATGTCAATCTGTTCCCGCGGTAATTTCTAGAAGATTCTTGTGTTGACTTGAAGACTTTATTATTGAGCTACAGAGGTTGTGAAACTACAATACTTTCATCTCGTCTACCGGTAATACTTAGAGGTTAGGGGTAATATTATGCGTAGATGAAATTTCTAATCACCTTATATTATGATTAAGAAAAATATTGTTAATTAAAAATATACTTCTTCTATATGTCTTAAAACTAAAATAGACACTGATACGGAACCCAGGGTGTACAAATATTACTTGTACTTTACTTCCGTTTTTCTTTTCGTGATTATTTACGTTAAAGGAAATGGTTTGAAAAAAAAGTAAAAATATTTTTCCCCCTGGGCTCCCAAATTATGTGGCGGTAATGAAGTTTTATCCAATTCTCGCAAATTATTTACACCCTAAGACTAAAGCATTTTATTGTAATCATCATACTAATATTATAACGATAAGAGTTTCTATGTATGTATGTTTATTATCATTTCACACAAAAACTACCGAATGGATTTTATAAAACTGTTTTTAGTTTATACGTCAGAATAATACATAGGCCACCTAATATTATAATAATAGCCGAGTTTACAGTTTGTCATTTTTGAGGATGTAGAGGCATGTCTCTGAATGTTCTATACAAATTTAGAAAATTCTTTTACCAATAGAAGGGTATGTTATTTTTGTGTTCATCCTTGTCATAATCCCACGGGAATGTAAAGTATGCGAGAGAAAATGATATTATTATGTGAATTGTCTTAAACCTTATTCAGCGCAGATTAAGTCGCGGCTAGTAATATTTATTTTATGGCTATGGCATCCGTTAGATATATAAAAATTATCATCAGGCCGTACCCTACCGGGCGAAGGCTGCATCTTTTTCGCGTAATTTTGAGTTTGACCCGTTAGATGACTTCCATCAGTAGTTCCGTGACCATAGTTGCATTAAGTATCTAAAAAAACTTGCGTACTTTTAAACTCGATAGAATTCGTATAATCTTTTGGTTTTGAATAATGAATATATCAGTAATAAAATCTTAGGGGTCTACCACACGCGCAAGCTTCACCACACTTTTGCCAACGCAGGCCTTCTTGTACACGGAACACGGATACAATTTTACCAATCACACGCACCGTGTTCCGTGTACAAGCCGGCCTGCGCAGGCAAAAGTGTGGTGAAGCTTGCGCGTGTGGTAGGCCCCTTAAGAAAAGCAAATTGCAAAAGATGCTGATTGCATAGAATTTCTAATTTCAAAATTAAAGAAATGTCATAACTGGTTATCCAACAAATTAAATTATATTTTGAAACTAGCTTTTTTTGCAGCTGCGTCAGTAAAGTGATCTACATTGTATTATAATATGAGTACCTGGTTGACCGAGCATTTGCTCGGTACCCTAAACGATAAAATACGATAAAATTTTTCTTCCAAAAAAAATGATCTTAAAAAAAGGAAAAAAAAAAATTCGGACTGGAAATTCGAACCAGGCTCGTTCGAACTTAACTGCCTAATTTCACCACTAAGCTACCATGACATATTATTTGACAGCGAAATTTACGTTCGTATTCTAATCATATATAATTGATGCCTCAAAACACGGATAAAAAAAAGTTTTCTAAAAATGTATCCTAGCTAGATCGATTTATCGCCGTTTTTAACACATGTATACAAATTTTCATGAAAATCGTTGGAGCCGTTTCCGAGATCCCGATTCTATATATATATATATATATATATACAAGAATTGCTCGTTTAAAGGTATAAGATAATCCGTCATGTCTTTTTTTATACCTATAAAATAATGAATTTAGAAACACTTTCAATTACACACCACTATGTACTAAATTATAAAGTATAATTTCTATGTTTATAATTAAATTACTTACTGTTATTACTACTAAATCATACATATAAAACCTTTTCTATCCTCGTTATCCTGGAGCTAGGATTATTTAATATAAATGAATAAATATTTTATCTTTATTATTCGAATAACGTTAATAGTCTTAAACACAGACACGATTCACCAAAGAAACTAGAAATGAAATTAGGCTTTATAAAATAAGCTTATCTAAGACCCTTATAATCCTTACCCGTAACTTTGATCCTCTCAAAATGGAGTAAACCTACAGAGATTGACATTTACAACGTTATCTGCCCTGGCAGGCGCTTTGAAAGTACCGAGCGGCGAAATATGATCACCATACTCTATAATACGTCCCCACATCAAACTACGAATGTCCTTTGATATAATATCTAAAATAATCTCATAAATATATTTTGTCTTTTCTATCCTTTTGCTAAATCCTCGATACAAAATTCATACTTCATTTACTATCTGTTTTTGTTGCACAGAGCATTATCTCCTTCACTTTTTCATATTATCTCATAGATTGCGGATTTTTACTCGTACTATGTCGATACCTACGTTTCAATTTTCGATTATAGGATGCGCTATTATATAAATTATAATTGTATAAAAATGTTCTTGGCGATTACAGGTATGACAAAATTAAATTTCTTTAATCAGTTACTCGTAATTCCGTACTTCCTTATTCTGAGCAGTTAGATCCATTAGATGACCTTATGCATATACGTTGCTCTCTCCCCTCCATTAGGCCACTGGAAACTCAGTAATCACAAGACATAGGCCACTTTGTGCTGGTATTATGTGAGCGAGAGGTACCATCCCGATCGTAACGGCCCAGTTCTGCTGCAACGGTGCAACCTCTTACTAAAACCTCCTTTCAGCATAACTTAACTTTGAACTTAAGCTTGAAAAACTGATTTTTATAAGCATTATTTTCATCTACCACTTTCTTCAAGCATTACCTGCCTGTAACTCCAAAACCTCATATTTCTCCGAGCAAATAACCATGCGCTTAACATATTTCATGAGTGCATTTTTATTTAGTCCATTTAGTTGGATAAAGCGCATAAAGGATATTCGTTAAAGCGAATGTTTGCGTACATCTCGACATAATAAATGGGAGTGTTCGTGTCAGATTTTAAAGCCTTGCATTCATTTTTGCATCTAGATAGAATAAAAAAGGACGTTTCGCGTTTCAACACAGGGGAGATGATCGCATTACAGCGTAGAACAACTCGCGGGTGGGTTTTGTAACGAGCCAACACTTGTTCATATTTAAAATATGAGCAATTGAATACCTATGTGCAGTTTATTTCATTCGAGTATAGTGAAATGACAGTTATGAGGAATATCCTAAACTTTTGTATCATTTTACGTGGTTCTGTGTTTGTACGTTATCATAAAATTGTGAATTCCTTTTCAGTAGTTGTGTTATCCATTTACAGACAAGTGTAATTGGGTTTGATGATCTAAACGGTTTTTGCTGTAGTTTGCCGTTAGCATTTTTGTTGTTTGATTTGTTATACATAATAAATTAAATACTTACTAAACATTAATTAGGTATTAAATAGTCGTATGTACAAAATCAAGATTCAAGAATATTCGCTTGGCCCTGAAATTTAAATAGCTATACCTACTACCTACATGACAGGTTCTCGATAAAAGCCTTATAGTTATAAAAATCCTATATATTTTTAGTATTATTATAGAATATTTAAAAAGGACAGTTCACTGTGCTTAATTCAATTGACGTTCCAAAATATACTTTGGTGATACTATTTTAAATAAAAAAAAATTGATGGCGAATGTAATGAAAATCCTGATTTTAGAGAACGTAAGTAAACCATAGAAAAAAAAAGTAACAAAAACAGAAACTAATAAAGAAAATGTGTGTGTGTTAGCTCCGACGCACGACAGGAGTTTACTCCTAACGAACGATTATAAAATATTTCGTTTAACGCTTACGTGTGACATCTTCGTGTAACATCGTGTGACATCTTCGTGTAACATCGTAGTTTGATTTTACTCCCATAGATTTTCATACCCCGGCCTTATTTATATGAAAATCTATTCTTAAGGAGTCAACTCCAAAAAGATAAAAACTTAAAACAACGAAAATATCCTACATATTTCTAATCACAACGCCCATATTATTTAAATATTAAAGACATTAATCCACTAAAGACTTGGGGATAAAGTAAGTAAACTTAATATGGAATATACCCCGTAAAATTTTGTAGGGCTTAGCATACTTACATAAAGCTACAAGTATTAATCCGGCCCGTTCCTTTGACCCTAAAACCATTGGGAGCGGGGATCCCTTTGGCTGTGACATTGTCCACGTTCAAAGGAGCTTAGTCGAAATCTAGTGAGGCCTTAAATATGATCCTATACTTATTTTAGTAGGGACAGGTTCGCTTGTGCGATCGGATAACTCTCCGTATTTAAATTACCGAACATTATGGAAATATGTATTATTTAAACTTGCTTTTAAGATTTAGCTTCTCATGTAGATTTATCTTTAAAGGTATTATTACATTTTATTCCTTTATGATATAAAAATAATATTTTTGTGATGAATAATAATGAAAAATATAAAAAAATTCAATAAACTTAAATATATTTATTAAAATTATATTAAAGTTATGAAATTATTTTAAGTAACCTATTTTTAAAATTGTATGAATGTATCTTGAATTAATCTTGTTTCACATTTTTTTAATTTCTTAATTAAAATAGACTCGAAAGTGCCGAGCTTTAAAGTAGGCCTTCTTTTACTATGAATTTCCTCCATTTTAAGAACTTTTTTAATTTTTTAAACAGTAAGACTGTGTAAGTTATTAAAAAAAACAAGACAGTTTTTTTTTACAATTTAATTTGCGTAAGATTTATTGTAATTCTTTACGTGTTAAATGTTGAATGTTCCGAAACATTTTTCTAGATATACTTTTCTATCTTTATGACCATTAGGTAGGTAGTAGTAGTAGGACCATCAACTAGGTAGGTATTGCTTAGATTAAACTATAAAAGTCAAGTCATTACTCCAAACACTTATCGCAAAGTCTCAACTAAACATATTTTGAAAATTTCTAAAGAAGGGGTTTTAATACATCGATCTTATACCATAATGTTTGTGTAAACAAAATATATTTAACGTTTGAAGTCGCTCAGCGTTGCATCGGCGACACTCCATTAAGCGACGCATTATCTTCCATTGCTGTGAGAATTTACTTTAAAATATGCCCGGAACATACTCCACTTTAAAATGTGTAAGAGGAAATATTTACGTCAATGTATTTTTTTTAAATCCAAAGGTACATATTTGAAGGCCGGTTTGTCGAGAGATTAAGGTGACTGGAAACACAGCATCGCGGGTTTGAATCTCGCCAAGTGCAGATAACTTGTATGAAGAATGTAGTCTGCAGCGGGACGAATCAGGATATCCAGATTTATTCTGATGAGGATATTCATATCATTCTGGGCAAATGCAAGGAAGGAAATACTTGCCCAAAGTACCAAAACCACTCGGGTGGATTATAGTCAGCGATGAGTGAAAGAGAAATAGTTTTTTTTTTTTAAATAAAATACTAAAAAGATCATACCATAAAATACTAAAAATATGTAGCAGATTATAGTTTAAAAAACTAGGAATTAACACTTTTTATAAGCAAAAGCAACTGAAAATAAGAAAAATTTTAATATAAGAATTTTATAGGTTGAAATAAAAGGTGCTTTGGAATATTTATACTTTTTATATTTATTTTTATATTTATACTTACTTATAATAAAAAGCGTGTAAAAATAGCAACTGATGAAATATTTATAACAAGCTTCGAGCACCTTATATTATCTTTACAACAATATAATTTAATAAATCCATTTAACTATTACGTTAAAATTTATTTAAAGTTTTCGGTTTGGTTTTGTGTCACATCAACAATGTTTATCAAAATTTTATACAAATACGTTCATGGAAATTATGCTATCACAAACGAAAAAAAAAATACAGTAAAAAGTACAGTATTTTACGATTACAATGGCAATGCAAAAAAGTAGCTAACTCTTCCAAAATCAACTGTCCATAAACTGGAATCGCAAGTAATTTATTTTTGAGAATCAGCAATCCTAATCTCAGCGTTATCCTTCGATCACGTCTCAAATGAAACTGCTAAGATACGTATTTCTTACATTTTTACGTAAAATAACTGACGGGTTCTAATTTATTTCAAAGCATCTTGTTCAATGTTATAAAATTCATATTTAAAATTAGAATCATTTTAAGTTTCTGGATGGTTTTTCGTATGACATTTCGTCTGAATTATACCTAAATACCTAGAAAAACTTTAACTAACTTGTAGTATTTTGTTACGTATTTAATATAATAATAATAATTATAATAATATGTTAGGCAAAACTAGGCAAAGCCTGTTCTTATGGTAACCAGACTACTAATACACATACACATAATATATTTCTAAATATATACATGTTATAGATAAATTATTACGCCCAGACACTTGTCCTGGGTGGGTATCAAACCCACTACTTTCTGGTTTAGCAGTCAGGGTCGCTAACCATTAGTAAGTAGACCAACAGGCCAACGTCTATTATTAAAATATTAGGTGATTACATAGTAAAGTAAGGTTTATATTCTAAGTTAGATAGTTAGTATGGGTAGTTCTATTCAACTTAGAGCGCGGCGCTATGTATGCGTGCACCTATTACTACACTGTTTCGATTATGTGTGACAGTGGACTACAATGACGTTGACACAAAGTTGACTTGAAATATCTATTATAGCAAGTATCAACCCATACATTATATCTTACTTTGGGCCTCCTTATTCATTATCATTCTCGGTTTTTTTAATCACTAATAGGCTGAAGGTTGAATCGGTAAATTTCCTTATCGCATTCGAAAACTTTTGTGCTCTTCTTAAATTGTTTTTTTTTTCTCTTGGAGTAGAAGTTCTTATCTCAAATCTTAAATAAAAAAGACAAAGGGACTTGAGGACGTTTGGCGGCGGTAGTCACTTATCCTCTTGAGAAAAAAAATCTCGACGCTTAAAAAAGGAATAAAATATTATTTCAAAGCGTACTCTATACATAACATGTACTTTTTTCCGCATAATAAAGACTAAGTAGTAGTAGTACATCAAAAAAGTTGGGCATAAAGTGTAAAAGCTAACGGCGACATAATAGCCGCCTTAAAACTGTTCTCATAAATTGTACAACTTTTCTAATTTGAATTTTACTAACAACCCCAGATTTTCTTGAAGCACACTAAAAGTTGGCTATTATTTATATTAACATAAAATTTATCACCTGGACTTGCATTTAAAAATCGTTTCTCATTGCACAATTAAGATAAAATTCCCGCGAAGGAAGTATAAAGAATGAATAGTTCATAAGGACGTTTTTTTTTTCGATTTGGAGCAGTGCTGACAGCCCAAGTAGCCCCTATACACGGTTCAAATAAGGGGGATCTTTGACGACACGTAAAACTGGCGGGTTGGCTAAGTACTATAGCCTATGATGTTATATGGAAGAGCCTGTACATCATTAGAAGATCATTCAAAGTGTATTCTAAATTATAATAACTCTAGAAGCTTAGCATGTAAATTAACTTAGACAGAAAATTAACAGAAAATTTTAACTTAAGTCTTGCTTCGGAGTGAATTCTCGTAACATAGATGTCAAATATAAAACGGTCAAATATAGCATCATAAAAAACAACATATTTCTGGCGGAGAGAATGATTTTGTAATTATTTGGTTGATAAAAACTTTTCATTTGTAACATTACGTGGCAATAACATAATTATTCACAATGTCTTACAGAATGATTTTGGGAAAATGCAATACTTTTTGCTTTACACGTCTTTGGCACCTTTCTTGTTTTACGATTGAAAAATAGCATTTCTATGTTCCTTGAAATTAATTTGTATATTTCAAATAAAAAAATGGTGTGTATAAAATTTTATAATTTTATTACAGTACTTGTTACGGCTACTGACGGGTTACGTCAGACTTTGTTGTCCATAAACAAAGCGATCGGTTGAATGCCACAGAAATTAATATACTGCAACTCTATCTGGTGGTGACATACAACAAAGAGCTGCATAAAAACGCTTTCTATTAACAAAAAAATGGTGCCATTTTTGGGGATCAAACATTTTTATCATCATCATCAGCGTTTTTCGGTCCAACCGGGCATTGGATTTTTCAGTAACAGATTATTCTTCCCCTGCAACCAGCGCGAATTAAAATTGAAACTGAATAAAGAAAATGTGTATGTTAGTGGTTTGCGGCTCATTGAGATGAGTTTAGGGTTTTTATATTTATTTATATTATAGATAGGGCTACACGAGCTGATTGGATGTATTGAGGCGTATTGAGGTTATTAATGAACCCCATCCACCAACGGTGGACAAGGTAAGGTTTATTAACAATACATGTACATAATATTAGGTATGTGAATTCTATTATAACTGTTATTGTCTAAAATCTCTTGCAGTCTCGATGTCAGCTGGCTACGACTGTAAGGGCCTGTTTCACAATCTCCAAATAAGTTCCGAATAGGCTATTCACAACATATTTGACAGATACTCCCTACTCTATCTGTCAAATATGTTGTGAATAGCCTATTCGGAACTTATTTGGAGATTGTGAAACAGGCCCTAAGTATACGTATATAAAGTGAAGTTAGAAATAGGGATGTGCTTTATACAAGCAATTAATGCGTGTACACATCATCTAGTCATCTTAGTGTTACTTTTGTGCCTAGAATAGTTCTTACTTTAAATAAAGTGTTATTTTTAAAGCGCATTCTACTACTGATTCCCAAAAATATTTTATATACATAAACCTTTGTTTATAATCGCTCACAAACATTCTTGTTTAATTATGTATTCAGAAACAAACTCCAAACTTTATTTATTGCGAGGAATTTGTTAATAACGTTTCTAAGTTCTTTGGAAATTTTCCACTTTTTATTTTCGTTAGATACAGACGTTTCATAAGAGTTTGTAGAACCGGGGTAAAATATGTCTGTATTTTTCCATCAAGCTAACATCAAAACTATCGCAATGAGCGCCATATTACTAGTATAATAATAATAATAATATTTTTAATCACTATATTGAACCAAATTTAATAGGTTTTATCGCGGTTTATTAAGTTTTTTTATATGCCCCACGTTTCGGATACTTTACAGCAACCATGGTCTCGGAGGGACTCAAATATTGAACAAGTCGTGATAAAATCTTTAAAGTTGTTTCATTATAATGAGTGAAATTCGTGTAAGCATAAGATAACAAGTACCTGGTTGACCGAGCATTTGCTCGGTACCCTTAGTGATTACATATGATAAAATTTTTCTTCCAAAACAAAAGATCTTAAAAAAAGAAAAGAAAAATTTCGGCCTGGAGATTCGAACCAGGCTCGTTCGGATTTATCTGTCTAATTTTTCCACTAAGCTATGATGACATACAAATCGACAGCGAAATTTACGTTAGCATTCTAGTCATATTTTATTGTTGCCCAAAACACGGATAAAAAAGTTTTCTAAAAATCTATCCTAGCTAGATCGATTTATTGCCGTTTTTAACCCATGTACACAAAATTTCATGAAATCGTTGGAGCCGTTTCCGAGATTCAGATTCTATATATTATATATATATATATATATATATATATATATATATATATATATATATATATATATATATATATATATATATATATATATATATATATATATATAATAAGAATAATAAGAATTGCTCGTTTAAAGGTATAAGATACATAAGAATTATATATTATAATTAAAATATAATAAATTATAAAAAAAAACGTGTAAATTTGAGTTAGTCATAACGAGTTTTTGTCGAATCAAATCCTTATAATATTATATGGTCTATAATTTCTAAATACGGTCTTATATATTGAATTACGTTACCTATTCAACCAATTTGAGTAGGGCTTGATTACCACGTTGAGTCAGTGTGGTCAAACAGTTGTGACCACTAGTCTATTAAATCTATAAAATCAGTGAAACAATCTAATAAAAATGTATGTATGTATAACTAATTATAATTTATTTTTATGCGTTATTTTTTGCTCAAATTTTGTTGTACAATATGGGATATTTTAAGTACCTATAGTATATAGATTTTAATTTTTTTTAAATAATATTTCACATATTTTGCAGCGAAACGAAGCACTGGAATCGCACAAGATATCCAACTAATTATTTTAAGTAAGTGGAGTAAGTAATAAAATTAATAATTCATAATAACCTCCTCCTTTTTGAAGTCGGTTAAAAATTAAATATTCCCCCGTCACCCACCAGCAGTCTAAGATGATATTCATAAACTACTTTAAAGGAAAATGTTTGTAAGATTACCAAAGTATATGAAAGGATTTTAGCGAAAAAGTTTTACGTTGGCCCTAGTTTAAGGTTCATTGCCTCTTACTAATTAAGAAGATTATTTACTACCCTTCTTTCATATTTTATATTATATTTAAAAAAAAGGACAGACGGCAATAGGTAATAATAGGTTTATATAACCTCATCACCTATTGCCATGGGTAAATAAGATTATTTGGATCTACTTTTAGTTCATTTCAATTCTCAGTACAGTTACTCATATTTAAAATGTAGAATTAGTCAAAGTCAAAGTCAAAAATTTTATTCAAATCTATCGAAGTATCTTTTTGAAGGTCAATTGAGTCTACCACCGGTTCCAAAGCAAGTCCACTGAGAAGAACCGGCGAAATAAACTCAGTGGAAAAACAAACTCAGTGGAATTTCAGAAAATTGGGGATGTTTGTTACGCTTTCACTCGAAAACTACTCAACTGAACATCATGAATCTTTGTACACATATTCTCGAAGGTACTAAAAGTAACATAAGATACATTAAAAAAAGAAAATTTTTTCGACGCGGGCGAAGCCGCGAGCGACGGCTAACTTTTTAACTTTTGTTTGTATTTAAATATAGCTAGGTGTATGTGGTGTGACTGTTGGTTATCTATACATCTATACATCTATACAAATATTATAAAGAGGAAAGGTTTGATTTTTTGTTTGTTTGTTTGTTTGTATGAATTGAATAGGCTCCGAAACTACTTGGCAGATTTGAAAAATTCTTTCACTGTTGGAAAGCTACATCATTTCTGAGTGACATAGGCTATATTTCATTTTCAAAAAAAATAGGCATCCTTACTAAAATTACGATAACGTAATCCAAGGTGTGAAAAAAATATCAAAAAACTACCTTACATCGCGTGCGCTGCGAAAACTATTGATGATAGAACAAAATGATATACTACATTTTTTTAGAACACACCATTATCTACAAAAAATCAGCGGCAGCATATCTCTAACTATTACAGTCATGTCACAATAAGCGTTTTTTTATTGAAAAAAAGAAATTAAAATACCACCGCTACTAAATTACTACAAGACGCCTCATTGATTATGTGGGACGAATGCACGATGAGCCATAGAGCACATATAGAGGCCGTGAACAGAACCTTACAGGATCTAAGGAACTCCTCTGCAGTCATGGGCGGGATTACTTTTGTATTTGCTGGAGATTTTCGACAGACTCTCCCCGTTATTAACAGAGGCACGCGAGCAGATATCATCAAGGCATGCTTGAAATCGTCTCCCTTATGGACTACGATTGAAACATTAAAATTAAGGACAAATATGAGAGCTCATCTTCATGGAATCACTGATAGCGATTTCCCACAGCAACTGCTAAAACTTGGGGAAGGAATTTTTCCAACTCCAAATTTAAGCGGTCATTGTGACATTCTTCTGGATGAGTCTCTAGGCCAAATACTCCATAATTTGGAAAATTTAATAGATTCTGTATACCCTGATATCGAGAATTTGCACGAAAGAGACTTCCATTGGCTGTGTTCTCGGGCTATAGTATCACCTAAGAATGATACTGTCAATGAAATAAACAATCTGATTGTTCAAAAAGTCCCCGGCCAAACAAAAACATACAAATCGATCGACACTGTAACGAATATTGAAGATGCAGTCCATTATCCACAGGAATTTTTAAATTCGTTGAACCCTTCTGGACTGCCACCCCATGAATTGACGTTAAAAATCGGAATCCCAATCATGCTTTTAAGAAATTTAAACCCTCCGAGCATGTGTAATGGGACGAGGCTGCTTATTAAGGAGTTAAAGGACAATTTAATAGTAGCAACTATTATCACTGGCCCAGCAGGTGGTCAACTAGCTCATATACCGAGGATACCGATGATCCCAACTGATCTGCCAATCCCATTTAAACGACTTCAATTTCCGGTAAAAACATCTTTCGCATTAACAATTAACAAGTCCCAAGGCCAAACCTTCGAATTAGTAGGGATCGATCTGCGAAAGAAATATTTTACTCATGGTCAACTGTATGTTGGTCTATCGCGAGTCGGAGCCCCTGAAAATCAATTTATTTTGCTGCCACAAAATAAAACAACATCAAATATTGTTTACAGAGAAGCTCTAACAAAATAAATGTATTTTCTTTTAGGGTTATGACCTCAATAATTGAAAAAAAAAAACAAAAAATTAAAAAAATATATCAAAAAAAAGAAAAAAAAACCCCAAAAATATACAAAAAAAAAACACATAAATACAAAAAAATCATTAAATAATATCTGAATTTAATTATTCTTATTTTTTTTTATTTACTCTTTTTTAGGAGCTCGACGCAAAAAGGGATGAATATGTGTCATATTATTATTATTATTATGAATGTGTTATAATTAACAAATCTAAATGTAATGTTTAATGCCCGTGCGAAGCCGGGACGGGCCGCTAGTTGGTTAATATTTGTATTCATTCATATTTTTATAAATATTATTAGTTTGATTATTTGGAAACGACTCACGAACATGTATTTAGGCTGAACCGTAATCATGGTTATCATTCTTAAAGACCTCAAGGCCTGTATGCGTTAAGCGAGAGGGCCTGGGTTCAATCTTGACTCAATGTGGTGCCTGAAATACTCTTCTAAATTTAGAAGTGAACACGGATCATCGTTTCGTTTCATTCGCTAACCGGTTAAGGAAACATCGTGAGGAGCCTGCATGCCTGATGCATGTATTGGAAGGTGTGTAAATTTCACCAACCCGCATTGGGCGAGCACATCGCCCGATTTTTATGAGATGAGAACCAGCAGTTTGATAATTTACTTTACTTTTTTATGTCGTCTTTGGTACTTATGTGGGATTTGGCGCTTCGCCTGCTGCTACCGCGGCGTCGCGTCGCTCGCTTAGCTCGCGTGCATTAATCACGTTCTAACTTAACCTAACCAAATTGGTAACCTAAAATAATCTGGTTTTATATAGATACTCCTGTGTCCGAATATCATTAAACTATTTATAAACTTGATGCAACTTGATTTAGACACGATTGTTACATAAAAAACTTAATTATTAGTAGAAACCATAAGCAATATACGTAATCATGAAATAGACTGTTTTCTTTAAAATATATTTTTCATAAGTTTTTTTAAATTATTTTTCTATATAAAAATCATATTTTTTTCCATTTGTAATCATTTATTTATTTATCAATTTTTGTACACTGAAAATGTTACAATAAAAATGACACAAAAAAGAAAATGCTGGCACAACCTACCTACTCATTTTTTTTTTTTATCATAAATTAATTCTTATTCCAAGTAAAATGACATTAATAATACAAATTGGTGCAGTTTTTTTACCAAAATTAATATAGGATTATTGTGAAAGTTTATTTTACAGATACCGTAAAGAGTGAATAATTATTTTTTTATTAATATACATGTAACACTTGTATATTTTGTAGGTATTAATTATCTAAAGAGTCTCAAAATTCCCGACGGCCAAGCATTGCCAAGATGCAAAATTCCTTTGTTCCCAGACAATGACATTCAAAAGGTTTCTTTTAGAGAAATAGGATAATATTCTGAAGTATAAAGATAGATCTATGAATACTTTTTAGATTACCTTTTTAGATAGAGTACTATATTTACTAGTGTAATAATATTAATTTGAAAGAAGAAATAGGAAATAAACATACGAGTTTGTATGATTTTGTTTCGTATGATCTACTAACTTCAATTTAATTTTGTAACATATTTGACAGATATTTGTCAGATACTCCATAGTCTATCCGTCAAATATGTTGCCGATAGCCTATTGGGAACTTATCTGGAGATTGTAAAACAGGCCCTAAATATATTTAAAAGTATTTCATCTCTTCTATTATCTACTTGCAAATTACATTTTTCAAAAATAGATTTTCTTATATCGTTCCAATAGTTGTTCCATAGATTTTTAACATGGTATTTAAGTAATCTTTTATATCAGAAATATTAGAAATATTGTATCATGTATTTTGTACACGTAAGTACAATTTATAAAGGAATACAGCGTTGCATTTTGGTGTATCCCAAATACCTGAAGAGGTTTTAAGGGCATTTGTATGCTATCAATTTGCACACATCTCGTATGCACCGACGCCGGCGATCGTTTGCGATGTGCCTCGCATAACTCAATGATATCCAAAATGTTACCATTTCGAATATTCCAAACCTTGCTGTATACATTTTGGTAAGTTTTATTAAGTTTAATTACGAATTCTGTTGTAGTCTATGTTTAAGCCAGATGGTTTTTTTGAGCTTATTTAATACGAAATCCTTACTAATATTATAAATATCAAAGGGATATTTGATACGTTTTCACGCAAAAACTACTTAGCATATCATCATTAAACTTTGTACCCATAATATTATCGGAGGATAGGATCGAAGGATTAAAAAAAGTATTTTATTTTAGCTAGCGTGGGCGAAGCCGCCGAAACAGCTAGTATAATATTAAAAGCTAGTATGATATGACATAGATGAGAAAAGAAATAAAAAGGGAAATCTCGACTTACAACATGAGATGTATACGCGGATTTCATCCATTATAACCATCGACCACATAACCCATAGACTCCTAATGTTTGATTTTTCATATTAAATGCATTCTGGCAACTAGCTGAGGTGAGACGAAAGGGGTTGCAATCCTGTGATTAGCTAATTCAATGTCATACATTACCAAACACGGAACGTTAAAAAGAAATGGATATATTTCGCAAGGTCTTTCCCCTTCTTCTCTTTTTCTTTTTTCTAATGAGACGACACGATAGTTTGAGTACATTGCTTACGGCTTACATCAGAACTATAAGTCAGATGTGTCGCCAGAACCCGTTCCCCTGTTATTAGGAGTCTATGGGTTATGTGGTCGATGATTATAATGAATCAACTTTTTAATTTTCGTGGTTTAGAAGAATTGCCAGGACCGATGTTTTGAATAATTTCCTATAACCTAATAATATATTTTCTTAATAAACCGCTATAAATTCCGTTAAAGGATGTTTCATTAAACATTTTATATGTAATAAATACAGTACTCCATTTGAGTAGTTGTTAGTTACTCCTGCGGA
The DNA here is from genome assembly GCA_905333005.2 of Lycaena phlaeas. NCBI lineage: Eukaryota > Metazoa > Arthropoda > Insecta > Lepidoptera > Lycaenidae > Lycaena > Lycaena phlaeas. The sequence goes on along the minus strand of HG995171.1, from coordinate 11,592,049 downwards.
CGCAAGAACATTATTGGTTTTGAAGAGATTCCAGTCTCTGGAGTAAATTAATCTACGAGGCATGAATATTTAGGAAATATATTTAAGTGAAACGTAATTCTAGAAGGTAAGTAGTTGGTTTTCGCCTTATCAATAATTCAAGGACTCAACTTTCATGACCTTCCTTAAATCGTTACGTAAATAATTTAACATCAAATGAAAGATTTAAAAAGTACAGGTACTGTATCAAAATGATAAAAGTGTGTCTTGTCCCTTTATGTCCCACTGCTGGGCACGGGTCTCCTCCTCGAAATCAGGCGAGGAGGGTAATGGGCCAATTATAGTTCACCGCGCTGGCCCAGTGCGGGTTGGTGAACTTCACATACCTTCAAAGACTTTCAGATCTCATCAGGCATGCAGGTTTCCTCACGATGTTTTCCTTCACCGGTGAGCGAGCGATGGTGTCGTGTTTGGGGTGCACTTAGAAATTTAGAAAAACCCATTTCAAGGCACACACGGGGGGCTCAGGATCGAACCCGGGACCTCTCGCATAAGAGGCCCAGTCCGTCCATCACTGGACCATCGTCGCTCATCAACTGATATTCAAAAACCCTGATACTCAGAGGGTTATCAAAATGATACCTACATTAATTTTAAATCAAGCAAAAATAATCAAGTTAAATAAACATGGTATCAATCCAAGTATAATTATGTACCTAAATAAATTGATTTTAGTTTTCAGTAAAAAAAACGTAATGTTCTTTATATTCATTTACATTTTTAACTTAAACATTTTTTTAAGAATTTTGTACAACTCTCCACGTACAACATACACGGTAAAATTTACTATTAGTATAAATATTGAGTAATACAGGCTTTATAATTATAACTTTGGCTCTGCAGTTCTATTTTGTTCCGTTCAGAAGCACTCCCTGTAGGATACCAATATCAGCAGATACTATCTTTAGCCTGAAACTGGCTTATCATAGTGTGGTGCAGGCGGCATGAATTTTAGATGATAAGGCTACTGCGGTAAACGGCTGCTGAAATGTGATAAATGCTCAAACTTATAATTCAGTAATGAAGTTATTTTATAGGTATTTTAGTTATTTTGCCAGCTAATATTAATATTGGCATATTTTCATCACATTTAATCGACTTTACAGAGTAAAAATGAGTTACGCTTAGGGCCTGTTTCACAATCTCCAGTTAAGTTCCCAATAGGCTATCGGCAACATATTTGACAGAGTATGGAGTATTTGTCAAATATCTGTCAAATATGTTGCCGATAGCCTATTGGGAACTTATCTGGAGATTGTGAAACAGGCCCTTAGTATCAAAACTATCCATTAGGTATTATCAAAAATATAAGTATAACATAGTATATACTATTATGGAAAGCCAAAACCCAATTCTATTCTATTCTGTTTGCTAAGTAGCGTCATTAAGTTTCCTCCTTATCAATTATCCTAACATTTACGAAGATATATCCTGTTGAAAGTAAAAGTCTAAGCAGCTGTTACAAAGGCTACTACAAACTAATTTCAGTTGTTGAAATTCTACTTGGACTTTTTGGGAACGTTAAATTAGATCGGCGGCGCGCGTGACCTGCTTTGTGATGTCCAGTGTTCCACACGGGTATTTGGTTCTCTATTTACTTTCCGAACAACTTCGTCTCTTTCATACCCTCAAAGAAAAAAAAGGATCGCCCAGATGCGGGCTCGGATTTTAATTTAAGCATTCGCCGTCGAAAATTCACTAACCGAGCTACGTTCATTACTAGCATCTATAAGGAAAAATAAACGAGGTGGCTCTTCAACACTGAAAGACTTAACAAATTCTATAAAGATGAAAAAGTGCCTCACTTTACTTAGATATGGGGATTATCTCCGTTTTTCCATTTGCCGGTTGGGGAAGATTTTGTTTTTACAAAACTTGTAAAAGTTATTCTGTTAGCTCTTGAAAGTGTGTGAAATTTACACGATGAATAAAGCTTACTGTGTAATTCTAGACTGTGTAATTATTATATCGTGGCACTGTTAGAATTCCTCAATGTTTTAATTTGATATGGAAAATAATTAAAAATTTGTGTGTTTAAGTTTGTTTGTTTTATTGCCAAAGTAATATAAATAAAACCATAATTATAAATTATTTCCGATAATGGTAACCATATATATGGTTTTGTAGAATTAAAAATAAATAAAATTATAGTTATAAGGGCCTGTTTCACAATCTCCAGATAAGTTCCGAATAGGCTATAAGCAAAATATTTGACAGATACTTGACAGATACTCCATACGCTATCTGTCAAGTATCTGTCAAATATGTTGCCGATAGCCTATTTGGAACTTATCTGGAGATTGTGAAACAGGCCCTAACTATAAAAATACATATTTAAATATTTCTTATATTTTATTTAAATACTTTGCTTTATTTCGTATCGATTTTATGACACTAGCAACATTAGCGACTCAAATTTGTTCGGTAATTCGAATAAATTCAAATATCAATAAATCCAGTGAGGGTAGATATTGGTGACTGTGTACTGCTCGCTGGGCTGTCGAACGCTGAAGACATTATCGTAGAGACGCACGCGCGCCATATTGTCGTTTTCAAAGTCGAACCCTGTCGAATTATCGTTTATATACATCATCACGAATCATAAACTCAGTGCGAGTGCGAAGTGTCGTTTTCTCGTTAATCCAGGACATTGTCGGATTTGTCGGCGCCGAAATCTACAGCAATTTAGCAGAGACGCTGGTGAGTCGGTTTCATGGTTTTTTCCAATCATCTATTTGTCACATGAATACAGTCCACTTTCCGCTATTAAAATTGATAGTATACATGTACAGTTTTACTGTCTAAAAAGTGTTGTTTTTTTTAATACCTGTATAAATGGAGACAGACGAACAGTAATTCATCTAGCAGTAAATATAACACTGCAGAGTTTACAAGGATATGACAATCACAAAAAAAAGTCTAAAAACTCCATTCATCGTCATCTTCTAACCTTTTCCCAACTATATTTTGAACCCGCTTCTATTCAAACCGGATTCAACTTTTTAATGGCTTAAAAATTCTAGAAACTACAATATATAAACAAAAATAATGATAATACAGATTATGCACTCAATATCAAACGATTAAGAAAAATGCTGGGTTTAGCATTGTTTCTGGGTGTTGTGGTGTGCACTGAGACCTATCATTCGAATTCGAGGTCTTTCAACAAGATTCTACTCGCACCTCTAAATGAAGCTAAAACTACCCTTTATATTGAGGGTTGTGGTAACGTTCGGAGGTAGATGTTTGTTTATTACAATACATACATGCCTAAACAATATTTGTTTTTGTAATTATTACGTTGGGAATACATTGTTTGTTTATTAGACGATGTAACTTTATCACGTATTTATATTTATACGCATTTATTTCATGTACGCTGTTGAAATTGAATCTAAATATTGGCGATACAAGCAGCGCCCCGCGGTTTCACGCGCGTTCTTCCTATTCCCGTGGGAGTACAGGGATAAATTATAGCCTATGTGTTATTCTGATGTATAGGCTATATTATTGTACAGTTTCATAAAAATCAATTTAGTAGTTTTTTTGTGAAAGAGTAACAAACATCCATACTCACAAACTTTCGCGTTTATAATATTAGTAGGATAGGATATAGATTATAAAAGTATAAGTTATTATAAGTTAATTTTTTCAGGTGTTAATTAAAAAAGGTTTATGCCCAAAATTACGCCGCCAAATGCCTTCTATTAATTACCGAAATACCAGCTTAATTTCAATGCATGTATCCAAAGGAATAAACATTTTTTTTTGGGTGCCTCTAATGTCTATGAAACTCAGTGATCACTTTATGTAGTTTGTATGTACACATTTTCGAGGCAACTAATATGTTTTACAGAATATAATAGAGAGGACACTTCATATTTCCTGAAATTATGTGTTATAATATTATAGTACATTTTAATAATGTGTTAAACTAGTACTTCTCCGTTCTTTATTTCAATTCATAGATCAGAAACAAAAAATAATTATACAAAATTCTGTTGATATTATAAAAGCTCGTTATTTTAATTAATTTTTACATACTCATCATCATTATTTTTAACCGTATCACTCTTACTGCTGAACAAAGCCATCTTCCATGAACGCCGAGATGTAAGACCCGGCTGCTCTCATCGAACTAGCATAGCCAAGGCACGCTCGATAAGAAATTTCACTTCTTTGTAACTGAATTGAAAAATTTAAAGATTCTCAATTTGTTTGTTAGTTGATTTTTATTTGCAACTTCGCGAAATGATTACTTCCTTAGAAGTGAATGGATTTCAGAAGTAAAAACCATGGCGTAGCAAATGTGTAGATTGTGTTTTGTTTTTTCATAAGTAGAAGAATAAGGTGTAGAAACAAATAATACAAAACGCAATTGTTTTTTTTATTTCTAGTTATTTTTTTTTAAATCGGTTTTTTTTTTCAATTATAGAAAAAAAAATCCATTATTACGTGATATTATCTTAATTTGATACGGTCAGCAGATTTAGTCGATACGACGTATTTGATTGAATGTTGGAAGATTAAAGCTTATTACCCCTATGAAATTCACTGATCCGATCTGTTTCAAAGCCAGCACATAATTGCGCTCCACGGTTTGGTTCAAGTCAATGATTACCTCTACATGGCACGTAATCAAGGATTGCTAAACATCGGTTTAGTGCATACAAACTGGTATAGTGTGCAATCAATGCAACACCTAGAGAAACACTGGAAAAACTTCACCGAAAGGAGGACCGTGTCTTTATCCTTATACATTAATAATTTATTATTAGAACGTATAATTAAAGAGAATTACAATAATTAATTATAATACAGATTATTTTAAGTGACGATGGTCCAGTGGGTAAGGGGATTATTATTAATAAGACTCAAAGAACTTTGCAGCCAATGTGGGTTTGGATGACAATAAGTATGACATAATGACAATAAACTGTCCGAATCTAGGCGTTCCATTTGCAAAATTAAACTAATCCTACTAATATTATGGATGAATGTATGGATGTTTGTTACCCTTTCACGTAAAGACAACTGAATGGATTTTAATGAAACTTTACAATAATATAGCTTATACATCAAAATAACACATCTCCGTACTCTCACGGGAATGAGAAATACGCGGGTGAAACCGCGGGGCGCGCCAATATTAAATAATTTTACATTCAGTGCATTAGTAGACTCTATGTTAAACAAATTTCATTAGGCCTACGTAATTAAGAAGAATATATCATATTACTAATGGTAAAATAAAACGACGAGCATAATGATGTTCGCAAATAAATAGCGAAAATAACTATCCGTTTCGTTTGCCTCGGGGTAAAGTCTGTGTTAATTAATCGCGTAAGTCTCAGACGGAGCCCTAGTTACAGTTTAAATCGTATTCGTATAGTGTTCTTCATTACAACCTCTTTGAAAACAAACTCCTTTGATTCCTATTATTTTTAAATTTAATTTTAGGTAATTATAACACGCATCGCGGAGTGTTGTGTTCTAAACATATTATGTTAAAAAAGTGGTTTACTCTAAATTGAAATTGTTTTTTTTTTATTATTTATATTGTACATAAAGGTATAATATGAGTGAATTTTTATCAAGCCAAATACTATGTCCGGCAACAATAGTTTTGTAAAAAATAATAACGATAAAAATAATGTTTCTATCATAGGACTCAGTAGCTTTGTTGCACTTTAAAACAGTTTTTTTTTTAAATTATGGAACATTCCAAAAAAAAAAATATGGAACCCGAATTTTGACTATCGTTATTTAAACAATAATATAATATGTACTCTTGGGTTGATGTACCAAATGACTCTATCAAAGTAAATAAAGTGGACACAAATAAGTCTTAATTGAATCTTTATAAAAATTTGACGTCACCAAATATTTAAGGACGTAAAGCAATCAATAGAGCCTCCGATTGGTATCTTTGATAAAATTTAATCAGTCGGATGACATTAAATAAATTTGTTAGCTGCGGGAATTCATTAGAAAATGTGTACTTTTGGCAGATTAATAGCAATGAGGCCAAAGCTCCCGACGAATCGAGTTTTATGTAGACGACCATTATTACAATGTAGCATTATGTTCTACGCAGATTTGTGTTCAATTTAATTTTCGCTGAGACGTTTTTGTTATTTTATACAATCCACAATAAGAATATTACTCGGAGACATGGCCATTGTGTATCTCGTGTAAGTAGTTCGTTGAATGATACATAATGTACCAAGGCTAGCACTTTGACATTATGTATCTTATCTAATTATTTTTATAAGTTAGAACTGTTCTTAGATATTATTGTAATAGATTGTATTATCAAAGATAAACATGACTTTGCTTCGACTGCAGTCTTATACTATACTAGCTGTATTTACAACGGGAACTTAGTACGCAAAATAAGTAACTTTTCTGGTTGATTACACCTTGTGTCCGAAAAACCTAAATATCTTACGGAAACCTATTTTTTGTGCAGAATAAAATTTAGCCTCTGTTACTCGTGGAAAATGTAGCTTTCGAATGGTGAAATAATTTTTTAAATCGGTCCATTAATTTTTGGGCTATTCATTACGACTAAACAAACAAACAAAGTTTTCCTTTTTTATAATATTAGTGTAGATGTAGATTTATATGTCAGTTGAATAGTCAAACTGACAGACGTAGATTGTGAGTGGTCGACGCCACCCATGCCCATAAATTACTGGATGGATAATTCCAGTAATTTATGTTGTTGGATATCTTGAGACTGGAGAGCTAACTATGGGTTCCAATATTAGCACTGCCCGTCTTGTCAGTAGCTCCGAAACACAAGAAAGCACGAAGCACGGGAGAAACAAGATCAGGAAATGTGGCACAGCGCATCTTTTCCACCAGTAGTAATAGTCGGGTGCTTGGACAATATTCAACTAGATATTCTCCGTGCTGTAGCTAGTTCTAGTCAGATGAGAGTGGCGGTGGTCTAGCCGTCTTAGAATTCATGAAAACCATGTGTCCATTAGTAGATCGTAAAAGTTTAATGATTAATCAAAGTTTTACAGGAAAAATTGTACGGGATATTCATTACGTTTTTTATTTATTAGGTATAATTAAGACTCTAAATTAACAGAGACTTGTTACTGTATGATAATATGTTTAGGCCAACCGCCTTCTTAAAATTTATATTTCTGTGAAAAATATATCCCTTCGAAAAGTCAAGAATAAGCCAAATAATCCAGCTTGACACTCTTGTGTCTACAAGATAAATTAATGAGGAATACCGCGAAGGTCGAACCACAAAACGTAATAAACATTTCAACATTCCAGGACGAAAGTCATGACCTTTAAATATTAAATAGCTTTGTAAACTCGCTCGTTTTATACTTTTATTATTTTCTAATATTTACGTAAATTTTCGATGCTGTCTGTGACCTGATGATTATGAGTTGGCGTATAAGATGTAACGGGTTTGAATCCCGCCAGAGAAGAGTTTTTACTTACCTTTTTCATGGGTGTGCTAATGAATATGTGTGTTCTATAAGCTTAAAAAAATCTTAAACATCTGTATATAAGTATTAAATATATTTCCATTTTCTGGTTGATACCCGTAACAGAAGTTCTTCGAGAACATTCCACGGGATCAAATTGAGGTGGTGCGAAAGCATCCATATATATTATTATTATTTCACTTATTACCATGATTGTGGTTGCTGTGAAGTATTTGAAATGTGAAAAGAACTTAATAAACTTTTTTATCATTAATTCTTACATGCTTTACAGTGTTTTGCATCTGCTTTTATTATTTAATGCAAGTATCATATTTTAAATTTCGTTACTCTAAGACTACCCTTATCGCTATCTCTCATGAAATTAACTTAGTACAAGTTAGGTACCAAGTTATTGAAATAAATCAGCTGGATTTAAAGTACTCATTTATAATATGAAGAAATATGATGTTTTTATAATTTTTGGAATACTATTTTAGGTTTTATTATTTCTAGTTTGAAGTTAGTTTTGAATTTTTTTAATGTAACTTTAATAGAAATAATGCACTCTCAATGGATTTTATTACCATAGTGAACGTGTGGGTTTAATACATTTTGAAAACAAGCAAAATGATAAGAATCTGCAAATGCAAATTAAAAGCCTTACCTCTGTTAAGCACGCCAACAGTTCCCAAATTGTATTTAAGTATACGCTGTCAAAATTTGTTGGTGTGCGGTTACGACGCAAGCTGTGTTCACTAAACTTAAATACGACTTAGTATAAGTTCTTGTGACATTGCCAACCGAACTGAAATGCTAGTTATGGCTACAAAGTCATTGCAGTGATGCTATGCGAATATATAAAAATACTAGCTGTTGCCCGCGGCTTTGCTCGCGTTAAATTCGGAGTAGCGCAGTTCGTACGTATAGTAAATACAAACAGATTTTTTTTTAATAATTATTAAGAGCCACTTCACCTTTTTAACTCATTTTGAACAATTTTGATGATCTCTTGTACGCAAGGTGAGAAGGATTTGAACATTCTATTTCGTTATTTTATGAGTAGAGTTCTTATTCTTGTCGACTAGATAATTTTTAAAAAGAAATAATGAATACATTAATGGCAATCACCCATATTCAAAACCCCTTTTCCGCAAAAGTAACGAGCGAGTTATGTTTTTGGTTCCTGAACAAAGAACTACGAAATATTCTGGAAATTAAAAAAAAAAATAATATCATTATATATTTTTGATATTTTACAATAGAACCTTAATATATATGCAAGGCAGTCTTTGAATATAATAATATTTTCGATAACACGTGCTACTCAAAAAACCTGAGCGCAAACCCACCTAAATACTCCTGTGTAGCTCGATGCAGAATATTAACATCCACAGCAACTGACTATTATGAATATAATATCTTTAACATTTTAAATTATTTCACACTATTATATACCCTAAGAATTGATCAGACTATCCGAAATATGAATTTTAAAGTCAAGGTAAACTAAAAATGAATTTCAAAAACTTTAATGTATTTAAAGAAAAAAGTAATAAGTTTTTATAATTTATAATTATTTATTTTTATTTAATCCAATGGAAAATGTCACTAAACTGAATTTAGAATATAGTACACATATTCGCTACTAAAAGCCGTACAAAGTCAAAACTTGTATCATTTAGGAGGCGCTCAAAACCACGGCATTAATTGCAAGTAACGTGAACATAAGCGGATTCATAACTAATGGGAAGTGCATTCAGAAAAACTCATTATTTCCCAGCACTTCGTTCAATAACATTCCGTAAATCATCCTGAAACATTTACTTTACCAATTTTCATTAAGCGATTACATTTAATAACATTCATAAACATTGGACGGAACGATGGACTGATTTATAAATGCAAATTGGACCTTAATGTTTTACGACAAACAATTCGAACTACATGGCTTTCAAAATGGTCCGTGGTTTTCACAAGTCATTACCTAGCGAAAATTAAGTCCGGCTTACGACACCTTACCACGGCAGGCGTCTTTTAAGACCGCAAAACATGCAACCATTCAATCAGTTTAACTCGCCTTGTCTGATCGAAGAAAGTTCATTTTCTCTAAAAAAGTAAATAAGATATCTTTATAGATAAGAATTTGAATCGAAGAAAGGTAATAACTTTTGAACTAATGGCTAAGTTAGCATGACTCAAAAAATATTAAATCGGTATTGCTTGATTCCACATCTTTAATTGCAAATTTGAAAAAAGGCATTGTAACATTTTTTTTTTTCTTCTAACTGTTGGCATCGCTAGCGTTTGCAAAAAAAAATTTTTTTAATGTTACTTTTAGTGCCTCCGAGAAAATGCGTACAAAGTACAGAGATGATCGGTTGACTAGTTTTCGCGTGAAAGTGTAACAAACACCCGTTTGAAAGTAGGGATTTCACATTTATAATATTAGTAAGAATATTTCGATAATCTGCTTGTGAATTATTTTATTTCAATAGCCCATTATCGTCAATGATCAGCAAATGTTATTTATCAACGCCTCACTCAAAAAATAAACTAAAGCTAATGTATATCTACATCTACATCTATCTACATCTAGATCTACACTAATATTATAAAGAGGAAAGATTTGTACCTATTTTTGTATGTTTGTAATGAATAGACTCAAAAAGTACTAGATCGATTTCAAAAATTCTTTCACCATTCGAAAGCTACATTATCCACGAGTAACAAAGGCTAAATTTTATTCTCATAAAAAATAGGGATCCGTAAGATATTTTGGTTTTTCGGACACAAAGTGTAAAAAATGTTATTTCGCGTACTAAGATCCCGTTGTAAATCTTAGTTAACGCAGGCGAATCTGCGGGCAACAGCTAGTTAATCAATATTTTTATTGCTAAAATTTACAGGTGATAAATATTTAATCTTACGTACGTAGCTTTTATTGAAAAGCAATTTTATGAGGGAGGTGAGTAAATTCAAACGATGTTCCAGTATAAACCTTAAGGCCTTATACAAAGTCACAAATAGTAGGGCGTTAAGTCACAGCTGGGTCGGTTTTCTTCTACGACAAAATGCACTTACGCCTTCAGTGGGCCGCGTGCACTCACGAATGCATTTACATATTGATCTCAAAATCACAGCGGTTGTCCTGGATAACAAATAAAATACAAAGTGTATTTTTAAATCCGTGCTTTCTATTCAAAGTCTTATTTATTTAAAACGTAAGAATATCGATAACCTCATTTTATAAGTATTTTATTATTTCAAATGAAATTCTTGGGGATATTTCATTCTCTTTAGAGAAAGTCCAGAAGAACGATTTTTTTTCTGATCGGCCATTTTCGTGACTAACATATTTTGATTCAATGTTTTTTTATTTATTATTAAAAACTATTAAACGTCATTTACAAAACTAATAGAAATACAAGATTTTTTAGCAATGCTAATACAAATCTATCAAGTAGTATATTATATTATATACTATGCTATATAAAATATACCTATTATTATATAAAACGATAACCTTATTCAATTAAATTGTATTTTTAAAGTAATAGTCGTTTTGGCAGTCATTATGCAGTAGGGTTACCAATTTCAGCATATGCGGTTGAAGTACTGTAATTATATAAACATTCCGCGCAAATAGCAATAAAACCCATTGCATCTATGTAATTGTAATTGGCGTCGTTGATAGCAATTGCCTAACAAAGGCACCGTTAAAAGCCGTAGCATTTGTTGACATAGCTGGATGACGCTGCGATCCATTAGTGATATAACCCATCCCTTGGGATAACAGGGGTATTGTTTACCGGAAAAGGAATATAAACTAGAAGAGAAAACAGACAATTGAAAAGGGGAGTCTGTCACGGGACGCCTGGCAAATGTGATACATCTGTTACCTGATAAAAAAGAATAACGAAAAATGAAATTAAATAATAACTCAGTTCTGTGACCATGACCATGTTTTGTGGCATTTGTGACTCAATCCTGACCAGTTCGGTTTGGTTATGCTGCTTCAAAAACATGAGTTGTTTTTGTTATTATCATGAAATTATAAGGTACTAGCTGTTACCCGCACCCTCGCCCACGTTAGCAAAAAAAAAAAAACATTTTTATATAAAAAGTCTCCTATATTACTACTAGTACCTCCCAGAATATTTGTACAAAGTTACATGATGATTCTTCTAGTAGTTTTTGCGTGAAAGCGTAACAAACATCCATGCTTTCTCATTTATAATATTAGTAAGGATAAATATTTGGTTAAAACATAAGTTAATATATTTTCGTAACCTTTAGCCTTAAGTAGGGGTTACTTATGGCTTTGACGTTAAGAAGCGTGAAATTACATAAAAAGCAGATTTAAATTCAATTGACTTGCAAAATTTAACTCATTCAGGCCGAGCCACTTTCAAGTGGGACAGGTAATAATATAATGTAAGGGAAAACAATGAAGCGAGCACTAGTAGAATTTTTAATAAATTTCGAATAAAAATCTAAGGTTTATTTTGTATAAACTTTAATTATTCATAAATTAACTTCTACGTTTTTTACTGCTACTCAATTACAGACTTTTCGGAAACTTTATAAAATAAGAAGTGAAATTTAAATATATTATATTAAATATTAATATTTTAGACATAATATTAACAACGTAATTACTTTGCAATTTCGCTAGCGATTTCGATATAAAGTTTGGCCACTCGTTTCATTTTATTGATAATTACAACTATTTGATGTTTTTATTAAAATATTTAAAACCACGCGAGTCTTATCTAAATATTCTGTAGTTATATTTTCAGTAAGGCAAAATATAAGCCGAAACTTTTCTTTCAACATTTTAAGTTTTATTTTATACTCACTAAAATTTATTTCAAAATATTAAATAAATGTTACTAATGTAAGGTTGTTTTTTTTTATTTAATAAAAAGTACATAATACTCTATTATAGTACAAAATTAAAATGTAATAATTTAAAAATAAAGCTAACAAATCCCAAAGAAAAACGCACAGTACAACAAATAAGTTTAAAAATTTAAGGTATTGGATCACAAGGGGTTGAGAAAATAAACTGACAAGAGTTCGAAGACGAAAGTTAATTTCACGCGCTGTGGATGCTCCTTCAGAACTCATCTCGCTTGAACAATTCGAGAGACGGCTACCATTAATCACCAGAAGCAGACTTATAGCATTAGTTTTCTTTTGTTCGAAAATAAACTGCATACGGACGAGGTGGATTCAGTAAAAAATATTGTAGCATTATTTTTAATATTAGAGGTAGGACTACGGGAGTGATCTTGATATTTGTCATGTGTATGTGCCTCGGTGAGTCTTAGTAAAGTGATGATTATGTAAAAATATAAGAAAATGTACCTATGTGGGTAGCTATGGAGAAAGTTATAAGTATACGAGTACTTGCTATTATGATTGTGAAAGCGGATGTTTGTTACACTTTCACGTGACAACTACTCAACCGATCATCATGAAACTTTGTACACATATTTTCGAAGGTACTAGAAGTAATATAAGATACATTTAAATAAAAAAAAATGATAACGTGGAAAAATCTGCGGGTAACAGGTAAGTTATTATGCGTTCACTAAATACGCGTTTACATCCTAATCGATAGAAGAAAAGTATGCTTTTTTTTCAGTCTAAAATTTCAGTCCAAAATACGTCTAGAGTGCACTCGTCAGAAGCCTCGGTTGCCTACCGAGAAGCTTGCCTTTGCTTTTGAGCATCGACCAAAACCGACGTCTGGCTTCTCGCTTAGTCACTACGTGGCTAATGACAAAGCCTTCTTTCAATGAATGCCCAGACGGTCGAACCTTCACCACTCGAATTCAACATCGTCGTCGAATCTAGTGGAGCCTTCTTCCATCGTTTCTCAAAGATGGAAAAATAACTTTTATACGATAATAAAAGTGGACGAAGCGTCCGGGAAAAGCTCATTATAGCGAATAGAAGGTCATTTTGATGTCGTTTAGTTTAATTGTGTTCATTTTTACCTATTAAAAAGTTGTTTGACTAAGGGCCTGTTTCACAATCTCCAGTTAAGTGCCTAATAGGCTATTGGCAACATATTTGACAGATACTTGACAGATACTCCATACTCTATCTGTCAAATATCTATCAAATATGTTGCCGATAGCCTATTGGGCACTTAACTGGAGATTGTGAAACAGGCCCTAAAATTATAATGTAAGTTACAATAACTGAAAATTACTATTTAAATAGTAGTAATAGTCATTTATTTTTATATAATTAGTTAAAGGATAGACTATCTAAGGGGATTAAGGCTCGGAATCTAAGCGATGTTAATTCAAGTGATTATTCACTGAAGAATTGATTTATCTAATTTTCCTAACGCGGTCTTTTCTTAAATTTTGCTTTGTATTTAAGCTATGTTAAGCTTGAAAGCCAAATATAAAAGCCAAAAATAACGCAGTTCCTATTACTAAAATGAATGTAAAAATAAATAAATTTTATTAAAACTTACTAAAAATTTGACATCTGAGATCATTGAATGATGATTGCATTTTTTATTGATTTTTCATTTATCCCTAGCGTGCCAATGAAAAGAAAGTATCTATCGAAATAGTATCGTAATGTATATTTTTTTTAAAGATGACCATCATGCATTTCCGGCCTGTATTGGATGGATTAGCGTGGACGGATTTAAGCTGATGATGACTATGTGTTTTGACCACTGGACATATAGTGGTCAGTGGTAATGACCACTGACCACTATATGTCCAATGCAATGGCTCGGCGCGGATCTCCTACCCGAAATCATGCGTAATGCCACTGATATGCTGGACCAATGTAGGTTGTTGAATTTCACACACTTGTATATTATTCTCATCAATTATATGAGTTTCCTCACGAAGTTATTATTCACCAGTGGAAATATAGATAATTTTAATTATATAAAATCTTTGATTGAACAATTTTGTTACTATGCATTCTTTTCTTTTGAATTTATGTGGATTGTTAAGAAATGATATTTATGTTAATTAAAAATGTTACTTTTTGGAACGAAGTTCCTTACGGCAGGCTTGGAGGGGATAGGGATTTTACTGCGCGACCGAACTGAAAAAAATGTGATAGTAAAACCGTAAGAAAAAATCCGTGGAATAAAACCGTTAAATGAGACGTGCGCAGGCGCGACAGTCGCATACACAAGCGAGTAGTGTATAATACCTTTCTCTTTCTCCCTCGTTCTTTTCGTTCTCTCATCCCTTCTCTTACTTATCTTTGTTCCTACCTGGTGTCCCACGACACCACATCATTTTTATGTCTATTTTTAGTATTAATCTTATACCTTTAAACGAGCAATTCTTGTGTATATATATATATATATATATATATATATATATATATATATATATATATATATAGAATCTAAATCTCGGAAACGGCTCCAACGATTTTCATAAAATTTTGTATACTAGGGTTAAAAATGGCGATAAATCGATCTAGCTAGGCTAAATTTTTAGAAAACTTTTTTTTATCCGTGTTTTGAGGCAACGATAAAATATGATTAGAATACGAACGTAAATTTCGCTGTCAAATGGTATGTCATGATAGCTTAGTGGGAGAATTAGGCAGTTAAATCCGAACGATCCTGGTTCGAGTCTCCAGTCCGAATTTTTTTCCCTTTTTTAAGATCCTTTTTTTGGAAGAAAAAATTTATCGTATTTAATCACTAAGGGTACCGAGCAAATGCTCGGTCAACCAGGTTCTATACTATTAATCCAAATGCAAATTACCATAGAATTTTGAAATTGCCACAGTAAGGTTGAATGTACTTCGAGTAATGGCATCAAAATTGGCGTAATTTCATACTATTACTCCACTGTAATATAATCACAGCGAATTCGAGAGTTATGAACTTATGTGCTGCAATTTGTCTTTGCTAATATTTCAAATGGATTTGCATCACATTAGTACAAATTGATATAAACCTGATTAAAGCAGAGTCACTAATCATCATTAAATTCGGCACATTACAATCATTAGTATTCTCGTAAACAAATCACTTGTCGAAAATGTTGATGTATTGAGGCTTTGCGAAACTTATATGAAAAACATGGTGAAATTCGCTTTAAATAATTTTATAGACTAAATGTTGGTTCTCTTGGTAATTATTACTAACAAGCTTGTCCCGAAGCTTCGCCTGCGTTATTTTAGATTGACAGAAGGATCTTAGCGGAATTATATATAGCTTATAGCTTATTATATTCCTCTATAGGCTATCTAAGACTAGAAAAATCATTCAAAGCTAACAGTTCGAACAAACAAACTTTTCAGCTTTCTATATTAGTATAACATTACCAAGAGAACCAACATTTTGTTTTTAAAACAATTTTTCATTGCAGATTCAAAATATGGTTTCACCTCGGAATTTGGACTCACCCTGGCTTTTTGGAGTTTCTTTCTTTATCATAACTATAAGAAAAGCTGATATTGAAATAAAATGAATGTAGGCACTACTTATATTATAATAGATAAAACGTTTCTTTGATCTCACATTTATAATATATTCTTCTTTTTTGATGGAACTCTGATATGTTATCGAAATATATTAATTACTTTACTGGCTATAAGTACATATAATCTAGCTACAAGCTCCATTCAAATAAGAAGAAAAAGACAATAATTTTAAAGACTTTTTGTAAGAATTTGAACGTTACCTTTATTAGTATAAGCATCGCGCGTTCAAAGCTGTTAAATATTCGTTCTTATACCGTCGGAAGGGCTTATTTACATGTTTACCTCTTAGTCTTAAGTCCCTTATCCAAGAGTATGAAGCCCTAATTACATTAAAACCGTGCACCTGTTTTGTAACAGTATTTATACGTCTGTGGTCCTCCAGTGGCGCATATTTGTGCGTTGCGTTTTAATTCTTTTAAGAGTTTTCCTTGTAAGCCTTTGAAAAATTGTTGAGCCTTTCTCTCTGTTTACTTTTTGCATTTTATAAAGTTACATAATATTTAGCCGTATAAACTCTGTATTTTAGTTGGTGTTTGCACTTGTATACATTTTAGTCGCTTTGTACGTTGCCAGTTACTTGGTTTAATAATAAATTAAGACTAATAATGTCTCAAAGCTTCCAGTTGTAATTAATACTAAACTTACAAAATCTGTTTGTTTGGTTATTTTGGTTGAACTCACTAATCTTAGTAATTGCTGGTTCCCAAACATGGTTTAGGCCTTGTCGTGGCGGTGGGGCTAGTCAGTAGTCAAGGGTGAATCCAGCACCTTGGGCAAAGCGAATTGAGCCGAGGGGGCTCTTATAAGAAGAGAGGGCATAAGAGCAGGGGGCAAGTGGTGAGGACGGGGACCTCGCCTCATTGTACTACTTATTTCTCGACATTGGAAGGCGTTGTTCTGTGGTGCGGGGCAACCCCTCTAGTAACTTCTAATTAAAATTGAAAAAAATATTTTTTGTGATATGTAATCAGTTTATTGAGCAAGGTTAACTCCTATAACATTTTGCAACGGCCTTTAGGTGCAGAGTATTAATGAAATATGTAGGAAAAATATTGCTTTTGATCTCTCTGAGAGAGATCTGCGCTGCATAAAAGGTTTTTACGTAATAATTATGTATGACGAAATTGTTACCCCTTTCAGAGTTCTGAAAAAAAGTTCGGGACAGCATTTGCACTTATATATTTTAAGATTAACTCACTATAATATCATTAATGATAACCTGATTAATTATAAAAAAAACTTTAAGTCTTTAAAGGTATATGAAATTCACCAACTCGTCAACCAATTTATCGGTGAACTACGGCCCAATACCCTCCTTGCCTGATTTCGAAAAGGAGACCCATGCCTAGCAGTGGGACATAATATATGGGTTGCTACTTTATATTTCTTTACATACATTGTTGTTTTATTTGATCGTATTATACACCAAAAAAAAATGGTGTGTTTGTGATTCGCACACGATAGAAGTGAAACACACGTTAAATGCTCAAATACAAGCAAGTATTAAACAGTGTGCATTATACATACATACCGACATTTGCTGTTTCGCTCTTTTCTGTGTCTCTTACCTGTCGTTTTTTCCGTTGCATCGAGTTTGAAATCACAATTATTTTAAAGAAGTTTCACTTTAAAAATATATTACTGTCCACAGTTATTGTCTATCTTTACTAATATTATAAATCTATATCTATACTTCTATACTAATATTATAAAGAGGAAAGATTTGTACCTATTTTTGTATGTTTGTAATGAATAGGCTCAAAAAGTACGGGACCGATTTCAAAAATTCTTTCACCATTTGGAAGATACATTATCCACGAGTAACATAGGCTAAATTTTATTCTGATAAAAATAGGGTTCCGTAAGATATTTTGGTTTTTCGGACACAAGGTGTAAAAAATGTTATTTCGCGTACTAAGATCCCGTTGTAAATCTTAGTTAACGCAGGCGAAGCTGCGGACAACAGCTAGTAATTATATAAAGCGCTGGACGCGAACTAATTATACTTTCTTTTCTATTTATTTTCTGTACACAATATTTTAAGTTAATGATATTTTGAAGCTATATCCCGCTCAACTACAGCTAAAGTTTAAACTTCCTATATAAAATTCACCAAGCTCGTAGATGACATACGAAAGTTTTAAAAGTTAGCCTATAAATCATGCTAACCTAACCGTAATATGAAATATTAGGTATATAGAGGAAATCTTAATCTACTTTTCCTGTAAAAACGGAGAGATGGTCCAACTTCGTAATCTTGAAAGAGTTTGAGGTATAAGTTGGGAATAAATCTGGTGTGCCCGGGACAACGAGATAAATGCAGTTTTCATTGCGCAAAATACGTTGCAAATTAAATATTTTCGCTCAGCGATATTTCCAGTAGTTTCGTCGCTACTTTTTTTTACTTACTTTTTATTTGGCTGCGGGGGCATAACTTAATAGTTTACGACAAATGTAAAAAAGTGTGTATATTATAAGTGGCCTTAGAGTTCATCTTTCCCAAAGCTTTTGTTAAATATCGTATACTATAAGATTCAATTTAATCGGGTTCGTACATAGTGTAATTTAAAATGATTCTGTCGTTAATATAAATAATAACATTATCATAAGATCAACTGATAAGCTATTATGAAAATATTAAATTTTAAGGCGCAGAAAATATTTAAAGTATGTTCCCTCCAAAAGTTGTGCTCCCAATTTAAAAGATGTAATTTTAAAGTAATCTAATATAATTTAAAGTCAATAATAAGAAATAGATAAAAGGAAACAGCTAAAAATATATATACTTACAAAAATTGTCTAAAGGTTCCATCCAGCATTTTATTAGTTTAATAATTCGATAAAAAAATTAATGTCCTTTATCAGAAAAAATGAAGTATTTATTTATAGAACAAATTTAGGTAGGTAGACATACTGGTTTAAGAAGTTTATATCCAATTATCTTATTTATGAATAAAATAAATATGGATTTAGATTAAAATAAAATAAAACCTCCTTCTACTACTATATTTTGCTTCTTAAATTATTACGTATTGATAAAATAAAAATTTTATGCAGCAATTTAATTGAGAAAAAAAAATAAGTTCACGTAGAATACGTATTCTAAATTATAAAATAAATATTCATCATCCCTTATCCGTCCACTGCTAAACTTAGGCCATTGCATTTATTTTACGATTTGTAAATTTAAGGAAAGTCTAACAAAATGGTTTAACAAATGTTTATTTTTAATTATAATTCTTAAAAGCAATTTCCTGAGGTAGCAAAAAAGTGAAATTGTTTCTGGGCGTCTCTTGTGCTGAGCGAACGAAACGTGTCTGAACAATCCCCTGGGAAGCAGAGCGGTTAACTGGCTACATTCCTTTCAGTCCTAACTCGTTGTGTTTATTCGCTGACACCGCTAAACCTTATTCAATATCCAACCACAAACGTTGTTTTATTTAAAAATGTTTTCAATTCGTATTGCACATAATATTTTGTACACTTAGCTGAAAACTCAAGAAATTGTATTTTGTTCGCATTTAACATGTACTCGTAAATCTGTGGTCAAATTATGTATTGGTAACAAAAACCTTCTTTTTTCAATAAGCAGTATTGCAGTTTTTCGAATGAGGCCAAATAATTATAAGTAAAATACGACTTCTCACCTCGCTAACTTCTCGTATTGTAAATAATCTGATTGTGATTGGCACATTATCGTGAAGGTAATGTCAAAAAAGTTTTTTTTTTTTAACAAATCGTATCTTCCTGGCGCGTGATTCAAATATTGTCGTGTTACGTAAGAAATATGAACGTAAGTTTTAGAATTATGTTTGAACCGCTACGGGACGTAAACGTATTCAATATTATGAGTCAAACAACATATTTTTAAGCTGCGATAAAAAAAAATAACAGCAACAAAATTTTTACCTATTTAACTAATACTAGCTGCTACCCGCAGTTTCGCCCGCGTTGAACTTCAATTTACGGATTTATCATGTGTGATGATGATCATTTTCTATTTTAATAATTACTAGCTGTTGCCCGCAGCTTTGCCTGCGTTAACTAAGATTTACAACGGGAACTTAATACGCAAAATAACATTTTTTACACCTTGTGTCCGAAAAACCAAAATATCTTACGGAACCCTATTTTTATCAGAATAAAATTTAGCCTATTTTACTCATGGATAATGTAGCTTTCGATTGGTGAAATAATTTTTGAAATCGGTCCAGTACTTTTTGAGCCTATTCATTATAACCAAACAAACAAACAAAGTTTTCCTCTTTTTAATATTAGTGTAGATCATTCTGGTAAAAATACGAGTACATATTCAATATAAAATACAATCTATGTAGAGTCGAGTTCAACAGTAATCTTTAAGCTGGTAGCGTGATGTAATGTAGAAGCCAATTCAATTTTAGTGTAGCGCCGTGCAGTGTACTCCTATGTCACAAATTTAGTGTTGTACTTGTGTCTAGTATATGAATTATTCAGCTTTATGATTCAGCTGAGAAAAGTAATTAAGTTTTCCTTCGCAGACGAGTTTCGCTTGCGGCCAGCTCTCTGTTAATTAATCATCCTAGCTGTCTCTTTTCCACTTTCTGAAATAGGTTAATAATGCTTGTCGTTTTCGTATCCTTTCCACGACTTTCATTATTCAATAAGCAAATAAGCTGAGAATTTTTTAATTTGCATCAGACTTCGAGAATTCATTAAGCAGTTTCCATATTTTTACATTTAGCTTTTCATATTTGAAATGCACTTTAATGCGAGCTCTTTTGGAATATTCCATTAGGTTATAGGTTATTTCTCTTTTTTAAATAAAGTTGGATTTTCTGACGCGTTGTTAATCTTATTAAATCATATTATGGTATTTATTTTTAAGCGATAGTAATTTAGATAAAAGGAGAGTGAGAGAGATAGAGATATAGATAATTCATGTATATATTATGAAGTAATGCTAATCATCACTTTTTCTAAAATAAATATTTATCTCTGAAACGAAATCTGAATATGATTTCAAATATTGTACCTAAGCTTAGATGACAAACCTTTATAACTTTTGGAAATTTGTCAAATTCATAAGGAATTTTTGGGTCGAGAAACTGATTTATAAGGGTCTCAAGGAAAGTCGTTTCCGCGTTATATTTTTCATTTGTGGAGATTATGCTGTCATTTGCAACGTCCATATTGATAACGTTAAAATATAAAATAGTTTTTAATTTTATTTAACTTTACATTGCAGTGGCCGGTGGGTGTTGGATGCGAGTGGCAACGTATCAGTCGTCTTGGCACACATTGAGTGAGGCTGACACAAAGGCTGATTATGATGATGGTGAGCATAATTTTATAATAGTTTTAATTGGTCTAATTACAATATATGGTATATAATGTAATACGGGTAAAATATCATAGTATCAAGCAAACATAATATTTTCTTACTTTATCCATTTATAATTAATTTGACGGCCAAGAGGTCAAGTTACTAGACGTAAAATGATACAATATTTCAAAAGCTTGAGGCAGCGTTTTCGTTAAAAGCTGCTAGACGGCTTATTATTTTCGAAACCTAGACAAAAATATACACCGTTATATTATATTTATTTATTTATGTCCTTCTCCTATCCTTCGGTGAAATTATCACGTAACCGAAGGTCGCGGCGGAAAACTATGTTTAATAATACTAATCAATTAGATTTAAATAATAATTTCTACTAGCTAAGCAATATATTGATTTTAAAATTAATTTCATAAACCCATTTTAATAAAAAAAAAGCGCGACATCATTTTCGAGGTGAAAAAAAAAAAACAAAAATTCTTCTGCACTCTATGTAAAATTGTTATTAGCAAAAAAACATTCTTACATTATTTGTGAGACAATAGTAACTTCGTGCTACAGTTTCTGAAAATCTATTTGAAAATCACCATAAAGTACTTTTTGCGTACTGAATTAAATGATCATTTAAATCGTCGTTCAAAAGAGAAAACTCTTAGTGCAATTTAGTTGTTGCCTTCATTAGCGGGGACAAATCCTTTCACTAGTATTTCTCGTTCTAATTGCAGCATTAGGGGAACAGAATGAGCTATTGTAGCTACGTTGTCTGTCGGATCTGTTTTATTTTGAACGCTCCTGAAGAATACAATGGTGGATTTCAAAGCTCGTGTAGGTTAAAGACCTTCATTTGAGCGTATTATTTGTTGGACTGTAACAAAAAGATTTTATAAAACGATCGAGAGTTCTCATGTAATTAATTGTAGTTTTGTAATGTTATGTAAAACAAATATATTGTGTAAGATTACTATGGAGAAATATAGCTAAAATAGTAGCTAATGTAGTACTATAATAAAATAATAGCTAAAATAGGGAAAATATAGCAGCACTTCCAACTTTTTTTTTTTTAATAATTTCTTTGATTTCCTTACATTAACATACAACAATAAGTAAAATTATTGTATCTATTAATGTCATTAAATAAATAAATAACACATCTGTCTATATCAAATTAAGAGTAATATTCTAAAGTGTTACTGTTAAGGTTAAAGGACTTATATTTTTAATAGTTGTTTAGCATACATAGACGAGCTATATAATCCTATGTGGCCCTGGTACACAGGGACTGCTGGTGCCGAGTGCCGAGTGATGCCAAGTCTTGGCTGCTTACCATCGTGTTACTTGTCCATTGCATTGCCCACAATGCTAGACTTGACAGATACCTTATAATCAAAGGAACATATCACGTAGGATTGAAGTTTATACTTACTGGGAGCTCGTTTGGAGCATAGGCTTAACTTAGGGCAAGGGGTATCTCGCTCCATCGCGTATAACGGCAGTGGATCACCAGGCGCCCCCACTAATTTGGGATAAGTGCTCACGTAGCGGGCTCAATGATTCGGCTTCAAATGGAAAATACCTTAGAACTAACTCACCTTGACTTGCCGCGACAAATTCAATAACGATGAACATTCACGCGGTTTCGTCCCTTTGTTGGATAATGGAGATTTAATTCAACTGGACTGAAATACTTGGGCTTGTGAAATTTAGATATAGAATTTTCTGTAAGAATTCGTGAAAATATTTAATCAAGAAATGAAAGCAGGTTCTAGAAATATTTAAAAAAAGTGACGTCTTGAAAGCGCGTTCGAGTTTACCTTAGGTTTTTTAAATAAAGATAGAAGAATAAGTTATATATTCATCATCACACCTACCTAGGGTACGTAAGAGTCGCCTTGTCATGGCGGTGGGGCTCAGTAGTCCAGGATGACCCCAACACCTTGGGCGAAGCGAATTGAGCCGAGGGGGCTCTTTGTATCCCTCTTATAAGAAGAGGGGACAAAAGAGTAGGGGGCATGGGGTGAGGATGGGAACCTCACCTCATCGTACTGTCCCAACATTGGGAGTGGTTGTTCTGTGGTGCGGAACAACCGCTCTGTGGAGGTGGCATCGGTCCCCTGAGGGACTGACTAGCCGTAGAGGTGCCCTGTTGCTTGAAGATCCGGGGCAACTCACCAAAGGCGGCAGGGGTGGCACTCGCCGGGTTTTAATGGGTAGAGCTGCGTCCACTTACCATCTTTCGGGCGCAGCAAGTCCCACATACCTGCCTGGGGAGACACACTGCGGGATGCGTCAATGCAACGCATCCCGCAGGGGAGTTCCCGGCGTAAAAGAAAAAAAAAAAGAAAAAAAGGGTACGTAAGAGTCTCTTCTTTAAAAATCTAATGATGAGGATGTAGGCGGGGCGAGGGTAAATATCGACTTTTTATCTCATCAAGCATAAATATTTTTATCAATATTTTCATTCACCTTTGAATTGACAAACATGTTAGCAATGCAAATACGATTGTTATACAACGTTTATGTAGGCAATAGTATAGTAAATTTTAGTCTAATATATTTGGATATACGGATCTTCAAAATAACATGTACTTTGATATAAAACATAACATATATGGCAGCAGATCAATAATATTAGTGGATGCGAATTCTTATCCGAGTGCACGCGACTCGACGTGAGTGCATTTTGTCGTCCTGAAAGCAGCGAGGCGTACCCGCTGAATAAACACGTGCCTGAAACTGTAAAGCTAAGCTTCTTGCTACCAGACGGAGTTTTATACGAAACCGACAATCAATAAACGTAACGTAACGCTCAATAAACTCAACGTAAAATATAAGTAAACGTTGATTAAACCCAAGGTTACGTTTTTCATAGGTCTCTAACGCAAAAAAATACTTTAGGCCGGTAACATTAACAATTTCAGCTTCTCATATTAGCCTTATAAAAACGGATGCTAAAACCATCGAGAATATTGAACCGGAATTGAGCCGTAATGTATAATGTTGAGTTTTGTATGAAAACAAAATCGCTAAATGTGTGTTGCGACACGATGCTGCGTTTTTTTCTTTTGTATTGATCTTTTGATGGCTATTGATGGATGATTGCCGATAGCACGTACACGCAGATTTCTGGTTAGTTGAATCGCTATTACGTCAGTGATAAATCACTGATCAGTTTCGGTTTAATTTTTATGGCTCATATTATTATTCAATTTGGTTATATCCTCCTACACAGTAGGAGTACTAAATAAAGTACTATTGGAATACAGCTTAGAATAATAATACTTTTAATTATAATTGATTAACTCTAAACTAGCCTCAAATAGCCTAACTATACCACTAAAACTATAATTTTAATAGTAAAGTAAAACAGTAAAGTATCAACCCTTTATGTCCCACTGCTTGGCACGGGTCTCCTCCTCGAAATCAGGGGAGGAGGGTAATAGGCCATAGTTCACAGATGCGCTGGCCCAGTGCAGGTTGGTGAACTTCACATACCTTCAAAGACTTTCAATCTCATCAGGCATGCAGGTTTCCTCACGATGTTTTCCTTCACCGGTGAGCGAACGATGGTCTCGTGTGTGCACTTAGAAATTTAGAAAAACCCATTTCAAAGCACACACGTACGGGTCAGGATCTAACCCGGAACCTCTCGCATAAGAGGCCAAGTTCGTCCACCACTGGACCACCGTCGCTAATTAATTATTAATCGTCGATAATTTTAATAATGACTTCATTATTAGAACAATTTAATATTTAGATATAATATAGAGTAGAGTTGTATAAAACATACCACCCAAATAAAGCCATGAAAAACCGCCAATATAATATTAAGGTATTAATAAGAAAACAAAACAATACCAATATAAGTAAAAGTCAAATAATAATTTCTTGGGTTGTCAAGACTAAACGAAGAAAGAAGTATAAACTCGTAACTCTTGGTTCTTTCAAAGCAGGCGGTGAAAAAATTGATTGCCCTTAATTTGTACGTGGGGGTAGAATAAGTGACGTTTTTTGTTCCGCATTCTATTTATGTTCTTGGCTACGCTGGTACCAAAATAACATGTAATATTTGTAATATTTTCCTTGTGTTATCTTAGGTATAGAACATACAAGTAATATTATGATGTATGAAGGAGTTAGGAAATGTGTTTAAATAATTTTTTA
Organism: Lycaena phlaeas; assembly: GCA_905333005.2. Classification (NCBI taxonomy): domain Eukaryota; kingdom Metazoa; phylum Arthropoda; class Insecta; order Lepidoptera; family Lycaenidae; genus Lycaena; species Lycaena phlaeas. The sequence continues at coordinate 11,566,576 of HG995171.1, read as the reverse complement.
CGTTCTTTGCTTAATTATGGTGCACTTATAGTCCTAATTTCAGTATCGAATATCCTCATCCAAACAAAAAATTCGTCGATACATTTCTTTCCAAGAGTTCAAGAAATTTAACAGAATTTTAAATTTTCAATAGAACAAACTTCTAAGCTATAACTTACGAGATGCGTCAAATTTCCAAAACGAAACATAGGCACACGCATAAAAAATATCGGCGTCACTTTATTTTGTATTATTTGCATTTAATCACTTAACTTAATCTTCTTAATTAACGCTAAAGTGACTGATCCAGATTTAATGGTTTGTTGTTTGTTTGTTCTTATTGTTCCAATCCAATTCAAAATCCAATGATTAATTGTTCTTATTTTTTACCAAACGGAGATCGACATCGCATATAGTTTATTTCGAACGGGACAAATATTGACATAAAGATAACTTTAACTCTCACAACTTATAATACATAAGGATACTATTTAAATAAGGATATTGATTTATATATTCCGCAACTGATGTAAAACTCTCTCGAAATTTATAAATACTGAAAAGCTTTATTTGAATTTTGATTGCGTGGAAATTTTTGACGAGATTTTTTGTGGGTTTATTGCGGGAAGGCACATCGCCGCTGGCAATTTTTATAACTCTGTGAACCTTTTATAGATTTTCGTTCGTTTTAAATGTCGTAACCGGACCATCAAGATGCAAACATAAAATTGTATCAGCTGCTCAAAATACAAGCACACTACAACATTGTCAGTTAATTGATAAAATACCTTTTAATTTATACAACTTGAGGCAACATACAATTTGCTTATCAAGTGTCTTCGTAATTACGACACAAAGCTCTGTAGATTTATTGATTTGTTTATTTGTTGAGCGCGGAGCGTTGAGGGCTATTCACAACAACATTAAGAGATTTAACATTCTTATGTCCGCTTATTGAGAATGTTAAAGTATCGGTTTTGACTTACACTTAAGTTTTTTTTTTGTTATATTAAGTGAGCATCGTCATCACTTACATCAGAGATGGAACAACTTGGTAGATGGAATCTAGAGTCATAAAGGTGAGTATTTATGTTAGATTTAGACAATCATTCTATTCAAAATCCATTTAATGAAAGTCATAATCGTGTTCACCCATGACTTGTATTCAGCACTAGCTATGCCCGCAGAGTCGTACGTTGACGTAACATAAACATATCCTGATTGACGAAATTATTTCTTAAAGCATGTGTGTTACGTAGTTACACCAAAAGTGTAACATTTCAAATATGTAAAAGATTTAAATTTTGGTGTTACACGTAGTGTTTGAGTTAATTCGTAACACAAAAAAGCAAACGTTTTCTCTTTATAATATTCAGTATAGAAATAAAGATTTATGAATTTACTTTTAATATCCAAAAAATATTTATTTAAAAGTAGTATCCAGGAGAGTCGTCCGTAAGGAGCTGAACAATCGGCACGGCATAACACCTTGCACTTTGCAGAGCTAATGGCGGCCGGCTAGTACATCATAAAAGTGCGCGTGGATTTTGATTAAAACTATGATATTATCTCCCAAGATATTTGTTTTTTTTTTTCGGTTGGATCTATGCTAATGGTCCTAGTGACTGTTATGCGTCATCGGAAATGGGGTGATCCGGTTGGATCATCCTATGACGTTAAAAATTTGGAGATATTTGTTGAAATCAAACATCATCAAGAGGATTTTGTTCAAAATTAAATCGCATTGTAATTTAAAACATATTTACTGGAATAACAATCAATACGAAACTAATCAAAACATAATATATTATTTTAGAAAATGTTTGATTACACAATACAATAAAAAAATAAAATAAGGGTCACAATTCCATCATTATAAACGAGGGAATTATAACTCCATGATATTCCAGGCAGACAGGCGCATCACATAAGCCCAATGCTTCTTTTTAGTATTTTTTAATAATACATACCTACTTTTTTTTAATATGCCATTCTTAGTCGAGAACTTAGCCTACTCAAAATTTGATTATGCACAGAGTTTCCTGGGATTTGAGCTGGAAGAACACATTAATAAATGTGTTTGAATATAATATTATACCCATAGGTGGCTGGAACCTCGTTCCCAGCAGGGGTTGAGAGTGACTTCACAATAAATTTCCTCGGGGAAATTCAATCGAATGTAGACTTGCAACTAATGATGAATGTAAATAATAAATTGTATATAAGATTGAACGTTTAATGAGTATTTTGTACTTTGTTTCATATTACTAGAAAATCAAAAACAAAATCATCAAAATCAAAAAAAAAATATTCAAAGTAGTACCATCAAAGTATCTTTTTGAACGTTAATTAAGTCTAGCGCCGGTTCCAAAGCAAGTCCACTGAGAAGAACCGGCCAAACAAACTCAGTGGAACAACAAACTCAGTGGAACGAAAGTAGCAGGAGATCATTATTCCGTGGCCATATTTATTAATTATTAACTTAAGTAAAATATTTGTTACTAGTTTTAGCAGATAAATCTGATTTATCAGATAATAGAAATTTCCATTGTGGCTAATCGATTTTTAGATACCTATGAGACAGAGCAATCTAACCTCACTCAGTTCCTCTAGATATGCGTAGGGGCGCCTGGCGGGTCTATTCTACCGATGGAAATAATTTATTTCTTAACTACACAGATTTATCTCTCAAAATAGATCTTTTATTCAATAAACGATGCTGTTTTATTTACAAAGATTTTGATATGTCGCCTACGCAGCTCAGGAATAGCTTTCTTAAATTAAAATGTATTTTTATTATTTCATCTGTAAAACTTCAAACAAATATTTCTCTTTAAATAAGAAATACATGTGATGGATCTTTTTTATAGCATAGGAGGGCAAACGAACAGTCGAAGCCTTTGGCGACTATCGACGCCCATAAGCATCCACATAACCAGAGGTTATGTAGGCGTTGCCCTCCTTTTCCCTATCCCCCCAATGGGCCACCGGAAAATCACAAGCCGCACGAAACGCGACAGCATAACTGTCACTTTACGCCGGTATTATGTGAGCGAGAGGACCATCCGTCGTGCCGGCCTAATTCAGCAGTAAAGCAGCATGGCACTACCTTTTTTTAATAGAGGTATTGCCATGATCTGGCGTCTTTCTTTCAACGAAAGAATCGTAAAAAGAATGAGACAGTCAGTGTAGTCAAAAGGTATACATGGTTTATGGTTTAATATGACCAGTGATTGTGAATTATCTTTAACCAAAAATAAGAAAGTGACAAATTAAAAATAAGGCATTTTACAGTGAATTAAATTAAGCCAATTGGATTAAAAAAGTTACGCGGCTTAAAATTTCTTGCACTTTAAGGTTTCCAGAGCTTTACGCATAATAACTCAAGCAAAATAATCTTTGTTCCAAGGCCTTTAACAGGTATGAGCGGAAAATCGTATTTACATGTATTTAAATTGCTAATAATAAAATCTGCATTTTATTTCGACTCAGCGCAAATAACCAAACGAAATCTCATTTTAATTTTCAATTGATATTTATTTTTTCGTACCTTTATCAATATTAATATCGGAAGCGAGTGTCAAATTATTTTTATAGATTTCGGGTTAAGGGACACTTGATGCGATGGAGTGAGAGCAGGGGGAATTTATATGAATTGTGTCAGAACTATGTTTAGTGGCGCGCGCCGTCGCATAACGAGTGCACGTCTCTTATCTGTGATTCCGATCTATTTTATTTACTTACAAAGCTAAGCGTACTTATGTTTATTAATAATGGACGAGGTCCTCCCTGGACCTTCGTCTCGAAGAAGTAGTGTGATGAGTGAAGAGAATATTATATCAAATGAAAATATTATGTTAGATTGCGGTGATGAATTTATAGACAATCCCGATTCACCAGGATCGGCGATTCTAAGCGGTAAGCGACCGGTAAAAAGATTGAGGGTAAATAGTGATGAGTGTAATGAGGGATTTACGTTAGTACAGAGAAAAAGAAATACGAGGAACAAAAACAATGAGATGGATAAAATTGAGGTATGTCTTACGTCATATCAGTTGTTGCCTAAACAAATAGGGTTGGCAAAAATTTTGAAAGCGGAAAATATTGTTAATATAAAACAAATAAAATATAAAAACCCTTACAAAGCATTAATTTTCTTTGAGAAGGAAGAAGATGCAAGGAAAATATTGATAAATTCTAAACTAATCGAACTGGGATACCGATGCTATTTGACGAGTGAGGTAAGCATTACTTATGGGGTGGTTAAGTATTTAGAATTAGAAGTTGATAAAGAAGAGTTATCAAAGGCATTTAGGAGTGACCAAGAAATAGTTTCAGTAAAAAGGTTGAACCGACTCTCAGAAACGGGTGAATGGGTAGACAGTGAAACTGTTCGTTTTGGCTTTAAAGGTCCCATCTTACCGCAATATGTATATGGATATGACTGTAGCTTTAAAGTTGAACCCTACACTTTTCCTGTGACACAATGTGGAACGTGCTGGAAATATGGTCATCTAAAACGCGTGTGTCCTACCAATAAATTAACGTGCCCGAAATGCGGTAGAAACCACTCTAATTGTGAAGCTACAGAATATCGTTGCGTCAACTGCCGAGGAAACCATATGGCCTTTAATAAATCATGCCCTGCGTTTATCAAGGAAAGAAAAATACGCTTGATTATGAGGAACAGCAATTGTACATATAAGATTGCATTATTAAAGTTTAATCAAGAAAATCAGCTTGAAGAATTAAACAAAAATGAACAATCAAATATAAGATTAAATAATAAGTCAATAGAAACAAATAACTCTTACAGTCAAGTAGCAAGTAGAAATATTTATCATAGGGAAGACAATGTGAATATTAATAATGAGGGGCATGAAAACTTAAGTGAAGATGAAACTACAAACACTAGTGAAGGGGCATGTGACAAAATACCTAGAAAAAAGAAGAACAAGAATAAGAAAAAAAAGAAAAAAAGTGGTTTTGATGAAGAAAATATAGCAATAAATACCAGTGAAAACTTTCCTATGGAACCAGATAATAATAATACGGGTAAAAAGAAAAGTCATATTGGGGTAATAATAAATAAAATCAATGATATCATAATATCAGAAAAAGGCTTTGAAGAGAAATTAAAACTGGTGCTTAAAATTACTTTTGAGGAAATTGTATCTTATTTGGTCAGTGTTGTAAGTAAAGGTAATATATGTCAAACAATCATTAATCTCTTAAGTAATGGCTAATAATAGTAAAAACAATGTAAATAAAAATCATAGGCTAGGTCCGGTACGTCCAACGAGACAAATTCTAAATTTAGCTCAATGGAATTCACAAAGTTTAGTTCCGAAAAAATTTGATTTAGAGCTATTTTTAACTCAAGATAAAATATGTATCTGTATACTGAGTGAAACTTGGCTAGTTGAAGACACAAATTTAAATTTCAAGAATTATAATATATTTAGAAAAGATCGTCCGGATGGTTATGGGGGGGTAGCAATTTTAACACACAAATCTATTAAAGCACAAAATCATCCTATTAATATTACAAATTTGGGAATAGAAACTTTATGCATAAGAATATTTAATTGTAAACATGTTGATTATATTATTTCAATTTATTGTCCGTCATCTATACAAACTTCACAAAGCGACTGGGATAATATTTTTTCCTTATTTTCTAGAAGAACTATTTTGGCTGGTGATTTTAACGCACACCACACTAATTGGTCGAACAAAAATGATAATAGGGGTAGGCAAATACTTGATGCAGCTTTGGAATATAGCTTCGTAACCCTTAACAATAGAGATTCGACTAGAGTTAAGTTGGTTAACGGTAACTTACAAGAATCTTCACCAGACATAACATTTGTAACTTCTGATATAGCGGTATACTTTGAATGGCAAGTAACAAGAGAAAATTTAAACAGTGATCATATTATTCTTAAATATTCCATTCAATATAATAGTATTGATAATTTCACAGAACGGAGAAATTTTAAATTAGCAGATTGGAATACTTACCAGGCTTTATTACAAAATAATTTTCAAAACCTAACTTCTGACGCCAATAATATTCAAAGTTATTATGACCTTTTTATAGAAAAAATTAACAACGCAGCCAATCAAAGTATACCCCTAATTAAAGTAAGTACCGACCCTACAAAAAATTTTAAGCCCAAACATTATTGGACTCCGGCATTATCCTTGGCCATTGCTGAAAGACGACTAGCGTTAAAACAATTTAGACGTAATCCTACACCTAATAATTTAGACCTCTTAAAACAAAAAACAGCTCAAGCTCAAAAAATTCATAGGCAGGCTAAGTCTAGTGGCTGGAAGAAATTTTGCAGTCATGTAGACGAAACTACAAGTTCATCTGAAATGTGGCAACGTATGCGGTGGCTGAAAGGTCTCAAAAGAAATCATGTTTTTATTCCCGATGAAAAGAAACAGGAACTTATATGTAAACTAGCCCCTGATACTGTGCCAACACAAATGCCAATATTTACATCTAATAATTTACCACTTGCAATAGAATTTACAATTAAAGAATTATTAAACTGCCTTAAAAAAAAGGATACTGCGCCAGGGGATGACCAAATCACATACTCAATGATTTACTATTTACCCTTTGAGGGGAAAACTTATTTATTAGACTTATATAATACAATTTTTAAGCATGCAGTTATACCAGATCAATGGCGCCGTATAAAAATAATTCCGATCCCCAAAATTAATAATAATAATAGTAATAACAATACAATTGACTTAAGGCCTATATCATTAATATCATGCATTTGTAAGATTTTTCATAGCATGTTATGTAAAAGAATCGAATGGTTTATTGAATCAAATAAAATTCTAGCTCAAACTACTTGTGGCTTTAGAAAAGGTCAGTCAGCCATTGACAATTTAGTAAGATTAACTTCTCAAATTCACAAAGGATTTTCCAAAAATATCTCCACATTAGCGGTTTTTGTAGATATCCAAAATGCTTATAACAACATATTGATAGATAAACTTACTATGGAATTAGATAATTTAAAATTAGGAAATAGCGTTTGCAAGTATCTTTGGCAATTTTTAAGTCAAAGATGTTTAAAAATTACTGGGAACGACGATAACGTTTTAATAAGATATACAGGACGTGGCTTAGCACAAGGGGATCCATTGTCACCCCTATTATTTAATATCGCGACGCACAAAGTAGGTCTTTTACGTGAAAATGTGTACAACTTACAATACGCTGATGATTTTGTTTTCTATACTCAAAATTTGAAATTGGAGACTAGCGTAAGGTGTATGCAAAATGGTTTGAATAATATAATAACAGAACTGGAACAATTAGGATTAGAAGCTTCGCCAACTAAAACCCAATGTTGTACGTTTAGTAAAAAGAGAAAAGAGGAATTTGTTTTTTTAACTATTAATAACCATCAAATTACTGTTGTAGACAGCGTAAAGTACTTAGGTTTTTGGCTAGATAAGGCATTATTGTGGAATAAACATATTATGTACATTAAAAATAAAACTATGAACTTATTGAATTTGCTTAAGATACTTGCGGGCACTTCTTGGGGCTTACACCCTCTGCACCTCAGAAGAATTTATATAGCATTGATACGTAGTAGAATTGATTACGGTTGCTTTATTTACGACACAGCGTCTAATTGCCACCTCAGCAAACTAGATAGAATGCAAAATATTGCAATGCGCATTATAGGCGGATTTGTTCGTACAACTCCCATTCATATTATGGAATGTGAATTGTGTATACATCCACTCCAACTTAGACGCCAATATTTAGCTACGAAATATATCTTAAAATGTCAGTCTTATACTAATAACTTAACGATATACTTATTAAAAGAACTAACGGTGTTATGTGAAAACACTTATTGGAATAAGAAAAAGAAACCGTTATTAATATCTATTTTTAACACTACGAAATTTGAGAAAATTAGCAGTAGCAATCCATTAAATATGTTCACTTTAGATACTTGGATGTCGAATATTGAAACTAACTATATACAAACAGAAATAGATGGCATTTCACACGCTAAATGTAATTATATTCCAACAATTATGAAATTGAACGCTATCAATATGATCAATTGTAAATATAAAAAATTTAATCACATATTTACAGATGGGACAAAATCTAAAAATGGAGTTGGTGCAGCTTTTTATCATCCCAGTTGCAATGTGAAAGGAATGTATAAAATAGTATCTAAGTCTAACAGTATTATGGCGGTGGAACTATTTGCAATCTCAGAGGCACTATCTTATATAATTGCTTCCAAATTGAAGAGTGCTGTTATTTTAACAGACAGTCGAAGTGCTTTACAACATATCGCTCGCTGTGCCTCTGATATCAGAGGTGCTTCAGTAGCATATGCTATCATTAAGAAAGTTCTTTTACTTCTTAGAAGAGGGGTTCACCTGAGATTGCAATGGATTCCTTCGCACGTTGGTATTCGAGGAAATGAGATTGTAGATAAATTGGCAAAAGATGCAGCTTTAAATGGATGTGAAACCTTTTTATTAAATGAATATACAGAAATCCTAACTAAATTTAGATATAAAATTTTTGAAAAGTGGAAACATGATTTTGATAATATTTCAGTTACAAAAGGAATTTGGTTTAGAACAATACAATCTCATCCTCCTCAAATACCATGGTGGTCTTCTAGTAAATTAAGAAGGCAACAAATTGTTGCATCCTTTAGACTGCGCTCTGGACACATTCCCTTGAATAAATTTAAACATCTACTTAGACATATAGATTCTCCAAACTGCTCTTCCTGTGGAGTCGCAGAAGATGTCTACCACTTCCTTTTTGAATGTGTTCAGAGTGAAGTACTAAGAACATATATTTATAGTAAATATAAAGTGAATGTACGAGATGTTGGAGTTTTTCAAAGTATACTGGCAGCACCTTTATCAGATGCAGCCAAGGATATTTACAACGGATATGTACATTTAATTAATAATCGTTCTGTTTGATTTTGTAATGATTTGTATACTTAATTAGTTTCTTTTACGTTTTGTGTTTTGTATTTCAATGTTAAATAAACGGGGCTGACATAGTCGCCAAGTGACTAAAGTCCCTTAAAAAAATAAAGATTAAAAAAAAAAAAAAAACTATGTTTAAGAATAATTTATAGTTATTTTTATCTATTTAATTTTATCCGTTTAAAAAATTAATTAGTTTTATCCGTGTTAGACAATGATAAATATCATTAGAATACGAACGTAAATTTCGTTATTATATAATAGCTAAGTGAGAAAATTAGGCAGTTTTGATTCGAAAAGAGCCTGGTTCGTATCTCCGGTCCGATTTTTTTTCATTTTTTTTTTCAAGTTCTAATGAAAATGAACTTTTATAAGAAAAATTTGATCATAATATTATCATTAAAGGTATTAAAAACAAAGCAAAAACCAGGTACTAATAAATAATAAATGCATAAATATAAAATACTAAAATATATAAGAATGCGATAATTATCCAACTCATATATTATTAGAAAGTGCTGTAAATGCTGCTGCGCCCTCAAAGTTAGGACATCAATATAACCATATCCAAGACGCTCTACATCATCTACATATCGGCGATCGGATGTCCAACGCGTTCCGTACTACTATTGTTGTCACATCAGTACATAGTGAGGCAGTATACATCGAAGTCAGGACACATTCAAGGCAGTACACACCGAAGGCAGTACATATCGAAGGCAGTAAATTGTGATGGCATTCTGACCCCTCGCAATCGGCCGAGTCACCGGGGTGGAATTAAACGATTTATCGTAGTCACGGCCTCCGATTTCGGGAATACTGTCGCAGCTAGCAATATTGTTGTTATATATGAAGTGTTCTAAGTCGAATGTCGACACGTCGCGAGTTTAGATCGAGAGATTATTATTGTCAATGTTTGTGATGAAGTATATCTATACTAATATTATAAAGAGGAAAGCTTTGTTTGGTTGTAATGAATAGGCTCGAAAAGTACTGGACCGATTTCAAAAAATCTTTTTGAAAGCTACATTATCCACGAGTAGCATAGGCTAAATTTTATTCTGAAAAAAAAATAGAGTTCCGTGTGATATTTGGGTTTTTCGGACACAAGGTGTAAAAAATCAACCAGAAAAGTTACTTATTTTGCGTACTAAGATCCCGCTATAAATTTTAGTAAACGCAAGCGAAGCTGCAGGCAACAGCTAGTAAGTACATTATAAATCGATAGTATATCGCGCTTACTCAAAACTTCATTAAAAACAATCTTCCTAATTTCTAATTGTTTGAAGTTTATAAAAAAATGGAAAGATTATTCTTTTGAAAAACCAACAACGCAACAACAAGAGTGTCGTCCTTGAAATAACTGAACTATTTTGATAAAATATTTAAAACTAGTAAGAAAATACCGTTCTAAAATCAGGTGAATTTGTTTTAGGACTACAGCAACAATAGAATGAAGCGGTCAAAATAACACACATCATTGCGTAGTTGAAAATTTCATTTATAGTAATAATAAAAAAAAAAATACCTAAAGTAAAAAATACCGAGCGTTAAAAAACGCTTGAATGAGACAAAATATGGTTACCCATGTATCTATTCATACGAAAGCGTTTTTGAAATGCAACGCTTTTAAATCGAATTAAGCATGCCAACTTCGCGATTCGAGCCAACTTCCATTTTTACCGCAACGCTTTTCACGCGCTCGTGATCGTGCGAACGGGCTTAGCATTCATCCATTTGTCTTATTCAAACGTTTTTTTACGCTCAGTTAAAAAGCGCTCGTTCTAATGGGGTCTATAGGTGCGATCCATGGCTAGGAGCGAATCTCCTTAAAAGTAAGTACTAGTTGTTCACATATTAATATACGCTAGCTCAATTTGGCTAATAAACTTTACACAACTACAAAGAATTTAAAATCATCATGTAGGCTTATTCGGGACGTCCTACCAAATTGAAAGTCTTAAAAAACCCATTTCATATGTCAGGATTCAAACCACACCTCTCACCAACCACTGGACCATCACCGCATTATAAGATTATGAAAGAATATTTCACCTAGAAAATGATATGAAATGAGATATACTTTAAGCATGAAGCCTTCATGCAATAATATTTCAATGTGCCTCATTTCGCGTGGGTCTCCACAGGGACAATATATCAACCCGAATTTATTTTCTTCAAAAACCTTTCATAACCTTTACGTTTTCCCCATTCTCTATATTAGATTGGAGACATTATGACTTTATTATATTTTTCAAGAATCAAAATTATATATCACAGTAGCTGGTTGACCGAGCATTTGCTCGGTACCCTAAGTGATAAAATACCTTAAAATTTTTCTTCCAAAAAAAAATGATGTTAAAAAAGGAAAAAAAAAATCGGACTGGAGATTCGAACCAGGCTCGTTCGGACTTAAATGCCTAATTTCACCACTAAGTTACCATGACATATTATTTGACAACGAAATTTACGTTCGTATTCTAATCATATTTTATCGATGCCTCAAAACACGGATAAAAAAGTTTTTAAAAAATGTATCCTAGCTTGATCGATTTATTGGCATTTTTAACACATGTATACAAAATTTCATGAAAATCGTTGGAGCCGTTTCCGAGATCCCGATTCTATATATACAAGAATTGCTCGTTTAAAGGTATAAGATTTTTATGTCAGATAATAAGTGACCACGAGCCAAATGGGCCACGTGGTAAGTAGTCAAGTAGTATACTTTCAAAAACGCATGACCATATTATAATAATGTATGCGCGCCAAACAAAGTCAATAGAAACGGGACACTACAAAGTTCTTATGACAACGTGTGTATGTCTAAATGTAAATATATTATGTACCTAATATTTTTTATTTATTCAGAACAGGGTGTATTTAAGCTTCCAGTGTCTCTTGTAGATATAAATTGGCGGCAGAAACGTTCACCTGAAACGGGCCCAACATTTAAGCATTATTTATCCTTGGACGTAATGTAAGCTGTAAGTTTAGATGTCTATCGGCCCTATCTTCAAAATATAGTCAAGCTGTTATATAATATAGATAAAAAAAATTATGTACCACTATCCTGTGGAAGTATGTAAACGTGCGCGAGGTTGTGTGGTTGGTGCATTGAATGTCAAGCTCATAATATGTGTAACCAGCTTGAAGGCTGCCATGGAGAAACTTTATAAAATACTAGCTGTTGCCTGCGGCTTTTCCGGCGTTAGCAAAAAAATTCCTTTTTTTAAACTTATTCTATGTTACTGCCGGTACCTCCTTAAATGAGTACAAAGTTGCATGATGATCGGTTAAGTAGTTTTCGCCTGAAAGCGGAACAAACATCTCTACTTTCACATTTATAATATTAACATGATTATTTTCCATTGCTAAACATTGGTCTCATGACTCGTATTAAAATGTTCAACCAGACACAAATATGATCATGGACGATACAAATTAAGACTGTTATATAAAGCTACAAGGTACTTTTATGACATAAGCGGGTAGCAGCTATTTCTTTGCTCAGAGATATTAGATGACATGACCAACTTGTATTATTCTCTAGTTTTGGGTCTCAAATAAGGATGAAGTTTATTGCTTAGGTAATAAAATAAGAAAGGGCATCTCGATAAAGCGGATCACAATTTTACGTCTTTTAATCAATTTCCATTCTACCAGAGTACATAGTGTTTAACCAACCACATTTGAAAAGGCTAAGTGGAATATAATTCTACCGCTATGAATGGATAAACTACTCGTATAAGAACCTATTTGGACTAAACACATTTGAATTCATTGTGTTAAGTGAACGTAGCATTACTTAGTTATTATAATGAAACAACTTTTACGGATTTTATCGCGGTTTATTTAGGTAGTTTTTTACAATCCCGACGTTTCGGACACTTTACAGCAACCATGGTCACTATAATGGTCACAAGCCATTATAATGAGTGAAATTCGCGTAAACATAAGAAAACATTACTTAGTTTTTAAGAATTATCGTAGCTTTGTTTGTTTCATAACTTCGTAGGGAGCCGAAGGAAACTCACAAGCTACACGAAACTTGATAGCGTAGCTGTACGCCGTATTATGTGAGCGGGAGATCCCTGGTCGTGGACAAAATCAGCTGTAAAGCAGCATGGCAGTACCATTTTACAAAAATCTATCTAAAAAATAAAAACTAACGAAGAATTGATGGCTTATATTATACTGAAAATAGGAAGTCAAAAGTGGAAAAAGTGTAAAAAGGTTTTCATTGTTATATAAAAGAAGAAGTCGTCCAACCAAAAGAATGACGAATTGCGGCCGGTCTTAAATCGGTGCAAGTAGTGAGTTCGATCCACCATCTTGACAATGACTGAAATAGCTGTATAGCCTATGGAAGCAAAAAGCTATATATAATAAAGATTTTTACTGCTTATTATTTTATTTCAGACATTAATTATAATAACTTACCTCAACGTACAAAAAAATACTTTGTACAAAATATAAACTTAAGCTGTATCATCGTAGGCTTAAAGAAATAAACCAGGCGTCATAAACATTTGTTATGGTAGTAAGTGCTACAAAGGAAAAGCCTATAAAATAACTATAAAGAATTGTAAAGAGCATCGCGTGTCTGGCACAAACGGTTTATCACTTTATTAAAGGGGGGATCTAAAAGTAGGGGGACTTGCACGGCTTTCGCGAAAATAGCTTCATAACTTTAGGACTTGTTAATTCATTTCTAGGTAAGATATAACAGGATAGATTAGTTTCATATTTTATTACAGAGAAAAACGTATCAAAATTAGACCTTTCCTTGTGTAAAAAAAAATATTCCATATCTCTGAAAATATGACATTGGTTTATATAAAATGTATGTTGCTAATTTTAATTTTTTTAATAAAAAATGATTCCGTTGGCGTAAAAATATTTGTTTGGTTTGTTAATAACATGGAATGATAAGATATCTTGGCGTTTAGTAAATTTCATTAAATTTTTAATTATATCATATATTTTAGTCAATCCTTTCTGATTTTAGGTGAAATGAAAATAATATATTACGTTAAATTTTAAAATTCGATTTTAGAATATTTAGAATAACATTTATTATGCAAGCTCCATTTTTTGTATTAAGACTAAAATAATTTCCTCATTGGCTTAGATGACATAGCTTTTTCTGTACTTTCGTTCAAAAACAAATAAACTAAAGCATAAAATAAAGTACATAAGTTGACTACATGATTTTTACCAAGTCCCTAGATAACTTGCAAAAAATGAAAACATTTCTTTAAACTTTAAATCTACCGAGAATTTTTTTACTAATCGCATTTTCCATATCTATCGTTAGAATATATGAGGAAAAATTGCATATTAAAATTGCATTCACATAGTTAACTTAGTTTGTTTACACTGTCGAAAGGTACACAACCAAAAAAATTCTAATGCATCATTCTAATATTTTTATTACGAATTTTTGTAGCAGCTTATATGAGTCCATTACATGTCCCAATAAGATGGACGGACAAAAGAATTTAAGGGTACAAAGTTTGGGTAAGTGAGGGTTTCCATTTACAACAGAACCCCAAACGCGAAACGTGAGTTCGATATCAATTCAGTTACAAAGTGACTGAGCCACAATATTACAAATCAGAAATAGTAAATACGAAAAATATTTTCGCCATGAAAATATTTTACAGAGAGCTAGTGGTATCAATTGAATACGGCGTACCATCATACATATTTTCCTCCAATAACGTATAAATAAGACGAAGGTGAACGAAAGTGCTGCAAACAGATTCCTGCGTCTGGGGATTTGTATCTCGTCCTCCCGGCGAGGGACGTGTCGCGAATCCGAACGTGTCAAACGTAAAGGATTAAACAAGCGATGTATTGCATAATGATTCAAATATATCCAGATTTATATGTTTAACTCAAAATGACAAAACTACCTGTTTGTCTGTTAGACCAATACCTATAGAACCACTTGCTTGTCCATCTGTCTGTTAGACCAATACCTATAGAATCAATTCTCTGCACATTTGTTGCTTGTCCATTTGTCTGATTGTCAGACTAATATCTATAGAACTCCTTGCTTGTCCATCTGTCTGCTTGTTAGACCAATACTTATTGAACCACTTGCTTGTCCATCTGTCTGTTAGACCAATACCTATGGACTCTATTCTTTGTGCGTATGCGAATACTACTTCATTATCCGTTTGTTTGTCAGACTAACATTTATAGAATCAGTTCGTTCTCGGTCTGTCTGTCGGACAAATACATATAGGTGGTCAATTTCATAAAATCACTTCAGTGTAAGTTTGTCAATCAGACCAATAACTATTATATTAAAATATATACATATAAATAATAAATTAATAATCTACTATTCCTTTTTATGATTATCTAAACTCACATAATTACTTGGCATTATTAGTCCCGTAGGGGCGTAATATATTTTCTACTCCCTCAACTAGCGCATTCATAAGCCTCGCACACTCGAAGTCCAATCAAACCTTAGAAATCAATATTTAGGAGTGAGAATCAACGTTTTTTATTATACTACTAAAGATTATTTGGGTATACTGCTTTAAGTATACCGCTAAAGTTAGATTGGCACCAATAAAAACTACATTCAAATATCACTATATCGAACTGTAATTAGATCCCAGAAAAGGCCTTCACTATTAGTATTTATACTTCCCGATTCTCTCCCAATCTCATTTATAGTAATAATTCCATTAAACACCATTACAATATTTAATCATAATTACCATGATAATATTCCTAATTTAAATTTAATTGTATAATTATTTCAGTCGCCACTGTTGCAACAGAATGTAATATTCAGGTACTAAGCTTTATCTCAGAATGCGACTTATATAACATCATAGCAAAGTTTGCTCAAAGCGATTGCCATTTCTCAAACTATCCAGTTGCTAATCTTTGTGACTATTTGATTTGCTCAGTCAAGGCTACGACTAAGGCGCATTTATTACTGCTTGACCGTTCCCTGAGAAGTTGGAAGGTTTCATTTAGTTCTGTATGCTAGATCTTTCATTTAACATCTTAAGAATGAACATTTTAACGTTTTCCGTTCATTGAAAACTCGACAGTTTTGTTTTTCTTTTGGAAATTTTAGCGTCTTATTTATGAGAAGTATAATTGTAAAATTTTAATTAGCAATAAAGTTATTATCGCTTAATGCAGCATTATGCAATATAACACATTTATATTTATATTCGTTTTTTAATTAGTATGACCTAATTTCTATAAGCTTTAAGAGATTTCAAATAAAGACACAAATAATTTATGTTTATCGCAGTTCATTTAAATCTGTACAGCATGGGAGGACTTTGGTAACTATCGACCATATTAGGTATGTATGCTAGTGACGTTACTCAGGCGTTTGTCGTTCTCTATTTAAGATAAACTTTACACTTTAATACAATACCTTACCTTACTAATGAATGTATGGAAGTTTGTTACGCTTTCATGCAAAAACTACTGTTGAGTAGTTCTCGATCATCATGAAACTTAGTTTACAGGAATATTATATATTCTCGGAGATTATGAAATACATTTGATTATTTTTATGCTGACGCGGGCGAAGCCGCGGGCAACAGCTTAGTATAATATACTTATAGTAAAGTGCTTACCATTACAGTCGATTTAGTACTAGCTACTATAAGTTAGTAGCGAGTGACGATGGTTCACTGATCTCTTGTGGGGGAGGTTCCGGGTTCGATCTTTACCTATTGTGGTGCCTTGAAATGGGTTTTTCTACATTTTTAGTGCACCCTTAGCACGAGACCATCGCTTACCGGTGAAGGAAAATATCGTGAGGAAACCTGCATGCCTAATTTTTTTTAACAATACCAATGAACAACAAAACAACAACAATTATAATATTATTGTCTAGTGCGTAGTACTGTCGGTAAAATATTTTATATTAACGTCCGTGTTGAATGCGAATGACATGGCCGTCTTGGCGTTTATTGATTGAGGACTATGTTCAACATTGATCGGACAATTTGGCTGATAAAGATTATAAACGAAGAAACATATTTTTTTTTTATTTCAAAATCAGCATTTCATATAAATATTTTATATTATCTAAAATATTTTTATTTATATTTATTCTCACCCATACACATAAATCATGGGCATTTTTGTACTAACACAAAAAATATTTTATGGGTCACAAGGGAACAGATTTACATTTCGTAAATTTGTTTCTATATATACTCCGAGATAGGAATGTTGTATTATGATTCATTTATTGTTTCCTAATGCTTACGAGAATTTTATTCATTACAATGAAACTTTTTACGGGTTTTATTGCAGTTTATTGGAATACTGGAATGGAATGAAATTTGTAAAAAATATCGTTTTATTATAAAATTTTACAAGCATATTTAACATGTTTGAAAACATATTACAGCTGAAAAACATTCTGGGTGTAATTACACACTCGTCATATTATTATTTTTTTTGGATTATTAAAAAAAAAGATTATTAAAAAGTTATGATAAAAAATGTCTTACATTTCGCTTAATATTGCTTGTTTTCCCCCTTCATAATACTACGGGGAATTCGGTTAGCTGGTAAGATTTATGGCTTATGCAAAGAAAGAGGATATTTTCTACATCATAATTCAGCCTAGTTGAGATTAGAGGCGGGCTTATATGAAGGATGATATATCAATCTACATTTTATGCGTGAGCGTTTTCTCTACAAAAAATTAATATTTCTGTTATAATCATTATACAATAGTAGAAAATCATTATTTACTTGATTTCAGTGAATAATAATGCCATGTATTTCTAATTGGATTAATTATTTAATACAATCAAAAAAATAGTATTAATGAAGAAAACAAGCATATTTTTTGGTTGTTGTTATATGTAGATACATCTAGAACAATTCCTGAGTTTTAAAACAAAAAAAGTTAGCCACAGGCGTTTTTTGTCTAGTAATTAATAGCAAAATTTAATTAAGCAAAATATTACATAAAAACCTTAATGTAACTTACGTAAAATTCATAAATTAATAAAGACAATTAAATGATTAGTAATATAATGAGGGGATTATAAGTAATGGCTGCTTTCATCGTTAAATGAAGGTCGTGTGATTTAGGGCTATAACGTCAAGCTACTGGTTCAAGGGCACGGTTAACTAAATAGCCTACTAATTGGCCACGAAGGCTACAATCATGTTTCGGTAAAATGAATAAATTTAAACACGAAATATGAGTATAATGTAAAAACGTAAAAATACGTTTACGTAATGTAAAAATACGTCAGATGTAAAAACTCCATGAGTCATGACTTATAAGCTGTTTCATTCGCTTAGATTCATAATAATTTATTGCTCAAGTACATTTTTTTTAGTTTTATAGGATGACTGATTAAAAAGTCATATATTCTAAGTGATTTCACCTGGGTTTACATCAGCAATATCAAAATCATGATGATTATGATTATGATATTGATGCAAATACGTCACGTCGCATCCCACCCACCGCTAAAAAACTAAACACACATTAAAATGGTAAAATACATTACATAAGATCTGTATAAATATTGGGATGTTTATAACGCTGTGGACTGGTGATCAGTGGGATCATTATAGTGAGTAACGATAGTCTAATAATTATAGACTTCAACTTCAACTATAGCCCAAACTACTAAAGCATTATGGAACATCCATCCGCTTCATCGTATCGTAAATGCGCTTAAACTTTTTTAACATCACTTGCTCAGGGCCAATCACTTGCTCAGTACCTAGGGCTATTCTGTAAAAAAACCATTTCGATATCGAGCTTCGCCTGAGTGATAGAGCTAACTTTACGTCACTTCGAAAGTGAACTTTATTGATATAGATAGATAGTCGAGTTTAAAAAATACATATTCGTCATATCACCGCGGATTCGGCTTTTGAGATTCGAAAACGACCTTACAGAATAGCCCTACAGGGCCAGTAAAAAGGAACAGCGAAGGTGACGGCAGCGTCCTTAATAATTGCCTTGACTTTATATACTCGTAATATAATTATCTTGGTACACAACGCATCATAGGGCTGTCACACTACAATTTGTATTTGTGTCACATGAAATAAAAATATAAATGATAATAAATGGACAAAAAAAGTATAATGAATCTGTACACCGAACAATACTGTTTATAAAGGAACTTATATTCGGGCAATCATTTCACTGGTATGGATGGCCGCAATAGGATGGCCAGCAACATTGCCGGCAATAACAGACAGACTACATACGACAAAATTGCTTTTCCATACAGCTACACATATTATTTTTCTTTGTCGATGTGTTCCGGACGGTTTGCTACATAATGTTTTCGTGATAACCGGACTATTGTAGCTAATATTGTAACCACATATTACAATAAAGTGTCGCCTGCTTTCAAGTGCCCTTAAGCTTTGGCATATATTATTTTCTGTTAATTGCTCGTAGATATGCAAACTGGCATACCTAGTACCACCTGATGGTAACTTTACCTGGAACTAGCCCAGGTCACTCGTGTACCCTTCTCTCCAAAACACAGCAAAGCTGTTTCAAGTAACGTACAAGATAATGGTACCCATGTATCTAGGATCGCGTCATAGTTCCTCTCACCGGTGAAAATTTGCCTAGTAAATGCGAATGCTAATTTTCTTTGCTGTGCCAGCGATGAAAGAAAAGTCTTTGAGTGCGTCTAATATTCAACTTATTATGCTCCTGTATACGCAAACTAATCTATCACCATTTTCACCAGGTTTTAATGACAGGCCTAATAGGCGTGTGGACATAATATTAAAATGAGTATTATGTCCAAAATAACATCTTTAAGAAATTGCTTTTAAAGAGATACTCAGTCCGGCGATGGTAGCGGGGATCTCACAAAACCTATAATTGGCGCTTCGCGTGCTTGTCGTTACATCTATATACGTACGTGTCTGTTAAACGAAAACCTTTTCATCCTCATTGTTTTAATACAAAAACCTAGAAATGAAGCTGGACTTGTCTCTAGGTAATAAAAATAAAAGACCCTTTACATTATACTCAATGGGTTATGCGTAAATAAAACAAAATTTATATTTGCAGTCTCGTTTATTTTATTCTTCGTAATTTATTTTAACTAATATAGGTACATCAAAACACACATGCGTAACAAATTAGGCTGGAAGATATGTATGTAAGAATCTGTGATACAAGTCAACTACATGTAAGTAGATTTATTGCTGTGATACCTTGCTTCCGTTTATGAGAAAATAGGTACATACAAAAAAAATTAAACCATGTATATTATTCGTGAACAAAATAACAAAATATTCGTAGATAATATTAAAATATCGAGCTCCGCGAATTTTAATTTAAATAAATCGTTAATATACCATTTTCAATCGTTCGAGAATACGATACATTTTACTCAATCTACTTAAACTCCTGATTCATGCAAGATTAAATTTAATATCTTTTCAATTTTATTGAGCAAATATTGTTAAATAATAAAGAAAGACGTGACTTTGATGCTAATAACTCAATTAGTATTAATTTATACTAATAAGCAACATTCTCATAGTCACGAGTCCGTAAATACTCAACTCATTTACCAGGAACTACGAACATTATGTTACATAGAAACCATATTTTTCAAAGAGCTGCATGTTAACTTGTAGATAACATAATTAAGTAACACGCACTTACTCAAGTTAAGTGGAAAATCTAAGCTCGTAAGCTCATTACTTAAATTTCATTTATGTAATTTCGTACAAATATCAATATTTTTGTTCAAATTGTTCATATTGTTCTTGCTTTTAGAATACCAAGTCAAGTGGAACAATAAAAGTTGTGTATGTAGTGAACAAACGTATTGCCTATTCCGCATCAACGGAAGAAAGGTTAACCTAAATCTAGAATTGAAACGGATATGTTTCGTTCCACCACAAAGCACTAACACGTAGATAAAAGTAACATCAAATGCTGTGTAAGATATATTAATATTGTCATTGTTTACTTTAAGCATTTACGTATTATATATTACAAATACATTACAAGGGGTAGAAATTATTGAAAAAAAAAAATGCTACCGATATGTAGTTAGTATACAATGTAGGGACTAAATAAAATAATTCTAAACATTACTTCAGAATCGATTATTAATATTATCACGAAAACATTGTTTTTAATTAAATTGGGATTAAGATGATTTGTAAAAAAATCTAATCTAGCCTATGTACATATATTACAAACAGGGTGACATCGCATAACGTAAAGTTGTTCTGAATAGAAATAAATTATTACGAATAATTGTTCAACACACTAATTATTATAACTTTTAATATTTTACTATATAATATTATATAATACTACAAATCGAATTTATGATTGATAACTTTTTATATATATTTAAATTCATCGTAAAGCGAGCCGCTTTTTAAGGCTTACTCATGTACATTCGAATTAATGTTAATTCTTCTGTAATTAAATTTTAGAATAAATGAATATTTCATTAAAAACCAGTAGGTACTCAATGATGGAATATTTTAATATTTTAGAAAAAAGGTTTTATAATGGTTATTCTAAGTTTAGCTAAACTAATCTGATAGATTGGGACCTATAAACTACTGAATATAAGACTCTTACGCCCGGTTTCTGACACGTCGGTCAAAGTGTATAATATCAACTATCATTACTGTTAATCGCGGTTAACATACGATTCTACAGTCAAATTTGATAGTTTTTCACTGAAGTGATGTTAACTGACAGGCAGATATAATTAAGTAATGTAACCATGCTTCTAGCAACTCATTTAACACTTACCAAGAGACTTGACAGTTGATTTGATATTTTTTGCGTTGATCAGCCTTTCGGAAACCGGGCGTTAAAGAGCTCCAACCACTAATGGTGTTAATGTCTCTTTCAAGATCCGTAGTTGATACAGGCTACTGATTAAGTGGACAACGCATAAAATAGAATATGAACTGGAAATCAAACGATACGCTAAATTCATTCAATACTTCGACTCGTTCAGTAAATTCAATTCAAACGTCCAAGTTTGAAGTTGATGGTTTGGTGTACGTAAAAATGTTCCATTATCATGTAAATGTACTTAAATTGAGCGCGTCTA
Organism: Lycaena phlaeas; assembly: GCA_905333005.2. Classification (NCBI taxonomy): domain Eukaryota; kingdom Metazoa; phylum Arthropoda; class Insecta; order Lepidoptera; family Lycaenidae; genus Lycaena; species Lycaena phlaeas. The sequence continues at coordinate 11,544,476 of HG995171.1, read as the reverse complement.
TTTTATAGTACTAAAAGCTGGTAAAGGGTAGAAGGCGATTACAATCGCTCGAGTCGTTGCGTGACTATAAAATGTTTCTAATCTACATTCGGGTATACAAATAAACGTTTTGTGGTTGGACCTTAACAATGTACCTGAACAAGCCATATTTCTGTAGCTTAATTGATTCTGACGATTCTACGGAATAGGAAAGAAAATCATAGTACAATCAAGGTCACGAATTATATTGATTGTACGTACATTGTGAAAACAGTAGAAAAAACGATCAATATAAGTTCAAAGTCATGTTGATTTTTTCAACTTGACCTCAGACCATGTAGGTTGGAAACGAATGAAACCTATTTGGACATTTCATGTTATATCAATTCCATAGAAAACTTGGATTGATTTTGCAGGAAATTTAAGAAATCCTTATCAGTCTTAGGGAAAGGACACAGGCTCTTTCTCCTTACAAACGTTGTTTGCTTTCCTCCTGGATAATGTCACAGAATTAAATATTCTTGTACCCTTTAACTGCCATGACTATGAAATGCTCGTATGTCTTTATTCAAAAATTTTCAGACACCTATTTAAAAAAATGACAAATATTTCGAAAAAAAAGGACAAAGTCAAAGCTAAAGGCTTTTTATTATTATATTATCTAAAAAAAACAATAGTGCATATTTTGGAGCAAAAAAAAAAAATTGTCGACAAAATACTGTTTTAGTCAATAATTTATTATCTGTAAAAACGGTTTATAAGAAAATTATCTTTCAAATGTTGTAAGCTAATATCATTTTAAAGTCGATATTTCAATTACAATAACGATAAAAGCATTTATTTGAACAAAAATATGTTACTTTCAAAGTGAATTCAATACAAAACATTTATAATTCTTTATAATTGTCAATAATTTGTGTTGTGGAAATCATTATTTTATCAGGAAGGTCAAATGAATTAAAATGATTGGAAGTCAAAAATTTACGTGGCACCGTAATTATATTAGTACGTAATATCGTATAAGGGGTTTTAACGTGTGAATGAAAATTACTGTGTGTATTCTATACATTTAGACAGAACACAGTGTCCTTTTTATTTTAATATTTAAAAATGTCTTACGACATAAATAATAAGTCACTTCTAAATGTAGATGAGTGATAATTCATGTTCGTTTCTTTTAATGGATTTGATAATAATCGAAACATCAACTTTCCATTTCATGACAGCTTACACATTGAACTAGGATGTATAATGGTGCTTTTAAATGGGCAATTATTTCACTGAAATGTGTAGCTGCAAGTGTGGCCGGGAATATTGCCGGTAACGACAGCCAGACCACGCAACATACGACAATAGGGATGTTGACACATGTCACAAATTCATGTAAAGTTATGTTTTACATATTAAATACAGTATTTGAGAACCTAAAATAACATTTTAAAAGTCTACTTATTTGTCTTAAAATTTAGAAAATTAATTTAAAATGCGTTATTTATCATGCATTATCACGCGACTGCAAACGCGTATAAGGCGATGACGTCACTGAACATTGAGTTAAGTACAAACTGTCATAACTCACATAACATAGCGCGAGCTCTGAATGCGGTGTGTGACGTAATGACGCTTGGAGCGTTTTAACGGCAATTTAAAAAACTATTTTTCTTTATTTAATTTTTTTATTAAAATTGGACATATTTCTTTACAAAAGTCTTTTTTTCGTGTTTGTCTATAGTATATCTATCAATCTATCAAATAAAATCAATTAAAAAAATTAGTCAACATCCCTATTATTTGGTACGCATTTTGTACGCACGGTCTTCCAAAAAGATAAAGGTGTTTTACATGGTTGATGTATTTCGGACGGTTTTCTGCATTAAGATGTTATAGTGATAGTGACGACGGAATATTGTAGCCACATATATAGTAACAATATTGCCCATTTAAAAGCAACAAGGATCGGAACGATATTACACAAAACAATACTAATATTATTTGATAACATTAAATATATTTATTCTAATATCTAAGTAAGCTACTGTACAACTATGGCACTATATCCAGTATACGCACATATACTTAATATTCTTCAACATGGAATGATAACAGTGGAGTATTCAAATTGTAAATGATAAGTTTTAATATAAAACATTTGTTACAAATATGTTCTTAAGCTATAATGGCTTATAAATCATTTCAAGCGTTACGGAATGTTATCATTAAAGCCATATGATATAATGATTGAAATTCTGTTTATCCAAACTATGTTTATCTAAGGATATTAAAGGATTTAATGATTATTATAATATTTCATGTAACATTTTTACTGGAATCAGAATTGTTGAATAATGAATCGAATTTGGAGAATAAATCGAATCGATAAAACTTATTAAGAAAACTCAATGATTATATTGTTGGAAGAGAATCGAAGAGCATTTTCATGGATTCAATGTTACTAAAAATATTATAAAATATTCACGATCCCTTTCTAACATTCTGATACCGCTAAAATCGATATTATCTACATATAACAACACAATATAGAATTTTCTTCGATATTTATTTAACGTTCCGAATAGGAACGGATATTCTGTATCGAGCACCGATTAATAGAAATGTCATTAAATCTACTTATCTAAAGCTAGAACATAAATTATTATGGCAACGTCGTAGTTTGGTTGTTGACTTACGCGGTTATTAAATTAACATAAAGGTCTATGCAAACAACGATACAGCGGAAAATAACTACCCGCATGTAGATTCAGGATACCATAAAAGCCACGACTGATATCATTACCTAATCTAAATTATAAAAAAATATATATTGCTATTTTATAAATATGTTGCAATTGTAATAAAAAAATAATAAAATAAAAAACTGTATTCATATCAAAGCTCGTTTTAATTATTATAATTGTTGGATATTAATTAAAATATTATTTGATGTTTAGAAAAACTTAAGTTTCAAACATATTTTGGTTATAATTCTACACAATGTATTCACATGTTTTTTATAATTATATTAATATATGATTTCAATTTGATACTATCAAAATGGTTAATTGAACGGGAATCCTAAATAGACAGATTGTTAGAGGTAAGTCGATCTACGTGAATACAGATAATGAAAGTAATATGATATGCTTTTAACGCTCATTATGAATTGGCTATGCTTATTGTCCTTATTCAAACAACATTGTATTAGAGAAAGAGAGTTATATACAAATAGAAAATAATAATACTCTGTTGCTAAATCTTGTTTACTATTGTGCGTTTAGCGAACACATTTTATCGCCGCTTATAAATTAATAACTGACAAAAATGTATTCCTATTTTAAATACATTGCAGTAAAATATTTCAATTAAAATGTAAAAATCGACAAAGCATATTGTAAATTTTGTAAACGTTCTCTAAAACCGAATGTATGCATAGACCTTAATAGCTAAATTCGGTAGGTAAATACATAACAGGTACTTTAAATATAAAATAATACTTGTATGTGTAAATGTCTAAAGACTAATGTCTAAGACAATGTCCAAGTTAGTCGCAGTATCGCACTTCAGTCGTCGGTCTTATAGGAGTCTTGATGTCGATGTGGCGGCCACTCGACTTGATGCTTGATATGCAACCGCGGAGCCCCGAGTAAAAGGCTTCGGGCAACCCCAGGGGCAATGACGGTGATCCTCCTATTAGCCAAGCCAAAGTTAATTCGCTACATAAAAGGAAACGAGAAAAATGTCCAAAAGAATATGGGATTAAGGATATTTTGTCAGGCTTCAAGCTCATTGTGAGCTGTGGGACAATGCGGATCTCATTTTCTCCGAGGTGAAATTTCATATAATATTTTTATTTAATGACGGAAATAAGATTTTTATAAGCGCATGAATGTTGGAGTTTTTAAAGAGAATTTTTTGAGCATTACTCCTAAACAACAGCAGCGTCAAAAACAATTTTTTTTTACAAAATAAAAAGAAATTAAGAAATTGTATAAATTACGCAAATCATATTATTGATATAAAAGATGTTTCGCGCTTTTATATACTCCAGCGAACGTCGAGTCTCGAGCATGTTATAAAGATTTTCAAGATTGTATCGGATGTAATATATCCGTGCATGAAATGTTTCTAGAATTGTAGCTTTTGAGATTTGGATGTGTCTCTTTCAAGCTTTTTTAAAACAGAAAAGATATCTTACCGATCCATAGCTTGGGGTTTGACTTCGAGGGCACTAACAGAGACTGCGAGTACCCTCTTACTGGTGGCGAGTCGTCCAACTGGAGCATCGCCAGCCGCTTTCTCCGCCTCACCACCGCAGTGTGCCATCCGCCATCATCTACTCTCTCCTTGGACTCGATACTTTGAAACCAATCCTCGTTCAAAGCAGAGTTCAGTTCCTTCACATCAGTGTCCGTGTAGATAAGTTGCAGTTTACCACCGCTTATACCGAGACCGATGAAATCTCGAGGTCTAATACCAATTTTCCTCCTCCACATCACAAGTCCAGAATCTGTGTTCGTCCGGAATTTTATCTCATATCTAATACCGCGAAGATTGCGGTTCCTGAAAATATTATGATATCAGAAAGGACAATACGTGAATGTATCGCGGAAAATTGTTATTCTGCGCACGTGCAGTAATATATACAATATGGTGATTTAAACGAAAATAGTAATAATATTAGTAACAAGTACGTAAACATTGTCTAGTAATGTTACGGTAGATGCGAGCAGCCAAATTGTTTTTTTAAATGGTCTAGACTTTTAAACCGGATGCCCTTTAAGCATAATTGGTAAGCCAATAATAATTATTGTTACGCGTTATTAAATAAAACTACTCCACGAATGGTATCGAGAATAATTTCCACTATTCGATACTAAAATAAACTAAGAAGTAAACACAACTTAATTGAATTCTTAATATGATCAAAAAAATATCAACATAAATATTGTAAACAAGAATCTCCAGAAGTTAATTTGAAAAGGTAAAATAAAAACATTTTAACGCAAAGAGGCCAATTCTAAAATCGAATGCTAAAAATAGCTTTAAATTAAAAGCTAATGGTTGTGAACGAGTGGATAACAGTTTGACATCACTTGATGTTATTGAAAGGATGTTACGAGTGTCGCATATTCCAGCGAACTCAACCAAGTCACGTACAAGCACTTTGCTGTGATCTGATAGATTCAACTCAATTTACAAAAGCTAATGAAGGCTTCTTTCGAACTGTTGAAATGAATGCATATTAAGATTTTTGAGGACTAAGTTTACCGGTGAGAAGTCGACTTTTTTCCCCATATTATACGGTATGGCTTTTCGGTAAGGAAAAATGTGAACATTCCTTATACTAATAAAATCTTATATCACGTCAAATAAATATGTTATAGACCTAATACTTCGAATAACTATTTCGGATGCAGGATTTTATCAAATTCTATTGAAACACTCTTAATTTCAAATGTCTATATAAATTACCTTTTCAATTATATTTGTACAGGAGTATCACTAAAGCCCCGTTCTCACTTAGCGCTTAGTAAACGTTTCGTTAAAACACGACGTTGGACGAACATACTCAAATCAACTTTAATTTCGTTTAAATATATTTATTTTAATTTAACGTCAAATACTCAGCGTCTAAAATATAACGGAACTTGACAAAAATGCGCCGCGCTTATAAACGCTTTTGGGTATCCGTTTGTCTCATTCACAAGCTTATTTTAACGCGCGGCAAAAAAGCACGCGTGTGAATGGGGCCTTAGACGATTCTTATATAAATTGAAATAATTTAAAGTAATGTTTTAAATAAGAATTATTTAGAATATACATGCACAATATGTTAATTAGTAAATAAAGTAACATATTACCTAATCTATTATTATCGTATTAAATTAATTGTTATTTGTATGTTCCTTCAAGTACTATCTTACGTCATAATGTCCGCCACCAACCGCAGTGTTAGTTTGTAAGCTAGAAAATAGAAAAAAATTAAACCATGTTAAAATGTTCGTAGAAAGTATAAATAGATAAGTATTATGCGTAGTAATAATCTCAAAAAAGTAAATTAGATTTAAATAACTTCTTTTTTTAAATGTCATTTAAAAACAGATTCGATCGCATTTGAGCCTTATTGGGAAATTGTAATAATGTATGAATATCATATTATTATCATAGGCTCATTGAACATTAGAAAAAGATTTCTTTGGTCGTCGAATCGTGGAAAACGACTCAGAAAGATAGGGAAAGATTGGAAGCTTTTAAAATGTAGTGCTAAAGAAGGATGGAAGAGATAAGTTGGACAGAAATGATATGCTAAGGTTTTGGAAAGGATTAAAGAAGAAAGAAACATCATTAAAACTATAAAGAACCGAAGACGAAATATGATTGCTCACCTGATAGAAGGAAAGATTGAGGGAAAAAAAAAGAAGACGCAGACCGTGACGGACTTATACGGTACTAATAAAGGAGAAAGTACAGGTTATGTCGTATCAGGAGGTGAAGGTGTTAACAGAGAAGAGAAGTGAGTGGCGAATACTCCACCGACAAGGGTAAAGCTCTTAAATAAAGAATAATTATAGGCTAGAATAATAATAATTATTCGAAGATTGACAAGCGGGTTTTCTTGAAAATACAAATTGTCTTGCTTCTGGCAATTATTAAATCCTATCAGCCTTTACATATTAAGTACTATAAAAATGAGTTTTAATCGAATTCCTGAAGATTATTTCTGAGACTATCATATTTTATAGCAAATATTTACAAGAATACAAAACGCAAGCACAATGGTACTTTAAGCAGAATCAATGGTAATAACGTTTTCATAGTGAACTATGTAAAACCGTTTGCATTGTACGGCGAAGGGGAACTTGGGTAAACCAAAATCACCCCTTCCCCTAGGGTTGACACATACATTTATTATAAGATAATCGCTTTGGCATCAGTCAGTAAACATTTTAGGTACCAAAATTTTTAAATCATACATCCTACTAATATTATAAACGCGAAAGTTTGTAAGTATGGATGGATGTTACTATTTCACGTAAAAACTACTGAATGGATTTTAATGAAACTTTTCAATGATATAGCTTATCATCAGAATAACACAAGCTGTAATTTATGCCCGTACTCCCACGGGAATGGGAATTACGCGGGTGAAACAGCGGGGCGCTCCTAGTCATACATTTTATTATGATTTATTACAGGTAGTAAGAGCGAGTATACTACTAAAAAAAGATATAGTTAATTCAACCTTTTATCCAAAAATTGTTACAGATTATGACATAATGAAATTATATTTTAATTCCCTCTCAACAAAGCAAATTTTGTTTGTAACCAACATTAATTGTATATAAAAGTAAATTACAATAAAACGTTAAGGGTTAATAAACAGAAGCAAGTTACCTCCGTCCGCCGCGGCTCCTGTACGAGAAGTAATTGTTTCCGTCGAAGTGAACGGGCGCTCCGTCGCTTAGCATCTCCACTTTTAATTGCACCTCGCAGTTCCTTCCTTGATAGCCGTCGCGACATATGCATTTGTATTCGTTTAGTAATGGTATGCACGAACCGTTGTTCTTACAAGGAGTGAGACCTAATGAAATTTTAATCTTTTGATTATTGAATTTAATTTTACTAAAATAATGTAATAAATCAACTGTATCTAAAAATTTTGTCGAATATTAGCAGTTCCCTTTGGATCGAATTTTAGTAAGTTTACTAACCGTAATTCGGAAACGTATAGGAAGATTATACATTTTTTGGTTTTCAAAAGGAAAAATAACATTTTTTTTAATATTATTTGTTTGGAAAATTAATTGTCGTCTAATAATATGCTATGTCAAAATCTAAGCAACGGTAATATTGGAAGTAATAGTGTAAAATCAACTACGGTCTTCTACAAATATATTTATATAACGTCATGTAAATAATATATCCGTCACACATTATACAGATTATACGGGTATTATAAAAAAATATGTAATACACAATAATTAAAAAAAAGTAAAATGTACTCATCAAAGTGGCAGCCCTAGAGTATCAAAACATTATTCATCCCTCCCTATGCACTTACCGTCCCCACAAGGTGGTCCAGTGTACTTAGTCACGCCGCTCGTGGCGCAAGGCAGTCGATCTTCCTCGGCCACTACAGAGCACTTGGCCGTATCCCCGCTGTACAGCGACAGTGGGTTGCCATTAACAAAGACCTGTTGCACTGCACCAATAAAGCTGCTGGTCACGGCAGACATTTTGTGCGGTCGGATGTAAGCTCTGGAAAAGAAATTTTATTATGGCATCGTGTAGACGGCGCGGTCGCGTACAAGAGTTCCTTGTGTGACGCATAAAGGTGTTCACACATTAGGCGCTTACCACTCGACTAATTAAACGTTGTCATTAAACGCACCAACCGAACCAATCTTTGTCTAAATTAAGTCTCAAGAATTCCGTAAAACCGCCGCGAAATAATATTATTCTAAGAAAATATTTTTTCATAATTTTAGGGAAAGCGGGAATAATATGATTACGAGGATTTAAGGCGTCACCGCTAAATAATATTTGACTTCCGGCCGACGTAATTCAATTTATTTGACGATGGTATAATAATTTTTATGTGTAAAATTTAGAAATGTAATTTGTTCTACTTATTATATAGATTAATTTATATTCAATTTATTTTAATTTATAATAAATTAAAATATGTGTAAAATTTAGAAATGTAATTTTTTCTACTTATTATATAGATTAATTTATATTCAATTTATTTTAATTTATTATTATTGGCTTTTAGAATTTAGAAACAATTATGACATTTATAAATTGTTAAAAATATGTAATTTGTATTTATTGGACGACAATCTCATTACACGATAGTATTTGCAACAAAATAGAAATTCACCGATTCTAACCGGTTATGAATGTGGAACTAAATCACTATCTAAATCATTATGAGTGACTTACGGTAGAGAGCCAATGAACAGTGGCAGGGCTAGATCAAGGTGTGCCAGCGGCGGTGGTGATACAGCGCGCTGCGCGGGTTCTCGGTCCAGCTGCAAGCTGCCGTGACGCTCCGCGCGCGCCGCCCGCACACGGTGCCACCGACCTTTTGTCACTGGTATTGACGACCTGTCATACAATTGCTATCATGCATGGACGGTTGTTCGTTGGTAGGTATTTTATTGGTTTCATAATAATAAATAGTTTTATAATAAAAATTGTAATAACGCTGTGCAGACATGACAACGCTCTGCCGTTTACTGTCACCCTATTTGACTTAATTTCTCTGCCACGGTGTGCTAATTAACGTTTAATGGGTAAATGAATACAGACAATATAATGAATATATTATATATATTGTATAGACAGTTAAAAAAACCTTCAGAAAATATATTTACTGTGCAAAATAATATATGTAAAATTGTGTTTGTATGTAAATAAAAGTAATAATTCAATATCAACCACATACGCCAACTTTATAACTCGACACAGAGTAATAAATTATAGAATAGCCCTTTGCGAGCGTTATGAGTTTACTTGCGCTTAAGTCAGCCTAACAATGTCTCACTCTGGTGAACAAAGGCTGGGAGATAGTTTCGCCGGAGTTATGAGACTATTCGGTCCATTCTAATATTGATCCTTCGCCCAATTTCGTGCTGTTGGAATATTTACTATGTTACAAATGTATGTTTTGAATATGCTTTAGAAATATTACAGGGAAGGAATAAATAAAAAAAAATCACGTATTTCAAAATGTTACAAGATTGGTACCTATAAGAAATATCAAAACAATGATTTTCAAGCTATTGTTTCAAGCATAAAATTATGATGCTAGAGTCACAAAATAATAAAATACCAGAGACTCCGTCTGCACAAGAATTCACGTCGAATACCAATATTTACTCTGTTAAATTATACATGTTATAGAAAGCTTTGTATAATAAAAGCCTTTGCTTATGATGCTACTTATAATTAATTAATTTATAAATAAACAATTTGCACCAAAGTAAAAATTAAACATCGCTCACTGAACCCAGGACCAGAAAGATAAAAAAAAATTAGAAATAAGATGCAGAAGAAAATTTAAAAAAAATATTTATTCAACGCAAAAAGGCTTGAGCCAAGATTGAAGATTGAAGATCAATTTAAATCCATGACATTTACGACTATATTAAATACTAGCCGTTGCACGCAGCTTCAAATGCCTCAACTAAGGTTTAATACGGGTCTCTAATTTTTTAAAATTTTATATAGCCTATGTTCACCAGGGATAGTGTAGCTTTCTAACAGTGAAAGATTTTTTAAAATCGGTCAAGTAGTTTCGGCGCCTATTCAATACAAACAAACAATAAATCTTTCCTTTTTATAATATTAGTATATAGATGATAATCCTTACGATACATCAAACGACAGCCACTGAATCTCAAATATATTAAGCAAATTACTCACGTGATATTAGCAATTCCGCTCCCCAAGTTGAATCGAAACTGTACGTATCCGTTGACCAAGTTGATAGAAACGAAATCCCCTTTGGCCTTACTCGATTGGCCGGTATAGAGTAGCATGCCAGAGAAACGGTTCGTTAAGAACCAAATTTCAATACTGAAGGCCTTGCCGAGGCCTTCGAGCGTCGGTAATTCGATATAACTGGTGCCATTGAACTGAGGTGACCATGTTTCTTGAACAACGTTTACATCTGCAAAGAAATCTTGATGAATTGCCTGTGTTTTACGGACATAATATTATTATGCTTGATCGATAACAAGCATACTATTTTATTTCTTTAAATACGTATTGTTAAAATTGTTCAGTTATAGTCTTCAGTTATATTCTAGTGGTTTCGCAGATATAGTACAGGTATAATATAAAAAAATGTTAAAATGGTAAACAGTGTTTTAGCATATAACCATAGATATTATATTTCAAAATATCTGTGCATGCAACATATATAATATATATCTATATATAGACGCGTTTTAAGTTATTGAAAAAAAAAAACAAGAAAATCATCCGAGCTATCGCCTTTGTGATTCGAGTACAACCAGTCGTTACATAATAATATTTACAAGTTAGTACTTTAGTTCCACTAAATTTGTTTCGCCGGTTCTTTTCACTGGACTTGACTTAAAACCAGCGGTAGATTTAATTAACGTACAAGAATATACTTTGGTGGTAATAAAAAACTTAAATCTTTTTATTGACTAATACAACGACCCATCAATACCATTCATTAAGAATAATACAAGCAATTTACCATTGTTGCAAGTGTTGCCATTGGAATCTATTTCTCCCCCGAACAGGCACCGGCAGACGTGTCCGCCGTCCGTCCCAATATCACACAAAAGACCCTCATCATATCCACAAGGATTCGATTCGCACGGATCTAATCTCTCCTCACAATTGGCTCCTTGAAATCCGATAGGACAGTTGCACGTATATTCGGCCGATCCCTCCGTAGACCTACATGTCGCTCCGTTTTTACACGGCATACTCAAACACAAGTTGGACTGACACTCTTTCACGTTGTCTATGGACACGACTAGCGAGTCCGGCCGCCCCAATTTCTTTGTCACTTGATGACGTATCACCCTCAAATACTTTATGCAGCCGACGAATCCGTATCGTGTGCCAATGTTTTCGTAAACCCTGTGGAATAAACATCGGTTGCAAATTTTGTTTTCGATAATCGGATACGATATGTAGGTCACCTTATTTCTAAGAAGGTAACAAAGAAATTACACCGCAGTTCCCGCAGACTTCAAATCATTTTATCACTAAGCCATTAACTAAGTACAGAAGATCCTTTTTTATAGTTAACGTTCATGACCAAGAAATAGAAATGTGCTTTTCTGTATTATTAGTCAAAATAATTTTTCATTTTAATATAATATGTAATATATAAAATATAATAATGTAACATATATAATATATCATATTATACAATAAAATAGAACATACGATATTAAGGTTATGCTTTTATTAATTAATTAATCATCAGCCTGTATATATTCACTGTTGAACATAAGCCTCCAATGAACGCTAAGAAAAAGTAAACGTAATAAAGGGAAACTAAATGATAAGCTTCCCTGAAGACTGGTTAATTTAATTAACTGAGAACATATTTACGTAAAGTAACACAAACGTTTGAATGTAATAATATTAGTTATGTTTTAGTTTGCAATCCCATTGTGATAAACCAATATGCTTTACTAGTTAATGTCTTTAATTTGGTTGCGTTAACTTTTAATTCTTTAGTCACATAATTATTTTGATTTCTCAAATAGTTTTTCTTTTTTTTTGAAATGGCCTCTGCTCTTGGTCTAAATACCTTTACGCTTAATCAGTATAGTAGCTGAGCGGATGGCTCAACTAAAAAGTTCTCAAATAGTTAATTGCAGTTCCAAAAACATTAAGTATATTATTTATTATATTTTTTCCATGTATCTATTTAAATACTTATCAACAAAATGACATTGAAAAATTGAATTCAAACATAACAATTCGTGTTTTAAAAACCATATTATAAATATTCGAAATTCACAAATAGCGGAGCAGCAGCTGTTATATCAAAAACCCAGGTTGCGGGAGATTTATTAATCTAATAAATAAAATAAAATTTTAGTGGCTATAAATAATATATTTCATAATATTTCTATCTGCTAAACTTACCTTGAATAGTTTGTTGGAACGCTCCCGATGTATGCGTCCTCAGCTAAGTCTAGTGCTTTTAAATTGCCACTGGACTGACCGGCCACATCGTCCATATTGTCCACGGATAGAATACCATCCCGGTGGTAGCGTTTCGCTGATACCTTATGATATTCATTCAGTTTAACCTTCTCTAGAGATGTCAGTACCAACGCTCCGTTACCGAGGTTGTACCTACAATATATATGGCTAATTATTTCAACAAAATTACTATATCACCTATTATTCAACTCATTATTAAACGACTTTTAATAAAACATTTTTTTCCTGGTAACGATAGCGACATTATTTATAGCCTGGGCAAAGGACAATACAGCTCGTAATAAATATTAAAAAAATATAGACTGATCAGAAAACCAGCATTGATGCCGTCACTGTATTTTTAGATGGTAACACAATATAAATTTTTTTTGGGGGAAAAGGGGATTTTTTCTGGTCAGGCTACAAATATTATATATAAGTTATCAAAATTGAACTCAGGATCAATCAATCAAAACTATAAAAATCTAAAGATTGATATAAAAACAGACATCATTTGTCTACAATGAATAAATATCTTTTGTATTATTTAAAGATTGCGAGTAAATATATTATAGCGCACGGAATATGGTAATAAAATAGAGTAACACCATTTGCAATGCGATACATGTGTCATGCGATAAAAATGATGGCTCACCTGAATTCCAAATATCCGTTTACTAAAGCGAGCGAGACAAAGTCACCCGTGCCATCGGCTTTCTGCTGATTGTACAATATGACCCCATTTTCAGAGAACGCCTTAAATTCGATATCTATATTGAGCTTATGGTAAGCCTTCAATGGTTTTAGTCGTATATAGGATGAGCCGTCGAACGATGGCGTCTCTATGTAGGGGAAGGGTACGCTGTCCTTTATAAAAGTCTCGCAGTTTATCCCGGTGTTCGGACCGGGACAAACGCAGGCGTACGTGGAGCCGGGCAAGTCTATGCATGTACCCATGTTGAAGCATGGCTCGGATATGCATGCACTGTATTCTTCTGTTGGTTCCTGCGTCACTTGTTCTATAACAAAAGTTTAATGTACAATATTTTCCCTAATTCTACTTATATAAAATGTAATATATTTTTTTTTAAATGAAACTACTTTTACGGATTTTATCGAGTCTTTATGTGTTTCAGATACTTAAAAACAAACATGGTTAACAGAGATCCGAAACTTCGGGCATGTAAAAAATAAACCACCATAAAATCCGTTAAAGTTGTTTTATTATAATTAGTGAAATTCGTGTACGCATAAGAAAACAATTTTTGTTTATTATATTGGAAATGTGAATATAATAATGTTTTGGGACATCAATTATTTTACATACATCACATCATTGGTTTTTAAATAGATTATTTGACAGGCCTCGAGTCTATTGGTATATCATTAAATAATGCCGATATTTATACTTATTACATACGAAAATAGATGAACGGTGCACTAGATAACTTTTACAGTAAATTTCAGTCATGTATCCACTTAGTTTATAACATGTTATTCAGCGACGGAATTTTTCATCGTAAGCAAAACGCGTCAGTGCTACGCCATAGTACTACGAGTGCTACGACAAGTACAATATGTGCTCTTTGAACGTAACAAGTCTTTCAATAGACTTGGAGATTTGTTACAATATTAACAAATCGTTTTAGAATAATGTTAGTAACGATAAACGTTACGTCTTGTTTGTTTGTTATTTGATGTGATAATGCCTTTTATATCGATGAACGCTGGCTGCACGCACGCAAAATTATGACTTATTCTCGCGTTTAGTTGAGCCTAGCGCCTAAGCCAGAGCGAGAAACAAGCGATAGAGAGGTACGATCGGCCTAAGCGTTTGGCATGTGTCACATAAAATTATCGTCCCCAACCGACTTTACATACAACCATTTTTATCTCATTCTAGCAAGAAAATTCATACCTAAGCACATATTTTTTACGCCTTTTCAGATTTTCAAATACTTCTAAAGGTTCTACCTTAAATATTTGAAAATCGAGGCCTGTCAAATAATCTATTTAAATACCAATGATGTGATAAGTTCAAATATCGGCATTATTTACTGATATACCAATAGACTAGAATACTTCTAGGCTTCTTATAATGAACGCCAATACGTACGATTCCCCACCACGCATAATAAACTTTTTTTTTCTTTTACGCCGGGAAATGCACTGACGCATCCCGCAGGGGAGTGGGTCTCCCCAGACAGGTATGTGGGACTCGCTGCGCCCGAAAGATGGTAAGTGGACGCAGCTCTACCCACTAAAACCCGGCGAGTGCCACCACTGCCGCCTTTGGTGAGGTACCCCGGATCTACAAGCAACAGGGCACCATGACGGCTAGTCAGTCCCTCAGGAGACCGACGCCACCTCCACAGAGCGGTTGTTCCGCACCACAGAACAACCACTCCCAATGTCGGGACAGTACGATGAGGTGAGGTTCCCCTGCTCTTTTGTCCCCTTTTCTTATAAGAGGGATACAAAGAGCCTCCTCGGCTCAATTCGCTTCGCCCAAGGTGTTTGGGTCACCCTGGACTACTAATAAACAAAGAATACAACATAGTTATGTCATAATAAAAAAACTAATAAAAACAAATTTCACTTTAGTCCATACGCTCTAGTAGCTATTAAGCTAACGCTATACTAACTAATTCAAACTTCATTAAAATCTGGACCGGTGTAACGGTGCTTCAGTGAATTACACACAGTTGTTCTGTTATATTAGAATAAATCATGCAGGTCAGTTAAAATCGCTTATACGATATTTTGAATTATATATTTTACGATAATTATTGTAACACTTTGTTCGCGTGAACGTACACATAAAATTTATTGTAGTAATATGTATGATCAAATATGTTTATAAATTATTTGAAGCTAGTATTATCAGGATTATCTTTATTTAATGATGAATCCATGCATTTATTTTTGCTTGATAAAAGATATATACTGAAATGAACTCAATGTGCTTCTAAAAGGAGAAATGGGATAGCATTTGACTGAAATGTATGTCTGAAAAAGGAATGCCCCACCTACATCCATTATCGACAGCCAGACTATACAATATACGTATTGTTTTCTTATGTTTACGCGAATTTCACTCATTATAATGAAACAAATTTACAAATTTTATCGCGGCTCATTAAGTCTTTTACAAGCCCGACGTTTGGGATACATTACAGCAACCATGGTCACGGGAGGACTGACTGACCAGTCTTCCCGTGACCATGCGAATTCCATAAAGTTTGATTATAATATACAATATACGACCAAATGTTTGGTATGTCTCTTCCATAGAGCTACACATGTTTATCGTGGCAGATGTTTTTTGGACGGTTTACTACATTAGAGCACTTTCAAGATAGCCGGAATATTGAAGCCATTTTTATGTTGTAGTAAAACTATTGCTCGTTTAAAATCATCTTTATATTGTAATCCAAATGAACGTAAATATAATTTGATGTGTATTCGTAAATAATAAAGTCCAGTGGCAGGTTTTGTCGGCACATACGATCAAAACAGACTATATTCGGCTATGAATATTTTACACCGTTATTATGTTTCGTGATAACAGACAGCTGTGTTTCTATGTATTCGTCATGATTTTAGAATAGACGAAAAGGTTATTTGCTACAATAATATTATATCAAACTTTTACTAATTTAGTTGTATTTGTATGATATAATGGAAACAACTTTACGGATTTTATCGTGATTTATTAAGTTTTTTATATGCCCGACGTTTTGAGTACTTTATAGCAACCATGGACATGGAAGGACTCAGGTGTCAGATCCTATAATACACCAATATTTTATTTGGGCATATCTACACAGAAAGAGCTGGGTTTTTAGTCTGTAACATAATATTATCCTTGGATTTTGATTTAATTATAAGCTTTATTAATACGACGAGCCCAAATTTAAACTAATTTTAAAATATTTCGTTTACAGCTCAATAAAGTAAATAATAATCATGTAAGTAAAGACTATAATAATATAAGAGAAAAAAAAGAATGATAAGATTATTTTCTGATTCACAGGGTTTCTTTGCCCTTCTGAAAAGTAAATAATTAGCAGTTTCTCGGCACTCAGATATTTATATAAAACCAATTCTATCGACCTGAGATTCTATATAAAATTTATTAGTAATTTTCTACGAATTTCATTCTCTATTTTAATGTGATGTAAATTTATTGATTCTTTAGTAATTGATTCTAGTCTTCTGATTAGAGAATGCCATATAAGCCATGTTATACGTACTATTTAATTTTTTGGGAATTTTCAATATTATTTTAAAATAAATATGTATCCGTTATGCGTTTTTAGCATGCACCGACGCCTATGCACATGCAAACAACCAGAGCTAATCCAGATGCGTTGCCCTCCTCTTTCCTATCCCCTTATGGGCCACCGAAAATGAACATGCGTGCATGCAATGTAGGCATATAATCAAATCAAATAATATTTATTTCGTAGGCAAATTACATAGCACTTGAAACATGTCAATTTTTTTTATAAGCTAATGCTAGATTCGCAAAGTAGCAGTTTTCCTCAGAGAAGAATCTAGCAAGAAACTCTGTAGGATTGCTCTTTTTAAAATATAGTTTTACAATTTTTGTAAATACATCAAAATAACAACATACTAATATACATATAAATAATAACAACATGCTAGTTACATAAATTAATTCACATTTGCCTAAAATAAATAAGTAAATAAATTTGGACCCCGCAAAACAAACAAGAGGATGTTAATAAAAAGAAAACAAAAAAACCAAGCGAGGTAGAAACTGCATAACACGACCAGCCACCACAGCGGCACCTTCACATAGGCCAGGACGCGTGTGCCAGCGTCAACCTCTTCCATATAAATATTACTAGCTGTTGCCCGCATCTTCGCCTGCGTTAACTAAGATTCACAATACATTATAATATAATAATACAATTCCTTAAATTGAAGTAGCCCAAATTACTCCTTATTATAACCTGCTAGTAAAAGTCACGTCAAAATCGATCCAGCCATTTCAGAGATTAGCCGGAAAAAACAGACAGACAGACAAAAATTTTAAAATCGATATTTTGGTGTATGTACCATAAAATATACCGTATATACATACATGTAAGGGCTATTTTAATATTCCAAACGGACACTCCAATTTTGCACACATGCTGAGATGACTGCCTTTTTGCCTTGTATCCACCCTATTATATATGTGTGCTTTATGTGTCAAATAAAGCTAATTCTTTCTTTCTTTTCTTTAGATTTAATAATATGGAAAAAAAGATGTAGATGAATATTTATTACATTTTGATTATTAATTTATAGACTGCTTAGGCCATCGAAAGCCCGTTAATAGTTACTGCACAAAAAAGAGACGATTGAGAATTTAAATTAAATAAATGTGAAACATTTATTTAAATTAAATTCTCAATCTAATTTAAATTAAATAAATGTGAAACATTTATTTAATTTAAATTCTCAATCGTCTTAAAAAACAACAAAGAAAGTCGAGAATAAACAGATTTCAGAAATATAGATTGTATGATTCATACCAATGGACTAACATCTCGTGGTATGAATCAACGAAAGATAAACTAGATGGTAGCGAAAGAACCCATTAGGTAAACTGACTGGGAAATTAAAAGATTATTTCAATTCAAACATACTAGTTTTAGCAAATCAAAAAACAAATTGTAATCATGTTGCAACGCTTGCGCAATTAGTACCAGTCCATACGATCCGAAACCCAAGTGTATGAAGGCATTTTGCGCCACGATCCGTTTCAACCCATGCCGAATTAACAATGTATGCGCTGCCATGTAACTCAAATGCAATCAGAACGTAATTAGCATTCAGTGATGTCGTTTCCAACGCTAAACCTATCGACCTTTGCAATATCGATGTAAGACCAAAGTTCGGAAAATTTTGATACAATGAAAGCTGTCTAAGGGCGGGTTGCATCGATCATTAAAAATGGCGGTAACGAACGTTAGTAACCAAAGAGCGTTGTTTTTAACAGACGTTAAAATTTAACGTTACGTTAACAGATGATTTGAAACAACCGACCTTAAATAATGTCAAGTGTTTATAAAGGTGGCTGCCTTTCGTGAGTACCGGTCAAACGGTAGTATTCCACCAGTCAAATTCCTTTTGCCAATTTGGCGTTAATCAAAGAAATTGGATTGTAAAGATTTACCACTTTACCTTTTAACATAAATACTGGTAGAATTATTCTGAAAGTATTACTTTTCTATTCTAAATATTACTTTTCTACATAGGGTCACTTTATTCACTATATTTGTATTTTTGATCATTTATACGATGAAAATGCGCATTTAAATAAATATTTTTCCTCCACTTATAATTCCATGAGTAAGTTAATTAAATTATAATATTTCTTTTTTTAGTTGAATCCATGGCTTCACTCAAAGCTTTTTCGTTTCTTCTTTTTTAATCTATATACATATCCACCGTATATATAATCTACATATATATATATATATATATATATATATATACCACATCTCCATTATCTCCATTTATCTCAAGTTATTCAACTTTAACTAAAATCACAAATATATTCAACTAGTAGAATGGACGCCCATCAAATATTGGACATCGAAATTGGACAAAATTATTTGACCTGTAGAATATTACCGAAAGATAAAAGATTGTCATATTGATTTGAAAACTGTCCGTCTATTACGAGGGTAGCGAAGCGGATGTATCTTGTATTCATTTGCATGTATAAAAAAAAGCAGAATATGCATTTATGTCACAGCGAGTCTTGGTCCCAGACTTGTCTTGTGTCTGAAGGTATACAACCTGTTAATGATTTTCACGGGCCCAGTTTTGAAGGCCATTTCAACCAGGCCGAAGTCCTCCTTATGTCAATTAATGTTGTCCTGTGACTTACGGTGTCTGGTGGACTGATATAGTGACATTGACGTATTATCACCTCGTATCCTGGTTGATCTAAACTAATAAACAATTGTCAAACTAGAAAAAATGTGTATCTACGACTCACCAACACAAGCCTTCCTGTGTATAGTTGGGGAGTACCCTGGGCGACACACGCAGCCGCCTCGTGCACAGTGCGCGCCCGGCAGAGCAGCACAATCTGCGTTGTCGGTGCACAGGTCCCCGAGCAACGCCCCCACAGCACCCACGGTCGCTGTCGTCGCGGTTTGAGACCCTACGTGACATACATACTTCATTGTTAACTATTCGTGTTGGCCGGGACATTTACATTTTGTTACGGACTTCGAAATCTCGACCACAATGTTTCGTTAGCGTTCATTCAATTTTTATTTGAATAAGGCCTCTTTCTGTGAACGCCAAGCCAAAAAACGCTTGTCTCATTTTTTGTCCAATTTAATGTCTGCATCACTCATAAAATCGTATATTAATGAGGCTTTTAAGTATTATGACAGTTTTGATGAAGAGAAATAAAACATACTTGAGTTTGGTTTGATAAAGCATAAAAAATATTTCTCGAGGTAATGATTTTATAAATTACTATACTAATTAGGTTGAGAAAATAAATAAGTAAGATAAATCGGGAATAAAGTTGGGATACAAGTAGGTGTCACGGGATGACGAGGGATAACTCACACAACAAGCCGAACTCTAATCTGTACAAAATTAACTTGATTAAGACGAATTGAGCTCTATCCAAAATAGAGACTTTAATATAGTTGTACTGTTAGGTTAATTATTCGATAACCAACATCAGCATCATCTTAGATGATGCTGATGTTGATTATGATGTTGAATATGACTAATGTTGATCTTCATTCTAGATGAAAAACCTCAGCGATGACTCCGACATTGAGCGTGAGCGCCGGGCGATTGCGGTTCGATGTAATATGCTGGCCCGCAGGTTTGCCAAATGTTCTGTCGGAGTTAAGTGTACACTGTTTCGAGCTTACGCGCAATCACTCTATACATGCAGCTTGTGGATCAGACATACGCAGCGAGCCGTCAATACGCTTAGAGTCCTATATAACAACGTCTTCAGGTTTCTGATGCGACTGCCTCGATACTGTAGCGCATCCGCGATGTTCACATCCGCTAACATCGACAGTTTCGTAGCTATACTGCGTAAGAGATCAGCGTCTATGATTCGAAGAGTAAGAGACAGTACCAACAGATACCTGAGGGAAATTGTTGTTAAACTTGAAAGCCCCATATGGAGACACTGGACTAATATTCATATTTATAATTAAACATTTCATATTATGTACCATTATTACTAACATAGTTATAAGAACATTAATTGTATAATACTAACACACATATGGATCAATTGGTCTGAAATAAAGTCTTATTATTATTATTATCATCTTCATTGATAGTGTAAATATGCAAGTTTTGATCAGTCATTTGTTTTCAAAATCTAACAAGAGAGATAATATACTACTCTATAAATACAGAGCTTTTTGATTATTTCCTGTAAAATATACTTATATAGAGAGTCCGTGATTAACTTAATAATTGAATAAGGAAAATTTAAAAAACAAATGATTGGTTTAAGCCATCTGAAAGGATAATGTTTTTTGCGACTATCTTTGTATAGAGAATTATATTATTATTATAAAAAGGTATTGTTCGATTCGTATTATTTGTTCAAGTATTCTTGAAATAAATATATAAGGGGCTGCTAGACTTCATTATTCAGTTCAGCGTTAACGCCAATTTAGGCTGCTTGGATTTTTAAAAAATCTACAATATACGATAAAAATCTAAGTGGCCACAAAGTGGATTCTAAGAAGGTTTTTATAGTCCCCATATTACTTAAAATAATGATATTTTTTTTTTCTAATCGCTAGTTGTATGTCAACGATTGACTTAACAATTTAGTTCACGAAGTGAAAATGGCGGACGGATACTCAAATTGTAAAAAATATGAAAACATAAGACAAAAATACTATGAATTAAATTACCTTTAGATCGTTGTCCGCTCATGAGACTATCAAAGTCGCTGGGAGTCTCCTTCTTTGTCCAGTCATATTTGCTGTAATATTTGTCTGGATTCAGCAAGTGCCTGGTAGATTTTGATGCAGCACCATCGTCCTGCTGCGTGAACTGTATCGGAGACGAGGGTCTGGGGGGGCCGGCTGTTCCCGCCACTTCAGACAGCTTACAGGGTCCAAACGCTTGGACCACGATGTCTTCTTGCGTCCTACACGCTTGCAACTTGAGGTGGCATTCCGATTCGTAGGTTTTACCATCGCTTCCACATACCTAGCAACAATGTATGGTTAGTAAATATATTGCTTTTTTGTACAGTAGGGCGCGAGCAATTTTCATACTTCATTTTTTATCCGATTTAAAAAAGAGAAAGTTGTCAATTCGTCTAATTTTTTATTAATAATCTGAATCTTGAAAATTTTAATCCGCCGTAAAAAAAAATAGAATTCATTCAGAAAAAAATGCCCGATTACTTTTTTCTTTATTCAAGCTCCTTCTTTTGTGAGAAATAATATTATTATAATTCTTATCTGTGCACATTTTCTTAAAAACTCAAAAAAATACATTAAAATTATGTGACCGCTATATTGATATAGCAACACTGAAACTACTTCAGTTGGCTTTATTAAGTAATACAGCCAAGTGTTTGGGTTCAGGGTAGGCCTAGAAAATCAATTGGATTTACCAAAACGCAAGAAATACCGAGAAAATACTGCGTCATTCATGCTACTTATTTCAAAGATGATAGAATGTACTAATCGGTCGTAGTTATTTTTATATTTCTTTAAATTATTAATGCGTTATCATATAGGTAAAGGTTGTTTATTATGCTTTCATTGAAAAATAAATTAAATTGAAAACTGCTTAAGAATCATGAAACTCACACATATTCTTGGAGATATAATAGCACAAGAAACATACAATAATTAGTACCAGATACAATAGTAAAGAAAAAATATATTTTCGTCTGTAAATCTAAGGTAAATGAAGGCGTTTCGTACGGGCAAAACAAATAGTATTTATATAAATAGAGGATCAAGTTAGAGCTTAAAAAAAATTAGTTTTGGTACTGAAAGTCACAAAGTTTTGTTCAATGTCCGAAAATTTGTTTGTTTTTCTCGTAACATTTCACATTGAATTTGTCGCTGTCATCTCAACTACTAAGTTCTGAACTAATGTGCCAATTTGGAGAATTTTTCGCAATAAATACCGAGTTGAGCCTAATTTAGTGTGGTCGAGGTTTTTCTCCAAATTACTTTCGTTGCTAATGTGAATTACCCTCAATTGCATCATTAACATTACGTAACGAGCGATACGCTTAGACGTACTTTTAAAACTAATTAGGCAACTTAAATATTTTACTAAAATAAAAATTTGCATTTAAAATAAACTATATTTTATAAGAAGAAAATATTATTATGATAATAATATGACTTAGTAGCTTTTTAGTGAATCTGTAAATAAAATCGAATCATAAAAAAAGATGTAGAGAAATGACGACCCAAGATTTCTTTTTATTTTCGTTCGTATTTTATGCGAGATTTTTATATAATTTACATATTTCGTTCTCTTTATTATTTCCAGAATTTCAAATTTTATAAAAAAAATATACTTCAACTTTTATATCAACTTTATACTTTTATATCATTTTTTAAAGAAATTTCATTTTATAACCTTGTATGATCTTTTGTCATCCTGCCTGATGTAAACAGAACAACATCGATACATACAGCTTGTAATAGAGAGTTGTTTATAGCTTGTTGTTAGTTGAATTGATGAGGACTATAAGTTTGTCGCAACAGATTGTTAACCCAGACGAATTAAACACTAAATATACATTAAATAGTTTTAGTTGAAAAGCAAGAAATACAGTTAAGTATTCCTTAACCCAAATACCCAAGACAAGGTCCGAACGGAACAATAATATCGCTAAACGATAAAGGGTAGCGCTCTTTAAAATCATCATTAAGTCATAAATTCATATTCATTAATTAATGTATATTACTCATTAATTGATATACGTATGTATTTATTATTAATATATCAATTATCAATTTCATCGTTTGCTAAAAAGCTATCCGTGTGGGTGTTTGCTGATAATAATACTGCCGCATCAACATTCCGCATAAGCCTCGTATTGTTTGTATTGAACCGCATCTTCAGCGTGCAGACGTGTCCGTATGGAGATTTATCTAATGCAATACGTGAACTATCCCTAACACATGTCCCTCGTGTATTGTCACATACATTTGTGATACTATAACTTTGGAGGCAAAATATCGGCACTGACAGATATCAGACATAAATATTTTGTATAATATATAAGTAATGTAAATTAAAGTATAAACTTTCTTATATCCCACTGCTGAGCACGGGTCTCCTCCACAAAATCAAGTGTAAGAGGGTATTGGGCTATAGTTCACCCATGCGCTGACCCAATATGGGTTGGTGACCTTCAGCACCTAAGACTTTTAATTTGATCAGGCCAACAGGTTTCCTCACGATGTTTTCCTTGATGGCTAAGCAAGCAATGGACTCATTTTCAGACGTACTTAGAAAATTAGCAAAACCCATCCCAAGGCACGGGGAGTCATGATCGAACCCGAACTAGAAAGGGGCCTTATATCCCTTACGGCCTAGGTATGTGAAGTCACTTGCCAGTTTTCGCTTAATACTACCACATCTAGTAACTGTGGTATATACTGTACATTAGCACGGCCGCAAACGTTCGGAATCAGTATTCGATTATCGAATACGTTTTTCAAATTCGCTATAATAAAATGAATGTATTTCGTATGAAAAAATAGCGAACGTGTGCGGCGGTCAATTTATTTTCATATCGACCGTCTCTAAATGCGATAAACGAATTCGAAAATCGAATACGGATACCAAATGTATGCGGCCAAGGTTTTATCCATAGGATTTTTAGAGATACATCAACTAAAGTTATAAATCGATGTTGCCAAGTTGGAATTATAGCCTTACTTGCAAGGTAGTATTTGTCAACTATCATGGTTGACTGCTTCTCGATCTAAGTTTAGTTGACAAAAGTAAAGAAAAGGGCAACATCTTCACTGCATGAATATATGAGCCTTTAAAGATCCAAGTATAAGGTTAGTATTTGTATTTTCAACAGTTTTCAGCTTTGTACAGCGCGACAGCCAGACAGATAAACTTAAATATTTATTGGCTACAAGGTGTTGCCTGAAGTTACTTTATTACTCTTTTTTTGCTTTTCACAAAACTTTTATAAAATTCTTAGACTCATTAATAAACTAGCTGGGGCAAGCAGTTTCAGTCGCGTAGATCGTAACAGCACCTTATGTATTTCTATCTTAGACTGAGCGAAAAACATGCAAATATATGTTAATAGAGCGACGATGGTCCAGTGGTGGATGGACTCGGCCTCATAATATGCGAGAGTTTCCGGGTTCGATCGTGTGTGCCTTGAAATGAGTATTTCTAAATTTATAAGTGCACCCCAAACACAAGACCATCGCTCGCTTACCGGTGAAGGAAAACATCGTGAGGAAACCTGCATGCCTAATGAGATTGAAAGTCTTCGAAGGTATGTGAAGTTCACCAACCCGCACTGGGCCGGTGCGGTGAACTATGGCCTATTACCCTGCTCACCTGATTTCGAGGAGGAGATCCATGCCCAGCAGTGGGACATAAAGGGTTGATACTCTACTTTTTTATGTGTTAATATGACACATGTCTTGAAATACTTATTGCGTTCGATTAGTATATACAAATTTCATTTGTTAGAGATTACTTCGTTTTTCGCATTTCAACTAACGTAACAGTGAATAATTACAAGTAATAAAAAGGCAAATGTAATTGCCGTAAGATTTTTTTTTCATATAAAATGTAGCATGTGTCCCTATTTAATGTATAGGCCATCACAATTCCAACTTTCATCCAAATCGGTTCAAAAACTTGTTGTACAAATTAATTTTGTGTCTTTGACAATTATTACCTCGTTTTTGGCATTTCAACTGAAGAAATTATTATTTGTACCAACTAAAATTATGGCAAATATAATTTTAGTAGGAATTATGATTTTTTCGGGACATAAAGTGGCCATGTCCTAAAGTCTAAACGAAGATTCCTCTTTGCTGTGAACAAGCAACAATCATCCAAACATACAAGCTTTAACATTTATAATAATAGTAATTTTCTTACTCAGCAAATCACATTGTATAAAATGATCATAAACAATATAGTGTTTATTAAGGCGAAGAACTCACGAGCATGTTGCGGTCTGTGTCCGGACAGGGTGCGGCAGCGCACTCGCACAGCGCGCCACCAGTCCGCTCCGTACACACCGCACCAAAGTAGCAAGACAAGTCAGTACACGAGTTTGCCATGCCACCGATCTCAGCTAGGGTGCATAAAAATGTAAGTTTGGTTATTTGTAAAAAATCATGCTGTTGTCAAATGTAAGTAAAAAATTCAATTGTTTGGTATCTATAAAACTCTGAAAAAAAAGGATAAACATCACGCTAAGCGCGCCGTATTTTGTTGGATGTTAAAAATTCAGATGACCCATGATGATAAGTAATCAGTGACCTCGACGAATTGATAAAAATTTGGGGTAAAAACCAAATTGTAGCACTCATCCGAAAAAACTTTGTAACACTACATAATATTTAGAAGAAACTATAGATAATTATTTTAATATGCACTCCGTGCGACCATCTATTAATTTTTTTTTTAATTTATTTTATAAATCTTATCTAATGGTAATACAATGTTACCCGTCGATATATTTTTCCCATCAATCATTCCGTGTATCGCATATGGTCACATAATTAAAGGAGAACTATTAAGTGGATAAATTCATTTCAACTCACGATCTGAACATCCATTAGGGCCGAGTCGGCGGCGATGATCCGCGCAGACCGTACACTTCTGTCCCTGCACCCCGGTCCGGCAAACACACCGCCCAGTCATCTGCTCGCAGTCCTCCCTCACCGAGCCAAACGCCGAGCAACCACAGGCTGTAAAAAACTTTTATTTAATTGACGATTCAAAAAAATTGCTCCCCCTTAATAAACGGTATTACTTTGATTATTTTTGGAAACGATTTCTTGCTATATTAAATATTTTTTATATTTTATATGGAAATTCTTACAAAATTCAAAATTAAATGTTACATAAAATTTAAGGAATATTTTGATGAAAGGAGTACGGAGAAGGGTATTTGGTTTAAAACTATACAATGTCAGCCTCCTCGAATTCCTTGGTTTTACAATAGCAAGTTAAGTCGATCCTGCATTGTTACTTTAGATAGATTACGTTCTGGTCATTATCCCTCAAATAAGTTCGCATTTCTAATGAAAAAGGTTGATTCCCCGAATTGCGATATGTGTGATAGGATAGATGATGTGCAACACATTCTCGCAGAATGTGTTAAGTACCGAAGGGAAAGGGAAACTTTGATGCAACGATTTAATATTAATAAATTCGATCAAGGGGCATTTTTATGTATATTAGCAGAACCAACTTCTGAGGCAGCTAAGTTTATTGTAGAGACTATAACTTTGCATCAATGATTCCCAACCTTTCGGTGAACCTTTGTTTTTCTTAGTTATTTTTTTATTTTTGTTTAAGTACCTAATTAAGAAGGATTAATATATTATATTATTTGTTAGCAACTAAGTTTAGGAAACGTTGGGGCTCACATGTCTTATGAGACAAATGCCCCTAAATAAATAAGATTAAAAAAAAAAAAAAAAAAATTATACATTATGAGACCGTTTAAAAGGTATAAAAATTCTAAGGCTATAGAAAATAAAAACAAGTGTAAAACTGTTAATAATACACTGCAAAAGTTTAATACAAAATATAGTAAGCTATAAAAGTAGTTAGGTCTTCATATAAACCCATTCTTCACGTAGTAAAGCGCTATTTGCTTGGAACATACACAAAGTTTATTAAGTAACTTTTACACTAAAATAACAATGTTAAAATGTAATATGAACAAGACGTTTTGAATTTCATTAAAAGCATTTCAATAAAAATTATCAGCGTGGCACGACTCCCTTATTATGTGCTTATTTAGTGAAATTATTATTATTAATTTAATTTTAATTTAATTATTATTAAGCATTATTGAAAGTATTGTTAAAACTAATATAAAATATTTCCACACTCGAAATTTTGTATGAATATTTCTACCGATGAATCCGCCAACGATAAATTTAACAAAAGCCAAGTTTGATTTTCAAAAACACATTTTTAAATTATAGCTCTAAGGCCCAGTTCAAACGAGCGCTTTAAAAGCGTCGCGTTAAATTTTGACGTTGGCGCGAGCTATGAGCTCCACAAGCGAAATTAGATTTAACTTCAAACACTTGACGTCGAAAATCCAACAGTACTCTATAAAAAAGCGCCGCGGTATAAAAACGTTTTCGTATGAACACATATAATTTAAGGTTTATTTATTAAAACGCGTTTTAACGCTTAGATAAAAAGCGCTCGTGCGAACCGGGCCTTAAGTATAAAACTTATCCAGAAACCATTAATCAGTTCGCTCAACACCAGTAAATAAAATATACGTGGACGAGGTTGCGAGAAACAGTTAAAACGATTATAATTTTCTATTATAACAGTATTTCTGATTATAGAGAACGCTCGAAATTTCGAAAAGATTCGAAATACAAAATATACATACGTATGCATCCAGTATGTCCGGAGCCGATCCTCGGCAGGCCCCAGTACCCGGGCTCGCAGCGGTCGCACTTCTCACCGCCGACGCCCGGGCGACATACACATTGGCCACTCTCGTCGCAGCGATCGGACACCGAGCCCAAGCGATTGCAACCGCAAGATGAACTTATCGGACATCCCTCCTCATTAGGCCCACTAGCCGCAGTAACGCCGTCCGTACAACACCCGTAAATTGTCTCCGAGCAGTGTGCAGGCTTCTTCTCGTCTTGTTTTGTTTCATCTGCATAAAAGCGACCGCTTAAAACTTGCATGCATTACGACTATGCATTTTATAAGATGAACAAAGGACTCGAAACGGTAAGTAGCGTGACTGCTTCCAATTTGTTAGTAAAGTATCGCTTTAGTATGTATGAATGCCTTTCTCCGTATAAAGGTTTCATTAAGAATTTATATTGTCTTTAATATCAGCACTTATTGTAAGTTTCGGTCGTAACGTACAGCGACCATAAAACTCTTCTTGTTTTAATGTGAAAATTTTATGTGGTCTCTAATAAAAAATGTTATTGACATATAATGACTGTTTAATAATGTATAACCATTTTCGTAGTTTTTATGATTTTTTGAGATAAGTTTATCTAAACAGCAAATGGGCAAACATGTAGTTCACTCGAGACTAGCCTTCATTGTTCTCAGATTTCAAGCCCATACGTTACCTCTTACAGTGCAAGGTTGTAGCGGTTCCAATAATTTATTAAAACTATCAGTTCAAGCTAAACTAAACCAAATAAATATAAGATACTATAATATTATCAGGATCGGTACAGATGCGAACTAAAACGATTTCTATCAGTAGTGTATTAGTTTTTTAGAAAAAATGTACACATGTAAGCTTGAATCACGATAAATCAAAAATTAAATCAAATATACAAAAAATCATTATATACAAATTAAAATACATTGTATATAATTTATTACAACAAAGTATACAAGATATAGGAAGAGCGACGGTATGTTATATACATACTCTTAGGACAGCATCTCGCTGTGGTGAGTGTGATATGACAGTAGCTGCCTGGCGGACAATCCTGCCGATGTGGCCCGTTACCGCAGTCCAGTTCGAGGCCAGTCGACATATCTATCATGGCCTTATTACTGCCGCACGGCCTTACCTCCATACCTAAAATATTAATCACATCAATATATTATGTAATGGTGAATTCAATTCCATCTTCTTCCCTATGAATTCCATTCATTACCTACGTGAACTCAGAGATTGACGAGTGACGCTAAATTAAGACATTTCATTTTGATCCCACAATTTGAAGAAATTAGAAAATGTTTTAAGCCGAACGCAGAAATATTGAACTTAACAAAATAAATGATGTAAATATAAGGGTTAAATTAGTTTTCATAATTGAAAGTAGCCTGAAAAGTCCTACATAAGATGCTAAATTCACGCCATCATATTTTATAAAAGAGGGAAAAAAAACACTTTCGTTGCATAAACAATAGCGCGTGCTTACTAAGCAAAATTAAAACTTGCTCGGGAATATATTCTAGCAAGTGATAAATAATTATTCTAATAATTATTCTAATTTCCGATAAACTTATCGGAAGAGAAAAATATAAGATCAGTTCTTTATATTTTTAAAATGAACAGATCATGAATGAAGAGAAGCCGAAAATAAAAGTGAAAGACAAAATCTAAATATACCATAATAAAGTTAGAATATATTTAATATATTAAAAATAGTAGTTAGTCACTATTAGAGGAAGAACACAAAACCCTTAAAAACAAAAACCAGCGACCAACCTTTGCACAAATCTAACGGTCTTAATCTGAGCTCCAATTGTTTCTGACAGCCCTCTTTTCGCATGGCGCACAAACTCGGGTACAGGCGGAAATCGGAAGCGCAAACGGGAAAATACTCATTGTCCATCGGGCATTCGAACAAGCAGGAGCAGCGTGGATAGCCATCTAGTCCAATCTCACAACTGGCGTCGAAATCGCAGCGGATATCTCGACAAGCTGACGGACTAGTCGATCCCACTAGTTCCGTCGCACCCAGCGTATCCGTCACAGCCTCCACCTCGGTTGTAGTCATAGCGGTTGTAGCTACAATATTAGTTTGGTTAGTATTATAAGCATAATAATAAAGGAGAATGCATTCCCGTTGCTGGACAAACATCGACACATTTTGGGTGCCAGAAAATGGACGACGTCGCCAAGGTCGGACCCGAAAAAGATGGCGCGACCATCTAGACGCATTCCAAGCTAGCTGCGGTGGTATAGTACCGCGATATATGGAAAAACATGGGGGAGGCCTTTGCCCAGCAGCGGGACAGCATAGGCTAGTAAAAAAATAAAAATAAAGAAGAAATGTTAATAAGGACAATATTAGTACAGAAATGTTACAAAAGTTAAATAACATAAAAACCGAAAATTCAATAAAGTTATTCAAGTCACCAAACCGAAAAATTACTTATTAACTCAATTCTTGAACCCGAAATAATTTTAACCGTATTTTAACAATTTAACGGAAATACCTTCGTATTGAGCAAAACTGACAATTATTGTGAGCGTAAAGAATAAAATTTATCATAATAATTTATCATAATGTAAAATAAGTAATTGTAAACTAAAAAAACACCTCATAATTAATACCAGTCCTATAATTTTACTAGTGTCAGGGTTATACGTATATAAATATTATCGAATTTCTAGAAACAGCGAAGAGGAAAATACTATCGTGAACAAATAAATGTAAGGTTTTTTATTTTTTTAGTTTCGATCCGTTTCACGTTTGAACGTTTTAAATACACTATTATTAGAGATGCGCCGAATGTTCGGCCGAATATTTGTATTCGGTACATTCGGCATATTTTTTCATGTTCGTATTCGGCCGAATATTCGATTAATTTGCCGAATAATTAAGTGCGGTTTATTTCGATGTTTTTAACCGACTTCAAAAAAAGGAGGAGGTTATCAATTCGACTATATGTTTTTTTTTTTTTTTATAAATGTTACCTCATATCACATCATATACATCACCCCACTTTTGACTGGGTGAACCGATTTTGATGATTCTTTTTGTATTAGAAAGCTGATGCTCCCCATGTGATCCCATTTTAATCTAGTCCAGTTCTGATGATGGTATACATGCAAAGATAACCTTAACAGACATCTATTCAATACTGGGTGTACTCGTATGAGTACAAAATCAATAATTGCAAAGAAATTTATAATAGATGTGAGAGTATACCTACTATTATGTATTCAAATGCTGTAAATTTTGATTAAACTGTCCTTATTGGCTGGCACCGACTCCCAAAATGACTTATTTTAAAAAGTAGTACTCGAAGTATTTAAATATTACTTATTTAAAATTTTTTAGTTGTACATAATTTTAAGATATAGTTTTGAAGTCGGTTTTGGTTTTTTTTATTCTTTGCTATTCACAATTATTTCAGTTGTCTTTTCTATTCAAATTTGAACCATTAATAATATTATATTAATACATTGTTGACTATTTATGTAGCACCTTATCTATACGTGCCGTAATATTACTGATCGAGGTCATGCCTTCACATCCCAAATATGTAATAGTGCCAATTTAGCAGCCGGAAAGTTAGTTGATCGGGAACGGCTTTTATTAGTATCAGCAAACCACCGGGCTTGATGGCGGTCCGTTGGCAAATATTTTCCCTGCGACCGTTCTAACTTGTACAGATATTGGACCCATATCAGTTAACGAAACTTTTGTACGTCCAAAATCAATAAGCTCCGACAGTAAAACTATTCGTTATAACTGAAAATATGTCAATAACAATATAGAATTCCCGCTTAGCAAATATTTCTATACTAATATTAAAAAGAGGAAAACTTTGTTTGTTTGTTTGGTTGTAATAAATAGGCTCATAAAGTACTGGACCGATTTCAAAAATTCTTCACTATTCGAAAGCTACATTATCCACGAGTAACATAGACTAAATTTTATTTTGAATAAAAATAGGGTTCCGTAAGATATTTGGGTTTTCCGGGCACAAGGCGTAAAAAATCAACCTGAAAAGTTACTTATTTTGCATACTAAGATCCCGTTGTAAATCTTAGTTAACGCAGGCGAAGCTGTAGGCAACGGCTAGTAGCTTATAATATCTTTCATTTGAAATTTAATTTAAATTGAAAGTTATGAATTACTGTTGTAAATAAATATATTATAAAAACCCTGGTAGGTTTTATATTAGAACAAGAACAGATGAAAATTTTATTTGACAAATATAAAATATATTTTTTTTAACTTTTAATTAGTGCAAGAATATAGCCAAGCAATTCAACTTGTTGTTATAATTTGAAGACATTTTAAAACAGGATCTACCATGTTTTCCGGTTTTGTTTCGCGGAGCTTCTAATTTTTTAATCATTTGCGAATATCCTATTCACGAGACTAAATCGGACCTGGATTTGTCAAGAGGCCGCAGCCTTGGGGCGGAAAATTAAGGTATAAACGCATGAAGGTACAGCATAGGTACGCCTTGAGTAAAAAAAAATGTCCACAGACTGAATAAACTGTACCGCGAAATTAAAGTCAAAGACAAGCTCCATTACAAATAGTTTGAATAAAGTGACTTTTAAATTCAAACCCCAAAGAACGACGTTTTAAATACAGATAAAATGAAAACACAAGTTGATCAATTTCCGTTATTGTGTGGATGGTTTTATCTCTGAAATATTTTACGCAGAGTGGAGCTTACCCTAAACCTATTTGTAATAACGAATAAAGGTATGTATCAATCAACCACCATATCCCCTATAATCTTATAAGATTGCTCTGTCCAATCATTAACCCCCATCACTCTAGCCAAGAGCATCATAAGATGTACAAAGTCGGGGGTCGGATGGAGATTTAAATATTTTTTAGATGTACGGAATTCGGGTGACATCTAAATGTTCAGAAATTCAATGAAAAAAGAAAACAGAATAAGGTTAATTTTATTTAAGATTCTGCTTTCGTCCGGATTATAAACGCGAAAGTTTGTGAGAATTTATGGATTTAGAGCTATATTATTTTCTTATGTTTTCGCGAATTTCACTCATTATAATGAAACAACTTTTACGAATTTTATCGCGGCTTATTTTGTTTTTATATGCCCGACGTTTCGGATACTTTTAGCAACCATGGTCACGGGAAGCCTGAGGTGTCAGATGTCCTACTGTTACAAAGTTATTCGAAACTACTAGTAGTAGTTAGAACTATGTTTGTTACTATTTCTCGCAAAAAACCCTTGTTGGATTTTGATGAAATTTTACAATAATATAGCCTGTCTACCAGAAAAACTGAAGCCATATTTTTTCGAATATGCGGGGCTGATCTAATAAAAATAGAAAATATTTATTGTGGCTTATAGTTTCGCTTTTTTGTATTCAATCGCATTGCCTTCCAGTTTTGATATAATTCATTCTGATAATTATTTTATATTTCATTTAAAATATTATGTCTTGGAAAAAAAACTATTAAAATCATCATTATAACAATGATAGTAATTCAATTTGTAATATACTTTCTTGTGTTATGCAATAATCAATAGACCATTAAACTATAATCTAATATGAATTACTGAATTAAACCTCATATGAAAATACAATGAACCTTAGAATATAAAATCTTAAAAAATATAATATGATAACTAAAATATAATATTCTTAAAAGGCAAGGTTCCGAAGATACTGGCAGCGTTCCTTATTTTAATGAATTAATAAGTAAAAGTTTTTAGTAAATAAAATATTCAAAGTATACCTTAAGAGCTTGAAAATTAGTAAATATAACAACAGATAAAAATGCAGCTCTATAAGAAATTTGTAATGATATGATACGTACTCAGAGCAATAGGTGGTACAACTGCGAGTCTGTCTTTGCAGTCGCCGTAGAAGATGACGTGTAGTTTGTTCGGTGGTGGCAGCTTGCAGGCAGCCTTTTGTAGTTCGCACTCGTTGGGGAAGGTCTGCATAGTGCTACCACAGACGGGCTCTCGGGGTGCCCCGGTACAGTCGGTGGGGCAAAGGCATTCCCCAGCAACACAGTGAGCCCCAAACGAACACTGTACTTCTTCGCATAGCGCTGTAACAATTACACTGTATTAAAAAACTGGAAATTAGCTTTATGATAAACACTTTTTATAAATGGATAGAAACAAACTTGTAAGTGAAGCGGTTGGTGACACCTATGAACATAAACTAGTTAACCGAGTGTTGACTACAACTGAAATACGAACAGCAAATCTGTTTAAAGGAAGAAGCAACAAGACAGTAGTAACCATGTAGACGCTAGCGCGGCAAAAGCACATTGCTCCTACCGGCAATAATATTTCATAAAATATAATATTTGTAAGTCTCCATTTTGTTAACCCTGTTACCTGTACCGTATTTATTCAAATTAAATATTTCTATTTATTAGAAATACTATAGACAGTTTAACTTGACTTTGTTCGCGGCACAATATTCGCGTATGATGGTCATTTCACCGCTTTAATTTGTGTAGCAGTGCCGAAGCTCTCGTCGTTTATTGCCACACATAATTTAAGCTGTTTATTGATAAGCTCACGCACATGGTGTAAGCAACCGTAGCGCCATCTGGCGGCTATAAGTCAGAAACTGGGAACAAGTTCCAGTTTACCTGCGTGTAGCGTGACGTAGTCGTTGTCAACGTGTGGGTAGGACAGCCGAGCGTTAGGAAGGTCATTAAGTTTGCCTTTAAATAGCGGGGTATAATTGTTAGAGGGGTCATTCGCGTCTGTGAGTTTGAGGAGGATAAAGCTCTGCCCGAATTGTATTGTAAGGTCACGTAAGCCATTGTTTATTTTAATGTGTAAAGTGTAATATGGCGATAGTTCATGTGTGTAAATGTATGGGTAGTGTGAGTAAGAATGTATCTTAAAATATGTACCTGTGAACCTTAATATTGATATTTTATGGATAATATAATAAATGTTTATATTTAAAACGCATTTTCACTTCTGATGTTTAAAATGGAGACAAAAAGTTGAGTTGAACTATCTATAATTGATTAGTAAATCCCTTCACAAATTATTCCTATTTACGTTAAGGTAAGCTTAAGTAATAGAGTTTTATTTAAGTCATTATATTTTAAGGATCAGGTATTAAGAGTGACACTCATCTTAGTAGAGGATATTTGTTAGTCAAGTCAGTATAATAATATTCCTAACCTATACTTTAGTTGTGAGTTTAACCCTAGAAAAACCTTTTAGTGGTATATTGCTACGTTGTCATTGTAGCTACGTTGTCTTTTATCATTATTATCTTCAGCCTTTATCCGTTCCGTATAATTATTATTAATGTATAACTATAATAATATTATGTTTAGCCTCACGTTATTTAATGCAATCCAATATTATAACTTCGAGAGACATGTCCTCATTTCCATAAAAAGAAATGAAAAAAGACGCCCGAGAAAAATTTAATAACGATTGTTTACCGCTTTTGTACAATTTAATAGCGATTAAAAATGAAAGAACTCGTTTTATTCTTTTAAAGAGAGCGAAAAAAATAAAGATTCAGACGCTTAAATCATTTTACATTGTAGTAAAAGAGAAATTTTCTTATTTCTTCTAAGTAATCTAGATGCAAACCTTTTTCTACCCTCTTAAACGTTTTAAGTAATACATTTTCAATGACTTCAGATATATTTTTAGATGGTTGAGACTCGTTTTAGATTTGTTAACGTTATCCAATTATATACCTTTAATAAAACTGTAGAAATGTAAAAGCTGTACAATGAAAATAATTGACCACATCAGCTGTGGCTCAATGGTGAGCGCGTTGGCGCTTAAGCCCGGAGGTAGCGGGTTCGAATCTCACCAGGTAACAAAAAAGTTTGTGTTCCTGGGTCATGGATGTGTATTAAATATAATTTGTTTTATATAATAAAAATCTTAAATATATACATTAATATAAATAGTATTAAATATTATGTATATGTATTTCCGTTGTCTGGTTCTTCGGTAACTTAGCACGGGACCAGATTGACGTGGTGTAAACGCGTCCATGTGTATTATTGTTATGATTATAATAAAAATAAATAGCATGGAGTGGTACTAGGTCAATACCGAACCCTAAATGTTAAAAAAAATATGTCTGTCTATTTATTTAAGAGTTACGCAAAAACTACCAGTTCTAGTACGATATCGACATTTTATAAATCGTATGCCTGCTACTTGAACTATTAAAACATGATTAAAACCGTGCGTTTCAGAGCACCTTTTTAATCCCTTGGTTTTTTTTATAAAGTACGATTTTAAGTAGTTAGTCATTCTACTCCTCGAAATCAAGCGGGGTTTATTGCGGGGGTAATGAACCATAGTTTATCGAAGCGCTGGCCCAATGCGGGTTGGTGAACTTCACACACCTTCAAAGTCTTTTAATCTCAACAGATATGTTATGGGCTTATGCTATGGGGTAATAGTGCAGATTTTAATACAGCATTTATCGCACAAAAAAATGTATCCGAGCTATATGTGGACTCAAACCGGAAGAATCCTGTCAACCTTTCTTAAAAAAAATTGGATCATTACCGCTACCGTCTCTTTATTTTTTTGAGACTTGTATGCAGGCATAAAGACTTGTTTACGTCGGCAGAGGAAATAAATACTCTTAGTCGACGAGATCCCTATAAGCTAGTCATAGATACTCAACCTAGGCTAAGTAAATATAATAAAAACAGCTATATAATAAATTACCAACTGATATAAAGAAGTTAAATGTAATGTTTAAAATTAAATTGTATGAGTGGGTCAAAAAGAATATTTTTATAGTTTAAAAGACATAAAAAACACGAAATGATTGGTTTGCATGTTTCCTCACGATGTTTTCCTTCACCTGAGCGAGTGATTGTCTAGTGTTTGGATGCACTTTTTTGTGATGCGATTAGAAATTCAGCAAAACCATTTCAAGGCACCACTGCGGGATCCAGTCACTTAAGATGCGGAACATAATACCCATCAGACTATCGTCTTATGCAGCGTATATTGTTTTAGTTTGGAGTATATATTACTCGTTTTTACTACGTTTTTACTTTACTGAACTTGGCTTGCCGCGCTCCCGCGCGCCTAGATTACAATTAACATATATATTCAACAACGTAGGCACAAATCATCAGATTTGTGCCTACCTCTGTCTCTTCTACTGATATGATTATCAGTAGAAGATAGGTTCCTCCCGGTCGTACCGGCACAATTTGACTGCAAATCAGCATGGCACTACCTCACTTAAAAGCAATTAAATTCATGGATGATATCAAACATTTAACCTTCATGTGGCACGTCTGCCCTTAGTATCCAACTATAATATAAAAAATATGTCTATCCATCTGTCCATATGTCCAAAGCACTTTAAGCTGAATTACTGAAAATGCTACTCTTAAATTTGCTTTGTAGGTTTATATGTTCTGTGTATCGTAAACAATCGTGAAGCTAAATTACTACACATTTTATGAGTTGCTGCTCATACATGAGAGAGACGGAAAATACGCTCATGAAATTTACTAGGTATATAATTATGATTTTAAACTATATCAAATGAACATTGTGGTGTGACTTTTTGGTGTATATTAGAAAAGGTTAAGAGTTGTTAATAATGACTACATAATAAACGTATAAACCTTAAAGCATATTATTTTATTGCATAAACGATATAAGTTCCGTTTTGAATGTTTTTGTAACGAAAACAACCATAATATAAACTAAGTCTTACTTTTTTAATAACGTATTTAAACAAATGCCATACCAATCAAGGCAACACTGCCTTTGTGTTTTTATTAAAAAAAAAAGATGTGTGTGCGATTCACACACGATAGAAGTGAAACACACGTTAAATGCTCAAACACAAGCAAGTATTAAACAGTGTGCAATATACATACACACCGACATTTGCTCTCTCGCTCTTTTGTATTTGTGTCTCTTACCTGTCGTTTTTTCCGTTGCATCTGGTTTGAAATCACAACGATTCTAAAGAAGTTTCACTTCAAAACACTGATAATGACTCTATTTTTTAAGCACAAATTATTTCAATGAAAATTGGTTTCATAAAATGAAATATTCAAAAAACCCTCTTCATTCCGGTAATGAATGACATGAATGGCCCGACAATGTTAGTGAATGCAAGGTAATTAAATTAATTAAAACTGTTATCTGTTTATGTCATTAAAATATTATTAAAATATTTTCATACACGTTACAACGTTTTGCCGGTTAAATATATGTGGTGAGTATCGATTAAATTTTATCGGTATTTCCTATTACATATTATTTGGTTATGTTTACTATTTGATAAAAAGACTACGCCTTGTACTGAAGTAAGTTATTTTTTTTAAAGAAAGTCTTTATGTGCATGCATATGCGTGCACTCACACATTTACTGTAAAGACTGGATGGTTCGCGGGATATTGCTAATTAATATATAACTTAATATCTTTTTCAGAAAGTCTTCATTCCGTCGTCTTTTTTTTGCACTCAAAAAAATATATTACTTTAAAGCAACATTTCTATCAAAAATAATTGTTTATTATAATATACTTTTTAGAGTGCAGTGAAGACTTTTTTTTAAATGAACTTACGTCAGTACAAGGCGTAGTTCTTTTTTTCTCTGATGCTCGATAAAAAAAAGTTTTCCTAAGCATATTTGGTTAGTTACAAAATGCGAAAAAAACTTATATTTTTGTATTTAAATTAGCAATATCGTGATGTAAAACATTTAACTATGAGATACAATTACAGCAGCATCGTACGCTAAGTGAATAATTACATAATAAGGTAAAACGACGAGGATTGTTTCTGTGGAATTATCCCGAGTGTTGGCAATTAGTGCGCAATGTGGTCAAATGGAACTTTTATCCGTTCGGAACATCCCATTGAAGATATTATTACTTTATAATACACTCGTGGTACGTTATTGGTTTTAAAGTGGTGTGAGATACAAGTTATATATTACAATAACCAAGTTATAAATTGATAATTAATTCACTCATAATTTACCTCATTTGTTTCATTTCGTGAGTGAATATTTTTTAATTTCTATAGTATCATCATCGTCAACATCAGCCTCTAATCGTCCACTGCTGAACATAAGCCTCTCTCAATGAACACCAAGACGACCAATTCCTTGCCACTTGCATCAAACACGGACCGGACACTGTACGAAGATAATCCTATACCCATATGCATTTAGTTAAAAGTGCCTATTTTAATATCACAAACAGATAGATCCAATTATATTTATCTGCCTAGATAATGACACCCCCATGATAATTATTTCTTAATATACAATTAAACACGACATAATATATTTATAAACAATCGTATTCAGAATAATATTACAAAAGCATAGTTGTGGCGTCATCAATATTAATAATTCAGATTTACTGCAGCTCTATTCAGTCAAGAATAATGGTCCGTACGTTATTGGATTAAGCGAGATACGTGCTATGTGAATTTGCTAATCTGTAAATGAAATATTAATAGTAAGCAATCTTCTGTTATAAATCCTTCGTGTCAGAGAGTAATATCAGCAAGTAGCATGGGCTAGTTCCAAGGAAACTTATATTCATTGGCAACCCTGACTACTCACTATCATGAAGAACGTTTGCTAGCTTACCTATTGAAGTAACATAAAGATGGATAGTAAAAAAATATGCCGATATGCCATTAAGATTCAAGAAAGGAGCCGCGTTGAGGTATTTTAAGTGTGTTTTTGTTGTTTGGCCATTAGCCAAGTGGAAAGCCGGTCCGTGTTAGAGATGCGAGTGGCAAGGGATCGGTCGTCTTGGTATTCATTGAGAGAGGTCTCAATATTGGATGGATAAAGGCTGATGATGATGATGATGATGAAAGAAATATGGCGTGAATACACTAAGATTTTCTAGATTGACATCTTTGTTAAATAAAAGGAACTATCAGGATGACATCGAGCAATGATTAATTAATCTGATGGTAGTAACCGTCGCCCATAAACACCCGTAAAAAGCTGGTATACCTACATGTAATATATTATGTAGTTAGCAAGCCCGTAAGAAATCCTTCGCCTGTAAACCAACCCATATAGGTTTTCGTAGAATCCATGGAACTCGTGACATGTTCTAGGAAACCTAGTTGCCACCTTGTTAAAGGTTTCGCAAAGCTGTTTGCCTGTTTCCACTCCAGTAAATAAAGTAAATCTTTTGGAACATTTTGAACATGTAACGTGTTTATTTTAGTAGCTGGATACGCTTGATAATTAGAAAGTGTGAGCGTACATAATTAAAGTGGGAGTGACTTACCACAATCGCCCCTATAGGCCAACCGCAACTCGCTCTGTTCGCGACACGCCGTCAAATCAAGTTCGCATTGTGACGGATATGTTTGATCATTACTGCCGCACACCACGTCGGATTCCTAAACAAAAACGACAATTATTACCCGTACATAATATTATAATATTATAGTAGGTCTATTAGGTATTTTTGAAGTAGAAACTTCTTTAAAAATCCGAAGGAAGTTCAATTATTGACGATAATATTGATTATATTTGATTGATTTTAATATTTTATGAGGTTCTAGTTTTAAAAATTGAAATTTATAATGTCGCTTACGACATAATATTATGATGGTCAGTGGACGGTAAGAGGCTGATGATGATGATGAAGTATTCACTTCAATTAGTAGTACCTGCAACTTTCCGGAGTTTCTTTTTATTTATCTGTTCATCGCTCTAACCAGGCCTCTGTTTCAAAACATTAAGAATCTGGACTTTTCTTTTGTGTGATTTTTTATGAGCAGCTATTTTTCTACTTTTACAAACATATTGTCTTGATAATTCGTAATATCAAAAATATTTAGTACCTCAGGCTTTACATAATATAAGTATTGGTATGTATGCTTTGCTAAATGAACTCGAAATACACGCCAGCAACCTGAATGCTACTCCTGAATGAGTCTACATTTATCCGCATTAAATTAATAGAAAGCAAAATCTTAATAACATCCTAGTGAGTAAAAGCTCAAAATTAAAGACATAACTCGAAGGTTTAACGGCTTGCAGTGACAGGGGAAATAAACTATCCCTGAATCAATAAAAAATATGCCAATAGTTTATTGGGATGGCGTTATATTTTTCCATTTGAGCTGTCGCTGTGACGTATTCATTTGAGCAAATGCTTTGATATTAACTTTAATGGTTTCTCATAAATAATCAGCCTTCTACCTAAGAACCCTTGACTTTTATTAACTGATGTTGCTATTTCTTGGAATTTTAGTCCAGACATATTTTTTTTACAGCCAAGCAGTCATTACCGCCGAAACAACTTATTCCTTAGATCTTGATGTTTCTATTTATTTTTCAGTAGCTGGTATACATATGTACACGTAGCTTTGCCTGCGTCAACTAACATTTAAAACGGGTCCCCAACTTATAAAAAAGACTTAATAATATAGCCATCACCGAGTGTAGTTTCCCAACAGTGAAAAAATTTTTCAAATCGGTCAAGTAGTTTCGGAGCCTATTCAACACAAACAAACAATCAAATCTTTCCTCTTCATAGTATTAGTATAGATTATAATAGCAACTTTGGTTGTTTTTCTTCAATGGTATAATACTAAAAAGTAGCGAACTCCAGTATATGAATTCTATACTTTGTTAATTACTTTACACAAAAACCTCTGAACGAGTTGCGTCGAATTATGCATGTAGAGTCTAAACTAGGATATTCCCATATCCATAATAAAGTTATGGGACGTTTTATCCCGACGATATGTCTGTGGCATAATTTACAATATTCCATTAATTGGTTGTGTAAGCGCTACGCCAAATATCTCAACAACCGCGTTGAAATATGCGCTCGTAAATCCACGCGTCTACAGCCCTCGCGCTGGTTGCATAATTTTATATGTACGTGTGCTTAAGGTTGCATTTCAGCTTGAAAAATGACAGTTTGTTTGATTGATTATAATTTAATCATACGGCTGACAACATAAATATATTTTACAGCAAATGATGAGGATGTGTATAATTAGCTGAGGCATATACAATCGGTTATTGTTATTTTTCACAGTACAATCTGAATACACATGTTGGTAATTGCCTCGTTAGCTATTTTCAACAGCGAGCATACAGCTCAATAGCGCTCGACTATAAAACTAAGCCCTACAGCGATAATTGACTCATTTATCGAGCTTTTATTACGTAATTGTGTTCTGTATTAACACTTTTTTTTCATAATGCAACACAGTAAATGAGTACTACATGACTGTGAGCAGAGGTCGAGAGTCCAACACCGTATTATCTTTAGGAAGTATTCTTTACCACCCATCTAAGGAAATTATTACGTGAAATTATGTTTGAAACACTTTACGTCAAACGTACGTATTCTGTTCTGAATTTGTGAATTTCTTTAAACTATTCCGTGTTTACTGTTGCGATTACTTGGCAATTTAATGCTTGAAGATTCTGCACATCACGTCAACTTAATATAGTTGAAGTATCTTAATATAGCCAAAAGCAACTTACCTGTGCTTCTGTGCAATTATGGTTACATTTGCACGTCGGTCTCCCAGTTTCTGTGTCGATTTCACAATCGCCATCGCCCAGGCACACAACGTCAGCACAGGTCTCTGTTGAAAATTATTATATATTTATATACAGGTATCTATATTATATAGTATAGGTAGAGAAGTCTTACTCAGCAGTGGACGTATAAAGGCTGATGATGATGACGAATTTAGTCATTGCTTACGTACATAATATAATGCTGCATAATACTCGTGATTGACGCATCAGATCCAAATTGTATTGAAAGTTGAATTTGAATTGAATTATCTATATTAACAACATTACTGACACATTTTGTACATCATATAAAAATTTAATTAAAATTTTTAATCTCCAAAGAGCTATTATTGTTTTAAAAAGAAAAAACTTTAATGCTAGTTTATTATTTATATTTAAAACCTTCGCGCTAACGTTGTTCTCGGGCATTAAAGTGCATACTTAATCTGAACCTAGGGAATACAGATTGCAGAAAGTGGTTTCCGAGTTATATTAGATATGGAAAGTAATGAATTAAAATGAGTATTCAGAATGAACGTTCCATACTGATTTACGAATGTTCGAATTAACCCTTTGTCTGACTACCTTAGCCCCCGTTCGGACGAGCGTTTAAAAACCGTCGCGGTTAAGCCCGACGTCGGCCTGAGTTGCGAGTTTGGCATGCTTAATTCCATGTAACGAAATGATGATAATTTTATGGCAGATACCGCACCTTAGGATAAGGCATACCTTCCAATTTCGGGTAGTCAAAGACTTTTTATTATTCTTTTGATATATGTACTGTTCAAAGTTACAAATTCATTCAAAGTTTTACGGCCAGTATCCATATTATCCTGTGCATTTAAGATGTACACATAAGAGCGATGAGAGGAATTTTGATGTAACAATGTCTTATAATTCGATAGAGCCGGCTGCACGCACGAAAAAACATGACTCATGCGGCGTTACCTAGCTCTGATGCGTTCCATTTAAAGCTTGATGTGCACGCGAGAGCGCGTAACGAGCGACAAAGAGGCACAATCGGCCCGTCAGTATTTTTCTATAACGTTGTCACGTTGAATTATCGTCAGTAAACCGACTTTACAGACAACCGATTTTTTTTAATAAGTATATAAATTCAGAAGACATTTATTAACATAGTGAAATCAAATAGATCGACAAATAGAGTATGTTTTGTCCATTTAACAGAAGTACAAAAATAACGTGTTCGAACGCTTTACTCAAAATCATAAATTCCCTTTGAAACTAATCTTTTGTTGGAATTATAATAGTGAAAAAACTTTGTGCCATGCGAAAACCCATAGTATAGTGCAGAGATACGTGTAAACAATACTGAAAAGGCTTTTTATTAAACGGCTTCTATATAAAAGCGTTTTGACGCGAAAATAATATTGTGCGCCTTTTATTGACAACTTTATAATACGGAAAGACTTTCTCTGGAAATTGATTGCGATTTTTCTCGTGAGGGGAATTTAATAATTGATTCCATTTTTACCTTCCAATCTCTGTGGTGAATTTCACTTTATATTAATGATGCCATTTTTTTCTATTTGAAAGTGTCGCTCGTGAAGAAAAGCGTTGATTTATTTGAATAAATAATATTGAAAAAGTGCTCAGTGCAAATTATACATGACATGTTTCATCAAAATAAAGATACTGTGTACAAATAATGATATTGAATGAAGTTAATATACATAATAATAAATATCTACATTTGTTTAGGTTTATTAGTTTCAACTAACTCAATAAGGAACTACAACTTTCAAACTAAGCTTCAGCTGGTCTACATAATATTTGTTACTATTTACTAAAACTAACTATTTTTAAATATAAACTAAATTAATGAAATAATTGACTTGGTTAAATTAATAAAATATGTTGCAACTACA
Organism: Lycaena phlaeas; assembly: GCA_905333005.2. Classification (NCBI taxonomy): domain Eukaryota; kingdom Metazoa; phylum Arthropoda; class Insecta; order Lepidoptera; family Lycaenidae; genus Lycaena; species Lycaena phlaeas. The sequence continues at coordinate 11,499,668 of HG995171.1, read as the reverse complement.
AAAGTTCTTTTTTAAAATTAATTATTATATTTCAATAAAAACAGCCTTATTTTAGTTGTATGTGTTGTGGTTGTTTCTTTGTTGTTCGTTTCCAAATGTCTATTATTGAACGTAACATATTCGGAACTGCCTAACAAGTCAAATATTGTTGTAACAAAAAGCCTCGCGTCCATAAAATATCCAGCTTTGGCAGTGTTTATAAAATACAGTACAACACGAATTGACGGACCGAGTGATCGTGGTAAAACCTTTTCTTTTTAATATTATAATAATATTATGTAGCTCCTGTTTGATTTCAGTTTTTCCATTTTACAATTTATCATATATTACTAACATTACCTTAATAAATGCTGATGCAAGGAATCGTTTGAGTATAATTGAACAGGGTTGCTATGTGTATTTTACTCCGCAACTGATTTGTAACTATCAATTTAACCAACCAGTCATCAGAGTGTACGTCCCATAGGCTAATCATCCATCAATAGATACCTTTCCGTTTTATTTAGAGTATGTACATACTTTTATTAAGTCTATGTGGAATTTTATCAATTTTTTTTGTAAAAAAGCTATTTAACACCTACATAGCGAACATGGCTCTACTTAAATACTCTTATATACATGAATATTATATCGAATAAATTTATTTCAAGTAAATAATTTTTATATAGCTGTACGGCTTTGTATTTTAAAGATAGTCATAGTTAATAATAAATATATAAAATTAACATTAATGAAAATTACCAATGAAAGCGATTATAATGAAAAATGTTTTGTACGTCCCCACACAGTACAAAATCAGATTTTATATAATATTTAATACATTCTTAATCCATTATGAAATTTAATGCATCTATTCTAAAAAGTTGTATTAAAATCTAGGTTTCAGGAGTTTAGGAATATCTCATATATTATATCAAAAGGATTTCTTATATACAAGTAAGAACGTAAAATCTGGCTTAACCTTATATAGGGTATAGCTTTATTTCAATAAAGAATTTTTAAAAAAGTAAAAATTTAACAATGAAGTACGTGTATACAAAAAAGAATATCTTTCTCGAAAGTTGAAATACTTATTTCAATTCGAAACCTCCAGAAGTATTCACGAAAGAACAATGCGTAGTAAGGAAAATCAAAACGTAAAAGCCAAAAGAACAATCTATACAAAATGGCGGCAGTTACGGATAAGCTTTCTTTTTTTAGCCATCAACCTACGGCCCGGCAAATATTAAATTCACTCGAGCGTTAGAGGGATCTAAAAACGTTCAGACATGCGCTGAAAATTTTTCCAGCACATATCCACGTTTTAATTATAGCAATATATGTGCTATTTTTCGTAACAATTCCCACTATTTTTCATACATAATTATAGTGGAACGAACTCGTACACTAAAACCAAAACTTTCTAGAACCTAACAATAAAACTATTGTTAAAATTTATTAGTGTATGATTTATGACTTTATTGAAATAAAACTCATTTCAGTTTGATGAATTTCTCCAAGAATATAACGAGAATGGTATAATAATATACATGACGTATTTCGTACAAAAGAGGTAAGTATCGGGGTGTAAGATGGATATATCTAACAATATGTAACGCTTGGAAACGTTCGAAGAATGAAAACTTTACAATGAAACCCTTAGTAACCTACGGAGCTGAACATATTCTAAAGATAAGAAATGGAACTAAAATTGAATCAGAGAAAGTTATCCTATTACACAATTTAGTAGTCCCTAGATGACAAAATGTAAGTAATTTATTCTCCCATCTATATACTATATTTTACGTTACACTGATTCAGTTTTTTGAGAGTGACTTTGTAAGTGGCTAAGATTGTGAAGTCAATGGGAACTGATTGATACAGGTAAAATATTCTCATCACTTGAGTTTACAGAATATGCTTTGCTAAGAAGTAGTGTCAGACTGCTTTGCAGTCAAATTGTGCCGGCATGACCGGGATGGTATCGCGCGCTCACGTGATACCGTAAATTGATATCTATGCCCGTTGGGAGAAATAGGGAAAGAGAGGGCAAAACATCTGCATAAATAGCTGTACAGGTATCTCTGGGCATCGGTAGACATAAAAAGTTCGACTGATCGGTTGCCTCCTTATGACAAAAAATACTTGGAGTAGAAAATATAGAAGGAAAGATAAAAAGATGATTTAAGAACAAATACCCAATCCCTAAAAGGATATCATTACGAACAATATACAGGAAACAAAGAAGTGAAAGGAACATGGCATGAACTCTAAATAATAGGACAGGGATTGAGAGAGGAACGGAGGGATGTTTAAAAGATAAATTAAACTTGTGAACAAAGTTCACCTGAAGCCACAGTTTTGGGTCCTCAGTTTTGCCTTACATTAGCTTTGTCGCTTTGGAACTACTTTTGCGAGGCCGTACTGACAGACACGCGCCCGCATCTTAAGCCTGCTCCACATTCTCGCCCTAAGAACACGCCAGTCGTGAAAGTTAAGTGCCGTTTCACAGCTTTGTGTTTGCACTATTTGGATGTTCGTTATTTTTGACATATTTCTAGCATCTTAGAACCAGCATCTTAAACAGCGAGGACAATTAGCATCAAACGCATTTTCGCTACGTAGAACGTCTGAGGCATTAATTATGATTATTTATAATAATTATCTTCACATCTATAATAAATATTTTTTTAATATTCATTTGTTAAAATTATTATTGCCCATAAAATACACTAGACGTCCAGCTAGTAGTTCTAGTAGTTCTATTTGGTTTTATTAGTATATAATCACTATAACTCATCATTTTGATTAATTGATGCTGTGATAATCACAATATGCTTTTTCGTTACACTGTCAATGTGCCAGCCTTAAATTGCGCGGTACAATTATACCCATGCCTCGCTAAAGTAGATTTATACAGCGTGACTTGATCTATCTATCCAGAATTTTCAATTTTGTCATAATGGTAGGTACTTACGACACGTTCCATTGTACAGCACCCGCACGTCCCCCTCCCGGAGCCCCGCCTGGCACGCGTGCATGCGCATCTTGCACTCGCTGCCGTACGTGTTCATGTCGGTAGCGCACACGGGCGCGAGCGTCGCGTCGCACACCGGGCAGGAGCAGTGCGCTCCGCCCCCACGCGCGATACACGCGCCCTCCCAGGGGCAGGAAGCGCGTGCGCACGGATTTTCCGCACCTTTCGGGGGTTAATAAATATTTCAGATGGTTTTAATCGCTATGAATAATTTCATAAAATCGGTAACAAACTTTATAATAACGATTGAAAATTGCGTAAATATCACAAAACACTATCTCAAAATTTTTTACCTCTTTTTTGTTTCGTAGAAATTAACTATCAATTCATAGAAAGCGTTATAGGTCAACCTACAAAATCAGTTTTTTTCTGAATAATAATTCAAGAGGAGAAGAGGTTTTCATCAGTTTCAACCCAAATAAACAAATAGTTAGTTACTATTACCTAGCTATAAAAACATTGGCTTTCGTCAGATTATTTCTGATGTATTAAATGAGACGTACCACAAGCACCCATGTACGCGATGCGTATGTCCCGGTTGTCCAAGCACGCGGTCCGGTCCAGCAGGCAGGGGTTGTCGTAGGTGTGTCCATCCGTGCCGCACACCACCTGCACCACTTCTTCACACTCTGGGCCGCAGCCGCACACGGCGACGCCACGAGCGTCCAAGGAGCAGTGCTCTCTGATACCGCATTTCACCGACTCGCATGGATGTTGCGCTACGCAAAGTTATTTTATATTAGTTGGATAGGCAAAATTTAGAAAATACAAAATTCAGTAGTGGACGAATAAAGGCTGATGATGATTGTTTATTTTTGTTTATTTTTACATATAGGATCTTGATAATGATCACTTATGATCGTCTCAGCGGCTAAGTTTATAATGAGGGTTCATAACGAGCCCATCTCAGAGAAGATACCCACAAGGAACTCTGGTGGGTTCCTATCATTCTTTGAATTGTGATCACTATTTCACAAAGTCACTTTATGATGATTATGATGATGGATAGGCAAATGTACAGACGTGACCCCTGATGGTTAGTGGTTAGCGTCACCTATAGACAACCAAGTTTTTATTACTTTTTATTAATTACTTCTTCCTACGAAATAAAGAAATTTTGAATTTTGATTTAGATATACGTTAAGTATTTTTGCCTAAGATCGACACTGCTAACCACTAAGTTAGTACCATGTGATGCGTTTAAGGTATCTCACCTTATTATATTTCAGGCTAACGTTGAAAGAAGAAAGGTTGTATTATTTGTGATTAAAATATATCTTTCAAGTTGAGTCACTAATGGAAATTTATTTTTAATTGCATAGAAGGGCAAACGAACGGTCGAAGCCTTTTGGTGACTATCAACGCCATAAGCATCTACACAAACAGAAACTATGCAGATGATTTGCCCTCCTATTCTCAATCCCTTAAAAGCGAAAACAGCTGTCACTTTACGCATAAATCATATGAGCGAGATACCAGGCCACTGGTCTAGCCCAATTTGACTTCAAAGTAGTATGACATTGCCTCTTCTTATCATTATATTCTTATACATTCCCTAGCGTATGAAAACTTTAGAAAGAGGTAGTGCCATGCAGCTTTGCAGTCAAATTGGGCCAGCACGCCCGGATACCTAGATAACGTCTTCTCTACTCTAACTTTTTAAGAATAACTTGCAAAGTAATCTCATTTCGTGTCATCAATAAAATCAATATAATATAGAAATCAACTGACAAATCTGATTTTTTTCATTTACTAAAGTGATAATACTACTTAATACAATGAAGGATTGCGGTAACAATTCATTCTAATTTTGAATTAATTCTGAAATTCAATTATTTCGTTACTGTCACAATCGCTCGAGCACTACGGTCCAATGCGAATTCCATTAGGCTTTTCTTAAAACAAGAATATCTTATAAGCCGGCGTTTCATAATAAAAATTAATTTGAGATAAGAAGACTCTGAGCTGTTTATTATTTAATATATTGCTGTGGTTTCGTCGGATTATAATATAAATGATTTTGCTCCACGTGTATTTATATTATGTACTTACGTGGATATTCGTATAATAATAAAAAAATCATAGAAATTAATCATTGAATCTTTCTTCTTCTAGCTTTTGTTTTACTTTGGAAACAAACCATTTTAATCACGATGTCCAATGCCGTCGTGATTAAAAGATCTGATGTTTATAGAGTATTAATTCAAATCCAATGACCTGTATTGAATGTCAGACGTTCGAGCGTCTTTTAAACAAAAAAAAACTGAATTATTAAATGAATAAAAAGGACAAAAATATGTGTGTTTTTTCTAAAGTGTATTTTTTATCAAATTGAACATTTATAACACAAAAACATACGACAACAATAAATTATTTTCAAAAGTTGGTTAAAAATTAAAACATCCCTATTAAATACTATACAAGCTATTTTATTATTATTATAAAGAATGAATTACCTGACGCGCAAACCCCTCGATACGCTATAGACAATTGTTGTCTTGTCCTACATGATTCTCGTCGGAGGGCGCATTCGCTGTCGTAATCCTTGAAGTCGGAGCCACAGACAGTGGAGGAGGGCCGGATGACCAGGTCGCAGGGAGGGCCACACCGGCACACCGGCGCACGGACCTCGTTCAACTGGCATATCCCACCGTCGGCACATTCGTGTTCCGAGCATGGATCTACAAAAAAAAATGGTACAATGACGAGTCACTATAATGAAACTTTATATACACTTTTTCACTATTTATTTTATATATTATAACAGTTACAATTTAAACACGACCGGTTTCGACCAAGTCATCCTTAGGTGTAGGTAGATAGAAAAATTACAAATAAAATATAAACATTGTGCAACTTAAATTAATGTTGCTTGCTTCATAAATGTTGCACAATTGATTGTATGTATATAATATGTAATATATATTATATAATAATATATAAAATAATATATAAAATAAATAGTGGAAAAAGTGTATATAAAGTTTCATTATAGTGAATATAACATGAATTTCTATCAAGGACCGACAGTACATTCTATCAAATAAACAATGACGAGTATTCAAATTGTAATTCCTACGTATAAGAGGTTAAGAGTCAGCACAGGTGGGTAAAGAGGTAAGTGATCTGTTTCCGATCTAAATATGACTTTGATTTTATTTTTACCACTGAAATCATGTCTGTTATAATAAAAAAAAATCGAAACATTATTACGAGGCTTCGTATCGGTAATAAGAATCCCTCAATGAACGCCAAGACGATTGATTCCTTGCCACTCGCATCTAAGACGTCTTCCCGTATGGCCGACCAACACTCCATCTACCTCAACGCGGCCTCCATTCTAGAACCTTATTGGCCTATTCCATCCGATCTCCTGCGTGTGTGACAAGTCACAAGCTCACTGCCCCTTCAACGAGCTCTAACTTAACCAATTCTAATTATTATTTACACACAAACACAATCTACATCATAATATGCAGCGGAATGCTTTTGAATTTTAAAATTTTCTCGCATTATACGAAATGATGGCCCGCGCAAAAATGCACAATATTTAAGTATTTAATTTTCAGGATATAACGTGCCGGGCGAGTATTATGTGGAAATTCTGCGCGTCACCGAAATATTAAACGGATAAATTTGATTTAAGGCCGTGGGTGCAGCTTAAATATTTTAAAATATGTACAAAGCGCCATTATTGTGTTAACACTACTTTTAATTTACATTGTGCATCATCAATTATTTATATACCTTATACATTTTTATTTTAAAGAAACTAAAGAAATATAACGATCTAATAAGAATCTATTTCTAATATGTTTTTATTTATTTAATTTGCAGGGCAGTGGCCGGTCTGTGTTGGATGGGAGTGGCAAAGGATCGGTCGCCTTGGCGTTTTTGAGGGAGGACCATTTTGAGTAGTTGATGGATAAAGGCTGATGATGATGGCGATGATGATAATGATGACGAGGAAATTATGTTGGAGTACGTCCAATAACTTCAAAGGCTAAAAGCTAATTAAATACATTATATAAAGAATTTGAAATATAATTTCAACTTTAAATAATAATTAACGTTAAAAATTTCTCACTTCTATGAGAAAATGTTTTATATAAACGGGTGTTAAATGATTTTACCAGTTGAAATAATGAAATTAAATGGCTACTGTTTTTCCGATAATTAAGGTTTCTTCATTTTTATTTTTGTCATCCTTCTTTCGCCAATTGCTGAACAAAGCATTATAAGAATGGTGAGTTTCTAGTAAATAATATTATTTACTAGAAACTCACCTTTATTATTATTATTTCTTAAGTTTTACAACCTAGTTGTAACTTCAGTAACACAATAAAATCATTACAATTTGTTACTAAGTCTCATATTTTTATTAACGTTAAAAATTTCTCACTTCTATGAGAAAATGTTTTATATAAACGGGTGTTAAATGATTTTACCAGTTGAAATAATGAAATTAAATGGCTACTGTTTTTCCGATAATTAAGGTTTCTTCATTTTTATTTTTGTCATCCTTCTTTCGCCAATTGCTGAACAAAGCATTATAAGAATGGTGAGTTTCTAGTAAATAATATTATTTACTAGAAACTCACCTTTATTATTATTATTTCTTAAGTTTTACAACCTAGTTGTAACTTCAGTAACACAATAAAATCATTACAATTTGTTACTAAGTCTCATATTTTAATATTGTGAATTCTTTTAAATTTACATATCTATCACAGATTTTTGTGTATAAAAAAATCTTTTTGGGAAACATTTTTTGAATAAAAAAAAGCAAGACAAATAAAAGTATGTAATAATAGGCTCAGTCTAATCCATCTATCAAGTTACTTTACGTTATAATCGGATTAATGTACAAAATTTTGTTATTCGTAGACATTCGACGAATCGTCTATCCAATAAAGAGAATTGACTCGCGTTGGTTTAGTTCTGATGAAAATAAATAAACAGATTAAAATAAAACATTTTCTTTGAATTTAATCGCGTTTTATACGTTTATACAGCATCCATGGTTACGGTAGAACTTAAGAGGTACATTTTGGTGCCCTTAAATATTAATAATAAAAGTTATCACTATAGCAATTATCACTATTTTTAGGAGGAATATTATTGATATTTAGGATTTAATTATAGGTATGGGTAACGTAAAACTACACGCCATGAGATGCCACAACACGTGGTATGATTGGCGTTTCTTAATTATTTAATTTTATTCTTAATTTTATATAGAAGTTTTTTTTTATATATAGTCAAACGGACAGTCGGTTCAGCGGATGGTAAGTGATATCGACATCCACTTGGTGAAATTTTTATTATTTATTATTTACTAGCTGCTGCCCGGTTTTACACTCGTTAATAAAAAAGTTTCTTTTTTTATAATCTTACTTCTATTACCTTCAAGAATAATATTATGTGTACAAAGTTTAAGGATGATCGGTAGAGTAGTTTTACGTAAAGCGTAACAAATACGCCTACTACACACTTACTTTCACGATTATAATATTATTTACAAATATTTAAATAGTGTACTTAGGATTAATGTCATTCGTCTGAAAAAATTTCACATAGTAAAATTCTTTATTTCAGTAAACATATTACATTTGAAACGACAGGTATTTGATTTGAATCATGGAATTCCTAACTATAACTAATTAATGTTTGCGGTAGCCCGCAGATATCAATACTTCATGGTTTAATATTGATGCGAACGTGGGGACATTTAATTTGAGCAGTAGCTATCGCTAATTTTGACCTTGATAATACTGTGTCACAGTAGAACGACAAAACAATAAGAATAGGTGTAGTACGAGTATATACAAAATGTATTAACCGTGAGAAACAAAATGAATAGCACAGCAATGCTTCGACAACCTATCACTTAACACTCATTTACTTAGCTATTGATGAAATATTGATATCCTAAAATACAATATTATTATAATGATAAAATATGCACAATTAGCATGACATCTTCATGTTACTTGAGGAGCTAGTCCGGCAATTAGAATTCGACAATCTACACCGCTACAAAACAAACTAAAGTTTAATATTATATCATATTTCAATATGTACATTATATATAAGCATTGTATGAGAAGGCGTTTATGAAAGAAATAATTACATAATAAAACATAGATATAAATCCGTGCTTTATCTATTCTGGGACTAACTCACTGTTATTATTCGCCTTAATTTGTATTATCTTAACTGTTGCTTAACCCATATATGCCCAGTGGGTCGTTTTTGTCCTGCGAGGTATGTTGCAGGAGAAATGTGATATTGTTAATATGACTACTTATTTGCGACGTCTGGCACTATCTATAAGATGATGAGAGTATTTTCTACCAAAATAAATAAACAAATTTCCTTGACGGGCAATTTTTAAACTTCTAGTAACATTTGAAGTCGGCACTTCTTTTGAGTTGGCAAAAAAGTGTGACTTTGCGGAAAAAAATGTATGTAACATTTGTTTCTAGACTAATTTATCGAATGTGCTGTTATAGTCATAAAATAAGATAGTTTACCTATATATTTACAGTAAAAGTGTTCGGATAGAAATACTTATTACGGAGATATAGGTACGTAAACACACGTGGGTCGATATCGACCCCTTGGGCAGATGTATGACTTGCTATTATTTTTATTTCAAGTGCAAAAGACAACTTACAATGAACGACAGCATAGAAATATTGGAAAATTTGAACTCCAACGATGAGTTCCAAGGTTCTGATATGTGAATGGAACCTTCCGGTGATGGTATGGTACCTGACGGCAACTCCGGCGATAAGGCAGATTCATATTTTCATAATTTATCCCGTGGATAGCTACTCGCTTTTGTAAATCTTACTTGGACATCCACATGGTGAAGACACCACATCCAGCGAGGATGAGTAACCAGATAATACACCATTATCGCCATTGAAACTAGACCGTCGTGGTAGAACACGTGGGAGGAGCACGTGGAAGATCATGTGGAATGGCATGTGAAAGCCTGCGAGGAACATAATTTGGATGAGGACGCAGAGTGAACGTAAAAGCAGTCGAGGACGAGGTCGAACTACTCAACGTCAAGCTGGTAGTAGTAGGGAGAGCATGCTAGGGTAAAGAAAGATCACTTAAACGACCGTGAGTGAAGGGAGTACACCGCTACCTAGGTCTGTTATAATTTCTTCTGAAAACGAAGAACCTGTAACAGTTTTTGAACTGTTTTTCAATCATAAATAATTGACTCATTTAGTCAAACCAACAGTTATATGCTGTTCAATCGACTACAACTGATTGCTATCCTTATTTTGTCAGCATGCATCGCTGCCACGAAGCCGCATGTACTAGAATAGCAATGAAGATAGTCACAATATTCCTACCTGGGCTCTCTCAGAAACTCCAAGTGGTGTAAAATTAGTAACCAAAATGTTTCGACGAGTTTAATTCTTGATTTTATACCATAAGTGAATAATAAATACCATAATTGCATTTTTATTCTGTATTGATTATGAGTAACAAATCTGCCCATGGGGTCGTTTTCGACCCATTAAAAAAAACACCCTTCCCCAACTCCTACTCCAAATTACTACTTACAGTCTTCATAAGGACCCATCAGGTGTGAACATATCCAAAAATCAAAGATATCGCAACTAAAAATAGTTCTGGGCATATATGGGTTAATGGTCTCGTTGTAAATTGTATTGCTTTGTTTGTTTCATATTAGCTTGTATTATATTATACTAGCTGTTGCACGCGGCCTCGCCCGCGTTAGCAAAAATATGTTAATGTATCCTAATTATGTTTTGCCTATACCTATATATATAAGATGGTAGTCTCCTAGTGGAGATGTTGTGTAGAATCTTTTCATGTTTAGAATGGAAGATATTTGAACATGTTTTTTTTATTATCTATCAAAGCCTTCATCGCGATAATGTCTCCTAATTAGAAGTTCAAAACTCTTCATAGAGCACAAATAAGTATGATGAGTGTATTGTTTTCTTATGTCTTATGATGAGTGTACTTTTTGGATTATTGTATGTTTTGCTCAAGACTACAAATTGTAATGAGCATAAATTATTATGGGCTTATATTTCTTAAGTGAAGTAAATACGTCGTATATTAAAAAAAAAGTATCAACCCTTTATGTCCCACTGCTTGGCACGGGTCTCCTCCTCGAAATCAGGCGAGGAGGGTAATGGGTCAATAGTTCACCGCGCTGGCCCAGTGTGGGTTGGTGAACTTCACCAACACCTTCACTTCACCTTCAAAGACTTTCAATCTCATCAGGCATGCAAGTTTCCTTACGATGTTTTCCTTCACTGGTATAAGACGAAGTCGTATAAGATGAGGGATATTTAATTTTTTTGGATTTTTGGCAATGTACTATGAATAAAAATTAATATGTTTTTATAATTTTATGCTAACGAACTGGGATAAGAAAATACGTTTAGTAAAAATTTACCCGATTAATAATAAATTTAAAAAAAGTGTCCTTTTTATTTTATTTCGAAACTATATGTATTCTTTTGACATTTTCAGAAACGCTAGTAATGTCACTTACCTAACGAATTGGGATAAGTCATATGATTTACTTGTGTAGTTTATTGTGTATGATTTATTTTATACTTTAGCCGTTTATGCCCCATACGATTTAGCGTTATTTTATTTGTTTTTGTATTTTTTCACGGAAATAAATTAATTTATCTCATTGAAACTATGTGAAATGGGTGGAGCGATAGTAGAAATTTTCGGGTGCCTCGTCCTAATATCTCGTGTTACGATACTAAAAATCCCATAAGGTTTCCAGACTATATCAACTAGGTATTTGGTATATATGTATACGTTAGGTATTTGTTTGTACAAATCTGACCCTTACTAGAGACTGAACTCACGAACAGAAGCTTAAAGATATTAACTTGAAACCGCTAGGATATGATTCAAAATGAAACTACTTACCACATTTTCCGTGATACTTGATTGTGATATTCAATTGATTGTCACAAGCGTGTTTGTCCAGGTGACAAGCGGAAGCGTACTCGTGCCCATCACTCCCACATACTGGCTTCCGTCTCTGGCAGTTCCGGGGACATCTGCACTCAGCTTGACCGTAGGTGACTACACATCGCGCGCCGCTGGGGCACACCACCCCACTGCACGGGTCTCCGGCTTCTGTTAAAAAGGAGAAAATATTAACGTTAAGTATAATTTCATAAATGTAGAGTATTTATATTGGATGAAAAAAGGAGCTTAATAAAATTTTAAATATATATATTTTTTTAATTTTTAGATCCTTATTATCCGTATTAGATTTTTATTTTATAAACCTTTTCGTCAAATATAATTTATTATAATAAACGAATTAGTAATTTGAACTAAAAAAATACAAAATAACAACAAATTTAAATTCATATCATGAATTGCTCTGCCCACTCATTATTTTATTATGTTATCATATTAAAAAAAGAGAGTTTTAGTTTTATCAGAGTTTGATAGAGAGATGTTTATAAAAATTAGGCAATATTATTATTTTTTGAATATTTCTACTTTCTACGATAGTAAGAAATACTATATTATGCATGGCATGGTCATGGCAGTTAAAGGTTTAATGACGTCAGAATGTCACATTAGCATGTCACATTAAAAGCGTCCTGCAGCGATGACGCGAGTTCCATAATTTTTCCACCCAAAAAGTGCTAAAAGTACCTAAAAAAGTCTTAACTTCAAAAATTTGAATGGTATATTATTTTTTGGTATTATAAATAATGCTTATTATAAAATCCTCAATTAATAATTAATTTATCCAACTTGAACTTGTTCCTACCACTGCTTAATTAATATTAATTGTGCATCTACGTAACATAGTTAAATACACACAAAATCAGAGAAGACTAAAACTTACTTAATATAAACTCAATAATTTCTTTAATGTTTCGAATAGGCCCGTTAGACCCTTCGCATCAAAAGAAAAGCTCCAGCAATTTCCTCGACATCAGCAATATGAGAGCGTGTTACAGTGCCGTAGACTAGCGTTGATGTTGACCTCATTATGGCCTGGAAACCGCTTATTTTCAACCAGCTGAGGCATTAAGCCGTTTGCTCACATAATTGTAATTGTTTCAATAAAAACACACCGCACGTTTAATTAATTAAAATATAAGAAAATTCTTTATTTTACTTTTGTTATTTTATACGCCTAGACAAATGTTGGAGTATTGTTTTAATATTGATTTTAATGAGCAGCGATAATGTTTTCTAGACCATTATTGCATCTCATACATTATTTGTTTTTTATTATATTCTATATTGAAATTTACTATGGAGCAGTTTCATCATGCTTTTCAAAATTATTTTTAAGCAATAAGCTACTAATACAAAAACTGGCACTAAAATTATTGGTTAAAAATAAAAATCCAAACTATAGATAGCTTTTTAAACGTATATATTATATCATGTTATATGAGAGAGGGACTGATAATTATTATGACTCGTCACTTGTAGACGATATTATTAAAAGGAAACTGCGTTCGGTTTTGACTTGAAATTAAAAGAAAAAATTACCTTCCCTTCTTAAAATCTTGCGTGGTATTCTACTAGTCAAAATTCTTTGTCCATCAAATGTAATCTTACAATATATAACCATATACGGTGATTTTTACTTTGCTTAAAACTTTTGTGCTCCGTGTATAGGTACAAATTACAAAAAAATCTTGGATAAAAATGTTGGTCTGGTGAAATACCACCCTCAGACTGTCAAATTCAAGAATACTTTATCATGTCCGGCTAAATACAAGAATTAGCTCTTCAATAAATTAAAGACTCCAATGTCCAAGAGATGTCAGCTAAGTTTGCACTATGTGACTAAGGCTCGGTTGTTTCAAATCATGTGTTAACGTAAGAGACTTCTTTAAATTTTAACGTCTGTTTTAATGTAACGCTCTGTAATTGTAACGCTCTTTGGTCACTAACGTTCGTTACCGCCATCTTCAACGATTACATATTTGTTAAAATCGGTCGATGCAAGCCGCCCTAAGTAATGATTCGGATAGTTACCACATTCGCCTTCATGTTTGACCCGCAAATTGAGTCGTCGTTCGCAGGCCTCCTTGCGCAGGTAGCAGTGGTTGCGGTAGGTCCTGCCCGCGGTGGAGCAGACTGGGGCAGCAGCGGTGGGGCAGCTAGTGGGACAGGCGCAGTGGGCCCTCCCGTCGCCCAGGGACACGCACTCCGCCCCCCACCGGCAGAATGTCTTCTCACACGCTTCTAGAACAAGAATGACCATTTAATGTCTTCAGTACCACGGTATATCATTGGTTGATATGGAATCACCGCATTGTACATGCGTGGTAAGTTTAACTCTGGGCGTAGGTTAAATGTTAATGCCTCGTTCATTGGTGTCGTTATCTGAGGACCTGAACCTACTACTTATTGTACGCGTGGGTCTTAATATAATTCCAATAGGAAAACATTTATATCGAGATGTCTTATAAATAATAATAGTTTCTATAGACACTTTTTACATTTCGTCAATCAGGTCCCGTGGTAAGTTCTCGAAATACTTGTGCTACGGCTACCAGACAACGGAAGTATTATTAATATTTTCATATTATGCATATTATTTAATATACATTTATGCTGTTAGTGCAATAAATGTTACTGGAAATAAATCCCTACTAATATTATAAAGCGAAAGTAACTATGTCTGTCTGTTACGCTTTCACGCCTAAACCACTGCACCGATTTTTATGAAATTTACTACACATATATACCAGAGCCTGGGAAGGTTAGGTTATCTTTTATCGCGAAAAAAGGCTTGGAGGGATTTGTTTGAAAGCGCTTATCATAGGAACTATTGGTCCGATTTGAATGATTATTTCAGTGTTAGATAGCCTATTTATCGAGAAAGGCGTTAGTAGTTTAGTAGGGTTTCCCATCTCGCCAAGTCGCCGTTATAAATCATAGTTAACGCAGACGAAGCTGCGGGCAACAACAAGTAAATAAATGAATTACACGGGAACACAGAAAACATTTTGTTCCCTGGTGGAATTCGAACCCGCTACCTCCGGCTTGTGCACCGTTCATTTCCGATGCCTGTAACCTATCTTCCTATGAGACTATGTTGACTTAGTTATGATGTTTGATAATAAAATATTTCATGCATACGTTGCAAGTTTAATAGGAACTTGTAAATATAGTTTCTACTTTGCTAACTTAGATTAAATTTATCTATACGAGCTTATAATTTTAACGATTCAGAAATAACGTATTACGTTCGTGAAAGATATTGTGTAAATCTGTTTTATAGTTTCCAAGTTTATATCTAAAGTCACAAACATTACTTACCATCTCATTTTATGTTAGTTAGTATATTTTAATTAAAATATTATAACACATTTAAATGAAACCATTCCACGTGCAGTAAATGTTAATTATTTTGTAATCAAGAAACAAGAATTCACACAAATGAAATCTCATAGACATATCCAGAGCGATCGACTGTTGTGTTATCGATCCGAAAGCTTAGTACATTATATCGATCAGCAAGCAATCGTCTGTGCTGCACTGATTTCGGTTGATGTGTAGCCATTATTTGTTGCCACTGAAGCTTCATATCTCAATCTGTTTCGCTGTGACTATGAATACAATACGAAGCTAAATCTGCTCGCTTTAGTTAACCTTGTATCAACATTAGCGTCTATATACCACGGATCAAATTCTCATTTCAAAACATCAAATATTTGCTAAAACTACTAAACAATAAATGATTATTAGACTGAAATTCTACTTACATAAGCTAGAAATGTAAGAATATTCTCATCCGAGAGCAGTGGATTTTTAAATAGGGCATCTTGTTTTCTTAAGTCTAGAATTGAAAGAGACATGATTGAGGTGAATTCAGCGCGAAATTACACAATTCCCAATTTTCCACCTGGGGTGGCGAGACCGTGACTAAAATATTAAGACAGGACTAAAATAAGATGTGAATATCCATTTTACCACTGCATTGTGTTAGCAGACTTTAGGATTACCGATCTCTATCGTCTATTTAAAATTCGAAGCAGAGATTGTCGAGTACGAAGTCACACGACGCTTTTGCAAAAGTTAATTCTCATTTTATCCTCGGTCCTGTACCGGCATCCCGCTGAGCGTCATATTGTACATACTTTATGTTTCAGAGATTTAATGTCTCATGATATTTTCAAGTTGATTTCATTGCATGAGTGGGAGATTACAGAGAATTTTTGGAATTTTAGTAAATTATGGTCATAAGAGCGACGATGGTCCAGTGGTGGATGGACTCGGCCTCTTATGCGAGAGGTTCCGGGTTCGACCCTGACCCCCCCGTGTGTGCCTCAAAATGGGGTTTTCTAAATTTATAAGTGCACCAAAAACACAAGACCATCGCTCGCTCACCGGTGAAGGAAAACATCGTGAGGAAACCTGCATGCCTTATGAGATTGAAAGTCTCTGAAGGTATGTGAGTTTCACCAATCCAGTGCGGATTTTTAAAATTAAATAAAATTATCGTCTATGGTCTCAAGTTTGTGTTTATTTAGATATGACTACCATATTTTATTAGGTAGACATAATATTATGAAAGTAATATTTTTAGTATATATTCTAGGTACTTCTTAGTAGGTACCATAATATAAAGATACGATAATTTTATATTCTTTACGTATTATATATGTAAATGTATAAGAAAAACAGATAAAATGAGTAAACTTCCCGATAGCGAAGCAAGTTGGTTTAAAAGTAAATAAAAATAATCGCTCAAAGCCGATAATTTTCTCGAGAAAAAATCAAAAAAAAGAATCCGTTTAAGCAAAAGTAAACAAGTGAAAAGGGAAAGGTTTTGAGCGGAACAAGTGAACTGGTTAAATGTAGAGCCGCGGCTACGGGGGAGATAAAATAATGTCGGGTATTTCATAAATGAAACTGAATTAAGATACAACGCGATTTGAGTCGTGTGTTCTGAAATGTAAAACATGATTGTATTTTTTTTAACTCTTGATACACATAGAAAATAGTGAGAAAGCCTTATCTATAAATTGACCCCTTTTTTAAAGCTAGTATAATTAGGGTCCAACGGTCAGCTTCAATTCAGTAATATCTATAAATAAAAGAAAAGTAAAATAATTGCCATCTATTTTTCAAAACCTTAAAGTTACCAAATTTTTCTCTGTCGGTGATAATTTTGATCGAACCATAGAAATATGTCACTATAATAATAATTAATGTCATAATCAGAAAATATATATTGCTCTCTTTTTTTCCATATAAAACAGATATCATAAAAGATATTTATTTTCGAAAGTCTATTTGTAAACAGGCAAAATACAGCTAGAGATAAACATGAGGATTATTAAAACTTTTGTGATTAAAATGGCGTACATACATATTATGAGTACGCCATTTTTATCACATTGGTAAAAAAAAATGATCTATGGACTTCAAAATTATTTTAACTAGCCATACTATGAAATCTTCCAGAATATAATTAAATTATATATTTTTTTTCAAACAAATAATATCCAATGATTCCAGCGTTCTTTTCGCGCGACATAATACTACACCGCATAGCGAATATGTCCATTTTTCATTATAATCAATTTTCTCGCTTCTTTTATCCATGGAGCTCAAATAACTCCACCTGAATAAATTTAATTAAAAAATAACAATTAATCACTGGGAATGCCATAAGCTACTGTTGTTCCTATCTATTATTATTTATCGTTGTATTAAATAAGCATTTTGTATAGTAACTTCACTGAAGGGGAAAACCAAAAAGTGTAAGTTTACTTACCGTCGCAAAAAGACGTGGTAACTATGTTGTATCAACCCTTATTTGTCCCACTATAGGCCCGGATCTTTAAATTAGTGAGGAGGTTATAAAGCCATAATTTACCGATACTTTGGCACAATACGGGTTAATTCTCACACCTACAAAGACTTAATCTCAACAGGCATGCAGGTTTTCTTATGATTTTTTCCGTCACCTGTGAGCGAGCGATGATCTGCTATTCAAGTGCTCATAGATATTTAGAAAAATCCATTTGAAGGCACTAGTGTCATGATTGAACCCGGATCAAACACGAGGCCAAGTCCATACTCGCTAGACAATCTTGGATAATTCAAATTTATTATAACTTAATACTGTGTCTCATATTATCCTAATATATTGCTGAGGTTCATAATCACACAGACTGAGATTCAAAATTTTGACTTTGACTTTACTTTGATTTAACGGTTAACTACTAAAATGACGAACATAAAATGTGATTAATAGGCTGAGATTCATAACGCGACCTTACTTCGCGTCAAAGTAGTATTTGCAAACTAAGCTTTACTTTCGAAAGTTTACTTTCGAATCTGATAAAGTATTTTACAGTCCGTGAAATTACTAGTGGGAGTAAAGTTAAGGCTAGTTTCGTTACATTAAGCGCCTGGTTCAACTTAAACGTGTGATTTTTCAGAGTTTTATGAGAATGAGTATAAGAGAGTTAAATATTTAGGGGCTCCTCAAACTACTAAGTACGCCTTAAATCCATAATGTCATCAAAATGTAAGCAGCTCCCAAATTTAAGTTGCGTTTGAGTGTTCGAAAATAAGACTGAACATAGACTTGATTTTGACTTTACTTTTATTTCAAATTCGACTATAAATGCGATTCAAAAGACTGTTTTACAGAGTGAATTTTATGTCATTTTTATATGCAATATATTTATAAATCATCACAATATATATTTATAATCTGGCCTTAATTTCATGACAATAAAAAAATATATGTTATTGTGCCGATCCTTGTGCTATAAGAGCTATATAAATTAATATTCTAATAAAGTAGGTTATACGTGCTAAGCGTATGTAAGTGAAGTGTAAATTTTAGAATATTAAGCAGCATTGGCAAGAGAAATTCGGAATGCAAGACTGAACAAAGCGATTTCGTCCCGACGAGGAACTTGGCATGTCACCCGCGCCATGTACAAGTGTACGGGGAAGATAAGGTTCCTATTACAACAGGGTAATATTAAACCATTCGAAAAGATTATGGCGCTTTTTAATATTAATATAGCAAATATCATCAATATAAAATTGTTATCAATTTTATAATTTTTTGTATATTGTAGTTTAAAGTATTGTAGTTTAAATGGAATGAATGGGAATTATAACTTAGATCTCTAAGATATGGCCGGCTACTTGAATCTTTTATCGACATAAGTCCAATAGCGGACGGGAAGAGGTTATTCAAAAAATGTTGAATATATAATTAAAAGTACCTATATCGAAATATCTTTACATAGAGAGACACTTCCGTGGGGTCGTCAAAAGCCCGAGAGTCTGACAACCAGTCTTACCGTGGGGTACTGGGTAGTGGAGGTCCGATATTCAGTCGCTCCATTTAATCTACTGGTATTCATTTGAATCCGATTAGGCTGAAAGCCGAGCCTAAAATGTAGTTGGGAAAAGGTTATGCAGATGATTCGTAGGTGCGATTTCTGTCCTTGAAAACAACTTTGCAATACCGGCCTTATGCCGTGGTTAGACATTATTTTGCATGTTTCTCTCAAAAACAACTTTGCTATGTTTCGAAGAGAAGGGCAAGTGAGGCAGTTTAGTAAGTTCCAATTAGAGGCTTTCATAAGGTTTGTCATATTTTAACTCAGATTTATTTATGGTCCTTTATGGTTTTTTATGTTATGTCTTATCAGGAGGGGAAGGAGTTGGCAGTGAAGAGAAGGGGGTGGCTAATACTCCACCGACAAGGGTAAAGCTCTTAAATAAAGAGAAGAGAATTGGTTTTTTTAAAGGGACTATAGATTTACACTTTGTTGAGACTATTGTAGAAGCCTTGGAAATGGTTTTAGGGGTATATAGTTATACGTTATTTAATTTTCCAGGATGTTCCAGAAAGTTAAAGAAATGCGTCATACAGTCCGTCCCATCGATAGAACCCGGTCAATATAGTATTTTAATAAGAGCCTGACTAACGTGGAATGTGGACGTGTCAGCCGCTCCTGTTCAGCTTTTTCCATTTATTAATGTCAGTTTTCATTTAGATAGCGAACCATTTGAAGCTGACCTGTAATTTGAAACTGGAATATTTAAATTTAAAGTTTTGAGACCGAATATTGAAAAAATATGTAAAATTTGTATGTACGATCCTATTTGCATATCTCGGGTGGGTGACAAATTTATTACTATACCCTGTTGCCGTGATAAGAAATAGTGACACAGCTTTTTGTAAATTTTATATTTTTGTACTGATCTCCAAATTGAGTCAGCGATGGGGAATTTGTATAGTTTAGTCTTTGTGTTCTAGTCGAGTACTTTATGGTACTTATATTACTTATGTATGAACATAATTTACTCTAAGGAACTTTAAGTTCGATACGCAAAGTCCATTAATAATGGAAATTTAGTTATTGAACTTAGCTTACCTTCCGGAGCCGGTGGTCTTGGTTGATAATGTAAATCTGTAACAAACAACAATTCTATTAATACACAAAGCTTTAGTCAACTATAAAATTTGCTTATTTTAAATATGAAATTTAGATTTAATACAGTCAATAAGTTACTTGGTAAAAAGAAGACAACATAATTATAGGAAAGAAGTACATTATGATAATGAAACAAGTTTTACGGATTTTATCGCGGCTTGAAAAGCTTTTTACATTAACAGAAAATACTTTATAACAGTTACATTATACTAATGAGTGAAATCCTCGTAAACATTCGGAAACAAAAAGAAAAATATCACTGAAAAGGAATGAAGAAAGGGAAATAGGTTTTAGAATACTTTTTTATCTACATAAGATTTTTTTAGCAACAGTTATTATCTGTCTAATGCTGGATATATAATAATTACAATGTATATTTATTACAACATTCAATAGTTATGTATAGAGCGGCTGTACATTTATTCTCTAGAGAAGGAAAGAAAGAAGTTATTCCCGGTGCCACTTTACTACAATATTGTACTAGTGAATCAGATTTTTTTTTTCAAGATAATTAGTATGTCCACTATTATACACTTCAAATTAATACAATTCAATTATTGACGACATCTGTAGCGGGTTCGAATCCCGCCAGGGAACAAAAAGTTTCTTATTTTCCTGGGTCACAGATGTATTAACATAAAAAGTATTAAATAAATTTTCGTCGTCTGGTACCCGTAACACAAGTTCTTCGGAAACTGTTATACTGTTAGCTAGTGGACTTCGGCCTGGCCGAGCCTTGCACCTCGCTCGGTTAGGGTATCCTACATTGGTGACTCTCGACAGAACACTTTTCCTTCTGATCAATTGTCATCATCACTCCCTTTAGGACATTTTATCATAATATATCATACAGCAGCTGGCAGCATTAACACTTGGCTTGATACTTCTTCACTTACCCTGGTATTTCAGTAAAAATATCCAGGTCATTAAGCACTGTAATTGAGAATTATTAAAAATAAAATATTAGATTTTAATGGTGCCTTAAAGCGCAGACATTTAGTGCATAACCGCAGTAAACTAATTATGAAGTCGGTACATGCACGCTTCATATGCTTAACTTTATTAGTTCGGTGTTTTGTTGGTTTTACTTCTCAGATACAATGAAATTAATATGCGAAATACAAATATTACATGAACATACATTACTGATCAAATCAAATTATAAAATATCTTCATTTCGTAGGTTACAACTTCTGCGGATGAAATACCGCAAAAAATGATTAATAAAGATAGAAAAAAACTCATTTGAAACGCAGGATCACTTATAAAAAACGAGAAATAGACAATTTGGTCAACAAAAATCAATACGTCAAAAGAATATATAAATATAAGTGACCATGAAAGCTCACGAAAATGTCGAGACCGGGAAAAGACCACGTGAATATTCGAAGCAATATCGTCTTTTGTCTTATCGGACATCACTATACACATAATATTATATACTTTGGACGGAACGGAATCCATTGTCTATGGTCACGATCTCACTCGCAATATTCGGCTTCTAATCTCTCTTACCAGTGCTTAAGGTCAATTTGACCAATTCATGCTTATCATCATCTATATTACAGCTTGTAATATAGACTACCTGACGGAACGAACCATTACCCCAAATTCTCTTTTTAAGACAACAGTCCATGCGACGTCCAAAAGGACTTAAAAAAACGTTGAGTATTTGTTGGAAGTATGCCAGTCATTAGATATGAGTAATCATAAATACCTTGAAAAAGGCTACTTTTTAGTAAAGATACCCATTGGTTTCAGTTTTATTAAACTCTATTTAATGTATCTATATTTGGACTAGAAGAGTAATAAAAAATAACATTTAATTCTCCGATTTCGGGTACAAATAAATCACCTTATATAAGTTTTTATCATCATCATCATCAGCTTTTATAGTCCACTGCTGAAAATAGTCCTACCTCAATTAACGCTAGAACCGATCCCTGCCCTCCGAACAAGAGGATCACTGCGGAGATCGTCTTCCCACCTGGTTAAAGGCCGATCATCTTCGTCTCTCTAAATTATATTAATCACCATTTATTGTTAAATAAAAGGCTAACGCAGTGCAGCCAACGATAGAAATTGCGTTTGCCTAGCACTTGATATTATGGGTTAAAGAAAAAAACTTTATATCTGACAAAAGTCCACGTATAATCCGGCTAAGTATAAAACACAGGCGACTCGCGGTCAGGTCGGTACTAGGCCATATTGTTTTATTGCAAATTGGTTGGACGCACCGCGCCTGTCCTTTACATATACGAGGCTATTAAACTACGACCGGTGTCCAGTCACGTGTTAAACGAATCTGATCGCTGCACACAATGTTAGATTGAGACCGGCGTCTACTCTCATGACATTTTTTTTACGTTTAAATTACTCGGCTGAGGCCAATATTATTATTCCAATTAAAAGCTCCGCAACATTTTGATTACGTATCTCAAGCTGTCTATAATCTAAAATATAAAGAAAATATCGGAAGAATCACAATGCCGTCAAATTTTATTGAATTTACTCAAACATAAGACCTCGAATCGTTCATATAAGTTTCGTAGAGTCAGGAAACTGGGGGTAGAATCGATCCTTACGAATCAAGTAGCGGCTGCTACGTCGCCGCAACAAATTGAAATTGATATGATCGGTGGGCAGCGGGCGGATATTACGGGTGTCAGCTGCAATCACGCACCGACCGAACGGTGAGGTGAGCGATGTGTATCGTGATCACTATCTCGTACTTTGACATCGTTTGTAATGATCAAAGGAACATGTTCGTAATGTTGTGGCATTGAGTTCACATCTTTTCGTCAAAGACTTCATTTAATAGTCTTTCGCTCTCTTTGTTTTTTTTTAGTTTTTCTGTACAGATTCAGAATAAGCTTTTTTTTACAAAACTCGTGGCGAGTCTAAGAATATTTTTTTTAATATCTCATCTGCGAGTCTCTTTTGCCTAAAAATACCCAAAAGAAATATAAAACGAAATTAATATTGCAAATAAATAATTTATTTGAACTGATTACTAAGCAGTCTTTTTGATTTATTTTGATCATTAAAAGTATTAATTTCTTTATCCCATTCTAAATTTTTTAGGCTAATTTTATTTTTCCTCTCGGAACTTCTTTATTATATTTTTTATATAATAATATTTGTGTTCTGTGTTTATTATTTTGGATGTAGATCATTCCCATAAACTTCAGACACAAAATCTGAACCAACTCAATAAATTTTCAAAAAGTAACAAAGGATTTCTAGCAATAATCGAGTGACTTAGAATACCTAACAGAGTATAATATACAATGTAGAATAGCATAGAATTATAATAATAATAGTAAATATGAAGTAAATATGAATTTTAAACGAAATTTTGGCTCGCAATCTATAAAATGACTATTATAACGTGACAAGATAACTAAAATCGGTCAGTATTAGGAATTCATAATTTTCTGCTCCACTGAGGTTAGCAATTTAATTCAGTTCATATATTCTAGCGAAATTTCGTGCTCAAACAGCGTGAAAATTAATCGATCGATTAGCTATTCGTGCTGCAAAACTAATGCTGTACGTGATTCGTGAATTTGCGTGGACTGGAGATATTGTCTTAAAACACGCCCAAAGAGTAGATAAACATTTTATTGACAGTAAAACAGATTTATGTAATTTCAAAGATTATTAATAAGCTTTCTTTTTTGGATCAAAGAAAAGAAACTTTAAGAATCACAAGCTAGGAGTCTACTGTCCTGTTTTGACTAATCTTCTGTCCGGAATTCTCATCAAAAGTTCTTCACGAAAGAAATAACGAGAATGTACGGGGAAAAGTTACAAAGTTTTTAAGGTTAAAGGAAGTGATGTTTTTAAATTAACTTTTATCGACTACAAATTCGGTGTTCCATTTGTTTCCTTGCAAAGAATCTTACACCTGTATTCACAATCGATACTTTGATAAGTCACAGTACTCCCAACGCATAGGGTAATAATTTAAACCAATTCATAGACCTTAAATGAAATCCGCAAATTTGCGTCTGTCAAATCATATGTATTTGACACCCGGAACCCTTAGAACAACGCGGTCCTTCTTCCTCCTTACGGTTCCGTAAGAAAGACTGCGTTGCTCTAAGCTCGGAACCCGACTATTGGCACCAGGAAAGCATAAAGAGAAGCGTTCTTTGCAATATTGTTTCATTACTTAGCCTAGTACTTTTCTTGAATATGGATGATAAAATCATTTTCAATTCCTATTTAATGCAAAAATTGCATTATAAAGCTGGACAGTATTGTTATTTAATAACAATACTGTCCAGCTTAGATTTTTAGGTTTACAATAATAGAGCAAAAGTAATATTTATATTATTTTGTTGCTGCTTAAAATGAAACAACTTTTGCGAATTTTATCAGCGTTTATTAAGTTTTGTATCCCGACGTTTCGGATACTTTACAGCTGGCATGGTCACGGAAGGGAATAAAGTATTGAAAACGTAGTATGTATCTGTAAATTATTATTGGTTATTATTGGTTGGTATATATACTGTATATAATTATAATCTATAAGTGTAGTGTTTTAAAGACGATCACCGTGCAATGACCGGTCTGTGTTGGTTGTGAGGGGCAAGTGATCGATCGTCTTGGCGTTCATTGAGGGAGCAATATGTTCAGCACTGTATAGATAGAGGCTGATGATAATGATGCCAAAGAATGGAAGGTCCATTCATGCAAAAACAGCGAAAGAAATAAAAGTATTGAAAGCACATACACAAGCAGCAACAGTCAAATATCATTATAATTTCAGTAAAACATGAAGCCTTTTGCGGTTGTAGAAATTTAAAAAGAGAACAAAGCATAGCATTAGACTCGCTAGTCTACCACCTTTTGTCATGAAAGATAATAAAGAATATATTTAAAACTATGTTACGGCGTACGTTCACATTTAGCAAATACGAATACGGCTTCGCTGACGTTGCGTTGATTCAAATACTGTTATAACCTAGTTTCGCGCGGAGCGTTTTCATTTAATTACTTTGTTAAGAAAATTGTGCACATACTGTTTATAAAATTCCACGTTATTTTGTTATAATATTATAATGTTAATACCTGCCTTTCCAAATGAAAAATTCATATTTCCAAAAATGTATGGTTACTTATAAGGTGTTATGCCAAATTCAAACATAAAGCTAAAAGTGTGGATAAATATAGAATTGTATTTTGAAATTAAATCTATTATACTTTGGCTCCTCCTGAGTATGTGACCGGCACAATATCACTTCAACAAGCATCGCGTGACATCAGCTACTTTGGTTGTATGGCATGTCTTCATTTCAAAATTCTGCCAAAAAAACACCAGCACACACTCCCATAGCACGTTGAGAGCAATTATATTATATTCTCACTATTATATTCACAAAGGTTGATAAGTAAACCTTACTTTTCTTAGAAGCCACGCTTAGACAAAACTTCGTGTGTTGGTTGGACAATAACCACATGGGAAAATGATTTCCGTGCATTGACCAATCAGTGTTGAATGCGAGTGGCAAAAGTCTTTGTTATTTCTCAATATTAAAAAAAAAACAATTTTCAGTCAAATTTAAAACAAATAAACTGTTATGATATGACGATATTAATTAGATATTTTTTTTTAGTTCTTTCCACATTTTTTATATTTTACAGAAACCAAGGTCACAGAGGAGTTGTTGTATTAGGACGTAGTGATAGATAGAGACGTAGACTTGGAGTGACAACACTGGGAAGTGTTATCACTCCAAATCTCGTAGTCAGTAAAAAATGAATATTCAGAAGTATTAACCATATATATATTTATAGACAACTAGCTGTTGCCCGCGGCTTCGCTCGCGTCAAATTCGGAGTAGCACAGTTCCGTACGTACGTATAGTAAACACACGACAATTTTTTTTTGGAACTACCCTGCGAATTTTCATCTCCTATTTCATGCCCATATAGGTTAAAATCTTAAAAACGGTGGAACAATTATTAATAGTTATTTAATTCTTATCAAGAGCCTAAATGCAAAGTTTCATGGCGTCATCTTCTATGATGACGAATTTCCATACAAACTTTCATAACCTATTTATTTTTATTTTATTTTTATTTTACAATATTTGGGGAACTTACAGCTAACATTAACATTTATAATATAGGTTATAACTACAGAAGGCCATTGACAAGTTTCCGCGTGTAGCAATAACTTAACAATAGTATTGTGTTGAACCAGTGGAAAACGAAAAGTTTTAACAATGTTTATAAAATAAGTTCTAAAGAAACATCATAAAAAAAGAAAAGAAAACGCGAGCAAAACAAAGCTCTGCGTTATCAGCATAATATAATTAATGTTTAATTTAAAATTTTATGAAAAAAATTGTTTATTAATCAACTGCTTCAATTTAGCAAGACTAGTGTGGTACAAATCAACATCATATTCATTGGAGATCAAGTTGAAAGATTTACAAGCACGAATAGTAAATGAGTTTTTTCTGTAATTTGTGGATGCAAATGGTACATGTAACGGCATGTGTCTGTTTCTTTGTGTTTGATATGGTACATTTAATCCAATCTTAGCCAGGAGCTCAGGACTATCTACAAACCCATTCAACAATTTAAAAAGGTATACTACGTCGGTTATATGCCTGCGCTGATACAGAGGAAGGATATGATGACGCCTGCATCTTGAGTCGTAATTACTGTCAAATATATGGCACTTAAATTGTAGATGGCGAAGAAAACGTTTTTGAATACTTTCTATGCGATTAATGTATGTAGCATAAACAGGATTCCAGACTTTTTATTTAAACCCCCCTAAGCTTTTTTTCGCAACAAAAAGTAGCCTATGTCCTTTCCCAAGCTCTAATCTATCTCTGTTTCAAGTTTCATCAAAATCGGTTCAGTGGTTTAGGCTTGAAAGCGTAACAGACAGACAGAGTTACTTTCGCATGTATAATATTAAGTAAGGATTTCAGTCAGGTCTAATCCTCACAGCCTTTATCTAACATATTTATTGTTATATAGAAAGCGCTATTGCTAGTCGAGTAAACAAAATCTTTGCTGAGTCAATTGCGTTTGAATGTTAGCTAAACGATATTGGGAGCTGATCCGGCGCCCAACCATTTGCTAGGATACTGGACATTCGCCAGTGGATTAGTCCCAAATCACAAGTCACTTGTATGACAGATTTAGAATTTATGTTCGTCTGATATCTACAAATATAATTTTTAACCGACTTCAAAAAAAGAAGGGGTTATCAATTCGTCTGTATGTTTTTTTTTCTTAATTATTAATTAAGGTATAGTTTTGAAGTCGGTTTTTGGTTTTTTATTTAAAATTAATTTTATGTTGAATGAAAAAGCAAATATTTAAATTGTAACTAAGCTCTTTTTCTTGAATTATTCAAAGAATTTCAAGAGTGGAGACCGCATTTAGGTAGACGAAGTGTTGGTCGACCATTAGGATGAAGACGATCTCCGTGCAGTGGTCGGTCCGCGTTTGATGCGAGTGGCAAGGGATCGGTCGTCTTGGCGTTCATTGAGGGAGACCTGTGTTCAACAGTGGACGGATAAAAGCTGATGATGATGATAACTCAAATATTCATTCAATCATTATTTATTTAGTGATCACAGTCACACGGTCCTAGATATGACAATAAGCCTAGGACAAGCTTCCTATCTAACTAGGCATCTAACTTGACGCCGAACTAGGACACCTGGCATGCGAGGCGGCAAATTATGGTATAAACGCAATAAATTGAAAAAGCAAAGAAGAAACTACACTTGTGAAGTAAAATAATCTCACCAAAATTCAGAGGCACCAAAACTTGAATAGCCACTATAATGAAACTTTATATACACTTTTTTCACTATTTATTTTATATATCATAACAGTTACAATTTAAACACGACCGGTTTCGACAATGTCATCATCAGGTGTAGGTAGATATAAAAATTACAAATAAATTATAAACATTGTGCAATTTAGATTAATGTTGCTTGCTTCATAAATTTTGCACAATTAATTGTATAAGGTGTAATTAATTTCAAGTGATCTTTTAATATACATATGATTGATAAATTAGTTAAAGAACAAAAATGTTTAATAATGTAAAAATTAAATTATGTCAAAGAGAAATTAAATTTAAAAATGTTAAAATTAAATTATGTCAAATATAAATTAAATTTAAAAATGTTAAACTAACCTAAATTCATGTCAAGTACAATAAAAAATGTCTAGTAATATAGAATTGGAAAGGCATGATTGGTCATTCAGCAATATCCCATTGTTCTTGTACCTATTAATCTCTAAAGCTTCTAACGCGTCCATCTTTCGACTTTTTGGTAATGTATGTAAATATTTTATATTTTTATCAGGATGAAAATTATGTCCATTATTGTTAAGATGTTCTACAAATGTTGATCTTTCTGTTTTTTTTATTCCATGCTGATAAATGTTCCTTTATTCTAGTTTTAAACTTACGCCCCTCATTAAAAACTTGAATAACCTAGAGGCGGAAATACGGCACTGCAGGAACAATAAAATTGAACATGGAATCAATTAACACATTTAAGAATATAAACGCATATATATTTTAGTATACTTTAATCGACCTAAATCTAATAGTTTTATAGCAATTTTAAAACCCTCCACGTGGCGGC
Organism: Lycaena phlaeas; assembly: GCA_905333005.2. Classification (NCBI taxonomy): domain Eukaryota; kingdom Metazoa; phylum Arthropoda; class Insecta; order Lepidoptera; family Lycaenidae; genus Lycaena; species Lycaena phlaeas. Next base: position 11,470,515 of record HG995171.1, on the reverse strand, counting down.
CAAAGTGCCACTAAAATAAATGTTCTGTCAGAGAGAAAAACGAGCGGGACGCCACCAACACCCTAACGACCTCCCCACTCGCACCTATCCCACTGTTTCGTTTCAGAATCAACCATGGATTAAGCGTGTATAGATTTATATCCCCCGTACCAATGATAGGATGGTGAATGGAGGAAATAAGAACAGACAAAGCTAAGAATAAAAATACCACAGAAGCTAAGCGGACAAAGCTATACACCTTTGTATGTCGGTGGTAAAGTGTCAGGAGTAGCGGAAGATTGGACAACTTGGCGTTCAGTAGAAAGGGCTATCGCTAGTGGTAGACTGCTACGGGCTGATAATGATTGAGATATAAATTGCCGCAACCGCTCAAACGATTTTAATAAAATTAGGTTTACAGTAGTTTTAAACCGTGGGGCTTCTGATACCGATATTCAATTATAATTGTTTATTATTTTTTATGCCTGTATAATTTTTTGCCTTTCCGCTGATAATAATAATAATTTTTATTATTATTATTAAAACAACAATAAAAACTTTATTTTATTCCATACAATAGATAAACTATTTACAACCTACAAAAATTTTACATACCAATTAAAGTGCTTTGTAATTAAGTATGTATATTATGCTAGCAAACGCTTAGATTATTTTGAACTATTCCAGATATTAATGCAATGCTAATATTATATTACCTTTTATATTTATCTTCATTAAAAAAAGCTAAAATTTACCTCCGCTAAGGATGCAGTACTCAAATCGGGTAAAACACTTATGGATTGCTCTTTTGAAGACAAGTGTTTACATTGTCCTCTTTGCACAATATAAAATAATATTATCATAGGATATATGAACAGAAATGTCCATTAATTTGACGTTTATTTATGCGTGGAACATTCTCGAGAAAAACAGCGACAGCCACTTGGTTAAGGGCGTTATATATCACTGAAAGGTCACAGCTTGACCCTTACATGTGGACAACTGAAAACATTTTTCAATGGTTACATGGCATCTATAAATGCCACTCGTATGGAATCAATGCCTTAACATGCTTTTAAAGACCATTTTTTTTTTCAATATAACAATAGAAAAATAATAGCTTAATACTTACAGTTATTCGTTAGTAAAAACCCTGTTGAAACTCCCAACAACACTAGAAAAAATATAAGTAGGAGAACTATCAAAGCCGGTCTACAATAGTGGATCCAGCAGTAGTCTTCTGAATTTGCAGCCGGCGCGTTTGAGGACCATGAACAGCATTTGCCACAAGAGGACTCCGTTGCTGCGGTCCGCACCACCGCACTATTCCCCTGCTGATTCACTATAACACCCTGCACCGGAGTCTCATTCCCCTGGTTGAATCTCGTATTTTTCTCCGGTATACGCGCAAAACCCGAACTTTCGTCATCTTGGGAATTGCCGTATACACCGTATGACGCCACCATATCTACACCAGAGAGCGACCTAGTGGCTTCAGTGACTGCACTATCCTGCACTGCATTATTATCAGATGTGGGCCAACACTCGCAAGAGCAACGATCTTCTTTCCGTCTTTGTCTAATTTGAGCTGCATCAGATCTCGTCACGAGGTTCTCGCTTTTCTTCTCCTCTTCCTTCTTTATTTTAGTATTTTGAGGGATAGCTTCGTGACTCGCGTAATTGGGTTGTAAGTTTTTGTGATTTTCTATATACCAGTGTCTCTCCTCCGCTCTGAGTGTAGTGTCATTGTTACCTTCGTACACGTCGGCGTAATTGGAGAGGGGATGCGATGTCGGGCTGTATATTGGCGCGGGTGCGAGCTGTCCATATCCTCGCTCGTACTGCGGAGGTCTGTTAGTGGAAGCATAGTAAGTTGTAGACACAGGCACGGTGTACTCATATCCCGGCCTGTTCATCTTTTAGTCCTCACTCGCCACATTTGAAATTGTTTTCATTTGACATGGTAAATACTATAACATATTGTGTACTTCATGATGCTATCTGTGTGGAAATAATATTATTGTTTTCTTTAACTAGTTAGCGTTATATAAAATATTACTATTTGAAAGAGTTTTAATTATATAATATAATGAATATGATGATGCTATACTCCACCGAGTGTTGGTTTAATACGCGCAAGTTTACCTCAGCTAACAGTAGGTGTATTGTCTGAAGAAAATAACACATTTTTAACAATTGTACCCGAATAGGGTTTTAAAGTAGCATGCATATTCTCATTATCAAAACTCGTCTCGTCTCGTGTTGGGAGTCTCCTGAACAAGACATTCGTAGACAATTTCGAAATATCGAGTTCCGTAAAAAGTAAAAAAAATATATCGTTTTCTTATGTTTACGCGAATTTCACTCATTATAATAAAACATAGTTAACATCCCGTTTTAAATAGTTTTAATAATTGTTCCCGAAATTTTAGTTCTTTTAGATGTTAAAAACAACATTTAATAATTGATTGAAGGTACCGTCGGTTCTTGATGGAAATTGAAGTTTTCATTGTAGTGGTTAAAAACTACGGTTTATTTTTAACACGCGGTTTACCGTACGTATCTACGTCATATCGTAATAAAAACGAATTTATCAAAAAGCAAATGATCATAACTTTGAAAGTTACCGTAAAATTGATAAAGTAAAGTATACATCTGTTTATCTCAATTACCTCTCTTGTTCGGCGGTGGTGTTTACCTTTTGTGTTAGGACAAGCGCGCTGTTCGCTACCGGATAAGGTAGACAAAAGTAGCGACGTGAGTTAATAAACTTTACTAAATTAACTTAGAATTACTGGAACGTTTTGACACAATCCAATTATTGATTGGTAGATTAAGAATTGTTTCCTTGGTATCTGACCTACTCGTTAGTTATGTTAAATGTATTTGTTATGACGCAAAAACTTCCACTATAAGTATATTTTACTAGTTGTTGCCCGCAGCTACGCCTGCGTCATATAAAATTTATAACAGCATCGCAGAAGGATGATATTTAGCCTGTAGCCTTCCTCGATAAATAGGCTATCTAACACTGAAAGATTTAGTGAAATCCGACCAGTAGGGCTACTCTGTAATAATCATTTCTATATCGAGCTTCACCTGATAGAGCTCATTTTACGCTGACTTCGAAAGCGAACTTTATTGATATTATAGATAGATAGTCGAGTTTTAAAGAATACAAATTCGTCAAATTCGTCATATCACCGCGGATTCCGCTTTCGAGGTTCGAAAACGACCTTACAGAATAGCCCTACAGTACTTCCGTAGATTAGCGCGATCAGATTTTTTTTCGCAAAAAAAGATTTCACGCAACAAACTGCTGAATGTATTTTTATAAAATTTTGCAATAATATACCTTACATATCAGAGTAACACATGTGCTGTAATTCACTACTGTACTCCTACGGGAATGGGAAGTACGCGGGTAAAACTGTGGGGCTCTGCTAGTTTTTTAGTGAAAAATCAAGTTATCCAAGAACTCTGCAATTGATTTATCCATCCACTTTTGGTGATAATGGAGATACTGATCATTTTAATGACGACGACAGCCTTAATAATCATGATTTCAAAATAATAGTAATTATAAGATATCGTATAAATCACCCTGCGGGCAACGAACGGGGGTGCGTAGGAGGTGCTAAATAATGCTCCTCCAGTAGAGAGGAGTAGAGGAGTAGAGCACCCGTGCTCGTGTCAGGTCAGGACTTAGCCAAGTTCGGCATGACTTAGCAGGAATTGTTGGCAGCCGTGGAGTCCTCCTTTACTAGAATTAGTTTAACATTCGTTGGTCCAGCATATCGCTGAGGAGATACTGTTGCCTGCCGGTACTCTTAAATATCGCTAAAGGCGCTCGCAGGGGTTATAGTTCGGTTATTGAATTTCAAGTGCGAATCCCATATAATCCAGGAAACTTTTACCCGAGGTAAATCTCTGCATAATAAAAAACAAAGAAACCAAAAAAAAGGAAAAAACATAAGCTACTCTACACATTTCTTTAGTCTGTTCTTAAGTTTTGATCCCGCGATCTCGGGAAATACAATTCGGTATTTAACCTGATGTAGATAGGTCGCTTAAACCTGTTTAATTAAATATTGATATCAAAGTTTATAATTAATATTAATGGATGAAGCCTTAGTTATAAGTCGATATTGAAGGCAAAACATCAAACACGACGTAATGAGAAGTATCGAAAATTATATACTTCGGCAAATGACTATTAATAATTCCTTTAGAGTTGCGCTGGAATCGATATTTTAATCTGATTGCTGAAGTGTGTTTGTTCGGCAATGTCCTACAAATAAATATTGAGATACTGAGGTACAAAAGACAATAATTAATTATTTCATGTCAATTTTGTTTTAGTGATTATATTAATATCACTTTTGCTTATTAATTGAAATTACTTTATACATATATTTTTTTTTTTTTTAATATAAATTAATCCAGATATAATCGACATCATAAAACACTTTTTTTTTCGAATTCACTGTAAAATTTAAGTTAAATTAAAAATGTTTATTTTATAAATGTTTATATTATTTATATTTTTTGCTGTTCTGACACCACTCCACAACATACACTACAATAATATAATTCAGAATGATTTATTTTCTGATTATAGTTTATTACATAAAATTAATTTGAGGTTGGAGAAGATTACAATTTAGGATAATCGTCCTTTTTTTTGTTGAATATTGTGTCAATATTTTGGTATACAATATTTGCCACATAAAATAAATCTACCGACCTTTATTTGAAAGCATACTGCAATTATGGGATAAAATATGAAGAGAACTGTTGCTGCACAAGGATTTTATTTATTACCCTCAAATGGAAAACCAGAGAGCATTTTTCATAGACTTATTCATTATTTTTTCGTACTTTTACGCAATTTGAAAACGTACGTAAAAACAATATTTATTAACAAACAAGAATTAATCGTTTACGGTTTTTATTGACCCTGCTAATAAAAGAACTAAAAATAATATTTCTGATGAACAAATTATGAGCTCACGCCAAAAAAATACATTCATGGTTTTACTATTGATTTTATTTTATAGCACGAGATAGGGAATGGATAATAATAGAATAGATCAGGCCAACCTCACTCTCTTTTTGACAACTGGCACTTAGACATACCTAGTATTTGGATCTTTACTGTGATACATGACAACCTTAAATACGTTGACCTAAATTAGGTCTCCGTTAATATACTTTAAATTGTTCGACGTTTCCTAGGACTGAGTAACAAGCTACCCAAAGCTATGTTTAAAGTTGGAAGACAGTTGTAAGTGACCTAGAGACTTTAGAACTACTTAAAGACTAATTATAATCCTGGTACTATGCTAATTAGTTACATTTATATTAAAGTAGGTAATTGGGTAAGAGACGGCTTAGAAAGGATTTGTATTTCTCGTCGGAAGTAGTTTTTTGCTATTCGCTTCTATTTTCTGCTTTTGTGAATTAGAAGTTAAGTTTTTGACTGATTTTTGAATTATAACATAAATAGAAAGGACGTAACGTCGGGCTCATAAAAAATATAAAAATAAAACAAATAAACCGTGATAAAATCCGTAAAAAGTTGCTTAATTTTAATGAGCGAAATTCACGTAAACCTAAGAAAACAATATATAAGTTAAATCTGAAACATGTCAACGATATTGCCACTATTATAATATCAACCTTAATCAACACCAGAGTAAAACAGGCTTTGCATTGCTTGACGCAGTTTTGTGAGTTGTATACATATTTTCTATACAAATTGACCGTTGTGAACGCGTTTTTTTCTTTTCTTAAACAAAAATATTTCTTAATTATGTCCTACATCTTCTAAGTTCATTTATAAACACTACAAGCAGGAAAATGTGGCCACAACGAGTTGCTTATCAGATGTTAAATACGACTTTATACTAGATTTCATTCACTAAAATCTATAACGTAAACTAAAATAAATAAATATCTAATTAAAAAAATAAAACTAGTCTTGTCGTTTACTGTCGCGGCATTTAAATCTGGTTTCCTGCCATCAGCGCGCCAATTGCTGTTTCGCATCAAAATGGTATATTATGTTTCTATTTTATCTAATTAATTATTAGTATTATTATTTAAGATACGTAAAAGCCATCCTATTTTCATTCTAATGAACAAACTGAGAACCGTTTGATATACGTATACGCTTCAATGAGTACATTATATTTAGAGGAACATAATCCTTTGGGAAGTTTTAAGGCATATAAATTTGTAGACATGTACAATTTAATTAAGACTAGACTCATAAGTTCTAAGGTTTCTTTTATAAAGAATGTAGAACATTTTCTATGCTCTGAAATAATTAAAAGTGTCCCGTCCATGTAGTCCGTTATAATTAAGATACCGAAATATTTTGCAAATTTTTAATTATAAAATGTATTCAAAAGATTTATTAAATTTTGACCGTTTTATTCTAGCTGTATCTCTCTCTCTCTCTATCTACAATACGAAAACTACTACGTGCATTGAAAAATTTATAAGGGATTTTGTAAAGATATATACAAATTTCTTTCAACTTCTGGATAAATTTATGATCTCTGAGCACTCCTGATGATTCATAATTTAATTGCACTGTTTAAGGCGTAAAAAGTGTTTCACCTACAATTCAATAAATTAAATATATTACAATTGTTTCATGCAATGTCGCTATTTTAGGCCCGCTGGGTGCAATGAAAATATCAGTTTTAATTTTCAAATCAGCACTTTTATATTTAACCAGCAGTAACAGTGGGATCGCAGTTCGTGGCGGAAAGTCAATAAAGTGGGCACGTAACAGTGTTCGGTGGATTCAGCGCATCCCAAACAGTTCCATGTAATAGACCGAGATCCCACCTGCACGCGAAATGTATGCAAACAGCCGGAACATTGAAATAGCGTATGCATTAATCCTGTTATATGTAAATTCGGTTTAGATTCACCTCATTTATATTGATTAAATACCAACTAATTGTTTTTAGCAATTTATGTTTCTTCTATTATTTTGATAAATTATAAAATTGAAAAATACCTCTTATTATCATGATCACAGATTTATAAATACAGATGGAGCATGCCGAACACGCGAGTGACGCCAACAAAGCGAATACAAATTTATACCGTTTAGAGTAAGACGCTAAGCACTTGAGCGCCATTTTGAATTAGTATTCGCTTTGAAGCGTCACTCGCGTGTTTGGCATGCTCCGTCTGTCTTTATTTATAAATCTATGACGATGGACATGAACTAGTATATTGATAAGGTAGATTTTAGACCTTAAGCTCATTCAGCGAATCGCCATCGGGGTTGATTGGAGCCTTTAAATTCTGCTGCTATGAACATCTTTACATAGTTTAAAAGCCATAATAGTCTAGCTAAGGGGAAAGTTCGTAGCGTTACTGGCCTCAGGGCTATTTTTAGCATAGGTTAGACTAATAGTAAATTGATGCGATATTATATCATTTGTTTGTATTAAAAGTAATTTAAATCAAAGCCTCAAAATATAAAAAATATAAATGCAAGCCTCTTAAAAGAAATCTCCAATCTGCTTATATTATTTGGTAACTATAACATTTTATAGCTTCAAAATAAACATTATCCGCCCATACGCGACTATAAATCTAAGCCCACACGAGCAAAGCTGTAGGTAGCTGCTAGCAAGAATATAGAAAAGTATGTATACGAGTATAAAATAATATGATGCGTATATTAACTATGTGAATTATTTATTTCTTCCATAAAACCACTGTACTACCTTATTCAATTTTCTTCAGTTTTCTACCAAAACTTTTACTAAATTTGAATAGAGTTCGTCGCGAAGATTTGTTCTAGAAAATAAGGGTATGAAAGTTTTAGACTGCAGACATAGTGAAGTAAAAATACTGCCAGTTTTTTTGTAGTAACAAATTGGTTGTTACTAATGTAGCGTCTGCAGAATTCTACAAACGATATCATTTGTTTGCTTTTAACAAATTTAGCGAAAGGCTTGCGACTGCTTTTATCGTCGTCATGGGACAGGTAATTAATGAATTAATTAAAAGGAAATTAATTGTGTAAGACGCAGGTACTTCACCGTATATTTCAACGTAACCCACAAATTTTAATTTGCTTTTGATTGTATACGAAACATCTTACATAAAATACGGTTCATATTGTTGTTTGGTGGCTTGCATGCGGTGTATTTCGTTAAAAGTTTTTTTCTTTATTACAACCATATTTTATACAGTTTTCGTGTATTGTAATGTAATAATACGCGTTTATGCAGCGTATGTTTTATCTATTACGTAGAATAGCACGATTCTAGTTTTGTATCCAGGTTAGAGTTAGTTGTGGGTAGATGGAGTATGTAGGAGTAGATGGCACGGGCTTACGAAAGTTTTAACAAGGAACCTCAATGTTCTAACGTTCAAGTGAGTTATATAATAAACACTATCAATGAATACATTTTACTCAGCACGGTAACTTATCTACTAATATTTATCTAACTAATCGAGCAGGTAACGCTGTGTTACAGGAGAGCCAGATAAGGAGGAGATGGATATTAGTGCATCATTCCTTAAATATTAAATTAGGTTTTTATATTTCATCCGATAATTTAATGTGAAAAAGTGTTTATTTTTACCTAGTTAAAAAGAAACAATCCCTTCTTTCAATTTTAAGTCTTAAATTTATTTGAATAAAATCCAGGCTTCATAAGAATTTAATTATTTAACCTTATTATTTTTTTATATTACATATAAATAAAATGAATTGTCATAATGTATGAACGCACATAACTTCACAACCACTGCTGCACCTAATTAGATTTTTTTAGATTTTGGTCTAAATTGTAATAGCCATAAGGCAACTCTATCAACCCCTAGTAACGAGTAACGAACCCTAATATTATGAAACTGTCAAACAGCTGGCGAAACTCGCTCATTCAAAGTCACCACTTTTTGTTAACTAATTAATTTATATACACGCTTAACCCTTAACACGCTGTGATTAGCTTAAGTTTGGACTAATAATTTACTTCTATAGTAAAAGTATATAAACAACATACTTCGTTTATCTTAGAAAAAATGGCATAGAGCCGCCTTTGAATATATAATAATTCTTCTAAAACTTAATATACGTGCCTATTATATTTTGCAAGTTGCTTAAATCCGTACATTTGACATTTGACTACATAAAGTAAAAGTCGTGTAGTTTTTATTTTATACATCATTTTTTAACATATTTTTTTAACATATAGTTTTTGCAAATATATTATTCGTATACAAAATTTTTATTTATTTAAAATATTGCTCACTTTTGGATGGAGAAGGTTTTGTAAATACACATAATTCATATTAATTTTGGTTAACGTAGTTTATAAACTCTTTCAAAATATTTCTATCATACTTAGGAGCATAATTATCCAACATAGATAGCATCATACACACACATGCACCAGTTTCAGTATTTCAGCTGTGACATATCCACGCTAACATGTAAAGCACAACACATCTTATACACTGAACACATTTATTTTAAGTTCCAGATTTTTTTTAGTTCCAAAAAAATATATTATGTTCCATATGACGAACGGTTATGAGATCGAGGTTCCGTAGCGGTCGTAGCGCCGACGTTACCACGCCGTAGCACGGCACGAACTGGCTGCCGCATGGGTTTCCCGCCCGCCCGGCCCCCCTCCCCTGTCACCACCACTCACTCGCCCAAATCCAGACGAGTTTTCATTAATGCTGTTATCGATATAAACTTTTGCCAAGTTAAACTAAGAACCTATACATTTAATTAACTGTCCGTTAAGTAACGTTATCTATAACAACACACTGGAATCTCAAACTTGTAACTATCCCTTGTGTTGATTAATTTAAGCCTTTCTTCGAGTTGTGTGATAGTTCGTGTGTGCTTAAATATGTTAAGGTCAATTTACATTGGGCACTCTTTGAATATATTATAAACTTAACATTTTAACTACGTTTCTATATCGGCTCGATCTGTCAAACGAGGGTCCAGGTTCGATCCTGAGCAGTGCTATGTTTTTTTTTTGTCTCCTTGCACTTGAACTTGCACGATAGCGGTGGGCGGACTTGGCCTCTTAGACGAGAGGTTCCTGGTTCGATTCTGACGACAACCCCCCCCCCCCCCCGGGTGTGCCCAGAAATGGGTTTTCCTAAAAATTTATAAGTGCACCTTAAGCACGAGACCATCGTTCGCTCACCGGTGAAGGAAAACATCGTGAGGAAACCTGCATGCCTGATGAGATTGAAAGTCTTTGAAGGTATGTGAAGTTCACCAAGCCGCACTAGGCCAGCGCATCGGTAAACTATGGCCCACTACCCTCCTCGTCTGATTTCGAGGAGGAGACCAGTGCTTGATACTTTACTTAAACTTGATATAATGGCTTGCATGCCGGTGAAGTAAACCATCGTGAGGACGCCTGTATCCTTGATTAAATTAAAAGTCTCCGAAGGTGTGAAGTTCATCAACCCGGGTTAGGCCAGCACGTTGGTGAACTATGTGTCCTCTTTGTTTATTTTCTAGAAGACGACCCGTGTCCCGCAGTGGGACATAATGTAAGGTTAGATATCATTATTTTATAGAGTCGTGTATAGTATGGTATTTACGACTTTAATGTTTTAGATATGTAGAGTCTAGTCTTGTTAAGCAAAAAGTTGAATTTAAGATACGTGTGGGTTATTCGTAGCTGTCACCTATGTGAGCGTATTCACCTGGTCTAGACATTTTTAATCCCTCATTATGTCATATAAAAGAAAATTCAATATATTTTACGCATTTTAAGTATTTACTCTACCCTGTGATGCTGAGAATCGCATCGATTTGCCGAGCGAGCCGTGCTAACTGATAGCGGCACAGCTTTTAGTGCAACAGACAACTCGAAAATGGAATTTTGTTCACCAATTTTTATAGTATGTTCACCAAAAGCGCGTGCATGTGACGACTTTATGTAAAATTACTATTGTGACCTAGATCATCATCATCATCATCTCCTGGCCTTTTCCCAACTATAATTTGGGGCTGGCTTTCAGTCTAGCGGGTTTCAGCTAAATACCAGTATTTTAAATAAAGCAACTGTTTATTTGACTTCCATTACCTAGTAGCTGGGCAGTGGCAAAACTGGTTGGACAGACTTTCGGGCTTCTCGCAACGACTGTCAAAGATCCACGAATGACTGCCAACGGCTTAACGTGCTTTCCGAGGCTCGGAGGAGTCTTGGTATATAAAGATGGTCACCCATCCACGGACCTCAGCAAGCATTGCTTATGACCTTGTAAATCCCAGCAAAAAAGAGCAATACTAAAATTTTCGTCGTTACCGGCAATTCTGTTGCCATCTTGTTGCAGTCTTATATTTCAGTGAAACGGTTGCCCTAAAACCTGAAATGATTATATGATAACATTTTTCTAATATATTTTATTAAAAATTCTTTCATCTCTATGGTTCGGCACTATTTTTCAAAACATTTTACCATCTTTTTGTGCTTAATGGCTATTGTTAATTTCATCAAAACCTTCGTATTTCCTATATTTATGTATGTCTTGGAAGCTTTGACCCTATGAGAAATTGCGAGTCGTAAGATAGATATTCTTGAAATATGGCCTGGGGTGCAAAACCAGCTGGAATAAAGAATGCTTTAAAATTATGCACTGAATTCCATAGAAGAGATATCTTTAAACTTCAGAAACTTTGCATCAAACAGGGATTGTCTTTCTCTGTGCAATATCGTGTACATAGTATCTTCCGACGCGTGGCTCCTCAAAATGAATCCTCTGTCGTACGTCTGATCGCCCAGAGAAAACCCGGAGGCAAAACACGCAGCAGGGTAATATGGACACTACAATTAAAAATTATTACTAGAGCCTCTCAAAGAAAAATCAGCCACGACAGACGAAAGTCGTCCCATTGTTAGTCACCAACTCCGATGCTGTAGAAATAATAACTATCGCTCAGATATAATCAATAAAACGAATAAGAATAATTTTGTCCTGAGGCACGGTGAAAATAAACATGAAAAAAACATTTTAAAGAAATGAAGTGCGGGACGATTACGTTCTCGAAAGGTACCGTCACTCTTCGTAGATATGAAGGAGAAGCAAAAGACGCCACGAAGATACAAGGTTTCGTTCGAATCGTTCAAGTATATTTTTTATTATTTTTTGCCAATATCTTGTTTCAATTGATAAATAAAAACAATAATTCCCTTTATTATTTAAAACATCACTATTATAAATGTACAGAAATAATTGATAGAATGTAAATTTTAATAGAAAGAAAAATTAAGATTTATTCTATCGAGATTTTTTTTTAAATTTGTTTCGTAAACTCCACCCATAAATGTGATTAAGATTTTTGCTTTAAAATGCATGCAACATATCCCCTAAAAACTATTTGATAGAGCCCAGTTTACTATGCACAACGCCTTAAACCAAGAAATAGATATTTACATTGAAATGCATAAGTCTATACATCCCAGCTCTTAACTACTTGATAAAACAACTGTTTACACTCCGTTATTTATGAACCAGCATTTTAATTAAATAAATAGACCAAAGGAAATATTATCATGATAAAGACCATAAAAAATTATCAAAGGACTCAACAAACTGGGTACAAACTTTTCTCTGCGGACGCGCGCCTTACTTATCTGCCTCCGCCGAGCTGACAGCTGCAGATGAAAAATTGAAATTGTGTGAGATAAAACTACCTTACTGCTGCACTGGCGAACAATGTGACGACAACAAGAATGTAATCATTTTATGTTGGATGTTTACCAACTATTTTCATTTTGACAAATATAATAACAATGTGGAAGCCACACGAACTTGGTGTATTTTTATTCTTTGACATCCTCAAATATACCAAGCAACTTTTAAATTAAAAATCAAGGGCCCACTACATTCCTAGATATTATATAGATAGACAGATGTATAATATAGATATATGACCAGATAGATCGAAAATATTTATCTATACAATATAATGTCGTTCTTTTCTTGTCATATATTGTCGATTTTTATTGGATTCAAAACTCAACACTATAGTCAACGGGCAAACAGTATATTTTAATAAACTTATATTAAATTAATTAAGCTTTTCGGAGATTAGTATGAACCATGATCGTTCCATATTTTTTCATTCCGTGATAAAAAAAATACTTATTATAGGCTGGCTGGCTGATGATGATGATGAAATATACAGTATATTTCTACTCTACAGATGTGCAAAACAATATTTCATATAAAAAGTGTTTGTTACATAAAAATCAACCAACAGACAATATGTAAAATATGATTCACGATCTATAACAATTGGGCGCGCTTGTTGAAATAAAAGACTTGCATATTTATCCTCCTCCCGCAAAAGGTTTTCACTATGAAGAGAGAACTATTCGCGTAGATATTAGGAAACAATAAAAGATATTAATCACACAACATCGATCTATTTTATATCTATATATCTATTTTACATTATGCATAAATGTTTTTTAAAGTTATATAAAATAATTTCAGATTTCTCTTATTTATAGTTGCACCTGCCTTTTATCTATATATATACTAATATTATAAAGAGGAAAAATTTAATAATAGGCTTAAAAAGTACTGGACCGATTTCAAAAATTCTTTCACCGTTTGAAAGCTATATTATCCACGAGTAACATAGGCTAAATTTTATTCTGTAAAAAAAGGGTTCCGTACGATATTTGGATTTTTCGGACACAAGGTGTAAAAAATCATCCAGAAATGTTACTTATTTTGCGTACTAAGATCCCGTCGTAAATCTTACTCGTAGTTAACGCAGGCGAAGCTGCGGGCAACAGCTAGTTTTTTTATATAATAATTTCCATTACCCAAAGGTTACTTGGAAGAAATCGCTAGTTAGCGATATAGTCGCCTTTGTGTTCGCATGATTATTTTTGTTTTGGTATTTGGTCATTAATTTATATTGTTGTAATGTGTGCATAATAAAGTATATTCATTCATTCGTTCATCGATGATTTTCATTTACAAGTCAAGTTTCCATCCCAGGGATTATTCTATCGTGAATGAACATTTCTCTTTCGCATGAACGTCTATCCTGGTTGAATGGATATCCCTCGCTCATAGGATCACCTCTACCAAGTCATTTGCTTTTGTTCGCAAGCAATTAATAACAGACAGGAGGGCGTTTCCGTGCCGCAGACGCCATTGGCATATCAGTAATGATCTAGAAGCTTCAACCTTAGGTTAACTATCGATTTCGGCTAAATATACGAATGGCGTATAAATTTTATGAAACGGAAACGCTGATAGGGTTCCCATGAAAGGTTTTATTAGTATAATTAATAGCTATAAATTCACTGAACATTGTATGCTTATAGAGCTATGTGGAAAGAGTGAAAAAAATGTTAAAGATAAGAACACCAGTAATCATATATTATTATAAACTTACTAACTTACTTACTTACTACTTACTTACTAACTTACTCATCATCATTAACAGCCTATATGCGTCCACAGTTATTTAAAGCTCATGTAATGATTACTTAGAACCAGACGACTACAATAAATATAGATTCATTAGATAATAATGAACGTGTGCCATGTTACAGTAAAAACTTTTGATAAGATCTTAAAAACCCTAAAATGACACCACCGAAAACGACTAGTAGTAATTTTTGAATTCAACAAAATTAATGAAATACATAATATTTATAATTGTAACAATCTCAAAACAATTCATAATAGTGTAAATTTTTCGGAATATGGTAAATTGTTAAATGGCGTGTCGACCGTAATGATTTCCACGCGTGCCGTAAATTTCATGCCAATGCCTTCACAGTGTACAAACGTTTAGAAAACTTTAAGTGGCCATTCAGCGGCTTCGAATGGAATGCTATTTTTGAATGGATTCTCCCCAAATTGTATTTATTGTATAACTTCTCCAGGGTACCATGACAATAAAGTCGCTATTTTAATATAGTGTCTATACATGCAGAAGGCCTGGTTACTAAAAAATTATCACGACTCAACATTTTTACGAATTATTTTGTATGCGTTTAAAATAGGAGACATCGTAAACTCACGTTTGTTAATTATAAAAATAAAATAAATAAAGCAAGAGCATATGACATTTAACGGTAAAGTTAAGCACTATATCAAATATTTAACATGTTGTACTAAACCCAAATGGACTTCTTGAAGCTAGGTTAAATATGACCCTTTTCAATGTCCTAAATACAGTCGCTACACATTCATTTGTTTGTTAATAAAATGACTCCGTCAGTTATGATTTGAATATGTATATTTCATTTAAAGATATTTTTAAATTAATTTTCCAATTATGCAATGTCAAAGTTATATATTTTCATAGATGAGTATATATTTAGAATTTATTAGAAATTTGTAAATCGGTAATTAACACTACAAATATATAATTTAAAGTTAACTCACATATTATTATAAGCCATTAGTGGCGCCCTTTTTTCATCCGTATACTACACAATATTCCCGTGGCAATAAGTTCATATATTATAGCATTCACTCACAAATAACGTAGCCTTATATTGGAAAATTTTCAAAACGGCTTCAGTAGATACAGAGATTTCCCCCAACCACCTCGCAAACTCACAATCTTTACTTTTATAATGTAGATAATATGAATATTTCGAAACTCGCACAAACCATTTCCACGAATGAAAAGCTTGTTAGGAGTAAACAAAAAGCCGTCTACCAAATTTTTCAATGCAGATTACTTTCTTTCTCGCCCGTCACATTAGCCTTACACTGGCCAAGTTCTACATTGTTGTTTACTGCAAACTTGGAACTTGCTAGAACAATTCAGCTCATAAATTTTCGTGTAATTTCTCGCAGTTTCCCTAGACACTTGTAGAGGCACCGCAATAAGCAACGGCTGCTAAGTAACCGGGTCACCGCACCGATACATTCATGTTATAAGGGTGGCACGTGCGTTCGCGTATTGTCTTTGAAAGATATTCGCAAATTAAGATACGCTTTATCTTTGATTAGTATTAACAGAAACGTGTTTTGGAGTGAAGCTTTTATAACATCGTTTCAAAATATTTTCGTCTGTGTGTTGCATGTCGCGTGACGGTCGGCTGCCGGAGTGTATAGACTATATTACTAATTTGTGCCAGTGCACCATATTTTAGATATTAAAATGAGATTAAAAAATCTAGCTTATAAAAAACGTCCTTTACTTAAAACCTGATTCACAAACTAACGAAACCATACTAAAGCTTTTAGACTAAATAATACATGATATTTTTTTATCCGTGTTTTGAGGCAACGATAAAATATGATTAGAATACGAACGTAAATTTCGCCGTCAAATAGTATGTCATGATAGCATAGTGGAGAAATTAGGCAGTTAAATCCGAACGAGCCTGGTTCGAATCTCCAGTCCGATTTTTTTTCCTTTTTTTAAGATAATTTGTTTGGAAGAAAATTTTTATCGTAGTTAATCACTAAGGGTACCGAGCAAATGCTCGGTCAACCGATTCTACTTTCTTAGATGAGGCATCTGCTCATTTACTTTTTCGATGAAGCTAATGGCTTTAAGGCCAACAGCATAGGTCTTTTCGAAAAAAAAAACATGGTAAACTATTTAAAACGAGATATTTACTATGCTTCTTATCTTTATTTCGAAGAGTTCGATATTTTGACTTGTCTATGAATGTCCTGTTTTCGGAACTCTTTGTGAACCTTCTTGTTAGTTTTTGTAGTCAAAACAACCATGTCAATTTAAAATCCTATATTCATGATAGGCTTTATCAAAACAAAAATAACAAAGCAAATCAAGGGGAGACCAAATCCCTTGAGGGTACTTCCCGCCAATTTCCGCCATTACGTTTTTATCACTTGCCAGTTAATTTTAAAGTCTTTGTTTATAAAACCAAGATATTATTTCTTATAATAATATAAAATATTATATATTAATTATATGTAATAATATAAATATTTAAAGCTAAGCTAAAAATTAAATTATTATATATAAGAGAAGTATTTTGAATTAAAGTTTTACTAGATATTAAAGTCGAAAGTCTTATCTCTTAGAGATTTTTTTAAAAATATTGATATATTAACATTAACATCACAATATATCTTCACAAATTTAATGTATACCAAAAACAACCTTCATCTATTTAAACAAAAAAGTGATATTCATAATGTAAATACTAGAAATAGAAATAAGCTAGTGCAGCTAGTGCTAACAAAGTAAGTAAGTCTTTTGTGGGTCAATGTATACGCTTTTACAACATACATTACATATTCAAATATACAGGAATTATGCCCCAAGAAATTTAAGATTGTCATCAAACAAAATCTAAGTAAAAAAGGATATTATTATAAGATTAATGAATATTTAGATGACGCAAATCCTTGGGATTGAACTGCTCTTCTATCAAGCTGTATTTATTTAGAATGTATATAAATTTTGAGTCTGCAGTATGATAAATTAAACTTGTATAAAGGTGAAACGTATGACATGTCATGCTCGCTTATGCCATTGCAGTGGTGACGTTGTGTGATGGGTCCTCCACTTCCCTCTATTATGTGGAAGAGCCTGGCCTATGTGAAGGTGCCGCTGTGGTGGCTGGTCGTGTTATGCGGTTTCAACCTCGCTTGGTTTTTTTTTTTTTCTTTTTATTAACATCCTCTTGTTTGTTTTGATATTGCGGGGTCCAAATTTATTTATTTATTTATTTTATACAAATGAGAATTAATTTATGTAACTAGCATGTTGTTATTATTTATATGTATATTAGTATGTTGTTATTTAGATGTATACTATGCTACTTTGCGAATCTAGCATTAGCTTATAAAAAAAATTGACATGTTTCAAGTACTATGTAATTTGCCTACGAAATAAATATTATTTGATTGATTGATTGAAAGAAAAAGATTAGAAATCTGATATAGAACCTATATGCCTAATGATTTTTATGTATACATAAATCAGTCTGATGATGATGATGAAGCTAATGATATAGCAGTCTATCAAACTCTAATACCAGAAAAATAAAAATTATAAATCTGTATAATAATGTTATTTGATTACAGAAATATATTAATTACAACCTCTTCACTCCCTCACTCTTCACAACCTCTCCGACAGCTTTGCTGTCGGAGAGAAGGGGAAGACGGGCAGTGTTATTACAAGCACCGAAACTTAACCTCTCAGGTCTCAGGATGGGCACTTAGCATCAGACAGACATTCACCATTACGTGGCACGTATGCTCGTTAGACTACCCAACAAAAATGAAAAAAAAAAAGAAATATAATTTTATTTCAGAAAAATTAAATCATATAAGTGAAAATAAATCTTATTTTTATAGTATCAAAAAGCACCTCATTATTTCGAATTGGATTAAAGAAAATAATGTTTTATATAATCAGATTAATACTTGAATCTTATTGAAAATTATTAACGATATTTTATATTTGTTTTTCTGAGAATAGTGGTTATTTATTTGATAAGGTCTTATTCTATAAGGGTTCCTTAAAATAACAAAACGTAACCTTATATGATTACTGAGTTGTATGTCTGTTTATATTCCGTGTATCCCGCTAACATAGAATCGTGAAATTTGGTGAAAAGCTAAATCTCACAATACACGTAAAGGAGAAAAAGTAAAAAAAGTAAATAGTAAAGTATCAACCCTTTATGTCTCACTGCTGGGCACGGGTTTCCTCCTCGAAATCAGGCGAGGAGTACTACTTAGTAAACTTCTGTAAACAATACGGAACCCACCGTGTGCGAATCAGACCCCATTCGTCCTTATGCCTTTATTATTCATTGTTTTTATAATGATCAATATTATCAAAAATATCAAAATGCTTACAATAAATAACTAAAGGCATATGCAGTCGAGGAACCGCAGCTAACATAATTAGCTAAATATAATATTAAATACAATACCAGAGTATGGCGGAAAGGGCTTCCAAATAGGCTTTTAAAAAGGCTTGTACCATTCCATCCAGATGTCTGTAATTACATTTCCTGATGACTTGGAATGTACGAAATCTCGCCGGTACATCCCTAGCAATTATGGTGTCCGTAGCAACTTATTTTATTAAAATGAACCATCATTAGTAGGTTTTTTTACCTTTTACTCGACACTTAAAATGTTACTTGGGATAATGTATATTGTGCAACGAGATAAGAAATTGATAAAATATGCGTTTCAATCCAGGGCCATATGATTTCAGATACCTACTCTCGTATGAATTGCCTGAGTTTCTAGCTAAGTATACCAAGAGGTAGTGGTGCCATGATTTGCAGCCGAATTCGGCCGGCACTACCGGAGTGGTTCCTCTCGCTCCCCCACCACGGTTCAGGCTTTGTCGTGACGGTGGGGCTTAGTAGCACAGGGTGACCCCAAACCTTGGGCAAAGTGAATTAAGCCGGTATTAAGTTGAAAAAAAAAGAAACTCTCGCTCACAAGATACTGGCGTAAAGCGTTAGCTATACAGATGAGTCTTGGGCAGCTTGCGAATACCCGATAGCCCAAAGGCAGGGAAATGGAAAAAGAGGGCAACGCATCTAGATAAACTCTAGTTGTTTGGATGTTTATCACTTGACTAAATTTATTGTATTCTTACTTGGCTAAAACGGTCACTGTAACATGCATATTATCCTTATATTATGCATGCATAATATCCTCATCACAAATATAGAAAAGGGTTTTGCTTTACGATAGAAGCTGCAAATTGGTAGAGGGTATAGCCTTTGATCGTGTCCGACCATTCTCACTAAAGAGAAGGGCTTTGGTCTTGTCCACTCTGATCAAATCCAGTCCAGCCGCGTTGCCTCCACGCTGCATCTATGGTGAGGTGAGTTGCCTATCCCACGTAAAGTCGTGGTATTAAGGGTGAATCTATCCCCTTACCTAAATGTGACGTGACGTCTGAATGTAAGTGGTTGAAGTGGTCAACATGATATTGGTTTTAATAAAAGAAAAATTACTTTAACATACAGATATTCTGTTTCACAAACTAAAACTTAATTACGCATTCCATGAAAAAAATTGAAAAATTAAAATGAATTATTAACGTCCTCAGAAGTTTAAACGTTTGAGGTCGAATCCCGAGATTATATTCAAGCGACAAAAGAACAATTTTAATTCGGAACAAGCCTTTTAATTTCACGTCACGTCCATGCAGGAAGCTGACCGTAATACTAGTTCGTGGAGTCCCACTATAAATCATATCGCCGTTTCAATTTACTGAGTCTAACACGGCAGTAATAGGCCAGCCGCTACACAGCGCTTTGTGCTGGAAGACCTGAATTTGTATTCAAGAAACGATACTATCATTAGTTAGTGCAATTTTCTCCGCGACCTACGCGAGCAATCTTATGCTATCACTCCGAGTCCGAGCACGCCGGCCCAATCGTCCGTTTGAATCACATCTGTGTAAGGCAGTGGCCGAAGACATTGTGTGTTAATTTATTACTAAATACTGTGAAATATTGACGATGGTCCAGTGGGGGACGGACTCGGCCTTTTATGCGAGAGGTTCCGGGTTCGATCCTGACCCGTCCGTATGTGCCTTGAAATGTGCTTTTCTAAATCTCTAAGTGCACTTAAAACACGAAACCATCGTTCGCTCATCGGTGAAGGAAAACATCGTGAGGAAACCTGCATGCCTGATGAGATTGAAAGTCTTTGAAGGTATGTGAAGTTCGCCACCCCGCACTGGACCAGCGCATCGGTGAACTATGGCCCATTACTCTGCTCGCCTGATTTCGAGGAGGAGACCCGTGCCCAGCAGTGGGACATACAAGGGTTGATTCTTTACTTTTTTTTTACTGTGAAATATTGAAAGTTTACCTGAGAAATGTATATATCTTTTGAGTTCTTAATTTGTTGTTACTGAACTGCACAAATCGTCTTTTAATTTTTATTTGTGAAGCGCGAATTCGGCATGCTTTGACATTTAATACTGCGCAATGGCGGTAGAGCCATTTCTGGCTTACTTGCACTTCAAAATTAGCTCGCGGTCTAGGTTTCTATAGTTCATTATTCTATATTATTAAATATTATATACCTACAGCCGATCAGTAATGCGATCCACACATGTTTGTGATTATTTGTAACCATTTTGAAGACATGTCACTTGTTCTAGCGTTTCTCTTTCCTTCTTCTTCTTGTCGAGTACAAATAGCTAAAACTCTAATATGCTTACAATATATGCTATCACATGTACTTAGTCAAATCTACGACCATGTCAAGAGATCCTTCTTGGTACAAGTTGTGGGACAGACAGGTCATAGAAGGAGATGAACCGATCGTTTGAACACCGCAGTCACACGCTCTTTCTTAAATACACCGTGATATTATAAAATATTTATGTATTCACATTTATTGAGAACTTAATTATAAATACATCCATAGTA
Source organism: Lycaena phlaeas (assembly GCA_905333005.2). Taxonomy (NCBI): domain Eukaryota; kingdom Metazoa; phylum Arthropoda; class Insecta; order Lepidoptera; family Lycaenidae; genus Lycaena; species Lycaena phlaeas. Next base: position 11,449,126 of record HG995171.1, on the reverse strand, counting down.
AAGCCGTAATTGAAATTCACAGATATCACTTGAATGCTAAAAGCGATATCGATAACGAAAAGTATGCAAGTGGCAACAAATTTTAGAATTTATTAAATTCAACGCGTTAACATAACGTGTTCAATAAAGATGGCGACTTAATTGAACAAATTAAGATAGCTAAGTTCCTTCACACCTCGTAATGTGGACAGAATTAGATCGACGAGCGAGGATTTCAAACATTAAACGTGTATATAATTACTTTGTAAGTTTTTAATAACACCACCTCCGAAGATAAGAAACGAGGACCTATATAAAGCTCTTAAATAATAATATTGATAACAAGTTACTAACTTATTTGCTACTGGTTCATAAAGGTTGCCTTTAAATAAAGTATGTGCAATCAAAACTGTTTTAGGTCTTTAAATGTCAATTTAAATTGTTTTCCACTTATATTATTTGATATTTTTATTTAATAAGTAAATTATTGTACCTACAAAGTATTTGAATTACACAATAATATGTAAAAAAACCAACAGTTCAAAGCTTAATATTTAAGATATAAGTATCATATCAGCTAGCATTTGAAACAAAAATTTTTTAGGGACGTTCTGAACGCTAGCCGCGCGCAGTCAGATATTTTAATTATATGAGCCACGATGGTCCAGTGGATATGGTTTTGACATTCTTGTGCGAGAGAGAAAGAAATTTGACCTTCATGATAGGCCCGGCAAATATTTTTTTTATACAATAATCTGTATCACACATTTTTTCATTCAACAATTAATAAATATCTACCGAAAGCTTAAGCTGCGTCTGGCTGAAATTTTCTAACCGTCATGACATTTAAATTCATTTTACTACAAAGACGTGCCCATCATTTACACCAAATTTTTATACGTTTGAAATGCCGTAGTATACTCGTATACATATGCTTAAGCAATTGCTAATATCACTTTACTTTATTGACCTCTGTTACGTGCCACCGTCATCGTCAAGCCAAGGCTTCAGGAAACACGTACATGTAATATTATTGATTACGGGGTGCGGCGGTCCAGCCCGATTTGAATTTCCAATGAGCTCGTTAGAATCGCCTTCGAACAGGCGATAAAAACTTCATTCCTTTTTCGCTGATTTTGCACCGATGCGATTCTTCCGAATTACTGTAATCGCTCCCTTTTTTGTAAACGAACTGTAAACTGAGGCGTTTGCCTCGTCGATTATGTCGGATTTATTTCGTAATCGTCCTAATTTAAAAAGTTTTTATCTGTTATAGCCAATTGATGGATTTGTATCGATAAAGGTTTTATATTAAAAAACGTGCGTTCCGGGACGCTCGACAGAAGTGAGTTAGAGTCTAAGTTGAAATATTAAATATTGCAATTATTTATCTTGATATAAACTTAGGTTATTACTTAAATTTTATGTATTTAATAATTATGATTATGTAAGAAAAGGTTGAAAAATTAAATAATAATCTAAATTAATAACCAAACTGATTAATGGTTAGAGTGAGAGAGAAGAAGCCTACCGTTGCCATATGCAAGAGAGAAAGAGAAGCTATATACTGGCGCCGTAACGCGTTACGCTACAAATCAGTTTATCCTCCCATAAGAAGTTATCACTTCAAAAATACGCAACAATCTTAACACATAAAGTATCCGTAGGTGTTGAAGTTTCGCAGCAGCTCTTAATTAAAGCACTGCAAAGCCTACCGGCAAACTTCGATTGCGCTGTCAAAAATCAGAAGAATTATTCCGGCAGGCAGAAATAACTTTGCGATTTTAGACTTTATCGAGTAAGTTCAGGCATATTAGCGAATTTATACGTTCGAATGCAATATGCGCGAATCGCAAAGCTAGTCAGACGCAGTGCTTTTATTAAAAACAGTTTTTATTTATTGACGTTCGGGGCACAAATTTTTCTCCCAGTCTCGTTCCATTTTGGATTTAAAAGTTAATTGTATGGAATCCGCTTCTTTAAGTTTCTCCTACAACTCACCGTTGACTTTTAAAAATGTTTATATTCTGCTTCTAATTAATATTACTATCTAAAGTAACAAGCTTTAGCCATTAGAGTTATTAAAGTGTATAATTAATAAAAGTAAGGTCTTACTATGATTCATGACTTCTTTTCGTACTATTCATTTAGTACAATTGTAGAGTCCGCGTGTGAGCGTATTTAGTTAAGGCGGGCTAATGATCGTCAATCATTATAATTATGCTTAGCTTGAACATAAGCTGAGACAAATTCGAATTATTTAAGTATTCAAGCAAATTGAAGCGACTGGAACAAGTTTTTATTAATATAACAGCTCAATCAGCGGCCGGACTGATTCCATTAATGGTACTTAATTGGCTGGAGCCAAGTAAATTATGAAAATCGCTGACAATCTCCGACGAGCATGTAACACGTATGTTATATCTCGAGTGCTCTGAGGAAATCCTTGTAATTAATTGAATAATTTAGTAACCTATTTACCGGTAAACGATACCCTGAGAGACATCCGCCAGAGGGAATCTATACTCGCTTGACATCAAAGATTATCATATCATCAGGAATTTCGTACGTATATTATTATTAAGGAGAACAAACTTATCTTTATTGTATATTTTTTTAATTTTAGTAAAAATTGCTAAACGGTATATAATATATTCGCTGAACTTAGATTTAATTCAAATAGAATAAGTTTCATTTGGGCCAGGCTTTGTTTTGTTCCCCACCACCCCTTCTTAGCCCCCTCTTCTTATAAGAGGGCATAAAGAGCCCCTTCGGCTCAATTCGCTTCACCCAAGCTGCTGGGTTCATCCTGCTGAGCCCCACCGCCACGACAATCCTTGAACCATGGTGACCATTAACGATACTGAAACAGTTAATACTGTTCTCTATATAACAGTAACGAATTTTATAAGGTGTGTGTGTGTGTGTGTGTGTGTGTGTGTGTACTTTTTTTTATAAGCAATACAGTAATAATACCGAAGAAAAATGCCGGTTATTCGAATATTCTACTTTTTTGTATTTTTTTTAATGTCATGTACATACCACGGATCGGGCAGTAACAATGTGGCTGTATGTGATGATATTATGGTTACTAGGACATTGGTTGTTCTAAATGTAAGCAATCAAAAAAAGAATCTTACGGTTTCAGATTCTTTATAGAGGATTAAAGGCATGGGAGTAAATAAAAAAATATATACAGTAGAACCTCAATAACTCAAACTTCGATAACTTAAAAACCTCTATAACATAAAAAAATAATATGTTACCTTCCCTTAACCTATCACTAATATGACCCTTAATAACTTAAAACCTCTATAACTTAAAATATTTTGTGTTTCCCTTGGACTTAACTTATCGAGGTTCTACTGTATACTCAAAGTAACAAAAGCAAATACAAATCTCATATAATAATTTCAAACTTTATGATTCAATTACCTTACATATTATTTGCACGTGAATTATACAGTACATATAAATAAGCGCTATAAAAAGAACCATAACAATTTTATATTTATTGACTCAGTAAAGTTGTGATGTTCGTAATAATATAGTCAACGATATAATATGACAAAGTAACACATATCCTAAATTTTGCATGTAAAAATATCAATATAGTAAATGGATTAAATTCGGTTTTTCTTAATAATAAAATACATTTTTGGTTTTCTTTAATCTCAATTCTAATGGACGACAGAATATAATGTTACGATGCAAATAGTAATCGTGCGCACAACATGCAAAAGTACTTAGTGAGTTAATAATAATAATATCTATAGACGTTTTTACACCACGTCAATCTGGTCCCGTAGTAAGTTATCGAAGAGACTTGTGTTACGGGTACCAGACAACGGAAATACATATATTTAATACTTTTTATATTAATACTTCTATTTAAGATTTTTATTTTATAATACATACGAGTACATTTAATGTACATCCATGACCCAGGAACATACAAAATTTTTTGTTCCCTGTGCGGGATTCGAACCAGCTACCTCCGGCATGAGCGTCAACGCGCTAACCATTGAGCGAAGGAGGTCGTCAGAGAGTTATAGCTCACCTTCGTACTTTCTATACAAATCATATTAAATACATCAAAAGACAGTCTAATTACGAGTGTATAATGCTAGTACAGCGTTAAAAGCCAGCGTGCTTCATTTAATTGTTAATGTCATAGTGATCTTAGTAGCTACATCAGCTAAATGGGTTAATGAGTTCGCTACTAATTCATACCGACACGGAAGTGCTCCCCTGAATATGAAACTGCTCTTCGTAGATGAGGTAACTTATATGAACTTACCGACTATGTCAGCAACGAGAAATAGAAGATACCTACTGCAAAGAGACAATGTGATGGCCATATTTTATTACATTACCCGATTCACCCTTTTTTACAGTTCATCATCATCATCATCATCAGACCTCAATGAACGCCAAGATGACCGATCCCTTGCCGCTCGCATCCAACGCGAACCGTTTTACAAAACAAGATTCTAAGTTTTACAAAACACGTACCATCTTTATAATGACTAGGATCTCAACTTAAATAATTTTACAATCAACGATAAATAATTATACATAATATACTTATTTTGATGTAGGCTTGAAAAAGATTAAATTACATATTCCAACATCCCTTAAACGAAGTCCCGCTTCTGATTCTAAAGAACTCGTCTTTGATCCATCCATCCACCAACAAAGCATGGTACGCAAATATAACGTAACAATTTATTGTAATAAAATTATAATAAACTTAAGGTCTCTACATCTTATATTTATGAAATGTAAAATAAATGGCTTTCAATGCTGATACAAACTGAAGAAATTTGTCGAAAAAGTACTAATTTTAAATGTTTAAATGAAAGCCGAACGTCACGTTCCTGTCGACTCCCCGGCCCCTCTTGTCACATTTTGTCACACTCAGCAAAACCCCTCCCCTCCCTTGTATATGAACGTGTTTTGTGAACGGCCTCAGGCAGTTATTCGTGTGTGCTGGATAAGTATAAAGGTTTGTATACAATAGTAATAACGTGTTTTTACAGAAATAGTTACATTACATAGTATATTCTAATATATACCTTCATATAATATTATAATATACATTCATTTTACAAACGTATTACAAATAGTTTTTTTTTAGAGCTGAAAGCTGAAAATCCCACAGATTTACAGCTTTAATTTAAATGACTTGAACTAATTTAAATAACGAGTAAATAAACGATTCGAATAAACAATATTGTTTCTTGTTGTTTAAATTTTGAAATATAGTCCTATACACAGCATTGCCCTGTTTTGAAATTCCCACAGGATATTTCTATATAATAAACATGTGTTGCCGAGGAAATTTCGTTTGATTCCATAAAAAGTTTTTTAATTTGATTGCACAACAACCAAAACACGTCATAAATTGTGCGTTTCCTTGTTTACACAGATAATTAAATCTTGTTTACGCAGCGTTGATTGATATTTATTCATAGCTTTCTTGTTTGAATTTCACATTTTTTACAAACATTTGTCTATGCAAATTTACTGAGCGAAATTTAAACGACTAAGGCATTATGTAATTAAATAAACGAAAAAAATAGCTGGGGTGTAAAACGTCATATATTTTAGCAGAGTCATACAGTAGTAAATATTAATAAATTTACTAAGATAATACTCCTAATTTTAAACTGTATTGGGTACGTTACCAACAAAGGCCTAAAACAATATTATAGCGACGACCTCTGTGGCTCAATGGTCAGCGCGTTGGCGCTCAAGCCCGGAGGTAGCGGGTTTGAATCTCGCCAGGGAACAAAAAAAGTTTCTGTGTTCCTAGGCCATGGATGTGTATTAAATATGTGTATTATATAATAAAAATCTAAAATATATGTATTAATATAAAAAGAATTAAATATAATATGTATTTCCGTCGTCTGGTACGTACCCGTAACACAAGTTCTTCGGAAACTTAGCACGGGATTAGATTGACGTGGTGTAAAAGCGTCAATAGATATTATTATTACATTATAGACCTAGAGGTCCTAAATGTTTTTAAAGACATTAAGGATCAGATCCTAAAGAGAAAGTCATCTGCACATTGTAGCATATTATTCCAGCTTCAAACTTCTTCCTTAATTCGTTCTCGTTCCTCCGTCTTAAATACGTAAGCAACTAACCGCCAAATGACTTGTCTCAGTTAGCCAATGAAATTGTGGAGATGGATTTTATAACAGTTTATTTCCTCGAAAGTATTGTAAGTCTATTTATCAAATATTTTTAGCAACAAAAATATATTGTGACAATATTCCGTGGGAGGATCAAAGGCTTACCTCCACCAGTCGGCTAGGATCACGGTAATACTACTATTGGGGTAATGCTTGAAAGTATTAAATTTTTCTAGAAAATATTTGTAACTTCCGAAAATATGTTTTTATTAAGTATATTATTTCTACACTAATATCATAAAGAGGGAAGATTTTTGTTCGCTTGCATTGAATAAGCTCCGAAACAACTGGAGCGATTTGATTTTTTTTAAGGCGAAAGTTTGTAAGAATGTATCTTTGTTACTCTTTCACGCAAAAACTACTGAATGGATTTTTATGAAACTTTATAATAATATATATTATCTTACTCATCAGAATAACACATAGGCTATAATTTATCCCCGTACTTTCACGGAAATGGGAAGTAGACACTGCTCGTAGATTATAAATTGTTTACCCATGTAAAGCCAGGACGGAACGCATGTATATAGATATATAGATTATGAATGTAGGTATGTATTGTGATTTTCAGGGGTTAGTTTTTATCATGTATCAACATCAACGGCCTTTATTCATCCACTGCTGAAAATAAACTTCGCTCAATGAACGCCAAGACGACCGATCCCTTGCCACTTGCATTGAACATGGATCGGCCACTGCTCGGAGATCGTCTTTTTATCTGTTTAATGCCCGATCTTTATCTACCTAAACGCAACATTCTAGATTGGAATCTTGAATCTTGTGTGTGATCAGCCCTCTGCCACTAAAGAGCTTAGTCTTCGCATTGTATCGGTAACTTCAGTTCTCCAGCGGATCTTTTCGTTTCTCCTAAATCCATTCCGGCATAGCAAGCTCCATTAACGTTCAGCTACGACAAACTTTCGGACAAGTGGTAAATTTAGAGGCATGTATATAATAACTATGATAATTGTAAGTTTATTTGTATTTTTTATATAAAAAAAGTTTTCAAGTCCAAAATTATTAACACTTCATTGATGTGTATAAAGTTAAAAATAATTTTATCCCTATACATAGAGCAAGTATTATGTATATAAGATTGCTTATATACCTTATAAATCAAATGTTTTCACTGTTTTATGTACCATAGTTTTTTCTTAGAAAGTAATAACTTATAGAATAATATTGTTATATTACACGTGTCTTTGTTAGAAAATAATAAAGTTAGTTGTTACTCTAATGTTGCCCTTAATATGTTATACGTGACCCATCGCGAGGAAATGTGGGTGAAAGTTTTAATGGATGCTTTTGGCCAAGTACTGGGCCGCGGGAAATGATAAAGAAAATATGTTAGTCTCGCTGAGAAAATACCTACCGAAAGCTTCCATAAATCGAAAGAAAAATATATTATTATACATAAAATATCTTTTGTGACTTCTATATTTTATGTATCTTTAACAATAACATAAACGTGAAAGTGAGGATGTTTGTTACGCTTTCACACGAAAACTACTCAATCGATCATCCTGAAACTTTGTACACATATTCTTGGAGGTACTAGAAGTAACAAAACAAAGAAGTAAGAAATCTAAAACGTCTTTATTTGTTTGAACGTGATAATTTTCTGAACTACCTATGTTTGCTTTGAAAAGTTCATTTAGAATTTGGCAGCTTGGAGATTGAGATTGCATTAGAAATATTTTAGCTAGAATAATTACTTTGTAGATTTTATTTAACTTTGTTATAAGGTGAACGAAACGTCGAAGAATAAATAGTAATTATTTTTAACGTTTTTTTACAATGATACCTTAAAGTCATAAAGTAGTTGATATCAAGAAATGTCTAATATATTCTTGATATATTATATTTTATAGGCCTTTGTGTAAATAATAGGAAAAAATAGTAATTGTCATATCAAGTCCATAATATCAATCTGAGGTCAACAAACACAGATCAAGCTAACCTACTTGACTTACTAGCTCAGAAAAAGCTAAACACCTAACTTGCTAATTAGATAGGATGGATTGGATGGATTAGATCAGGAGGACCTTATATATTAAGATATCAACATAAATTAAAAATAAGTTTTATACATTTTGTAATTTTGAGTACGGTTTGTTATTAAAGCGTGTTTTTTTTTTATATTAATATTTTTATTTTTAGCGCCCTCTTCGTATTCTAGGTGACATAACTTTTTTGTGGATTTTTGTGGATTCCAATAATTTCTATGCGTGTATATACGTACTAGGTGATAGAATCAGCTTGTCTGCACATCATATGCACGGGTACGACTGTGCTGCTTGTTCATAATGAAATAGTTCTACTGTGTTTTTTTAGAGAACGAAAGAACAGACCGTGTAATTACTGTCACTACGGTTTGATATCTTAAGTGTATCCTAAGATTTGAATTCGAACTTGAAACTGAACTCATTCAGAGTTGCCTGGACTAATTTCAATTTTAAATATATTTTATGTTCAGTTACAATAAAAAAGTTATAATACTATATTCGCTTATTTAGCGAATAGATAATATGAATTAATTATTAGTTATAAATTTAATCTAAACCGTCGGTGCTGTGCTCATAAATTACTTTATAATTATTATTTTCGTAGTTTGAAATTGTTATCATCAACTATTTGAAAATTAATTTGATTAAAATCGCAAATAACATTGTTTTGAAGTATGTTTGATTTATTTTAAGCCTATTAGGGACATCACACGTTAAAGAGGATTTGTGACCTAGCAGATACATTATACTAAATATTGTTGTGTTTCTAATGTGTCATATTGTAATCGTTTTAAATCTCCGGTAAATAAATAACAGCTGTATCAGTAAATAAATAACTATAATATTAATATTATAATAATATATTGGGACAACTCACACACGGCCATCTGATCCCAAACTAGGCAAAGCCTGTTCTTATGGTAACCAGACAGCTGACTACACTTATATGTATATGACACTACTTATATATTTCTAAATATATACATATTATAGATAAATTACGCCCAGACCCAGAACAAATGATTATGCTCATCACACAAACACTTGTCTTGGGTGGGAATCGAACCCACGACCTTCTGGTTTAGCAGTCAGGGTCGCTAACCACTAGACCAACAGGCCAATCAATTCTCTCTTTACTAAAAAATATCTAATTTTAAAAATTAACACATCAACCTATGTAATTATCTTGTCATTTAATAACAATATGAAATCTATTGAAGTCAATCACTTTAGGTCGTCCAATTTATTTTTTTGAGGAAGTATTTTCCCGTGTACCTATTTATTATCGACGCCACCCGAGGCAGAGTGTCAAGTGGAAGCACAGGTTCCTCCTGTTATCACGATCGAGGTAAAGTAGGAAAAAGTAATTTTACATTAAGGTACGGTGAATAGACAACTTTGAAGAATATTTAAAATAATTGTATTTTATCAAAAAAAAATCTTAAATATTGCACGTTATCATCCAAAAATTATTATCACAATAATTTACGTGATGATCTCTATTAAAACTCGATTGCATTCGCAACTCAGTAAGAAAACTAATTGATTCAGTGGGAATTAGGAAGGTAGCAAAATTCTTACGATCATTAAAATAGTCATCAGACGGGCGGCAATAAGCAAATGAACGCGGGGTATCTGCAGACAACTGTCGGGCTGACGATGCGCTGAGATCCGATTGCGCGTCAGGCGTAAGGACTGCATCATATTAAAAAGAAAAAAAATATTTTTTGGGTGCCATAAAATTTTAGGCACTTTTTATTTCACACACTATTTATTATTTTTAGCTTAAGGTTTTTTCGGGTTTGATGGGAAAAAACGTAATCAATAAAAGTAAAAGTAAAGTATCAATCCTTGTATGTCCCACTGCTGGGCACGGGACTCCTTCCTCTAAATCAGGCGAGGAGGGTAATGGGCCAATAGTCCACCGCGCTGGCCCAGTGCGGGTTGGTGAACTTCACATACCTTCAGAGACTTTCATTCTCATCAGGTATGCAGGTTTCCTCACGACGTTTTCCTTCACCGGTGAGCGAACGATGGTCTCGTGTGCACTTAGAAATTTAGAAAAACCCAATTCAAGGCACACACGGACGGGTCAGAATTGAACCCGGAACCCCTCGCATTATTATATATTGACGTACAAATACAAACATACACCTAAATAAATTGTATAACCAAAAATTGTGCTAGTGCATACAAGAATTAAAGATTATTATTATAGAAGATCAAAGCTTCAGTAAACTGACAAATCCTAGTATTACAATGTAGTATTAATTGTAATCGTATCTATCGAAACTTTATTTATTAATAACAAACAGCACATAGTTCACCTCCATTTTTCATTTTTCACTTTATGAATTAATTCTGCAACATTACCACAATTTTATGTATAAAGATTTCAGTCAATGTGAACGTTCTCTACTCGCTGGCAACGAGTTTGGACTCGCTAAGATCTCCAATACCGACCTCCGTCGAGTTCTGTTCTAGGGGAATGTTACGACCCTACGAGATGCTACCAGCCCGAGGTTGCGACAGCCTAGAGACGTTGCCTATTTGATTTCACTTCAATATATTTTGAACATTAGTAACTATCAGGCAATATAATGGGAAAAGATTTGTAAGTTCGGATGTTTGTTTCACCTTCACAGCAAAACGGCTGAGATTATTTGACTGAAAGTTCAATTGGCTTATACCTTAAATTAATCATACTGATATTTATACCGAAAAATTCAAAGTTTCTATGGGAATCACATTTCCTTATTATCAGTTGTAATTCATTATTGATTAAATACGGATTAAACGTGACGCTTATAAAGCGCTCGTGTGATCGGAGGCTTAAGGTTAGGTACTAAGAATATAGTCTGGTAAATGCTGTGTTTTTTTTATTGACATTTGATATTATTAGACAATTTCGAATATGTCATCATCATCAGCCTTTATCCGTCCACTGCTGAACATAGGCCTCCCTCAATGAACGCCAAGACGACCGATCTCTTGCTACTCGCATCTAACGCAGTCCTGCCACTGGACGGAGATCGTCTTCCCATCTGGTTAATGGCCGACAACACTTCGTCTACCTAAACGCGGCCTCCACTCTTGAACCTTAATGGCCCATCGGCCATTCGTTCTTCTGAGTGCGTGACCAGCCCATTGCCACTTCAACGTGCTTATTCTTCGCATGATATAGGTATCTTTAGTGCTCTGGCGAAGGTCTTCGTTTCGAATCCTATCTACCAAAGAAACACCCAGCATAGCACGCTCTATAGCACGTTGAGCTACGGCAAACTTGCGGACCAGTCGTAAATTAATGATTCCCTGTTTTACTCATGATTGTGGACCTACTTCATTTTACAGATCTCTTTTTTCATCATCTTTTTTCATCAATTTCATCCCGTCATTACTAATTATTATTTTTGTCCAATACCAATTTGTGCAACACTCTTGGAATTCAATTATATATTCGTTTGTTAACATAAACTGGTTGCGATGTGTACAAAGAGATAATTAAACGGATAAAGTTAGGTTTAACAGAACAAATCTAACTTGTGTTGTTTTGAACAAGAGCGCATCGGGTGTAAAGTGGTGTCGAGACGGAACCCGCAGCACTTCCGCTGTTAGGATCCTCGTGTAATTAATTCAATGATCTGCAATGACTTGCATGTGGCTTTAGACCGAATCCTTAAACCCCTAATTCCTACCATTAATGCGATAAATTTGCCAGAAATGCGTTTTTGTTCAGTGCTAACACTCGAGATGAGCGCTAGAACTGTCACCGACACGAATTTAAGCGTTTCCGTCATTAATCTTTGCTTCCGCAAAGATTGCATTTTAAAGTTTCTATTTTGGTAGCATTTGCTTGTAATGTTCGTTTTAGCCGTTCCTACTATCCCAACAGAATTGAAATGAAGGCAACGCTATCGTGCGAAAAAACAAATTGCTTCTAAAGCAATTGTACTGTGCAGCAACTGTGTAGTTTTTTGCCTTTGAATGGATGCAATGAAAATGATCGCTATTGGCGTATATGCTACATCAACGTGGTTATTTTTCGTTAAAAGCCACATTTGCATGTAGTGAGTCCAAAACTCCAAGATACTTAGACGGCTATTTGTTGAGAGATTGTCCTAACCTTACGAGGTAGATGGCTGAACTTTACAGATAACTTCCCTAACTTCGAACATTTTGATGCTGCAATACTTGGATAAGGTAAACTGCTTTAATTAAGTTAGAGGACTCAGCAAAAGTAAAGCTAATATCGAATGAATATATTAATTAAGAATTATTAACTTTCGAATGTCTAGGATTTTTAATGACATATGGCAGTAAGAGCTCCATAGTATCTAGTATCTACACAACAACCTCCTCAACCTAAGCGTTGCTCTCTTTTTCCCTACCCTCACTAACGGGCCACTGGAAACTCACAAGCCGCATAAAATGCAGCATAGCTGTCACTTTACGTCGGTATTATAAGCGCGTATAATACCATCTCGGTTATCCCAGCCCAGCTGCAAAACAGCATGTTACTACTTCCTTAATAAAATACAGCAAAATATAACTATACACTGATTTAATATTGATGTCCCCTAACACATTTCAAGTTTATAAACGTATTAAATAATAATCAGCCATATTTGTAGGGGCTTTTATAGTAATATAGAGGCATTATAAATCCTGTCAAGGCAGCAAAGAAAGCGTCCAGATCCATAGGATCACCGCGCACAATACACGAAGAGGGTATTGTAAAATACTTCAAGAAATCGTTTTCTCAAAAGCTGGGCACTCCTTTTGCAATTTATAAAGATACTTATCCCGATCGCACGAATACAAAACATTTAAATCTTTGTAAACGAACATTAATATACATTTAAGCGTGTCGCAATGATAGGGATAAAATTAGATACATATTTTGCTATATCTTTTTATAACGTGAAGTTAAACAATTTATATGTGTATATGTGTTCATATACTACAAGTATATGTGACAAAAGATCGGCCGTGTTACGTTCATTGAAGGAGGCCTATGTTCAGGAGTGGAGCGATAAAGTCTAATGATGGTGTGATTGATAACGGGCCTATTAGAATTATTAATTGTAATTACAAATGGAATTAATATAAATGTAAAAACTAAAAAAACTTAATTTGTATCAGTAACGAAAAATATAGCGCCTCGGAACGTCCAGCAGCTGTGTAAAATCTATATAATATTCATGTCAAATCAGCGTTACATCGTTTACGAATAGAGTCAATTCAAAGGCACACCAATAAATATCTCACATCAAAAAAGTAAAAAAAAAGGCACAAACAAAACAAAGCAACACAACTTTTGTAAATAATGCCCGGTACTCGTTATTGCCTTGCCTCTAAACGACCTTCTCGATTGATATAAATGAATGATTTGTAATTATGAATATAGAAAGGCCGTTGGAACACACAAGGCGATACGCCGGCGCCACTCGGCGTGGGCGGACTCGGACTGCGAACCTCAACAGCCACCTCGATACTATCTTCTTATCTCTTTAATTTATTGACATCATTTATCGTTGCTATATTTTTTGCAAACAGAATCGATTGAATTATATGTTGGATCGTGTCGTTATTATGGTTAATGAATCATTAAATATAATTTAAGAATAATGCCATTTCTTTTTATTTATAATATCGGGTGTTAAATTATATATTTTATCTTTGAACATCTTGGCCCACAAATTAGGTATTCGGAGAGAAAATGTTTAACACTTTTAAGATAACATTGAACAGTTCTTATTCTACTTAATCTTTGAAAAATAATAATTATAAGATCCTCATATAATTTACAAATTTAAGTTAAAAAAGTATCAACTATTATAATATGTCCCACTACTGGGTACGGGTCTCACAGGAGTCTGGATAGAACCCTCACTTCTAACTCAAAAAGAAGATCCAATACCCACTAGACCACTGTCGCTACAAGTCTTCAAGTATTTTTTAAGCCAAAGATATAGCAATAAAAATATTTTTAGCTAGCGAGTCATAAATTAAGCAAATCTAAATCTTGTTATAAAATATATTAAATAGTGATAAAAGAACGAATGTGAACTTTATAACCTTACTACTAGGTAATCATAATTTAAGTATATTTTCCCCCTGGCTGGTAAGTTAATTGGTATCGCTATTTCAAGTGGATGTGTTGGTTTTATTATAACTTAACTGTACGGAGGGATTCGTATGTGGGTTTTATAATTGACAGTATACGTGCAATCGCCGGACCGCCTCCGCTGAATGGGGTATTTATGCCCCTATGAATTTCTCCAATTGCTGATCTATAGAAAAAAAATATCGGTATTTTTATTACAACAGCCATAATTTAGTATGTATGTCAAATAGGTCAAGCACTTGGAACGTTTTCTCGATGATATTATGCCTATAAGCGCCCACAGCTATCGACCTCTAAATAAATGTACTGACTAGATAATATTATATAGATAATAAATAGGTATTATAATAATATATATTATTGTAGTAAATAATATATAACATGCGAGTGGCGTTCATTGAGAGAGGCCTTTTTTCAACAGTGGACGGATAAAGGCTGATTGATGATTTTGAAATAGACATTTAGGACTTATGTTATGCCATACATATAAATGATACGAATTAATTACTTAAAAAAATATTTTACTATGATCCAAAGTGTATTTTTTTATTTGAAACTACAGAAACAAAATAGTATATTTGGCTAGCGTAGACTATATTCACTAATATTTAAAAAACAATTTTTAGGGTATTTCTTCGCGTTTTATATGCCCGATATTTTGTCATGTTTTGCCTGTCGTGAGTGACTAGTGACTGACTATCTTTATAAAATCGAAATTCATAATTTATAGAGTCGAAAAAATCGAAAAAATCTCAAACTGATTAGAATTTACTTAATTGAAAAAAGAACTAAATTTTAGACGCCAAAATAATACGTAAAACAGTGTTGTGTGAGGTGTTTTTCATGTTCAATAAAAGACGCCCTAATCAGGTGTTCAGTGGCGTTGTAAACGTGTAATTGGCAAGACATACGATTGTGGCCAGCGATATACTCAACAAGCTAAAAGTCCACACGACACACGATCTGCTAAATCTGTGTATTGGTTTTTTTTTTTTAACGAATGTGTAGGATTAGTGTGTATAGTTAAATCGTCTTTAGACAGGAGTTTAGTTAGTTTAGTTAATATAAAATAGCAATAGCGAGCTTTTTTGTGTTTTTTGATCTAAAAGTTAAAACCTAGCAGCACGTAAAACTGATTGCTGGCGTGACGACACACGCCATGGCGACGCATGCCATGGTGACGCATTGCTAACTGTTATTACAGTCAGAGATAATGTTGAATGTAATAATTACTACAAGATGCCTGTAGTAATTATTACATTCATTTTCTGCAAAAAAATGTAATATTTTTGTATTTAATTATTGTCGTAATCGTTGGTAAGTGTATGCCTATAACTTTTATAGAACAACTTCGATTCTTCTCATCTGCGTCCCGCGACGGCCCATTTTTTCTGTATAAAATTACATACTTATATTATATTTAAGTATCTGTGAAAAACATGCCATGCCGATTTTTTTGTAATGTTATCTTTTCTCCTTCATTTTAAATGTAAATAATACTAATAATAAAAAGCTATATCTTACACTTATTTTGTTTTAAAATTCTGTGAAAGTTGTCATAAAATAGGTACGTAATATATGGTAATATTTATGTTACATGTAAGTGTTTATCTACAATTTTAGTATCTTCAATCTAATAATAATAATCTAATCTAAGTAATCTAAAATTTTATGATAAATTTACTTGAACGTTTTGGGTAGACGATGGAACTCCCTGCTCCTTGGATGCAGCTTTTTATATTTTTTATAAATTGTTTATTGTATTAATATTTCTTTTGAATTGATTTTTAACACTAATGTTAAGATGTAACTAGCAAATATGGAGTTCAAAATTCGAAATAAATAATTTGAATTAGATATAAAACAGTACAAAGATTACTCTCTAATGAGATAAAATATCGGAGCTAGAATAAAAATAAACAGCATCAAGTAATTCCAACGATTCGATGCGATCATATCACCTCTTACTATCTCAGTAAAAGCACCGGGACAATATTTATTCAGTGTCACTCAGTGCGGTGGACACGAAGGCAAAACCACAGTCAACATTGCGCCGACACATGCAAACAGAACTTGGCGAAGCCTCCAACTTGATTTTAACTTGTTATTTACTAATAGAATACTGCTTTAACTGTACGAGCCACTTTCGGTCGCGACGCCGATCGGCAATCGGGTACAAAAGTTGTTTACACGAACATGGAATTTATAGAGGCATCTCTTAACTCCGTATCTGTTTCAGGAACGCTTAAGCAATTAAGCAGGTCTAAGTATTAATGTTATGTAACCGAAACATCAGATACATCTCATGTTTCTATTACCATATAACATTTGGAAATTCAAACAATTTATTCTAGCATTCTCCGGGGTACGGTTTGCGGTATTTATTTAAATAATACAAAATCATAATACATCTTGAAAGGGTTATGTTTTAAATTCACTTATTAGGCTTTGTTTTATTTATTTACAACAATGATATATATTACAACAAACGGGGTTATGGAAAGCATAACGCCCAAGGGCATTCTGTACGAACCCTATTCGAAAAATTTAGTTTGTTTTTACGAATGTATCCGGAAAATTATGGAAACACAAAGAGGTCGTGACACCGAATATGTCCGGTAAAAATTGTATTTATAATGAAACACTATCGCGACTTTTCACTAATTAACGAAAGGGTTTATTAATTGTGGCATTTGTTTGGTTAAAACAATTTGCAAACATACACGCCGCGGTGAAACTTTACTTAACCTAATTTGCTTTATGCAAATATAATGTGTTCGGGTTCAAGTCGATTTCTCAACTTTAATATTCGATTGCGGTATTTAATATTGTAGAACAGACAGACCTCGTTCTGCTAAAAGTATTAATATCTCTATTAAAAAATAGGGGTTGATCGTAGAGAGGTGAAAATAATTTTATTTTCATTCACAAAATTATTATTTTTTTATTTTTTAGACATTTTTATTTTTTATGATATAGCATACAAAAATACATACAACCCTAAAATTTCACTCCTCTATGATAAACCCCAATTTTTAATTGCAATTTTAATTTTGACAGAATGAAGTCTGTCGGGGCAGCTAGTAAATACTTCCCCACCACGGTTCAAGCCTTGTCGTGGCGGTGGGGCTCAGTAGCCTAGGGTGAGCCCAACACCTTGGGCGAAGCTAATTGAGCCAAGGGGGCTCTTTGTACCCGTCTTATAAGAAGAGGGGGCAAAAGAGCAGGGGGCAAGGGGCGAGGATGGGAACCTCGCCTCATTGTACTGTCCCGACGGTGGGAGGGGTTGTTCTGTGGTGCGGTGCAACCCCTCTGTGGAGGTGGCGTCGGTCCCCCGAGGGACTAGCCAGCCGTCGAGGTGCCCTGTTGCTTGTAGATCCGGGGCACTTCACCAAAGGCGGCATTGGTGGCACTCGCCGGGTTTTAGTGGGTAGAGCTGCGTTCATTTACCATCTTTCGGGCGCAGCGAGTCCCACATACCCGCCTGGGGAGACCCACTCCCCAGCGGTATGCGTCAGTGCATTTCCCGGCGTAAAAGAAAAAAAAAGCTAGTAAATACTTATTAACTATATCATACTTATTACTCGCTGTTGAACGCAGCTTCGTCTGCGTTGAGTAAGATTTACAACGGCATCTTAACGGAATAATATATAGCCTTCCTCGATTAATGGCCTATCTAACACTGAATCTTCGAAATCCGATCAATAGTTACTGAGATAAGAGCGTTCAAACAAACAAATTCATTAGCTTTATATATTTGTATAGCTGTTGCCGCAGCTTCGCCTGCGTTAACTAAGATACACAATATATAATGCAATATTACAATTTCCCAATAAAAAAAAGATATGTGTGTGATTCACACACGATAGAAGTGAAACACACGTTAAACGCTCAAATACAAGCAACTATTAAGCAGTGTGCAATATACATACACACCGACATTTGCTCTCTCGCACTTTTGCATTTGTGTCTCTTACCTGTCGTTTTTCCGTTGCATCCCGTTTAAAATCACAACGATTCTAAAGAAGTTTCCCTTCAAAAAAAAGATTAGAAAAAAAGAAAAAAAAAGAAAATAAGTACCTACCAAAAAAAATATTCATATTATATTGCGTAACTTGACGGCATTGTCGACAATATTGCCATCTTATTTCACCTATTTCAGTCAAATGATAGAAGCACTTCTGGGTACAACAAAGCCCGATAAAAATCCAAATTAAAAAAAGCAGATATAATTAATTATATTACCTTAAACTTCATCTTTATAATAAGAATCTTTATACTTATATCTATGATACGTTGTCATCAATGCAAAGTTCATACCTGTAACAATAAAAAACAAATTAGTAAAGGAAGCTACCTCATACATAGACAATATAAATATAATCTCCCACGCATCATTGTTATATTTTATTACACATGTAGGTGTCAACCGCTTGCTTGTAGCGCTCATTGTCTATTGAATATTGCTTTGAATATACCTTTTAGTACAATATGTTAATATTTTGTACGCTTAAATGATAATGTTTATTTTCTGATTTATTTTATTATAGTCTGTTTGAGTCTTTTAACGTATCATCGTTATTGTAATCATTGTCTGCTGATGATTATTATACTATAATAAACTACAAATTTTGTTTTCTTTTAATAAATTGTTTAGATCGGTATCGATTTAATTATCGATATGAGCTGGTCACATACCAAGGAGAACTGTCCGTATTTATGCAAAAAGGAACCAACCAACAAACACGCACTTCTGAGATATTAAAGGATTTACAAAAACATATGCTGATGGGATGGATTAGCTACGCTTAGGTAGACCAAGTGATGGTCGGCCATTAACCAGGTGTAAAGACGATATCCGTGCAGGGATCGGTCAGTGTTAGATACGTGTGGCATGAGATTGGCCGTCTTAGCGTTCACTGAGGCGTATGATGATATAGAACTAGTTTTTATGTCTAGTCTTAGCAACTATAAAACCCGACCTACCTACAGCCATATTGGTCCTCATCACAAGCCGGATACGATATGTTTACTCCCACTTGATCATTCATACACATTAGATACATAAATGCGATCGAGAATCGAGTTCGAGATCGACTACGATCTTGATCAGTAGCTGGCGTTAGTGGGTGAATGAAAATTGAAAGATCAAAATGTTAAACAATAAAAAATGATTGTTTGTAAAGTCGGTTTATCGACGGTAGTTTGACGTGACAACGTCAAACATTACTGCAGTACGAACCGAACTGAGCCCATCGCTCGAGCCGACCATGCCTCTCTCTCGTTCGTTCCGGGCTCTTATGGCGGAACGCTACATGACGTCATATTTTTCGTGCATGCTTAATATCAAGTTATTAGACGTTAAAAAGATAATTGAAGATAATAATAATTCTGATACGTTGAGATTATGCATTAAACAATACAATAATATATAAACGACCGATTGGTTTAGTGGTCAGGGTACTAAGCACTACGTAGCGTTCGCGCGTTTGAATCCCGCAAGCTAATTAATAATTCGTACAAGTTTAATACAAAAAAAAAAGAAATGTCGTATTAGCATGTCGGTGAAGATAAAACAAAATCCCCTACCAGAATGTGCTCAACGCATCAAAAGGAGTTACTTCAAAAATGACAGTCATAGGAACATTTTAAACTTTAATAAAAAAAATAATACGTTTTATCATATTTACCAGAAAGACATCATATTTACCATAAAAATATAATATACTATCGCTTGCCTGCGGCTTAACGCGCGTTAGCAAAAAAATCATTTTTTTATTTTAAATGTATCCCATGTTACTTCTAGCACCTTCGAAAATATGTATAGTTTCATGATTATCGATTGAGTAGTTTTCGCGTGAAAGTGTAACAAACATCCCTACTTTCACATTTATAATATTAGTAAGAAACAAATTTAAGAATTTTAACGTTTATAATTAAAAAATCTTCTATCTTCGAATCAGTAGCCGAAAATCAAGTTTGAAGTGAACGCGGGCTGATATTGTCATATTACTTTTATTACCCACATATCAAAGTCGACATCAAACTAAAATGAGAAATGAAATTATGAATCGCTGTTTTTTGATTAATGTACAAAGCGCAAGCTTGTCATAATGTCAGCTGTCAGGGGCAGACCATAAATTTTGAACAGAATGTTTATAGTACGTGATAATAACAAATGAGGCGAAACAGGTTCAAAAACGCATTGTTTTATTTAAAAATAGATTAGACTAGGATTTTAATTTCTTCTCGAACTCTCTGTCGATTTCTAGTGTTTCGATTTTATTGCTTAGTATTATTTCTGAGCTAAGATTATTTTGTTGGATTAATCCAGGGATCTCATGAACTTTCATATGGTATCTGTAGGATTTTCGAAATAAATAATCTATTCGTAACCGTATCCGAATACGGTAATATAAAACTTTCGCATAAAATTACAAATGCTAATTTGGATTTTGCATTTATGTAGTTATAGTAGGAGGATTTTGACGACCTCCGTGGTTCAAAGGTTCACGCGTTGGCGCTCAAACCCGGAGGCAGCAGGTTCGAATCTCGCCAGGGAACAAAAAAGTTTCTGTGTTCCTGCGATGTGTATTAATATAAAAAAAATATTATTATTATTAATTACTTGTATGGCTTATTATTAAAATAAGTGACTACAAATGTAGACAATAAGTTTATAGAGTATATTACACATTCCTATCAGTATTTTACTATCACACTTCTTAGGTAAATATATATTTAATATCCGTAATAGAAACAGAATATCAGAATATAGAATATCGGAAATAATTTAATAGTAAATTATTTCCGATATTCTATATTCTGTACCGTGAATAATCAATAACATCTCTGAATTTATCATTGATAATATTATGTTTATATACACGCTATGATCCTTAGAGCCCACAGGAATAAAATTTTACTTAAATACTTTACCCTTCGGAAAATAATAATGAAATACATTTATAATATTATGTTTATCAATCAGTTTTGCTTAAAGCGGACTTAAAATCTGCGATCTAAGTTAAAGAAGTTATCTTAGGAGGTCCAACAAGTCCACAATAATATTATAGAGAAATAAAGGAGAATTTAAAAATATATTTCTACCTCACTAAAAATTTTACTCACGTTTTCCTTCGACACCATCCATCTAATTCTATACTTGAATTAGAAACGAATGAAAACTAATGATCTGAACTAAGAGGGTATAATTGCTTTTCTTTTCAATTATTTTAAAAATATTGATGTCTTGAGAGTAGGACGTGACAAATAAACCAATGGACAACGTGACAAACAAAGGATACTGTGGAGATGGCTTTTTTAAAAAATGTTCAAACGTGGAAAACGAACCATGTGATGGTAAGAGGCCAACTTCGCGCATCACTATGATAAATTTTCTACATGAAATTCATGCGGAACCATTTTTTTTTTCAACATTACCTATCTACCAAGATTGTGAATATCGCGAATGTAATATTACATTTACATTTAAGGCGTATTATTACCACCAATACCAGCCAAAACATCGATACCCTTCACAGACATTTACTCAATACTTGGTGTATATGATTGATCATTAAAATATCCTCTTTGGCTGGCAATTTTAAATAGTATACTTCTACTTCACTTCGAAGTATTTCAATATTATTTTAATGTTTTTAGTTGTACATAAATTAAAGTATAGTTTTAAAGTCGGTTTTTGGTTTTTTATTTAAAATTAATTTTATTTGGTCTAAAATTTGATATTTCAATCACAATTAAATTTCAATATCATTTCGGTGACGCGAATCTGTATGATTTTCCCTTACCCAAATTTACTTATCGCGGCTTTAGAAAATTTCACTTCAAAGATATTGAGAAAGTCGTCCAAACGTCTTATATTTGAAGTAAAATCATGAACTCAATTAAATATTGATATGTTAATAATAGGTTCGACCCCAAATTGTAAGGAATTGTATCGCCCGGAAGTATGTAGGTGGAAGCGAACAAAGGAAAGAATGTCACTCGCCGTACCGGGGACTCAATCGTCGACGATTACAATCGCTGGGTATAATTTAAGGGCACATGAAATACGACAGGGCATAATGACAGAAACTGACAATAAAATGGCGTCAAAATAAAGAAAAATATAATGTACAAAAATGTAGGTACATTTACTAGTTTATAACTAATATTCAAGGCCATTTTTTGCTGAAAATGTTTTTAATACTTTATTCCTTACTAAAAATTTTCAACTGTTTCTTGTTGATGTCTCACTTAATATTTACCTACCCCTAAATAATATTTAAGAGAAGGCCTGAGCAGTAGGCGGATAAAGGCTTATGATTATGATGAAATAATATTTAAAAAATAAAAAATAAATGTGGTGTCGTGCGACACCAGGTAGAAACGAAGTTCCTTCGGCTAAAAAGAAAGGTATTTATTATACACTACTCGCTTGTGTATGCGACTGTCGCGCCTGCGCACGTCTCATTTAACGCTTTTTATTCCACGCACTTTTTCTTACGGTTTTACTATCACATTTATTTCAGTTCGGTCGCGCAGCGAAATCCCTATCCCTATCCTATCCCTCCAAGCCTGCCGTAAGGAACTTCGTTCCAAAACTAAATAAATTTATATTAACACTAACCATGTCTTAAGCCTTATGAAGATTTGCAAAACTAAATGCGCGTTTTCGGGACATATCCTGATATGATACAGATTAGCTGAAATCGGAATCTTCTGATAGGTCCTGACCTATCAGAAGATTCCGATTTCAGCTAATCTGTACATATGATATAAAGGACTGTCATAAATAGTACCTTAATCATTTTTAATGTGAGTCATTAAAATAAAACCTATTTGGCATTTTAAATTAATATAAAAGACCTACTTTGACTTCTACCCTTTCTTTGTAACGTGTCAAGTATTTCGAAATTTGACGTTGAAAGAACAAATGATTCTCAACTAGTGTTAAGGACGTTCTTGGAAACGGAACTCAACTCGCTCTCCACACAGCGGTGACCTCTTTAGCCTTATTCCATAAAAACTATATAAACCCAAATGGAATACACAGAATTCAGCGCACAATCTAATTCAATTCTTTTAACTGCCCAGAGACAGTCGGTTCATTTTATGGCTAAAGGACGATTTACGATCACCACATCCCTTTTCTGACATCTTGTTTGAAAACATTCGGTCAGGGACCGAATCTGACGTGACGATTACTAAACTATACGTATGAAGAAAAATGTAGTATGTGCCTATATTTATTTTTTGTATTGTGTATTATTAAAAAAAAGACGGGTTGCACTCCGGGAGTGCCGGCAGAAGTGAAAACTTGATTATTTTCATTTTTGATTTTTTGGAATAGTTAGGGAATAATTTTGAACGAATTGCTTTTATAAAAAAAGGTAAAAAAAAATACGATTTATACGCAAGAAATCAATCATGGTAAAAAAGGAAAATGTAAAAAATTTTCAAAATTTAATTTTAAATTCTTTTCAATTTTTTTTCATACTTTGAAAAAAAATTTAAACCAATTTTAATGAAAATAGATTTAAAAAAATCGTTTTTTTTTAATTAATCAAAACCCTTTAAATTGATTAAAAATATTGAAAATCGAAAGAAAACAATCGATTGTTCGATTAATCGATTTCGATGTTACAACACTACTCTCCAACAGTCTTACGAATTTTCGATCGGCCCACGTGTCCTGACGCGAGTTTCACAGTTTTGCCCATCCCACAAAAGTGCTCAACGCTGCTAAAGAAGATTTCACTTCAAAAAATCTTGTTTACATACATAAAGAACGAACGAACGGTTGAAACTAAATCACCTTCAGAGAGTCATAATTTTCTTTGATTCCTCCGTAATAATAGACAAAAGAATTACAGAACCAAAATTAGGGCAATCTAATGGTAATTTTGATTCACGCTCCGCTAATCAAGTTATTAAGCATTTTCCTTAGTTTCGAATCGAATACTCACATGCATAATATAGGTTTAGGGCCTGTTTCACAGCCTCCAGATAAGTGCCGGATAGGCTATCCAGAACATATTTGACAGAAGGAGTATGGAGTATCTGTCTTATCTGGAGGTTGTGAAACAGGCCCTTAGGTTTAAAGAATTTTATTCTCTCAATAGACATTAACCGTCACTTATAATATACATTCGTTGTGTCATGTGTTTTGTTTTAAACACCCTTCTAACGTATTTGTTTAAAAGTTATTTGTCATTAAATTATGTTCAATTAATTTTGTTTTAAATGCGTTTGTTGAGTGTACATGTTTTACATCTATTGGTAATTTATTGTAAAGTGGCACCCCTTCAAAAGTAACCGTGTGTGCATTTTTTTACCATGATCTGTTCGCACCTTAGGCAGTACAAGAAGGCTAGCCCGTCGTGTGCTTGCTTAGAATAATGTTTAATTTTTGTTAAGCTAACTTCTAAGTACAAAATATAAACTAAGCTATCTTAAAATATTTGTTATAAAACTAAGTTAATATCTTAAACCCCCTCGTAAGTGGTCGTAAAGAACTTTATATAATATTATCGTAAAGAATTTTAACTTTATAATCCATTTTTAAGGGACATCACGCGCCGATGTTAAATTTTATCGCAATTCATAGTCATATAAAAATATACTATAAAGTGCTTTTACAAAAGTGCGAATCGCTTTAGGACTAAAACAATACTTTTCGCCCCAGAACATATTTCATTTTTAAATTATCCCGTGCGGAACGACCTTCGAAACATTACAGATTTACTCCCAGTTAAGAGTGTATTATGAATTATTTTGATCAGAAATAAATATATAGAGGATAGATAAATACATAGAGGTTGTATTTAAGTAGGATAGTAAGATATCCTCGTGGTATTAACTTACTTGTGACCTAAGTCTATGAGATACACTTAGATCTCTATTTTCTTGTGCACTTCACCTTAACAACGTGTATCTTAATGCGGAAGCCCAATATTTGATAGATTAATTTGATAAGGTTATAAGTAAACTGGTGAAACTCTTGTCCTACAGCTGCATTGGGACGGGATAGTGATCATCAAAAGTTTCACATATAAATAGTCTTGGTCATATTATTTAATATATAGGAGATAAAATCACACACATTTATTCTCCACGTTATATTGAAACAACTTTTAATAGCTTATTAAGCTTTTAAATGCTCGATGTATCGGATACTTTACGTGATCTTCCCGTGACTATGGTTGCTGTTAAGTATCCGAACGTTGGCCATGTGAAATATAAACCGCGATAAAATCAGTCAAAATTGTTTCTCCAAGTGTATCATCATGCTCATATCATCTTTAGGCTTTATCCGTCCGCTGCTGAACATAGGCCTTTCTAATAAACGACAAGACGACCGACACTTTGCCGCTAATACGGACCGGCTAGAGATCGTCTTCTCCATATATTACGTTCTCTACGTTATTGATATTAATAGGATCAGACATCAGATGAATTACTGATGATAAGTTTTAATAAAAGTATAAAAGGTACGAATCGATTATTGTAGTTGGTTGCGCCCGCTGCCCGGGGCTGCGTGCACTTCTTCCGCCCACGCTCGCCGACTTGTTCTCACGTAGGAATTTACACGTGCTCGAGTCTCCGGCCGTAATAACGCTCTCGTCGCGTCCTATGCCGGCGGCAGGCCTAGTACAGCATACGAGCGTTTGACAACACACGTGGGCGACGCCGCAACCGATGCATTTTATAACCTTTTTATTCCATTGTCACTCGACCGACGCGACTAAGGAAAAATAAATTTTACTCTTATCTAAATGTCAAATCGTTCGCTTTCGATCGAATCAGTTTCCAAATAGTTTTAATAAATCTCCTTTTAGTGCGTACGCGAGCGATATCAAGAGGCGCGTTATGGGTTCATGCTGCGAGTTATCTTGTTCGGTTGTTGTGCCGGTGTCTGTTCGGCAACAATAGTTTTAATTGAACGTATGTCAATAAATTTGTCGCTCGGGTCCTATCGACGCTGGTGGTCCGGGCCTCTGGTAGGACCCGCGGCGCGACGACACATCCCTAAGGTTCTGTTTCGGATGCCCATTTGTTTTTATCAAGCGCTACCTTGTCTTCATTATAATAAATCTCCCAAAAGGGTTGATATATTAAATTATCTTTTAAGCTTCCCTTGTTCGTTTAATAAAACAACCTCCTTTTATAATTGAATTTATTATTTTAAAAAGTATAATAATAATACCTATGGACGTTTTTAACACCACGTTAATCTGAAATATATTTCATACTTTTATACCATACATACTTGTATAAGATATTCATACAGATATTTAATTCACATCCATAACCCAGAAACACAGATTTTGTTTGTTTCCTGGTGAGATTCGAATCCACTACCTGCGGCTTGAATGTCAACGCACTAACCACTGAGCCACAGCGGTCGTCAAAAATTATGGGTGTATTCATTATTTTAAATCACTCAAGGTTTTTAAAATGTTCCATTAATTTTTCCAAATTCCTGCCATGAGTGAATTTAGTTTTTTCCTCGTAGACTTCCATTAAATTCAGCTTTGTTTTCTCACGGTAGAACCCCGCCCACGTCTCTTTTCTACGAATATAGTTTGGGTGAGGAACGGAATTTTGTGGCCATAATTTAGCTATGACAAAGGCATGTCTTTTTTTTTGATAACGCTTGGAACATCATTATTAACGAAAATAAATCACTATTAGGCCAAGAAAATAGGTCTTTATATCAAAATTTCTAGTTTATGTTTTTGATATAAGTTACTTTGAAGAATTTAAAAACGAATTGAGAAAGTTTATTTTTTAATTTCACCCCTGAGCAGGGGTGAAAAAATATAAAAGTTTTTTATAATAGTTTTTATAATTTTATATTAGTTTTTATAATTTAAAAAAAATTATAAACATCTTAATCTTAATATATATATTTCTTGTGTGCGTGTGTATGTGACTGAACTCCTCCTAAACGACTGGACCAATTTTGATGAAATTTTTTGTGTGTGTTCGTGGAGATTCGAGAATGGTTTAGATTCACAAATCAGACCGGCAGATGGCGCTGCAGTCGGTATCTAGGTTATTGATCTGTACTGCCACTATCGATTCGTATCTAAAGGACAACGTCTGTGGGGTCCGCTAGTACATTAATATGACACTAAGAAATCTTTGAAATTTCCAAACTTCGTGTAGTTGGCTTTAGAAAGGTTTTTTTTTTAATTTCGCCGTCGCCGTTCAATGGATCCATCGCACGTTCCACATAACGCTGATGACGGTTGGCGGGTGGAATTCGGAATGAAGTAATCCGTCAAAGTGGGCAATAAGCTAATAACAAGTAAAAAACCATTTGGTCCGATAATTGTGAACGTAAACCTAATTGTGATACCATATCTATATATTGGAATGGTTTTACAACTGAGTGAAAGAGAGAGAATGAAGACCACATTTGGAACAAACAATTCACACCTGATAATCATCTCCAGAGAATACCGCCGCTACATCACCGTGAAATCACAAGGACCGGTCACTTTATGCCGGAAAAGGAATAATTAAGTTTACAAGTCACTTCTAAAGGGATAAAAAGTTTAAAGCTTTTATTCTCGATTTATTACCATCAGTTTACTAACGCGAGTGCTAACATGTCCTTGTATTTTATTGTGTACAGTACAAATATGAATCTAAGATCAATCCGAAGATAATTTTGATAAGATTTTTTACGAGATAAGGGAAGTGGGATTAATTTTAGCATTGCACTAATTTTACTTATTTATGCGTGAAATTAGCACAACAACTTTTGAAACTTTTTACGAAATAAATCGTGTTATATTAAGTTTTCATATGCCGTGACAGATACTTTACAGTTTACAGCAACCATGGTCACGGGAGGGCTAATATACTGACTAACCTATAGAAATTCTCATTTTAGGACCTGTTTCACAATCTCCCTTTAAGTTCCCTATAGGCTATTGGCAACATATTTGACAGATGTTTGACAGATACTCCATACTCTATCTGTCAAACATCTGTCAAATATGTTGCCAATAGCCTATAGGGAACTTAAAGGGAGATTGTGAAACAGGCCCTTAATAAACTTATTTTCTACTTAAATCAACTTGTCGGTTAACATTTTTTTTGAAGAGAAAATGTAAGAAAGGTTAGTAAATTAGCTAGTGAACTACTACTTAAATATCTTAAAAAAAGAAAAGTGTATGCAAATAGTTTGAAATACATTTTATAATAATCATCATCAGCCTTCATCCCTGCTGGACCTATACCTCAATCAACGAACGCCAAAGCGAAAGATCCCTTGTCACTCGCTAAACCGGCTACTGCAAGGAGATCGTCATCCCATCTAGTGGCCGACCAACATCTTTACTTTTACGTACTAAAAAATCTATGATAATCTCTCAACTACTGAACTGATTTTGATAAAATTTTAGACATATCGTCTAGACTTGAGGGTCGATGCTTGAGACATTATATGAGGCGCTGTTTTTTGTTGCAGGACGACTTATTGACTTGATTGATCTCTTATATAAAAAAGTAAAGTAAATTATCAACTTTTTATGTCCCACTGCTGGGCACGGGTCTCCTCCTCGAAATCAGGCGAGGAGGGTAATGGGCTATAGTTCACCGATGCGCTGGCCCAGTGCGGGTTGGTGAACTTCATATACCCTCAAAGACTTTAAATATCATCAGGCATGCAAGGTTTCCTCACGATATGCGAACCAACAGTGAGCGAACGATGGTCTCGTGTTTATTGCAATTAGAATTTAGAAAACCGCATTTTAAGGCACACACGCGGCGGGTCAGGATCGAACCCGCAACCTCTCGCATAAGAGGCAGAGTCCATCCACCACTGGACCATCGTCGCTCTCAATCGATCTCTAAATACGTCAATAATATTTTTTTATTTAAAAATCCTGATATAAATGCTGTTGCAATTTTATTGTTTCCTACAATATAATTTGTACCGTTATTGTTTAGCTATTTGCTCGCTCACTTAATCGCTTTGTGACACTCACGTTTATAGTTATCAAGCTAGATTCTAAGTGTCATTCTGTACCTAAGCACTTAATTCAAGTTATAACAATATATTACATCACAGAGCTGACATAGACCTTACTTGAACATAACGGCTTGTTTATACTTAGTCTTCACTTAAGCATCAACTGTCACTCTTGTTATAACATGTTAAATATACCGCATTTTAACACTTCGCATTAATTTTAACTTATTAAAAAATTCTAGGAATTATTAGATCACTCTTAGATTTTATTCGGAGAACTTAATTTACATATAACGTCAACACAAAAGATAACCGCTGTCAATAATAAGTTAAGGGCTAAAAAATATTTGTAGAAAAAAGTAGTTCGAAGGGCATCCGTTTTTTGTTCGCATTCTTATTGAGAGTGGTAAATATTTCTTCTTACATATTTCATTCATCGCTATCGTCACAGGTATATTAATTTTTAGTAATAATTAAAAGAATATACCTTCATCATCATCAGCCTTTATCCGTCCACTGCTGAACATAGGCCCTCTCAATGAACGCCAAGACGACCCTATCCCTTGTTACCCTAATCCAACACTGACAACAACGGAGATCGTCTTCCCATCTGGTTAATGGCCGACCAACACTTCGTCTACTTAAACGCGGCCTCCACTCTTGAACCTTAATGGCCCATCGGCCATCCGTTCTTCTGAGTGCGTGACCAGCCCATTGCTACTTCAACGTGCTTATTCTTCGCGTGATATCGGTAACTTTAGTTCTCTGGCGGAGGTCTTCGTATATACCTTTATATGATAGCTTGATTATTAAACTCTTAAGCGAACTTTAACTTTGAGTCTTGTATTGTTAATACTCGTATTTTGCTCAAGATGTAGCGGCATAGCACAAAATATCTACTAAACAATTGCGAACACATTTTATCTAAAAGTATTCATGTGTGTTGGATCCGAATAGCAAGAGATCGGTCGTCGTGGCGCTCCTTGAGTGAGGCCAAGACTGAACATTCAGCAATGGCATAAAGGCTGATGATGATGATGATGATGATGAAAAGTGTTAAAGTCCATCTCAATGTTGCTATGAGACGCAACTGTAACATTAGGATATATCTCATTGTATTTATGAGATAGACCTGTCACAAAGCTAAATCAGTTCGCTCTAGCTCGTGTCTGAGTAAGCTAAGCAAAAGTGGCTATTTTATGGCGGGATTAGCTTTTTATGGTTATCCTCACAGCGCTCACACAGCAATGGAGTATATTTTATTATGTGTATATAACTTTACTCACCTTATATGAAATATAGATAAAGCAATGATATAACAATAGTGTAAAATAGGATTACTGTTGTTAAAATGAAAGTACTCTATTTGAACTTATATCAAACTTATTCTTTAGAATTTAAAGATACATTATTTTATACTTAAGAATCAGCTTTACAAGAAAATAAATCACTTATACTTATACTCTTAATTTATGGTAACGATAAATATCTTAAAATAAATTTAAAATAAAAACTAGAAATGCAGCAAAAAAAAAAATATTACTTTGATTCATTAATGTCATATGAAATTCTGTTAAAATTAGTCTCTATCTATAATTTTTCCCATCTTCATATTATAAAACTTCGACCATTAAAAAAACGTAATAAGCCGCGATAAAATCCATAAAGGCATTTCATTATAATGAATAAAATAAATTAAAAAAAATTATACAATAGAAAATAATTTATTATTTTAGTTTTTATTCCCTAAAAGTGTACTAGCATTAACGAAGTCGACAAAGCTATAAAGCCCATATGGGCGCCACAGAGATATTATTTACAATAGGTATGCTAAGTAAGCATTAATGCACGCCGCATATAACATGTAAACACATCGTAAACTACATTTACCTTTTATGATAGCCTTAACACGCTGCACTCTCTCTCCGTTAATAGGAACGGGGTTTATAAGCAGCTTAAGATTTTTTGATAAGCTATTACCAAATAAAATCGCAACCCAACCCTTTTTCACTGAACAAACTTTCCGCCAAGAACCACCTTCTAACACCACATATCCAAGATTTGAGTTTTTCACACCATAATTCATATAACTACTAAAGTAATCAATGTCTCCTTTCAAAACTCTTCGGACGTACACTTTGTAATACGCGTTTTTTACGCCATCCGCATTCTTCCTATAGTTCACACTCGATATTTTACCCGTGAAAATATATTGCGAATTAAAAATAACACGACGAAGCGTGCGCTCGTTATCAAAAATAGTCCTATTGTAAAAACACGTGTACGACAGGCCATCGTCGATTTTTACGGAATTTCTTTTTTTCACTTTTCCTATAATTGCCAGTTCCGCTCCAACGACTGCAATTATTGTGATAAAAATATAAAATTTTGGCGCCATTATTATGAATTAATTTAAAATCATTATTGTTGGTTCGAATATTTCGCATGTGAAGTCATGTTTAGAGTATGGTGCGCGCGCGCTGCCGTTTCGATCGTAACTGGAGGTTTATCTGCTTGATGCTTGAAGCCTGTTTTGTTATGTTAATCCGTAGTCTCGTCACTACAGCCCTTGTAAACAAAAAATAAAGTCTCAAGCCTATGGCAGAATTTGTAATACAATCCCTGTGTTAAAGCTTTTGCAATTAAATTACTACGGTACTTAACTTAGTGAAACAATTAACGTGTAATAAAATGTCTCGTATATTTATTTGTTTGGGATATTTTCTTAACGTTGAAATCATAACGGGTGTTTTTATCGTATCATCATCATCATAATCATCAGCCTTTCTCCGACCGTTGCTGAATATAGGCCCTTCCTAAGATTATATGAATGTGTGGACGTGTGTCGCCGGTGAAGGAAAACATTGTGAGGATACCTGCATGCCCGATGAAATTGAAAGTCTTGAAGGTGTGTAAAGTTCGCCAACCCGTATTGGGCCAGCTTATCGGTGAACCAAGACTCATAACCCTCCTCGCCTGATTTTGTGAAGGAGACCCGTGCCTAGTAGTGGGACATACTTTACTTTTAAGAGGTAGTGCCATGCTGCTCTGCAGCCAAATTGGGCCGGCACGACCGGTTTTGGTACCTCTCGCTTACCAGCGTAAAGTGACAGTTATGCTGTCGCGTTTTGTGTTGTTTATGAGTTTCCGGTGGCCCATTAGGGGGATAGAGAAAAGGAGGGCAACGCATGTGCATAACCTTTGGTTATGTGGATGTTAATGGGCGTCGATAGTCGCAAGGCTTCGACTGTTCGTTTACCCTCCTATGCTATAAAAAAATGCTTTTTTTAAACGCTAATTTTTTTAATGTCGTAAGGAGGCAACCGAAAAGTTCGGGCCTTGTTGTGATTACCAACGCCCAGACATCCGCATAACCAAAGGTTGTGCAGATGCATAGCGTTGTTTTATAAGATTGTATGAATATATGTTTGTCAGTCTTTCACACAAAAACTGCTGAATATTTAATGAAACTACAAAAGTATATACTCATCCAAATATCAGAACCTATAATTTATAACTACTCCCACGGGAATGAGCAGTACGCGGGGGAAACCGCAAGGCGCTGCTAGTTCTTAATAGAGCCTAAATTAGAGGCCTAAATGTGACATGATGTGAGGTATCGTCAATCACAGGATTTATGATTATTCTCTGACGTGCAATTGATGGTTCTATTCAATGGAAACCGTAGCCACGGATCTCATCTCTACTGTACTCGTGGTACAACTAGTACTTGAATTGATAAGTCTTGACAGAACTCAGAATAGATACTATTCATAACAATAATCATATTTCAATTTCTTCTAAATTGTATTTAGATCTTAAAGTTTGCCTAATATTATGATGGTTGAGATTTCTGTGTATATGATTTAATTTAATAAAAACCAAAAACATTTTTTTTAAATTAATTAATGTTTTTTTTCGGCGAGTTTCACTTTGTTACCTAAGAAATAAGGTATTTTGCATCAAAATTCGAGGAAATTGCAGCCGCGGAAAAACATAGCTTATATAAACTAGCTGTTGTCAATCTCTTTGCTTGCGTTAACTTGAAACACTGTTAATTTGAAATTACAAACAGATGATAAATCATACATGGTGTTTCATTTTTTTCCTATTGCTTTACTATTAACTTTGTTGGAAAAAATAACTTTTTCTTTTGTGTATATTCTAGTTACGCTATCCCTAAGTCGTAACACGCGATGTAAAAATATTTGATAGTGCCACATACACCCTGTATAAGGATTAAAAGGGTTTAAAAGTTATTATAATTGCGGCCACATTTATCTGTTTATCAGGCACACGTCTCGGGTTGCGGAGGCGTCAGGACCCGATATGCAGTGACGCGGACTTACAAACAAGCCGGGACGAATGCGCTAATGAAGTAACTTTACCTCTTTTTAGAAGCGAACATTGTGATTTTAATTGGAAGACTTAAAAACTTTGCCATAGAATAATGTCACATGGTTTTATAGGAAGCGTAGGAAGAGACAAGCCCGTCGCCTACTCGGAGGTTTTATTGTGACAGTGGGATCGTCGAACAGAGTTATTCATCAATAATTGTCGCAATCTATGACTGGATCGATAGATAAATCATTGATAGGAATAGACGAGAGATACTACATAGTAGATAATATTGAAAGATTCGTTTTTTAGTATGTGTAATTCAATTTTCCTATATATTTTTTTTCGAATGGACCTATGCTGTTGGCCTTAAGGCCTTTAAGTTCCATTGGATTTCCTAAATCAACCATTTTGTAGTAAATAAATATATTATACCTTATTATTATAAAATGCTGCTTTTATTAATTATCCTTTTTTTAAAAACGATAGGATAATTTTGTAAGTGCCATGCGGCATTGCAGGCGAATTAGGTCAGCACGAATTATCGCACACATAAAAGGCGTAAAGTTACAGCTATGCTGTTGCGTTTCGTGAAGTCCAGGGACTCATTGAAAGAAGGGGGGCAACGCATTGATCGCAACTGCATTTCCTCTGGTTGTACGGATGTGTATGGGCGTTGTTACACGACAAAACGTATTTAATATGGTAATCACATTCTTATTGATTTAAACATCAGAAGTGAAAATGCGTTTTAAGTATAAACATTTATTATATTATCCATAAAGATATCAATATTAAGGTTTACAGGTACATATTTTAAGATATATTCTTACTCACACTGCCCATACATTTACACATTAAAATAAACAATGGCTTACGTGACCTTACAATACAATTCGGGCAGAGCTTCGCCCTTCTCAAACTCACAGATGCGAATGACCTCTCTAACAATTATACCCCGCTATTTAAAGGCAAACTTAATGACCTTCATAACGCTCGGCCGTCCTACCCACACTTTGACAATGACTACGTGACGCCACACGCAAGTAAACTGGAACCTGTTCCCCGTTTCAGACTTATAGCCGCCAGATGGCGCTACGGTTGCTAACACGGCCATCCTGCATCGTGCATGCCCTCAGGCACGATATTTCCACACATCTAGTCACACAAGAAATATATTAGTATAGAAACACAAATTAGTTTGTTGCTCATAAACCGTCTCGATTATCATGACTTTATTAGGCTGGTGCTAGTTTCGTTCGTACGCGTAAGCTTATTGTACCTTTAGTCTTAGGTTCCAATAAACGTACGAAAGAAAGAATCACCACCATGACCCTAGTCTATTCTTTATCTACATGGCCACGGTTCACCTTTATGCTTAGGCAAAACCAACTAAACTTTTAGCACCGTCCCTTTAGTCTTAGGTGACGTCTAGTAGTTAGTTTCTATTAGGCCAATAAGATAAAGAAAAAGGTAACATAAAATAAAGAAAAAGGTAATTTCAAAATAATGTCACTTTGAACTATTCATTTGCCTATCTACCACACAATACTATTATACTTATTATTCATTCAATTATTTATAACCTGACTTTACCAGTTCAACATTACCTGAATATTATTGGAATAAGTACCTCACTGCCTCTTAGATTTGATATTCTATAAGTCTTTCCACAATTTATTTTAATATTATCTAAAACGTTTTTAGGTAGGCCCGAAGCCTATAATCATGAGTGTTGGCATTTAATTAAAAAAAACCAAAAATTTTAGTTGCCTCTCTTAAAAACACACGCAACTGGTCACAGTAACTATTTATTAGGAACATAACGCACATCGTGCCTTGCAATCTTTAGCTACCCAACATGTCGGCGTTCCTTTCGTCATCATCAAATTACAAATCTCTTAACTCTTAAACAACATAATTGGAAACCCTCTATTCTGATCACACGACTCGTTATCTCACTGCTTTTACACTCATATTCCTTTAAACACACTTGAATAAAAAGCGTTAATCCTTACCAAACCACTTTAAATCCTTACCACAATAAAAATAACACATTCTTTTAAAGGATATTTCGTCACACTTCAACGTACCAAAATAGTCTTAACTTCTTCTAGTGATCAATACCTTTTAAATAATCTGTCATCATACTGAACGTACCAAGTTCATCTTAACCTCGTCCAGTGATCAATTCCTTTTGACAAACCTTTCATCAGACTCCACGTACCAAATTAGTCTTCTATCATCTAAAGAGCACTTCCTCACACTAGAACATTCAACACACAAGATCTTCTCTTTTAATCAAATACTTAATATTATTATGTAAAACATTTTATCTTGACCTAAAGAGCACTTGCTATTAAAAGACATTTTGTACCACTTCGAATGTGTCAAGTTCCACTTTCCATACAACTATTTTTCTCCTTCACTATCTCTTATACAATATGTCTTCGAATTATATTCCATCATATCCTCATTTTACTATTCATAAATGCACTTTTAACACTGCTAAAAGCTGCTCATTTTGTCCATTACTCGTTTGCCTCTTATCCAAAACTAGACCCTTTACCACATTGTACAAAGTAAGCTATACGAAATTAAGTTACCACATGGTTTTATAACTCCAGCAATACGCACGCAATAATATATCTACAATTATCCAGCCAAGTAAAATACGCGACTGTCCACTTAAAAATCACAAATCACTTAATAACATTTAAAAAAAAATTGAATCGCTTTCACGCTTTGTGACAACAGCTATATCAGACAAGATTAACATACCAGCTGTGTTTGATCCATTACTCAACCATTCACAAGACCACATTCGCACTGTATCGCATTGAGTCGTCTTGACCATGATATCAATATTAAGGTTTACAGGTACATATTTTAAGATATATTCTTACTCACACTGCCCATACATTTACACATTAAAATAAACAATGGCTTACGTGACCTTACAATACAATTCGGGCAGAGCTTCGCCCTTCTCAAACTCACAGATGCGAATGACCTCTCTAACAATTATACCCCGCTATTTAAAGGCAAACTTAATGACCTTCATAACGCTCGGCCGTCCTACCCACACTTTGACAATGACTACGTGACGCCACACGCAAGTAAACTGGAACCTGTTCCCCGTTTCAGACTTATAGCCGCCAGATGGCGCTACGGTTGCTAACATTGATAACTACAGCAAAAAAAAATCAAATTGACAATCAATATGACTACAAAACTATTTAAATTATTTTATTTATCATATACCACAAGTTATTTTTCGCTTCGCCGAACGACAAAACTTGCATTCGCTTTTTTTAAGTGCAGACTAAAATAATGTTCCAATTTAACTTAGTTTTGTCGAGGGAGATATTAAAAAGGAAAATGCTTTTAGCGACGCGGTAGTGAATGACTAGTCATTATGAAATTCTCATGAGGATTAGCTGACATTTTTTGTTAAAATTCACTGCGCATTTATCTTTACTCCGCTTAAAATCAAAATTAAATTTAAAGTATATTTTTCCATCACTTGAACTTAAACTCATTTTAAATTGCTTTTTTAAATATGAAATTACTTTACACTTTATTTTTTGGATTTGTAAAGATTATTTTACATTACGCAATGTATAATGACATGTACCTCATTAATGTGTTCTATAATATTTATATTATGATAATTTATTTCAATTTTACACTCATTTAATCCTACGCTTATGCGATATTTAAAAAATTTCAAAATCGCTTTACCTATTTATCATACCTATAAAATTATATTACCTGAATACTACGAATACTTTTTTTCAGCAGTTTACACTGATCCAAGAGTCCCTCCTCATTAGGAGGTTGACTCAGTTTTTTTTTTTTGACATTCGAAAACTTTAAATGCGAGATTCTGCTTTATTGTTACACATTGTTTATGCGAATTTCACCTAATGTAATAAAATCTTTTTTTGCTAATTTGAGTCCGAAACGTCGGGCGTGTAAAATTCAGTCGTTATAAATCGCTTTAAAATCAGAAAAAGTTTCATTATAATGGTGGATGCATTTCAAATACCTAGAAAATTTAACGATAATATTGATAAAGTCCCGAAGAAGGCTATCAAAATCACACATCTGCTTATATGTGTAAGTCTAAGTGAACACGTGCAACGTAAACTTGGTTATAAAACACGCTGTATAAGAAGCCCGCTCTAAAATATGGCCCCGTCGAATCATCATGCTCGGGTGCTGTATAGGAATGCAATCTAAGCATAGCTGGGGCAGACATCGGTCGATAATTGCATTTTGTGGTCGCCGAACGCTCCACTTCGCGGGAAACACGCGCGATCGAATGGAACGCAAACAAACTTTAGTTTTCTTCCACAAATTTCAATCGGATAAACAACTGATGCTGCGAAATGCTTTCATACCTTGGAGTAGTGTAAATATCGGCGTGTGTCTTAAGATTGCGTGCGTGTAATGAACTTATTGTAGGTACTTTAGATTTTTTGTTCTTAGTTTGCAGTGCACTTGAACAAGCTTAGAATTATTTTATGATATAAATTATATTGGGTGGCATAAAAGGATACTACATTTTATGCCACCCAATATAATTATAATTTACACGTACGTAGATAAATCAATAAGCTTTTGAAATAGACTGTATTAATATTAAAATAGCATGTGATGGAAAAGCAAATAATTGGCCCTAAAAATTGCAGAAAATTCAATAAAGCTAGAAATTTTTGACCGTGAATTGAAAGAAGTCCTATTTAAAAATACTAATAATCGTCATCTGATGACCATCATCACCATAACCTTTCCATAATCATAATTCCTTCACCTAAGTAATATTATCAATATAAGTTATTTATATATTTAAAACAAGAAAAACATTTTTTTATTTATTTCACTTTAAACTAATATAAATCCACACTATACAAAACAGCGTATACAGCTTAATTTACTATCAGCTAAGGAGGCGGCAATTTATCTAGTAATATTTATGGAGGACATGTTTAAAATACCATAAAATCTCTCCAGCAAACAAAGTTTAGTATGTGAGTCTCAAAGTAATACAGCTTGCCGGTAATGGCCTAAAACTATTAAGACACTATTTCTTAATTAAACAGTATAGCGCCAGCTTTATAAAGACAAAGGAGTCGTTAGGACGAGTATTCCTAAAGGTTTTATTTAAAAAGGAACGAACTTATCATTGTTTATGTCCAAGGAGAATATAGACTAAAATAATTTAATGCTAAAGAGCGAATGGAATTTAATTTTAAAGTAAAGGAATTATGTAATTTGAAAGATTATTAAATGATTATTCAAATTATCTTCATTTCAGAAGCACTAAACTCATATAAATACGTGTTCATGAGGATGTAATTTTGAACAAAATCATCCTTGACATTATTTGATTTTAACTAATATCTAAGGAGATTAGATTAAAAGTCTTCGAAAGTATGTAAAGTTCTAGCTTATTGGTGAATTATTTCTTAGAATACTCGTCGCCTGATTTTAAGAAAAATACTTGTAAAATGGCATAGAGCAGATATAAGGCTGTTTGATGATGATTAAATATAATAAACTCATGGCTTTAAGACACTGAGCACATTTTTAGATAGAAGTAATAAAATTATCGACGAATCCTCGGGTACTTTGCGGCACTAGGATGTTTGACATCTCAGGTAATAAAATGTTTCAGAAACGTCAAGAATATAAAACTATAATAATCATTATTTTATCAGCTATGCACCGCTAACTGAATGATATAAGCTTACACCAAGGAACGCCAAAAAATAATGCTTTTGTGTTCGAAACAGTTCAAGCAAACGTATATGAATAAATTAAATAAATTTTAAAAACAACCGATTACAAGATTTTTATGGAAGTTAAAATGTAAATGAGTGACAAATCACTCGAACCATAATAAAGAATATAATATTACCTATTACACCTCATTCATCAAAATTGGATAAGTATTGTAGGCGCTACTATCTGCATTGATACCGCGATTTACATATTTTCCCGTGAAACAGCTTTGCTGTCTTTTAGAAACAAAATAAAGACAAGAAGTGTAGACTTGCCGAGGCCACCCTGTCGTTAAGGAGATCATGTTGCCAGCAGATCCGAGACCCTCATAAAGCGGCTGAAAGCGCTCGCAGCTGGTTTAGTGGGGAAGTTTCCCAAATGAGAGTCCAACCAGCATCATGATTAATCATCTCCCTTATTTTCGAATTTATCTATGATCAGATCTAACTCGGAGGAGCGAAGAAATATGTTTTAGTAAATGTTAATAATTATCCTGTAACATTATAATCCAAGTCATAAATAACAAACCGTGACTACCAGAAGTATAACAGTTGCAAACTGCGTCAGCCGCAAAAATGAGATGGCCACGCCCAGCGGCGAGATTAAACGTCGGCCAGTCGCCTGCCGCTGTCATTCGCTAAAATATTGTTCCACATAGAACCGCCAGTGAAATAAAGTGCTCCCACCGTCGATAAGAATATAAAATACCGAAAGCATTATCTCAAATCAAATATTAATAAGAGAATTTCCATGTAAAGGAAAGAATCAGCGACACTTTATCGTATATACTTATATTAGTACCGTAGTTTGGGTACGAGACAAAATAATGGTTATGGCTGACAGAT
The DNA here is from genome assembly GCA_905333005.2 of Lycaena phlaeas. NCBI lineage: Eukaryota > Metazoa > Arthropoda > Insecta > Lepidoptera > Lycaenidae > Lycaena > Lycaena phlaeas. The sequence continues at coordinate 11,408,843 of HG995171.1, read as the reverse complement.
TCGCTTGTCCGGCAAAAAAAGACAATGTAACTACAGTGCTAAATCTGAACAAAGTGTCGATAGTTGCATGTCAGCCGAGTTCGTAGTCAGTTACGACTAAAGAAATGAACGACAATTTGTACCCTGTGACTGCGGCATCGCTCGGACACAATACAACAATTTCGACGTTATTCGTATAGTGAACTGGAAAAGGTAAAATATTGTTCCTTCAAAGAAGGCCCTCAATTTGTTGAAATTGGTTTTTCAAATAAAATATTTTTAGAAGTTGCGAAATGTAAATCATTTTGAAAGTTTTAAGAGGCATTTTAAGTTATAGCCGCAAATACTATGAAATTTCTCATGCCGTATTTCATTTTGTCTTGAGCATTTCTATAACTATTTAAACTAGACGTTTTTCTATGTATTTTCCATCTTGGAATCTTTCTTGCTTGCTCCTTTTGACTTAGTTTATGACAACTACAATCATCGTCGCTTAAGAGCAAATTTCTTCAACAACTATCAAATTATGTGATGAGAATATAACATGAATAAGTAATTGTATTCCAATTATATTATAATACTTTCAAGAATCGACTTGAATACAACTGACTCTGTAAATGGCATCACGCAATAAATGAACAAGCATTATTCCTTCTTTCATAATATTCGATATAATATTCTAAGCCTCCCTTGATGCATGCCAAGACGACCAAGTCCTTGGCACTCGCATTCAAATCGGAAATCATCTTCCCATCTCGTTAATGTCCGACCAACGCTTCGTTTACTAAAAACGTAAACTTGGCCTAATTATGAATACATCATATTTACATTAATAATATAGACCCTTACATTTACCAGGCGCACCTTTTTTTTGAAATCCTCAGCTAAGCCTAACAAAATAAGGACTAATAATTTGTCAATAGACAAACTTAGGGAGTTGAAGGACTCTATATATCTCTCAAGGAAAAAATACATAGGCATATCCACAGTATTCTTTCGCAGCAATCTGTAGAAGTGTCGTATGGCATGCGAAGAGAAATGGTTCACAAATTGCGTACGCCTGACTACGTCCTGCGATAGCGCTCCAGTCTACCCACCTTACTATAACACTTTTATTATACATTTTGAAACTTTTACATTTTGTTATTAGCATTTATATTATTCGCAGAAGTTTCGCAAGTAGCATTCATTTTTTTTTATTTCGATGTCTCCGTAAAAATTAATTGTAATAAATAAATTGGGTGTCAGGCGGCAATCTTTCATGGCGAACGTTAAGCTGCTTAATGTGCCAGTTGAAAATTAATGTCACACCTGCGAAGTGCCAGCAAAAAATATTTTTAATAGGTCAGTAAATCGAGTTACATAGGAATCCACTTTGAAAGCTATTTATAATATAGCGTGTGGTCTCACTAATACAGCTTATTAAAATAGACATTTATTTAATGGAGTTGTAAGTACATCGATTAATATTTGTTCGATTATCTGGCGAGATAACTGAAGGTTTGAAATTTTTATTTAATTAACTCGGTGCTTTTGTAATATTTCCTTTGGGATAAATTTTATCAATCGAAATAGAACGATTAAGTCCTACACAATACGTCGAGCACGAATATTTGTACGATACGACGATACCAACAACAAGCCCCAGAAAGTTGATAGACCACTAAGGCCTGGGAACTGAGAAACATAAAAGAAAGCATTTCATCCTGACCTTAGGTTTCTTGGCTAATTAGCCTAAAGGTTATATAAAATATTGTACGGTCGTAGCAATGTGTGCTGTTTCGTTCCTTCGGCGCGTGTGTATCAGATATCCCGCAAGGAAGCCCGCACTATTTCTTACTTTATTTCTTTTTGTAGGTAAACATGATTTACATGTAAAAGGTATTATAATGAACCCCACCACGGTTCAGGCCTTGTCGTGGCTGTGGGGCTCAGTAGCCGAGCCTTGTGGGATACAAGAAGAGGGGGCAAAAGAGCAAGGGGCAAGGGATGAGGACGGGAACCTTGCGTCATTGTATTGTCCCGAGGTTAGGAGGGGTTGTTCTGGGATGCGGGGCAACCCCTCTGTGAAGGTAGCGTCGTTCCCCTGAGGGACTGAAGAGCCGTCGAGGTGACCTGTTTCTTATAGATCTTATAGATCCGGGGCACCTCACCAAAGGCGGCATTGGTGGCACTCGCCGGGTTTTAGTGGATAGAGCTGCGCCCACTTACCAGCTTTCGGGCGCAGCGAGTCCCACATACCCGCGAGATACCTAAGCGCATTTCCCGACGTAAAATAAACGACCTTCTAAAATTACTTCTTGAAACTTTTCTTTTTTTATGAGAATAAATATAAAGAGTTTTATATATTAGTGGATGTATATCTTTAATAAGCTGGCTGGCTATATGTATGTAAATTATTCAAATTAAAAACTGCTATCAAAAGCTGATGTGACAGTAGCAACCTTAAATAAAGTCTTAATTTTATTCATTTTAAAGCACTTTATTGTAGCTTATAAATGTTTACATCCAATAGAGCTATAAAATGTGTTTTTTCTTATTTACATTATTCTGATAATCTTTTAATGTTATCATTAAGTATGCTGTTTTGAGATGTATTTTATGGTCTTGTATAATCAACTGTTATTTTAAAGACAATTTCCGAGCTAAGCACTTAAAATGGATGCGAATAATTTGTGAGGTCGTTTAAAAATAAATATAGTCTGAATGCTACAAGCAGAATCAAGAACGCTTTTAAAAATATACTTCTTGTTCAAACGCCAGGACAATTTTCCAAGCGTTCAGTGTCGGCATTCGCATGGAATAAACGATTTGCTAGAGACAAATAAACATTTCTTCTCTCGTTATTATCCCCTTCTTGCCCTTTGTCCCTTCCTTTTAAGGAAAAACGTAGGACCGACGTGTTGGGTGAATTAAAGACAACTATCACACTATTTACATTTATTTGTATAAAGGATGCGTGTTCATGTAATGAAAGTACAACAATGTTTTCAGATTAGTAAAAGATTAACTACGGTACACTATTCTTAGAAACAAAGTCCGTGTTAAAACAAATTTTTAACACTTTTTAATAACCTCTCTCCTACTTATTTCATTATAGAACGTAACACTTTTACATAGCATAAAACAAAGTCGCTACCCGCTGCACTATCTGTATGTACGTATGCTTAAATCTTTAAAACTACGCAACGAATTTCAAGAGTTTCTAATGTCATGTCGTAGATAAGCGCATTTTTTGGGTATACATTGCAAGCGCTAGCTAAACTTTACGAGATAGATCAAAATAATGTACTGTATTGCACACCTCAAAATGTGGTATAATATGTCTATCTCTTTAGAATAACCCATCAACATACGTACAGACATCGGGTAGCGACTTTGTTTTATATAAGTAAAGATCAACATGGCACGCGTGCGAAGCCGGAGCCGGGTCGCTAGTAAAAAATAAAGTCGAATGATATAACATTCAAAGAGTTTTTTTGTAAATACCTGAGAGGCCTACCTTTATGCCTAATAAAAGGAATTCGCTATAAAGGGACAATGTGCAATGACCGAGTCAGGGTAAAATGTCAAAGAGGGGAAAATGTGAACGCAAAATTGCGTTGACGTGCCGCGTAACTAAGACGGCCATTCTGTGTCACGGCGTTCGGGTGGTCTCCGGCCCACTTAAAAACAATTCAAACGGATCCATCGCGACGGGGATAAGCGGCTCATTATTCACTAAAAGCCCACGGCGTGCCCGACCGGCTAATTTGAGGCTCTGTTTCTTTGCCCTAGGCTTTGACGTTCTCTTGAACTACACGGATAACAGCGCGACGTCAGATTAATTCGCACAATCAGTGATAAACGTGCCTTTTTAAAACCCCGAATCGGCCTCAAACAAATGCCAAGGAAAAATCTTGATTCCATAAATAAGAGAAAGAAATTAAAATGGGCGTCAAGGATTAAAAGATTTGGTTAATGATATTAAAATTTGAATTATGAGTAATTTCAAATAGAATAGAATAAACATTTATTGAGAAAAATACACTGCTACAGGTACTTAATCTAATACATACACACACACGGCACATAATATATGTATATATATTTTTTAAATAAGAAATTGTGGTTAAGTACAAAATCACACACTTAAAATAAGAGTAGTAATAAACATACATTTGAAAATTTTCACAAAATATGCGACGGAAAACGCACAATAGTGTAATGTAGTTCCTCAAAAGGTAAACTCAGTGGTGATTGTGGCGTCCGGGGAAGCCACAATCCTGATTTTACGTGGTTCCTTAGTATTACTTCAAACTGATGCTATTCAAATAACCTATATACCTGTCATAGCTTTATTTATTCGTTTTTCATCATTATCAAGTACAACGACTGTCAAATGTTTATTTATTGACAGACAGATTTAGGGGCAAAGTTTTTTTTAAATTACTGCATTGCATTTTACGTCAAATGTTTATTTATTGCTAGGGCAAAACCTTTTTTTTAATTACTGCATTGCATTCAAACACCAGAATCTATTCTTTTTTTAAATTTTAAATATGCTTCTATGAGACTTCTAATGTAAGCTGTAACATCAATAGCATTATAAAGAACAAATTAGCCCACAACAATTGACATTATTAATAGTTTGTCCAGCAATATAGAAATAGGTTGTTAATTTAAAAGTTGATCGTTAGAATGTTCCTAACTCATTTCTCACTCGTTCCAAACAGTTATCGTAGTAGGTACTTGGTTATGGTCTAATGAATTGTTGGCGGATTAGATATCGTCAGTTTAATTATAAGTTGCGATAGTACTGACTAATGGCACTTAATCGTTTTGAACGTTATGAGATCGGTCACACAAATCATCCCATTATAGGAGACCAAAAGTCGATACAAGGAGTCGAGACTATATAAAATAATTACTTAGTTTTTAGCTTGAACCCGCATAGGGCCAGCGCGGTGAACTGTTGGCTCATTACCCTCCTCGCCTGATTTCGAGGAGGAGACCCGTGCCCAGCAGTGGGACATTTAGGGTTGATACTTTACTTTTTTAGCTTGAACTACCCAAACACAATAGTATATCAGCACGTGTCGATATCAGTCTCTACTCTAGGTCCTTTTCAATAAACTACAAGAAGGCCACTTATTTTTTTTTACACACACACATAACTGTCATCAATATGGAGGTTGTTAATATCATGATGAGATGTCATAAAAACCGGTTCTTATTTCAAAATGAAAAACTATATCAACTGTAGTTTTGACATGCCTGTCTTATAAGTCCCAGGGTAGCTGAGCCGAGTCGTAATCACTACAGCAATTAGGTAGTACACGGCCATGACACACAGAATTTACTTTTTAATGGCCAAAGAAAAGCAAACTCAATTTTGACCATAACCTTATACCTATACTTGGCAGATTATGTAAGTTTATCATTAAGCTACTTACTCATCACTAACACATCACTCATGTTCATCATCATCACCTTCCTAGCCATTATTATTCCCATTTATTTGTGATCGGCTTTCTATGTCTTGTGCCTCCATTCTGGCCTCATGTTCGTTAGTCCTCGCGTCACTCCTCCATATCTCTCTTTATCCCGTCCAGCCATCAGCCAACATCTTCTTCGGTCTTCCTCTTCCGCTATACCCTCCCACCTGCATGTCTATTACATTAGTTAGTTTAGTTTTTGATTAATAAAATACCTAATAGATAAATACAGATAAAAATATATTTGTATAGTTCTTAACTAAAGGCGGTTTTATATATCCTATCTATCTTAAAATGTTCTTATCTATCGTTACATTTTGACACATTTTCTTACAAAATCTGTCAAAATTGTAAGATTGATAAGAAAATTTTAAGATTGATAGGATATTGAAAACCGCCGTAAATAACAACAAACATATCAAACAGTAACAGCTTTAAGTTAATCCTATTTTTTACAGCTTTTATAGCTCAATACTTGACAAATACTCCATACTCTATCTGTCAAATATGTTGCCGATAGCCTATTCGGAACTTATCTGGAGATTGTGAAACAGGCTCTTAGTGGAATATTATAACTAGAGCCCGGTATACTAATAGAGACACTATAATATTATAGAATCTGAGTGCATTTTCATACTCACTCTGTCGAATCGGTACGATATATCGTTGTCGTGTATAGTGGGCGCATAAGACGCTATGAACAAAGTATTAAGGGCGCTGAAGTTTAGCTTATTTTTATCTAATACTCCAGCAAATTGTGCAACCATAGCTAAGAAAGCTAGAGATAATAATTCTATTAAGCTTTCCCATAAAATGAGCGAGGCTTCGGAATACGAGCTCTTAAAACTTAGGAGTATAATAAATTAATACGTATTTATTTTTTAGTCTTTACCAATAAAAAAATTATGAGCTTATAACAAAAATATGGTTACTACTAAGGGTGGAAATGTTATATTTTTAGTAAAAAAAAAACTCTAGAATATTCGTCAATCTAAGTGAATAATTTAAATGAAGGAGACCCTACTTTACCTATATTATTATCTCTACCTAAACCTTCCTCGTTTGATTTCGAGCCTAATAACCATCCATTACAATACAAGGTTTTTTTTTTAATTTTAAATTTTAATTCTTATTTTATTTTACAATTGTAACTTTTTCTTGGTATTCGAAAATATTATAAAATTAGATAAATCGGATAAAGATAATGATTGTGAATAAAAATTTTCTAATTTTCTAAATTCCTGACTTATCGATTATAGATGAAAATTATCTAAATTGAAAAATCTTGCTTTGCAAATTAATTAATGGAATAATCTTATCATAGTGTATTGTCGTCGATCCTTGATAAGTCTACAAAGTTTGAACGAAATCTGACTGTCTAAAGTGGGTCAAAATCGCGCAAAGGAGTCAGATACGAACAAACATACAAATAAAGCACACAACAAACCTGAAAAAATGGAAAGAAAAAACTATTTTTTCGTACAAAAAGCACGCGAATATGTTAATAATGACTATAAAGTTTCCCAAATAAGTTCATACTAGTTATATTTAACCTTAATGTAAGATAAAACTGAAGTGACTTACGTGTTGTTAAAACTGCACGTAGAGATTACACTTATGTCGTCATTAGCGTCGTATTAACCGGATGATAGGGCTGACGTCACGCGCGCTATTACCACGCCTTGGAAATTGCAATCACCTGCTTTGTTTACACTAAGTGGGAGGGCACTACGATGAGGCCATGCTTCATTTTCTTTTATAATTTCTATCTCGTTCAACGCAAAAGCTTCAAATGAAAATGGCCAGATGAATTCTAAAATCTTTGTAAGGATATTTTAATTAAAAACTATGAGCAATAAAATCCTTTAAAGCATTCTTTATGTACGTAAAAAGTGAGAACTTCTGTGAGAATATTATGATTACATTCATATTAAAAACTAATTATTTTATGCCGATCGCTACTTTTATAATATTTATCTAATATAATGTTTAATTTTGTGTAGCTTTTGACGTTATTAAGTACTATTATTCTCTATCCAATTAAAACATACCTATTAATAAAAATCAACTGACGGTAAATATTCAGTCTCTTGTCGTGTATTGCTTATTCCAAGAATCTTGAAGACGGTCACTAAGCCCCCGTGTGCACGAGCGCTTAAAAACCATCGCGGTGAAACCCGACGTCGGCTTGAGTTGCGAGTTTGGCATTTTAAATTCGATTTAACGTCAAACACTGAACGTCGAAAATCCAACAGTGCGCGATAAAAAAGCGTTGCGTTTTAAAAACGCCATCGTGTGAACAGATGCATATAATATTTAGGTCCATATTATGTCTCATTCAAACGGTTTTTTTTCCGCTCGTTAAAAAAGCGCTCGCGTGAATGTGGGCTTAGGTTAGGTTACTTATTATTTTTAATAGGTACACTGAACTCCTCGTAGCCATCCATTTTTTTTTTTATTATTATTGTTACAAATTATTTGCAACTGGACCTATATACTGGGTGTATATTATATAGATCCACTTAGAAATAATTAGCTAATAACGATACTATCCTGAAGTTTTGCAAAATAATAAAAATACAATAGATCGTGCACAAAATGCAATCTCCTAGGTTTCATCTCCTAATAATTGGCCAGTTCCAAATAAATATAAATGCAAATGTAAATTTCAAAAGTAGCTCACTCGAAAGCGATCAACATTCGCGACATCTCGGTTCGTTATAACGAACCCCGCGGCGCCTCCGTTCCCCAACTTATATCATCTCCGATCATATTAATGTGCAAATTTCAACCTTATGTTCAGGCGATTTGCCAAAAAAAGAAAAACGGGCCGCACTAAAATGTTTGTAAGTATTTACTAACCTTCCTCATTACTGTCGTCATTGCCATATTCTACGTAAATGGCGCTCGGAAAAATATTTACATACTCGCGTATGTCTGATTTCGAATGCAGGAAACAAGACTTTACCATATTATGTTACCTTTTCATATCTCTTTCGGTGTAGACTTTTTAATGTGCATATTATGAAAGCGGCTCAACTCTTGCAGATAAATTATAAGCACAATTTTCTGATGTATAAACGCATAAAGCAATTACCTCCACATAATGACTTTATTACTGCGAATTTAAAATGAGCTGGTAATAATCATTTTGAAATTCTTTACGCACATTCTGTACGTTATTTGCAATATCTGTATTACTTTTATAATCTTTAGGCTATATTTTTTTATTGAAGAGAATTAATTCAGCCGGTTTACATGTTTGTGAATGCATGAAAATCAGTATCAAGTTCATAATGATAATTAGCAGGCCCTGCTCTATCTTTCCTTTACCTCTATTTCTTTCGTCCACTCTTGAACATGGCATCCCTCAATGAACGCCAAGACAACTTGCCACTCGTATCTAATATGGACCAGCCAATGCGCGGAGATCGTCTTCTCACCTCTTTAATGGCTGGCCAGCACTTTGTCTACTAAACATGGCCTCCACTAAACTAGTCCATCTGCCATCTGCCAGCCGCTCTCCAGAGTGTCTTACCAACCCCCTGCCACTTCAACAAGCTTATACTTTATCGGTAACTTTATTTCTCTGGATGTCTACGTTTCAGATCCTATCTGCCAAAGAACACTCAGCATAGCACGTTGAGCTACGGTGAACTTTCGGACCACTCTTAATTTAGAGGCCATGTTCCATATAGCGTTCATACTAAAATATTTTCAGCTCACCACAAATCAAATGTTATTATGTATGAATACTTATTGTTTTCTTTTTTTTTCAAATATTATTCTTATAATCCTACAAAAATATGAAATCAATACTTCATTGATTTTAATATTCAACAGTTCTAAATAATCTTAAAATTAATATTATTTTCTCAAGTCAAACTAAACTAAAACCAAATAAAAATACTCCATAGCATTTTGCGAATGTGGCTATAAATAAATATTTATTTATTGCTTAATTAGTGGTACTACTCTAAAAACTATTTAAAGATTGCATTTTTATGCCATTGAGAGGCTAAAGAGTAATTGGAGCCAAAGCTTTTATAGATGCGTTGCTGTCCTTTTCCCTATAGTCTATAATATGCCCCCCAATATGCCATCGGTAACTTACAAACCGCACGAAACGCTATTATGTGGGCGAGAGGTCGTGCCGGCTCAATTCAGCTGCCAAGCATAAGTAATCAAATTATATTATTATTGCTAAGAGGATTTAATAATAATAACACAATAATATTGATTGTCAGCGACGATGGTCCAGTGGTGGGAAATGGAAACCTGCATGCCTGAAGAGATTGAAAGTCTTTGAAGGTATGTGAAGTTCACCAACCCGCATTGGGCCAGCGCATCGGTGAACTATGGACCGTGACCAGCAGTGGGACATATCATAAGGGTATATTATAATACTTTACTTTTTTTAATATTGATTAATTGTATTGATTGCTTCTAAAAATATATTTAGTGGCACAATTTATTAATAGTTAACAATTTTCTCCCGAACCTTCTCGTAAGTCAATTATTTGAAAGCACGGTTGTAAAGTTTAACTTTCCAGCCGTGCCCATCAAATACTGACACAAGTACTAGACAAAACAACGTCAGGCGTGAAGCCGCACAAAGCCCTCCTTAAGCGTTTTCATGGCTTTTAATTTCATTACTTTAAGTATCACAATACACTATGCTATCTCGGGAACAAAGACTTCAATCCATTAATATGTCGCAAGTATTTCCGAAAATATAATTTCGTCGTGACTAGCAAAAGTTGCAGAATAAAGGAATTTATAAATTACTAATGCTCTCCTGCGACGACGTCTATGCCATTTCGTTATCCTACGGGAATTGGTGACCGAGATAAAAAGCTTTTAAGGAATGCTATTACTACAGATATTCTATCATATTAGATTTAAATTCTCTGGACTTATTCTTATTCTTCAGAATTGTGTTTTTGGAAGATGAAGGAAAGAAAATATTCAAACAGTTTTATTTTGATAATATGCATGAATTCATCTGAATTTCAGCGGTAGCATAATTTAATGTTTCCAAGATATGCTGCACTACGCTTAGTTAAACTAATATTGCGTATTCTTCTTCTTACCTGTCATTGATCTCAATCTTGAAATAGGTTTTTTCTTTGTTTGTAATTTAGTTTGAGAAACCTATTTCCTTTGTTATAATAATATAGCTTAACTAAGTTATTTCTCTATTTATGGTACACTGTACAACAGTAGACCATAGGCTGTCTCTTTCTTTACTTCTAATAATATCTTATACCTTTAAACGAGCAATTCTTGTATATATATATAGAATCGGGATCTCGGAAACGGCTCCAACGATTTTCATGAAATTTTGTATACATGTGTTAAAAACGGCGATAAATCGATCTAGCTAGGATACATTCTTAGAAAACTTTTTTTATCCGTGCTTTGAGGCATCGATAAAATATGATTAGAATACGAACGTAAATTTCGCTATCAAATCTTATCTTATACCTTTAAACGAGCAATTCTTGTATATATATATAGAATCGGGATCTCGGAAACGGCTCCAACGATTTTCATGAAATTTTGTATACATGTGTTAAAAACGGCGATAAATCGATCTAGCTAGGATACATTCTTAGAAAACTTTTTTTATCCGTGCTTTGAGGCATCGATAAAATATGATTAGAATACGAACGTAAATTTCGCTATCAAATAATATGTAATGGTAGCTTAATGGTAAGATTAGGCAGTTAAGTTCGAACGAGCCTGGTTCGAATCTCCAGTCCGAATTTTTTTTCCTTTTTTTTTTAAGATCATTTTTTTTTTTGGAAGAAAAATTATATCGTATTTTATCACTTTGGGTACCGAGCAAATGCTCGGTCAACCAGGTACTATATATTTTATTAGAGACGTCATTTTTTTTTAATTACTGACATTTTTCCATATTGTAATACCTATTAGGAACAGTATTTCGTAATATTTAATCACATTCATATTTGAATATAGATCGACAACGTGATCGGTAAAGTGTTTTCGTCGTGTGGCGGACCGCAGTCCTCAATCGCGCTATCGGAATTCGACACAAGACCTGCTAAATACCATACAACACCTGACACGATCGCAAGTGGGTTTTGGCCTGGCCGAGCATTGGTTTTCTCTCGGTTGGAGATCTCCGTTTGGGGCATCCCACAATCGTAAAGAACGCGTCTTATCACGTCTTATCAACTTAATTGTAGTCACTTAATTATTCTTTATTAAGTTTATTCTTTCGGTGTTGACCATTTAAAAGTTAAATAATTATAATTTATAGTATTAAAAAATGAAATATGAAAGAGCAATAATTTTAAAAATAGAAACTACATTTCTCATGTACTTTAAGCGTTTACTTTTTGATTTTATAAAGTCACGTCCGGCACATTGAATCTACAAAAACCGTCTCAGGACCTACCTTAAGGATTGAAAGATAACAAAAACAAATAAGTTTTAAGGAACACGCTCACGAGCGCCCGTAATCCAAACAGATAGATCTTGCTGTCAGCCGCGGCCGAGGGGGAGGGGGGTGACAGTGTCCTGTGGGCAAACAAAACCCAGCAATGCGACAACTATGATTCATCAGTTTTAATAACAATGGAATATCCTATTACTTTAGGTCACTAGATCATAAGATCAAACATTTGTTTCGATAGAACAGATTTAGCAATATCAAATGTTAATCGAATCTTGAAGAACATTTTTATTTAATTAATATGTTTAATAATTTAATATAAAACATTTTTGTGATGGTTGGCTGGTCGAATGGTTACTATAGACACTTCACGCAGCGGTTACTGTTTCATATCCCGTCAAACATATTACATAAATTTCTTAAATATAATTCTCGTTTTTAGTACCCGGAAACGAATTCTTATGAACATACCTCAAGGCTTAGATTACCGTGGTGTGATTGTTGAATAATATTTATATTGTTTTGATATTTCAGATTATGCAATTAAATCTGACGCAGACTGGATAGAGTAGAGAGCAACGGAGCGTGAATTAACCAATTATACTAATACATGGAGATTTCGCACACTGTGATTGGTGACGCAATGCTGGATGGAGCGTAGTTTTCTTTCCGCAATAGAGGAACAGACTGTCAATTGGCTATTTTGAAATTTACTTTCTGCAGCAGTGAAAACGCACCCTTAGCTAGCGGGAATCTATAACATGATCTAAGTGACTTAGCGAATGTTATGCGTAGGGTTACATCTTGAGAATGCCTCTGTCGGAGCGAAATGTAAGCCTCCTGATTGGTAAGTGGTTTGTGTTGGGGTATGGGGTCTTAAATGTACTTAATATATGCATCTGGTATTGAGAAACTTAAGTTGAAAGGCTTTTAAATAAGTCATTTCTGTACTGTATTACACTAATAACTAAGAAATAATGTAAATAGTATGAATAAATAATTAAAAAAGGGAAGACGATCTCTGTGGCCGATCCATGTTGGATACGATTGATAGGGGAGCGGTCGTCTTGGCGTTCATTGAAGGAGGCCTATTTTAATTATAGTCTTGGGATGTCATTTTGAAGGAGTTTATGTTCAGCAGTATACGGATAAAGGTAGCTGACAATGATGATAATGTTGATGATGACGATGATGGTGATGATGATTATGGTGATGATGATGATGATGAAACTGAAGCAAGGCGGATTCCGGAAAACACGTTTATCCCTTTATCTTCATATTAAAACTGGTCGCGTCAAATCGACCACGCCAATACATATTCTTTATCACAATCAGTACAGTGCGAGCCGGTCTACCTCCCACGCGGTTTTCTGACCAAAGACCAGACAATTAGATAAATACTAGAAATGACACTAATTGCAGTACGCTTTATCGACTGAAATACATAAATTACACACAAATAAGTCAATTTAGACAACAATTAGTTAATACCTTATTCAGTAATAGTACCTACCTAGTAGAATCAAATCTCGAAATGTTATGTAAATAAATAAGCAGGAATCAAATGGCTAAGTGGTCTCACTGATTGAGAGGTAAATTATGTATCGTATCAAAGGCTTTTTACATAAGTTGATGTGGCGTGACCAGGTAGACTATTGCAAACGACTGTGGGTGATTCCAAAGAAATGTTCCGTAGGCGGCGATGCTATTTACTTTGATGTAGTGCATAACGGTTTTGCGGAGTGGGAGACGACATGGTAGAATATTTTGTTTCACATAATGTTCCGCAAAGCGACAACGGTACAATGCTAGGGCTCGGTTTCTTTCGCGAGAGGGTCCGGGTTTGAACCTGACAACCTGTGACTTTAAATGAGTGTTTCTAAATTTCTAAATGCACCCTAAACACGCCGCATCACTTGCTCGCCGCTATAGAAATACATAATGAGGAAATCTGGGAAAAAAGATTTTATCATCCGTAGGAATATTTCATTTTTATTAGTAGGGATATTCAATCCGGATATCAAGTTATCTTAGTAAAAATATTATTTGATAACTCTGTATCAACTAATCCACTAATATTACAAGTGCGTAAGTTTGTAAAATTGTATGTACGTTTGTTACTCTTTAAAATAAAACAACTGAATATTGATGAAACTTCACATTTATATAGCTTACACATTAGAATAACACATCATTATCAGCCTCTATCCGTCCACTGCTGAACATAGGCCTCCCTCAAAGAACGCCAAGGAGATCGATCCCTTGTCACATGCATCCAACACAGTCCAGCTATTGCACGGAGATCGTCTTCCCACTTGGTATGAATAACATAGGCTATAATTTATCCCCGTACTCCTGCGGGAATGGGAAGTACGCGGGTGCAACTCGAGGTGCTGCTAGTATTTTACTATAATTATAAAACAAAAATACTTTTTGACCAATCCTACACTGTCCCACTACTTGGCATAGGTCTCTCTCTTTTCCACCCCTCTCTATCATTGAGTGTACTGCAAATGTATTTTCGAAAGGCATCGAAGTCTGCAGCGCCTCAAACCCCAGTTTAATGGGAACCAGGCAGTTTCTTGGCCCACAACTCTTTGGACATCCGGCAGCTGTAGAAAGTAGAAAGAGGTAGTGCCATGCTGCTTTACAGCTGAATTGGGCCGGCACGACCGGGGTGGTACCTCTCGCTCACATAATACCGGCGTAAAGTGGCAGTTATGCTGTCGCGTTTCGTGCGGTTTGTGAGAATCCGGTGGCCCATTGGGGTGATAAGGAAAAGGAGGGCAACGCATCTACATAACCCCACTGTAAAAAAAGCTGTCCGGCACAGCTCCATTTCAGCTTTGCAGCTGTCAGGGCAGAATCGGTTACTTTAGTTTAGAAAAAAATGGTAGTAATAATTAAACATTGACTGTAATTACCCTGATAGTTGGAATTGAGGTAAGATTTTCATTGTTCTTGTGAACGAACTTTCACAAAGCGACTTTCTTCGAACAAGCCAAAGGAAACGCTAGAGCAGGTGCAATACCAATTTCGCTCAAAAATACTTCTTTTAAAAATAAGAAAGCAATTTCTAAAAAGCTACAAGCGAACGTGCGCAATGGATTAAAAACACGCTAAATATGAGGGCAACAGCTTTTCAATATAACCACTGAGGTAAAATCGGGCTATGGGTTTTCTTTACTGGTAATTCAAAATTCGTTCGACATTTTTAAGCGCACGTTTATTTTTGTTAGGTCTATTTTTTATTATTCATGGTTTTTTATTAATGATGGCTTAGTGGTTAAAGTGTTTTATTCTAAGTAACGTATTTAAAAAATCAACCCTTCTCTCCTGCTGATAGGGGTCGCCTCTTCGAAATCAGACGAGGAGAGTGTTATGCCAGTTCACCAATTTGCTGGCTTAACTTCACACACCATTAAGGACTTTTAAAACATTTTGGTCCAGTAGGGCTCGGCCTCTTGAGCGAGGGGCTCCGGTTTCGATCCTGACCATTGTGGTGCCATGAAATGGTATTCTTAAATTTCTAAATGCACCCTGAATATCCACCGTTATCTCGTCGGTGAAGGAAAACATCGTAAGGAAACCTGCATGCCTGATGAGATTAAGTCTTTGAAGATGTGGGAAGTTCACCAACCCGCATTGGGCCAGCGCCTAACTGGACTAAGGCCTGATACTCTCCTCGCGTAATTAAGAGGAAGAGACCCGTGCAGAGCAGTGGGTTACATATATGGGTTATTACTTCAATTTCTTTTTTTAATCTGTTGTCCTATAGATCTCCATGGAGTGGCCGGTCCATGTTGGATGCGAGAGGCAAGGGTCTTCTTGGTGTTTATTGAGGGCCTTTATTAAGCAGTGGATGGATAAAGGCTGATGACGACAATGATGATTACACATCATCATTTACAGCCTATATCGTTAACAATTCAACGATTCGTTTTTCCATAGGTCATATAAACTTTATATGTATACTACAATATTATATAACAATGTATATTCATGTACTTACGTATAGTCCATGATGCCATTATTTAGTGATTTGCAAATATGGAAAATGATATTAATTTATAATTTTCCACGTACATTTTCTATTCATAAATTTTAATATCTTCATTGAATATTTATTAGTTTCAAACAATGTATACTATTAGTATAAACAAATATTTAGTGCAGTAATTGTTCTCTATTATAAACGGAGGCTGTGATGGTACAGTGACGTTAGTACGAACTCTAATCCAGTTAAGAAAAAAATATATTTAAATTATATTAGTACTTTTATGTTTTTACTAGCTGTTGCCCGCAGCTTCGCCTGCGTCAACTAAGATTTACAACGGGATCTTAGCTGGATGATATATCTTTATCGACAAATATATTATTTTTATTATTTCCAGATTTTTTCCACAATAAAATGTAGCCTATGTTACTCGTGGATAATGTAGCTTCCAAATTGTGAAAGAATTTTTGAAATCGGTCCAGTACTTTTTGAATCTATTCATTACAACCAAACAAACATTTTCCTCTTTATAATATTAGTGTAGATGCAGATGTGTAAAAGAAGTAAAAAAAAAATGTGTGTGTGTCAGCTCCGACGCACGACTGGAGTTTACTCCTCAAGTACGAGTATCTAACCATACGCAAAAATAACTTCACAATTACAATGTTAATTATTGATATTTATAACAAATAAAAAATAGCAATATAAATACATCGACACTAATAGAAACAAACAAGCCCAATAACATATAGTATATAGGTATAGTCGCCTATACAGCATACCCTATGTACGTCTCAATACACTCACAGCTAAATTAGAAAGTTGCGCACTAAAGGTGCGCACCAAAAACGTGACACTTTTTCGTTAGTTCAGTTGGTTTTACCCCTCGGATTTTTCTCATACCGGGCGCCTTATATATGAAAATCGATTCTTAAGGAGTAAACTCCAAAAAGCCTTAGAATCTGTACAGCAATAACAGAGTAATGTGAATAAATTAAAAATTAAAAAAAAGTCGTGAAGTTAAGATTAAGTGAAAATTTCGACCCATATTTTTTAATATTTGCTTTACAGTTTCTATGGTAGCTAGGTGTTTATGGTAACTATCACTTACCATCAGGTAAACTGACTATTCGTTTGTCCTCTCGTCTATTAAAAAAACTAACATTCAGTAAACACATTAAGACGAGCACACTGCTAAATCCCTATGGACTAGGGACATCTTTTGTTTGAGTAAGTAGCTTACAATCACCAAGTGAATCACTTATTCACAGATATTAATAAAAATACCAAGCCCTTGGTTTTTAGCTGCATCACGATGTAGGTTACCGGTTGAGCGGCTCAGCCCGAACGCCATGACTTCACATATTCTACACCATTTATTTCGTATTTCAATACATTATCATAATTTACACAGCGACCGGTATACAGCCATCTTATTATCGGACCTAATTATTGCTCTTTGTGTTCAAATTCGAAATATTTTATTCAAATTGAGTCACGTATGCGTCGGCGTGAGAACAATGAGACGAAATATTGAGTTGTTCAAGTATGAAAATAACTGGTTTTATTTTTATTTATGATGGCTGATGTGGATTTTTATTGTTGCCCCCCCCCCCCCCCTACTTCACTAAGGGCCTGTTTCACTATCTCCAGTTAAGTTCCCAACATATTTGACAGATAGAGTATGGAGTATCTGTCAAATATCTGTCAAATATGTTGCCGATAGCCTATTGGAAACTTAACTGGAGATTGTGAAACAGGCCCTTACATAATGTTTGCAGAAATCTTTGCATTGTTCGAAATATCATCGGTGTTGGTAGTATATCAAACTTAAAAAAAAAACATTCAGACAAATTAAGAACCCCTTTTTTTAAGTCGGTTAATAAGAATCCGTTTATAAGAGTCGGTTTTCGGTTAATAAGAGTAATATTTATCGGTTAATAAGAGTCGGGCAATTGTTTCGATCATAACAATATCTTCTATTGCCGTTCTTAAAAGATGACCTAAATTATTATAAAATTTTTAACTTTACAGCAACCATGGTCACGGGAGGACCATGGTTGTAAAGTATCCGAAACGTCGGGTATATAAAAATCAGAATAAACCGCGATAAAAACCCTATAAAAACAATATTTAAGACTCAACACTTCAATTTTACATTCAGAAACTTCTAGATTAAAAACGATGTTAAGTTATAAAGTGTAGTGAAAATGTAAAATGAAGCGTACGTCGTTTCCCAGAATTTCTCTCACATTTCCAGTAATAACGTTCAGATTTTTAATAGGTCATCAGTAAATACTAATAGCTACGAGAAAAGAATTAAGAGGAAGCTCGCTTTGTCCAGCGTAATACAGTTTCTCTGCTTACATTGGCTGTTACATTGCTTTTACTTAAGAGACTTATTATATTTAATGACCAATAAATCACATATTGGAATACTAATGATGTTGTTTACAATTTAATAAAGTGTTTTTCATTACAAAATAAGTGATTAAAATTAAAATATATATTTCAATACTGCTTATAACGCATTATTTTTTAACGTAAATAATATAATCAAAGATATATTATTAGCAGATCCAAATTCTTCACTTCAACGCACACATTAAATTTTATCAGAATTGGTCCAGCCGTTTAGGAGGTGCTGAGTGACATACGTACATCATAATTATATAGAATGCAAATAATATAAATAAAATAGTAGGCGGAAAAGTGTTACGGGAAGTATATTTTAAGATCCTAATATATTAAATGTGAAAGTAGGGATGTTTGTTACGCTTTTACGCAAAACTACTCAATCAATATATCTGTCGTATATAAATTTTGTGGCTAACACACAAGCTTATTCAATATAAAATCTTATTTCGATATAAAATACAATAATGTAAATAATTATTCGCTGGAGCTTAAATTGTATTATTTACTTAGGATGTTTATTATTGACGGTTACCAACTAAATTAAGCCCGATAGTTAATAACATAGATTTGTACAGTACTTCAAAAGCTATCCTATTTCAGATACAAACTAGATACGAGTCTAACTGATTTTGAAGACGTTTACCCCAACCCATATAATTCATTTCGCCGTATTATAAGCGCAATATTATGTATCATTTTCAGTAAAGCATTCATCATTACCGTCAAAGCCATTTCTGTTTCCTGTTGAACAGGAGTAACTTTGAGCTAATCTGCTATTTATTCCCATTAGACTGACAGACTGCGGCATGAAGATTGTAATTGAATGAAAACTTGCGTTACCTAGTGAGAGGTTTTGCTTTGTGCCACGCTTCAGCCAGCATTAATTCACATGCGTACTAGGACTCCAATTACATAGGTATGGTAAGCTACTAGTGTAGGCTGAACTGACAAATATAAAAAAAGATATTCGTACATAGAAGCTTTAGGATAAGACCTATAAAAATTGAAAAATCTGTTAGTGAGAGAAATTCGTGTTTTAGTACTGATATTATATTATAAAATAAGCACGTTGAAGTAGCAGCGGGCTGATCACACACTCAGGAGAACTGATGGCGGATGGGTTTATAAGTTTTAAGAGTGGAGGCCGCGGTTTTATAGATTGTTTTGATAAGTGTTGGTTGACCATTAATTAGATGGGAAGACAATCTTCGTGCAGTTGCAGGTCCGTGTATAATGCAAGAGATCCATCGTCTTGTCGTTCATTGAAAGAGCCCTATGTTTAATGGACAAATGGAGGCTGATGATGACGATGAACCATCATCATCATCATCATGAATCAGATTTCTGCACAGGATAATTTCGCTTCAGGTCACTTGATAGATAGATCTAGACCCTAAAGGTATTTAGGGTCTTTGATCACAAGTTTTGTACTCCAGCCTATACATTTAACTTTGCTACAAACGATTATGATAAACTACAAAAGTTATTCCCCGTACTGCGTTGACATTCTGACTTACGTTGACTACGCAACCACACGACGAGACATAAACTCAATTAAATTCAGAAAGCCGCGAGCACATTTAATGAAAATATTCATTATGCTTATAACATAATTTTATCTCAGTGTTTCTTAGACGAGGGCGACACTTACAAAGCCATATACATTCTCGGGGCAGAAAACGCCACATAAACTTGATTTATATCTTGTGACGTTAGCTCAGTAACAAATCTTGCGTTACTATTACTTTGCGAGAAAAATATTTTCATAGTGGAATGTCTAAGAGCCGTGGAAAGTACTCGTCGCCTTTGAATGCGTGACATCAAACGCGTGTTTCATATGAGCGGGTTTTGCTATTCCTCTGCTATTTAGTTCGTCACGTCTACGTTGAGACCTCAATTAGACTTGGAACGGAGGCATTAATAGTTTGAAGCCGTGTGTAATCTGTAACATATTTAGTTGTTTCTGTACCGAGTGTCAGGTGTCTTATTTTAATTGATCACGTTTATTGAGGTCTTACGTTACTAATTTACTTTATACCAATTGGTTTTGTTTCTACCTAGGGCATTAAATAAGCTATCCTACTTTTCTTTAAAATACCCCTTACTTTATTAAATGCCCCTTTAAATTCCTCTAGAAAATTTAATAAACTTTCGATCTTTATTCACATTTCATATTGTACCTTTTTGAAGCCATACAAAATACACAATTGGTGTACCTGTATCTATATGTCTTCGTTAAATTCTATTAAGACATTTCTAGAACTATTTAAAAAGGGATATTTACCACGTTTTTCAGTTTTGTTTTTTTTTGGAGCACAATATGTGTCTTGTTCACGAAGTATTGAAGAATTATTATAGTTTATCGGTGAAAAGGGGTCCGCTGTGTCACGTCGTTGCATGGATCCCACCACTCTGCTTGTTCCTCCCGTGGAACAGCTTTGCTGTGTTTCGGAGTTCTCTCCGTGTTCTCTCACCGTCCGGGCGTGATATGCATAGAAATGGGCACAGAAGCATTTTAACTATCCGTCAGGACAGACAAAACATAAATGTTCATTACCTTCATCGACCGCTTACTATTTGATATCTGCCATTTTGCCGATTGCACAAATAAATAAAAAATATTTCATAAATAATCGAAAAGTCATGCATAATCCTTGCATGCTAAGAAATTATAAATGCCCTAGGAAGAAGTCAGCGTATTAGCGTAGACCATTATGAAGTAGTACTTAGAAACTTGTCTTACAAGTAATACGCATTATTAATTTCATAGATGAGCTATATTAAGACATGTTTCTCGGCCATAGTTCTATAATTACGAAAAAATAAACTGCAAATTGAATCCTACGCCATCTACTTAGTATTCAAATAACGTTTTAGTATAGGAGTAAGAACTGCAACGAATACTGGAGCTGAGAATTTATATTAATAGTAAACACCCGTATCTGCACTGCCGTAGCGTGAAGAAACAACGCTTGAGGTAGGTATACCTTTTTCAATATAAACTCAATTTTATGTTTGCTATCGCATAAGTTATTTTATTTACAACAGTTGTAGTACATTTGGCGAATAAACACGCGGAGTTTTAGCGGGCCAAAATTCCAATTCGCACACTCAGGTATTTTTTGAGGATTATGGGGGATTTTAGGAGATTGGCGTTGGGTAAACGACAAACCTATGGTTTAAAAATATATTTCTTTGAGAATTTCATAACTCTAAATTGGATTTAATAAGTGTGTTTACTGTTATCGAGAGATAAATTACAGATTTTTTCAGGTTGTCAGAAAGTTCATTTATATGTAGAAAAAAAAACAAAAATGTCCTTGGATATGATTAGGTAGGCTTTTTAAACCAATATCTAAGTTCGACACAATACTTTAACGATATATTTGATTAAAATAACATATAGGTAGTAAATTATTGGCGTTCATTGAGGGAAGTTTATTTTCAACATTGGATTGATAGAAATTCAACTTATTACTAATGTAGAAATTTGGCAAAATGAGACTAAAACAAACATAAAACAAAATAGTTGATGCAATGGCATCAGTTAGTCATTCTTACTAAAAATGTTTTATTAACTAATCCTTACCTACGAATATTATTAATGTGAAAACGTGGATGTTTGTTACGCTTTCACGCAAAAACTTTGTACACATATTCTGGGAGGCACAATTTTTTTTTTTAATTTTAATTAAGAGGTTACTAAAAAAAAGATGCGTGTGTGTGCGACTCACACACGATAGAAGTGAAACACACGTTAAATTCTCAAATACAAGCAAGTATTAAACAGTGTGCAATATACATACACACCGACATTTGCTCTCTCGCTCTTTTGTATTTGTGTCTCTTACCTGTCGTTTTTTCCGTTGCATCCGGTTTGAAATCACAACGATTCTAAAGGAGTTTCACTTCAAAAGATTTTTTTAAACGCGGGGAAGCCAAGCAACAGCTAGTAATAACATAAGTCAAGTTTATAACAAGAACTGAAATAAGTACATATAAAACACGAGAAACGACAGTAACTACAAGACTACCGGGAGCTTACACATAAGCCAATCATTCGGTATCCTCACTCGAGGAGCATTCAGGTCGCACATACCGCACTCAATCAATTATCGGTTTTAGCACGCGATCGACTTGCCGGCATGCGTATATCAATTACAAACGAAGCCTCCATTAGGGCAACGAGTAATATGCTTTAATTAAGTATTTCATAACGAATATTGTGTTTCCCCAGATATATTAAGTGGCTTACGAGATTAATAAAGATCTTAAGTCGCATAAATTGTTGTATATTGATATACACATAAATAAAGCGAATAATGATAGATCATCACGAATTATCTTCATACTATATCTACGTAACAATATTAACAATAACAACAATATCAAACTAAAAACTTATAATTAAAAATTAACTCTAAAATATTCATATAGATAATCACAAAAATAATATGTCATTCAAAATTTCAATTTGGGGCATGGTACCCAGAATACTGGCAGCATTACCTCGCTGAATAGCTAAACTTATTCTCTGAGCGAAATAGCTGCCAGCCTTCTGATCACCCGATGAGAGAATCAGTCGATTCGACATATCCTTCATAAACCGCTTCATGTCAGCCGACAACGGCCCTAACGTTTCGAAAGCTAACGCCGCAAACTCATAGTCTTCAGTTATCATCACGAATGATTTTGTCATAATTTAAATTATTCTATACACTTCTAGAAAATAATGGTGAAAAAAAAATGGGATTTGACTATTTCTCATGCCAAAAATCTAAGTTTTTTTAATAAATTGTTTAAAAATTAAATTTATTTTGTATTTATATTTTTATATATTTAAATAATTAAGGTTGCCATTGTCTAAGACAATTGAGTATCGATTTCATAAGTCACGAGTTTGATATATTCATGAAAACATCTTGTTCCCTGTCTTTGACGTTGAATAGTTTGCTGACTTTTTGAAAAGGGCAGTCCTCATAAATCTAAGTACTGATTAGAAGTCTTAAAAAGGTGTAATAATAAAGTTGTAATAAGAGTGAATTAGTTGAAAACGAAGGATTCTACTTATATTATAAATGTGAAAGTTTGTAAGGATGGATGGATGGATGTTTGTTACTTTTTCACGTAAAAACTACTGAATGGAAAAATATATAGTTTACACATCAGAATAACACATAATCTATCATTTATCCTCGCACTCCAACGGGGATGATAAATACGCGGGTGAAACCGCGGGATGCTGCTTGTTGTAAATAAAAGTGATTATAACATATGTATAGATTATGTTATTTCGTAACATGCAGATACAGAAGAATTTACCGAGAACATTTTGTGACGTCTGAGCTGCTGGGATTAACAATTTAGTGATTTCTGAAAAAACAATCTATCGAAGTTATTGTAATTATTCCAGATATGACTATCAATCTTATTAAATAGATGAATATTATAGATGCGGGTAACAGTTAACATGACGAGATTGATTGATGACATTTTGACCGGCAGGAGGTTTGCACTTGTGCTTGCTTTTTTCTCCCATGAAACAGCTTTGCTGTATTTCAAAAAGAAGAATAAGACAAGCAGTGTAATTAATTAATGGCACTGAGACTTGATATCTTTGAGATGAGACAATCAATATGTCTAGAGATGATAAGCAAAACATAAATGAGTTTCTTTGCCTAGTTTGGATTCATAAAAAATAAATATTATTATAACATTTAATATATTATTAATAAATATTATTATCACATTGTTGTAAACATTCATTACTCTTCAAATACAAAAATCCAATTCAAATTGAAATTATTTAATAATTATCATCATCAGCCTTTATCTGTCCACTGCTGAACTTAGACCTCTCCCTATTAGATGCAAATATCAAAGGAAATTCGTCTTGATCTTTATTGAAATTATTTACTTAATTTCATTTAAGTAATGTACTCGAACATTTTATTGCGGAGGTAAAGCTTGATTCAAGTGCCGTTTTATTTATATTTTAAAGGCAATAAACGGTTAGATCCGCGGTTTTAATCGACCTTTTGTCGAACACACATAAATTAGAAGATACCGTAAAATAAACTCCTTTATTTTTCTTGATTCTTAATTTTTTTATTACAATTCGATGGTCATCATGATTACTAGCCATTCTTCCTCTTCCTAATATAAACTTTATTTATAATAATAATAATAGTAATATCTATTTTATACACCACGTCAAACTGGTCTCGTGGTAAGTTTCCGCAGAACTTGTGTTACGGGTACCAGACAACGGAAATACATATTATATTTAAGATTTTTATTATATAATACGCAAATTTAATACATGTCCATAGAACACAGAAACTTTTTGTTCCCTGGCGGGATTCAAATCCGGTACCTCAAGCTGGAGCGCCAACGCCCTAACCGTTAAGCCACAGAGGTCGTCAATGTTGAAACAAAATATTTTAAAAATAGAACACTCGATTAGATACAATAGATTTAGCAATAATAAACAGCTTTTACTGTAAAAATGTTTTAATTAATATTAAAAGATTTTATAGGCAATATGATCCTTGGTTGCCGGGAGGAAAAAACGAAGGACATCTTAAAATCTTATTAAAACGCGATAAAATCCCTCAAAATATTTTGTATTTTAAATTATATATTTTTAAATACGTTCGTTTAATAATTAATTTAATTATTTCACAAACACATAACTATGAATGATCTCTCCAAGATACCAAGGATGATGTCACAGGAAATTAGGATATCGGGTGTCCAAGTTCATCGCATGCATCGGATAATTCGCACCAGAATATATTAAATGCGCCGCGACTGAATTAATTCGCCGCATACAATCTACTCCATACGAGTCGCATCCAATGACGTATAAATAAAATACTTAATACAATATTAAAATATTTAAGCATAATATATATAATTATATATAACAAAATAAATCAAAAATTTAATTTAAATTTTATTATTATACTTAAGTATATAATTATTATAATTAAAACTTTGAATTAAGTTTAAATCAAAGTATTAAAAACTAATGGAGAGATTTATAAAAAATAGCTGCGATAAAAAAACAATGTCATATTGTTTGTCCGTGGTAAACTAATAAACTGCAGAGCCGATTTAAACGAACTTTTTAGTGTTATATTTGGCCTTAATTGAGTGTTGCGATTAGTGGGTTTAACCCAAGTCTCTTATGCTCTATTATCCTTACTAATATTATAAATGCAAAAGTCTGTCTGTCTGTCTGTCTGTTACGCTTTCACGCCTAAACCACTGAACCGATTTTGATGAAACTTGGAACAGAGATAGATTAGAGCTCGGGAAACATTTGTATGGAAGTTCGTCATTATACATAGAAGATGACGCAATAAAACTTTGCATTTGGGCACTTGATAAGAATTAAATAACCATTAATAATTGTTCCACCGTTTTTAAGATTTTTACCTATATGGATATGAAATAGGAGAAGAAAGTTCTTAGGGTAGTTCAAAAATAATTTGTCTGTGCTTAGTATACGTACGTACGGATCTGCGCTACTCCGAATTTAACGCGAGCGAAGCCGCGGGCAACAGCTAGTTTGGTTATTAAATATCATAAAATACTCAAGCGATTATGATGAACTTTGGAGTATCTCTAAGAAGTAAAATTATTTAAAATATAGGTTATGTAAACATCGGCTAACATTAACATTATTATGACCGTATCCGACCACTTTTAAGCTATTATATTGATGCTAGAGTTTAGATGAAGCCCCAGGGAATACCTGGAACATACACAATTTACAACTTTCCAGGGAAAACGCGTAAGAGGCAAAGTTGCCTTCATATTATTATAATTGCTTATACCATGCATTCATAGAATTTAGGAAGTAGGGATGTTTGTTATGTTTTCACGCGAAAACTACTCAGCCGATCATCGTGAAACTTTTACTCATATTCATGAATGCACCAAAAGTAACATAGGATAATTTAACAAGAGGGTTTTTTGCTAACGCAGGCGAAGCCGCGTGCAATAGCTAATATTTTATATTCTAATCTTTAGCCCATTCCTATACGCATTAACAGTATGCGCGTTGCAACCAATATTTAGGTAATAAGTTTGTACATGAATCTTTACTCCGTAATAAATACAAATAATAATTATTATATTAGTATTATTTTTGATATAAATACAAATTTAAAAAGACAGACCACAACTATTATAATATTTAATATTATTAAACGAAGCGGCGACTCTGTCACCCAAAAACTACTATAGATTTTGAAGAAACTTAACAATTATATAGATCAGATATCATAATAACACAACATAATTTATCTATAATTTATCCACGCAATCTCAACCAGGCGAAACTGCGGGGCGCTACTAGAATACTATAAATTATATAATAACCTACTTATATCACTTTTACCCCAATTCTTTTCGAGGACTGTTATTAAATGGCAAGAAAATGGCATGGTTCATAATATTTAACATCTGAGCATAGGCTCGCATAAAATAAAGAAGCAGTGCATTATGAAATTGAGCATAAATTTTACCTCATTTGCCTGTAATTTCCCTGGCGACTTTTCCGATGATATAATATAACGGTATATATTGGCATACTCCGCAGTACCATTTTATATACACACTAAACTTGTATTACTCGAAGTTTGAACTATCTACAATACTAAAGTTGTGCGAATACTATTGATATAAGTCAAGTTGAGCTTGGAATCGTAGTTCCTGGTAATGCACGGTTGATTATTTAGAGCACATGTTGTTTATATACTTGGTTTCATTTTTATCATTAGAATACGCATAGCATATGCAACTGTTGTAAATCCTACTGCAAGTTATTGGCATCCTGGTCTCCTCGGGCAAAATAGTAAAGCTACTGCTGTTAGAGGTACCTTTTTTCTTTTACGCCGGGAAATGCACTAAGGCATCCCGCAGGGGAGTGGGTCTCCCCAGGCGGTTATGTGGGACTCCCCATGGGACTCGCTGCATCCGAAAGATGGTAAGTGGCCACAGCTCTAACCACTAAAACCGAATGCCACCAATACCGCCTTTGGTGAGGTGGCCCGGATCTGCTAGCAACATTGCACCTCGACTCCTAGTCAGTCTCTCAGGGGACCGACGCGACCTTCACAGAGGGGCTGTCCCGCACCACACAACAACCCCTTCCAACGTCGGGACAATACAATGAGGTGGGGTTATTATAGCTGTTGTCCGCAGCTTCGCCTGCGTCAACTAAGATTTAAAACGGGATATTTGCGGGATAGCCTATAAATGGGCTATCTAAAACTAAAAAAATCTTTCAAATCCGTTCAGTAGTTCTTGAGATTAGCGCGTTCAAACAAATAAACTCTTCAGTAACCATGGTAACTGTTACCATAATATGGAAGGAAGAGGATTATAGGGCACGGGAGGGGAGGAGAAGAATGAGAGGGAGGGGAGGGGGTAGCATACGTGATACGTGATGGTAGACGAAAAATCCATTTTGGCTAGGATTTAGGTAAAATCCGTTCATAGTGAGCGTCTACATCACAAATGGAGTAACTATGCTAAATTTCAAGTCAATATGACCCATAGTTTTGGAGATTTCGTGATGAGTCAGTGAGTGGTATTTCGCTTATATGATATATACAGAAAGATATCATTACAAATATAAAAACAACTTGAACCTGCTAAAAACAAAAATATATTGAAATATCTGATAATGAATTAAAATATTAACTAACGATATTATAATATCGATGCGGCAACTTGATTCGCATCTCAGTGGTATTAGAGCGAGGTGGGGGTTAATGCATTGAAGATCCAGTAAAGTTCATGCGGTCCCCAAACCCCACTGGTAATCTACGATATTGATTCCATCTGATGACTTCACACACGGATATCCTAAGAACCAGCTGAGTTAATTAATTCAAACCATGAAAAATATTTCCTGAAACTCTTGTTTGTGATTAAAAATTTAGAGATTCCTGAAAGGACATCATCATCATCATCAGCAGCCTTTATCCGTCCACTGCTGAACATTGGCCACCCAAAAAGGACAAAGGACATGCTATGTAATTATTATTATTTCGGATATGACTAACAAACTTATTAAACTGATGAAGATTGAAGATGCGGGTAACAGTTAACAAGTAATGATGGATGACATTTTGACCGGACCGGTTGAGGGAGGAGCCGCATTCTCGGCTGCATGGGTATCTTGCTTGTTTCGCTCGTGATACAGCTTTGCTGTCTTTTGAACAGAAGGCCAAGATAGGCAATGTAATAACAGGCATAGAGACTTAAGGTCTTATGTCTATAGGCAACACATGAATGAGTCGCCTCAGACAGACCAGCGACCGACAGACAGACAGGATAAGAAAGTGATTCTTTAACGGTTTCCTACATTTTGAAAAATGGCACCTATAAGTTAAAAAGCTATGATTGGATATTGAAAATTAAAAATAGAATGATTTATATTTTGCGTTTGCTTGTGAATATATAATTTCTTAACAGTTTCTAGTGCATGTGAAGGTAATACAATGACGATCGATGCTCCACGCCTTCTAGTTGTAATTTATCAGCAAGCCGTATGGGTTACTCAACACTGAATTTTGTGACGTAAGCTATAGGGCTGATAGTAATTTATCAATATCCAATGTAAGTAATGTTAGTTTAGTAATATAAATAAATTGTCTCTTTTTCTTCTAGTCTGTTCAGCTTCCAGCTTAACTGGATGCAACTGAATACCAATATTTTAAGCAGAACGACTGCTCCATAACCAAGTAACTGGGTAGTATGGCACTCCGTGTTAAGACTGGTCATCAGACTTTCTTGATTCTGAAGCCCCAGATTTTTCATTTTCAGATGCTTTCCGAGGCATGGTATGTAATGATGGTCCCCCATCCACGGACCAAGCGAGGCAAGCGGACCTTAACCGGATGGATCGAACCGAGCGGCTATTATTACTCTACATCTCATATTACTAATATACCATTATATTCTCTATAGTGAAAAAAAAAACCTTTAAAGACCTGACTTGGTGATGACTCTTTGAATTTCAAAAAAACAATCCAACCAAACTTGTGTCTGTAAGGCATTTTTTATTCTTTCTGTTCATTCATATACACCTATTATAAATAAAACAAAATATCTAAATAAGATTTTTATCCTCCTAAAATTACATTCAGTTGTTTGTACAATAATCCCAACATGTTACACTAAATAGAAACAGTTTCATCCACGAGATAAGAAAATACTGACAATTAGTAAGATAAAGTTGTTTCAGACCGACGGCGTTACATTGCGCCAAACTTGTACGAACCTTCCACTTAGATAGACTCGGTATTGGGCTGTGATTAGATAGCTTAATGTCCGCTTATCGATAGCTGGTCGGTTGAAGTTCGTCTCACCCGGCTCGGACTAATAGCGCTCGATTAGAGAATAAAGCAAATTAAGCAGATAGATACAAGCGGAGAATAGTGATCACCATTAATCGTCATTATTATCATCAGCCTTTATCAGTCAACTGCTGAGCATAGGCCTCTCTCAATGAACGTCAATAAGACCGATCTCTTGCCACTCGCATCCACTGCACTTGTATTCACCATTCGCTTGTTCTACTACGTAATGTTCTGCGGGAACTCATTGACTCTTTAAGTTTTATACGCAATGGACAATTTTATTACTGCGCTTTCCTTCATCTGCCTAGCCTTTCCCCAACTATATTCGGTTCGCTTCCAATCATCTAAATATAAAACCAAAAAACATAAATCAGCTAAATACCAGTATTTTAAATGGAGCGACTGCCTGTCTGACCTAGAGGTCAAGAGACAGGTCACAAGAGACAGACAGAGAAGACAAGAGTTAGGTAGAGATTGTAGAGATTAGAGTAGAGGTTATAGAAATCTCTAATCTCTACAATCTCTACCCAGTAACTGGGTGATACGGTAGCCCGTGGTAATACTGGTTGTCAGACTTTCGGGTTTTTGACTAAACGTAACGACTGTCAAAGAACCATATATTACAGCCGGGACCAAGGACTTAACGTGCTTTCCGAGGCACGAAGGAGTCTCGGTATGTAAAGATGGTCACCCACCCACGGACCAACTTCGACAAGCATTGCATAACCTGAAAGATCTATCGCACGACTTATTATTACTGAGTCATGCCCTACTCTGTTACTTCGCATTCTTTAATTGATTATATTTTAACTAATTGTTGTAAAGGAAGGATTGAAGCGATTAAAAAAGGGAGGCAGAGACTTTCCTACTACTAGTTTCGACTAATTATCAAAGCAGTATAATAAATAGTTTAATAAGTTTAATGTGCGTAGAAAGCTTTAGTTTATTATATAATTTTATTGGTTTAAAACATTACAATGAGAGTATAAGAAATCAATATAATTCAATATATCTAACGGCCCGCAAAACTGGTCTGATATTTTCGCATGTGGTTAGAAAAATCCCAGTTTCCTTTTTGTTTATCCAATCATTTTCATTTACATTTACGTATTTCCATAACCCATCTTCTCTTGCGCGGCCGGCGGTGACATTTTCCGATGTGACAAGTCATGTAACGAGGGCTATTCCTGTTTCGGGGTGCGAATATTTGTTTTAGAAAATACCCCTTTTTTCATATAAAGAAAACAAATTACGGCGGCCTTTGGTATAAAAGAGGTTGAACACTAATAAAATATATTTTTATGATAAATATAAATGTTTGGAATTATTTTTGGAGTTTACTCTTTAAGAATCGATTTTCATATATAAGGCCGGGGTATGAAAACCTATGGGAGTAAAATCAAACTACGATGTTACACGATGTCACACGATGCTACACGATGATGTCAGACGAAGCGTTAAACGAACACAAATCGATTGTCGCAGATTTTAAAGATGTTGGTTAGCATTATAAATCTGTGGTTTAGCATATTGCATTAAATTATTGTTGTTTATGTTTTTATGGTTATATGTATTGTGTATTTTAACAAATTCATTGTATATTTAATAAAAACATATCACGCATGCTCTAAATATCATAAAAATTTATTTATTAACTCTTATTCACTAATCCATTTATTTTATAATCGTTCGCAGGGAGTAAACTCCTTTCGTGCGTCGGAGGTAACATACACACTTTCTTTTTTTTTTTTCATTTTATCTATAAATTACTACTACTGCTACTAACCATTAAACCATGTTACTAATTTTCGATTTGACAGTTATTTAAAACAGGAACAACGATAGAGCCATCTTTGATTAGTAGTTTCCAGAAGTTCCCACAACTGTTTAGTAGTAAAAAATGTTTTAAAAATAAGAACTGATGAACGAACTTTTACTTTTACATTTACAAGCAAGGATTACGATAATTATTTAAAAGCTATGGGATCGGTGAAGACCGTTGTAAATTATTATAGCAGTTAGAAATATTATGAATGTAAAAAAGTTAGATTGTGACTTTTTACGCTTCCACCCTTCTACCGATCCTCGTAAAATGGAGGATATATTTTTATGATGGGGATAAAACACTTTTTATCCGTATTAAATGCTACATGAAAATTAACGTAACATTTAATAATTTCTTAATAAATCTCACTAGCTTTTGTCTGTCGTTTTCCCAGCGATAATAAACTTTTAATTATGGTATAATTAAAAGTTTATTATCGCTGGGATGTTATAACGATACTCGAGTAGTATACTTAGCTCGATTTAAACCGTTATTTAAGACTACCATTTTTTTCTATATAAGGTTAAGCCAGCTAAGGCTACAGTTTTATTTTAATTAAAAAAAATCAGAAGCTATAAATGTACACGAAACTTTATTCATTTGAAGACAAAAAGGAGACAAGGAGGTAAAAAAGCAAGATTTCCTTAAGTATAATTCTGAATAATATAACAACTAATGGCTTCATACATAATAATATAAGGCTTTTAGGCTGAAAGAAGGATTACATAATGCATCCATCACGAGATCTATTATACTAGTTAAATAAGAATCCACATTAATCGCCTTATTCGATATAACATATATGGAGCTTAAAATAAGCCCCCTGAATTGTTGGTCTACGAAAATTTATAACCGAGCATTAGTACGTGCTTGGCTTATCTACATCTTACTAGAAATAATGTACACGGAGCAAATACTTCACTGAGACTACAAACGACTCAGCCGTGCAATAATTACTTAACGCATACACCATTATAACGTAAAATATCGCATCGTATTAAATTATGTTTAACGAGCTAATTAAGGTGAGTACCTTCCTTGAAATATATTAATGTATGGACAATATATTGGCCTTTCAAATTGAAATTATTACAAAAGTTTAATCTGTTCACGGAATAAGGGATCAATTGGAACGTTTCAACTATTAACAGCCTATAAAGAACGAATTACGATGTTGAATAGAAGCAAATCGATAGAGGCCGAGTTTCGCCTATTTGTATATAAGTGGATGTCTTAAAAAGCCGGATGCCTTGTCCGTGCGTTGCCTGTATTTAGATTTTGGTATATAAGTACTTGATACACACAAGTAACAAAACTACACGTTCAGAAACACAAAGCTACATTGTATAAGAAATAAGAAATGTTAAGGCGCTTGGCACAATGCGATTTCCTTTCCTGTAAAAACACTTGGCACACGAAGCAGAAATAGATAACAGCGTAGTTTTAGTATGAATGGATTGACGATGCTGACGGTAAATATTATTGCTGTAGATTTACATCCAGAAACGGGAGTGAGCCTAAAGGCCAGGCCTAAAAGTCTAGGCCTTTTGAAAAAAAAAACCAGAATGGAGAGTCGAAAAATACACTACGTGAGGTTCCGGAGCTCATATTTTTATGGGATTACACGTCAAAATTCCAAGGTATTTATCTATATCAGGGTGCGCTTTAAATAATAAAAAAACGAGCAAACATTGAAAAAAAAAAGTCAAGGTGAAAACAGAATCATTTATTATTGTTTCTTTAATAAAAACCCACCCATTGGACATACCAAACATAACCTACAGACGAATAGCCCTAGGCGATGCTCAAGATAACAAGTTTACATCATTACTTTTGTATGTTACCGTGATATATAGAGGCGCCAGTATAAGAAAGCAGGAACAAGCCCATAAAGATCTTATTCGCAGTGGAGCTTTCATAAAGAGCGATTTATTAATGCTGACCAGTAAATAAATTCAACGTGTCGGTTTTATGTGTTCCGAACATCTGATATTTAATTACTATATTCTAAAGTATATATTAGATTTATTACCTCCGTTTAGGAGAAATGCGATCTCGAAGTTCATGATGGTTGTGGGTTGCTGGTTGTCAGACGTTTTTTTTTGTTGGCCTTTGCTTTCGCATATTGGCCTTTATCAGCTTCATCTGTCGTGTTACTTTATGGGTGTTTTGTTAATAAGAAAATAGTATACATACACAGTAACGAATTTATCTTGTTTTATTCAGATTTTGAAGTTTCGTACCTGTAACAAAACAAAGTTTTATTTAAAGTTGTAATCTATGATTATGATGTCCTTTGCCAAAATTAAGTAGAAACTTTTAATTTTTTGGAATAAAATATAGCCTTTGTTTCATTCTGGTAACACTCCAAAGAATCATTAATATCCGCTTAGTAGTTGTGTTGTGGTTGAGACAAACATCCAAGCTTTGCATTTATAATATTAATTTTTTTTTCTTGGCCTAAATTTAGACTGCCATCGGCATAGACGCCAATAATAGCTTGTTTCTATCTCATTTCTCTGTCTTATACTATAACTGTCTTCTGATTTATTTTACACTAGTAGTTCCTCGCGTACTTCATATTCCCGTTCTGTGCGAGGTTAAATTTTTATAACCTATATCACTTAAAAATAACGTGGCCTTCTATAGGTAAAAGAATTATCAAAATCGATTCCATAATTCCTGGATTTACCCCTACAACCTCACAAAGTCACAAGGCCGTATTTAATCATATTTCTTTTTGTTTGTTTGATGTGACATAATTTTCCTAATGAGGCATTTAATTTGTGTGTCCAAACTGATTAGAATTAAATCATTAGTTAATGAGACCAAACATAGCCAATTTAATTAGAGGACGACTGTATACGAAATAAATTAACTGCAGACACTTTGAGTCGCAGTTTAATGTTGATTGAAATAAACATAATACATCACTAGTCACTAGATGACTAATTGTTGGCCGATGGATGGATAAATGCGGGATGGGGGGGATAAAACCTTCAACCATCGAACACTGACTGGCCCCTGTGTGGAAATCGTCTTTCCATCTGATTAACGTACGATTAACACTTCGTCTACCAAACACGTAGTCTCGGCGTTCATTGGGATGGATTGGGATTCAGTGGATGGGAATTAAATTTTATTTTCTTTCTTTTGATTAGCATCTTGTCTTACTCGCACATCTTTGAATTCATGTGAGGAAGCCGAGCATGTAGAGAAGTCTAGTTTTTAGGGCCAGCAATTCTTACCTGATAAAAACTAAAAAAAAAAAGGTTCTAATGTTTTACAATTTTGTGATAAATTGCCTAATTCTTTTACATGAATAGCTATAGCTCAGTATTTTAACGATATAAACATAGTATGCTACTATTTCAGAATTCCTATGATGTTTTTTAAGTGATTGGCTAAGATATCTTCCATACATGTTTTTTACACACGTACGTGCAATTTCATCCGCCAATTCTGAGCAACCCCAAAAATTAGTTTCGAGGTAGTGCCATGCATGTGAATTGGCTGGCACGACTGGAGTGGCAACTCTCGCAGACATGATACCGGCGTACAGTGACAAATATGCTGTCGAGTTTCATGGGGCTTATGAGTTTTCAGGAGTTGGGAAAAAAGAGGATTTACATAATATCTGTTCGTGTGGATTTCGTGGGCGTTGATAGGTAGGCATAAGGCTTCGACTGCCCCTTTGCCTCCATAAGGCATAAAATGAAATATTAACAATCAATACAAAATGGAGGAAACTATAAAAATATTTTGATTTACATATAATAATATCTTCAGTAAAATATTTAATATATAATTTTATAGCTAGACTCATTTCATAAATAACTGGAAATGCAGAAGTAGAAAAACTTTAATAATAACCGTGTTTTATACTCCTAAGTAAAGTTCCGACTCTTATTTTTCTTGAGAGATTAAACAGTACAGGCGGACTCATTAAGAATGTTTAAAACGCACTTGGCTGACCATTGAAACAACATTTACACAGTTTTTTACTTGTCACTGTCAACTGAGAGCGCTCACCGACTGTACAAATAGTAATTTTAACTTATATATTGAAAGCGATGTAATTACGCAAGTTATATTTTTTTAAACGTTTAAAAACGAGCTTTACGTGTTTTAAAGAATAAGGTCCCATACACAGGAGAGCTTTTTCACCAAGAGTTCAAAAAAACGTTTGAATGACACAAATGGCCATATACTCATGTATTTATTCACACTAAAGCGTTTATAAATCGCGCCGTCTTTTAAATAAAGTGCTATTAGATTTTCGTCGAATTGAGCTTACGACGTTTCGCAAGCGGAACTTGCGTTAATGTCTGGTTTTAGCGCGAGCTTTAACAAAACTCTCGTGTGAACGGAGCCTTAGACATGCTTTAGTTATATTACGCGAAGAATAAGCTCGTTAAAGTGACAGTAGGATGGCCGATGGGCCAATAAGGGTCAAGTGTGAAGGTCGTTTTTAGGTAGACTAAGTGCTGGTCGGCAATTAATCAGGTAGGAAGATCCGTGCAGTGATCGATCCATATTGGATGCAAGTGTCAAGGGATCAGCCGTCTTAGCGTTTATTGAGGAAGTCCATTGTTCAGCAATTAACGGATAGAGGCTGATGATGATTATTTTATTCAGCAGTATCTGTATGTTTGTGTTAATTTTGTGTGTGTGTGTGTGTTTTTTTTAATATTTCTAAAGTTATTAATATTTCACCATAAGTAAATAACCACTTCTATTTCACATGTCGCTAAAAACGATAAAACAGAGCATTATCCCAAAAGCTATTTTTAACATAAATTAGCCCTGACCGTCATTTGGTAGCACCGATAACTGAAAAATTCGAAGTCGATGGTAATGCTTATTTACTAGCGCCACGTCCAAAACAAAACTTAATACCAATATATGCTTCCAAAGGTATGAAATCGAGCCGGCGGTAATTAGTGTATAAATTAGCCTATTAATTAAACGTCTTAAATGTAAGCAAACATTGCTTTAGCGCGCCTCGGGGTATGCTAAAGTTTCAATTTATTACTCGTTAACATGAAATCTGTACACAACATATAATTACTATTAGCTTTATAGTTCACCACTGGAACTGTTGGTAGTGTAAGTGATGATGATGATGATTATTACTGAAGAACTAGATAGATAGAGTCCTGTCCATGATTTCACGACGTCTGTGGTGTTTCTTATATTATTTATCCGTAGGAGGGAGACGATAAGCCGTACTCTCGGCTTCATGGGTTGCAAGCTTCTTGTTTCTCTCGTGAAACCGCTTTGCTGTGTTTTATAGACAAGTGTAAGACGGACAATATGAAGTGTCACCGAAACCTACATTTGCAAGTTAGGATGCAATAGTCATAATTATTTAAAACCTTGTGGTATGGTGGAACACACATATGCGTATAAAGAAAATAATTATTCAGGTGTACATTTATTATGATTTTTAAATCGATAAAAATAAATACTTTACAAAATTATCTTAACACTTTTATTTTGTTTGCAATGATTTATTAAAACATATTACATATAATAGATAATATTAATATATAAAGAGACAGACTATTTGTATGAATAATCCTACTAATATTTTAAACGCGAAAGTTTGTAAGTATGGATGTTTGTTACTCTTTCACGTAAAAACTACTGAATGGATTTTTATAAAACTTTACAGTGATATAGTTTATACATCAGAATAACAAAAAGACTATCATTTATCACCGTACTCCCACGGGAATGGGAAGTACGCGGGTGACACCGCAGGGCGCTACTAGTAATAAAATAATAATAGCAAACTGCAATAATAATATCAGTCATTACGCAGACTTTGGACATTATATTAATTATTATAGCCGTCATACAAAGTCTATACATAAAAGTCTATTTTTTTTAACCTGACGGTGCGGACGCTCTTTGCCAGCTAAGGTAGGTACTAGGTATCCCTCCACAACGCCCCATTAGGAACATTCATCTAAAAAACAAGCTACACATTAAAGTTACCTTGACTAGGTCTAGGTAAAGTAGTTTATATTCATGTGTGACGTTAACCACTTACCATCAGGTGGCACGTCTGCCACCTTACCTATCCAACTAACATAAATTATAAAAGTTAATGAGAATCGTGTTGCCACATTGATTTTTATACTTCATTGTGTGACAATTATGTGAAATACTTAAAACGAAAAATTCCCATATTGATACAGATCTGGTATTCATTGATATGTAGTATTCAAATAAAACTGACATAAAAAGACTAAAAAATGTAAAGATTTTACAGCCTAAGGCCCCGTTCGCATGGGCGCTTTTATAACGAGAGGTAAAAAAGCGACAAAATCAAGGATAAGTACGGCGCTTTTGGTCAAGTGCCTTTGAAATAGGCTCGGTACTGCAGCTTTTGCAGTTAAGAAAATAAGAATCATAACGGATGAAAATACGGCGCGATTAGTATATCATGCATATTTCCACAGTATTATGTCTTACGGCATTCTACTGTGGGGGAATGCCGCGGATATTAATACGATCTTCTTGTTGCAGAAGCGAGCTATTCGAGCCATATATTGTTTGGGCCCCCGTGTATCATTGAGAGATAAATTAAAGAAATTGCCATCTTGACTGTCGCTTCTCAATACATATTTGCTAATGTGATGTATGTCCGTAAAAATATTAATGAATTTGTGAAAAAATGCGACAATCACAATATAAATACTAGAAACAAAAATAAATTAAATGTTCCATTCTTTTTTTTTCTTTCCATTTATAAATTTAAGAAAATTGTTAAGGAACGTTTGTGTGGTAAAGCCTATTACGAAATAAAAGATTTTATTGAAGATACCACACCTTGGGAATAAGACACTCATTCTTTAGATATTATGATGTTACATGTTGTATTTATAAAATATT
This sequence comes from Lycaena phlaeas, assembly GCA_905333005.2. Taxonomy (NCBI): domain Eukaryota; kingdom Metazoa; phylum Arthropoda; class Insecta; order Lepidoptera; family Lycaenidae; genus Lycaena; species Lycaena phlaeas. The sequence goes on along the minus strand of HG995171.1, from coordinate 11,370,439 downwards.
ATGTACTCATTTTATTGACAAAAGAGCAACCCCTAAGTTTTTTTCTCGTTTTTCTTAGGGGATCCTGCATGTAAAACGAGTTTTTTTTTTATTACTATTACTACTTATTGACTATTTATGTTTTGACTTATTTCAAGTGCACAAGTTGTACCTGCGTAATAAAGATATTTTTGATTTGATTTGATTTGAATCTAAATTTTTTGAGATTGACAATAAATTGAATTGAGCTTACCGAACTCGCATCAACCAACATCTTTTACGTCCAACGCTAACTTAACGCCGTCGCGCTTTACAAACGTCCGTGAACAAATAATATATGGGTATCCATTTGTTTCATCGATTTTTTTAACGGTCGATAAAAAAGCGCTCAAGTGAACCCTGCCTTAGTCATAATATACACTAGTGACCATTTGGTTAATATGTGGAGTGGAGTAACTTTGTTTTATCACGAGGTGGAGTCGTGATTAGTTATAGGACTGTTTTAATGTGATATAAAATGTAATGAATCGTAAAAAGTTTTTTATTGTGTTAACTTTTTCTTGTTGTTCCAACGCTGTCGGCGTGTTTATAAACTTTTTTTTCACATTTTGTTAACGTCAAAACTTCAAAACAAACTACAAACAAAACATAGGAAGGTACTGAAAGTTACATAGGATACATTTTAAAAAAAAGTAAATTTATTTCGCTAACGCAGGTAAAGCCGCGGAAAGTAGCTAGTAATAAAATAAATCAGAATGAAAAAAGAAAAAACTTCAATATAGACCTTTTTATAACCTGTTTTGGTTGTTTAAATTTATGCCTTTCTCAAATAAAAGTTTGACATTAAGCGTGACAAGTCCCAAAAAGCCATAATCCCTAATATTGACATCCGCACATCCGCTTACCCTTAACACATGAAAGATATTTGCAAATCAAACTCCTCGGAAACGGAAAACATTGCTATGTATTCATAAAAAAATATTTTCTTAACAAAACTATTTCAAATCTTAGATATTCGAAACTCGATCAGCAATCATCAAATTGAGCTTTGAATAATTAAAAAGTAAATTAGTTAAGCCCAAAGACAGGACCGACTACCAGACTCATTTACACGGTTGATTTACGAGTTCACACATCGGGTCCGATCTCACTTAGCAATGATTTATGCGCAACATCTCCCCCGCCGAGTTAAGCGCATTATCTGACCGCATGCCCTATCAACTTTGTGAACGGTTTTAACATTAGCTTACTAGTACTTTGGCCCGATACCCGGCCGAATATAGACGTGGCCGATTATCAATAGAAATATCAAAACGACCAAGTTTGATGGAACAATTTCCTTAATCCGGTAAGTCATACGCCCGATGGCGCGGAGAAGAATGAAAGCCAGATTGTTTCTCGTATTGTTTGATTTTGCTTATACGAGGTATTTACACCCGTATTCAAGAAGCGTACTTGGCTAAGTAATCAAACAATACTATGCAAAGAATGCTTTTATCTATGCGCTCCTGGTGTCAATGGGTTTATATGGGTTTGACAGACGCACAGTTGCGGATTTCATTTAAGTATTGTCTATGAATTGGTTTAAATAATCGAAAGTGTTCGGGAGTACTGTGTCACCTCAAAGTATTGTTTGCAAATACGGGTTAGTATCATAGAAAATACCTATATAACTAAATGTAAACTTGATAAAGCGCTTTGCTAAATCAATAGATGTGTCCGCTATGGCGATGTAAAAGATAACCTAGGGTCCTACAAAGATTTCAACATCATTATTTGGAAAGACTTCCAGAAGCTGTTATCTTAATGACTTTATATAGCTAAATAATTTAAATCTTGTCTGTATGTTTTGAGTGGTTACCTCGGAATTAAATTATTATCATGAAGGTATCTTATTGGTATAAAATATCACTAGTTTGTACTTTAATTATATTTTTTTATAAAATATTTACACATAATAACTAGTAATAGATACATCCACAAATAAAGACGCTAAGCTTCCGCTATTTTCCACCCATCCGACCATCCATTCTTTTATCATCACCATGTATCATCATCATCATTATCAGCCTTTATCCGTCCACTGCTGAACGTAGGCCAATGAACACCAAGAAGTGAATATTATGTCTTAATTCTACTTACTAAGTAATATGATTAGCACATCTGTTAAAGATAAAAGTTGAGATCCGTGTTACGAGCGCCCGATACGCAATATCCTAAGATGAACAAGAAACATGGCGGCCATTCTTCTTGCCACACGACGCGAGCAAATATATGTGTAATTATGAACACTCATTACACAAATAGAACATTAGCAAATCACTAGAGACTGTTTCAATTTGTATGTTCACAGTCAATATTGTTTTAAGAAAAACGACACGTTTAAATATTTTAAGGGCGATACGAATAAACCAATACGAAAATATGATGGGTGACGAGTGGTCAGAATAATGGACACTTTATGTAGCGGTCATCGGTTCGAATCCCAGATGCAGATAATTTATAAGATGAAGATGTTTGCACTAAGTCATAGATATTATGTATTTGTGTATTTAAATAAATTAATATTACTACATGGTTGACCGAGCATTTGCTCGGCTTTTTTGACAGTGAACTTTACATTCGTATTCTAATGATATTTTATTATTGCCACAAAACATGGATAAAAAAGTTTTCTAGAAATGTATCCTAGCTAGATCGATTTATCGCCGTCTCTAATTTAATAGCTCGTTTTAAGGTATAAGATTATAATAAGGTTCGTTCGATGTTTGGTTATAATTATCGAACGAACTAAAAGCAACAGGTGGTCCATTCCATCATCCATTGACAGATAAATTAATAGTGCGTAAATTTCTGACACCCGTATTCACAAACAACACTTTGTTATTATGTCACAGTACAGAGCGCATAGAGTAATTCAAATCAATTCATACACTTAAATGGAATCCGCAACTGTGTGTCTATCAAACCTATAGAAACCCCGACTATAGAGACCAGGAGTGCATAAATAGGAGCGTTCTTTGCATAGTATTCTTTCATTACTTAGCCAAGTGCGCTTCTTGAATACGCGTGTGAGTCTACGCGGTTAAACGCTGTCGCAAATATATCGTAGTGCTTTTAGAGATGACTTCACCACACAATTGTAATCGGTTAGCGAGCACAGACGATGAATCGCGCCTTGCATAGAGGCTGGGGTGGTCTTTCAAATTATAACACCATCTACAGAGCCATTGTTTCATCATCATCCTTTATCCGTCTACTGCTGAACATAGACAGAGCCGTAAATAACCTTTTTTGCGCCCTGTGCGAGCTTCTATAACTGCGCCCTTAGCAAACCGAAAAAAATAATCCTGCCTGGTCTGGCCACTTTTGCGCCCCCCAGTCTACGCCCTGTGCCTGGGCACCGGGGGCAGCGCTCTATTTACGGCTCTGAACTTAGGTCTCCTTTAATCAACGCCAAGACTACCGATCTCTTGCTACTCGATTCAACATTTAGTAAGAGGTAGTGTCAATGCTGTATTGCAGCCAAATTAGGCCGGCACGACCAGGTTTACGTAATACCAGCGCAAAGTGACAGCAGTGCTGTCGTGTTTCATCCGGTTCGTGGGTTTCAGGTAGCCCATTAAAAGAAGTAATATGCCTGCTTATAGCATAAATAAACGTGTCAAGTAATTGTTTAAATACCTTCAATTGAATCGTATCTTCTTAATATCTTCAAAATAACAAAACAGAGTCCGTAGGTATATAAGTCAGTTTGACTGTCCGTCAAACCAAAAGCTATACGGATATAGAAATCTAAGTTAATACAGGCAAAGCTGTGTGCAACAACTAGTTAAGATATATGATAAAAGTTTAAATACGTTAAAATAATGTGTAAAATGTCGCAAGTCTCCAGCATATTCTTATCTCGTCCACTGCGCTATCAAATAATAAAATCATTGATCTGGAAAGGAGCCAAGGAACTGCAATTTTGTTACCGTAAATTTATGAAATGTCAAAACTAAGTCGAACTTAAAAGTAGTTGGAAAACTGACATTTTAATTAGTCCATATTGAAATTAAAAAATCTAAATAACGCCTATTTATTCCTAATTATTATATTTGTGACGATGAAAAATCATATTTAAATATATATTACATGTTATACTAGGCGTTGCCCGCGGTTTCGTCCGCGTTAAATTACATTCACGGACGTATGCGGATTGATGATGATTATTTTTGTAGCCTAAGTTACTCCGCTAGATCAGCTATCTGCTAGTGAAACCCCCATCAAAACCAGTTCAGCATTTTAGGGGATTATCCAAAACAAACAGACAGCCAAAAAATATTTTAAAAAAATATTTTGGTGTATGTGCCGTGTAATAATAAAAACTCTTTATTTGAATATTAGAAACACTTTATGTCAAATAACAATTTTTTATTGTACATAGGATTTTAAATTAACATGGTCATTTTCATTATTTGAACTATTTAAAAATGGATATTTACTTGTTTTTTTAGCATTATTTCGCGGAGCTCGATATTTCAACTAGACATGTTCACTAGACTCACTTTTTATTGTACAGTCTTTGAAGTCTCTACTAAACTAATGTTTATCAATATAAACAAAAATAATATTATAAGTATAAATCAAAATAAGTAAAATTATATACCATGTATTGAGTGTAAAACTTATTGGGGTATAAGTGGACGGTTTAGAAGCTCGAAGGTGAGGGCCACTCGTGGTCGTTCGGCGCCGGTCTGAATGCACTCGTCTAAATCGTTTCCAGCTCTGACGAGATTGCTTAACTTGTCGCTTCTGATTGAATTCACCCGGACCGCTCCGACGTCTGACCCGGAAAATTAACCCAACCAAATAAACGTACGTGTCGAGTACAAGAATATTCAGATTGGGGAAATATCCGGTGAAACTTGATGATTGGGATTTGTGATTTCGCGTTCATTGAGAGAGGCCTATGTTCAGCAGTGGATATATAGGCTGATGATGGCGATGATAATGATGATGACTAAAAGTAGCAACCCATATATTATGTCCCACTGCTGGACTCGGGTCTCCTCGAAATCAGGAGAGGAGGGTATTGGGCCGCAGTTCACCGAGGCGCTGTCCCAATTCGGATTGGGGAGCTTCACACACCTTCAAAGACTTTTAATCTCACCAGGCATGCAGGTTTCGTCATGTTTTCCTTTACCAATAAGCGAGCGATTGTTTCGTGTTCAGGGTGCACTTATAAAGTTAGAAAAACCCATTTCGAGATATCTCAGGAGAGGATCAGGATCGAGTCCGGACCCTCCCGTTCAAGAGGCTGAGCTCACACTCACTCTACCATCGTCTCTTCCTGATAAATGTATGATAACTGTACGATGATGATGTTGTTGTACCTCAAATATAAAAATATTTTGCTACAAAAATAAATTATAAGATAATATTATATTCGATCAGATTGTAGCTAGGCAAGCGAGTCGTACGAAAGTTCCTTGCTCATTAAAATTCATAGAGTTAACACATCTTAAAAAGCGCTTCCACTAAATACAAATTATAGTATATTAAAAATTTCGTTAACAAAATAAAAAAGCTGAAATGCTAACGGGTAACACTTTTAACCCATATATGCCCAGAACTATTTTTAGTTGCGATATCTTTGATTTTTGGATATGTTCACACCTGATGGGTCCTTATGAAGACTGTAAGTAGTAATTTGGAGGAGGAGTTGGGGAAGGGTGTTTTTTTTAATGGGTCGAAAACGACCCCATGGGCAGATTTGTTACTTATAATCAATACAGAATAAAAATGCAATTATGGTATTTATTATTCACTTATGATATAAAATCAAGAATTAAACTCGTCGAAACATTTTGGTTGCTAATTTTACACCACTTCGAGTTTCCGAGAGAGCCCAGGTAGGAATATTGTGACTTTCTTCATTGCTATTCTAGTACATGCGGCTTCGTTGCAGCGATGCATGCTGACAAAATAAGGGTAGCAATCAGTTGTAGTCGATTAAACAGCATATAACTGTTGGTTTGACTAAATGAGTTAATTATTTATGATTGAAAAACAATTCAAAAACTGTTACAGGTTCTTCGTTTTCAGAAGAAATTATAACAGACCTAGGTAGCGGTGTACTCCCTCCACTCACGGTCGTTTAAGTGATCTTTCTTCACCCTAGCATGCTCCCTACTACTACCAGCTTGACGTTGAGTAGTTCGACCTCGTCCTCGACTGCTTTTACGTTCACTCTGCGTCCTCATCCAAATCATGTTCCTCGCAGGCTTTCACATGCCATTCCACATGATCTTCCGCGTGCTCCTCCCACGTGTTCTACCACGACGGTCTAGTTTCAATGGCGATAATGGTGTATTATCTGGTTACTCATCCTCGCTGGATGTGGTGTCTTCACCATGTGGATGTCCAAGTAAGATTTACAAAAGCGAGTAGCTATCAACGGGATAAATTATAAAAATATGAATCTGCCTCATCGCCGGAGTTGCCGTCAGGTACCATACCATCACCGGAAGGTTCCATTCACATATCAGAACCTTGGAACTCATCGTTGGAGTTCAAATTTTCCAATATTTCTATGCTGTCGTTCATTGTAAGTTGTCTTTTGCACTTGAAATAAAAATAATAGCAAGTCATACATCTGCCCAAGGGGTCGATATCGACCCACGTGTGTTTACGTACCTATATCTCCGTAATAAGTATTTCTATCCGAACACTTTTACTGTAAATATATAGGTAAACTATCTTATTTTATGACTATAACAGCACATTAGATAAATTAGTCTAGAAACAAATGTTACATACATTTTTTTCCGCAAAGTCACACCTTTTTTGCCAACTCAAAAGAAGTGCCGACTTCAAATGTCACTAGAAGTTTAAAAATTGCCCGTCAAGGAAATTTGTTTATTTATTTTGGTAGAAAATACTCTCATTATCTTATAGATAGTGCCAGAAGTCGCAAATAAGTAGTCATATTAACAATATCACATTTCTCCTGCAACATATCTCGCAGGACAAAAACGACCCACTGGGCATATATGGGTTAAATGGATTTCAGTGATTTTTCAGACACATTCAACTAAATTAAAAGTCAGATGGAAAACTGAAAATACAGCAGCATAGAAACATGTTTAATTAAATGTGCATTTTATTAAATAAAATGTGTATTGTCTTGCCTACTTACTTTAAAACCTTTTTTTTTTGTACCTCAATAAATTGGGGTAGTGCACCTATTACTAAGGATGGATGTAAGTAACGGGGAGTTCGCCGCCTTGAAATTCCAACTGCACATGAGGCTCTCTTAACAAATCTGTTAAAAGAGCCTCATGTGCAGCACAAGACTAATTTATATATCAGCATGAATATATAAAATCAAAGCTAACAAATAAAACCATTTTTTTAATACTACTGATGGATGTAAAACCTATTTTACTTTATTATTTAAGAAAGAAAGAAAAGAAAGAAAGAAACATTTATTTGTGAAACAACGCTATTAATACATATTAATATTTAAACTATTCATAACGGGCTATTACCATGTCTTTTAGCATTATTTCGCGGAGCTAAAAAATATGGTAAATAGTTACGGCTTAAATAGTTTAAGTGATGAAAATTACCATATTAATTTAAAATCATATACTTTAATCCTATATTTTTTATTCTATAAGGTACATCTCATACGTCATAAATAATATTGATGATTAGGATAAGATGGATGTCGTGCTCGTGATTAATTAAACACTTTAAATAATATAGCATTGTCTTACAAACTATAATTTGATATCTGCAGTTGTGCACTTGATAGCAAGTCTTAAGCGTTCCTAAGCGACTGACGCTGGCGTCCTAACTTTTAATGAAAATGTTTGCGTCAAGGGAATCTTCACGCAAACACATTGTTGTTAGCTTAGGTCTATTACTTTGTCACTGAAGGAATCATGTTTAGTAAATACATATTATAATATTATATACAGTCAAAATATAATATAATATAAGCAGCTAGAGCTACATCAAGGTTATTATTATATCAATTGGCAACTATTACAACATCCATACAAGTTTAATATATAAAAAAGGACTATATTATTTTATGAAACCACGGTAAAAGTGAAACTTTTTTTCATATTACAGACATTTAACCAAAAAAATCGAAATAATATTCCATTAAGGGTTTAAAAATCTAAAATATAGAGCATTGGTACAAATGAGTAATAGTCTATACACTCCGCGGCCGACCGACACGCGACATGCAACGCACAGACAAAAAATTTTAAAACGATGTAATAAAAGTTTCACTTTGAAAAATTGCCAGTTATAGGCACTGACGATAGAAATGAAAACTTATGAGAATTATGATTAATAGAAGTAATTCGAGCCTAAAAGATTTTCGTTCGAAATGGCTTGATCGATTCTCATAAATGTTTTGTGCATATCGGATAGCTCTGTCATGTTAAGGGTGATTCACACCTTAAATTGATGACTGGTTTTATGTGTGACTGTGACGCTGACCTCTTTACCAGCATCTGTCCTAGTTAGCATAGATGAAACTGCAGGCAACGGCTAGTTCTCTACAATCGAATTTAAATGTTCTAATGATATAAATCTCGTTACAAAGTCAAGTTGAATGTTCAATACTGAAATTCGTGTCAATAAGAGTAGGTCTGTTCGATCAATATAATTCAGACGAAGTTTAATTGGAGACATTTTTAAGATTGCTCCCGCTGTTCGTTTATTGATATTTTATGTTTTTGCCCATTATATAAAACGCTATTGTGTTTTCGTTTGTACAATGAGTCTGATTTTTATTTGTTTGATATTGTGAGATTAAAATGTGATTTAATTTTTTTTTTATTATATGATCCTGTTTCAGTTTTTTGTTTTTGTTATAATTTTTAATTTATATTTCTCTCTAGGCATAGTTATGGTTTAATGTTAATTAAATCCTTATAATAATTTAAGGTTAATATTATGGTTTGAAATTAGTTTATTATAATTATCTTACACAAAACTAGCAGCGCCCCACGGTTTCACCCGCGTATTTGTTATTCCCGTGGGAGTACGGTGATAGATTATAGCCTGTATGTGATTCTGATATATAATCTATATACTTGTTAAGTTTCATAAAAATCCATTCAGTAGTTTTTACGTGAAAGAGTAATAAAGATCCATACTTACAAACTTTGGCATTTATAATATTAGTAAGAAGTAATGTCATGTATTATTTTATTGAATTAACCAATACTACACTGTCAGTAAATTAAAAAAATACTGAAATGTAATAAGAATATTTATAACATTAAATAATCAGGTGTTCTTTACAAATGTTGATAAATAATTAAGAAACTTACATTTATTATCCATCGCTATATAAAACCAGAGACATCAATGAAATAATTTCTTATACAATTTTTACCAAAAGAACATTTCAACAATTTTTTGTTACAGAAATATATTTATTCTCTTAGCTTGGTAATATACATTCATTCTAGCACCTGGAAAACTTTACTTGGAACAAGAAAATCGTAAAAAACAATGTGAATCTGTGTGGGTCAGCTCTTAGCTTTTATTTAGTCCACGCTGCCTCAATACAATATTGTTAACAACGCTCAAAGCTTAAGTAAAATAGACGCCTCTTAACCTTCGTATATTTCGATAAATGGAAAACCTTTCGGCTTTCTAAGATTTGAAAAAATACTTAGTAATATTATACTTAGTATAATACTCAGCAACATAGTGTTAACTGAAATGAAAAGTTGTTTTAAATATTCTTATTATTTGATTTGGGGTTTTTGAAAAGGAATAGATACGGAGTTCACCTAGGGACAAATGCAGGGCTTTTAAATGAATTTTTAGTTAATTTGCTTAAGAAATATCGTTAAGTAAAATACAGTGGCTATCAATAATATGTATTAATAAGGACTATTAGAATATACAGGCTATCCCAAAATTAGCACGTCACACTGACACCGGAGGTAGATAGATGCAAGACGCATTGAACAAGCCTAATATGCCCGTAGAAAAGTTTCGTGGATTTTGAGATATGACCAGTTTTTTAAAAAAATCACCATTTTTTTGTAATGTTCGTATCAGAACTATCCTTTTTTAAATGCACTTTATTTTACTTTCTTAAGAGTATTCCCTCAACAGTAGTCACTTATTATGAAACAAACAATACTTAGTCGATAAGTAATGTGAAATAACAACAGTTGATAATAAATCTCAATTTTTTCTCAAAATCCACGAAACGTTTCTATGGGCATGTTAGGCTTGTTCAATGCGTCCTAGGTCCATCTACCTCCGGTGTTAGTGTGACGTGATAATTTTGGGACACCTGTATACCAGCTAATAAGAGACGCCGCGGTATTCCTTTCCCACTAATAAAATTAACGTTAAACGATCTTAGGCATCTTTACGAGCTTTAACATACTTAAATGATAACTATCTACATCAACTGAGAATCTATCCCATAGACGTCGTTCTAAAGGAAGTAAGATAACTGGAAATCGAGAGTCACTGGATGCCTGGCCTATCGTCTTGTTACAATTCATAATAATTGTTATAAATCTTAGTTTTTATAAAGCGTAGGAGGTTAAACAAACAATCGAAGCTTTTTGGCAACTATCGACAACCATAAACATTCATACAACCAATAATTATGCATATGCGTTGCCCTCCTTTTCAACCCCCAACGGGCTACCGGAAACTCACAAAAAGTCAAACCCGACGTTACATTCCATGGCTGGCGGGGGGCGACAAGGAAAGGCCACTTGGGCCATTAGAATAGCTCCATCTGAAAAAAAATCACACCTCGCACGAAACGCGACAGCTTAGCTGTTACTTTACACCATTATCGTATGAGCGAGAGGTACCATACCGGTCGTGCGTGTCATCTACTACATATGATAAAATAAAATGCGCGTACGTCGTCTTCACGCTTGCCGTTATAAAATTCGCATCGATTTTACAGTTAAATCGTACCAATTGATGTTTCACTACGACTTATACTATAGGTACATATACCAATTACCTACTCACTTGTTATATTTTTTTTTTCAAATTTTATTAATTAAAAAGAAGGGATTTATTCAAACACATCATCATCAGCCTTTATCCGTCCACTGCTAAACATAGGCCCTCAATGAACACAAAGACGACCGATCCCTTGCCACTCGCATCCAACACGGACCTGTCACTGCTCGTAGATAGTCTTCCCACCTGGTTAATGGCCGACCAATATAATAGGTATATACAGATTAATTGAATCTGAATATAGTTATGTATACAGATGCAATTAACCATTAATATTACACGAATAATTAGGAAGATTATAATCTTCGTTTTAACGCACAGTGTACTGAGTAATCACTTATTAGATGTTATAGGTGGTAGTAAGTTAATGCGTGACATCACTGCTACATATTCAATATATTGTTAAAATCAAGCATGTCAGTCAGTAGGTAACGAATGTACTTTAAATCAGTATTGCCGTCAAACAGTCTGACCGCATGAATTGAGCCAATTGGTATGATTTGTTAAATCTGAGTAATAACATAAAACACGACCACTTGCTATTCCATATCAACGCTCAAATATCATTCAGTGCATACAAAATATATTGGTATCATCAACATCATTATGTTGTAGTATGTACTATAGAGCGCAGTATCTTAGGCATAAAACGAAAAGACAAAGTACGAAACACCAGACTGCGCTCAATAACGGGCATTGCTGACGTGGGCATTAAAGCTGCTAAGCTGAAATGGGATTGGGCGGGTCACGTCAGCCGAATGCATTCCCATCGCTGGGCGAACATAACCACATTTTGGGTGCCAGAAGATGGACGACGTCGCCGAGGTCGGCCCCGAAAGAGATGGCGCGACGACCTAGATGCGTACCAAGCAGACTGGCCTGCGCTGGCGCAGGACCGTGATACGTGGAAGAGCATGGGGGAGGCCTTTGCCCAGCAGTGGGACAGTATAGGCTAATTAAAAAAAATAAAAAAAACATTATTAGAGAAATGAGGAGTTTTATATTAATATAATATTATTATACTTGCAGCACCCTGCGGTTTCACCCGTATACTACACATTCCTAATATGATAAACTATTAACTATAACCTATGTCATTCATAAATAACCCTTCTATCGGTAAAAGTATTTTAGTTCAATAAATCCAGTTCCATCCAGTTTTCATCTGTGTATTGCATGTCGCGTGACGGTCGGCGGAGTGTATAGACTTATTACTCATTTGTACCAGAGCACCATATTTTAGATTCTTATATCCTTAAAGGAATATTACTCCGAAAATTTTAAGTTAAATTTCTATAATGTCAAAAAAAGTTTCACTTTTACCGTGGTTTCATAAAAGCACACAGTCCTTTTTATTATTACTGTTAAGGACTTTGGACATATCCTCCAATCAACACAAAGAAACCCTAACTTCTATTACTCTTTTCTGTATAAACTTGGCTTGACACGCTCCCGCGTGTCTAGAAAAGTACTTTAGTATAAATACCATGTATATATTCATATACATTTGGTACGAAGCGATTACTTTTATATTTCAACTGACATACCAATTTAATTTATCCATATATAAGTAGATATACGCTTCGAAATGCCGCTGGCAACGTCTAATATTATTTAGATCAAATCACAAAGTAATTCAATTTGGCATAACCTACTCAAAATCAGCATTACACGCTTAGGGGCAAGCTAATGGACCATAAAATGAGGCGGTCGAAATAAGTAGCTTGCGCCTAGCCCGGGGTCTGAAATGAGCATTACTGGACCAAACTTTGTCAGAACTTCAAATTTAAACTCCGTCAGAGTAATATTGTGTAGGAAATAATTATATTCGACGTGATTTGTGTTGGAATTATATTAATGTAGCTTGAATTTAGTGATTTATTTCGTTGCTATAATTGACCGTTTATCTGCCCCAATTAAAACAAGAAATGGTTACTTTTTGCTCGACTACCGAAAAAAAGGGTTATGACTTTTTATCAGGAATATAAATCAGACTAATAGACTATCAATTAACGAACCCTGTGATATTTAATTATTATAATCACCTAATTCAATGTCTAGCTCAAGCAAATGATCCTTTGAAAAAAAGATTATGACTTTTGCTACAATGTACGAGTATGTTTACATCAGAAGTATACCAGAATACAGACTTAATTATGGACTATCTGACGAGCCGATTGATAGTTAGTGATTATTATTACACAGACAAGCTCATTAGGACTGGCTCAGACTTTCTTTTTCATGAATTCAAAATTAATTCGTAGTAACGACGTAGAGACGTAAGTTGTTAAGTCTCAGTGCTAGTATTGTACCTTACCTGGTACAGTACTATGACATAACCTGGCTCTCTTTCTAAAGTGCAGCAAAGCTGTTTCACAGACGAAACGAAACAGGTTGGTGGTACCCATATAGATGGTTGTCGGACATAAGTATATCTTAAAAAGGGCAAAATAAGCAGGGTCAGGGTTCATCTTTACCAATTTACCCATGCAGATTGACAGATAATAATAATATATCCTAAGCTAATTGAGGAAGGCCTATGATCAGCAGTGGACGGATATGTGCTGATGATGATGGTGATGACGATGAAGCGTGAATTACTTATAGTATTTATCGTATTTTGATATGTGAGTGGTCAATCAATTCGTTGTTATGGTCGGGTGATACAGGCTGCATTATAAGTGACTGGTAATTTTGTAGTTCGGGTAAATTACTCATTCACGTATCTGCGAAACTGAATTGTCTAATTAACGCTATCAAACCATAAATAGAATGTATCATTAATTAATCATTAATCATCATAAATTATTGATTTATCATTAATATTTACTTTTGACGTACACTGCTGGATGTATACCCACTTCTCTGATCTTGAGTACTAAGACAGCGATTTAATAAATATCTAAATAAAATAAATAATCTTTTAATATGTTTTTTTCCGACGTCTTGGCCTCCATTGGGGGAGGCCTATGTTCAGCCGTAGAAGGCTGATGATGATAATTATGTATCTTTAAACACTCACACACATTATTGCCTACATATAAAGTCAAAACAAGCACACAATGTGTTTTGAAACATAAAAAAGCTATAAAGTGTTTTGTTCGGTCCAGTTACGTTTCCTAAAGTGAATATGATTTCACAACTGCATCACAGACTATACACTTTGGAATAGTAAAATCATAAAACATAATAAAACCAGAAACGGAAGACTATTCGCCCCACACTGCGAGACCACCTACGATACGCTTTTATTAATATGACACACACTCAATGGAAGGACGTCCTTGAGTTTTCTCTTATGATAATATTGAGATTTGAAAGTGTAAATGCTAAGTAGTATAAAGAAAATTATACTGCTAACATTGCTAACTTAACAAAGCGCTTCTTATTTTACACAATGCCGTAAAGAGAGAGTTATGCTGCCTTTTTTTGTGCGGTTTATCCTGGGTGGGATAGGATAAAAAAATTAAATGAAAATTTATTTAGCCGCGTTGTTCACTTTTTGTAAGGAAAAATTTTATAGGTTTGCCTCACCGACATGTCAATATGACATTATGATGAAATTACGAAATTCTAAATTATTGATATTAAAATAAAAAAATAATAATGTCATTATAAAATAAATTATATATTTTCACTTCTATCGGTACTCCCATTTTTTTTTAATTTCTACTATACCCAATAGATCTACTCCGCCCCGCCATGGACGTCGTTATACTTACTACGTCCATGCGTCCAGCAGTAGATAGAAACAGAATGACACTGACAATAATAAAACGATAGAGTCGTTGGTGATAAGACTAAAAAAAATGATGTATTGAGTAGTCTCGAACAACATTGTTACGTCTGACGCCTCAGTCCTTCCGTGACCATGGTTGCTGTAAAGTATACGGAAACTTAATATAAGTTAAGTACTTAATATAGACTAAGTATAAGTTAAGGTAAAAAACTTAATAAGTTGCTATAAAATCCGTAAAAGTTGTTTCATTATAATCTTTGATAATAATTTAGAGTTCTCGGAAATGTTTTAGGTTCGTTCACCTTTGTAACTCCGATTCTATAGTAAATTGATTTTTGTTTTGATTTTTAAATCATAATCACCATTATGATGATGATTATTGTGGTGATGATGATAATGATGAGGGATGGATATTATTATTGGACAAGTGGTTAGTGACCCTGACTTAGAAGGTAGTCAGGGTAGCGAACCAAAGTAGAGAACTTACCTACCACCCAGAACAAATGTTTGTGTGATGAGTATGTTGTTCGGTTACATATTACAGGGCCTATAGGACCAGATGCTCGTCTGTGAGTTGCCCCTACATACTAACTATTTTATTATATTTAATGATGTTATTATTATAGTAACGAAACTGTCTGAATTGAATGGAAATGGAGAATCTCCATTCATACGTTTTCGTTATCTTGCTCTACTATCTTGAACTCTGTCTCTGTTCAATTTGAGTTTCGAAACCATCTGAAATGTTGTTCGTAATTCAAATTATTTACTCTATTGCTTTATGTTTGTCAATTAAAGCTTGTTTTCAGCTAAACCGCAATACCTAAGTAAATAAAATAATTGCGGTTCAAAATCTAATTTAGCCGGCGTGAATAATTAAAATAATTATTGCTTTATCGTTTCAATTAAAGTGGTCATTTCGGTTAATTATTTATTACCACAAAATTAAAATTATTTAATAATATTCTACATCCTATTGAATATTGGATGAAACATTTCTAAGGATTTATATTTTTTGATATTATTTTCAAATCAACGTAATAAATCAAAATCAAAATCAAATCAATCAAAATCCAAAAATATCTTTATTTCGTAGGTAGCAACTGGTACACTTGAAATACGTCAAAAGAAAAAGTCAACAAAAGTAAAAACCAGAAAAGATGTATTTTTTATACGATCATGGCAATAGCTATCAAAAATTCGTAAGAGGTAGTTAGCAAGCTAGCAAAAAGCCGGCACGACCTGGTTGGTATATCTCGTTCATCAAAGTCGATTAAACCATTTTGAAGGAGTGTGAACACTAAAATAGTGACACGAGAATCTAACATATTAGAAAATTACAATATGTACAGCCAACAAGCCAAATCGAAGTCTCTTAATTTAAATTGATGTCTGACAATAGAATAGCTAATTACCCTTAATTATGGAGTTAGAGTATTACAATTAATTCCATCTAGTGTCTGGAAGCGGGCAGTTTTACAGCATGGTTTGAAGCTAACTAATTTGGTTAATGATCAAAATTTGTGCCAGAAGCGCTCCCTAGCACTAATATACGACACTGACTCGTCGGATTTTACTTGGAAATGGGTTTAAACGGTTTGCACGTTAGGCTCATTAATCTTATACATTTTATCTTTAGCGAGAAAGCAATCCATTCTTACGATGTGTGTCTGATACGCAAGGTAAAACACGGAGTACGTCGTTTAAATTAGTCCGAACGATAAGATTGCGGAATTTAACGTATTTAATACTTTATTGTGTGGATTCTCGTGTGGAATTGATGAGCTTTTTACGCATGAGGTCCCATATTCAATAAAACGTTCTGTTTCTAGATGGACAGACATCACAGAGGAAGTTGTCTGCCAGTTATTTTAGGTATATTGATTGATTTGATTGAAAATATATAAATAAAATAATAACTCTGCTTTTTTGCCATCAATAAAATGGTTTTTCTTTGAATATTATGTCAATATACAACACCGAGAAGCTCGTGGCTAATAGCCGCCCGAATCGATTCATCAGGTTAAGCAATGCTTGCCGAGATTGGTTCGTGGATGGGTGACCATCTTTACATACCGAGACTCCTCCGTATCTCGGAAAGCACGTTAGGCCGGTTCCTGGTGTTATTGGTGGATCTTTGACAGTCGTTACGGATCGTCAGAAGCTCGATAGTCTGACAATCAGTCTTAGCACAGGGTACCGTATTATCCAGCTACTGCTGTGGAGGTTAGACGAGCAGTCGCTCCATTCAGCTGAATCTGGATAGACTAGAAGCCGACTCTATAGTATAATTGGGAAAAGGCTAGGCAGGTGATGTCAATACACAACGCCAAACAGATAAAATATTCTTACGAAGTCTCGTAGGTTCATGAAAATATATTAAACTACTTTTCACCGGCTTTAAGTTTTGTTTCACATTCGCGAAGTTTCTAATACAGCTCTTACCGCAACACAGTAAATATAGAGAAACTAAAATCTAAAGAAAGCTACTTATTTGACCTGTGCGTGTAATGTTTCGGTAGCGAAGTATTGTTGAACATTCCGCATCGCCGCGTGAATTGACGAGGCTTTTACGGCCGACACAGTTCATTTGAGGCTAAAGTATTCGTCTCTGCAAGTACTAATATGTGGAAGCTATATTAGTATATTTATTCTAATTATGATTTATAGCTTCACGTCAAGAACAAAGAGTCGTATACAAAGTCATATTGATTGATATTGAAGCATTTCTCATTTGAACTAAATAACAGAGTTAACTAATGTGTTCACAATTTAAATTGCTTTAAGCCAGAAAAATGTTCAATCATTATTGAAAAAATTTAATAATATAGATTTGTGATAAATGTAAAAAATATCTTTACTTATTATAAGACTATATTATCATAAGTTAGTGTATATTTGGTACATTGAAAATAAAAAAGGATTGTGTGGTTTTATGAAACCACGGTAAAAAAAAACTCTTTTTCATATTATAAACATTAAACTGAAATTTTTCGAAATAATATTACATTAAGAATCTAAACTACACTTCCCGTCCGACCGTCACGCGACATGCAACACACAGACAAAAAAGTAAGAAACGATGTAATAAAAGTTTCACATTATTAAAAAAATTAATAGGCTGGAGTGTTACTAGTTACGTTGTTAGTGTACCGAGGATCAAGAGTGGAGGCTGCGTTTAGGTCGGCCATTTAACATGAACCGTTGGCATCACACGCATAGTGGAGCGCGCCACACGCGTTAACCACGATATTTAGACACAACAACAAGTACACCAACTTCCAACAATAATGACACAGTAACCACAAGGATTGTGCTTCATAAAAGTTGTTTATTTAAAAGTTATATGTATAAGGGCCTGTTTCACAATCTCCAGTTAAGTTCCCAATAGGCTATCGGCAACATATTTGACAGATATTTGACAGATACTCCATACTCTATCTGTCAAATATGTTGTCGATAGCCTATTGGGAACATAACTGGAGATTGTGAAACAGGCCCTAAGAGTTGATTATTTATGAAGCACAAAAATTTAAGCGAATAGTAGAAATCATTTTATTCCTTTTTTTACTTTTTGAAGATTTTTTTTTATTTTTTTTTTTACAAGATCGTCATCGTAATCGACACAATCATTTGGGCAAAATATGCGCGAATTTATTTATTCGGATGATTAATTAATAATTTAAAGTAAATAACTTCCATTTTAAATCGATTTTAACTACCAAAACAGCTCTACTCTTCTCTACGTTATAATAAATACAATCCTAGTTTTGGAATTAATTAATGTAGTAGTTTGCAAGCCTCTTTTATTCCTACGAATACTACTAAGCGATTACGCGTAATCAATGTTTGCAATTTTAGCAAATAAACAAATTAAGCCTGGATTAATATAATAGTAAAACGGAAATCTCCCATAAATTTTATTATATCTCATAACTATCATGTTTTCTAATAAAATAATAATGCAAGATTTCACTCATTATAATGCAACAAATCTTTACAATCCTTGAGAATATAGTTGCTGTAAAATATCCGAAACATCGGAAATGAAAAATCTAAATAAACAGCCTTTGACGACCTCTGGGCTCAGTGGTTAACGCGTTGGCGCACAAGCCGGAGGTAGCGGGTTCGAATCTCGAAAAATATATATATTTTCGTTGTATGCTACCCGTAACACAAGTCTCTTCGAGGACTTACGACGGGACCAGATTGACGTGGTGTAAAAGCGTCCATAGATATTATTATTAGAGCCTTTTAACTGGGCATATTTAGTTGGTTCAATCTCCAGAAGCGAATAAAGTATAGCCACTTAAGTTGCGTAAAACGCACTACTGCTCTAACTCATGAATAGTGAATAAAAACGATAATTTTAAGAGCACTCTCCATTAGCCGCGTAATCCTATGAGGCCGTGGTGCGACACCAGATATTTGCTTCTCACGGTCGCACCGCCCACTCGAGCTAACGTGTTAAGCTTGCAACTAATGTTATACAAGTTTTCGAAAATTCATGCGGACTATTGAGAAATTATATAAACGGTAGCCGTGAAAAATAACATTTACATAATGATCGAGCTTTGATAACGTTTATTTTATAAAATGGAGCTCTAATCGAGAAAGAGGTTACGTCGTATTTTAATTTTTTTCATTAGAATCTCTTCATTCAAATAGTCAAAATGAATGTATGAACGTCTACTAAGCATCAACTATTGAATTATAAACGGAAATACAGAATTAACTCGCTTATTGCGATTACTGTTGTTTTGTATAAGTTAAATACTTAAAAAATTTTTTTTTTGTTTAAAAAGTTTTTTTCTAAACCCTTATGTCATTGTCAGGTGTTCCAATTTTTTTTCCTGCGATTACTGTTCTGTTTTGTATAAGTTAAATACTTATTTTTTTTGTTTCAAAAGATTTTTTTCTAAACCCTCGTGTCATTGTCAGGAGTTCATTATTTTTTTGCTTTGTCATTCGGCATTATATAAACATAAAATGTGTGTATGTTACCATTTAATTGGTCATCTTTTACCGTGTAAGCTATTTATACAGTGGCATGTGAACTGGTTAAGTGCTAGTTTAGATGCATAATAATAACTCGAGGTAGAAAATATAACATTTTCTATCGTAGCACTCGTGTATCCATGCATTCAAAATGGTATACCCGTCGAGTCGATCGTAAACTGTAAAAAATAAGAAGTTGTAACAGAGAGGCGTGAAATTGAACACAAACGTACAAACATGCTTACGTTTACACGTGTAAGGATAAAGTGTGATTATTAGTTAAATACTTAAAAGGATATTTAAAGTTCACGTTTTTTTTAAATAGTTCTTAAGATACAATTTTTAAGTAAGTATATACACATTTAAAGTATTTATGATTAGAATTATTATCGTCATTATACTCGCTAATCTTGCAGCTATTTTATCATTTTCCTGTGGCAGGACTACTGGAAGACTACATCATGGGATAAGTAGTACCTTTGTACCAGCATTATTTATATTATGAGTTAATTTCATCTATAACTATTAAAGTGTACATAAATTGTTAAATAAATAAATAAAAAAATACAATATTATTCCCATTTATTACACTTCTGACATGAGATAAAATATTTATATGCATATAATAATTATATTATAACTTTGAATAAAAATGTTATATTTGACTTTGTTATTTTTTTATCGAACACCAATTCGTAAAGATGATTATGAGTAAAATCTTGAAAAAAAATCTTGCACGAGAAAAATTTTAGCTAAATTTGAACTAAATAATCCTTATTTAATTGAGATCTTTGTTACTAATCGGCATATAAGTCAAGAGCGTTATAGAGAGCATTGCTCGCTCATCGGTGAAGGTAAACATCGTGAGGAGACCTGCATGCCTGATGAGATTGAAAGTCTTTGAGGGTTTGTGAAGTTCACCAACCCGCATTGAACCAGCGCCTCCTCGCCTGATTTCGAGGAAGAGACCCCTGCCCAACAGTGGGACATATATTTATTGCTACTTTATGGTATTCTAGTGTTACTTCCGTCAAAAAATGAGTTACCTTCTGTAATAGCGCTTAAAGAAATTTTACTTAAAAAAACTTTCTTAGTTACCTAATAATTTTCAAATGAACTTAGGTCAATTTACCTTTTCGGCATTGATAACTATTAAAGGTACTTAAATATTGTTTACTTGGATCATTCCTACAAGCAACTGCAATAAAAAGGGCATAGTCAAAACCAGCTCACTTACATTATCTGGACTCTACAGCTACCGCACCATATTGATAAAAACAAACATTTGTCCTCTAATTGACACATAAAACGATGTTATTGCCAGCGATCACACAAACGCCATCCAATACTGTAAAGTCGAGCCGCCTGTGAAGTAATTACAGTCGCCACCGATCGCCACGAATGATGGCGTGTGATCACCATAAGTGGCATGGCACTTAGATGCACGCTAAAAGACTAATATATGGTCCCATTTAGGGACAGCGGTAATGGAATATCTAAGCAGTCTTATAAATTTAAATCTATAACTGTAAAGCTTTGTGCTGAAAATGAGCTTACCTTTGGATTCTAAAGACCAGATTCTCTAGTACTAAAAATAATTACCATTTTAGTAAATATTAATGCTTTGCACGAAGGTGTTTAAAAATACATTTTACAAAAATTTTACTGCAACAAGCCAGCAATATTGCTGGCAATGACATTCAGATAACTCAAATTTTAGCATAGCTCTTCAATATAACATGTTTTGCAGATCGTTTTATTTCGGACGGTTTTCTGCATTAGGATGTTTTCGTGATCGGGCTGTTGTAGGCAATATTGTAACCACATATTGCAGTATTGCCTGTTTACAAGCACTTCCACACATCTATAAGTATCTACAAATAAGATTTTTGTTCATTTGCCTTTATTCAATTCTTCGTAGTGTAATATTTTATTATGAGATAAGAAACTTAAATAATACATTTATTGATAAAATTAAAACATAATCATACCCAGTATTACTTTTGAATAATGATTTACTTGACCTCTATAATAAAACTTATAAAAAATAAATAAGATGGGGCATAAAACCTCCTTTTAAAGTTGGTTAAAAATTTATAAGCAACATAAAAATATGCACACATAAAATTACCGAAAGCATGAGTTATTTTAATAAACAAGGTAATGAATTTTTTAAATTATTCAAGACTTTACAACGATTGTGCCAGTAATAACCAACACTTAGGATCAATTCAAACTTTATGGTCTAAATCTCTTTACCACTTTCGTTACGAACTCGAAATTACTCACCATCTTTACGATACTCATTACCAATAAGGGTACGTGGACCACGACAACCATATTTAAAACATCAGAGATAATGAAGATAATATACAGGCCGTTTAAAAAAATCAAAACCTAGGTTTGTTTTACACATGCATAAGAATATGTATATAATACATATGTATAAGAATTTATGTGTAGTATACTCCACATTGTACGTTACATATAAGTAATACAGAATTATTTTTATATATTGGCGTAAATTGAGAGAAGCCTATATTCAGCAGTGGACGAATAATGATGATGATGATGATAATAATGATATGTAATACGGTGAGGATCTCCTGCGGCGGGTGCGTAATGTAATGAGGAGATAGTGATCTTGTCTCTCATCACATTACGCCCTACCAATGTAATATTTAGCCCCAGATGTCAACACCCGTCCCACAACGAGATGAGTCTCATTGCCTACTGACTCTTTACCAGCTCAGAGTCATAGGGATATTTTTAAAGTCACTTTAAAACAGATTATGTTTGTTCATAATATAATCGGATGCCTTTCTCTTTCACATGAGGTGTCTATGTACCAGAGTGCACGTTCATACGCTTAAAATAAAATGTATCCAGGTATAAAAACTCTAAATTTTAATGTCAAATAAGATATTATAAAATCGATTGCAATTGATGATTATAAAAAATGTGTGCCTGCAATCTTAACGTGCGTTGAAGTAAACTTCATAATATATAATAAAAAACTTCAAATTTTAAAATTCAAAAATATAATTCAGCTCTAAAGTTAATATCGGGCAGTGTACGCTCCGCTTTACGCCGATATTATAATGAAGCAGAATGATAGCGCCAAACAAAACAAGCGCGTCGTTATTTCCATGAACTGTCCCGTCACTACAGGAGGTATTTTTATTAGGATGTCGTGTACGAGCCGGGCTGACCTTAGATAAACAGCTATGGCGAAAACGACCTTATAAGGCCTTACTTATGTGTATTTTGAGTGTTGTTTTTGTAGTTAGACAAGGTTTTTATCTTGCCAATTATGGTGAAATAAATGTCCCTATAAAATAAATTTGGAGTGTAAGGTAAGATTGTATAATGGTGGGCAGGATTGAGTAAATGAAGTTGGGAAATATATTTAATTTTTAATTATTTTTGATGAAGATTTACTGGCCTTTTTTATTATTTGTGCCCTCATGCACTCATCGCCAAGCATGTTGTGAACATCACAAGAGGCCATAGCCCAAAACTGCCCAACATTAATCAATTTGATAAACTTTAAATAAAACGGTCTCTTAAAACATACTCAAATAGAATACGACTAATTCTTATCAATAACATATTAACTTCCACCTAATACTTCATACACAAAATATTTAAAAGTTACTTATCAAATACAACACGGCATTCCTACGACACTATAAGAGTAGCGACGTGATTTTTCAAAGAGAAATCATACTTGGGAACAAAAGTGCATTAAGGCAACATACATAATAAGGCAACATGCGTAGGCGATCCGGCCGCGCGGGCGGCACGGGCGTACCAACAAATTGCGGCCGACCCTGCCGGCGTAAGTTAAACATAAGTACAAAGCGATGATTGCATTTACAGGATAATTTACGTTTAGCCCAATGTGAGACAAGATAATGAATGATCTTACAAATGTGTTAAGAACGCCAATTATGAGATCACTAGCAGTGCCCCTCGGTTTCAGCCGCGTACTTCCCATTCTCGTGGGAGTACTGGGATAAATTACAGCTATTCTGATGTTATAATTGATTGATTATAGTTTTTATGTGCCCAATATTTCAGATATTTAACATCAACCATAGTATGTCGTCCTTAGGACGTATGACACCTTAGTCCTCTCGTGACCATGGTCCATCCAAAACTTCGGATGTAAAATCTTAACAAACCACGATAAAATCCGTAAAAGTTCTTTCATTATAATAAGGAAAATACGCGTAAAGATAAAAAAAACTATTTTTATTCCAGCACTCAATTCTTCTTGAAGAGAATTTATCCCTAAATAATGTATCAGTTAAGAGTCATAAATCCACGGAGATGGTTCATCATCATCGTCATCAGTATCGCGGCTTGTAATATGATTAACAATAATACAGTCATAGACATTAGCCACTAATAATTAATTAAAAAAAGAAGAAGAGAATATAAATTCATAATTTGAAAATATTCGAATATTCTTGCTCTTAATTAGAACACACGTTCCGATTAAAATTTTGTAAAATGCTTAGATCATTCATATGTCTAGATGGAGTGTCGCCCTACAATCAAAACAAAAAAAACTGGCCAACATTTTCAAAGATTTCGTGAATAGTGATACCAGCTACTGCAGTTCTTCCATAATCATCCTTTTTAATCTCGTTACACTTCAACACAAGCAATTCATGTGTATTCTATGAAAGCGGGACGGATACTAAACACGGAGATAGCATTTAGAGGCCAACAGTTGGACGCTATTTTTCCTCGTGACACTCTATCTAGACATATTATTGATCTAAGGTAAAATGTTGTATAATATTATAAACGAATATAATATGAAACGTAATTTGGAATAGTATACGTTATTATTTGAAGACATCCGTAATTTGGCTGATCGTTGCTGCCCCAAATATTATTGGCCCATCGGCCATATGTACTCCCGTATGTGTGACCAGAGTATCGAGGAGATGGTTCCTATAAAATAATATTATTAGCTTAGATCATTAATATGTCTATTGATCTAAGAAAATAATATTATTAGCCATACATATAAATTGCATTGAGAACGAATATCCCGATTTCATATGCAATTTACGATAATCTGGAGATATTAGTTTGAATTATATAATAGAGTCCCGGGGATAGAGACGCGTAATGCAGCCATTCTTGGCGATTAATATTCTACCAACGGAATAAGGTTTGACTAGTTTCGCCATTCAAGATGTGATTTTGATAATTCACGAATCACGTTCCTGTAGTAATATTGACGTAATTAGATTATCGCTTAAGTCTATCTTGATTAAATTCACGTTGAATCTATTAACATATTTAGAGAAATAAAAAATAACGATTGTCTTTGAACAAAAAAATACTAGATAAAATGATCTACACTAAAAATATTAATCAATTATCTATATATTGTATCAATTATATATAATCAATAATAAAGCAAAGTCAAAGAATTCAGACGTACATAGATGGATGAGCACTTTGAGGACAAACTCTGCGATGTAAACGTCCGTTTGGTGGCGTGACGAGAGGGACACCGCGATGTCCCCAGCGTATGAGCCTACTAGAGCGAGCTAGTGCGAACTGGGGACTAGTCCCCAATAAAGTCGGCACAGAAAATCCTTAAGATATGTGCTTACGTCTGAATTGTGTGTACGCCTGAATTCTTTGGCAAAGCTTTAAAATCTCTGCGTAAGCTACCTCGCAGAATACGTCTTCAGCACACAAATATTATACAAGCTATCAGAATCAGTATCACATAAAACGGCACCCATAATATTAGGAAAAGCTTATTTCAAATATCTATGGTAGCACCACATGTTTCAAAATGATGATAATTTTTATATTGAATTTGGACCCTCATCAACATCATTCGTGCACTGCAGCATAGGCCCCTCTCAATGAACGACAAGACGATTGTTTATTACTATAGGTAATTATGATTATTTTTATATATTTTTTTTATTCATGATTATTGTCAACGCCCACTGGTATAGGTCCGACCTCTTGAGCGAGAGGGTCCGGGTTCGATTCTGACCCCCTACGATGCCTCGAAACGGGATTTTCCAATTCTGTAAGTGCAATAAATACGAGACCATCGATCACCGGTGACGGAAAACATCGTGAGGAAACCTACATGCTGATTTCGAAGAGTCCCGTGACCAGCAGTGGGATATAATATATCTAAGGTTCATATTTGGTTCGTTATTGTCAACAACATTTAAATTTGAACTTATGTTATTGTATTTTTTTAGTACTGATTTTTTTCATATAATATATAATTAGAACTAGTCAATATTAATTACCTACATTCGACACGGCTACTCAACGTAAAACTAATGGTAAGTTCTTATGGAATGTGCACTTACGAAAAGCGGTACTACCCCATAAAATGTTTTAATCAATCAACGCAAAATAACAAACCAATAACCGCAGGCGTGAAGCAGTTATGTTCACATTAAACATTCCCCAGTTACTACACCTAAAATAAATATACCAACGCTATACAGTTGAGCGCAATGGCTTTATAGTCGTAAAATCAATCAATAAAACTATGACCTGGCTGTTAAACAAATAGTACTCATCGCTTACTCCACACTACTACGGTAGTATAGTAAATACTACTCCGTTGGCGATATTTAGAAAAAGTTTTTATTATTTTTTCAATTCACGAATATTTTTGTACTCCTTTTTGCATGGCGCGGTAGAGCTTTTGTCGTTTCAACTTTGGGAAAGTTATTTCTGTATTGATTGAGTATATTGGAAAAATTGAAAGCGTTCATTTTATTCGTGTGTTTTTTACTGTCGATTCAGTTAAATATACTAAGTAAATTGCCGTGTCAGAAATTGAGTCTTCTCAAGCTTTCTATCTCGTACAATAAATTGTCTTAATAATAAAGTAACCTTCACACCAGCGTCTTACCGTCTGAGTCACGTCATTCTAGTCGATTTTATGAAGGTGCGTAAGATACTTCATGTCATGATACCTACACTAATTATGTCATTCGCCTGACTTATAATATGAACATCTCAACAATCCCAAGTTTGCAGCTCGTAATAGGTCTTTCCAAAATTTTCTCAAACTGAGAGTTATGGTCTGTATCGAAGTCAAAAATTAGAAGAAAACCAAAAAAAATCTCTGCTTACTAAGTTTGCATATTTACTGATTAATCATTAAAAATATATCATAATTTCCAAAAGTATCGAGCAATTTTCTCCTCGAAAATAAGAATAATACCCTCCGTATATTATCCGGCTATAGTTGGCCCCATGCGGGTAAACTTCACATACCTCCAAAGACTTTTGATCTCATCAGGCTTGCAGTTTTTTCCCGATGCTTTCCTTCACCTGTAAACGACCGATGGTCTCGTATTCAGAGTATAGTTAAAAACTTAGGAAAACCTACTTCAAGGCACCACAGAGGGTCAGGATTGAACCCGGATCCCAATCAAGAGGCGGACCCCAAAACCATTGGACCATCGTCATAATACCCATACGTGTCAATATTACATTGCTTTTGACGCAATTACATATTACATTATGTACAAGTGTCGAAGCTGGATCAAAAGTTCAAAAGCAATAAAGTCAACATTATGTGTTAATGTATGTATAATGGGGTTTATTTCATTTTGTTAGTACGTTGACTATACTAATATTAATGGCTTACGTTTGGATATTATATTATATTATACTTTTCTATTATTGAAATTTTTTCTTCAATAAAAAGGAAAAGTATATTTTAATTAAAATACACTATAAGAATATTTAAATATGCTTGTTCGAGTGCTTACCGCGTTTTTATATACGTGACATGAACAGGGGAACACTACTTCAGTCTTCAATAAAAATTCTTCTTCTTAAGACTTCGTTAAGCACCGAATATTTAAAAATGAATTCTGATCGCGTTAGTTTAAAAAAATATTTACACTTCAATAAAGAAGGAATCAGAAGAATTTAATTTAGATTTCATAAATTTTGATGCTGTATGCTATACCTACCAAGGTTTGTGAGAGCTTAAATATATGTAAAGTATTTATAGCACATGAGCTTCTAAAGCTGGTTTATATTCATCATCATCATGTTAGCCAATCGACGCCCACTGCTGGGTCTCAAGGCCTCCCCCAAGGATCTCCACAACGATCGCTCCTGCGCTGTCCGCATCCAGCGTCTTCCCGCGACCTTTACCAGATCGTCGGTCCACCTTGTAGAGGGCCTGCCCACGGAGCGTCGTCCGGTACGCGGTCGCCATTCAAGAGCCTTTCCGCACCAACGGCCATTGGTTCGCGCTATGTGTCCCGCCCTCTGCTACTTCAACGATGCAATCCTCCGAGCGATGTCGGTCGTTTTGGTTCTCCTGCGGATCTCATTATTTCTGATTCGATCGTGCAGGGAAATACCAAGCATCACTCTCTCCATTGCTCGCTGGGTGACCTTGAGCCTTCTTATGAGACCCATGGTAAGCGACCACGTCTCACTCCCATAGGTCATCACTGGCAACACACACTGGTCAAAGACATTCGTCTTGAAACACTGAGGTATTTCGGACGCGAATCTATGCCGGAGCTTCCCGAATGCTGCCCATCCGAGCTGGATTCGACGAGAGATCTCTTTGTCGAAGATGGCCTTACCTAACTGGACTGTCTGTCCCAGGTACACATAGTGGTCAACAACTTCGAGTGTAATGTTCCCGACGTTAACTGGAGCGGGTGCAACATGGTCATTTGACATAATCTTCGTCTTGTCCATGTTCATCTTAAGACCCACTCTTTGGGAAACATGGGTTTATATTAATTGATACTAAACTTGTATCAAACTTGAACTACGATCCGTGTTGGATGCGAGTGGCAAGGGATCGGTCATCTTGGCGTTCATTGATTAAGGCCTATGTTCAGCAGTGTGCGGTCAAAGGCTGATGATGATGATGATGAAGGTAATTATCGGTATCATTCACACATATGCAATTATCATTTTAATCTTACTAATATTATCTTAAAAGCGAAAATTTGTAAGAATGTTTGATACTTTCTGGCTAATTACGAAATAGATTTTGATAAACTTTACAATAATATAACAAAAATATCAGACTAACACATAAGCTATAATAATTTATACTCCTACTTACTCCCTTTAAATGCGTAATATATTTTCTGTCTTACTTGCATTAATCAAAAATTTCTAGTATATTTCGGAAGATTATAAAAAGTGTTTCATTAATTAAGATGAAAAAATATTTACAAACGAAATTATAATCATATCGTGCACAAAGATCTGAATTTCGTGCCTATGCATTTTAATTTGAGCTCGCTTGGGTCGTAAAAATCATAATATACACAAGTCATTCCGCAGGTAATATTAATTAATAATTCATCATCATCACTCGCGAGATACTCTACTAGCTCTGGCTACTCCTCATGAATTCTATGGTTAAATTCATGGCGTGTCTTGAGAGAGTTTAAACAGATCACTCACTGAGATCGTATCAAAGGGTCATTCTGTTATTACTGCTATCGATCCTGGCTATGCCAGAAGTACAGTGGTGAGAGCAAGTGGTGGACCTTACCCAAAGAAGAAAGCACCTGCAGCATTAAACAGACTAACGCCCGGTTTCCGAAAGGCTGATCAACACAAAAATTAACAAAACAAGTGTTAAGTCTCTTGTTAAGTGTCAAATGAGATGCTAGAAGCATGGTTCAATTACTTAATTTGATCAGCTAGTTAGTTGACATAACAACTACAATGAAAAGCTTTTCATTAAAGTTGTTATGTCAACTTTAAAAATTTGACTGTAGAATCGTATATTAACTGCCATTAACAGCCATGTTTGTTATGATTAGTTGACATACACTTTCACCAACTTTTCAAAAACCGGGCGTAAATGTCACAAATAGTGATTAACTCCTAGTGGTGGAATGTGCTGCGCTCCTGTCTGTATGAGACGACCATATTGCTTGTCTCTCCTGTGAAAGCTTGCTGTGTTTCGAAGAAAAGTGCAAGATACCTTATGTGTCAGGATAGGCTGCTAATTTGCCAATGCGACTGACATAAAAATGTAAGTGATTCGAATTGGACTCTTTCACATAAGAATAAAGTAAAGAAAGAAAGTAGAGTAGCATCCCATATATTATGTCCCGCTGCTGGGCACGGGGCTCCTAGTTCAACGAGGCGCTAGCACAATCCAGGTTGGTGAATTTCACACACCTTCAAGACTTTCAATCTCATCAGGTATGCAGGTTTCCCCACGATGTTTGCTTCACCGGTGAGCGAACGATGGTCTCGTGTTTGGGGTGCACTTAGAAATTTAGAAAAACCCATTTCAAGGCTCCACCTGGTCAGGATCGAACCCGGATCCATTCGCTCAAGAGTCCGAGTCCCTTACCCACTGGACCATCGTCGCCGGTCACAATATCTTAATAGTCCATTGAAAAGTTACATTTGCGGTTGCGTTTTTTAGAGGACACAATTTTATTTTTTTGATGTATAGTAGGGGTCAGTGTAAAGCTAAAACCAAGTTTGTGGGGTTGGCACCCTTGTCCCACGGCCGCCATCTTGAAAATAAGGGTTGAAATGGTTTTTACGATGTATCTCTTAAAATAATTATCTGATAAAAAAAATTGTAAAAATTTTTTGTTTCAAATTAAAATCTCTACAACTTTGGTCTAGTAACCTTTTATCGTATAACTATAAATAAAAAAGTTATAAGCGTAAATGTTCGATTAATGTTACAGCTCGGTCTAGTAAAGTTTTTACACCTTTTCCTCCTTTTTTCTTTCTTTTTCTTCTGTTCTGCTTCTGCTCTTGTTTTTTATTGTGAAGACAATTACAAATGATTTTAGACAAAAGTTAAAAAAATAGTTTTCACCGAAGTCGAAGTATTGTAAAAACAATTTCAATTCAAGATGCGGCCGTGGGACAAGGGTGGCAACCCCACAAACTTGGTTTTAGCTTTACCCTGACCCCACCTACATATAAAAAAATTGCGTGGTCTAAAAAACGCAAGGTTAGGCCTAAAAAATGTAACATTTCAATGGACTATAAGGAAATAAAAAATACTTTATTACATTGTATATACAATACATATTATACAACGTTTTTATAACAAAAAAGAATAAGGATTCAAGGTATCATCAATTGTTCGCGCTAAGATCAGATTAACATAAGGACGTGTCAAACTGACGGCTCGGAATGTCTACGCAAAAACATTCTCGTATTTGCTTGGTGGGAGAAAGCCTTAAATTAAGCTGGGAACATTTGATGTTGTTATCTGATAGATGATCTGTCCCACATATCTCCGAGGTGAATGCGCGAAGCATTTCCACTAAAAAAAAGGGAAATGCAGCGGAGCTTTCGGAGCAAAAAATAAACAAAAAATGATATTTGATAATTTAATGTAATATTTAATAATTAAATGATAATATTGTAATAATAATAATGAATGCTAACATAGTTTTTAAGACCTTTATAACTAACATTATATGGACATAATATTATAGTCTGAAATAAAGAGATTAATAATAATAATAATAATAATTTGTCCAGTCCATCTTCAAGTTAATCATGTGATAGAATGTCAGTTGATTTCGTCTATCTTTTTCTAACTTTGTCATTTCTGAACGTTTACCAAAGCAATAATTAAATTAACTTAAGCTCTCAAAGTTTGTATTATGATATGGTTTTACAAATTTTGATAAAATAGATGTTGCGACATCATAATTTCGGCCAAGATAATGCCCTTAATATGCCAGGGAAATAAACGACAGGAACACGGACAAAGTCACGGGCAACAACTGGTCGTGACTGTCCTCGTGAAGGATTAACTATTATAATTTAATCGTAGCCGTTCATTGACCCATACGAGCTGAGATGGTCGATTTGATTGCCTTTATTGCCACTGGGTTCACTGAAGCCGTGATATAGTGATTATATAGAGCACTAGCAGAAACCCGCGGTTTCACCCGCGTACTCCATATTCCCGTGTTATAATAATAATAATAAAAGCTTTATTTATTCCATACAGTAAGTTAGTTGGGTTAGGTAAAACAAATTATAAACTAATATACATGTACATTGTCATGAAAAAAATATTACATTTCTTTTTTATAAAATTAGTATTTTGTGTTACATATTAATATCAGGTATAGTTAAGACTTTAGTATGGACCCCCTCTCCCGTGTTACACAGGGATAAATTATAGCCTATGTCACTCGCAAATAATATAACTTCTATTGTTAAAAAAATCATAATCGCTTGTGTAGGTCCAGAGGTTACCTCACAAAGGTTGTAGAGGGCACATTTTCACAAACTTGACCTCTTTACAATACTAACCTACATTAAAAGTGCTATAAATGTTTCAAGAAATTATTTTCTTCGACGCGCATTTAAATGTAGATTTCCTTGCTATCGTATACAGATACCATAGACATATAATATACTATGGATGATACAAACAAGTCCCTTTTGATTTTATAATTTTATATTATTCCGAATTTAAACTGTTCCTAGTAGCCCTTTAAATACATATTCTTGCTAGCTTAACATGGTACGATTTTTTCCCACCAAAAAGTGTTCGACGCAGCTTGAAGAGTTATCACTTCAAAAATAACAAAAATAATTCGATTCCATCAATCACAGCGTTCTTAACTAGCTCTTGAAATCAAGCGAGAAGTTTACCTCTTTTTGTTGGCATAATGCGGGCTAGTCAACATTACAAATAATCAAAGTGTAACTTATTAATCGTGCAGGATAGGTTATAATAAACTTTTTATTAACAGTTCCACATTACACATACAAATTAAAAGAGGAAAACAGAAACTAAATCTATCGAACAAAAAATAAAATTAATATTTACAACGTTAATAAGATCACATTAAAATACAGAGTATGTGTGCTACAGAATCGCAAAATGGTAAGTAACTCTAGGCTAAACTAAAAGATCAATCCGAAGAAAAATCGACTGATTTTCAGTCACTATCTGTAGTACCTGTTGTAGTACTACGAAAGCTTGTAAAATATTCTTATTTATCCAAAATCCAACTATCAAGATATTTCAATAGTATTAGAATTGAAAGGATCTCTAAATTGTCCGTAAACGCACGACTCCCTGCTCTAATCTGAAGTCTGAACTTATACAATTAGTATGAATAGAGATTAGTAGATGGATTAAACTGGTTAATGTGCGATAGATTATTAAGTAACATGAAATTAATTCAACATGATCAAAGATTGTGTCACCTAGGAGTGGTAATAGTCACTAATAATTTGTAAAGTCAAACAAGTAATATTTAACCTCTCTATTTGCAGCGTAAAGCACTGAGTTAGTGGAACTGGCGAGGAATAAATAACTCACCGCGTTTAATATACAAGAAAATCTTGTAAATGTTCAATAATTATACGCATAGAGAAATTGCCTACTAAGGAACATTTAAATTCCCATTTTGTTTATCTAATATTAACCTATTTTGTAAGTGTTTCGTAGTAATTGCCAATGTTTTACTAAAGCATTCATGTACATTATGTTAAATAATGTTATCCAGGTAATATGGACAACTTATCAGTGAATTATTGTAAGACGCTGACAAACACTTAAAGATATAGATGTCCATATGAAAATAGCTTGCTTAACTTCGGGAACTTCCTAGCCTTAATTACTACAACATAAATTGGACTATTTCAAGTAGCACATAGATTATTTTATCATTACTGTAGCAGATATCCGAACAAGTACTTTAAGATAGCTGAAACAAATTTAATATCATCATCAGCCCTTATTCGTCCACTGCTGAACATAATCATCAACAGAACATAAACATCAGCATCCAACGCGAACCGGTCACTGCACAGAGATCGTCTTCCCACCTGGTTAATGGCCGACCAACACTTCATCTATCTAAAAGCGGCCTCCACTCTTGAACCTTATTGGCCCATCGGCCATTCGTTCTTCTGGGTGTGTGACCAGCCAACTACTTCTTCAACGAGGATTTTGTATCATCATCATCATCATCATCAGCCTTTATCCGTCCACTGCTGAACATAGGCCTCCCTAAATGAACGCCAAGACGACCGATCCCTTGCCATTCGCATCCCATGCGGATGGTGCTGCCACTGCACGGAGTATTTTGTACACTTCTACTAAAATACATTCAACAAATATATTTATTTGTGTATTGTAACTAGAATTTTTTTAATAAAAGAAATGAAGATGAAAATATTACAATACACTTTTATTATCCTTGTACAGTTTACAAATTGTTACTTTCAATTATGTTACGACCGAAGTGCGAGTGAACATCCGCTCACCACCCCTATGATCATGGCCTTTATCTACAAAGGAGTCAGTAATGCGAAAGTGAGCG
The DNA here is from genome assembly GCA_905333005.2 of Lycaena phlaeas. Classification (NCBI taxonomy): domain Eukaryota; kingdom Metazoa; phylum Arthropoda; class Insecta; order Lepidoptera; family Lycaenidae; genus Lycaena; species Lycaena phlaeas. The sequence goes on along the minus strand of HG995171.1, from coordinate 11,336,347 downwards.
CTAGATTGACTCGTGGAGTGTGACACGTTCACTGTAGTGCTGACTTTGTAAGTCATTATAAAACTAAACCTTCGTCAGCCTTAAAACGCTTATGTAAAATATGACTTTTGCCAGGATTAGGCTTCCAAATTTCATACTAAATGTGTATTATAATAAAATAGTTTCCCTAAAAAAATCATGGTAATACATTACTTACGTTTATTTCATAATTTTAACCTTTAAACAATTATATAAAGGTAAAAAACATACGTAAATAAGTTAAAAAAACTCATTTTTTGCTATTTTAAAACGGGCAAAAAAATATACATTTTATATGAGCGCGTAATATTGTTGAGAATATTATATATACCCATAATTATAGACTCTATAATCCTAATACCTAGTAAATGTCTCTATTATTTGATTAGTAGGTATCCTATCCAAAAGTAAAAAAAATGCACAATCACTTTGAGAGACGCGCTAATTTATCGATGAATATGAAATAGTCTAAGTGATAAGTTGAAAATGGCGAAAAATAGAGATAAGGCTCTTAAAAATACGTGCGATAGCTCATTTGATTCGGAATGACGTCTAGAAAAATGTATCGGAAATGTGTATTAGCACACAAAAAATTGCAAAAGTTATAAACAAATTAAGTTGCAAAAAAAAGGTATTTCGTTTTTTGTTAATAACTCCGAAATTATTAACATTTCAGAAATTTTGAAAAAAGATTCTTAAAGAGGAGGAAATTTTCAAAGAAAAACTCCCGACTCCCGGAATTCTATCTCCATTATTTATAATTTTAATTTAACGCTGAAAATAGGCCTCCGCGCGGCATTTTTAGGTAGCGCGCGCGGCTTCAAAACCGAGCACGTCACACTAATTATTTTTTTTAAGGTATTAAATATTAATTTAAAAATTTAAAAAAATTATGGTGTATTCCGAACACTTCAAAGAATTTGCTCCCGTTGGAAATTTTACTCAAAGTTAATTTTTCAACAAATTAGACAAATGTTAACTAACGAAATTTTTTCGAACTTCCGTCCTTATTGCACATTAAAAAAAATGTTTAAATAATTGTCGTATAAATTTTTCACTTCGTGGGGCCCTTCATATAAATATACTTAACAAGATCGCGCCATAAAAGTTTAAAAAATTTTAATACTTTGTTTATAATAATTTTTTAACTTGAACAAAAAACTATGGATTTCTAGTTTTTCGGTTTTGAAGCCGCGCGCGCTACCTAAAAATGCCGCGCGGAGGCCTATTTTCAGCGTTAAATTAAAATTATAAATAATGGAGATAGAATTCCGGGAGTCGGGAGTTTTTCTTTGGAAATTTCCTCCTCTTTAAGAATCTTTTTTCAAAATTTCTGAAATGTTAATAATTTCGGAGTTATTAACAAAAAACGAAATACCTTTTTTTTTGCAACTTAATTTGTTTATAACTTTTGCAATTTTTTGTGTGCTAATACACATTTCCGATACATTTTTCTAGACGTCATTCCGAATCAAATGAGCTATCGCACGTATTTTTAAGAGCCTTATCTCTATTTTTCGCCATTTTCAACTTATCACTTAGACTAAAAATTCCTAGAGGCTCTTATACTCCGTTACCTTGACACGTAATACAGGATCATATAAACCTAGAAAAAGACAACTACGTATGATTTTCTAAGCACCTATGTATTTACTGTTAGCAGGGATGCACTGTGTGCCTCTCCCGGCTGCATGGGTACCACTAGCTTGCTTGTTTCTCCCGTGAAACAGCTTTACTGTATTTCAAAGAGAAGGACAAGACAGGCATATCAGGCAGCGATAGACAACGCATAAATGAGCTGCTTGGGCTAGTTCCAGATAGTTAGGTAGTTCAATCCTTGTCGTGGCTCAGTAGCCCAGGGTGAATCCAACACTAGACAGCCTCTGTAGAGGTAGCGTCAGTCTCCTGAGGAACTGACTAGCGGTCGAGGTGCCTATTGCTAGCAGATCCGGGGCACGCCTAGGGTGGCATTGGTGGCACTCGCCGGGTTTTAGTGGGTAGAGCTGCGTCCACTTACCATCTTTTGGGCACAGCGAGTCCCACATACCCACCCGGGGAGACCCACTCCCCAGCTGTATGCTTTAGAGCATTTCCTGGCGTAAAAGAAAACAAAAAGGTAGTTATGTACTTCTAGTTTACTAGATTATGTATGAACATATGAATGCGACTTCGATGGTCACCATCAAATGGCACGTCTGCCAGTTTTCCTATCAATTGAATATGAAAAAAAATCAATATGAATAAATTAATTACACCAATCCCATAAACAAACGATCTTACTGAGTGTCTAATGCTTCATAGAACGCTACGGAACCCTCCGCGCGAAAGTCCGACTCACACTTGGCTTTATTTCCCTCATATAATTCAACAATAGACGCAAACGCAACAGATGACAAAGTAGAAGGTTCGTGTAAACTACGATTAAAAGGCATTTATTGTATAACTAGCAGTTGCTCGCAGCTTCGTCTGCGTTAACTAAGATTTACAACGGGATCTTAGTACGCAAAATAAGTAACTTTTCTGGTTAATTTTTACACCTTGTGTCCGAAAAACCCAAATATCTTACGAAACCCTTTTTTTTTTTTTCAGAATAAAATTAAGCCAATGTTACTCGTGGATAATGTAGCTTTCGAATGGTGAAAGAATTTTTGAAATCGGTCCAGTACTTTATGAGCCTATTCTTTACAACCAAACAAACAAACAAAGTTTTCCTCTTTATAATATTAGTGTAGATGTAGATATTCAAAAATTAAGGCTTGCGTCACCGTGTAGGTTCATTATTTTTGAAGGGTTATAATTAGTGACTCAATGTCTACACCTTGTAGTGGCCTCGCATAGGTATTATAGTGTTAGCTTAAATCGTAGCTATTGTATAAAAAACTAGAAAAAATATCCGCGATCAATGGTTTGTTAAGAGGTTTCATCCATAAATTAAGGAATTTTTAATAAACCATTCAAGAAAATTCAAATGTGGAATACAAAAAATAGGGTGATTATTAAAAAGAAATCACGTAGGACATAAAAAACTAGATGTAAAAGTTATAGGAGTTAGGATAGAATTGGATTCTATCAGTAAACTTTTTGTAAAGTTGGTAACCCTGACCGTTTATTCGCTCAAAAATACGTTGCCTATCTCGCGAAAAGTTGGAGTGTTAGGTTGGTATCATGTTTCTTCGAAAAACGTTACTTTGGCACAGATTCGTATGCACACAAAGCGATGTAATCAATTTTAATTAGCATTAATAGGTAAGTGTGAGAGAGAATGTGGCGCCATCGCTGATTGATAGATTATACGGAGACTGACCTTATAAGATTTACTGTTAACACAAAGAAAGCTGCTTTTAACTTTGACGCAGTATCAAATATGAAAGAACAGAGACAAATTATTGTTTCTGTCATGATGATATCTGGTAAATATACACAGAAAAAGTACTTTGAAAGAATTGTGTAATTAATTACGTAAAAATATGTCTTTGGCAGATAATTATGTAACAGTATGACGTTTACTGGCCTATAATATGGCCTATAATGGTCTATAATATGGCGTATAAATGATGATGATGATCATGATGACTTGAGAATACGTCATAATTAGTCATTTACCTTATTCAATATTAAGATATTGGTAATGATCTCGTAACCATAATTGTATACGTGTGAAAATCTACAGAAAAACTTTAAAGCTATTTTCTCGAAGCTTCTAATATGTATATAGTAAAGTGTGGAAACTATATTACTTTGTAGTAAGTGTACAATGTACATAATATATTGATGTTAATTACATGTAAACAGCTTCATATCCTCTCAGCCTAGTTTTCACTTCACTTTGGCTGACATCTCGACCAACTTGTCACTGAGCAAAAACTATAATGTTGCATAAAACCTTAGATCATTAATATGTCTAGATGGAGTGTCGCCCTATAATCAAAACAAAGAAAACTGGCCAACATTTTCAAACATGTGTTTGAAAATGTTGGCCAGTTTCCGTTCAGTTGGCCGTTCTCCCATAATCATCCTTTTTAATCTCATTACAATTTTACAACACAAACCTTCATTATAAATAAAACAATAATGCGTAGCAATTCATGCGTATTCTATGACAGCGGGACGGATACTAAACACGGAGAAAACATTTAGAGGCCAACAGTTGGACGCTATTTTTTTGGACGTGTTTTCCGTGCGACACTCTATCTAGACATATTATTGATCTAAGCATAAAACATTGACATCTAATGACATTTATAGTACTTTTACCTAGTCCAGTAATCTACTCGCAAGGACTAAGAATAAAAATACATTACTAAATACGACTACGACGTAGTGAAACTTTACTTTTTTTGTACAAATTCTGTGTACTCTGTATATCTATATGAAGCATTTTGTGACAGACTTTCATATTATTTATGTATATATAATAATAGTCTCTTACGAGTCTTCAAATAACTATGATTGCTGATAAGTATTCAAAACGTGGGACATATAAAATAGTAGTTTTCATTATAGTGATGAAAATTCGCGTAAACATTGGAAAATAAAATGAATATTTAATATATGTTATACATTTCTAAATCATAATGTTATCATTAATTTTTAATATAATAAATTAATAGTGAAATTAAAGTTTGCACGAAACATTGTTAAATTAAACACTGACATGTATTTAAACGCCACAAACGTTTCTCTAACACGAGACAAACAAAGCTTGTTAGCTTTATAATATCCTTATTGTGTTGAATACGAAAGTTCATAACTCGACTATTCTGTGTGTTTTTCGAAATTATTTATTAAATTAGATTAGATAATGCATCTGACGTTTTTATTAATTCTCTTTTATAGTACATATCCCACATTTTATAGTAGTAAAAATACTAGTAGTTTTGGTTAATGTGTTTGTAAATATACATAAAAATTATAGGAATATAAACATGTTACCCCAAAGAATGATAAGATAATAATGACAAGGTATGCTTTTGAAATTTAGTGTTTCAGCATATGTTCTTATATAGTTCTCTGTTTCAGCCACCACTCTTAAACCTATATGGCCCATAGACCATCCGTTCTCTTGTGTGACCAGCTCACTGCCATTTCAAGAGACTCTTTTTCGCATGATATCGGTAACTTTAGTTCTCTGGCGGAGGTCTTAATTTTGAATCCTATCTACCAAAGGAAGACCCAGCATCTCCTCCTCCTCTCTATACTAAGACTCCATAGTACGTTGAGCTATGACAAACTTTTCGACCAGTCCTAAAATAAGACCACGTTTCAGCCTCGTAGTTCATCACAGGGAGAACGCATTTGGTAAATAATTTCATCTTCAAACCCTTTATAATTTATTTTGTTTATTTTATTTATTATTTAAATTAAACGTATGGAAATATAAACAGGCATTATTATTTACGACCATGGTGTACGCTTGCTATCGTCGTGTCATAAATTATAGAGTCGTTTAAACCTTCAGCCAAATATGGCCGCCATCGACAAAAGAACCAGTGATAAGTGCAGATTTATTAATATTAACATATTTTACAATATTAAAAATATATAATAGCAAGTGATATTTTTAAGCCGACGGATGAATTTTATGGACGACTGATTGTTGATAATAATAAACTATTTAATAAGAAATTAGTACTCTCATGACCATGGTTGCTGTAAACCTGTAAAAAGCTGATAGGTATACAGGGTGTCCCGGAAAGTAAGGATCAAAACGAAACAGGGTGTTGTGCTAGTCTTTCTCCAAAGAACCTCCCTTCTATATGTAGAATTTTTTTTTTTTTTAATTCATTTATTTTTCTTTCACTCATTACGTTACAATTAGATGTGAAATTGCTAACATAGTGTCGGTATGTCTCTAAACTTTTTACCAAAAAAAAATATGGTTTTGCGAAGATTTTTTTTATGAACATTTCTAAAAATTAATAAATATTTTTATTTTTACTTATACTTATACTTATTGTAATTTACTTAGCAAGCAAAAACTACTATTAATTACTACTTTTAAGTAATACTTTTGCTATTCAAAATGCCTATGAATCGGAAATGAGCTGATGATGATGAAACGAACTTTGTATCGGTAATAAGTTTTATGAATCATTGGCAGTAGGATTAGAAGGTAACGAGTTGAATAATAATAGCATATTTCATTGTTCTATATTATGAGTAAACAGCTCACCCACACATACGTATAATCAGGCACAAGCCTTTTAAGACCATTAAGTTGGCTTTAAAATTTCCACTTTTGTCGATTCTACGCTAAACGACGTTTTGGTCGTAACTAACTCATTAAGATATGAATTAGTAAATAATGTTTATCTTTAGGATCTTTAAAGCCTGTCGAAAGCGGTGTTTGTGATGACAAATATGTCTGCTACTCGGTCCTAAATAAAATATACATCGTTTACTACGTAGGCGAAATAATATTAAAATTGGGTTTACTTTGAAGCCATGTCTCATTGTATCAAATAAGTGCTCGAGCGCAATTATTTACTTGAGTTGTGTATATAAAACTAGCTAAAATAGAGAGAATCAGTAGTGAACTATAGCTCTTCAGTGAAAAATTCTTCTAAACCACAGAGCAACCCCTGTGGGTCCTCCCACATCAGCTGTGTCGAGAACCCGACTGCATGGATTTCATTCGCCAGACAGCTATGCTTTCGAAAAGAAGTGTATAGGTCATAGGAGAATTACCGTTTTTGCTAATGAATCGTTTACGCCAACGAATAGGCAACATAATATGATAGACGTACCTTACGTCAGCTAAAAGGCAACATATGAATAAGCGGATCGGGCTCTTACCAGCCCTTATAGACTAGTGGTTAGTTAAGCCAGAGGGCTCATATAAAATAACATTGTTTTGTAGCAGAAAAGTACCGAAACTCGTCATCGTCTCTGAGTTATCCATGACAATTTCCTAGCCGATAAGATATTGACAATAACGATCGATAACCAACAGACAGTTTGTGATTTTGGTACTATAACGATTGACCACGTGATTCAGCGCTACTTATGTCAATTCCATACATTCTATTCTTTCCGAACTTCGTTATCGTTCTTTTAATGTTACTCTGTCTTAATTTCTGTTAACTCACCCCTGTTAACTCACAAAATATTTATAATATTGTAAGATATGTGTAACGCTACAACGCTTTAGACTTTGAAAATCGAACATTTTGTTCTTCGATTTTAATTTTTCCAGCTGTTATTCCAGCAGTTGATGATGAGCTGATGATAATGAACTTGAAGCAATCAGAGAACCGTCCTTCAGATGCGCCATTTTGTCATCATTAATACATCATTGAGCATATTTTATGAGTGTTTTATGGAATCGAGAAATGATTCATAGTTGAAGTAAATTAAACGCCCACTCTGTCTGTCTCTATATCGTTAGTGTATTATGTTTTATTGTATACTAAACAATCTTTATGTCATACCTATTACATAAATAAGCATTATTGGAATGTTTAAATAAATCTGACCAATCGGAGCAGGGCAGTATCACTCACTACATATTATAAAACAAAGTCGCTTTTTCTGTCCCTATATCCCTTTGTATGCTTAAATCTTTAAAACTACGCAACGGATTTTGATGCGGTTTTTTTTAATAGATAGGACAATTCAAGAGGAAGGTTTATGTACATAATTTACTAAGTTTTTATATACATTGGCTAAGATATAATAATAATTGTTGGAAATGTCGGAAAAAATAGGCCGCTTGGGAGTTTTCAACGAAAACGCTGCTTAAACCCTTTGAGATATAACAAAATAATGTATGGTGGAATTGTGTATCTTAAATATGTTTACTAAAAAGTCCGCGATTGCATATATCTATCTCTTAGGGATATCATACCATATCCATTTAATACTTTCAAAATGGACAATTATAACTCGATAATTTAAAAGTTATTTACACAAATACGGTATGAATCATTATCATTTTAAATCAGTTAGTTGGCTTAAGGACTTTATGAAAATTATTTTTCCCCTTTACATCATGCAAATTAAATGAATACTTTAGGAGATATAGCAAAATCAAAATACATAATACGCAAGAAAATAAATCGTGTTGCCGTGATTCGAACGGGGGATCTAAGTTTACGCGGGCGAAGCTGCGGGTAACAGCTAGTACTGTATAAAAGTAACTACTTTATATGAAGACATAGAGGTATTTAAGTAGACTGAAAATAGTGCATTTTTAAAAGATTTTTTTTTTTTATTATTGAATTCGGAAACAAGATCGGTTTATTGAAATGCAAATAAAAGATCGATCGAGGGATCGGATAGAATCTGAATCATTAGAAATATTAGATTTAAATTGAATATTAAAAGGAAGCATATAATATGATTCTGTTTCATGTTTTTATTTGTTATTTTTTATCATTAAATTATTTAATATGCTTCAAAAACTCCCGTTTATTTTTATAGTCGATCAGGCATAACCAACCAATCACCTTCCTTTAAAATGTTCTCTTAACAAGTAATAACTTTAACGTTTATACAGCGGTGCAACAATACACGATTTAAAAATATGTGTAGGTTTCAAATACAATTGACGACAGATAGCCAATCTAGAATCTAGTCAATGAAATCAGATTCCTAAGCAATTTCAACGTTAAAATATTTTAGTATTACATTAGTTCTACGAAGGGCAATGAAAGGGCATAGAAGAGTGTGTACTTTAGAACTTGACCCGCATAAATGAGCTGCAATGAACACAAGTGGTCATTTAAATTTAGAAGCAGATCGTTTATGTTTTTATTTGCCAGTGATGATGTAAAATTGTAATTGACGCAAAATGTTCTGGCGGTAATCCCGGGAGCAACGAGGATTTGTCTACTTAATACAGAACTCGTTCCGAGCGATGTTTTATTAAAAGCGCTTGCCAAATAAATTAAAACGCTCTGCCATTGCTTATTTTCCCGCTTTTTTTTGTTACGCGACGATTATTTGTCATGTAATTATTATTCAACAATCACACCGCGTTAAACTAGCTTTGTGGTAATTTAGTACTTGTGTTAATGATATTTGGCATAAAATTAATTTAAGAAATAGGTCAGTGACCCTTAATTATCTTCACCTGGCTGGATTAGAACCCGCGACCGCTGTGTTCAGAAGCCTGACAACTCGCCACCTAGATGTCAAAATATGTTTCCATTGCAAAGTAGTAAGCTCACATTGCATTGCATGTGAATCATATTCTATCCATATACTGGTAGCAAAATTCTAACGGGATCTAAACATAGATAGTAAAAGGCTGTATTGTTTTTGGTATGAAAATATAATAATAATTTTATGAGATATATCGTAAAAACAATTTCAATTCAAGATGGCGGCCATGGGACAAGGGTGGCAACCCCACAAACTTGGTTTTAGCTTTACACTGACCCCCCTACACATAAAAAAAATAAAAATGCGTCCTCTAAAAAACGCAAGGTTAGGCCTAAAAAATGTAACATTTCAATGGACTATATGACAATCAGACAGTGAAAAGACAATGTTTTTTAAATACAACTTCTATAATCGCGTCTAGAGGGAATTTTGGTATGTTTTTTCTGACTGAAGTATTCTATATTCAAAAATAGTAACATGCATACCAACTACGCCAACTAGCGGCGAAGTTTAGGATTGTTTATTTCAAATCAAAGATAGGACTAATGATTTTACTCCAATCGCACATAAAGATGCACGCACATATATTTTATTAATTAACTAATCTTCAAATATTTGGTAGAAGTATTAGTTTTAACCCCCAACGCAAACAGAGAGAGGGGGAAATTCGACGGCTAATGACCGATTTCGATTAGGTGAGTTTTGTTTGAAAACATGTTTTCTAACAGTAGTTGTATTAAATCACTTGTTATATTGAAATCGGTTTAGCCGTTTCCTGCTCTATTACTGTGTTGTGTATGTTTATGTAAAACCTTTTAATCTTTTTAAGATGACAATCTTAAAATGTCTTGATTTTGACTAGAATGATAAATATACTAGGGAATAGTCAAAAGCTGAATAAATCTAATAACATCGCCTTCCTCTAAAGTCAGCACAAAGCATTCTCCCGACCGATCCTATGTAAGAAAATTGTGTTTCCTAAATGATTCCGTTTACTTTATTACATATAACAAAGGGTTGTGGGAACGTAACAATGAGGACGGTTTCATACCACGGGTACATAAACTCTCATGCACCGTCATATGCGACTGTAAACATTTACCTTTTAAAGCGGCATTCACTCTGTCCAGGTCGTACAGCGACAGTGGAAGAGGCTCGTACAACAAACGCAGCCGCGGCGTCTTCCACCTATAATTCTCGTAAAATCCGTCGCTCAAAAATATACCCGAAGAATGTCTGTACAGTTTATAAGCACACTTACTCGTCCGGAGCCAGTCGACGAACACAATCGCACCATTCAGAGTGCGCTCGTCTCCCAAGAATACATGGCTTTTCAACTCGTCTACGTCCCCTTTCATCATTAAGCGTATATATAATTTGTAGGACATAAATATTTTCACTCGAGGCGCGCTACCCCGCTTAATCTTCCTAACGCTCAGCACTCGAGCGGTGAAAATGTATTTTGATTCTGACACCGCTGAGGACAAGATCTCGTAGTCATTTGTTATAGTCTCATTTAGGCCACATTTGAGGCTCGCGTTTTTACTGCGGGGCGTTTCTCGTTTCTTAACAAAACCTCTATTGCGTTCTCCATATATCATTGTGTAGTAGTACAAAAATAACACTAAAATTTGAAACTTCATTTTTGTTTCAACGCGTATCTTGTTTTATGTGAAACGTGTGTTCGAATAAAAAACCATTTTAAGTATCTCTACGGAGAAACTTCGATAGAGACTCGTAAACATACTTCGAACACAATGTTGCGCAAGAGTCCGAGGTGGCGCCACGAAGACGCGTGCGCGAGCGCAGACCCGCGCGTATACTGGGGACCTCGCAATTCTATGCAGCCTTCATCAACGTAAACAAACACGGACAAGTGAGGTTATACCGGATTAGTAGAAACCTAATCGGTGGATACGAATCCATGGAGGTTTTATTAACATGTTTAATGTTTTGTTAGGTAAAAACGTATGCAAGTTTAGCAACGAAAAGGTCACTAGAAGCGCAATAGCCGGAGGATGGGAGATAATACGCGGAGCACAATGTGAGCCAAGCTAACAGTTATTGCCGAATGGTCCGCCCGCCGCCTTACGGCCCTGAATATTCATGCGAGTACGATGGCTGAGCGCCGGTGGATCGCTTGGGATAACTACTTTTGAAGCGGTATACAGTATTCATGTGGTTTGTTGTTAAGGCGAAGTGTCAATGAATGCAATCGAAATTCTACTTTGCATTCATTAATAAGAAACACAGCTCAAGAATCACTTACTTTGGCAAAATATAATATGATTTAAGATACTTTAATATGGCTTAAATATTTGATCATCTAAGTTATTACTAGAGATACCATTACTCATATACACATAATATATTGGTAATGACGTAACAATTTATGAAATCCATAAAATATAAACCATTGTCGCAGATGAACGGCGCTAACACGAGGAATTTGGAAAGTGGTATGCGTGGGCGGGCGAGTAGAGGCCGCTCTGACGGACTCACCGTCGCACATTTTGTAACATCACTACGGATTACTTATTTCGATTTATTGCATCTATCTATCATACTAAACCAATTATCATGATATCAATAACTCAATGGATTAAGCATTATATTTTACAATATCAAATATAATTGCCGTTATATTTTGTGAAACATCCACTAAAATCGATTTGAACACGTTTTTTTCTTATTTATTCCATCTTTCGTTATAAATTCTTCATAATTGTGTATTCTTAAATTTATTAGATATTTCACAAGCTACAGAACTTTCCATGATAACCAACTAGTTTTAGTATTACAAGCATCACTTTTTTATTAAATTCCGATATCACAGTATAATAAGTAGAAATAAAATGTATAAGTATTTATTTTCAGTTCAAATACGAAACAACTAGCCTAAACTAATCTATTTTATTATGTATAAGTTATTTTTCCTTCTTTAAGCTATAATCTCACTAAATTCACAACGTACGATGTACATTACAGTACCACAATTCTTACAATAAATTAAAACTCATTATCATGAATAAAATAAAACCTTACATTTTTACACCATTTCCTTTTTATTAGTACACATAATCTTTCATATTAATCCCATTGGGTACGGAACATTGAGATCAACAATCATTAAATCGATAAACTTCGTTCGAGGTGGTCCTTAGCATAAGTCACTCATTTCTATACACCATAACGCCCAGCGATCGCCGCTTAAGATATAATAAACTATCGACCGATAAGAACATAGATAACGTTTCTCTTATAAAAAATTCACAGTAGTATGTTGCGTGTTCGTACTTACTTAGGACACTAATGAAGCAAATGACATGAATGCATCTGCGACTGTTTGCTTATCGCTCTGTACTGATACTTATCGTTGGGACTAACTGGACGATACAACAAAGAGCGATAGGTTATATTCTTCACGAAGATTTATCGTGCATTGGACCTATAATTTATTTAACCCTGGCTAAATAGCGTTTATTTAGTATGGCTATTTAGTAACCAATATTTATAGTAACGTTCAGCTTTTTGTTTTAACGCCCAATTCCAATGTTTGTTTATCGCTTTTGGATAATTGTATTTATATAAAAATATATTCATCATCATCATCATCAACCTTTATCAGTCCACTGCTAAACATAGGCCCCCCTCAATGGACGTCGAGACGTCTGATCCCGGGGTTAAAGTCTATTTATTTATTTATATTTGGGAAACAAACAATTATTGTAACACTGGAATTTAAAACTAACAAGAAAAATTACAGAAATCAGCTAAGTTTCCACTAATAACTACTAAATTTAAAAATAACTATGAACAGAACAGTAAATTTTACAAATAATCCAAAATAAAATAAAATAACAATAATTACTCGTTTTTAAATGCTGCAATGATTCTACGTCTAAAGTTATTAAATGAATCATTTCTATATGGGAAATATCTGGCAATTTATTTTTGTATTTAGGGATAGGGATAAATCGAATGGACCCAATTAAAACTATGAGAAAGTGATTTAGTAGTGCTATTTTTTATATTTTTACATCGATTTCATGCAATGCAGAGCCCTAGACGTCAGCCTCATATATTTTCCTTGATATCAAAATGATATTAACCACTAACCCCAGAGGCAGACGCGAGCAGATAATTTAGTGCCGATATTTTCCTTTTACAGTTTTAAAGACCTGTAGCTAAAAAACGCAGCAATATAATTCATGATCAAATCATAATATACCTAAATGATTGCCAGCACCCCGGCTATTCTAATATATATAAATCTCGTGTCACAATGTTTGTCCTCAATGGACTCCTGAACCACTTAACCGATTTTTATGTTTTTTTCTTTTAAAATGTGTGCTTTTCTCCAACTTAAAAGATAGGATAGTTTATTTCTCAAATTTGAGACTGCAATTTTATTTATTGCAAATATAATTGTTTTGACAGAACGAAGTCTGTCGTGTCCGCTAGTTATTATATAAATTACTAGATGTTAAAAACATTCCCTTAACATAACAATTAACAAACTATTTAAAGTGGGCAAAATTTCATTAAAATTTAATTCAGACAATTAAAGGATGTGACATTTTTAAACACAAATATTTATTTAATTGATGATTATGTTAATAATCTCATTGAATCGAAGCTTCAATACTTAGCACAGTTCGTCCTTAGCAACTGCATAAGATCTTTAAATAGTGACAGATGACGCAAACGCAAAAGAAAAGCGATACCGATTCTGAACATCTAAAAAGAGGAGAACACATCCAACCCGTCGCATTATGCTCAGTCGAATTCGATTTTCTCGGAATTTCAAAGTGACTGTTGCAGTTAAATTTATCACTTAGCTTAACCCTTTACGAAATCTATGTATTGTTAGAAGCTTTTGTTTAAATTCACTTGGGATCATGTGTTCTTAAGAATCCTTAATATTTATATTTCATGCGTCCCGCTGACGGATATACGCTTTTATATGAAGCAATCGTGAGGACAAAGTGATACTAACTCGGTCGTAGTAGTGCGTTCGAATCCTCAGAACAAATATATCTGACAAATATATATAATTCATTTTTCTACGTATTTTTTTGAAGTGTGGGAATATGGAGGAAGGCCCCAAAGGGAGATCTCCGACCGAGCGAGGTGCAATGCTTGGCCAGGCCGAAGCCCACTAGCTATCGTGTCAGATGGTGTATATAATATATAGCGATCGGACTGTAGAATATCGATAGCGCGATTCAGGATTTGCAGCGCTGACAGGTCCGCTACAGAAGTGTTAATCTTATAGGTTCGCGACACCGACATGCTAATATGACATTTCATATTTAAAAAATTTGGTATTAAAATTGGAAATTTCATCTCATTATTTTGAAGTCTTAAGTATTTTAGTTTTTACTTCTGCTGCCTTTTTTATAGCATAGAAGAGCAAACAAACAGTAGAAGCCTTTTGGCGATTATCGACGTCCATAAACATCCACACACGCAGAGGTCACGCAGATACGTTGCCCTCCTTTTCCCTACCTTTCACAATGGGCCACTGAACACTCATCGTAAAAAATGCGGCAGTAAAACTGTCCCTTTACTCGGTATTATGTTCAACAGTGGATGGATAAAGGCATTAGCCTTTATCCATCCACTGTTGAACATACAACATGATAATGATGATAATGATGATAATGATTAAATTTGAAATTTTAACGCATAAAAATAATAGATTTAATATAAAGAGTTTATTCGAACTTAAACCTAGACACATAAAAGACTAACTCGTAAAAGTTTTAAAGTTTTAATTTTATTATAGCACTCAAAATATGTATTAATAATAAAATTTACGATAAAACTAATCTCGTTAAAAGTAATGCTATATAACTAGAACGTAGTCTATATTATACTCTTTAGTTCCAATGTATGCAAATAGTTTATAATATTACTATAATTAACATATTGACATGTGCCATAAGAAGCTGCCTTATTCGTTGCAGTAAATATGGTAAAAGACTTCCAATTAGAACTTTGTTTTAGTAAATCCAATTTAAAAGTGAATTTATATGACAATGTGTTATTGCATAAAAAAATAAACTTTACCAATTATAATATATGCAAAATAATCTATAATAATAATATAAAGGGATAAAGTTTTTGAGTTTATCTGGATTTAGGGTGTAATCCCTGGACTAACTGAACTAATTTTGAAAATACTTTTACGAGTAGGCTATGTTATTTTTGAGTGAAATATAATTTATTCCCGTACTCCCACGGGAATGTAAAGTACGCGGGTGAAACCGCTATTATTAAGCTGCTATTATCTAATAAATGTCAACCCCGATTAGAGATATCGATTCTGTCAACAATTTTTTTTGGCAAAATGGCAGATCTATTTCGTTAATAACATTTTTTAGGTTTTAGAACTGCAATTGATTAAATTACTACTTGTATAAAGATTGGTTCAGTATTGTCACTGTCTTAGACATAATAATTTTTTTTTGAATTTTACGTAGCCATTAACCGTATTACGCAGAGCACCCAACGTAGTGTGTTAAAACAAGTGTTTTTTCAATGGTGCTCTGTTCTTATTAGTCTTATACTAACTGCTATCAACACAGAAATATTTTTTAAATTCAGACCAATAGTTCCTGACATTAGTGCGTTTAACCAAACAAACAAATTATCACAAAAAAAAATCTGTACGCTTATTTTGTTCTTAGTCTATCAAATTTATTGTCTTAAAAGCTACTCAAGTAAATAATTGTAACTTTATGAAGGTAAAATTGTTTTTAACAAAACACATGGCTTTGTTCCAGCCACCCTCGGCCCTTTCTGGTTCATATCACAAACAAAAGCCGTTAGGCAGTAAAGGTAAGTTAAGTGAAGTACCTTTAATAAATAGATACATAATATTATGAATAAGAATACATTTTTACATAAATGAATATCATACTTTATAGACACTTTATGCTTGCTTTTGTTGGTTCGTCTGCCTGTCCGTCTATCACCAGGCTGTATTTGATTATCTGTGATAGCAAGACAGTTGATATTTTTACGCATGATGTGTTTCTGTTCTCGTTAGAATCAGAATTAAATAAATATTCTAGATTTTTGCCTGATATTAATAACGGCAGTAAGTATGTAGATAGGATGGATATACTCACAGAATATTAAGTTGTATACTGACTTAAAAAAAATGTTAAAATAAATATCTGAATAAGATCCCATACATAAATTGTCATCATCATCATCAGCCCTTATCCATCCACTGATGAACATTGGCCTCCTTCAATGAACGCCAAGACGACCGATCCCTTGCCACCTACATTCAACGCAGACCTGCTACTGCACGGAGATCGTCTTCCCACCTGGTAAATGGCCGACAAACACTTTGTCTACCGAAACAAAAATTATGTAGGTATATAATAAACCAGAGAAATCGTAACCCAGATCACATTTAATAATTAATAATTTCATTCAATTTATTATATTATTCACGTCTATGCTAATAAGTTTATTAAACACAAGTATAACCTTACAAATAGGCCAAAGTTAAAATTAAATAAAAATCAAATATAAAAATACGATTGAAAATGCAGACCACTAGGATCTATAAAGCTTTAAGATTTAAATCTTGTCAAGTAAACTTTGCTAATAAATTTTCGCAATCAGTCAAGTAATGTGTTGGCGGTAAAAGTGATCCTTTAAATATCTGTCGGTCTGTACAAACGCAAGCGCACCATTACCCTAACGAACGGTTGTCTGGTTGTCGATCAACCCATCTCAATGCCTCACAATATACAATAAGGATACCCACGCATAATTATAATGGTATTGAGGCATTAATTTTGGCCTTATTTACATAGCTTAAGCTACATGTTTTCAATACACATTCTCTTTTGTTCATTGTGTATCAATATTCTATTACGAAACCTCCGCTTAATTCATCAACATATTATATACACACAATAACATATAAACTAGCTGTTGCCCGCGGTCTTCGCCTCTTTTAACAACAGCATCTTTCATCTTCCCGTGGGAATAAGGGGATGAATTATAGCCTATGTGTTAATCTGATGTATAAGCTATATTATTATGAAGTTTCATCAAAATCTATTCAGTACTTTTTGCGTAAAACAGTAACAAACATCTTCACAAACTTTCGTATTTATAATATAAGTAGGATTCGTCTGCGTGGAATCCTTAGACTATTTGAAGTGAAAGCTTTTTAGTCGCGTTGAGCAGGCCAGTCTTATTTGGGCAAAATCTTAAAGGTTCGCGTCACCGACATGTTAATGTGAGATTATGACGTCATTACGAAATTTAAAATTATTAGTTTTAACTGAAAATCTCATTAAATGTAATTGACCTAGCCGAAAAATTACATAGATTGTATATACAATACATAATTTAATATTCTCTAGATGCCCCGACAGACTTCGTTCTATCAAAAGTATTAATATCGCTGTTAAAAAACAGGGTTTAATCATAGAAGAGTGAATACTTAGGGTTGTGTGTGTTTTTAATGTCACATCATAAAAAAATAAAAATGGAAAATTTTGGCAATAAAATTAAAATTAATATTTTGAAGTGGATTACTCTTATCATCTAGGGGGATGAAAAATACATGTTATCTGTTTTTTAAACGTACCCGATATGCACACAAAATTTTACAAAAATGAGGAGTATAGGAACGAACTTTGAGACAAAATAAGGATAAAAATCGGTCCAGCCGTTTCGGACGAATATGGAAACGAACATTGAAGCGAGAGAATATATAATATTAGATTATTTCAACATTAGAACCAACACTTCATCAAAAACTTCAATAATAATTAACCGTTCAAATTATATGCGTATAGTATGTCCTATAATATAGGCATAATTTTTATATTTTTTGTTATTCTGAATATCGGGATAAATGATCAATAACCATATGATTTGTAAGCTGGTGATAATGTTAAATTGATGTCATTATACGATCAAGCTCAATCATCAATAAATGCATCCTTTATGAGAGGTGTTTTACATAACCTGTTGCATCAGTCAAAGCTGTCGATCACATGTCTAAGGATGTCTATAGAAAATATCTGAATAAAAAAAGTAAGAAGTACTAGCAACGCCCCGCGTTTTTACCCACGTACTTCCCGTGGGAATTACAGCCTATGTATTATTCTGTTGTATTAGCTATATTATTGTAAAGTTTTATCAAAATTCAGCAGTTTTTACGTGAAAGAGTAACAAACATCCATCCTTACAAACTTTCACGTTTATCATATTAGTAGGAAAGATGGTATTAAGATGGAAATCATTTTAATCGTAATCAATAAACATTTTGTGTACATAATAATATGTATACGAAAAAGAATACATACCTTTAACAGCAGCATTCACCCTATCCAAATGGTATAGAGTCAGCGGTATTGGATCCGTCAGCAGCTGCAGCCTCGTACCATGGCTTCTATCATTTTCTACGTACACTCCATCGCTGAGGAAGATCGCTGAAAGTCGCGGGCGGGGGGAGGGGGCACAGGAATCCCGAGCTCGTGTCCGCTCCACCATCATAGTAGCACCACTCAACGTGTCCACAGAAGGCCCCTCTTGCTTCACAAAAAACTTCAGCTCGCTCTCTTCTCCTTTCAATACGCGACGCACATATATCCGATACAGGTTTGATCTTTTGCTCCCCGTATCTTGTATTGATCGAGACTTCTTAACTGTCAAAACTTTGCCGGTAAAAATAAACTTCGACTTCCCTATCGCCTCCATCAACGCCCATTCGTCGTCTATGAGGCTTTCGTTGAAATTGCAAGGGGGCAAAACGGCGCGATGCCGTCTGTGAGAGTTGTGCCTTTTTTTTACTTTGCCTCGGA
Source organism: Lycaena phlaeas (assembly GCA_905333005.2). Lineage (NCBI taxonomy): Eukaryota > Metazoa > Arthropoda > Insecta > Lepidoptera > Lycaenidae > Lycaena > Lycaena phlaeas. The sequence continues at coordinate 11,317,376 of HG995171.1, read as the reverse complement.
TTCTCATCTCGCTGCCGGCTATGATCGCCAGCGCGATAAAATAAACAATAATCGTAGAGGCTCTCATGTTTCAGAATCACTGTTAAAACACTTTTATATGCGTTCGATACGACTGTATCTGTCACATTATGCGAGATATTTATGTGCCCAGAAGCTCATGAACTGTCGGCGTAGGCTTAATAAAGTAGCAAAGCTTGGACATCTTATTTAAAAAAAGTCATAAATAACATATAAATCGGCGATTTGATTTGATCAGCTTTTGATTTTTTTAACATTCGATATTTAAAAAGTAATACGGTACCCGGCGTATATTGGTGTTGTTTGTAAACAAACGATTGTATGTGCGTACGAGTGTCGTGTACACGTGCGCGCGCGCAGCAGACCGGGGCTGACTGAATGCTGTCACGCGTGCATTCTCGGGAGGGCTTATCTGGATGAGATTACTGGATCAAAATCCACGATAGTATTCCATACATTTGTTATGTTTATAGTATATATATAGTATTCCATACATAATAAATCAACTTTTACGGAGCAATTCTGTAAAAAGTTGCTTCATAATAATTATTGAAATTAGAAAACTATATTTTTATTAATATTAAGTTGCAGATACAATAAACCAGTAGCATTTATGTCATCAACAAATGTGTAGAGGAATAATATAAGATAAATCAATAATTTGTTTGATAATAATTATTTCTATATACTCCTATTTTTATCGTATTCATGATTCTATACTATATAACATTTTACAGATACAGAAATTGGGAATTGTGAAATTACTGTGAATTAACATTAATCAAAATACCCGTGGTCATCATCGTCGCAATCATTTAAGTTAGACATTTTGTAAACGTAATTATTTGTCCAAAGAATTTACTTTTCTGTTGAATAATTTATATTTATATCTAATTTTTTTTTTTATCTAATTATTTTTATTTAATTATATCTAATTTATTTATATCTATAATCTAATACTCAATTTTCTAATGGCTATAAATAAAGATTTAAATACCTAATGTGTATTTTGTGAAGGATAAGCACATAATCTTCAAACATGTTTCGGTAAAAACGTAACCAACCTTTTGCATAATTCAGCAGGTCTCCCCAAGTTTACCTAGTGGAGTTTAGATGCAACAGTTGTTAGCCGCAAGCTTTTTAAAAGTTTACCTTCCCTGGGCATTTTGTCCACCGAAACCCAATGAGTCCACGAATTACTTTTTAATATTCTTCATGAGATACATTAAAAGTTTTGGATTTATAAAGACGTCGCGTCGTCGTTTTGATTATACGACCCTGGATTTTAATACTTAAAATTTTAGTAAAAAGTTTGTGGCTGCATACACTCAATAATTTAATTTAAAAAATATCCCCGTGATACTCCGTAAGAACTTGAGTTACGGGTTAGGATGTCAGGATTTGAAACGAAGACCTCCGCCTCAAAATTAAAGTTACTAAAGTTATATCACGCGAAGAATAACCTCGTTAATGCTGCAGTGGGCTGGTCACACACTCAGAAGAATGGCTGGTTGGACAGAATAAAAGGGTTCAAGAGTGGAAGCCGCGTTTAGGTAGACGAAGCGTTGGTCGGCCAGGTGGGAAGACGATCTCCATCCAGTGACCTGTCCGCGTTGGATGCGAGTGGCAAGTGATCGATCTTGAAGTTCATTGAGGGAGGCCTGTTCTCAGCAGTAGACGGATAAAGACTGGTGATGATGATGATGATGAATCTATTCTTATTTCTTTTAATAGCATAGAAAGGCAAACGAACAGTAGAAGCCTTGCGGCTATCGACACCCATTAACATACATATAACCAGAGGTTATGCAGATGCGTTGCCTTCCTTTTCTCTATCCCCCCCAATTGCCCACCACACAAACCGCACAAACCGCACGAAACGCGACAGCTTAGCTGTCACTTTACGTCGATAACACTACATAGAGTCCTCGCCACTTTAAAAGTCCGATAGACGCGGCGCTGCGGTCTCATAACTCAATGTTATAATAATGACAAAAATAATTATAGCAGCAAAATAAAAATCTCCCTGCCAGGTTTTAGTAAAATAAAACATTTTTTTGTAAATATTTCGTTCGTATTTTTTACGTATAACCGATTAGTAGAATTCATCTAAAACAAGCTTCTTTGGATTTTTTGCCAGGAGTGACGATTTTCTCAGAAGTAATTGCTGCCATTGTTACTTCTTTTGTTATTCGACCTTTATTACAGAAACACCTGAAAATATAATTCATCTGAGCAAGGATTTAATTCTTTTACCTTGTATTTATATTCATATAAAATTTCATAAGATAAATGTAGGTATAGAGTTAATGATAATATTTTAACAATAAATTAGGCAAAAATAAGTGACTCTGGCATCTCTAAAATTTACCTGTCATGGCAGTGACATTTATAAACATATTATTCAACGGGGTTAATTATTGTTGTTTATTTTTACTTTCTAATTCACAATATTATTTCACTTTAATGATCATTTTACGGCCTTCACTTTTTACACCTCACTTTATATTATATGCTCCATATTTCACGTAAAACAATTTAAAATATCACAACCTCTTACTCCAGACAGACGTCAAGATGTCAATGTTGTCAAATTTAGTTCGGGCATTAGTCGCAGGACTTTAAAAGTGGCGCGGACTATACGTATTATCATACACTACTTGACTGCATGGGTGCTGTGAACCGTCCAGCTTATATTGTCTTTCAGCTTCTATCTTTCTGGAAGAGTCACCGCCACTCCAAAGGAGAAAAACGAGCAGACGACCAGTGGTTATTCAGATGCATTGCCATTGCCATTTTTTCTTATACTCCGAATAGAAAACCCATAGGCGGACGCGACAGCATAGCTGTCACTACGTGGGTCTCTCTCTTAGAATGTAGCACATAATTTTAAACCATATAATAAATATAATTAAAACTTACGATAAAGTATAATGTTTTTTTTTTTTCTAATGAACCTTTGATACAGAGCACAGCTACAATAACGCTTTAATAATTAAAAAATTATATTAGCAAATACATAGGAGTCTTTTAAGATCATTCGTCTATATTAAATATGCTTAATGCAGTCGAGTTCTTGGTACGATAAACCTAGTCGTTACTATTATCCACGGGATTATGGTCTGTACCTGGTTGAGATAGATATTGGAATAGCGTGTACACATTATAGGGATTGATGTAGGGTGTATTTGTGAAAGCATGCGATGTGAGACGCGTGGGTGAACTGGATAAGGTTGAGCTCAGTTTCCCCTCAGACTAAATCATAAACTTACTTATTAATAGTTCTATTTTTTTGAGTTATATTTCCATGCCGAGCTAGGAAATGTTTATGTACGAAGATAAGAATTTATTTTTTCTTTCTCATTAATCATTGTAGTCCTTTTGTTGTTGTCCTCAGTCCTTGCTGCTAAGTTTAAAATATGTTCATAGTGAGACATAGAGGGAATTTTTTTAATGTTTTTTTTAATATGTTTAATGCCATACTGTTATTCTGTAATTGTTCCTGTACCGCCCTCTAAATAAATAAATAAATAATGTTGTACTAGTCCGATTTTAGCGCAGATGGTAAGACGTTATATAATATTTTGATTTTTTTATGGTAATCGACGGTCTGTGTTGGATGCGAGTAGCAAGGGATCGCTCGTCTTGGCGTTCATTAAGGAAGGCCTATGTTCAACAGTGGACGGATAAATGCTGATGATGATGACGATGATGATGAACCGCCTACAGCGTGTGAGTCCAAGAATGCAAATTCATTAATAAATACTTTTTTACTGATGCTAGGAACGGATACATAATATATAACTCGAACCTCTTACGAGAAACTCCGAACCCATACCCACTATAGTCGCGGCACGATATGATGGCTGTTTTGACATATTACAATAGTGATGTAAATGTTAAATTATTCTCGAAAAAAATATAGTCAAATCTGTAAGATTTTATTGCAAGTAGTACCTGGTTAAATATTTTTAATAAAACTATATCACAATCGCAGTGCGCTCACAGTTAGTGCTTTTCGATGCAACGTCAGGTCGAAACTGCTTTGTTTTGCATTGAACACTGACGCAAGTTTGCCGAAGGTAGTAGTTGTGTTGGCCAGCGATCCTATTAATTCTTCTATGTGACGCTCAGACCAAATAAACAGTATAGACGGAACTCTGCTAACAATCAAGTGAGACATTCAAAACTATGCCTTCCTATTTGCGTACACGGTAAAACGCACACATTTACAACCAAACCATGCCTTACAAATTTGTCAGCCGTCAGAGTTAATTTTTCATTAAGGCTTGACGTTTTATACAATTATAAAATTATTTGATTGCTAAAATGCCGAACTGTTCAGTGAAAGGGTGCAAAAACAATTCATCAAACCATAAAAAGAAAGATGGAATCACGTTTCATACGCAAGTAAACATAAAAACTAGATGAAAGTTTTTATTTTATTATTTGCATTTTTGACAGCTTGGAACACAATATTGCACTACTATGGCAGTACAATTATCCCCATTTATTGGGTAAGTAATTCGTGTGCACCCTGCAAGATCGTTTATTTATTGTTTAGTCTTAATATTGATAATATTAGTTATAAAGTAAGTATAAAAAATGTCATATATTTATTGTTATTATCGAGAGCATCATTGTTACCAAATTTGCAAAGATCAATCGAAAATACCTAATCCAATGGTTGCAACTGCGTCATTATCTTTGTTGAGATTGCCGGTCCAGGACACTATATTATCGTATTATGACGTTATTTATTAGTTACCTTATTTTAACTTAATTAACCGGTAACGTTATTTTGGGGTAATTTAAATGATCATGGCAACACTGCTACAAGAACCACATGTTTAGTAAAATGTCAAAAATTTGGCCTCAGTGCTATGTTCGCAGAGTTCCGTCTTTACTGTTTATTTGGTCTGAGATGTGACGATCGTATTAGATATAATTTTTATTTTAATTTTCGAAAAAGAAATGCCGAGTTGTGTAGTAAACAAGTACACCAATAATTATAATCTTATAAAAATAAAAAATAAAAGTTCGCGGGACTCTAATAATATACATAATTTATAAAGAAATTAAATAAATAAATTTTGTGTCTTAAAATTATACATTCGATAAATTTTATGATTAACTGCACGTCACTTTTGACAATAAAGAACAGCAATTTTCTCCTTCAAATTTGATCGTTATAATTACGAAACTTCATGAGCGGACAAACGTCAAAACGGCCGAAATTTTATCGTCAAAAAATTATATCGTCATAGTAAAAAGTGAAATGTCAATCGTTGAAATACAAGTACACTCTTTAGTTCATTTGAAGGTAATGTTGACATACGATTAGTACCTTTGTATACAATATTTCACCCTCAAAGTCAACGCTTTCCCCGTGGCACTCATCTCGAACCAAAGGACGTCTAGACCAATCCATTCTACGTCGGCGCACTTTTTTTAAGAGTTTTACCTTTCGATTGCCTCGTATGTACTTTGCCTTTTAAAATATCTCTGGATATCTGGAACCATCTCATGTATAATGCACATATTTAATAACATATGCTACGGGCTCAGTAAATTAGAAACACAATCTAAGCTCAATATATTTCGAATGTTATGTAGTTGAAACCAGAATGAATTATTCAATATTTACAATTATTGTTTTAAGAGTGATAATTTTATTTTGCCAAGAGCAGCGCCCTAAGGTTTTACCCGAGTACTTCCCATTCCCGTAGGAGTACGGGAATAAATAATTATAGCCTATTTCTTATTCTTATAAGCTCGTAAGCTATATTTTTCTAGAGTGTCACCAAAGGCCATTAGTAGTTTTTGTGTGAAAGAGCAACAAACATCCGAACATCCAAACTTTCGCCTTTATCGTGATCACAATCATCAGCCTTTATCCGTCAAGACGACCGATCCCTTGCCATTCGCATCCAACATGGACCGTCTTGGGAGATCGTCTTACCACCTGGGTAATGGCCGATCAACACTTCATCTACCTAAACGTGGCCTCTTGAACCATATCCCCCATCGGCCATCCACTCTTCTGAGTGTAATTTTCTATATTATTTAAATTCATATTAACAATATTTAATATTGAAAAAATCAAACTCACAACTTGTTTTTTGTTTCTGTTTCTGTTCTTTCAATTTTTCTAGAACACGAGATAGATAAGAGGTAATAAGATAGTACCCGTGCAGACTAGCTGAAAAAAATGGTTGTCTGTAAAGTCGGTTTACGGACGGTAGTTTGACGTGACAACGTCAAACATTACATACAGCACGAACTGAACTGAGCCGATCACTCGAGCCGATCATGCCTCTCTCTCGTTCGTGCCGCGCTCTCGCTTGCGGAACGCGACATGACGTCATCTTTTTCATGCATGCAGTCCGTAATATCGAGTTATTAGTTGTCACGTAAATAAAAAAAATATTAATGGTAAAACGAATGGGATTGAAATTAATTTTCAAATATTTTCTTAATTTTCCTGTAGTATTATAAACAGAACATGTGTATCAGATCTCCTAATCCGTTAAATATATCCCAACAGATCTTGAGCGTGTAATTGGTGAACGTAAGTTGATACAGAACTGTGAAGCCTGGTACGGCGCTTATCACTACGACGCTAACTACAACACTAATGGCAGAACGCTGTACCCCTACGAGCCGAGATATTATGTTAATATCACGATAAATATCATAAATATCGCATTTTGTGCGTCGCATATTGTATTGATTTAATCTCCCATATTGCTATATTAAAGAAGATTTGTTTATCGGAGCAAATAAAGATAGAGACAAATATTAAAGTTTATATTTGTTTCTATATTACATTTTCATTTATAGTATATAAACTATTTACATACATATTATAGTATAATCTCATCCGTGGAAGACATAGGCTGTGCCCCGTTTCCGTCTGCATGAGTTTCCGAATGCCGTCGGAAAGAAGACAGACAGTGTAATTACACTTTACGGAAGCTTCATCATCATCATCATCATACCCACCACAATAATATACTAACAAGTCACAACAACTTCAAGTTACTATTGTTGAATATAAAATGAACGTTACTTCCATCAGAAAAAAAAATTAACCTTAGCGTAGCACCTAAATTTTTACTAAAAAAACAAATGACGTACGAACATTTACAATTTTCAACTACAAGTTTTTCTTTATTATTTATTATACTAAAAGTGTTTATTGTCGTGATCAATCAGTTTAAGGTCTTCATCGGGCCATTATTAAATATATTCACAGTGGTCCTTTAATAACTTTATCAACCTCAGCATTGATCTGCATACAATAGTCTCAGGTCTACAAACTACTATAAAACATGCTGACTCAATCAAATCATTGCAAGAAACCAAACACGAGTGATATCTGCTTATATTGTAAACGCGTTAAGAGAATTTATAAATGTATTTTCGTTACTTCATCTAAAATTGCTGAATGGATTTTGATGAAACTTTATAATAATATAGCTTACACAAGGAAAAGGGACGCGGATGAATCCGCGGAATCCGAAATATTATAAATGTGAAAGTAGGGATGTTTGTTGCGCTTACACGCGAAACTGCTCAACCGATCGTCATGAAACTTTGCACACATAATATTTGTGTGCAAAATATCAATAATCAAAATACAAAATAAAGCATACTATTATTATTGATAATAATAATATACTTTATTTTGTACTATAAAATTGATAAAAAATGACAACATTAACTTAAAACTATGGACAAAATGGCAGTCTTATCGCTTCAAGCGGTCTGTACCAGGCAACCATAAGTATGAAAGAAAAATATTATTAAGTTACAGCGCGAAGAAGGTAGAAGCCGGCACAAGCATTTTTGTTAAATAACATATGAATAAAACTAAATAGTGGTACTAGAAGTAACATAGGATACATTAAAAAAAACGAATTTTTTTGCTAACCCGTGCGACGCCGCGGGCAACAGCTAGTGACAAGCGTAAACGTGTTCTGCTCATGACCGTACTCAGTGACGTAGTTGGGTAAAAAAGGTACACAATCCGCCCACGCGCCATCCTGTGCTCGGTAATAATATGGTACGGCCAGCGATCATCTTTTGTTACACGTACTAAACGTATAATTATGACATCCATTTACGCTTTTAATCATATTTAACAATTCACGAACTTAAAAGTTTGAATTAAGACATAAGCATCTTCGATTATTCATCATCATCAACATAAGCCTCTATCAGTTCACTGGTGAACTTAGGCCTTTTTTTGATAAAATTAATTACTAGCTGTTGCCCGCAGCTTCGCCTGCGTTAACTAAGATTTACAACGGAAGCTTAGTACGCAAAATAAGTAACTTTTCTGGTTGATTTTTTACACCTTGTGTCCGAAAAACCCAAATATCTTACGGAACCCAATTTTTTTCAGAATAAAATGTAGCCTATGTTACTCGTGGATAATGTAGCTTTCGAATGGTGAAAGAATTTTTGAAATCGGTCCAGTACTTTTTGAGCCTATTCATTACAAACAAACAAAGTTTTCCTCTTTATAATATTAGTGTAGATAGTGTAGATGTAGAAGTGTAGACAAAAAATCCGATTATTCCAATACTTTCTAGGAATAATTTTTGAGTTGGCATTTTCAAAGAAAAATATATTTTTTTTCGTGCATTCATAGACATTATTATTGATCAATTCAATATTATCTTCCTTTAAAGTTACCAGGTGAGAAACGTGCCATTCTCTCTTAATAATTCCATTCATTCAATTCAATAATTCCATTCTGGCTAGTTGTCATATTCTGCTAGGAAACGGGCATCCAATGTAATAGACGAGACATAGAGCAATAGACGTCTTGTTCTATTGCTGTTGCCTATATAAAGTATACTGCTATCATCAACGTCATCAGCCTTTATCCGTCCACTGTTGAAAATAGACCTCTCTCAATGAATGGAAAGACGACCGATCTCTTGCCAATCGCATCCAACACGGACCGGTCTTGTCCGGTGTTTTTGTGAGTGAAGTACACTGCTGTACACATTACAATGTTTGTAATATTTGTTCCGCAAAGACATAAGAGAAATTCCAGTAGAGCTTCCTTTTCTTACGTTATTACGCATAGTTAAAAATTTCAACAATGTGTCAACTCTAATATTATGCCCAAAGCAATGGTCTCCTCTTCGAAATCAGTCGTATTAGACCACAGTTCACCGATACGCTAAACTAATGCGTGTTGGTAAACGTCACACAGCATCAAATCATATTTCTAGGCACCACAGAGGGTCAGGGTCGAACCCGGACCCTCTCGCTTAAGAGGCCGATCCGACCTTCGTTGCTCGACTTTGGTTGGCAACGTGATATGAATATGTGACTATGCTGATATGGACATAGTTATAGCATTTTTGGCAGAACCTTCTGGACGTAAATAATTTGATACGCCCCATACATTGCTCCAGTAATCTCATTATACTGAAACTATTACAGCGTAATATTAAATCAGTCTGTCGAACAACAGCCGCTCATTACGCCCGCGCGGAGAATATACTTTATAATCCTCTCACTGAAATAGGTTACGCATAAAAATTTAGAAAAAAAAAACTTAATAATATAAACAAAGAAAAAGCGACTATTATATTATACGTCGTCATGCTAGGCTTGGTGTCCATGAAATCAGTCGAAGAAGATATAATTTTATGGCATCAGAGGGCAAATGAGCAGTCAATGACTTTTGGCGACTATCGACGACCAGAGATTATTCAGGTACATTAACCTCCAGTATAGCTGTTAACGACAGCATAGCTGTCACTTGATGCAAGTATCTTGTAAGCGAGACGTACTACCCCTTACAAAACTATAGACTGAAATAGTTCGCATTAGTACCAAAGCCGGAGAGAAATTTATAAGGCAGGATAGACTTTTTTTTTTTTTTTTTTTTAAATTGTTCATATTTAATTAATTATCATTGGTGTGCAAAAATTAATTGTTTGTATAATGTGTGCTGTGTGACATTCTATATGATTTGATTTTTAGTATTATTATTTATATTTTTGTAGCCTATTTACTGATTAATTTTAGATTTATTTATTATGCTATGGGTGAAACCTGAATTAAATGAATTTTATTTTTTATTTTTATTTTATTTATTAGCGCTGGACCAATGTAACTTCACATATCTTCAGAGACTTCAGATAGCCAGGATTTTCATGATGTTGTAATTTGTCATTGCAAACACACAGTATGTGTTGCATGATATATCTAAATCACGCATTTGGAGTATCATAAGTGCGACGGTCAGGCAAACACAACCCTTATATTTCAGGCATATACCAACTAAACCATATTAAACAATGTTAAATCATTTAAATTACAATAATATTCATGCAATATGTCATAATTGTTTTGTTTGTGCATGACAACCACGAGACCACAGCCACAAGCGGTAGTATTTTTGAAGTATGCAACATTTTCGATGTTAACAAAATTTTGTTGTGCTGTGCGTGGTGTCATCCTACCATTTGTAGAGATGTTCTTGTGCTGCGTGTGTATTGTGCACCTCCATGCTCATTATAAGACGAAAATAAGCAACCGCGAAGCCAACTTACTGTTTAAACAAGATTAATCCTACTAATATTATAAACGCAAAAGTTTGTAAGTATAGATGTATGTTACTCTTTCACGTTAAAACTACTGAATGGATTTTAATGAATCTTAACAATAATATACATACTGTACAACTTAACAATAATTACATAGCTTAAACATCAAATTAACACATAGGCTATAATTCATTACCGTAGTCCCACGTGAACGGGAAGTACGCTGGTGAAACCGCGGATCGCTGCTAGTAGAAATATAATTTAGGCATACAGCTCTATATGGCACAACGTATATTGACATAAGGGTCATGGAACAGGAGACTTACCACGTATGACGCTTAGGCCTTTCTTGTGAGACTCGACAAAGCCAAAAATAGAGAGATGCCTGGTTGGGTCATTAACAAGGCACTTTGGCAGTTGGCCGCCCCTTAACAGGGGTCAGATTTTTTTTCTTACGTCAAAGAAACAACTACGGCAATATTGAGCGAACTTCAAAAAAATCGGAGTTGGCAATTAATTTTATTCGAAACCACACACGTTAGCTGTGTTCTCCGTCTTAGTTTTAGTTTAGTCTTAGTTTAGTTTACTTAGGTTTAGTCCTGGTACGACGACTGCTCACCATAGTAGTAGTAATAGTAGTTGATCGCTCAACCATCATGGCCGCCATAAAACTTATATAAAAATACGTCCTGAATGTCCAACACAATTCCCTTGTTTTATTTTTAAATAAAAGCTAACAGTCAGCAGTCAGAGCAGTAATCGGTTTTATAATTTATGCTCCACTAGCACAGCGATACTGCTCATTCGAAATTCAAAAATAGAACAATAAAAATACAACCTATCTCGTTCGAAATGGACATGTATCGTAAATAAATATTTTCTATGCGTTAGTAAAGTTGTATCCATAATCATAATAATAAAAAAGTAAAGTAGCATGTATATATTATGTTCTCCTTCTGGGTACGGGTCTCCTCCTCCTCGATTTTAGGCGAGGAGGGTATCGGGACATAGTTCACCGAGGCGCTGGCCCAATGCAGGTTGGTAAACTTCACACACCTTTAAAGACTTTTAATCTCATTAGGCATACAGAAATCTGTAAGGAAAGGAAATCCTCACGCTGTTTTCCTTCACCGATGAGCGAGCGATGGTCTCGTGTTCAGAGTGTATTTAGATATTAAAAAAAACCATTTCTAGACACCACAGGAGGAGGTCAACATCAAACCTTGCCCCTCGGTGAACTATGACCCGATACCCTCGTCGCCTGATTTCGAGGAGGAGACCCGTGCCCAGCAGTGGGACATATGAGGGTCGATGAGAATGTAACGTATTACATATAAATTAAAAGTCTAATTGGTCCTTTTTGTTGTTCTGGCTTTTAAGGCGCAGCTCCACTGCGGCGCAGGGGGGAGCGTGGGTTGGAGTGGAGATACATTAGTTTGTAAAGCAAAACTTGAAAAACGTACTTAGCCTCTTTAGCGCTGCGTTGGAGATGCGCCTTTAACAACAAAATTTCATAATAACCTCGTTTTACTCCCCTCGAGGAAGAGTAATTGAATCCTTATAAGAACATGCTTGTAAAATTTTAATTGTTGGCTTTTGAGTTGCTTACACACAGCTACAGTGAATGTTATTAACTTATGTATATCTCTAATATATAAATGTTAGCATTTATAATATATAATAGTTTATATAAAAATATATTAGTTAACTATTATGTATCAGACTATGGCCAGTAAGCAACTAGCTTCTATTCCTTCACCATGCGATTTACTCGCTGCTTTACCGGACGTACCTATTGTCAATGTTTTCTTGCAGCGATTTAGATTTCATTGGAACCCAATACCTTATATTACATTTAAAACATCTACACATTGACAAAACTAAACATATAACAGTATGCAGGCATAAACCTGCATGCCTGACGAAATTAAAAAAAAATGAAAGTGTGTGAAATTTACCACAAATTGAGCGAGCGCATTGGTAAACTATAATGGCCCAAGTTCTACGCTTTATTTTGAGTGGTGACCCGCGTCCAGCAGTAAGACATACAAGGGTAGATGATGATGATGATGATGATGATGATGATGATGATTAATAAAAAAAACATGATTTGTTCGTTTACTCATACATAAAAATGTTCATGAGTTTCACTATATACGGATTCCAAAAAAATATCTACTTCCAATAAAATAACGCATGAAAGTACGGCTGAGGATGGCTATATCATTAGTCGCACAAATCACGACTCAACAGACCATAAGTTCTTTAGAGCACAAAGGTGGCTCGGGGCTGGACCGGCCTGATACATTTCAACGACTTCTAGTGGATTTACTAACAAAAGTTTTTGCAACATCTGAGTACACCTCATTTTTAGTTCCAAGTTAGAGATATCCTTTTATTCTTTCATAACTATTGTCTTGTTGGGTTTTATTTAAAAAAAAAAGGTCAGATCTACTAATAGTTTGTTTGTTTTTTTGGGATGAATAGGCTCCAAAACTACTTGAACGATTTGAAAAAATATTTCAATGTTGGGAAGCTAGACTATTCCCGGTGAACATAGGCTATAATAGATTTTCGAAAAAGTAAGGCCCCATATTAAAACTTTAAAATTCGCTTCTAGAAGTCACGCTACGTAAAAATAAGAGTGAATCGAAAACATGCCGCGGTGGCACAACGTTTCATTCAAGTCGTCTAGTATATGATTTATAATTTCTTAATCTTTAAGGTGGTAAAAGGGGGGGACTGATGTTTTTATTCATCGATAAAAACATCAGTCCCCCTTTTACCACTGATATAAAATTTATAAAAAATGTAAATTTTAATGATTATTTTGTGTTTTTTTCTTATTGACAAAACGTTACAAAAATATATTTTGATAAAGCTTATTTTGCACAGCGCCTTTGTATTTTAATAATACTCGTCTTTTCACGTTTGTACCAATAAACCCCTATTAACCACTAACACCAGTTCGCTAATATCGCATAAATAAAGACACAACTTTCCAATTTTCGTCAATAAATTAAATGTTGCCAAAGTTTGTGTAACTACAAATTCATGAAAAGCATTCTGTTAATTCAATTTGCAATTCTAAGTGGTGTCTAAGAAATGCTAATGTCGGAATATTGAAGGACTTATTTATTATACTCGAGGGAGTTTACAATTATCGTTCTTAGTACAATAAATATTTAATATTTTATTTTATTGAACTACTCTGAAAATTATTAAACGACTTCTCTAATCAAAAATTATAATTATAATAAGACCTATTGATTAACTACAAGATGCAATTATATTACTAAAACTATTTGAATCGGTATACTTACCATGTTGAAGTGAAAACTTCTTATGGGAGGGTAAAGCTCTTCCTAACGTAACACGTTACGGCGGCAGTACATGTGGCTTCCCGTTCTCTCGCGCATACGGCAGCGGCAGAAAGGCTTCTCTCTCACTCTAATTAGATTTAATGATTATTTATAAAGTAATTATTATTATATGATTAAATAAATAAAGTATATAATATTATTTATGTGTTTATTTATTTTTTAATTATTATTGTTATTGTTGTCATAAGTAGATTATGGGTGGTACAAATGCTCGATTGTAAAAATTATTAGTAACCAATACTATGTAACAACGGTATCTGCATTTATGTTATTATATAAATATCCATGTAATCACTTCATATGGGCATTCCGAGACGCACTCGTTTTTTTTTATATATCTTGTTCGGTCACATGAAACAGACATTTGTAGATAATAGGATTTTAAATTAACATGGCTATTTTAGTTATTTAAACTATTTAAAAAGGGATATTTACCATGTTTTTTAATATTCTTTCGCGGAGCTCGATATTTCGACATTGTCTACGAATGTCATATTCACGAGACTGAAGTATGCGGGTAGATGTTGAAGGCGTTAGAGGTGCCCGTACCGGACTACCTCCTTTCTTGTGCGTTTGCTGCGTAAACATTGGTCACGTCCCCACTATTGTCTTTTTCACCCGTACCATTGTCACTTTTATACAGTAGAGAGTTTAGTACACTCGACAATCGATCCTGTGTTCGACAAACGAAGCTCACTGTATCAGTTCGAGAATTTTCATGCTTTAAGGGCTTGCATAACCTAATCACTGGATTCTACACTTTCGACAATTTTAGATAATGTCGAAATATCGAGCCTCGGTAAAATTAAAAAAAACAGGGTAAATATCCTATAAATGAAGATAACCATGTTAACTTGAAATCTTATGAGCGATAAGCTATTTATAACTTTTTTTTTTTTAATGATAAGTGACTGACAATGAGAAGTAGATGAGACACCAATAATGATGATTGCTTTTTTTGTTTTACGCCGGGAAAGGTGCTGAGACCTCCCGCTGGGGAGTGGGTCTCCCCAGGCGGGTATGTGGGTCTCGCTGCGCCCGAAAGATAGTAAATGGACGCAGCTCTATCCGCTAAAACCCGGCGAGTGCCAATAATGTCGCCTTCAGTGAGGTGCCCCGGATTTACAAGCAACAGGGCACCTCGACGGCTAGGGGGCCGACGCCACCTCCACAAAAGGGTTGTCCCGCACCACAGAATAACCCCTCCCAACGTCGGGACAGTACATTGAGGCGAGGTTCTCGTTCTAGCCCCTTGCCCCCTGTTCTTTTGTCCTCTCCTCGTATAAGAGGGGTACAAAGAGCCCCCTCGATTCATTTCGCTTCGCCCAATATGTCGGGCTCACCCTGGGCAACTGAGTCCCACCGCCACGACAAGGCCTGAACCGTGGTGGGGAATATTGATGATTGCCTAATACAATCCAACTCATACAAACATACAATTCACTTACGGACGGAATCATACCGAGATTTGCCTATACAAAGGAAATCAAATGTGACGCATTCCATCCGACTTACTAATATCATGAATATAAATTGAAACATCATGGTTATTTATGCGGGGTTGGTTAGATATTGCTAGCGAGGCCGATACACGGGCAGGTGTTCAGACAATGTGCCCTTCGGCTGTGGATTACTGCCATAAATATTTATGTCTATTACCGAATTGAGTCAAATCCGATAGCGTCATTTGAAAATATTTATTCCCGCCGAATAAGCCAGTGACCACTTGTGTGTCGTGCTTACATTTCGTGATTCCGGAGTCTTACGCCCCGTTTCTGAAAGTGTATGTTAACTAACACGGCTGTTAATGGCAGTCTATAGTCATCGCCACTTTAGAAGTCCGATAGACGCGGCGCTGCGGTATCATAACTCAATGTTGCCAATTTTAGTGTAATGATTTTCCACCAAGTCTAGTACCATAAAAATTTAAATAATTATAGGTCCTATGGTCAGTAGTGGATTGGTAAAGACTGAGTATGATAATAATGACAAAAATAATTATAGCAGCAAAATAAAAATCTCTCTGCCAGGTTTTAGTAAAATAAAACATTTTTTTGTAAATATTTCATTTGTATTTTTTACGTATAACCGATTAGTAGAATTCATCTAAAACAAGCTTCTTCGGATGTGTTCGGCTTTTGCCAGGAGTGACGATTTTCTCAGAAGTAAATGCTGCCATTGTTACTTCCTTTGTTATTCGACCTTTTTTACAGAAACACCTGAAAATATAATTCATCTGAACAAGATTTTAATTCTTTTACCTTGTATTTATATTCATATAAAATATCATAAGATAAATGTAGGTATAGAGTTAATGATAATATTTTAACCATAAATTAGGCAAAAATAAGTGACTCTGGCATCTCTAAAATTTTCCCGTCATGTCAGTGACATTTATAAACATATTATTCAACGGGGTTAATTGTTGTTTATTTTTACTTTCTAATTCACAAAATTATTTCAGTTTAATGATCATTATACGGCCTTCACTTTATACACCTCACTTTATATTATATGCTCCATATTTCACGTAAAACAATTTAAAATATCACAACTTCTTACTCCAGACAGACGTCAAGATGTCAATGTTGTCAAATTTAGTTCGGGCATTAGTCGCAGGACTTCTAAAGTGGCGATGACTATAAATATGATTCTTTTGACAGCTTTCCATTGTAGTGGCTATGTCAACTGACAGGCCGACCAAATTAAGTAATTTAACCTGCTTGTAGCAGCTCATTTGACACTTTACAATTTTACAAAAATTTTTGGTCAGCCTTTCGGAAACCGGGCGTTAGGCTGTTATTGTTCTCAATGTTAACAATTCATAGTAGAAAAAAAAATACAGAAAATGAAGAGGAACGCTGGAGGCGGCAAACGATGCTCATTTGAAAATATAAACCCCCCCGCTCCCCTCTGTTCAAACAAAAAACATATGCAACTCCACATATTGTGTTGGTACTAATACTTACCCGGCCTGTTTTACTCTTTTGGAAACGCTTTTTCGCGAAATGTTTAAGAGAACGATGGCCTGGTATTCAGATGCACTTAGAGAGTTGGAAAAACCCAGTGGGGCAAGATCGAACCCGGACTCGTACTTAATGCCGAGAGCATAGAGACAGCTAATTATTTTACAATACTTCTACCAATTACCAGAAGCTTAAAATCTATGAACTAACATTTGTAACAAACGTTTTTCCACGTGATATTAAACGATAATAGGGTTGCAAATGCAATTACAATAATCCAGCGCATGGTACACTGACAACATGATACGGATTTAGCAATTTACAGGAGCCCACTGAAATGTTCAAACGAAAACCTCCGCTAAACAGCCTCAATATATCGATTTTATATCGATATATTGAGGCTTTACAACTGTGTGAACAGAGTTGTTGTTGAGTTTGTAAAGAGGTAGTGCCAAAATGCTTTGCAGCTAAATTGTGCCGGCACGACCGGGGTGGTACCTCTTGCTCACATAATACCGGCGTAAAGTGACAGTTATGCTGTCGCGTTTCGTGTAGTTTAGCAGTTTCCGTTGGGGGGTAGGAGAAAGAAAGGCAACGCATCTGCATAACCTCTGGTTGTGTGGATGTTTATGGGCGTCCATAGTCGCCAAAAGGCTTCGACTGTTCGTTTGTCCTCCTATGCTATTTAAAAAAACAGATGATATATATTCACTGATGAACGCAGATGGAACTGTCCTTTGCCTTTCCCGTTGGAGATGAATATTTAAAAAAAGAAGCATATTTGCATTTCATCTATATACATAAAAAGTTAATTTTAAATGAAAAACCAAAACCGACTTCAAAACTATACCTTCAAATTATGTACAACTAAAAAATTTTAAATAATATTTAAATACTTCGAGTATTACTTTTTAAAATTAGTCATTTTGGGAGTCGGTGCCAGCCAATAAGGACAGTCTAATCACAATTCACAGCATTTGAATACATAATATTATACTCTCACATCTATTATAAATTCCTTTGCAATTATTGATTTTGTACTCATACGAGTACACCCAGTATTGAATAGATGTCAAGTGTTAAGGTTATCTTTGCTTTGGCTTATTTGACTCCAAAAATAACTAATTTTAAAAAGTAGTACTCGAAGTATTTAAATATTATTTAAAATTTTTTAGTTGTACATAATTTGAAGGTATAGTTTTGAAGTCGGTTTTGGTTTTTCATTTAAAATTAACTTTATTTTGTACTTTTTAGTTTTAAGTATAGGGCCAGTAAGGCTAGCAAACTTTCTTAAAGGGCTTACACAAATTTATCAAGGCTCAATGAAAAACAAACGAAGAAAGGATTTAAATTAACACACAGCCAAAAGCGATTTGGAAAGTTGTATGCGATACATATATTATCATCGACATCAGCCTTTCTCCATCCACTGTTGAACATAGGCCTCCCTCAATGAACGCCAAGACGACCGATCAGAGAATGATGATGAGATGATGATGATAATTTTATGTTTTGCATACACAATTTTACAGAGTGCATACACAAATTAGTTAGAATTTCTGCCACAGACCGCATCCTTACAGTAAGCCGTTGTGGGATTGATCATCATATTTGGCTACGACAGTTACTTGACCACTGGACCATAAAGACGTTACGTTAGCCAAATATCCTGATGGCCTATAAAAAATTCAGCCGAGTATCGTTAATTTGCTCCTAAGAATTGAAGAGTTCCGTCACTTTATTATGGATCCCATGATCAGAACCTAACCAAGTTTTCACCAAACTATCCTTGAACTACATTCTTTCATATAAACATTCTCTCAACTCTTTAGTCTGTGACATGTTATGCTTGGATTTTGATTTTATTATATTTATTATGGGATCCCAAGCAGATGGTAATGGCCAGCCATCTTCTCTATTGCTGCCTGGGATCCCATAATAAATATAATAAAATCAAAATCCAAGCATAACATGTCACAGACTAAAGACTTAGTTAGCACCTTCTGCATAGATAGGACTAAATAAAATATTGTTGTATCATAGGGTAGTTTCGAATAACTTTGTAACAGTAGGACGTCTGACACCTCAGTCCTCCCGTGACCATGGTTGCTGTAAAGATTCGAAACGTCGGGCTTGTAAAAAACTAAATAAACCGCGATAAAATCCGTAAAAGTAGTTTCATTATAATGAGTGAAATTCGCGTAAACATAAGAAAACAAAAAGCATACAGCCGTAACTGCTTTATCTAGAAACTTAAAATTGGATACAGAAATTCCCTTCATGATGTAAGTAAGAACTAAAAACGGATTTTTAGGAATTTAATCCCCAAGGGGATAAAATAGGTGATGGACGAAATTCCTTCAAAAAGGATTAAAACAGGAGGTACGTTACGTTATGCGTTTGGTGGCGGTTGGAAACGGTTAGGGCGCGAGGTGTGCCGATTCGAGGTCATAATATAATATATCTGATGACCTCTGTGGCTCAGTGGTTAGCGTCTGGGCGCTCAAGATTGAGAAAACAATTTAAACTTTACAAAAACATGTATGCTTCTTTTACTTCTTCATTTCTTTTACCAAATCAAATTAACTTACACCAAGCTTTTATTAAAAGTTAAAAAAGTACTTCATCTAAATGATTAAGAACCTCATTAAATAAATTTGTATTTATACATTATAATTATTTATTCGCTAATATTATATAAGTTCATCAAACCAAGAACAAACAAACAACGAAACAATTTCCTCTTATTAATTTGTTTGAGAAACTTAAGATATTGTTGGATAATGTTGGTAAGATTACCTCTTAAAGATTTGTCCTAGTTTGTTTCGG
Organism: Lycaena phlaeas; assembly: GCA_905333005.2. Lineage (NCBI taxonomy): Eukaryota > Metazoa > Arthropoda > Insecta > Lepidoptera > Lycaenidae > Lycaena > Lycaena phlaeas. The sequence goes on along the minus strand of HG995171.1, from coordinate 11,297,603 downwards.
CTGCGCACTCAGAAAGTTCGCTCGGAGCTTTTCTTATACAACTCTAGATCTTTCCACGGCTTTTTCGCAAAATTACTTTTTAATCTCTCGCTTTGTCGATCTTCTAGAGAGCATATCAGGCAATATCTATATTACTACTATCCAATAAAATGTTTTATCCTTCTAATATTATAAACGCGAAAGTTTGTAAGAATGTATGGATATATGGATGGGTTTTTATTATCACGTGTAAACTACTGAATAAATTTTGATGAAACTTTACGATAATATAATTTACACATAAGAGCAAAACTTAGGCAGTGATTTTTCCCCACACTCCCAAGGGAATGGGGAGCACACGGGGAAACCATGCGGCGATCCTAATTTAAGATATTTTAATTCCTATCATTATTTTCAGCAGCTTGCCTGTGTAATTGTCAAAATATATTAGAGTAATATACTCTTCACAATAATAATATATTCGTGAAGAACGTAAAATTTATGAATCTGTGGCCAAAGGTAAAAAAAAAAAAGTTAAATGTTAAATGTTTAGTAAAACACAAAAGCAAATCTTATATTATACAAAAAAGTAAAAATTCGACTCTTATATTCTCCACTACTAGGCACAGGTTTCCTCTCCGAAATCAAGCGAGGAGGATATTCGGCCCTAGTTCACCGATACGCTGACGTGTCTGTGAACTTCAAACGACCCCAAAGAAGTCAATCCTATCAGACACACAGGTTTCTTCACGATGTTTTCCTTCACCGAAGAGCAGACGATGGTCACGTCCATAACCACAAGATCAGCGCCGCTCAATCTTACATGAAGTGTAAATTAATTATTACAATCTTGCTTTCCTCACGACAATTTGTACGCCTATATACCAAATAACAATTAACAAAATAATATCCATATAAAACCAATACCAATCAATAAAATGATCGTGATGACACGAATAGAAGATTCGAGAACGAAATTTGAATCTATACGTATAAATAAAAATAGAGTGTCTGTTTGCAATTTTAAAATAACCGCTTTTTACTACATGCATATGAATATATTATACGGTACCTACATATTACCAAAAGAACACTTCTTACAATTTTTGTCTGTCTGTCTGTCTGTTTATTCCGGCTAAACTCTGAAATGGCAGCACCGATTTTAACGACACTTTTACTGGCAGTTAGCTGTTATAATAAAGAGTAACTCAGGCTAATTTTATTTTAGAAAATTGAATTATGGTTTTATATCTTGTGAATCTTATTTAACGCAGGCGACGCTGTGGTCAACGGCTAGTAATAAATAAAATTGTAATGCGATGTACGTAATACGTATATAACAGATGTTTGATTAACAGTTTCACAGCGATCGGCTGCACGCGGCGCCGGTCGCAGATACGATCCGGAATGACGGCACCTACGGCGATTGCATTCCGCTCAGATAATGACCATCGGACTAATGTAGGCGGTAATAGATGGAAAATAAGCCAGACAATCGGCTTCGAACGTTTGGAACACTAATCTGAACTGATATAGCTCGTGTATACACCCCACCATGGTTCAGGCCTTGTCGTGGCGGTGGGGCATAGTAGCCCAGGGTAACCCAAACACCTTGGGTGAAGCGAATTGAGCCGAGGGGGCTCTTTGTACCCCTCTCATAAGAAGAGAGGATAAAAGAGCAGGGGGCAAGGGGTGAGGATGGGAACCTCACCTCATTGTCCAGACGTTGGGAGTGGTTGTTCTGTGGTGCGGGGCAACCGCTCTGTGGAGGTGGCGTCAGTCCCCTGAGGGACTGACTAGCCGTCGAGTTGCCCTGTTGCTTGTAGATCCGGGGCACCTCACCAAAGGCGGCATTGGTGGCACTCGCCGGGTTTTAGTGGGTAGAGCTGCGTCCATTTACCAGCTTTCGGGCGCAGCGAGTCCCACATACCCGCCTGGGGAGACCCACTACCCAGCGGTATGCGTCAGTGCATTACCCGGCGTAAAAGAAAAAAAAAAGCATACAGCCGTAACTGCTTTATCTAGAAACTTAAAATTGTCCAAACTTAAAAGTGTGTTATCGTGTATACAGACGCAGCCCGGATAGCCCCTTGGAGGGAACCGGCCAATCGCAGAGTGTGTCCCGTGTTAGTCTCGGACACTCCCGTACAAGCGGCTGAAGGCAACTAAATCTCGGAGTCCTACATATCCCCGGGGACAGCCCACCGCCGCGCTGGGTGAATGCATAAAGCAATTCCTCTGCGACAAAAAAGGTCGTCTAATAGACATGAGACGTTATACTTATATTTGTATGGTAACATGTAAAACCGTTTCTTAACGACTGGTGTGTATGAGGCGTTTTTGAAGTTAAGGCCTAGAAAGACCTAGGTCCTAGAAGAAGGTGTATATATAACACTAGACTGATATTAGATATAGATGTTATGTAATTTTTTTTAATAAATTGAAAAAATGTATGTGGCGCAATATTGACGGGCTTCTTTTCGTTTCTTGATTAATAATAATTAAAATATTACAATGACAAATCTAAATATAGTGATTAATAATGCTAATAATTAATAATGTATTGACAGTAATTATTTATTTACGACGATATTTATAAAAATATAATTTTGTTAAACAAATAGTTGTCTACTGCAAAGCAGACAAATGGCGGACATGTTAAGTTCGATTCGTTGCCACAAAGAAAGAAGGCAGTCTTTGTTAAAAGTTTTAGATATCTGCTGCTCATCTACTCTTCCGATTAAGCTTAAAGGCCACTAGGCCAATAGCATAAATCTATATATTCTATAAACAATATTAAGTTTGTTACTATGCCCAAATATATTTCTATAGTAAATATTCAATTATTGTTTTAATAGGACGTCCGTGTTTCGAGTTCTTACATATTTTACGTTTTGAATGAACTTAAAAATTCTATCCCAGGCTTTTAGTTCAATCTTTACAAATAAAGTTAAGCATTTTACTAAAGATAGGATATCTCAGTGAATCGAGTGTCAGTGTCAGAATATCCCGCAGTAAATTACCGACGCATTTCGAAACTACTCCTACGGATATCTAGCGGAGCTACAGCGTTTAATGTTCCAGCTCTTTATTTAGATATTTCTGGATATCATCATCAACATCTGAACCGTTTTCCGTCAACTTCTAGACTGAGAATTATTTCAACAATGGGAAAAACAGACAGCCTATGATTACGAAACAATGATATTATTAAAAATGCGTAAAGTAACATATGAAGTTCAATGCTTTAATGACTTGATAATATTTTAATATCAGATTAATCGGGAAGAGAATCTCCTTGCAGTTGCCAGTCCGTAGTGGATGCGAGTGGCAAGGGATCGGCCGTCTTGGTGTTCATGAGGAAGCAACGGGCGGGTAGAGATAGACAATGGTTGGAAAATTGGAGAGAAAAGAGAGAGTATATTAAAAACATCTCAATGTCACCCATAATCATATTCGAAGTCTTCTTAAAATATATAAAATCACGTAATTAAAGCTGGTCCATACAATTTAAACGCCACTTCTCTATCATGAGAAAAATATAGTATGTCTCCGAGCTAGTGGTTATTTTGTCTAGTCTAACTGGTATACAGCCAACCATGACGAATTTAAATTGAACTCTAATGCCGCACAAAGCAAAAACTTTCTACCAGAAAAAAGTTTTTATTAAAGCCACAGCACAGTTGGAAACTTTATCAAAATTAGACTCAAATAATACGAAGTACAAGTTTAATAATAATATGCCTACATAGGCGAGCATACACGACTTTAAATACGAAATAAAGTTCTAAATCTAACTTTAAAATTTTAAAATATCTTACAGGCGAATTGAGAACCTCCTCCGTTTTGATTGGATTGAGTGTTGGTTTCACAGACAGACATACAGATATTCAGACAAACGTACGGACAATGGAATGATCCTATCAGCGCCGTTTTGTAATTTTAATGAACGCAACATTAAAAACAAAAAAGCAATAATAGCTTTGATATTTTCTATGCTGAAGATACTTGTATGACAATATATTTGGTTGAATGTGATTAGTCAGCAGTGTAGTGGCGTGTACGTCGACTGTAGAATACACGACCAGAAACACAAGCGAGCCCCATTAAGACACAGTGGAGCTAAGCACAAGCGACTAGAATCGCCATCAAGTAAGCTATTGTAAAGTGGAATCGTAAAGCGAATTCTATGTTCAATGGTTCTCTACAAATTGTCTTCACTAATGGTGATATTTATAGGAAACTATACAATTTTACTCGCTTTTTTTCACTTTATGAAATGACAATTAAGCAAGAAAAAAATATTATCAATTTAATTTAAATTAATTAATTACATAAATTACATAATTAATAACATAAATTATGACATAATAATTATTCAAATTTGATCTAGTTTTCAACATCATTATTCAATTTAAAAAAAAACAGCGTTGTTTAAAAAATATGTAAGTAATTAATATACACTTTTATTTACTGGGTCCATTAGTCCCGGCTCTTGAATTTAATTAACTTTTAATTTCCCATGGGATATAAGCTTTTACCAAGAATATTAAGTAGCAGCATAAGACCTAATTTGAACTTATAATCAGAGTTATCAGTGACTAGATGTTAATAATCTTTGAAAACGCTTACTGTGAATAAGAGACCTGCCAGAAAAAAGTAAAACACAATAATACGTAAAAACTAAGATCTAAGGGTACATGATTAGGTTGTATAAATAATTTAGTAAGTGTATCCAGTACACACAAGGTTCAAATTTATTTAGGCTAGTCGCGGTTTTGAAGCCCGCCAGGCACAGATTATATATATTACTAGCTGTTACCCGCAGCTTCGCCCGCGTGAACTTAGGTTTACGGATGTATCATGTTTGATGACGATCATTTTCCATTTCAATAATGACTAAGTTTTTGTATTAAAATGGATATAGTATGGTATCTTGAATATAAAGATATTATATTCCTTCGCAGACTTTTTGCATGCATATTTACTATTTAGGATACTATTACATATTACACTGCCCTCTCAAATCACGGCAACGCGATTTATTTTCTTGCGTATTATTTTGATATTGCCATATCTTCGAAAGCATTCATTTAATTTGCATGATGTAAAAGGGAAAAATAATCTTCATTAAGTGCTCCAGCTAATTAACTGATTTAAAATGATAAGGATTCATACCGTATTTGTGTAAATAACTTTCAAATTATCGCGTTATAATTGTCCATTTTTTAAAGTATTAAATGGATATAGTATGATATCCCTAAGAGATAGATATATGCCATCGCGGACTTTTTTATAGACCTATTTAAGATACACAATTCCACTATACATTATTTTGTTACATCTCAAAGGGTTTAGGCAGCGTTTTCGTTGGAAACTCCCAGACGGCCAATTTTTTTCCGACACCTCCAACAATTATTGTTATATCTTAGCCAATGTATATAAAAACTTAATAAATTATATACATAAACCTTCCTCTTGAATTGTCCTATCCATTAAAGAAAACCGCATCAAAATCCGTTGCGTAGTTTTAAAGATTTAAGTGTACAAAGGGATATAGGGACAGAAAAAGCGACTTTGTTTTATAATATGTAGTGATGATGAATACTGCATGCATATAATTTAATTTATTTTTATTTACATTCCTATACTCATTCACAAGTTGCTACTGGAGTATTATTATCTTAATATATATATATTTCTTGTGTGCGTGTGTATATGACTGAACTCCTCCTAAACGACTGGACCAATTTTGATGAAATTTTTTGTGTGTGTTCGTGGAGATTCGAGAATGGTTTAGATTCACAAATCAGACCGGCAGATGGCGCTGCAGTCGGTATCTAGGTTATTGATCTGTACTGCCACTATCGATTCGTATCTAAAGGACAACGTCTGTGGGGTCCGCTAGTAATTATATAAAGTTTGTGAATCTGGGTTTTATTAACTGATATATGGAAAATTCTTTTACCAATAGAAAGCTACATTATTTGTATACATCCTACTATCCTACTAGTCCTACTAATATTATAAATGCGAAAGTTTGTAAGTATAGATGTTTGTTACTTTTTCACGTAAAAACTGCTGAATGGATTATCATGAAACTTTACAATAATATAGCTTCTACATCAGAATAGCACATAAGCTATAATTGATCACTGAACTCCTATGGGGATGGAAAGCACGCGGGTGAAACCGCCGAGCGCTGCTAGTAGGCTATAATTTATTGCGCTGCTACTATTTAAATAATTAACAGTGCTTAAATAATAATATATAAGTTTAAAATTCAAATAGTCATCCTTTTTACAGTCGATTGACGTCCCTTACTAGATTTGCGGCTCTTCCAGATAACATGTCGGGTTCTGTCAGCCAGGGGCCGGGTAATGCAGCCTACGACAAGTAAATAAAGCGAATAAACACGTTCCTAGATTCATAATATTATCAGCAAGGATAGAATTACATTTGACTACCTCATATTATTCGTGATCATAAAATCAGTTATGATTATAGCCTGTTTATGAATAAAGCTAGGAAATTACGCCTTATAAATGACCTCGAGCTACAATTGTTTATTCCATCGTAAATTTATTGTGTAAACAGGTAGGTGGGGATTTAAGGTGCTATAAACCATTTGTGGCCTATTCGAAATAGAATATTCAATAGATTGCTAAAAATATTATATTGTGATGATAATATGATGATGATATATGATAAATTCTTTTGATTAACTTCGTTGCAAGGCAGTGTTTAACGTATCCCCGGGGCTCCCGGAGATCGTATCAAAGGGTCATTTGGTAGTTACCGCTGTCGATCCTGGCTATACAGGAGTTGCAGCGGTGGAACGAGTGGTGGGTCAAGCCCGAAAATATATACCAGCAAAAAGCAATATTTCCGAAGGCTTTGGAGTTATAGTTGTTTTTAATATTTGATTTTTTTAACCATGCGACGGAGTCAGTAATGCTTACTGTTTTACTAATAGAAACAGAGAGATAGCGTTAGTAGTACATTATCACGAGTTCATACAAATTTAAGTATATTTAAAATAATACAAAACTAAATTATTGGCGATGATTCATAAAACATCATCTAAATCAAATATCAATGTCTTAAATTCCAAATCTAATAGTTTTCCGTGAAGTCCTTTTTTTCAGATGGAACTATGCTAATGGCCCTAATGCTTCATCGGTAATGGCGTGAGCCCGTTGGCTTTACCCTGTGATATAGTAAGTGGGGGGTTGCCCCCCCCCCCCCCGTCAGCCGTGGAGTGTGACTTCCACGGCTTCATGGCGTCGGGTTTGTTCCTGTGGCTGGTCTCTGCCTCACCACCGTCGGATGAAATTTCGTAAAGTGTATGACAAGAAAATGTACGTCTTGAGGAATAGTCTATGGCGCTTCACTCTTCCTGATAAAAGTTTTATAATATTGCAATTTGAAAGTAATATTAATGCATAACATACAAATTCATGCCTTTTTTTAAACATTAAATACTACAAAAAAAGATCTACATTCTACATTACAATGCAACCACGTTTTATTAAAAAAATCTCGTAAACATAAGAAAATATTCAAAAGAAAAATTCAATTAAAGTAGCAACCCACATGTGCCCCACTGCTGGGCACGGATCTCTAATCTCTTTCTCGAAATCAAGCAAGGAGGATATCGGCTACCGGCCTCGGTGAACTGTTCACCGAGGCCGGTGGCCCAATACGGATTGGTGAACCTTCTAATACTCTTATTAGGCATGCAGGTCTCTAACGATGTTTTCCTTCACCCATAAGCGAGCGATGGTCTCGTATTTTTAGGGTGGACTCAGAAATATAGAAAAACCCAATTCACGGCCACAAAAGACCGAGTTCATACCCACTGGATCATTGTCGCTCAAATACAATAATTATTTTTCAGAATTCATAAAAAGTACATATTTTATACAAAAATAATTTACATACATGATGAATTGTCTAATAAATACTTGTCCATAAAGTGATATGATTCATGTTTTAGATTTCATTTGTGTGGCTATGAAGAGCACAGATTAAATTACATGTAATTGTCACAGTGGAGTGTGCTGCAGCGACGTCAGATCTCATAACGCCATGATTGATCACCTCGGTAGAAAGCTTTACTCACTCGTGCCTAGCTTCATTATTTTACAATATCATACTTTAAGTAAACACAGTATAATATAATAAGATAACTTGGGTGCCACTTAAAAGGGTTCCCTTTTAAGTAGCATCTTATATTTTGAGGCAATTGGCGTATATTAATCAAACTATTTTTGTATAAAACATTTATTTTATGGGTGTTATTTAAACGACTAGCATAATATTCGTATTTTTGTGAGCAGAAAAATATAATCTGGTAGCAGAAATAGCTTATTGAGCGGCAACTTATGTTCAGCAAACATTTCATAATCAAGGAGCAATTTTTGTCATTTTTTATGGCTGTAATTATTTTTGAAAGGCATATTAATTAAAAGAGGGGCAATGTGCTGCTCCTGTTTAATAAAATTTTGGTAAGCACTCAGAGGGTAAGCAAAAAAAAAATTTTTGTGCTGCTTATATAAGTCGCATGAATATAACTTCAAGCAACTTTCTTTTTCATTAAATTCTGCGTTATAGCCCAGTCCACAGGATTTGATGACGCCATGATTTGAATTAATTCCCTGGTCCTTTATTAAGAATGATAATATAATTTTTAATTTCTTATTCAATTTTTATACAAAATTTTAGTTTGTAAATCGTATTTATAATTATTGTAATATCAAAAAATATTATTTAAAAATGTATAAACAAACAAAAGAAGAAATTCATAGATAATGGTATGAGGAGGATTTGAACTTACGAACGACAGCGTACAGCCTGAGCGCGCGCGGACAGTGTTAACCGTAGAGCTGTACGTCTTATTACAAATAACTCTAAAATTGTGGATCCATTCTTGCGTATTGAATGTTTTAATTTGATTTGATTTTTGTAGGTAATGATTGAATTGAATATTGCAAGTTTTTGAACTGCTTGTTTATGTTACACACCACCTACAATTTTTAATACCTGCATAATCTATCTACTATCTACATAAATCTACGAAACTGAAACAAAATAAAATCTTGAAGAAAAAAATTTCATCATCATATTATCAGCCTTTAGTGGACGGACCACTGCTGAACACAGGATTTGACGACGTCATGACCTGAATTAATTCACTAGTCTTTTATTAAGAATGATAATATAGTTTATTAATTTCTTCTTCAATTTTTATAATTTTATTCAATAACATACTTACAACACCATCTAGCGGTAAATAGCGCAAACCTACACCGGTGTGAACACAGGACATAAAATGTAATGCAAAGAAATGTGCCGCTCAAGTAATTATTTTGCCCGATTAATGTTTATTATGCGAGGTCATAATATTGTAAGCTGCTTATTTATGATTTAATTTTCGAACATTATCAAAATTATTTGCGGAACAAGAATTGCTACCAGCTTTATTTTATTGCGTACAAAATCTTTGTATGTCAACCAAATTATTTAAATGCCGATTTTTTTTGCCCCTCCAAAATTTATAATGCCGTTCATTTAATTACTTCCCTTATTTTATGTTACCATGATTATCAATTATATTTTATTTATCCCGTTGCCTGCGATCCGGGTCCCTCAAATAGCGGCTGAAGGCTCACGCAGCGAGTTTAGTAGGGTAATGCACCCAATGCGAGTCCCCACACACACCAGAGCGCCTACCCAAGGCGAATGGTCCGAAAAGGATTTCCACTGCGTCATCAAAAAAAAAGGCCAAGCTGTAGGAAACAGCTAGAAACTAATAAAATGCTATGAAAAGTGCATTTTTTTACCTAAAAATCCCGTCAAATGAGGATAAATGTTTCAAATTAAACATTAAAATAGACAAGCAGTTCATTAATAATGTTAATAATACTACCCGGTACGCGCTCTGCAAAACACTCTCTTTAATGGTTACCGATCGTTCTATATACATTACACACATATTTTATTTGTCGTGTCAAGTTTTCAATTATGATAATTGACGGCTGCATTTCTCGTTGACGACGCATGGCGGGCCCTGGAGTCGGCAAATACTTGGCGACGAGTAAACACACAATTACCAATACTCCATGAATTATTCATTCATAAGAGACATCGGCCCATCCAGTTATGTGGCCCGTTAGATATTCTAGCTTCTATAATCTAGCTTGGGACTGATGATTTTTCTTCCATAGTATTCACCAGTTGCAGATTCGCAAAAACTTATGTTAACGATATAAAATTCCGAATGGATTAAGCTGTAAAGCGACACTGGAGGTCCACCTTGATTTATGGATAAAGCTTATTTTCGTTGATACCTAACGCTTATGCTTTTTATGCTAAATATAGCAGCATACCAGGGCCTTTTTTTTCTTTTACGCTGGGAAATGCACTAACGCATACCGCTGGGGAGTGGGTCTCCCCAGGCGGGTATGTGGGACTCGCTGCGCCCGAAAGATGGTAAGTGGACGCAGCTCTACCCACTAAAACCCGGCGAGTGCCACCAATGCCGCCTTTTGTGAGGTGCCCCGGATCTACAAGCAACAGGGCACCTCGACGGCTAGTCAGTCCCTCAGGGGACTGACACCACCTCCACAGAGCGGTTGCCCCGCACCACAGAACAACCACTCCCAGCGTCGGGTCAGTACTATGAGGTAAGGTTCCCATCCTCACCCCTTGCCCCTGCTCTTTTGTCCCCTCTTCTTATAAGAGGGGTACAAAGAGCCCCCTCGGCTCAATTCGCTTCACCCAAGGTGTTTGGGTCACCCTGGGCTACTGTGCACCACCGCCACGACAAGGCTTGAACCATGGTGGGGAGCATACCAGGGCCTCGCCCTATGGGGTGCACTACCCAACAAATGGTAAAAAAATCATGTTTGTAAGTCTGCCAAAAAATTATAATAAAAATTATAACTAACATAAAAAATGTGAAATAAGCCAAGTTCTAAGTTCATTTAAGCTCTTATCAAATTTAAATCCTTAAGTTTCACAACGATTATAATTTTTTTTATAGGAGAAATTAAAGAATGATAACACGCTTATACTTAGTTAAAAAATGTTAAATAAACAAAGTTCCATCGTAAAGTAATGACTTCAGGTAAGTGTTAATTAAATTAATAAAATTCCAATTCCAAGTATATCTAAGCCTTTCAGCTTTTTTAATGTCTATTTTCATTTTTCAGCAGTGGACGGATAAAGGCAGATGATGATTATGATAAGAAAGAATAACTTATACTGATTAAAAAATATTTTATCAACTAAAAGCTGTGTGCTTTTAGTTTAGCAATAAACTGATTAGGTAAATGATTTTTGTCAGAGTCTTTTTAATTCATGATATGAAAATACCCGACACAAAGTTTTTTTTTACATAAGTATTAAATACATAAGTAGTAGTAGATTTAATACATAAGTATTATACAAAAGGAAAAAATACATAGGGTAGGCTTTATACACCAATGCTAAATAATATGATAGGTCTGACACATCTCAAAGGGACCATTCTTTTATTATGGATATATAGTTAAGCCCCCAAAAATGTACTGTTATTTCCTAAATTATCCCTTAACATACATTATTGTACAAACTATTCTTATAACTTATTGAAATATTCTCTTTTCTTTTTCTCTATCAGGAGAGGAAAAATTTTTTTTTATTTTATTTTCTATATATTTATTTCATTATCTTTTCTTCTTCGTTTTCTTTATCTGTTATATATTCTTTATCTGTTATATATTTACTAGTTGCAGGGACCGTCATCATTGAACAAACAAAGCGCCATCTATTGTCATATTTCTCAAATAGCGTTATGCAAAATTTTAATACAATCGATCAGTGAATGAGTAATTATTCATGTGTCTCAAATGACATGTAAAAAAACCAAGAGCCGTTGAAAATAACTACTCATAGCATACTTTTGGCTGCATCTTCACCCACGTTTACATAGATTTACACCTGCATTCAGGCTGATGATGACTACTTGAAAACATAAGTCATAAAGTAGCATTTTACTAGTAAAATATTTTTTTCGTCGTATTAGTAATTCGAGTCCAACATACACCTTATACATCCAAAATCCTCTTAGTATTTATCTCAATTATAAACGCTAAAGTTTGTAAGTATGGATGGATGGATGTTTATTACTCTTTCACGTAAAAACTACTGAATGGAAATTAACGAAACTTTATAATAATATAGCATATACATCAGAATAGCACATAGGCTATAATTTATTTTCGCACTTATACGGAAACGGGAAATACGCGGTTGAAACAGCGGGGCGCTGCTAGTTTAAGAATACATAAGGCAATATATTACTAGCTGCTGCCAGCGGCTTCGCCCGCTTTAATTATATTTACGCACACATCCGGATTGATGATTTTTATTTTATAGCCTAAGTCCTTGTTACATCACCTGCCGGTGTGAAAGTCAAAATCGTTTCTGAGATTAGCCAAAACAAACAGACAGACATACATAAATTGTAAAAAAAAATGTGTCTGTGCCTACCATGTAAACATACATTTAGTAAATTTGGTTATTTTAATATTACAAATACTCCAATTTTATTCATCTGTATAGATAATAATACTATGTTATTAATGGCATACAGAGGGTTGACACAACCATCAAAACTATTAAGGACATGCAGCGTTAATTAAGTTTACGCGGGGTGTTTGCGGAGTGGGGACGGCACCGCCCGGTTAACTTGATGCTCTTTTAATAGTATCCAACGCAAACAACCACAAATCTACATACAAACTTCATTTATTTTATGACACATTAAACCTGTTAACTGCATTTCCATTAGATGTTTGTGCGCGAAATCAATTATTTCCCCATAAAATAGATTATAGCAAAATTACTAATTTATCTAATAAAATAAAGTACAATTTTATGGCAATACTGTAAGCGAATTTAGCGCTTTAATGGCCAATTTGCTATATCAATTTTTCAATAAAGCTTTTATGAACATTTATGATACAATTAAATTTTTACGAGAGCTTCGTCGTATCCAGGACTTTCTTTATCCGTATAGAACGGATGTTTTCGTTCCACGTTGAAGTGAAGTTTCCATAATTTCAAGAATTTTATTTTTAATAACATGCTGATGCCTTTTTGCTATAAAATTTTACGCAAGAATTACTCTCAAGAACTTATTCATTTGCTTAATAGCGCCAGTTAGCGGAATTTAAATATGTGAGGACTTTCAAGACTCAGTAACTAGCAATAATTTTAGTATTGGCATGAATTAAAGTCATTAAGATTTAAATTGTTTTTCTTTAGGGTCTGTTTCACAATGTCCTAATAAAGTTCCAATTAAGCTATTTGCAACATATTTACCACATAACTACAACGTTTTTGTTTCACAATTGACAAATAGCAATATTTGGCTAATAAAGTTCGCTGTAAACTATAGGTCGGATCAACTGGCCATTAGCAAATTCATCTGTCAGATAAATTAGTTGACAGATATATACGCGGTTGACAGCTTCACGACGTTTGACAATTTGACGTTCCGGTAACAGTAATATACAAAATAATTTAAATTGTGTTTTGATCGTTTAATAATTAAGGGATAACATTAAATACAAGGTCTATGTAAATAAAAGGTATAAAGATGGTATGATACATACATTTAAATTATAAAAACATATTTTCATGTATATTTACAACATGGAATGTCTTTCTAAAACATATTTATCGTAAAATGGAACTATGAAATGCGAGGTTGCCAAGCCTACTAACCAGTAAGTGCCAAATAGGGATCTGCCAAATAAATTTATAGGGAAGATGATGGTGAAACCAAATCAAGACTAACTAGAAGATTCATCTGTCAATTAATTTATGTGTCATATAGCTATAGGGTACTTTACTGGTACATTGTGAAACAGACCCTAAGTAAATTAAAAAATTAATATGTTTCAAAAATGTTCTTCTTTTGCGTTATCGTATAGATGAGTATATTCATGGACATGACCAATTTTGAAACCCAGTAACATAATATAAAATAAAACTTAAGTAAGTCTTCAAGAATATTACATCCAGGACGGGTTGTCCAGGACAAATCCCGGTAAATCCGTTTCAGAGGGGACTCGCACATTGACTGAGACGTATGCAAAGGATCAATGAGATAAATTGCTCACCGCTGTCACTTATTTCACTGCAAAATGTAAAGGAACAGAGGTGGAGTAAAGCCGGTGACCGATATCGTGCTTAATCCAGACCTGAATCTGTGTCAAATAATTTAAATAAGAGATTTACGGATGAGCATTTTATAAGCAAAATTTTCTGTTGAAATTTTTATCTACATAATTAAAAAATACAGGAGCTTTTTTTTAATAGAATTGAATGCAATTGAATTGGCCAGAGCTCGCATAGCTTGCTCGAAAGGATGTATGTACTATGTTATAATCTTGCAAAGAAAAAAATACAATCGTTTTTTTCTATTTATTAACTATCGATCTCTAGAAAGAAAGAGGTTTTTGGGAACTTACAAAGGGCCTAAGTTTTAGGTAATAATATAGGATAACCAAAGCCCAGTAGACAAAGATATTTAAGACGTTGTCTGTGCTTTATTTAACTCCGCTATTCATTCTTCAATTAAAATCAAAACAATTGAAAAAGAACTTCTGAAAGCTTTTCAAGGGCTCTTATCAGATCTTGTACCAAACGATGAGATTATAAGACTTTATGTATTTATATAAAGTTTATAAAAGCGAGTCGTAAGCCACCTCCCGTAATATTTTACAACCACACCGCTAGTTTCATGTTGAATATAAAAGATATACTTGTATGAGCGACGCTGGCACTTTCCGAAAAGCATTTCATCCTAAAACCGCGTCGTTTATATGAGAGTTTACGCGCAAAGTGCGAACTTCGTTTCGAAGTGTTATATGGTTGTGTTATTAAGACGAATTTTTTGGCAAGTGTAGACCTCACTCAATGACAAACAAATTAACATTTGACACATTTGACAATCTGTAAAAACCTTTTAACAGCAATGACATCGATTATACAAATTTTCTGATGACTGAGTACTAAAGAAAGCAAAATTGTATTAAATAAAAACATAATTCCCAACAAAAACCTTACAGGCGTCTTCATAAATGAATTTCCCCCGAAATAGGTTGATGTAATGTCACTCAAGGATATGTCTTAACAAATAGCTTCATCGTAAGACAACGAAGAGACGCAAATTTATGTAAATGGCTATCAAGTATTCAGTGTTACGTAAAATGTTCTTTAGATGACAAGGGCGAGAGCACACCACTAAGAGCTACATCTGAGCCTAGTATTTGTAAATATAAGCAGCACGCACAATCAAGCCCCTATTTGCATTTAATCAAGCTGACAAACTGACATTCTGATGCCTTATGTCGAATTTATTCCATGAACATTCAAGAATATACAAACATTTGTCTCTTATAGAAATTTTAATGAAAACGTTAAAGCATTTGTTGGAGAGAATTTAATAAAAACTTTCTTTTACAAACTGAATAACTTGAGAAAAAGAAACGTCGTGACTTTCGTAACGAAAAAAAAAATACTTTATACCATTTCTTATACATTTTATTGATGTCTTATTAGCTGCAGTTTTTTATTGGTTGTATTGTATCGATGCTGAAATTATTATTTTAACTCGGCACAAACATTATTTTAAGCAAAAGGTTTTTAACATTCATACGCTAATAGCTGGAAAACGCCTTCACTTATAGATAGCAGAAAACTATTATTAATAAAAATCGTTATAAATTCATTCTAGATCAGTTCTTATTTCAACTCGCTGTAACAAACGCTGTACTATTTATCGTCACATTGATTGAAAAGAGATCCAAATTCAAATTTGCTACGCGTACAATAGTTCCAATCAAGTACTAAAGTTGCTCAGGATCAAATTTTAATAGCAAAGAGTTCTTTCCCTCACTTTTTAGCTAGTAATAATAATAAAGTATAAAGGTTTATAAACGATTGTCATAATCTGTCTGGCTTGATAAGCCTCATAGAAAATAAAATATAATTCTTATTTAACGAGCAAATAAAATGAAAGTTTAAAGTCGATATTAATTGAGATAATCCCGAATGTGGGGCTGACGGTGGAACTATTGGTCAAAGTGAACTAAATGTTCGTACAATTCAAAGGCACAATCGAGTTCGTAGTCGTTTTATTCGACAGTATTGCGTCCCCAGTTAAATCGATCGGCACAACAATGGTAGCTCGTTTGGCTCCATAAAACTAAGATGTAACAATGCCCCCAGACTCACATTCACCTTGGATTCAGGTATCATATCTAATATAATACATACCATTACACCACAAATGAAATACGAAGCCGTTTCATCTCATATTTACTGAAAATAAAGCCCTCAGAATGTGTTTTATTCTTAGTTACGTACTCGAGGGAAAATACTAAAGTTTTTATTTTAGTGTTGAAATGTGAATCAATAAAATTTGACCTCTAAGGTCTGAATTCTAATTCAAGGTCCTCTGTCACCTTCGTGTGAATTTCTGATTGTTACCTTTCTGTTTTGTTATGTATGAAGTATTGAATGGTAAAATCCTACTAATATTATAAACGCGAAAGTTTGTAAGTATAATTGTTTGATACTTTTACATGTAAAAACTACTGAATGTATTTTTATGAAACTTTACAATGACATAGCTTATACATCATAATAATACATAGGCTATCATTTATCACCGTATTCCCACGGGAACGGGATGTACGCGGGTAAAACCGCGGGGCGCTACTAGTCAGTAATAATTTTACTGCGAATCAAGATTTTATATTTAAAACCTTGGTTAGAAGGTGAATTATGTATAATACTTGTGGACCATTTAAAGTAAAATTTAGCCATTATGGCTTAAAATAAAAAATGATATTTCCTTTCATACAACCTCCGCAAACGCTTATCGTAAAGAAACTACCTTATCGTTTACCAAGACTTACATTCCCGATTCGACTAGTTTTTCAGAATAGGTTAAATATTCGTAAAAAATCATCATTTTTTTAAAACTCATAATATACTAAAATAAAAATATATTTTGTATGCAATATTGTATGATCCATAAACAACAATAAACAATATGAGATTTTTCAGAAATTAGACAAATATCCTATTTTGCTATGCTCTTGTAAGTAAGAGTCGCTTGAGTGTGTACGAGTTGTCGCAGGAAGAAGAAAACGAACGCTAAAGGGACAGCGAACTACGACCGAGCATCCTCGTGTGATTTCTCGAAGCAGTCCCGCCCCACTTGATTGATGAATTGTGATTGTTACAAATATATAGATGATATAATAAATTGCAGCAAAATTTACAAATGTTTCGCTTCAAATACCTAGAATACCTAAATAACTATTTTGATAATTAATTAAATGACAAAAAAGGCGGATGGCGCCGCTGACAAATTTTCCAATAATCCTTTAGCACTGTAAAATACTATTCGCGCAAAATTGTTCAACCCTGCAAAGCTGATACATCGCCGTTTTTACTTTTAAATTCATTCGTTGGCTAAATTTTTAACAGAATGTTCAATCAATGTGAAAAATACGTACCTAAATTTTAAATCAAATTCGGGGACAAATTAAAGTGACCTTTATTGATTAGATGACATTTGGCTTTGTGATGTGATAAAATTTTACGAGTATGCGTTTTGTATATCGTTCTGTGTTCATGCATTGGAGACATTAATGTGAAAATAAATGTTTGTTTGTTAGTTTATTATTTGATTATTAAGGAACTGAAATAACTACACAAATTTATATGGAATTTGGACATATGCAAGAAGATTCTATGAAATAATTTACAATATTTACGATTTTCCACTAAAACTGATTTTGAAAATACTCCAAAGGCTACAGCGGAATTTTTCAATTTTTTTCTAATCGTAAGAAACCTACACTGTCGCCTGCGTTTTAGGCGTGTATTGACACTTTATTTCAAAGTATTTTTTTTTCAAGGCTTTTTCCCCTCAAATTCTACTCATGCTTATATTCATAAATTTTTGAACGCTTAGTTCCTACGATTTAAACTATAACTTTCCGACGTCCCTGGACAGCACTGTTTCATTCTATAAATATGATGATATTTTCGACTCCATTATAACAAGAAACTAACGAGGACTCCACAGAGGCGAGTAAGCTTAGTTTTGTAGGGGAACGAACGAAAAAGCGACGCCCATTAAAGAATATAATATGTGTAACTTGTAGGAGGGATTCGACGCACTCCCGACTCTATGGTTACCAATAAACTGCTCATTTTATTCCGTGAAGCACTACTGTGTTTCCAGGTGGGGCAAGGCAATTTTTTTGGAGTTAACTCCTTAAGAATCGATTTTCATATATAAGGCGCCCGGTATGAGAAAAATCCGAGGGGTAAAACCAACTGAACTAACGAAAAAGTGTCACGTTTTTGGTGCGCACCTTTAGTGCGCAACTTTCTAATTTAGCTGTGAGTGTATTGAGACGTACATAGGGTATGCTGTATAGGCGACTATACCTATATACTATATGTTATTGGGCTTGTTTGTTTCTATTAGTGTCGATGTATTTATATTGCTATTTTTTTTTTGTTATAAATATCAATAATTAACATTGTAATTGTGAAGTTATTTTTGCGTATGGTTAGATTCCTCCTCGTACTTGAGGAGTAATTTTAATGAACTACACTTAGTGCATTGTCACTGTCGAGTATCAAGTCTTTCGTAAAGTATCTTAGATATAACAAACAATATAATCACTGGTATGAAAACTTTTATTCTTTGTCTCTGGATAGGCAACGTAGTATGTTTATGGGCGACGCGGACAACTTACTATACTATGGCAAGTTTGCCAGTATATTTATATAAGTAAAGACTATAAAAAAATTTGGGCACTGGCGTATTAGCTATTTATTTATTTTTATTATTTTATTTTGTTTTACTTGAAAAACAGTGTTCAATTACTTATAATGTAATTAAATATCGAGACAACGATTGTTTTCTTATGTTTACGCGAATTTCACTCAGCAAGAGGGAGTCCTCCCGTGACCATGGTTGCTGTAAAGTATTCGAAACGTCGGGCTCATAAAAAACTAAATAAACCGCGATAAAATCCGTAAAAAGTTGTTTCATTATAAGGAGACAACGATTACTTGTTTTTGATTATTGAAACTAAAATCCTTTTTTAATTTACACTTTAGCTAACTGTATTTCAATCTCTACGTTTATTATACAATCTTAAGTTTGTGACACTACTGATGTGCTATCATCTTAAAATTCATAAGACTGTAAAATTTATCATCCCTAAAGTCATTATTAACTGAAATACAGTCTTTCTTGGGATTGATCTTTTAGTACTGAGCTACATACCTTTTTACGATTCTGCAGCACACATACTCTGTATTCTAATGTGATGTTATTAATACTGTAAACAGTTATATTTATTTTTCATCTATTAGTTAAAGTTTTCCTCTTTTAATTTGTATGTGTAATGTGGAATTGTAAATAAAAAGTTTATCTATGTATCTATTGTTTTCTTATGTTTACGAGAATTTCACTCATTATAATGAAACAACTTTTACGGATTGTATCGCGGTTTATTTAGTTTTTTATGAACGCGACGTTTCGGATACTTTACAGCAACCATGGTCAAGGGAGGACTTTATCTATCTATCTAATCCACCAAAAAAAACTTCATCATGTATAATATTCTACACATAGGTAGTTTACTTAAAGTTAATGTATATAATATATGAGATGGAAACGCAAGGTATAGCGGACAGACTGTAAGCTGCTCTGTTTGGTCAAGATCTCCGCCTTTATTATGTTTGGACTTACAAGTCTATTACATAACCCAAGATTTATTACAATATCAGGCACTTATTTTAGAGAAGCAAGTAGGTCTAACGCAGACAAGGCTTTTATTTATGTACAATGCAGCGAGGTGTGTAATTATACTGTAATATAAAGCTGCCTTGCGTCTTTCATATTTTAAAGATATAAAAGCGAATTTCGAGGCATTTCCTGAAAACGATCGAAGTCACCCATGAATTTGAGAGTAGCCCAGGGAATCCATTGTAATTTGACAGCTAGTGTCATTTCCAAGTATTCTATTCTATATATGCGTTTGTGCCACTTGTCTAGAGGGGTAGCACAGTTTTGCTGTGAGACAACATTATATTCCTCTTCAGATCTTTTACTATCTTATTCTATTATCTTTTACTATCTGACTTGGACAGCCATCTTGAAGGTTTTTGAAAGAAATACCTCTCTCAATTCTAGTTAGAATTTTCATCAACATCATCAGCCTTTATTCACTGCTACCTCCTTCGATAAACGGCAAGACGGCGTATCCTTTGCCACTCGCATCTACTCACCACAGTTAGCAGTTTAGTTAGGAGTTATTTAATAAACATTAGATATATACATTTAAATAGCATCAATATATTTTTCCGGAAACAATAATGGTTATAATAAATATAATGATAACCTTTACATTGCAATGATAATTAAGGCTTGGCCAAATGTAAATCAATTGTCATTACGTTGTAAATGAACCGAGAAAAGTGTCATTAAGGCCACTTTGGAAATTATGTTTTATAAATTACAGATGATTTAAAATGTGAATGAAATTATACTGAACGCTGATTGTATATAATAATATTATTTACCTGTGGGAGATGCGCTGTGCTGTACTTCCGGTGGCTTCTCCCATGAAACAGCTTTGCTGTGTGTCGATGAGAGGCAGGACATACAATGTTATTACTTCTGTCAGTAATTACCTGCCCTAACTAACTCAGTTTCCAAGTTTTTTTTAACAAAACAAAATACAAACAAAATCTTAAAGCTTGCGAATTAACATGAACAGGAACTGAATACAAAACATGTTATCAAAACCCGTAGCCTCAAAAGACGTTCAAAATTACTTCGACGCAACCCGAAGCGGAGTTATTAAGAAACTTTTACGATGTGAAAAATCAGTTACGCGTTACATATTAAGTACGTGAGACTTGTTGTTTCCTCTGATTTTCATATTTTGGTTGTTAAATAAAATTGAATTTTGTTCTTTAAATAAGATAACTTTTTTATTTAGAATTAATATAAAACCAAACACATTTATGTAACTGGAGTCGGTTATATACGAAGTACACGTTCCTAATAAATAAAAGCTTCAAGCATTAGGGCCTGTTTCACAATCTCCAGTTAAGTTCCCAATAGGCTATCGGCAACATATTTGACAGATAGAGTATGGAGCATCTGTCAATTACCTGTCAAATATGTTGCCGAGAGCCTATTGGGCTCTTAACTGGAGACTGTGAAACAGGCCCTTAAAGTAAAAGAAATCCGAAATAATTTTATCAGGAGTTAAAAACTAATCAAGCGAATAACGCCAAAACGTTTTATTATGATATTAAATATAAATTCTTTCCTGGTCACCTATACAAAAAGAGCCCTGGAGACATAAAATGCGATAAGCCTAGGAATTCATTAAATGTCTAGCGAAACGGGCTCTATAATAGGCTTCCAGCTCAATTATCCAAAAGTAGGTCAGTTAAAAGCAAGATTATATGTGCCATAATAAAAATATATAATAGCTAGAGATTATACGACTATATTATATTCAATAAAAAAGACACGAGTCCAAGAAGGCTAGACTTGAAAACTATCCTTATTTACTACAGAAATAGTAGAGTCACTGAAACATCTTGTTCATATTTGTACACTTATTTTTGGGGGCTTTTTATTTAGAGGTCCATTGGTGCCAACTTAAGTATATAAAAAGGATCAAACAGGAAAGTTCGCGTATGGGACGTTTGACTTTGTTTTTGTTGCAAACTAAAACACAAAAGAACAACAAACATATCATACATCAGACCGTGTATAATATCGGACAGAGCGGGCTTAGGACTGTTGTTATAGGACAAAGCCTACGAACGTTTTACAACGGACATATTATACAAATATACTGAGCCTTAATACAAACATAATAAAAGTTGTTGGACGTATGACGAACGGAACGGTATGAGCAACCAGTTCTAAGTAAAAAAGGTTTGTAAAGGCATTGGAGGAGAATCCGTATTCGAGGCTGTCTTTACATCCGACGGTGGTGAGGCTTGACCCGCCATAGGAACAAACCCGACGCCATGAAATCGTGGAAGTCACATTTCGAGGCTATCGGGGACAACCCAACATTTACTATATCATCATCAGTGAAGTCAACCGGCTCATCTCTTTCCCGATGAAGCATTAGGACCATTAGAGCCATAATAGTATAGCTCCAACCGAAATAAAAATCAAGGCTGTCTGCGCCTATAGTGGATTTTTCTCTATCTGCCTGTGTACCTTACAATACAAAATTGCTTTCCCACCGGTAAAGGAACAACATTCGCCACTTTCCTAATAAGATTAAAAGTGTTTGAAGTGTGAAGTTTACTAACCCGCATGTGGTCAGCGCATAGATATTCGCATATGTACTTCCATAATTCCATAGCTTCATTGGTCTGGATTAGCTGATCTTTTCATATTTTGCAAATGCAGGTTTAATCATGGTATTGTGGAGTCCGCGTTTAGGTAGACGAAGTGTTAAGTGTAACCAAAAGTGGATGATATTCTTTTCTTATCCTTATGCAAATTTCACTGATTATAATGTCACAACTGTAAATCTTTTTTGACGTGACAACGTCTTATAATACGATGGAGCCGGCTGCACGCACGTAAAGACATGACTCATGCGGCGTTACCTCGCTGTGAGGCTCTGAGGCGACGACAAAAAGGCACAATCAGCCCATCAGTATTTTCTTATGACGTTGTCACGTTCATCTATCGTCAGTAAACCGACTTTAGAAACAACCGATTTTTTTCATTATAATGAGAAGACGTTCTCTGTGTAGTGGCTGGTCCGTTGGATGAAAGTGGCAAGGCATCGTTCATCTTTACCCCCCTATGATAATTGTGGTAAAATAGACATTTTGACAGAATCAGGTTAACAGTAAAATCCATGCACATACTAAAATCCAACACTTCAAAAACGATTATAATAACTAGATTAGTACATGCATAAAATGGAAGTATCCAATATGGACTAAATTGATACATTGGCGTGTTTGGCGATGGCGTGTGCACGTCCTAACTCGGTGCCGGCTAATCGAATCGACCTACAAGTTAGCTGGAAGCGTGCCGTAAATACAGTCTACTTTATTATCTGTCCCAAACCCCGGATGAGGCGTTACTCACTAACTCGCTACTCTGTTCCCGACATTTAATTGAAATACTCTCACCTAGATTTTCCCCGCCCTACTTTAATGGCCCACTACAATATCATTTAAAAATGGGTCACTAGAGTCAAAGTTCTTTAATAGTTTTATTAATACAACGAGGAATTTTTATTAAATAGTTTCGTATTAATTCACACTTTTAATGGTCAACATATTTAAAAGCTTTTAATAAAGATATTCAAAAATATGTCAAATGAGTAACACCTGATATTCAAGTCATTCGTGATCATAGCTGCTATGGGACTGTAAAAAGGCATTGATTCCCAAAGTAGTCTAAGGACTCCTAGAGGTCCGCGGAAGACTAGACGCGGATTAACGTTTCATGACAAAAAATTGGGTTCACATTTTAAAAGAGATAGTCAACGAAAATTTACCACTCTCAGTAGAATCAATTAATTAACAATATATTGCCACTTTTTTTCTAAAACTATTTATTCGTGATTCGATTTCTACCAGTAACGCAATTTCTATACATCTTCACATTTTTGTTGATTTTTGGAAATGTGTTAAAAATTTTGCTACAGAATCTACAGCATGGGCAATATTTATAAGGGTTCTATGAGAATAAAAGTTTGGGAACCTCTAATCTGAAATATCCATAAAAAACTGAACGTTTGCATTTCATTCACCTTAATACAATTTAAATGAAAGCAAATGAACTATCGAGAATGCATTCGCTCTGGTAAATACAAAAGAAGGAAAGCTTTGATAAAAATAAGATCGTGCTCAACTCTGCACCATATCATACGAAGTGACGGCAAATACTGACCATTTATACATTTTTTGTCTGTCAGTTCAAGCTTTAATTGAATCGTGTATACGAGGTGCATATCGCCGATAGCGAATAGAGCCAAGCATCGTATTAAAAGAAAATTAATTTTAAATAAAAAACCAAAAAACCGACTTCATAATTACTATACCTTAATATATTATGTGCAACTATTTTTTTTAAATAATATTGAAATACTTTGAGGTTAATTAACATTAACAAAAATAATGGACGAAAATATTAATAGGTACTTATATTATGTCTTACTTATAGTATTTAAAATTGGGTATTTTTGGAGTCGGTGCCAGCCAAATAGGATATTTTAAAAATGAATCATATACCTCATAATACTCTGATACTTTTCCAAGTATCCTCTTCAGTGGTTTCTGTTCATATTATTCATATTACATCGACAAGTACTAAAATGAGCAAATCGTCTAGGTATACAAAACCAACCAAATAAGCATTATTGAAATAACTTAAAAACCGCTGATTAGATGTCGATCAAATTAATATGGGACCAATTCAGAAACATAAACTTTCAAACTAAATGATAATCACTAAAATCTATTCTCAAACAGCGGAGTAATCGTGTAACAAACATACAAAAAAAAAACATGCAGACGAATTGAGAACCTCCTTCTTTTTTTGAAGTCGGTTAATAATAAGAAATATTAAATACGTCATTTCAATATTCGTTTTTCGAACCTTAAATTGGGACAACTTTATTGTTTATTCTCAATCTTGTTACGATTTTAATTGACTGTTCCATCTTGTGGCAATCAAGAATCGCGTATATTTGCCGATGGCGAATCGACTCGAATAATTAACTACATACAATTGAGATGAAATTATCATATCCAATAATTCATTATCCGAATGCTTAAATGGACATTTCTCGGTCATTAAATTGGACAACTCAATTAATAACACTCAATCTAGTTTTATATGAATCCATTTAAAAATGCCCCGAGCGATTCTTACGACGATTTAGTACATATCAAAAAAGTAATAAAATATAAATTGTGCGATCCTGTACTGCGCTTTCTACTGGTGTATGCGGGAGTTTTAGTTGGTGTTGTTTTCCCAAAGGATTCAAAGTTGCTCGGTTAAGTTCAAGTGAACTCGATCATCAACTTTAACGACCTGTGAAGTTTAGATATTAAGCTTTCCACTTAAAAATTTAAGCATTGAATGAATAATTTTAAGTATTTCTTTTTAAATAAAACCTGTATAGGTCTTAGACAAAGTAACATCGTTTTGTAGCGGAAAGATACCGAAAATCGTCATCGTCTCTGAATTATCAATGACTATTTCCTAGCCAATAAGATATTGACAATAACGATTGATAAACAAAAGACAGTTTATGATTTTGTTGAAGAGCAACCCTTAAATTTTTTCTCGTTTATCTTAAGGGATCCTGCATCTCAAACGAGTTTTTTATTATAACTTCTTATTGACTATTTCTTCTGACATAATATTTCAAGTGTTAAAGTAAGTTGTTACCTACGAAAATAAAGATATTTTCATTTTAACTTTGTTACGATAACGATTGACCACGTGATTTAGACTTGTGTCAATTCCATTTATTTTATTCTTTTCGAACTTCACTGTCGTTTTTTTAATGTTACTTTGTCTATGCCAGCAACGTTATTCCAATTTCATAAATTACTTACTTTAAGTCGTCTGGAAATGGTTTAAGTTCATAAGTATTATAGTTTTCAATAAGCAAAATTAGTGCTCAAAGTTACAAAGTCTCTTGAGACTCTTAAATTACTCAGTTACAAGTAACTTCTAATTAAAAATGTCACAAAATTTCTTAGGCAATTAATTACTTTTCTACGTGTTATTTCACGCGAGGCTAAAACGAATTGGATGAGAAAAGAAAGATTTAGACAAATTTGGTATAGGTAAAAATACAGCCAGGACTAAAATGTGTCTAGATTATTTCATTAGCACTTAGACCACTTTATCATCTATACCAGAAATATATAAGCCCTATATTCGTGTCGCCACTGTATCTCTCAAAAGGTAGCGCATGGTACAGTCCATACAGATCACAGGATGGTCCAACCGGATCACCCCATTTCCGATGACGCATAACGGTCACTAGGACCATTAGCATAGCTCCAACCGAAAAAAAAAGTCCATACAGAAAAAAGTTCCGACCATTTCCGCGATATGGTAAGAGTTTTTATAATTCTGGTCAGGCTATAAAACTTGTGAAAGTAAGAAAAATTCATAAATTCGAAAACACAAATTGACAGGGCACAAAGGGATCTATTTTTTACTTAGGGTAGAAGAGTACATTTAGTACTGACACAAAAAAGAAGCTAAGTAAGCCAGCCTACTTAACCTCCATGAAACAAGATGAAGATTGAACATTTCTTTCTATATTTCAGACTTAGTACTCGCAAAATTTTGTAAACAAAGCCTACATCATTTATGATTCACTAAATTCTGAGAATAGCAACGGTGGCCAAGAAGAGAATGAGATATAACAAAAAAGCGGCCAAGTGCGAGTCGGGCTTGCCAATGAAGGGTTCCGTAGTAGTAAGTAATATAATATAAAAATTCTTGTAATTCGTTGTAATTTTGATCGATATTTTAATTTTTTTCATTAAATTAAATTCTTATAATTTTATTAATCCTACCAATACTACGAACGCGAAAGTATGTGAGAATATATAGATGTTTGGATGTATGTTTGTTAACGCAATAACTCCTCAATGGATTTTAATGAAAATTTACAATCATCTGTTTACACATGAGAATAATAAAGAGACAGATGAAATCGCGGGGCGTTTCTGAAAAAAATGGTAGTAATACACGGCCAGCGCGGTGAACTATTGGCCCATTACCCTCCTCGCCTGATTTCGAGGAGAGGAGAGAGGAGACCCGTGCCCAGCAGTGGGACATAAAGGGTTGATACTATTTTACTATTTTAATACACGGACAGACGGACAAAAAATATATTTACCTTTTGAGGTAAGGAACCCTAAAAAGCCGCCAAACTTTATGATTTCTTATAATCTTAACAACGACGACGTGTGAAACATAAACCGGAATAAACATAAAATTCCCTGCACTCGCGTTTTTACAACTCGAGCAAATAAGTCATTGTCAGAAGTTAGGGAGTTTATTTTCATGATGATCGCGCTATAAACGTGAACGTTCGCGTTAACATTTCATTGAACTTAGCACGTCTTATTTGGTGGTATTATAGACGTTATCTAAAGCAAAAAAGACTGTGTGATTTTATGATGGTATGGTATGGTATGGTGGCCATGGTAAAAGTAAAACTTTTTTTTCACATTATAGACACTTAACAAACAAAATAGCGTGGTTTCACTTTAATAAATATAGTTTAAAAAACGGCACACCACATTCTTTGGGAGTGCAGTCTTTGGCAACATGAACGAACTCTTATGCTCGACAACATCCGTAGCAAATCAGGAGTAATTTACTACAGCGACCTCGTGGACGATGTGAAAAACTTCCGTGCATTCAAACGATTTTGCCACAATTATTACTGGAAAAATAACATCATACCAAGTCATACACAATAGCTCATGGTTATATACACAAGTATATCTCACTATGTAGATATGAACTGACTTAAAAAACTAAATCACAGTCTTATAACTTCTATTTTCTAATCTCAATAAATATAACACGAAGTTATACAATAACTCATAGTTAATATACATAGGTATATTATTCTCACTATGCAGATATTTGTAGACATCAAATTTATTTCTCCGTGGTGCATTGCAGCTGGGCTTCACCTGGCTGCTATCTTCTTTTTTCTTGACTTTGTTAGTCACTGCAATCCTGTACTGTCTCCCGCTTTGAACAGGGAGGGAAACTGGAATTTTTCCTACTCCTCCCAAATTCTTCTGATTAATTTCGTTGCGGGTCCCAAGGCAGTGTTTAACGTATCCCCCGGGCTCCCGGAGATCGTATCAAAGGGTCATTTGGTGGTTGCCGCTGTCGATCCTGGCTATACAGGAGTTGCAGCGGTGGGAACGAGTGGTGGGCCAAAAAATAGTTTAAAAAACTAAAAAACACGCTTTAATAATAACATTGAACTAAAAATCGAAAAATAATTCTTGCGAATTCGCTTATCATAATATGATCGATAATCCATAGCGAATCGCTTAATATAGGCGCTTAATATAATGAAAATTATAAGTATTATTGTGAAAAAACCGTGGGGTGCTTTGTACCATAATTTTCATTTATCGAGCAGTTCGTGCGCTCGGGTTCACAGTTCATGCTTTGTTCCATCATAGTTTTCATGTATTGAGCACCCCACGCTTCTTTTCACAATAATAGTAAAACTTTTCATTTATATTATATTTTTAATTACGTATTTATTAACGACTAGCTGTTGCCCGCAGCTTCGCCTGCGGTAACTAAGATTTACACCGGGATCTTAGTACGCAAAATAAGTAACTTTTCTGGTTGATTTTTTACACCTTGTGTCCGAAAAACCCAAATATCTTACGGAACCCTACTTTTTCCATAATAAGATTTAGCCTATGTTACTCGTGGATAATGTAACTTTCGAATGGTGAAAGAATTTTTGAAATCGGTCCAGTACTTTTTGAGCCTATTCATTACAACCAAACAAACAAACAAAGTTTTCCTCTTTATAATATTAGTATAGAAGTATAGACTACCTACCCGGATAGACTTCTTCCTGTCAAACGTTAATAATAAAAATAAATATATAGCGGATAGCCATCGTTACCGGTAATTATGACTTCTGTTATTAATTCCCGTAGATATCGTTTTGGTCATTTACTATCTTCGTGTTTTTTTCCGTGGGCCTTAACGTAAAAAGCAATAAAAATATTAGATGAATTAGTTGAGCTATTTTCGAGTTACGCCGTTAGCAACGTTCATTTTTGTTTATATAGACTAGCAGCGCTCCGCGGTTTAATTCGCATATTTCACATACCCGTGGGAGTACGGGGATAAATTATATGTCTTATTTGGATGTGTATGGTATATTGTGAAGTTTTATCAATATCCATTAAGTAGTTTTGGCGTGAAAGAGCTACATACATCCATACTCTTTAAATTAACAAACTTTCTCGTAATATAATTCAACTAATCTTAATATATATATTTCTTGTGTGCGTGTGTATGTGACTGAACTCCTCCTAAACGACTGGACCGATTTGAGTGATTTTTTTTGTGTGTGTTCAAGTAGATTCGAGGATGGTTTAGATTCACAAATCAGACCGGCAGATGGCGCTGCAGTCGGTATCTAGGTTATTGATCTGTACTGCCACTATCGATTCGTATCTAAAGGACAACGTCTGTGGGGTCCGCTAGTATAAATATATATTTCAAAACATTAAAATAGTAATATAATTTGAGTTTGTAGGTAGTATTCTAACGATATAATAAAATTCTAGTAAAGGACAAAGCTTACTAATCATAATAAATATTTATGAGAAATCACGCCACGCTAAGGTAGTCTCATGGGGAACTTGCTGAAGTAGTAGTAGAAGAAGTAGGATGCCGTACAAAAGAACTTTAACGTATGCTCTGAAATAAAATATCTGTATACAGGGTTATTTAAAGGGTTCTGTATTTTAAAGTATCTAGAGGGTAAAATGGAAACCCCGTTACCAAGACTCCGCTGTCCTTCCATCTGTCTGTCTGTCACGTGGCTGTATCTCACATATCGTGATATTTAGACAGTTGAACGTATTTGTCTTGCCGCTATAACAAGAAATACTAAAAACAGAATCAAATTAATATTTAATGGGGGCTGACATACAACAAACGTGATTTTTAGTCCCTTTCTCTTGACGTTTATAAGGACAAACGGCAGACGCTTGAAGTATTAATTCTTAAGAATAAATAACTAAAATAAAATAAAATTAATGTTTAACGAGGCTATTTCTTTAATGCTTATTTTATTTTAGTAGAAGTCATAGAAAATTCATAAATTATAGTAACACCTCTTTCAATAATAATAAATCAGAGAAATTGTAACCGACCAAAAAAAATAGTTTAATCATTACCTCTCTACATAGCGCTTCTATTAATTTATGTGGTTGTTTTTGTCAGTTTCTAATTTTGAATATACGATGGTGCGAAACCCTTCGTCCAGGAGTTCGATTCGCACTTGGCCATTATTTTCCTATTTTATAAAACAAGATACTACTGTCAATACGAATAGGTTCCTAAAGTAATTTAAAAAAAGGATTGTCTGGTTTTATAAACCAGGGTAAAAAAGGAACTTTTTTTTCCCATTTTAGACATTGAGCCAACGAAATAGCGTGGTGCACTGGCACAAAAAGTCTTTACTACACGATCAGCTGATGCGAACTAAAGGCGCCGCCATATTAGCCTCCAACCGTCACGCGACATGCATAACAGACGAAAACGTTTGAGACGATATAATAAAAGTTGTTTAAAAATAAGTTCATAAAGATTTTCATGTGAAGCACCTGCATTATTCATTCAGATAAACGCTGTGTTCGGGTTTTATAAAATTAATATCACACAGAGACGCACAGGTAAACGAAACTTCTGGAACACGAGAGAAGTTCCTGGGGACATGGATGTAGAAAATTTAATATTACTGCAGTATGTACATAGTTATTCAACTTACGTAAGAGGGAAAACTGTGCTCGAATATTACGTAAATACAATCAGCATTCTCCAACTTCGCTATTAAACTGACGATAATTCATTATCATTATGTTGTAAATTGTTTGCGACAAACTATCTCTCTCTGTCTATCATTTATTTTGAATTTGTAGAGCAACATAGTATTATAAATTCATTATAGAATTTATCAATGACACATCGAAATTTTACATTAATCACACGTTATTTGCAAATATGACGAGCATTGGAATTTTTAGATTTTTGGCGGTAAGTGTACCATTAGCTATTGTGAGCAAAGTAAGTTGACTACGTGAATAAAATTATAATATCTTATTTACCTGGATTATAAAGTCAAAAGTAAAGCCTAATCTACTACGGTTTTTGGGAACTTACAATCTCTTCCTAGAAAGTTTTAACGAATCAATTAACTTCATACAATTACAACTAGATCTTTGTGACATGAAGTAATCCGAACATTCATGTGTTTCTACGAATAATTATTATAGATAATATTATTCGCCAATTTTTACGCCAATACTCAAATCTAGCGACGATGATCTAATGGTTGATGGACTCGGCTCTCATGCGAGGGGTTCCGGGTTCGATCCTGACCCCCCTTGTGTGCCTTGAAATGGGTTTTTCTAAGTTTCTTAGTCCACCCCGAAACACGAGACCATCGCTCGCTCCCCGGTGAAGGAAAACATCGTGAGGAAACATGCATGCCTGATGAGATTGAAAGTCTTTGAAAGTATGTGAAGATCACCAACCCGCACTGGGCCAGTACATCGGTGAACTATGGCCCATTACCCTCTTCACCTGACTTCGAGGAGGAGACCCGTGCCCAGCAGTGGGACATAAAGGGTTGATACTTTACTTTTTTTTTACTTAAATCTGAAATCGCAGGACCTACCTTACCCTCCTCAAACCTTACAAAAAATTACTTACGTCTGAATATGATTTATTCTTTGGAATAACGTATAGACTAAAACACATTTTATTCATGTATAATTTTAAAACGCACAATAAAAATGGAACAAAACTTAAGTCCTCAAACGTGTATTATTAAAAGCGTGCATAGCCCGGGCGGGAATGTTCCAGAAACGTCGTGATGTCTCAGATGAGACCGTAAACAGGCTCGCTTCCTTCGAGACGGTGTAAAATGACTTTGTATAACTTACTAAAAGGATATTGTTATCCGGCTCTGTAATGTCGCCATCATTTAGAACATGTTGAACTTGTCGCAACAATGATAAATGGGCTAACATATGAGCTGCGATGTAGAATATCGACTATATTGTGGGTACTGCAGTGTTTATTTGACCATGTGCAAAACAATGGATTTCAAACGAATAATTTAAATATTATCATGTAATGGGAAAGCTTTTATGAAAATATTATTTTTACTAAAAATTGTTCGCGCTCTCTCGTATCTAGAGTTCGCTATCTATTGCAGCATTATAATAGTGCTTCATATTGTACAAGTAACTTTTCTGGTTGATTTTTTACACCTTGTGTCCGAAAAACCCAAATATCTTACGGAACCTTATTTTTTTCCACAATAAAATTTAGCCTATGTTACTCGTGGATAATGTAGCTTTCAAACGGTGAAAGAATTTTTGAAATCGGTCCAGTTCTTTTTGAGCATATTCATTACAACCAAACAAACAAAGTTTTCCTCTTTATAATATTAGTGTAGAAGTGTGGATATGGCCTTTTTACTTACAATAAAGCATGAAAAATAGATATTTAAATATTTATTAGTTCGCATGCACACCGCGTTTTCAGTATTATTGGGGTCCCGATCTTCCCGTGATCATGTTGAAACATTACCCAAATATCGAGACCTCAATAATACTAAAAACGCGGTAAGCATATTTCAATATGAATAGTAATAACATTAGTTTAAAACAATATATGGAATGAAACTATGATCATCGTTTGCTTTTTCATATAGACTTTCATGATAGTTCTTATTATACCTAAGGCACAAAAATTAAGGATTAAGGATAGATAATCTCGAAATATGGTGCTGGAGAAGAATTCTGAGAATTATCATGGACAGAATATCAAAAATATGTCTCCCTAATTCTGGAACTCGGTATTACGAGCCGTTTGCCTTCCATTGCGCAAGCTCATACTCACCTTCTTCGGACACATGCCTAGACGAAGTAATATCTCCGTCTCGATCGATCTAGTAAAAACCATTACAAAAGAACCTCGACATGTGTGCTCAAAAAGAAATGGTGCCGTATTGCAAGACACCGACAACAACACCGATGCTACCGATGCACTAATTAATGATCACGGGTGCTGTGACAAGAGTGTAATGAAAAATAAGAAAAACAGCTTTTATATTATATGATAAATATATTAAAATAATTTCAGTATAGTGATCCCTACTCTGATATTGGCAAATCCTTCAAAACGCCAAAGTGAAAGAAGAAGAATAATTTTAGTAATGAAAATAACCAAGTCAATTTAAAATCTTATTTAACTAGTCTATGTTTATAGGTGACGCTGACCACTTACCATCAGGTGACTAGTCTGCCATTTTGACTGACCATAATAAATATATTTTAACATTATATTGAAACAAATTTACGGCTTTTATCGCGGTTTATTAAGTTTTTTACAAGCCCGACGTTTCGGATACTTTACAGCGACAGCAACAGCAAAGGTCACGGGAGGAAAACGACATTTTCTAAAAATGTAACCTAACTAGAGCGATATTAATTTAATCAGAACATCAGCTCTCCTTCCTATTTTTTTTCTTTTACGCCGGGAAATGCACTGACGCATACCGCTGGGGAGTGGGTCTGCCCAGGCGGGTATGTGGGACTCGCTGCGCCCGAAAGATGGTAAGTGGACGCAGCCCTACCCACTAAAACCCGGCGAGTGCCACCACTGCCGCCTTTGATGAGGTGCCCCGGATCTACAAGCAACAAGGCACCTCGACCGCAAGTCAGTCCCTCAGGTTACCGACACCACCTCCACAGAGCGGTTGCCCCGCACTACAGAAACTCCCAATGTCTGGACAGCACGATGAGGTGAGGTTCCCATCCTCACCCCCTGCCCCCTGCTCTGTTGCTCCTCTTCTTATAAGAGGGGTCCAAAGAGCCCCCTCGCATTCGGCTCAATTCGCTTCGCTCAAGGTGTTGGGGTCACCCTGGGCTACTGAGCTCCACCGCCACGACAAGGCTTGAACCATGGTGGGGGTCAGCTCTCCTTCCTGTAATTATTACTACGACGTCTAAATCTTAAGCCTCAGGGCGAGCAACGCATCGTCACGTCAGATTCACGCAAAATAAGGCCAGACAAGGTCGTTTATGTTGATGACACTGTCCACTTTCCATCAGATGCCTCGTCAACTAGTTTACCTTTTAACACAAAAGTCCAGGCCAGTTACAATATGTATAAAATACAAACACCTAAACATATAGCCATTGTTAACCAGCCCTTATACTTGTGGAATTGGGAGCTTAGCGAACTATTTCTTAATACCGCTTTACAAGTTGGCAAACAATACAAGAGGCATAAATCCTCTCCGTTAATCTTTACCTCCAACATTATTTTCAACTATTTCAAGTGTTTGAAATGAAATAGAGACTTTGTTCGGCCAACAAAATATTAAACTTTATATAAAAGCAATAAAACATAAAAACTCCTTACAAATTTCTTTTTTAATTGCTATTATATAAAATGGCGATTCAAGGAAGAAAGTTTTCTCAGTGTTGGGACCGAAGGTACATAACATATATAAGTACACTGGGCAGACTCCTCCCGAACTTTGGAGGACCCAGCGCCGATTGCAGCTACACTCTGGAGTCTACTAGTGCTACAGCTAATGGCAACTGGGTGACCTTATCACGACAAATAAAGCCCAGCTGTGCAATATTGTCGATGGCAGCCATTGTCCTGAGCAGTGACGTGGGAACTCATGGTAGAACTCGGATAGATGGGCTTTCGGCGAAAACCTTACTTGAATGGGATCTTACGGGGTATTTGACAAGGGCAGGAGTCATTAATGCAGAGGCTGGGCGAGGACTTGGCATAGCAGCCCTATGGCAAAAGCCTTACGTAAACCCAAACCTCGCCTTCCGTCTGACAGAGGCGCTCAGCAGTCATGGTTGCTTTGATCCTTACCTGAGCCGAATGTCAAACAGGGAGCCCGTGAGCCAGGGGATCCTGAACGGCGATGGTCTCCTTTTGGGAAGCAGCAATGCCTTAGAGGGTTGTCGACGAGTGGGTGAGAGAGGTGCGTAGGAGGCGCTTCTTTATGCGCCTCCAGTAACGCCCCTTTGCTGGTTTCGGGTTCAGGGTGGGAACAAAAAAACTGTTAGAGATATAAGTAAACGTAGCTAAATATCAAATATGTTTTCATCCAGATTAATGTAAGTTATTTCATATGTTTTGCTAGTATGTATATTAACAAATAAATAAGATAAATAAAATGAATATAAGATGAGATAATATATACTCTTGAATTTAACTTTATTCCTTCCATAAATAATAATATTTCGCTAATATGTAACAAAAATCTAACTTATAAACATAAGCACTAAAACCTTACAATAAACAATTTGAATCTTCTCGTCTAGAAATTGTGAAAGACTTAATATTTTCACTTGCATTTATCTGAAACGATATTTCACAACATTCATAAACTTGAAGAAAAGGTAATTCCGTTTAAAAGGGTTGCTTGTTACGCAAAAGGTTTTAGAATCATAATATTGAAATGTCGTTAAGCTTTCTCAGCAAGCGCAATAAGGTCGCTGTCGCCGGCCATTGAATGACGCGTCTGCCGCCCCCCGCCGCCCCTCGCCGCCCACCGCTAATTACCTCCTACTTGCTTACACAATGCATGTACACTGATTAAATATCTAATAGGTGGTTTAATGGTTTCATTCGAATGAAAGCCTGACAGATACTGTCTAATGTTTATTGAAATATTATGTAGAAGCGAATAGAATGGTGTGCTGGCTGTGTGAATTCGAAAGTATTTTTGTTGGCACATGCTTTGTGCTTACAGGCTACGTAAGGCAGGGTGATCTGCAACTTTGTATAGTAGTAGTATCTATGCTCTACATAGTAATAATGGATAAGTCTTCGTTGGCAAAGGTTTTGTTCAGTTGTATCCCGTCGCCTGCACAGATCCGGGTCCCTCAAATATAGCGATTGAAGGCTCACGCAGCGGTTTTAGTGGGGTAGGGCACCCAAATGCGAGTCCCCACTCACGCCAGCGCGCCTACCCAGGCCCTGGTATGGTCGTAAAGGATTGCCGCTGCGTCATCAAAAAAAAAGGGTTTTGTTCAGTTGTTTTTTTTTTTTCGTTATGTACACGATGTTTTTGACACATTACTTCAACCGTCCCGGAGGTAACGTGACCTCCTCCTGAATGGTTCCATTTCATTCCATTGTATTTCCTAAATTACCAGCTTACCGGTGGAAGGGATGCGCTAAGCCGCGCTCAAAACTGCATGGGTACAACTGTCTTCCTTGTGTCTCCAGTGAAACAGCGTTGCTGTGTTTCGTAGAGAAGGACAAGACAAGCTGTGTAATTACTGGCTCTGAGAATTGATGCCTTATGGAGTTATGGCTCAGTATAGGCAGCACATAATTAAATTGCCTTGGATAGTTTTAAATAAGATTAGTTTACACTCTTGACTAATGACAACCACTTAGCATCAGGTGGCACTGCCTGCTTGCGTCTTAACTAACATTTAAAAATAATACGAATAGCCCAAGATCAATAACTAAGACTTCATTTCGAGCATCAATCATATATTTCTACTACAGTACATAAAATTAATATATTCGCTTTACCATACTAACATCACCTCCCTCGTTTTATTTACCTGAACAATGAGATGCTCGTACCCCGACCGAGGGTAAAAGAGATTTATTATAGATAAAGTTGAGTTGGTGCCCACGCAATTAATTTTATCATATATCCAACTCTGTCCGCAGGTAGTTTTCACATACTACATATATATGAATATCATAATTATAGTCCCTCTTGCTCAGCCCGCATTTTTGAGTATTTTTAGTAATATCTTTGGAATCGGTAGCAGAGTTAATTTGACTTTTTTGCGAGCCACGATGGTCCAGTGAGTATGGACTATTCCGGGTTCGCTCCTAAGCCTTCATATGCCTTGATATGCGTTTTTTTTTAAGTGTACCCTTAACACGAGACCATCGCCCGATCACCAGTGATGGAAAACATCGTAAGGAAACATGCATGCCTGATAAGATTTGAACGTCTTTGAAGGGATGTAAAGTTCACCAACCAGCATTGGCAAGCGCATCGGTGAAATATGGCCCATTAACCTCCTCGTCTGATTTCGAGCAGGAGACCCATGCCCAGGAGTTGGACATAATTTATTTACTATACACTTTTATTTACACTACCATTTTCTTCTTACTTAAATTTTTCTATCTTATTGTTTCACTCACGAAATTCCGCGTAATACTCGAATAAAAGTGAAATACTTTACGGAGTTTATTTCTACTTATCAAGCTTTGTACATGCCCGACGTTTCAAGTACTTTACAGCAATTAGTGACCAAACAATATATTACATCCGGACGCACGAAAATAAAAAGGCGCTAAAAATAAAAGTTATTTTAATTATGTAAGTGGAAGTATAAATAATCGTCAAATAATCACTAATCAGTAAGTATGACAACCATTTTAAGGGAGTCCCCTATAATACGACAAATGCCGGACGTATCATGTTTAGTTGATAGACAATGTAGTTAATAAGTAATTTCCATACGTAAGCTCCGCAGACATGGGTTTTTGCTGTGCTAGTGATAATGCGACGATCCATGAAATTACATTCCACTTAACACTTCTTACGCTGTGAAAACCATATTAATGCTAACAAGATGAATTCCTAACCCAATAAGCGACGATTATACCAGATATATACTAACTATGTTATTTAGATAGTGGTATTTGTGAAAAAAGATTGTAACTGGTGACGAATTACTGCAAATCAAAATCTTCACATTACAACCAAGACAAAAAATCTTCAAAAATATTTTAAAAACTTATCAATCAGGCAGATTTTTTTAAGGATTGTATCAAAGACCGAAGAAACTTAAAGCCAATTTTCTTAGGTCGAAACTAACCAGTAAAATATGCTAATCATAAGAAAATGCGTATCAGGAACTTTGTCAATCAGGGCAAATGATTATAGCTACTTAAAACGTCCTTTTATAAATCTTATCCTTTGTACTTACAAACACGAGCCTTTTGATGACTAAGATATAAGGAAAATATACTAATAAATTTTTGAGGACAAAATTGAATCACTTTGAAAATAACCTAATATTGTTATATATTCTTAAGCGAAGAAAATCTTTTATGAGCGAGGGTGGCTGGTGAGACAGGTGAGAAATTTGAGACATCATTCATTCCAACTGTACATATACATTTAAACATTTCCCCTGAAATTGGGAGCACGGTACAAGGTTTGCGTTTTTTAGTAGCAACTATTCAAATGGACATTGTTAAGAAAAATCACGCGAAAATAATTTCCACGCCCTGTGTATTTTACTTAGTTTTGAAGAGGTAGCTTAATTTTCTTCCATGCGCAAAAGAGAAAGTTAGTGGCACTGCTAATAAACATAAGGGCGTATGCGGCATAAGCGTTAAAAGTATAAAATAAAACAGATAAAACAAACTACGCAAGTAAATAACATGATATTTCCCAAATCGTTAAATAAGTAACATAACTATCGTTTCTTTTCGATCGAATTTCAAAGTATGAATACCTATATACCTTCGTAATAACTAACAAAAAAGAACTGCGCGGGTTCTTTCGCTCGCTCTCTCTTTTGCTTTCTCTCGCTCTCTCACTTGGCTCACAAAACACTCCTTTAAAAAAAATTCTATTGGAAAAAATTTCACAAGCCCTGTTTTCCTGTCACAGTTCAATAGAACATATTAAATCTTTCTTCTTTTGCTCACAATGTCAAAAAGTCGAAGTCAAGAAACATTTAAAAACCTCGTCTTTACTAACTGAAGTTTATTTTCTGCGTAGAGGAGGAACAATTAGGCATCCGCCTTCGTACCGCACTTCCCCTATTCTGGGTAAGCGCAGGACGAATACGGGGTTCGGGCGTTACCTGTCATACGTCTAGTTTTGGTAAATTTATTTACCGGATGAACGAAGCTTAATTCATATTATACAGAACGAATATAAGCAAAATACCATTTTGTCGTTCCTTTTTTAAGTGTGTATTTTTTACAACCCTAAAACCGGAAATAAAAAAGCTCCCCCTCCTACAAATCACATTAATCCCATCAGTACATTTTCACCCACTCTTCTCGTCAAATGCGGGATAATTTAATAACAGTTGAATGCCAGACGAAGATGTTTATTTTAGCTAGTAATATTGAAAATTATAACCTATGTAAAATTATAATTAAAGTAAGAATGATTTACTACTACATAATTTTCTTAATGACAATACCTTTAATCGCCGCTTCGATAATGTCGATGTTCCTTAACGTCAACGGCACTGGCTCCACTATTAAGTTTAACCTCATCAGAATTTCCTCCTTTCTTTTTTCACTCAAGAATATAGCATATGTTCGCTTGCGTAAAAGCGGACATTTCTGAGTCGCCGAATATTGCACTAATACCGTCGCATCACTAAATCGCAAAGATTCCGCACTACCAAACCGTACTTTTAAACCGACGTCGTTCAAATCACCCTTCAAAACGCGACGAATATTCACTTTGTATACTTTTATCTCATCACTACAGTTCACACTATATACTTTACCGGTAAATATATATTTCGACATTAACGTCAAGTGTTTCAGCAACGCCCTATCGTAAGATACATTCGCACAAACAGGATAATTCCCGAGGGGCACTGATTTTGATTTAAGAACACCATTAGCGAAATTCAAAACGACAAACAATGTTACTATCTTAACTGAGCCCCACATTATAATAATTTAGTATAAAGTGCAACATGTGTTGGTCTTAATGCGTATAATATAATTGGCACCACGCAGCGCAAAATACAAGCTAAGCCTACAGAAGCGTGCGCACGGACCAGAGCCGAACCGAAGGCTGTCAGTATCGCAGGCTCTCACCCACTCACTCCAGATCGTTCACCTATCTCATATATTTACATACTGATTGGTCGGCAAATAACACCCTCTATGTAATAGGACCCCATGTGATCCGATCATACGTTTATCAGTACCATCTTGATTTGTCGATGTTAAAGATCGATAAATCCTTATCTATACCCATGTATTTGTTCCTAATCAACAAGAAACCAATTATACGTAAATCTCAAGTCCCGAAATAATGTATCGTAATTTGACTCGACGGAATTTTGTTTAATAATTTGTACACAATAAGTCCTGGGAAAATATAAAAAGACAGCTCGGTTGAAGGAGAAATGATGAGTAAATCAATTTATCACACATAATGACTTTAAGATTGAGATTATTTACAGAGTTATTAAAATCACTTTTTGTCGGTAAATGAGGCGGCAGACGTCTGAAGGAAATTATCGCGACGGGGAAGACGACATCAAAAATCAATTTGCGTGTTGCTTTTCATAACTCGTTTGCTATTTTTTTTTCCACAAACGTTGTATGTACGATTTTAATCTGGTGCTGTATGGAATCCAATTTTTGTATGCCAATAATAATAGCTGTAGCTAAAGCCCAACCAACTCGATGTTTTCATCAACACAGCTCTGAAACCATAAAATTGGTGAAACTAGATTTTAGATCCGAGTAAAAAAATAATAAAATAAATAGATTCGGATATGAAAATTGGCGGTAGTGGACAATTATTATTTACTACGCAGCTTTTACGAAGGATACACACAAACAAACAAATGTTGAAATATTTTATTTTTATTGGAATTACGATGACCTATTACAATTTGTATAAATACAATTGATTTTAATGAAGAGACTAAATCACAAAACAAGCGTTTCGAGGGTCGATACACACAAGGGTCATTAAATTAAAATTCATGCCTACAAAGGCGCTCTAGTGGACTTGCAATTAATATTAAAATCTCTGGACAATATTTATGACACTGACAGAGGCGGAATTATACCAGACTTTAATATTTGCTGACGGCCCGTATTTTACACGGCGTGGGGATTATGTGCAAAATATGAACGGAGCCTTTACAAATTTAATAGTCGCTATTTGACACTTGATCATGTCTGCTCATGAGCCACACGTGGTCACGCTCATTAACGAGACTCGTGTACTGATCAGTAAAATTACACAAGACTTTTGATGCTTGTACTATAAATTGTGAAATATTAAAGTTTAAAGATCCATTAAACATTAGAGGGCATTAGAGGGTCCGGGTTTAATCCTGAAGTCATCGCAGGGCCTTGAAATGAGCTGAACACGAGACCATCACTCGCTCACCGGTGAAGGAGAACTTAGTGAGGGAACCTGCATGCCTGATGAGATTGAAAGTTTTTTAACGTGTGTGAAGTTCATCAACCCCCTTTGCCCGATATCCTCCTCGCCTAATTTCGAGGAGGAGACCCGTGCCCAGCAATAGTTCATATTATTATATGGGTTGATACTTTACTTTTTTATACATTTTTTAATGATCTATTAAATTATAAAATATTTTGCCGTTCAATGAAATATTCAATTAAAATTGAAAATTATATTCTTCCATAAAAATATGGCGTCAAAAACAGAAGTTACACCCTTAAGGCGCAACTCCACCGCAGCGCATTGAAAAACAACGCAAGTGTGAAGCTTCACTTTTTCAAAAATATGTCATTTAAATCCGTAGGTTAAGTTGGAGTCAATCACATACATTTACTTGGAAAGTGAAACATGACATACGTCTTGGTGTATCGCGGTGGAGTTACGACCTTAAACTATCAGTCGTTCTGACATCAATCATGGATCAAACTGACACCAGTATGAGAGGGTAACCTCTGCCACAAATGAATAAATCTAAGATTGCTATATTATCCGAGGGTTAGAGCAGTGATGTGTGCCACAAAAATCCGATTGGTCCACGCATCAGTAAACAGGTTACTGACATAATAGTAATTTCACCAACCGGTGATCTGTGTGTACGTCTATCGACCAATCAGCTATCAATGGCGCTCAGTCGGCTAATTAGAGCTCAGAGCTGACGCAGCGTCGCAGCACAAATTAGGCGAAATTTGTTTTCATACAAAACATAGCATTCGCATTCTATACCTGTTACAATATACTTAATGTATATTTTTATGTCTATAGAATTAAATAGACTAACAATCTTACTGAGATGAAGCAACAGACCCAGAATTTTAGTGCTTCTAAAGCATTTAAAATAAAATCCTTATAGATAAAATAAATTAAGATGAATACCAATATCAGGTATGTTTAACAATCTTCTGATTTAGGTGTGAAGTAAAAAAAATGATCATGGACCAGATGTAGATGAAATCGCACTTACCTTTAGTTAATGCGATCCAACGACAAAGGACTGACATAAACCCAGGAATAGGGTCAGAATCAAAAGGATAACAAAAGGTTACGCCCACCATTATTGTCAGTCGTTATAAATTTGAATATTTCTATTCTATAACCAGATATAATAGTTACACATGTAAACAAAAATTTCAATTTTGCAAAAATAAGTAACTGAAATAAATTAAAAAAAAAGAAGAAAAGAAAGAAAAATATTTTTATTTTTCACGGCCAAAATCAATCAAAGGTTATCACATAGTTTAACATACCTAGGTATTAACATTGTGGAACCTAGGTATTAATATTTTGTCACACCATTACAGCAATGGTAAGCAACAAACAAAAAAGCAATAAATAAACTTTGATTTTCTGTGGCTTTGAACTGCATAAATTGAATTATAAAGAAAAAAAATTATACCAAAAAAACTTGCATAGACAAACGATACTATAATTTTATATGCTGTTTTTTACATAATATAATTCTTATACACATCGCAATTTTAATCATCTGCCCCAGGCATAACATGAACCCCGGTCGAGTGCAAATATAATCTCTCAAAACAATGTTACATGGATATTACGTTGCATTTCAAACTACAATGGCGCTGTGATTCCCTATGTACATATCAAACTGTCCCCTAAGCACGCGGGATAATTTCCAACATATTCGCCGCGATTACTTCCACAAGTGCCACCGGAGTGTGGCCGTGTGATATATGAGCACGTACGTTTTCAAATAATCCTCACCACACAGGAACAATGAATGACCCGCGAATAGACATAAAAGGACTGCTGGTATATTTTGCAGCGACCTCGTGAATTATTGTCGCGGCTTCCCCGTTAATTCCCACACAAATCTATAAGATTGAAGAATACGCCATGAATTCGCCTGTTACTACCTGTTTTAAATTAGGTATTATTCCAATTTATATCGAATTAAATACAACAGTACTAGATAAAATAAAATTAATTTAAAATAAAAAACCAAAAACCGACTTCAAAACTATACCTTAATTTATGTACAACTAAAAATATTAAAATAATATTGAAATACTTCGAAGTGAAGTAGAATTAGTATACTATTTAAAATTGGGTATTTTTGGAGTCGGTGCCAGCAAAAGAGGATATTTAATGATCAATCACATACACCAAGTATATATAAGTAAATGTCTGTGAAGGACATCGATTTTTTGGCTGGTACCGACTCCAAAAATACCCAATTTTAAATAGTATACTTCTACTTCACTTCGATGTATTTCAATATTATTTTAATCTTTTTAGTTGTACTTAAATTAAGGTATATTTTTAAAATCGGGTTTTGGTTTTTTATTTAAAATTAATTTTATTTTGTACTTTTTAGTTTTAGGTTTATACATAAGTAACATAGTTTTTTTTTTCTTGCAAAATTTTTGGCGTTCCCGATCTGTGTTGGATGCAAGAGATAAGGGACCTGTCGTCTTAGCTTTCATTGAGGGAACCTATGTTCAGCCGTGGACGGATGAAAGTTGATGATAATGATGATGATGACCTCACAATACTATGATACTTTCCAAAGTATTCTATTCAGTGGTTTTTGTTCATATTATTCATCGACAAGTAATAAAATGAGCAAATCGTCTGGGTATACAAAACCAACCAAATAAGCATTATTGAAATAACTTAAAAACCGCTGATCAGATGTCGATCAAATTAATATGGGATCAATTCGGAAACATAAGCTTTCAAACAAAACAAAAATCACCAAAATCCATTCTCAAACAGCGGAGTAATCGTGTAACAAACATACAAAAAAAAACATACATACGAATTGATAACCTCCTTCTTTTTTGAAGTCGGTTAAAAAACTATACGGTCGAATTGAGAAACGCCTGCTTTCTTAAAATCGTTTAAAATAGCGTTGCGCTTTAAAAACGCCATCGTGTGAACAGATACATGTGTATCCATTTGTCTAATTTAAACGCTTTTAAAATTTGAAAATACAGAAAGGTATGTTTTTGGGGCAAAATTCTTAAAGGCGAGATACATTTTGGGGAACAAGTAATCTATCATTTACATTAGGTATATACCGTATATTTACAAACTCCCCACTACAAGACAAAGAGCTTTATTGAATGAGGCTTTGATAGAATCAAACTTATGAAAATTTTAAGTGCGATTTTTATTTCTAATAATATAAAATATTATTAATTAACTAAAGATAACAATGAAATTAAGATAGAACCGTGAAAATAATAGTTGTCAAGCTCGCAGGTGAGGAGACGCGGGCAGAGTCGAGCGACAAGTGTGGGGATGCTGTAATGAAACATTCCTGAGCCTTCTGATATTAACCCGTTTGAAAATTCCAACAATGTCGCGCAACATACACCAAACGAAACTATTTAAAATATTCCCCACGTAATTAAGTTATCGGTAAAAGTATGTTAAATAACAATTTTCATCTTTCAATATGTATTTTTGTGCTTTACATTAGGATGTCAATACAAATAATATTTATCGTAAGCGACTATGGTTCAGTGGCGGATGGAGTCGGCCTCTTATGCGAGAGGTTCCGGGTTCGATCCTAAACCCCCCGTGTGTGCCTCGAAATGGGTTTTTCTAAATTTCTAAGTGCATCCCAAAAACGAGTCCATCGCTCGCTCACCGGAAGGAAAACATCGTGAGGAAACCTGCGTGCCAGATGAGATTTGAGTCTTTGAAGGTATGTGAAGTTCACCAACCCGCACTGGGATAGCTCATCGGTGAACTATGGCTCATTACTAATTTCAAGAAGAAGACCCGTTCCCAGCAGTGGGACATACATATAAAAGTTGATAC
This sequence comes from Lycaena phlaeas, assembly GCA_905333005.2. Classification (NCBI taxonomy): domain Eukaryota; kingdom Metazoa; phylum Arthropoda; class Insecta; order Lepidoptera; family Lycaenidae; genus Lycaena; species Lycaena phlaeas. The sequence goes on along the minus strand of HG995171.1, from coordinate 11,252,640 downwards.
TATGCTTTTTTTATCGTATAATATACTTTTGTTTCATCGGTTATTTATCGAGAATAAATAAACGAATAAGTTCATCTCATTGAAATCATCCGCATCACATCTGCATCTACAAAAAATTTAAATATTTCTATGAACGCCAAGACTATGTCTAATAATGTACGGGAAAAGGTTGAGAACTGAAATATGGAAGGTAGATACTAACTGTTGCCTGCAGCTTCACCCGCTTCAAAATTCTAAATTTTATTACAAACAGATACTTACTTCAATTTTATTTGTCTAGATTTTAAAACAACTTACTTGGTAATGATCTTTCAAGATTGTTGTTCAAATTCAAAAAAAGAATAAACCATTTAGAGCTGTAACCTAATTTCTCGTTTTTTTTTCTCTTCGCTGTTTGATATTCATTTGCTTTAAGTAAACAATGCCTTATTTTAAAACCAACTCTGCTCTCTCTCTCTCTCTCTATTTAAGAGCTTTGCTCTTGTCGATGGAGTATTCGCCACTCATTCCTCCAAATCTGTTCTAACAGACCAAATCTTTTACTATGTCAGTTGAGTTGCAAAGAAAAGCCAGATTCCATGCATGATCCTTAGTCAAGTAAGATATTATATTATAGATTAGAATTTTAGAAAAGATATATGCCAAGCATACCTATTACGCTTCATTATGATAGAGACGTCTCAAAATATACTCCACAAGTATACCAACCAGCATATCACTATTAGAGCAAATGAACCACGTCGTAATTCAATCTTAATATCTCCACCTCCTCAAATCCCGTAAAAGCTCAAAGCTCATTACTTATTATACCAGAGATTCAATTATCCGATTCCCTACTTACTCGCTATAATAAGTATGCTTATAGGAGAAGTTTTACAAGTTCCCGCAATTCCTTTAACAAAATAATAGCTTAAAATTTGAAGTCCCGGCTTTTACGAAGTAGACAGCGATAAGAAGGATTATAAAGGGAAGTGAGGGTGAAATGTAGATAAGAAATAATGGGACGCCGTCGAAAAGTGAAGAAAATGACTAAATACTTATCTCCTCGATGCCAAAGGTTCAAATTAATACAGCACTTCCATAATATTTGTTTATTCGAAAATATATTTACAAAAGTGTGAAAAACGATTTACAATGTAAAATCGATAACAATTCTACGAGATATGCAAATAGTGATGAATCAATTCAGTTTTAACAGGATTATTTATTATCAATATGAGCAATATGATAGCTTATATAAAAAGGGAGAAGTGTTGGAGAATACAATGTTCAGTAGGGCTATTCTGTAAGGTCGTTTTCGAATCTCGATAGCGGAATCCGCTCTGATACGACGAATTTGACGAACTTGTATCAGGTGAAGCTCGATATCGAAATGGTTTTTACAGAATAGCCCTACAGATGTGGCCATTGTTTGTATAGTAATCGACCAGTAAATGCTTTGTGTGCACACTGCTCTGATATGCGTGTACATATTGGCCCGATATTAAAATGGATGCAGCGGATTTACAGAAAATCTTTCAGAAAAAATATAAAGAAGAACTTCAAAACCAGAGAATACTTGTGAAAAATTTTAGCATTACATTTTTTTTTAAATTTTTGACGCAATTATGTTCAAAAAAAATACACCACTATTTTATAACTACCAAAAAAAATTAAATGGGTAATATGTAAAGCATACGTCATCGTATATAATTATGTAGTTATAATTTTTTTTATTCAACAATGACGAAGTTGTAAAAAGTTAAAGTTTTCCCATATTCAATGCGAAATCATGGACTCAATAATTCTACAACAAAAAATACTATGTGTCATTTCATTAATGAAAACCAAGCGAGAAGTAAGCTATTGCGCTCCTTTTCATACCGTTGGCGCTCGACACCGGTACATAACATTATTTTGTATTATTTACCCCAATCATTTACGGTTTCAATTATAATCTTGTGAGCCATTTGTGGAATTACTAGGTAAGTATCTAGATTAAGTACGAAAAGCTTAGTGCTAAATTAATAAATTAGGTACATACTTTGTTAGTTCATTTTTACCAAACAATTATTATTATTCTAATTTTCAATTCAAAATAAATAAATCAAACAAAATTACTTTGGTATTCAAATCGAGTTAAGATTTGATAATACATAAAGCAATACTTATAAAAACAAAGTGAATTAAGTAAACAAGGAATGTAATTTTGGCGTACTTATTTAAAAAGTTAGCATCAATTATTTACAATAATTAATATGAACACACTTACCTACTTATTTAAGAGCTAGAGTGCTAAAAGTATTTGAGTAATTGTTTAAAATATCCACAGTCATTGTCACACATTACACACATTACACACACGAGAATAAGAAATAAGAAAGCGCGGATACTTTACGCCGGTCGCCGACTACCCCACAATTTACGAATCATAAGCCCGCCGCCCGACCATCGCCTACCCCGCATTACTTTTTGTTTATTTATTTAGTTTCGAGCTACAAATTCTCAATGAATGTTCTCATCTTAGATCAATAATATGTCTAGATAGAGTATCGCGCGGAAAACACGTCCAAAAAATTAGCGTCCAACTTTTGGCCTCTAAATGCTTTCTCCGTGTTTAGTATCCGTCCCGCTGTCATAGAATACGCATGAATTGTTACACATTATTGTTTTTATTTATAATGAAGGTCTGTGTTGAAGTGTAACGAGATTAAAAAGGATGATTATGGGAGAACTGTAGTAGCTGGTATCACTAATTAGGAACACATGTTTGAAAATGTTAGCCAGTTTTTTTTGTTTTGATTGTAGGGCGACACTCCATCTAGACATATTAATGATCTAAGGTTATCACTAAGTGTTTGTGCGTGCGTACGTACACAAATATTTTAATGCATTTTTCCAACAATTAGGTATAATGTGGGAATTTTTTTAATAACGATTTTCGCTTTTTTATTTCTGTAATGTGTTCAGTAGCGGCGACTGATATACCTATTTTTTTTTTTTGGTAAATTAAAAATAGTGGTGTATAAAAACTAACTGAACATGTTATAACAAAATCGAATCATTTAAAATATTGCAAAGTATAAATAATTTTATATTTTCTGATAAAATAAAACTTGAAGTAACTGAAACTTATCAAACATTTTTAGAAACTTAGCCTCTATTTCTGTTTCAGTTATATAATATTATGTTAGTTAATCTTTTTTAAACGTCCGTATAGTGCAATGTAAAGATTAGAAATTACTGTCATTTTGCAAAGATTGTAGAGTTTGATTCCGTATTTTTTTTTTACAATATGTAAAAGTTTTTTTTACGTTTAAAGTGTTTTTTAAGTAGTAACAACATATCTTTCATTATAAATACAAGTTTCGTCACAACTTCTAATATTACAAAAATACACCACACTTGATATTTATATGATACGAAGATTGGAACAATTACAGCACTTTGCGTAAAAATTGAATGTAATATAAAGATTTGGCCTCTTGGAGGATATGTTGTGTCTGAACGTCATAAAATTTTAATATGGCTGACAAAACAAGTAAGCTTTAATGTTTTATTAAAAAAAATCCATAATTGATTGTGAATTGGAACGGGTAATAATTATACAATATATCTATAGATATCCTTAATTCTTGTTGAAAAAATACTTTTACTTTAATATTATAGGATACTATATTATGGCATATAAACTTTATCATCCTGTAGATTGTCCTCAAATTATTTCCTACGAGCTGCGTTGACGTGAGTTGACAACACGTTTATCCTAAATGATATTTGGGCTCTACGTCACGTGACAGTTACGGGCACACGACCTGAGCTACGTTGTAGGCGGTGCACGGACGCACCCCGTGCGCTGTCAGAGACAGGCCCCTCGCTGGGGGAATGATGTCGCGCCCGCCAACTCGCAAACGATGTACGCAACCCACGAAGCCGGATAGCGTATGTGTTCCCGACAACCTAAAAACGAAAACTGTTTAACCCTATACATCTTTACAACATCACGTACACTTGTGTAACCGTGTACTTAGAAAATAAATTTAAAAAAGGGTCTTTGCGTTGATATGATTCTTGATGTGAAACATTTATAAAAATGACCTCGATCACTCACACACAGTACAGGCGCATAGACTATAATATTCTCTTATTTTATTCCATCATTAATTAACATAGATGTTTCACATCTGTCGCACGTACCGTGATGGCTGTCTTTTTAAACATATGAGTTATAATAAATAATTTAACAATCGATTCATTGCCATGACATTTCTTTGAATCCCTTCGAAGCCTATTTAGAAATATAAAACAATAAATATTAAAACCAATAACTTACTTGGTAACATTATCTGGAGGTTGCCCGATGTATATGAAGGGGTCCACGTCGAGCGAACTCATGCGCCCTTTAGTGGAGCCTCTCGCCACGATCGGACCAAGCTTCAACATTGCATCCTTCTTGTACCGTCTCGCTGATATCTTCGACTTTGTATCAACCTTCACCTTTCCAGATCGCAATTCTGAAGGACCACTCCCCGCGTCCCATCGCATTACGGCTCTATCTTCCATGAAACCTACCCACAAATAATCTCTCACACCGGAGGCACTCAATAGCGTTCCTTTCTGGCACACAGGTGATACTTCTGCCCAAATATCAAATCGTTTAGCCGGCAGTCGCGTCCGAGCCGTCATCCGGGCGTGTCCATCAAACAACGGTGCCGTGTACACCTCATTCTCACTCTCATATATGTAATCCTCGTATAAAGGATAGTTTTCTTCTATTTCGTTTATTTCATAAGTCTCCTCTTCAATTTCGTTTTCTATATTAGGTTTTGGAGTATTTTTAACACAATTGCTTTTAGGTTTTTCCTTTACCTTATGAGTGTTTTTATGTTCTGCGAAGTAATTGAATATAAAACACATGTTATTCTAAGCGTTTGGATTACATTTCCGTGTGCTGAAACTACTTTGTGCAAACTACTACCAAATAGCGTTTCGGAACTAGCGATAATCGACCGGCGGTAAAATGTCAATACAAGATAGCTCTGCTACGGGACTGTCGGGTTTGCCGCTATCGCTGGTTTCTACTGAAGCGTCGGTGTTGTGTTGAGTTTGGTACACGTGTTCCAATTCTATGGGTTGGTTTGGTTTTAGGATCGTTTTACGGGGGTTTGAGTGCGAACCGATCGAGCGACTACCTCGTCTGACGGTCGGTGCATTGTCTCCGCAAGGTCCAAATGCTTGGACGACGACGTCCGCCTGCGACCTACAAGCGTGGGATCGAAGATGGCAGGTGGAGTGGTAAGTGCGACCGTCGCTACCACACACGGTCGGTCCATCCGCGGTGGTACATTCCGTGGCGCTGCACTCGCAAGTGGCAAGCCCGCTTCGTATAACGCAATACGCTCCGAAATAACAAGTCATTCGTTCACAGTCCGTTGCTGGTAGCTGCGTCGACTCCGCTGTTAAAGGGAATATAATACATTTAATTTTAAAGATTTTACTTTATCAATCAACTCATATTAATCCCCCATTGAACATAACCCTCTACTAACTCCAAATAGGGAAGTTGACTATTTTTTTAATTGATTTTATTTGATAGATATACTATAGATAAACACGAAAAAAGATTTTTGTAAAGAAATATGTCCAATTTTAACAAAAAATTAAATAAAGAAAAATAGTTTTTAAAATTGCCATTAAAACGCTCCAAGCGTCATTACGTCACACACCGCATACAGAGCTCGCGCTATGTTAGGTGAGTTTGTACTTAGCTCAATGTTTAGTGACGTCATCGCCTTATTGGCGTTTACAGTCACGTGATAATGCATGATAAATAACGCATTTTAAATTAATTTTCTAAATTTTAAGACAGATAAGTAGACTTTTAAAATGTTATTTGTTTTTAAATACTGTATTTAATATGTAAAACATAACTTTACATGAATTTGTAACATGTGTCAACATCCCTATTCTATGCAGGTATGGATATAGGTATTTTTTCTAAATATATCTTTCTTGGATGTTCATACTATCATAGAGCGGTTACAGGTCTTGGCATCTTGAATACCTTGGCATGTCGAACTCAGGTAATAACTGGACAGAATACCTACATCGTAAATATGGTGATACAATACCAGAAATGCTAAGTTCTCCGTGATATAACTAAACTTTGTCCACATTATTATTAGCCTCTTGCCGTCTATTGCTGAGCATAGGCCTACCTTAATGAACGTCAAGATGAGCGATCCCTTGTTACGTCATACTGAGTATTAATTGAATCAGGCACTCACGATCAAAGCAGCCATTTGGCCCCAGCGTGTGCTCGTGGTTAGAGCAGACGGTGCACTTCTGTCCCTGTATGCCGGCCTTGCACACGCAACGCCCTGTCATTTGTTCGCAATCCTCGCGAACCGAACCGAACGCTGAGCATCCACACGCTAAAACAAATATGTATAATATGAATAATCACATTGTATTGTGTAAATAGATTTTTAGATTACAAAACGTTTTCTGTTACCCTGTTTTTGTAATAATTCAAAATGTTTGTATTAAAAAAGCATCAAACAATCTTATCTTGTAGTTATATTTGAAAATCATGTAGTGTGATATCTTATACTACTAATATATAAAACTCAAGACATTGTTTGTTTGAACGCGCTAATCTAGTAAGCGCTATCGCGCTAAAGTAACTACTGGTCGTATTTCAAAGAATTTTCAGTTTTAAATAGCTCATTTATCGAGAATTTTATCCCATTTATAGCCTGTAGCCTGGCTTTATATATAATTTGGCTAAAATGCCGTTTTTGATAAAGAGGGAAAAATATAATTTATAACTATTTTAAAACAATATATTGTGTGAATCGTTAAGAAGTAGTTATCAGTGTCACATCGTTTTCTATAGCTTAATATAAAAGTACTCTGTAACGTGAATTTCACTCATTATGATAAAGTAACTTTTCACATTCCTCCAGTCACCATAGTTTCTGCAAATTATCCGAAATTTAGAGAAGAGAGAAACGGAACGAAAGACTATTATTAATAGCGACAAAATTCGTAAAAAATATGTTTCATTATAATATATCAGTATTCTATTAGAATTATTGTCTTTTTGGAATTGGAATCGACACAAACTACTTACGTATACAGCCAGCATGTCCGGTGCCAATTCGCGGCAGGCCCCAGTAGCCAGGCTCACAGCGATCGCACTTTTGCCCACCCACGCCCGGCCGGCACGCACATTGACCGTTCTCGTCACACAGCTCTGACGCAGCACCCAGCCTGTGACATCCGCATTGCGATGGGCAACCGCTACCCCCTGGACCTTTGGCCACTGTTACCCCATCCGCACAGCACCCGTACCACGACTCTTGACAATCTTTCTTATCTTCCACAGTTTTATCTATACCAAAATGTGTATGTTTCATATAACAGAAAAAAGAGAAAAAATTACATTTGGATATTCACAACCTTGCGCTCACAATGCTTTTCTTATGAATGCAAAACATTAGTGAAATGTTTAATTTTTTTCTTTTTTTATTTATTGAGAGCTGGAGTCGAGTCCTTCGCTTTAATTTTAAAACGATAGTGTGCAGTTGCCATAATGTACGTAAGTCACATAAGATGGTAAATTTCTTACTGGGACTCTCAATGCAGATTTTCATCGAATCCGTATGGTTATTTAGCGTGATTGAGTTACAAACATTAAGATTTACTTTCACATCTATAATTTCAGTTCTGAATTAATGAATTCTACTCATACCTTTCCTGCAACACCTGGCCGCTTTAGCGGTGTGGTGGCAGTAGCTGCCGGCGGGACAGTCCTTCCTGTGAGGGCCGCCGCCACAGTCCATGGGCCGGCCCTCCGCGTCAGTCAGCGCTTCATCGTCACCGCATGGCTTGAACTAGACCAATCATAGAAAAAAATCAAGTTATTGTAAAGTAATAGTCACATTTCGAAACTACTTATTAGCCTTATCGATTTATTTGGTTTAAAATATCCATCGATATAATCATTGTATAGTATTATAATATCTGTCGCATCATAAATGATGATGATATTAAAATAAGTCTAATGATTGACTCCTCAAATGCAAATCAAATATGGGAGCTGCTTACTGTTGATGACATATGGATTTAAGGAGTGCTTGAGGAGCCCCCGAATTTTAAGTGGCGCTTGGGAATTCGGGCGTAAGAGAATAACTATTCTAGTAAAATATCGCATCCCTTAAATTAATTAGCTTAGCTTAAAATTTTTCAATAAATACCATAGGTAAGAGAATTCTTTGCGGTACAAACCTCTAATCCTCGGCACAGCGCCAAGGGACGGAGCCTTAAGTCCTCTTGGCGTCTACACGCCTCCAGCTTCATATGGCACAGCGTGGGGTACATGCGCAGGTCGGAGGCGCACACGGGCGCGGCGGCGGCGGCTGCGGCGGCCGCGCAGTCGAACAGACACGCGCACCGCGGCTGCCCGCTCGCGTCCACCGAACACGTCGCCTCGTACGCGCACTGCACGCGTGCGCAGACCGCGCTGCCCGTGCCAGTCTCGCCAATGTTCTCCGTTTCGTCCATCACGCGGATCTCGTTGCCGTGATCCAACATGGTGGTATTTTTGTTGATACCTAAAAAAAGGGATGGTTATTTAAAACGAATATTTACCATATTTTTTAATATTATTTTGCAGTCTCGTGAACATGACATTTGTAGACAATGTCGAAATATCGAGCTCCGAAAAATAATATTAAAAACATGGTAAATATCCCGTTTTAAATAGTTTAAATAATGAAAATAACCATGTTAATTTAAAATCCTATAAGGAATGATTATGCTCCATTTTTAAATTAACAGTTTTTATTATTTAAATTAATATATAAACTAGGTCTTACCGTGTTTATAATTTATATAGGAGAAACGTGGTAAAATCTCGTTTAAATTTATGATTTTTTAAATTCATTACAAGAGTCCATCAATCATGCGAAGGTAGTAGTATTAATTATCACAGAAAAATCTTGTCCACACCAGATAACGTACCCGCGGTATTATTTCCGTCGTACGTATCCGTACACTCGCCGTAGTACGTAAGGCGGGGTGGCGGATCGCCCCTAAGGCGCGCTTCACACGCGGCGCGGCGCAGCGCACACTCGCTGGGAAAGGTGATGCCCCGCGCGCACACCGGCTCGCGCGCTGCGCCTGCGCACGCATTCGCACAAGAGCACTCGCCGCGCGCGCACCAAGTACCCGCTGGGCACTCTACGCCGCCACACGATTCTGTCAAATAAGCAATTGAATAAGGACTAACCCACATAAAAACTAATCGCTATAAGAACTTTGTTGTTTTCATTAGGAACAATTTAACTATATCAAATACTAGATCAATCTTTCAATGACGATGACCCGACCAATCCACGTCGAATATTACAGTAGAGCCGACGTCAAAGATGTATCTTTAGATTCTTTGTCAAAATGTTTTCAGGGGTATCTCTTATAGCATATTTACTCATCTACGAAGATATAAGCAGGAGATCAAGTGAAATCTCTACAACCGCTCTATTGGTGTACAAATTTTTTAATCATTACCACAGGAGCCCATGTGCTTGACGTGGAGTCGTTTCTTCTCCCGGCAAGCTACGTCACGTAGGGCACAAATGCTGCTATATGTTTTGTTATCGTTTCCACATATTTCCTCTGTTTCCTGGGAAATATTATTTACAGGTTTTAAAATATGACAGTCACTAATATTTTGTTTGTTGAATATAAATGCTTTTTATAACAACTCTACAATAATGCATTTATTGTAGAGTTAGTAGTTTTAGCAAGAAAGCTAAACAAAAGATTACAAGTATACTTTATGTACGTTACAATTGCTGAGTAAATATTTATTTGTGCATCTTAGTTGTTTTGTAATGTAGTATTTTACTCACTGTACCCTCTTCACAGTGTTTTGGGCAGACGCAGCTCGCCTCCGATACACCGTCACTTTCGCATACAGCATAAAATTCACACTTCTTGTTCTCGCATCCATCTAAATCAAATTATGGGTTAACTTCTCAATTGCTTTTTATATTTATAATAATTTGCTGAGCTACGAACTATTTTTTCAGTATTGATGGCATCATATGATAGCTTTTACCTATTAAGTAACCAGAAAGCCGTTACCGGATAGTAAGGATCCGGATCCTTAAATAAAAGAAAACTTAAAAAAAGATAAAGAGATAAAATAAGAAAGTAGGTTTTATCAACGCCAGGAAAGTAAAGACAAAATATAGTATTTCAATAAATCATCTTACTACAGGGCCCGTCGTAGAGCACTTGCACATCGCGTCGGTGGCGGCAGGCCTCCAGCTGTAACTTGCAGCGGTTTCCGTAGGAGATGCCGTCGGAGCCACACACGGGCGCGAACTCGTTGGAGCAGCGCGGGCAGCGGCAGATGGCTCGGTCCCCCGTGGCGACGCACTCGCCGCCGTGAGGGCACACTCGCCCCGCGCACACTCCGTTGGAACCTACGTCAAGAATAGATCCTATCAAAACAGAATCTACATCGATCAAATATACCCTAGATACACCGTTACCTACAAATCCAAGTAGACAATGATGTCCATGATACGCCATTGCTAAGTTGCAAGTCAAAAAGTAAAAGTTTTTTTATATTTACGTCCTTATTCCTTAACAATAATGTTCTATTTTCAACACTGGGGTTTCGCGCTTATGGAATTACAGAATGCGCGCATCGCGGAAGTCGTAAAAATTTATTACCAGAGACCATACTTAAAATTGTGCTTAGAACAGTCTTAGTCTTAGAATTGTGCTTAACAATTGGATCGGGAATCTCGGGAATATATTTTGATCGATGAGAATCTAGTATCGATAGACTTTAGATAATGATATAGAATTCTATTTTTACTAAAGATAAAGTTATCTCTATTAAAAGGAATTACCAATCGGTTGTGTTGTTTCTCAATATTATAATTCTTGCAATTCAAAAAGGTTGAGAAGGTATAGCCTATTTTAGAGTAATGTATTATTTTCAATTTAAAAACGGGGTGTATGAGAATTTGAAGGCAGGATTTTATCTTTAAGAATTTAAAGCTAATATTAATTGTGGTGAAACAACCAAGCACTTCAGAGAGAGATTCATATCGTTTAGACAGTCAATATTTGTCGGGAATATCAGAGTGTGGAGCAGTATTTAATTTTCTCTCTCCAATTACTCTATTTTATAAGGTTTTAGCAGTTCGCATAACACACTGAGAAAATCAGAGTTCGTGTTTTGCTCCTTTCTTCTTAGCAGGACATAAAAGTGGGTATATTTACCACAGGCGCCGGCGTGCACCACTTTCAGTTCCCTGCCGAGGAGGCAGGCGGCGCGTCGCAGCTCACAATCGCTGTCGTGCGTGCGCGCGTCCGAGCCGCACACGGGACGCAGGACGGGCTCGCACGGCGGCGGGCATGCGCACACCGCGCCGCTGCCTTCCACGCGACACTCCGCGCCGTGGCGGCATTCCACTTCCGCGCAAGGATTTAACCCTGTGTTACCAAATTTTTTAATCTTCCACAATAAAATCAACCTATTCATGTATACTTTGTTTTTAATAATTATCATGTACAGTCAAAAAACTTAAGATTGGACTATCAAAGCTATAGGAGAGTCTGAAGTTGATGTCTTGCCGAAATTGCTAAATTCTAAAACTTTATAACCATAATTACATTATTTACCAGAGCTACACTGTCCTTTAAATATAATTTTCAGTTGTTTTCTAGCACGGCATGACTCCCTGTGCATTTGGCATTCATTAGAGTAGGTCTTCCCGTCAGAAGCGCACACGGGGGAGAACTCTAACGGGCACGGCTCGGCGCAGCGGCACGAGGGTTGCCGTCCGTCATCAAGCTGACAAACCTCTGGGTCGGGACAGCTTACACCCGCACAAGGATCTGTGGAGTATTTAAGGTATTAGAAAAGATAAAAATCCAGCCAAATAAGAACAAAGAGTTCTTAACTTAGTCAAAATATTAACATTTGTGTTTCTTAAATACTTTCGCGTTGGTGTAATGTCGCCAAATTAAACAAGTTTCCTATAAAAGTTTTTTTTTAATTTTCAACAATTTTATTAATTATTAATTATCATTGCGACAGTAGTACCTAATATGTCAGAATATGTTTAAAAGACTAACGGGCGAACTGTGAAGTCTCAGCAATAGGGTTCCAGTGAAAACCTCTGAATACAAGGATCCCTGAGACTCGTATTTAGAGCACAAAGCTAAGCGGTAGAAATAACATTTGTACATTGTTTCATTTGTTACTTGGCAAGAGAATCACGTACTAAAGGCAAATACAGATTAAATCAAGAAGTAACAAATACGCAACTATGTCGTCCCTCGTAACAAAGATTTACATAACAGCAACAATACATTGTTACTTTTTGATTTTTTACCCCATTTTGACAAAGCAGACATTTGTAATTACTATCGCCAAGTCCTATCACGTTTCAAGATGGAGCAACGTATCAAGGATTCGAATGGGGTACTCCTGTAATGGCTCGTTTATATTTACATGCGACTTTTATTATTTAGGGCCTGTTTCACAATCTCCCTTTAAGTTCCCTATAGGCTATTGGCAACATATTTGACAGATGTTTGACAGATACTCCATACTCTATCTGTCAAACATCTGTCAAATATGTTGCCAATAGCCTATAGGGAACTTAAAGGGAGATTGTGAAACAGGCCCTTAGTCAATCACCATCTAGTGAAACACCTGGCAGTTTCTCTATAGATACAAGTGATTTATAAAAAAAACGTATTTGCTTAGATACTATTTTTGGCCCATAATTATGACGTAAACTCACCACATTTGCCATAATACTTGAAAGTTATATTTATATTTGTTTCGCAGGCAGCTCTTCGCATTTCACACACTCCCGGGTAGTCCTTCGCATCGCTGGCACACAGCGGTCTGGAGCCCTCGTGGTCGCCATAGCTGGGGCACGAGGTGGGGCATTCGCAGGTGTAGCTCCTTCCGTCGGCGGTGGGGCGGCACAGCTCCCCGGGCCCGCAGGTCACACCCCGGCACGGGTCCGGCACGTCTGCCACAACATGGACATCAATTAGCTGGAACAATAGAAAGTCAATCTACCATACGACTATCATCTACAAGGGTGCTAGTGATACCGAGGAGTTGTCTTATCCATTATCTAATCGTTTCATAATACGCCAAAATAAGCAAAGTTCAATGTCAAGCTAATTCAATCAATTATGCCCCAGGCATTATGCATCCATATCTACAAATCAGTAGGGCTATCCTGTAAGGTCGTTTTCGAATCTGAAAAGCGAGATCCGCGGTGATATGACGAATTTGACGAATTTGTATTCTTTAAAACTCGACTCTCTATCTATATTCTATATCAATAAAGTTCGCTTTCGAAGCTAGCGTAAAGTGAGCTCTATCACTCAGGTGAAGCTCGATATCGAAATGGTTTTTACAGACTAGCCCTACAGGGCACTGATTTCCTGACCGAACCGAACACCATATCCACCACCATATCCAACACCATATCCATTTCATATAATTTCAATTTGAAATAGTTTAATTTACTTCTGCGCGCAAACAAAAGAGATAAAAGACTAATGAGCACAAACGCGTATGCAGCATAAGTAAAAAATTAATCATATACAAGAAACTACACAAGTAAGTAGCGTGACTTATCCCAATTCGCTAGATAAGTAACATTACTATCGTTTATGAAAATTTCAAAGTCTGAATATGGTTCCGAAATAAGTAGCAAGAAATAAAATAAAAAGGGCATTTCTTCGCAATAAAAATTTATCGAGGACATATTATTTTGTCATCGTGTTTTTCTATACCGGTTCGTTAAAATATATGATTAAAAATAACGTATTAAAATCCATGTAATTACCATACTTTGCTTACCATAAACAAAGCAAAAGATACACTGCAAATGTTTACAGCGCTAGGAGTAAAATGTTTCAATCGTTTGCTTATTAGAAATCCAATAATCGATTATTCCATCGATCGTTTGCGTCGTGCGTGATAAATACTATTCAGTGTAAGCTTATTTTTTTGACCTGACAACGTCTTATAATTCGATGTAGCACGCAATGTAGATTCGATGTAGTACGCACGTAAAAACAAGACTCATGCGGCGTTACCTCGCTCTGAGGCGTTCCATTTAAGGCTTGAAGTGCAAGCGAGAGCGCGGAATGAGCGATAAAGAGGCACAGTCGGTCCATCAGCATATTCTTATGACGTTGTCACGTTCAAGTATACGTTCAACTATCGTCAGTAAACCTACTTTAGAAACAACCGTTTTTTTATAAGTAATAATAAAGTCGATATAAATCCTTCCTATATCGATTGAATAAGACACATCGTCACAAACTAAATTACTTAATTTAGTTTGTGTCGAAATATTAAAAACTAAAAAAAATTTTTTAAATATCAATTACCACTCGGAAATACGTAGCATCCAGATGCAATTGAAAATATGAGCGCAGCCACTACAGCTCTAGGTAACGCCTTTGTCATATCGCGGTACTGAAAAAAATATATTTAAATAATCATAATATTATGAAAAAATATAATCTATGTTGGTAAAAGTAAAAAAAGTAAACTGGCTTGTGGCTATTGATATTGACTATTTAAACACTCACTGATAATTATTTCTAAAACACATTTAAAAATTATCAATATAAATTTTCATATATATAAAAAATTTCCCCTTTCAGCCACGTACGTAATAAAACCGTATATTATTTTTGATCGATCATAGCTATACCGAAAATTATCAAAATTGGTTGATAGTTATATTTAAAAAACACTACTTATAAAAGGGAATCACTTTCGCATTTTCAAAATAAAAAAGGTATGTAGTTACTTAAATACTGCACTATCAATATCTTCATATAAAGATTATATTCAGTGGTATACCCTTGGTATACCTTAAAAGATTTAGAATCATCATATAAATAAGAATTTAACGACAAAACTTGTCAATTAATATTTATATCAACTTACCGAATGTAATATTTAATTATTCAACAATTCATCGTTTCTTTCCTCAAGCACTAGTTAACAATATTATGTATCCATATTCGACAATTTCTGGATAAACACATCACAACAGAAGTGCGGAGATTGTGAACTGTGAAGCCTTCAAAGCGAAACCTTTTCGCAAGGAGCATGCGCGTTGCTATCACTGCTTATTGGAATTAGCGTATGCAATTATGGATTACTCAATAATGTCTAGATTTCAAGGTCCTAAAACTACTATTGACCTAATTTTTCAATAGATTCGTAAATATAAAACCTGTATGACAATAAATCAAAATGGGGCTATCTTTTATCTATATAAATAATATTTTATCTTTATAATGTATAATTCTGCTGTACATGTGTATATTCATTAAACTCCTCCTAAGCGGCTGGACCAATTTGAATGAATTTAGATTTTTTTTGTATGCGTTTTGGGTGACACCCTGGATGGTTTAGTTTTACAAATCAGCTCGACAGATGGCGCTGCAGTCGGTATCTAGGAATTTTATCTATACAGGGGGCCTAGCCAAAATGCCGAAAATGATAAAATGTATGGGATTGACATAAGGCCCCGCTTAATCACGTGGTCCATCCTATACATTTTATCATTTCGAACTTCGCTAACGCTTTTTAATGGCATTTTGGCTAGGCCCCCTGCAACTAAACGGTTGGATCCATTTGTATTTAAAGGACAAAGTCTATCGGGTCCGCAAGTTGTAATTTATATAATCAATACAGAATATTATATTTACCATAAAATATTATGACCCTATCCAATAGGATATAGAATAGAATAGAAAAACTTTATTCAGTAAACCATACATGGCACCGCAGTATAGATAAGCATAAGATATCAGGTTTCCGTAGTATCACTTTGCTTTATGATATCAGGCATCCGCTATCGCACAGTGCAAGAAAAAAAATATTTATGTGTGCAAACGAACGTCTCATTTATTATATTTATTAAAAAGATTTCATATTAAAATAAAACTGCCATCTAACTAACGATAGCGGATACTTGTTAGGGTTCTTTAGATGAAGATGAGATATGTGATGGTGGTTATTAAGTTTAGCATTTCAACTTACAACCTTAGACTTTTTAGTTAGATGAATAGATGGTGCTTTACATAATTATGTTCGTCCGGTCGATATCTTGTATAATATTTGATAGCAAAAGTAGGCTTATTGTACAAACTTGATTTTTTAGACTATAATTATTTTATAATTTATCTGTTCATCACATTAATGGAAATGATATGGTCTCTGTAATATTATATTTCTTATTTTTTCAGTAAATAAATTTAAAAAAATGTCTGTGTACCAAATCATGTCAGAGTAAAATTGTATAACGTATGAATTATGATTATCAAGTGAATAATAAGTGACCCTAAGATTTGAATAGCAAGGGATCGGTCGTCTTGACGTTTAATAACGGACGCCTATGTTCAATAGAGGACGGAGAAAGGCTAATGATCATGATAATAACGACGACGACGACGACGATGATGATAATGATCATGTCCATTCACTCGATTCAACCACTCTTTCACTTTTTACAATTATACTGTCAAGTGTCAGTCGATGGGCCAATAAGGTTCAAGAGTGGAGGCCACGTTTACGTAGACGAAGTTTGGTCGCCCACTAACCAACTAGGAAGATCTCCGTGCAGTGGCCGGTCCGTTGCGAGAGGCAAGGGATCGGTCGTCTTGGCATTCATTGAGGGAGGCCTATGTACAGCAATGGACGGATAAAGGCTGGTAATGACGATGGACGCATGCTGGACAGCAGTCCTATTCAATCATTGACTGCAACAAAAAAGGAGCAGCAGTACTCTTACAGTAATTCTTGAGTGCCAGGTCGCAGTGCAAGTTAAATATAAAAAGAACACCAGAAAGGATAGAAAAAGTAAAATGTCAATTCAACTTTAATTATATGTTTATTATCATGGTATACACCATTAAGATGCTTTTCACTCTCATTACGCACTCTTTATCGTTTGTAACAGAGCATAAGACTATACATAAATGTATAAAAATAGGACTGTATGAGCCCTATTTGGACTCAAAAATGCATTTATAATGAGAAAGAAAATACAAATTATACTCTTCCCTATTATACACTGCTAAAATGCAATGACAAATGTAATGTGCCTATCATCATGCCACATATACATGATACTCCAAATTGCACATGATTTCTTTATATGCAAATCTACACAATCATTACTTTGTACAACTACCTGTTACATATATCACCTTTTACGACCCAAAGTATAATTGAAACAAATAAATAGTAGATAAAATTATCAAAGATGAGAATTCTATTTAATATGGTAAAATTGACAACAAAATTGAAACAATATAAAAATTAATGGTAATTTATCTAAAATCTGTACAATAACAACTAATCGACAGACTCGGCAATAAATAAATTTACTGTACAATCGCACTTATAAAATACAGTCATAAAATTAATGTTCTCAATTCAATATCATTGCTCTTCGCTTATCACATAGACAAAACCACAGCACTATTTGTCACTTACACTTTACAGTTTGTCACTACTTCAGCGTCCACGGAAAGAGATCTACGGGCTATTTACATATTTATCAACAATTGTTTGCTATATTTACAGTGTCCGTCACACGAATGCTCGTCAACTAAGTCTGTGGTGCGCGCCGGTCATAGTCTCTCCTGTACACTTCTCGCTCGTACTCGCGGTCGTCGTAGGGGTAGTCGGGCTGCGCGTAGCCGCGCCAGTCCTCGGGGTATGGCCGCGCGGGCGGGAAGCCCATGCCGCCCGCCATCGATGCGCTGTCGTAGTACCCGCTGTACGGCCCACTCCCCATGGCCGGGTAATTTCCAAATCTATAACAGAAAAAGTCAACTTTACTTTAAATTAATGTAGAAACATTTTCTTTTAATTCTAAGGTTTGTTGCCATGTGCACTAAATTTATTATTTTGTATACTGTAAATCAAACGTTTGTTTTAGGTAAGGTCTGTTATGTTTTTGTTCATTATTGCCGTGACTTATGTATAAGTCATCAGTCACAATTGCTGTATCAAAACAAAATCCCTTTGCTATTACATAGGATTTAAATCCCAATTATATATTTTTTTAAACTAGAATATTTTAAAATAATCGCAGTTTTACCGTCTCTTGTCGTGCGGCCGCGGGTTCCTGTCGCCGCGGTACTGGCGCGGGCCGGGGTATGCGGGCGGCGTCCAGCCCGGGTGCGCGGCGTGCGGGGGGTGGTCGTGCGCGTGAGGCGCATACGGCGGCCTTGCGCGCGCCGGCCCGGACCCACCGCTGTCCCGCCGCGTGCGCGACCGATCCCTGGCGCGCTCCCTGTCTCGATCCCGGTCTCGACCTCGATCTCGATCCCTGTCTCGGTCCCGGTCCCGCTCCCGCTCCCGCTCCGTTCGGCTCCGATCTCTGTACATGAAATCGTCCCGCTTGAAGCTCCCATCCCTATCCGTGCGATCCTTGTGCTTGTGTTTAGTTCTGCTGATATGGAAGAAGCGACATGGTAATGAGCGGGGGAATGTTAGCGGTGACGATGAAATGTTATGTAAATGGCAGAAACGTAATGTAAAAAGCAAAAATGAAAAGGTGGTGGAATAATCGCACTACGAGTGTATTACCTCTCAAGACGTTTGCTTTCATTCGATTCTGGATCACATTCTCCATCCTCTAATTTTCTTTTGACTCCAGATGGATGCGCATTTTTATCACTTGATTTTTCTCTTTCTATTTTAGGCCTTTTTTCCTTACGATCATTACCGTCATGCCTCGAATCTTTTTTATGCTTTACATGATTATTGGAATTATTGATATTGTTCTTTGAATTTGTCTAAAACAAATTAAAAAAAAACTAATAAGTTCGCGTAACACTTTAAATACATAAATGACTGAAAACTACAGCCCTTAGACAATCATAATATATTTTATAGATAAATAAATGAGACACAAGAATGACATAGGTAAAACTCATTTTTGTTTGAAGTGAATTGAAAACAATGAAATAACATACCTTTACATTTTCCTTGTGTTTAACATCTTTTGTTTTTGGGTCTGTTGTCTTTTTAAGGCCATATTTGTATAGCCTGTACAACTGTTTTGCATCAAAATTTGTAAATTTTGAAACAAAATACCAGAGATTACTTCTCCACTCCACTTTCTTTTCCGGATCTGGATATGCCTCCAAGCATATATCTATCTGGTTGCCTATTTGAGACAGACAAGCCCGCGTTCTCGTTACCTGTTCAGATTCGGACAAAGCCTGATCTGGATTATCGAGTGCTCTTAAAGCTTTCTTCACTGGCCTCATTTTCTCTTTACACTAAAAATTAATATTAGTACATTAATCACTATATTCAAAATAAAAGTTTAATTATACACAAAGCATCCCTTTTATGAATTTCTTGTAAATTACCTCTTCAAACACAGACGGATCCAAATCCCCCAAAACTTCTAGTGCTCTTGGTTCGTTATTAGCTGTGAAATGCATAGGACCAACTGGTTTCTTTCTACCCTTGGACTTTTCATTTTTGGTTCGATCTTTACCTTCCTTTTTTGTGCGCTTCTTGTCTTTTTCTTTCCTATCATTCGAAGTTTCATCGTGGGTTGAAACTTCCTCTATCTTCAATTTACCCTAAAAGAAGATAATTAAAGTGTCATTAGAAAGCTAAAAAAAACACTGATTTTTTTTTTTTTTGTAAATGGAAATAAAAAGTAACATACCTTTTCTGTTTTTTCATTTTTGGTATGTTTATTTCCTTTTTTATTGTCATCTCCTGAGCTCATATTATCGTCTTCTACTATGTCTTTAGTGACAGGTTCTTTAACTCCCTTCTTTACCCTAGGCTTTCTTTGCCTTTGTTTTCCATTTTTCTGATCAAGTAACTTCTTAATTAGTTTAAGGAGGTACTCTGCTCTAGAATGCAAATGCTTTGCTTGAGGTTTTTTATCTTCATTTGTTAAAATTTTATCACATATACCAAATGATGAGTCCATTTTAATGGCTTCCCATGAACCCATACCATACTGATATATTCCGGCAAGCAATTTCGAGTCATCTTCAACTCCCCACTCCACATCAAAATTGGCTGGCCTAGTCCTTAAAAAATATACACATGTATTTTCTATGACTTTCAAGTAGATTATGTAAACATATTTTTAATAAAATGATCAAGAAACGTTTTTTACCTGAAATCTAATTGCCACTTTAGTCTTTCTTCTTTCGTTTGTGGCAGAAAAACGTCTAAAGGCGCGAGTTCATCCAGGCAAGCCACCATGGTTTTAGCATTGACAGGGACTCCACCCAGTTTAAAGCTTTTCCTAGCATTCTTTTTACCCTCATTTTGTTCATCTAGAATCATAAAAAATATTATTGTTGCAATTAAATAATTAATATAAAAAATAGTTTTTATATAGACAATTTCATTTAACATACTTGGTTCGGCAGTGTTATTCATGACAGCTTTACATCTTTCCTGCAGCGTCTCACCAAGTTTTTTAAGATCTGCCAAGGGTTTCTCCTGAAGCTCTGCGTCACATGCTATACTATCGAGATGTTTCAAAGGAGCAGAAAACTTCTTGTAGCTTTTTACAAATCTTCTTATCTGAAATAAAATAAATGCAACTGTAAAATATTTTCATAACTATGAGCGCTGCATTAGGATATGCTTAAGAAAGAAAAAAACATCATGCATATAATAAGACACTGAATTATTTTTGGTCTAAAATGGTTTTGTGTCAGAATGGCAAAAGAGATCTTAGTTGCAATATTAGATTACGTTAATGAAGCATGAAAGCTTAACATGTCTCACATTTATGATTATATTTCGTGGCCACCTGACACAGATGTTATCATACTTAAGAATAAATTAAAACTACTGCTACATTGTTGATCAACATGTATACCTGTTTAAATATATTTGTCTATTGGTATTTCTTATTAGGTAGGATAAAGTGTGGACGCACCTCCTGGTCAGTGAAGCCCTTGATCTTCTCGCGGTGCGCGGCGGGCGGGCGGCCGCGCTTGCGGGGGCGGTCCTCGTCGCTGTCCCCGGAGGCGTCGCTCTCGGCGTCGCCCTCCCCGTCGTCACCCTCCTCGCCGTCGCCGTCGCCGTCCCCGTCCCCGTCCGCGCCGCGCCCGCGCCGGGACCGACCACCTTCTGTACACATTACCTTATTGTACAAATTACTTTAAATCATAGAACGAGACCTTTATAGGATCATTCCTCTGTCTCACTCTACTCGCTCTATGAATTTGGGAAGTACAGAGAAGTAGGTACTAAACAATCTAATTTACTACAATATCTATCTTGTGACTCGTGTTTTATGCACTATGCGCATGCACATGCAATAGTCAAGTCATTGTTTATTTAAAACAAAACATTTTAATATGTATATGGTCACTATAAACTGATAAGATAAGGTCCCATAAGTCAAGTAATAGTCCCTCTATGACATATATTATTATGGGAATTGGGACCTTCTGTCTTATAGTAGAAAAATTGATTGGTGAAACTTGATTATGTCACAGGTTATGTTTTTGAGGGCTTTATTTACGATTTTTCTCACTAAAAATTTCTCATTAAAAATTAATCCTCCGATAGTCGGTGGTGGAATAGCAACTTCTTATAAAATATTATACATACTGCCGTCAGCATTATTCTGTTGTGTCTTTCGTCGTGGCGGCAAATATAAGTCCTCCATTTCTTTACTCTTTTCCTGTTCAGCTATTGTTTTTCTTACAGTTTCAGGAATAATGTCATCCTAGAAACATAAAATTATTTGTTGTTTTAAATTTCAAATGAAGATCAAATTATGTATTATATTTTTATACACGAAAACGAAAAGGAAAAAAAAAAGGAAAATAAATCCAATAAATTTTTTCTAACTTACCCAGTCTTTGCTTTCTTCTTCTGTGTTCTCTTTCTTAACTTCCATCACGGCCTTTTCTTCATCAAATGCAAAGCTGGCAACTTTAAATGCTGAAAGTAATTCATCACCAGCCATAGAAGGTACCTCATCTCTAGTCTCCGCCCTTTGTAAAATTTCATCTATATCACACTGAAAATTATAAATATATTTTTTAATTTTATTTTCATTAAATAGGCCGTCTGGCAGAGGTGCCCCTGATGGTAAGTGGTTGACGACACCCATGAACATAAACCAGTTTACCTGGACCTAGGCCAAGACACCTTTGTTTGTGTTGCCCATCCTGAGACATAATTAAGATGGTAAGTCCATGTGCCAATAATTACACTGCCTGTCTTACCCGCAATTCAGCCTGCTCATTTAGTTTACAAAATATGATTTTAGTGAATGTTTGCGAACACTCTACTTTCAAACAGTATTTGAAAATTTGTATATTTACACTGAACTCAAATAGTTTTAAAAGACTATGTAATAAAGTACTCACGACAGGATCTTCATCATTCTCGTTGTCATCCTTAAACAACTCTTCTGCGCCAAATTTTAATATAGCGTTTAAGTCCTCTTTATTGAACGGGTTATTGGCTGTTGTAGCAGACGCATCCCGTTTGTTGAGAACGGTCCGACCAGTAGTGTCCATCCGTTGAATCACAAGGTGATCAAGAACCATCTTCCTCTTTGCTCTCTCAACAATATCCTCTTCAACAGACTGAGCTGTTACTAATCTGTATATATTGACCTACAATAGAATGTATTATTTTGATTATTTTTATATTCGTCAAACAATTGTATGAAATAAATATATCACAATATATATTTATTGTTACCTGATTTTTCTGTCCAATTCTATGTGCGCGGGCTTGAGCTTGTAGGTCATTTTGAGGATTCCAATCAGAGTCAAATATTATAACGGTGTCAGCAGTGGCCAAGTTAATACCCAAACCGCCAGCTCGCGTCGACAGAAGAAAACAAAAGTCTTGTGATCCTTCAGCGTTAAAATGATCCAATGCCTGTTTCCTAATTTCACCCTTTATGCTACCATCGAGTCTTTGGAATGGAAAATGCCTACGTTGTAAGTACTCTGCTAGAATATCCAGCATTCTCACCATTTGTGAAAATATAAGGACTCTATGGCCAGTTTCTTTTAACCTACATAATAATTTATCGAGTAAAAGTAGCTTCCCAGATCCTCTTAAAAGTTTCTGCAAAGGAAAATATTCAATTTTACTGTAGGTAACAGAATGTGAATATAATTGACTATCAACATCAGGATAGTGAACGAAATCATCACCGACAAATTAATTAAAGCCTGATAGTCGTACCAATGTTTCAGTTCCTAAGGGTATTATAATCAGGTCACTCATTGGATTGATAATGAATTAATAATTTACAGAAAATTATTATGATTACCAATTTATAAATTAACAATAAAATGAAAAATAATCTTTTTACTTACTTCTACAGCATCTGTTGTTGCTAAAGATGCCCTGGACTCGAAGTCTTCCGGCTTTGTCAGCAGTGCGTGATTACAACACTTTTTCAACTCAATCACAATATTTATAAACGTATTTATAGATCCTTTCACCCCCTTCCGAAGAGCACTATAATTTTTTGTAAGAATCCATTTGTAATATTGTTTCTGTATTGATGTCATTTTGACCCTTAAAATTTGTTCTACTTTGGCGGGTAATGACTTCTCTACATCTTTCTTTTGTCGTCTTAAAATAAAAGGTTCTAATTGTTTGTGTAATTTTTCATAGCCTTTAGTAGCAGCATCTTCGTGATCCTTTTCAAATTCTTCCCATGACTCAAATCTACAAAAGAGGTGTTACCGTTAAAATATTCCATTTTTAACAATGATTTAGAAGAAATGAATGTTTTAGTGTTAAATATTTATAATATTATACTAGAAACAATAGATACTTACTTGTAGGGCATAATAAAATGTAATAAAGCCCATAATTCTTTAAGTGAATTCTGTAATGGTGTGCCAGTAACTAATAATCTGTGATTGGTGTCAAACTCTTTCAAGGCTTTATATAGCAACGAATCATCATTCTTTAGTCGATGAGCTTCATCTACTAACAAGCAGGCCCAACTAAACGACCTTAGAAATTGTCTGTCTTTCAGCAATATTTCATATGTGGTGAGTATGGCGTTAAACTTGAGTCGCTTTGAACTAGCGAAACTCCATTCAAATTGCCTGATCTGTGAAAATAAAAATATTTGGTAGGTATATTATTTTATTTCGAAAATGTTTGAGTACCTATATCATATATTCTGCAAAAATGTATCAAATTTGATTTTATTTTTTTATAATCCAATATTTACATTACTATATTGTACGAAAAAAATACTTACAATATCTCTACTTGTAACATCACCAATATAGGTTACAACGTTCATGTCAGGTGCCCACTGCACAAACTCCCTCTGCCAGGCAGTCATTGTACTCAAAGGCACCACACACAGAAAAGGACCATACAATTGTTGCGATTTAAATAGATAATACAAGAAGCATATAGTCTGGAAAGAATTTATTTTATATATTGTTATAATTGAATTAAAAATAAAATTTAAAATTGTTTTAATTTAAATTAATTAAAAAAAAGTAATTAAATTTTTTTTTAATTACTTTTATTATTATTTTTTATATACTAGGACATAAATTCGTTTAATATAATTATATTAATATAAATTATGGTCTAGTTGATAAGAAATTGTCTTTCTCAACTTAGGTATTGACCAACAAAAAAGTTATAGGCTCTCTAAAGTTGTTAATATTTCGATTATAAAATATAATAAACAATGGTTTATTTATTATACCAATATTATAAATGCGAAAGTTTGTAAGTATGGACGTAAAAACTACTGAATGGATTATTATGAAACTTTAGTATAATACACACACATCAGAACGACACATAGGCAATAATTTATTACCGTAGTCCCACGGGAATGGGAAATGCGCGAGTGAAAACGCGGGACGCTGCTTGTATAATGATATTAAAAAATAATTCAGCAGTGGTAAAAAATCGGTCGATTATTATTTACCTGTATAGTTTTTCCTAAGCCCATTTCATCAGCAAGTATTACAGAGTTGTCTTTACACCAGGAATGTACTAACCAATTGAGCCCATCCATTTGATAATCTCGCAAAATAAATGTCTGAAAAATATTTCGCAAAGTTAATAATATTATAAGTCAACATGTTCACAAAAATTTTCATCACCATTTCAAATTACCTTATCTTTTCCAATATAGTCAGGTTGTTCTTTTAGTTGATGAAACTTCGGTCTTCTTCTTAATACAGGGCAATGCCTTGAAGGTGTTGTTTTGGCTGCCTCTCGATATTTAAAATTTTCTACTTCCTCGGGCCACCTTTTCTCTATGAGCGTAGCATCTTCCCAAGTTGCATCGGCATATGGCAAGGACTCCCACTTACAAAAGTATTCTCGTGTTGTCGCACCACCTTCTAATTCGCGAGTTTGTTCAGCTTTAAAAAATAAACATTTATGAAAACAAGTCCCACAACTTTTATAAATATTAATCGAGAAAAACTTTTAGTTACCTATAATTCTTTCCACATAATTATATGTTTTAACTAGTTCCTGTTGTAATTCAGATTGGCATTCGAAATAGTCAATATCTTCAGGGCCAGCCTGCCGCCTCCACCAAGATAACTCGCCATCCTTTTTTATGTAATTCTCTAATTTCTTTAGTCCCTTAACTTTTTGTTCATTAAGAGATTTCTCCGACTCCCATGTGTTGTGTATGTGAGACCATCCCTTCCATTTAATCAGGTACTGTGGTTCTGTTGACTCTTCATCTTCAGGATTACATCCTTGATTTGGATCCCCGTGTTCTTCTATGTAATAAACTGTTGTCACATTCCCAGTGACTGTGACAATATTAAGAGAATATTAATCAAAATTCAACTATTAAATGCAGAAAAAATAATTAAAAGTCATTTTGCCTATGAAATTATTTTTTGAAATATAAATTTATAAGATATAAGATACTAGCTGTTGCACGCAGCTTCGCCTGCGTTAACTAAGATTTACAACGGGATCTTAGTACGCGAAATAACATTTTTTACACCTTGTGTCCGAAAAACCAAAATATCTTACGGAACCCTATTTTTATCAGAATAAAATTTAGCCTATGTTACTCGTGGATAATGTAGCTTCCGAATGGGGAAAGAATTTTTGAAATCGGTCCAGTACTTTTTGAGCCTATTCATTACAAACATACAAACATACAAAAATAGGTACAAATCTTTCCTCTTTATAATATTAGTATAAGTATAGATGTAATAATATTTCAAGATTATATATTTCTTTAAACTTGACAGTTAAAAAAGCTGGGGAACTTTAACCAATTATGATTTACACGTCATGTCTAAAATAATGCTATGGTGCCAAAGGCAGACATACATAGGAGAAAAACTACGTAAAAAAGTAAAGATCAACACATATATGCAACACATATCAGTTACCAAGTCAGGCGAGGAGGTAATTGGCCCATAGCTCACAGTTGTGTTGGACCAATGCGAGTTGCGTGAACTTAACATACATTCAAGCCTAAATGTCATCAGGCATGAAGTTTTCCTCATGATGTTTTCCTTCATCGGTAACTTAGATATTTAGAAAACCCCATTTCACTACACAATGATAGTGTATCAAAGTGATGACGAACTACGTTACGTCATTTTTCTAACGAACTTCTTTTTTTTACGAACTCAATCACTTAAGAGCTCAATTCTTTTATATTCTTAAAGTGCGGGACAATTTTGCGAATTTTCCTTTCGTTATACTTTAGCCGTGGTAGTACCACAAATTTTAAAATATGGTTTCATCTGTTAGCCAAAGCGGGACAATATCGGCCTCACTGACGGCGGGTTAGACTACCCGAAAGTGAGTCTGTCCCGCAAAACGCGTGACGTTCAACATACCTCAAACTTTAAATCGGTTAATACAACAATTAAAACGCACCTCCTTTTTTCCCCCTCCTGATTCCAAGAACTCTTTCAATAGTTTCACTGTGATCTTCCGGCTCAGGCTCAGCAGCTTCCTCGCCATCGCCTTCAACCTCCAAGAGGTCCGAGGAGTCTGTTTGTTCATCGCTCGCTTCTTTGTAACTAACGGCAGCCCCAGTCCGTCGTGTTGCTGTACGACTGAAATAATATGGATATGTTAAAACACAAATTTAAAAATAAATTATGTAATGATTAAGAAATAAAAATAAGTTGTTTTTTTTTTTGTTTATTTGACCTAAATATTAATAATCAGCCTGCCGCCTGCGTCTATCAAATATTACTAATAGGATGCTACTTGTCTATTATAAAGGTTCATTGAACTCTTTCAGTGCTGACATAAACCATGTTCAATGCGTGAAAGAAAAAATAGTGGTAGGTATAAACCTTTTTGTATTTATTTAATCAATATTCTTTTAGAGAGGAATTAATTAGCTACTATCATGCCGGCCTAATAGGAAAGACGTACTTTAGGATCTTTAAAAATACCTATTATGGATGGCGTTGGCAGTGTTACGCTACACAATTTATTTATCGTATATGTCTACAGTGTAGTAAACAACAGATTTACTATAATAATTTATAATGATAGTGACTATTAATTGCCGAAGCCTTTTTTTGAACGCAGTAAATTGCAGATGACTTTCCTAAAATAAATACCCCAGTTCAACCTTTCTTAAAATTTAATTACATGTTATAAGCAAAAAGAGTTTCGAATCCGATAAGTTTTTCCGTAAAACGCTAAACGCTTGCAACCAATAAAATTCCTCATAAATATATTGGTAATTAATACCAGTCAGGTTGAATTTTAAAACAAATAGAATATCGCAGTCGCAAACAGATATGTATACTACCAAATCTATAATGAACTAGCTGTTACCCGCAGCTTCGCCTGTTTTAACTAAGATTTACAACGGCATCGTCGCGGAATGATGATGAATGATATATCCTCGAAAAATGGGCTATCTAAAACCAAAAGAATGTTTCAAATCCGACCAGGTTACTGAGATCGCGTATAGCGCGTTCAAACATACCAACTCCTCACCTTTATTATTCATATATTAGTATAAGATGACGTAATAAAATCCGTAACTTCTAAAAACGTAACATGTCTCCGAAGAATACTATACTCATAACGATTCCATAGAAAATTATATAAAATATTATCTATTTAAACGTAACCAAACATTACTGAAGAACAATTAGATAAACCACGCGATGAAACGCTACACAAAGTAACGAACGAGCGACTTCTCATACAAAGGTCACGACTCGCGACACAGACACGAGCTACGATATCAAAATGGCGGCCATGAAAACAAAATGGCGTCTAACAGGTTAAAATTAAAATCAATTAAGTACATACTTTTATTTATCAGATATCCAACGTTAAGATATAAAAAAATATATAGATGAAGAATAATGTTCATAATTTTTTTTATATAATATAATCAGCATTGTTCTCTTATTTTATATTAAATCATAAAGACATTAAAATTGGTCAGGGTGACGTCATAAAGCTACTGTTACCGCGACAAACGCCGTTGTGACGTCAAGATTCTAGAAGCAAATCTTATTAATAGATAGAAACAATTTTGGGTATAATTTTATAAATAGGAGATGGAGCCCAATTAAATATTTACTGGCATATTCATTAAATTATATATTCTTAAAGTTAATATACCTAGAAAATATAACTAAATATGTGAAAATTTAAAGCATCTACCTGTTGACGTCATGTTCGGGCAAAAAAAACCACTTTGTAATATTACATCAAATATGATTTTATTTAACCCCCCTTTAATTATATTTTTATTATGTTGTTATAGCGACAACTGCAGAAATGCATAATAAGTAAAAACTGCAATAGTTTATCACGGTTTATAAGATACACCCTTGAGTCTGGTGACAGACGAAGAGACAGACAGACAGGCGGATAAGCTGGCGCGTGGATGAATAGACGGGTGGACGTACGAATTTAAACGAGCGGGCGGACGGATAAACGAGCAGGCGGGCAGATAGACGAGCGAGCGAACGAACGGACGGACGGGAGGCCGGACTGAAAGACGGGCGGAATGTCTGATTGATAAACAGACGAACCGACGGACGGACAGATTGTAGTCTTAGTAATGGGGTTCCCCTTTAATAACTGGTTCGAATGAGTGGAAAGATGAGATGAATACTGAGGGCGTTTGCATTCAATTTGCACTGTCTGCTACATGGAGATCGAGACAGAGGGTAAGTAGACTTTCAAGTAGAAGTTACAACTTCTTATCGTTTGTTGTTTCAGCGTAAGCAATCGTCGTCTTATCAAGACCATACCCACAAGTACTTGGACTAGGCAATGAGCGACAATGTTCTGGCCATTGTCGCTCATTGCCTAGTCCAAGTACTTGTTGGCTTTACAGAAATTCGATGTTGCCCAGAAATGTGTGTACAGTCAAATTTTGTCTTTATTAACATAGTAAAAAACCGCACAGACATTACATGAACACTTTATAGCCAACCCAGTGCAGTATTTAACCTACTGCACTTCTTTATGGTCCTTTGAATTGTCTACTTGTATTTTATTAGCATGTAAAGAACATCACTGAAAAAATTCTCTCAATTTTCTTTCAAAACTCAAAAAAGTCGTGTAAAAAGTCACAACATAATAAAGAAAGAATTAATAAATGCTCATTAAATAATAAAAATAATGCTAATATATATTTTTTTGCTTTACACAAATTTTTGATATTATATGCATGCAATTAGAGGATAAAGTGATGCCATTATAAATTATTGTCAATAACTTGTGCTGATTTTGATAATGTTTAGAAACTAAAATAAAAAAAAATACATAGTAGCACAAAAGTTAATAAAAGATGTTCATAGCAATAATCACAATAATTGTTGATAACAAATTTGTAAAAATAAAAGCAATGTGATTTCAAACCTCTACATTACCTCCTGGTTTCTTCATCAGAAGCTTCTGAACTTTCATCTTCCTCACTGGTAAACTGTCTTCTCCTTGACGGTTTCTTTTTTCTTAAGGGTATGCTTCTTTGGCCAGGTCTCTTTGAAGGTGGGGGTGGGGAGCCTTTATCAGCACTATCACTGTCTGAGGTATCCGAGTTCCATGAATCACTTTATAAAAAAGAAGTTAGTATAATTATGGTTTATTTAATGCTTAATGTGAAAATATTTTTAAAAAAAGTTACCTCTTTTTTCTACTTTTTCTATCACTACTTCTGCCCTTTTCACTTGAATCACTGTCAGCTATTTTTAACCTATCAGGTTCTTTTCTAGATCTACCTGACCTTCTTATACCATAAATGTCAGGGTTATCTTCCCATAGTTCAGACTGAACTTTGCCATGGCTATTTTTTGACTTATGCTTGTTAATTGTGTCATCAGAAGAGTCTTTGTCTGTGTGATGATCCGATTTTGATGAGTTAGCATTGCTATGTTTTGGTGAAGACTTTGTATCATCACTCAGATGTGATCTATCAGCATTTGAAGACTTCTCTGAACCTGATCTGCCTGCAGACACAGATCCCGAGGAACTTGATCCGCTATCACTGTTCAATAAATCATAAATATTTATCCAAGTATTTAAAAACAGGAGTTAATTTAGTTAAAAAAAACTAATACTAAATACATACCTTTCACTTCCGGAACCACTAGAATCACTTTTCTCCCCCTTGTCACTCATAGACTCACTACCAGATTCATGCATGGAACCCTTCTAAAAACAAATACAACAAATAGAATTTTCATAAAAGAATTTTAAGGATTTTTAGCAGATTTCTTTCATAAACATGATGATGATTGGATGTATAATTATATGACATATTTATTTTAAACAATTTGTTTTATTTTTGGATGTATAGAAAGTAAAATTTAGTTATTTAATTCACAGACAACTAAAAATTAATTAATGATTTACTTGAATAACATGTTACATGGAAGTTGGAATATACAATAAAAAAATGTATATTTAAAATGAATAACAAATATTTCTTGTCCAAAATTTCATTGGTTTTTATCAAAATCTTGACATATCCACAAAAGAAAGGATGTGTATGATAGACAAAATTACCTAACCTCAAAGTCACTTTTGTTTGTTGGCATAATATATACAAAGTTAAGGTCTAAATCAATCTAAATAATAGTTTTGGAAATAAGAAATTTACTAACATGTTTCTTGCCTAAAGTATATACATTTTGGTAGAAATATCATAGAAATCAATACAGCATAACAATAAAGGATTGTACTACATGGACACATCTTTTCAAGACCTATTTTCAAAGCGAAATTGCAAAAATGGGTCCATTTCCAAAATCATTTTCACTGGTCTCTATAGAAAGATTACGTAACAAAGATACACTGAGAACAATTTTTTTCGTGGAACAAATAATTTTTAATACATAAAATCACCAAAAACTATTGTAAACAATCAGGGAATACTATTTATTCACTATTACGTCTCCAAATTTTACTCTTTTCCAGGGCCACACCCAACACTTCTGGAAGGTTCTAAAATAGTTGAAGCACAAAAATAGCTTTATAATAAAAATATTTACACCAAAACAATTTAAAAAAGGCTTTAAAATACTTACCATGAGCATTTTGAAGAATTTCCAATGATTACGGTTATTTTAAGTAATTACAGATATAAACTATTAGAATGTTATTAATTCATTTAAAATATAAATTACAAACACATTTACATACATTTTTTGGCATAATATTATGAGAAACTAATAAAATTGAAAATTAAATTTTTCAGCAAAATCTTGTCAAGCGACGCCATTTTGTCGTCGCGTGAATTCTGGTGACGACGAAAACGAAAAATCAGTAAATTTGGAACAGAATATTGAAAAAAACAAGGTAAAATGTAAATACAAATGCTAAAAAACTGAAATTGAAACTTTAGAGGCGTCGGAAATACTTCGTTATATACTAAAATTAACACGAGCACCGCGCACTACCAGCGAAACTCGAACGCTACAGCCATATTGCCATTGCAATTTGCAAGCACTGATAAAAAAATGTTACTAGCTATGAAATTTCGAAAAAGACGCAACATCCGCTAATTTGAACTCACAGTCACGGTTGTTTTATAAAATAATTTATCGAGCCTTCGCTATCCAGTAAACATATTGTATAAAATATAGTAAACACATAACTATTTTTGATATTTTGCAGTTTTTTGATGATTATTTAAATAAAATATCATTATAAGCTCGTTGCAACTCTAATAGTTTTCTCAATTATAGATATTAACTTGCGTCGATGACGCACAATACCGACACCAGCAACCGAATGGTCTAAGAAGTCGTAAGCCACACAGCAGTAAGATCTCAATTTTCCAATATAAAGCGATAATACGATTCAGTGCCGCATAATGCCAAATTGTGTTAAATACTAATAGTTTTCAAGTGCACCAGCAGAGTGCGTTATATAAATTCCTATCAACTGAGTTAATCAAGCTGCTCCAAACTCAAACCCAATGCTACTTGCATTCTCTTCGAACCCCACAAATTCAATACAATCCGCCCTTGGGTGATACGAAAGCTTTTTTTTCCATAACAATTAACAATATGGCTACTAATATTAATTAAATACTATTTTGATTAATGGTAACTTAAAAAAATACTTTCAAAATTATGCGTTCATCACACGAAGTCCTCCTCAATACTGCAGTTTGCAAGTTTTGGAAAGTAATTAAAAATATGTTTTAGGTCTTAAATTAGCCAAAATATGAATATTTCGTTTCAAAAAACCAGTGGATTCAGTGTTATTTTTACATTTTTTTAAACTTTTTGGCATTTCCGCTTTAAAACGCGGCGACCTAGGGCGTTTTCCAATTACAGCACAAACGCGCATTGTGCGGCACAATGCTCAAAGTTGGTGTTCCAGACTGTTCCAATTACAACATCGCATCGCATTTTTGAGCTCTCTTAAAAGTAGTGCTTTCGCGAAATGCGTGCGATTGGCCAACTGTGACAAAAAATTAACAAGTGATTGTTCTTTAAGTTGTTCATTTATCGAAATGTTTTATTTAAATACTATCGTTAATAATATTATTTATTGTTAAATAATATACGCGTACATGCACAAAAATATTAATATAATGTTTCAAGTTCAGCTACAAAGAAGGGTATTGGTAATCTTACTAATATAAAAAACGTGAAAGTTTGTAAGTATGGATGTTTATTACTCTTTCTCATAAAAACTCTGATGAAAAGAATGGATTCTATTGAAACTTTACAATAATAAAGCTTATATACACCAAAACGATACTGTATATAAGCTATGATTTATGCCTGCACTCCCACGGAAATATGAAGTATGCGGCTGAAACCGGGGGGCGCTGCTAGTATATTATATAGTGTAAATACTTAAAAGTCCAAAATGTAATTGGTAAACACACACTAGTGTGTCAGGGTAGAATAAAAAATATTCATAAAAGTTAGCAATAACCTCATTAATCGAAATAAAGTGGTATATATAATAATTGGTTGAAAGCTATTTACGGTTATTTTGAGTTATTTGGATTTTGATTATTTCATTAACATTTTTTGTTTAGAGTAATTTTTTTAATGAGTTCTTAAACAATTATATACCTTTCAATTAAATTATCTCTTTATTTCTCTATTGCATATCATCTAATACGTACGTATTTTAAGAATTCATATTTTGGACTTTTAAGTTTTTATACTATATAATATACTAGCAGCGCCCCGCGGTTTCACCCGCATACTTCATATTTCCGTGGGAGTAGTGGGAGTGGCAGGCATAAATCATAGCTTATATATATCGTTTTGGTATATATAAGCTATATTATTGTAAAGTTTCAATAGAATTCATTGTTTTCATCAAAGTTTTTACGAGAAAGTGTAATAAACATCCATACTTACAAACTTTCACGTTTTTAATATTAGTAAGATTACCAAAACCCTTCTTTGTAGATGAACTTGAAACATTATATTAATATTTTTGTGCACGTACGCGTATATTTTTTAACAATAAATAATATTATTAACGATAGTATTTAAATAAAACATTTCGATAAATGAACAACTTAAGGAAAAAACACTTGTTAATTTTTTGTCACAGTTGGCCAATTGCACGCATTTCGGGAAAGCACTACTTTTAAGAGAGCTCAAAAATGCGATGCGATGCGATGCTGTATGCTGCTGTATTGGAACACCAACTTTGAGCATTGTGCCGCACAATGCGCGTTTGTGCTGTAATTGGAAAACGCCCCTAATAATACCGGAACCACACGTCTGTGGCTTGCCGCAAACTCCAAACCTCTACAAGTCACAAACATGTGGACGCCATCCATCCATCAAAAGTTAGGTTAGGTCCTCTATATTTAAAAAAAATTAATTTTGCCAAAAAATGGCATCTTGGCATCTCATTTAAACGAAACTGATTCATCTTTAATATTCTTGCATTCTTTATCGTAAGGTCAGTGTTGGTCTATAGTTTTTTAAATTTTTCCTCTTATAATATTATACATTTG
The DNA here is from genome assembly GCA_905333005.2 of Lycaena phlaeas. NCBI lineage: Eukaryota > Metazoa > Arthropoda > Insecta > Lepidoptera > Lycaenidae > Lycaena > Lycaena phlaeas. The sequence continues at coordinate 11,218,120 of HG995171.1, read as the reverse complement.
ATTATTATTATTAATAAAAAATATAAATCTCAACAAATCTTATATAGAGTCATCGCCACTTTAGAAGTCCGATAGACGCGGCGCTGCGATCTCATAGCTCAATGTTGTCAATTTCTATTGTAATGATTTCCACCAAGTCTAGTACATTAAAAAATTTAAATAATTATTGGGCCTATGGTCAGTAGTGCATTGATAAAGACTGATGATGATAATAATGACAAAAATAATTATAGCAGCAAAATAAAAATCTCCCTACCGTATTTTAGTACAATAAAACATTTTTTTTTAAATATTTCCTTGTATTTTTTACGTCTAACCGATTAGTACAATTCATCTAAAACAAGCTTCTTCGATTGTGTTCGGCTTTTGCCAGGGCCGTGTTACTTCTTTTGTTATTCAACCTTTTTTACAGAAACACCTAAAAATATAATTCATCTAAGCAAGGTTTTAATTCTTTTACTAAGCAAGGTTTTAATATTTTAACCATAAATTAGGCAAAAATGAGTGACTCTGGCATCTCTACAATTTACCTGTCATGGCTGTGACATTTATAAACATATTATTTAACGGGGTTAATTGTTGTTTATTTTTACTTTCTAATTCACAAAATTATTTCACTTTAACGATCATTATACGGCCTTAAATTTTTACACCTTACTTTATATTATATGCTCCATATTTCACGTAAAACTATTTAAAATATCACAACTTCTTACTCCAGACAGATGTCAAGATGTCAATCTTGTCAAATTTAGTTCAGGCATTAGGCGCCAATAATGAAGTCCTGCGGCCAAAGCCGGAACTAAATTTGACAAGCTTGACATCTTGAAATCTGTCTGCGGTGTGCAGTTGTGAGATTTTAAATTGCTTTACGTGAAATGTGGAGCGTTAAGGGATAAAAAGTTAAGGCCATATAATAATCCTTTAAGTGAAAGAAAATAATTTGGCCACAAACCCTTGCAAACCTACGCAAGCCAAGACAAAGTCTGTATCCACACGTTTGAATTTGTGAAGGCTTGCCAAACCTCGGCAAGCGTGCGGTTCCGGCTTTATACCGGATCCATGGACAAGTTAGGGTATGCGCGCACGGGCAACTTAGTTGCTCAGCGATTTATTTGTCTCTTTCGAAAAAATAATCGCCATGTCGCCGGGGTGCGCGCACGAGAACTACAGCAACCCAACTTTTTTCAGTATTTTCTAGACAGTCATCAACATGGATTTGGTCGAGACGGCTGTGGTCGTTGCACTCGCAATAAAAAACCGAAGAAAGCGTCGAAAAATAGAATATTGGGTGCATCCATTATGGAGCGATCGGCTGACTCTCGGGAAATTTCATACTATGTTTATAAAATTGAGAGCATACCCAAAAAAATTTTTTAGTTATTTTAGAATGAGTGTCGAAAGTTTCGATGAACTGTGCAGAATCTTACGACCTGGCCTCATTCATGAAGATACAAATATGAGATTAGCTGTCTCACCAGAGGAAAGACTGGCCGTCACGCTGAGGTATGCATGTTTGTTAATTAAATACGAGTTGCACGACTGATAGATAATGACCAAGAAAAACACGTACGACACGATTCCCTACTACGTTTCTATTAAACCCATACTACAGTTCTATTTATCCCAACTTTTTTTCTATTCACCCCGCAAATTCTATATACCCCGTTTCACCGGTATATTATTTGGACATATTCCACATATTGAAAATGTCATTTTATTTGTGTTTTATCGAATACCGAGCTCGGTCAAATAGCTAGTGATACTAAAAAAACAACAATTTATGAATCACATTCTTTTATTGTTTGGTACTAAATGATTAACAGTCTTTAACAAGTCTTAAAATGAATTTATTTTATTTGTAGCATACGTCATAAATTTCTGATTCATCGCTGTCATTAAAACTAGACAAGTATGATTGCAATGTCTCATTTATACTATTGTTGCTGTTTGGAGAAGAATTAGGAAGTGCAGGCCATGAGAAATGGTCTGCATTTTGGGGGATTTCAGTCGGCAGTGACATCAGTGAGCTGGAGGCAGGCAAACACGCTGGTGGGCTGGTTGCAGGTAGGGACTTCGGTGGGCTGGTGGCAAGCAAACTGGTGGTAGAAATTATTGGTAAAAATGTTTGGGGGCTGGTTGAAGGCAAGGACTGGGAGCTGGTAGAAGCTTTACGTGGCCGTATAATTGTGTATCTTGCGTCACTTATTTTGGGTTTCTGTGGGATTATTTTATATTTGATACCGGATGTACTTGGTTGGTTGTAGTTTAATGGTGATGATGATGTTTGGAGTCCTTTGTTCTTCTGTAGTGCTTTTTTGAAAATTTGCAATATCTCTATTTGTATATCTAACTGGCTGTCTTCTGGGACTTGTTTTAATAGAGGTACCAGAGAAAGGGCAAAATGTGTTTCCTTATCAGTAGATGGTGTCGATGTGTTGGCCTGTTTCTTCTCTTGTAAGATGTTCAAAAGCTTTTCTTCATAAGATTTTGGTTTTTCAGCAGTGGATTTTCTTATTCTTGGTCTTTTACTAATATTTTCTTCTCCACTAACGTTTTCTTTGTTGTCACTATCATCATCGCCGTCGGTAGCATTGGGTATATTTCCAGACGTTTCACGTGTCTCCATTGACGGTATTAAGAACAGCAGTTCATCAAAGTATTTGTACTTTCGTCGATTTTTGTTCGCTGCTTGACCAGACTTAGTTTGCTTCTGTTCCCGTAGCTCCCTTGAGAAACATGTTCGAATATTTTTCCATCGTTTTTGTACTAATTTACCTGAAAAAGAAAAAAATCTGTAGATATGTGAGAATTCGATAGTTGTCTAATTAGTCTATATCTTATTTTCAGATATCTTGCGACTGGTGCAAGCTTCTACAGTCTATCATTTGATTATCTACTGGGTGTTACTACAATAAGAGAAATAGTAAAATCGACGTGTACGCAAATTTGGATACGTATGCATCATTTTTATATGTCACAGAAGAGTGAAGAGGATTGGCTGATAATTGCAAGACAATTTTATGAAAGAACAGATTTTCCAAATATTATCGGGGCTATAGATGGAAAACATATTTGACTGATCCAGCCAACAGGGAGTGGCTCAGAATGCTTCAATTACAAAAAGTATTTCTCTATCGTTCTCATGGCCTGGGTTAATGCTGATTATAAATTTGTATACATTGACGTGGGTGCAAATGGAGCAGCCGGCGATGCCAGCGTATTTCAAAATTCAGAGATGGGGAAACGCTTACACCAAAATCTGTTAAATATACCAGATGACAAATCTTTGCCAAATGATGATAATGGAAAACCCATGACATTTTGTTTAGTGGCAGATGAAGCATTTGGATTGTCAAGAAATATTTTACGACCGTTTTCACGAAAGTCGCTGACTGTTATAAAGAAAATATATAACTATCGGCATAGTCGAGCACGACGTATGGTCGAATGCACGTTTGGAATACTCGCTAACAAGTGGAGAATATTTCATAGGCCACTTGATGTTAATCTTGAATTTTGTGACATAATAGTTAAGAGTGTCTGCGTTTTACATAATTACGTGCGTTGCAGAGATGGTATTCGATTTGCTGACACTGCTTATGATTGTCCACTGCAATCAATTTCTGCAAATCGGGCTGATATAAGGATTACAGCACCAAATATACGTAACTACTTGGCATCATATTTTACTTCCACACGAGGTTCTGTTCCTTGGCAATATAATAAAATATAGTGTCTATATTGTTTATGCGTAGATTTAAATTAATAAATAATTATTACAAAATATATTGTTATTTTAAACTTACCAGCCTCTGTTTTTTCCTTTGCTGACAGCTGACCCCAAACCTGGAAAAGCTGCTGGCAAACTTCCTCCCAGCCTTTTGATTTGGCATTTACGTCTGAGTATTCTTTTAATTTTTTATCATACAGTAATGGTCTGCTTTCTACTTCTTCAATTAGTCTACTATTATCGATATCTTCTTCGACCGGCATTTTACTTGGCATCTCGATCATAGAATGCGCGCGCGTATCCGTCCGTACACTGCAAGTACACACAAACTCACGCCGTGGTGGTCGAGTGGCAACTGGCCGGTCGGAGACTTTTTTGTTGCCCGTGCGCGCACTTGCATAGAAACCAATAGGGAAGGTGACAGTTGCGTCGCGGGCTTGTCTCCGACCCCGCGGACAATATAGTTGCTCACAGTTGCGTCGCTACGTGCGCGCACTTTCATACTAGCTCCTAGACTTGATCAAGAGACAAATAAATCGCCGAGCAACTAAGTTGCCCGTGCAAGCATACCCTTAAGGACAAGACAACTATATAATATATTATACTCTTTGCGTTTGTGGCTTGCCGCAAACTCCAATACTCCACAAGTCACAAGCATGTGGAAGCATCCCAAGCGCTTGCGGCAAATTCTCTTTTGTTCCTTTTGACTTGTGCACAATACCGATACTCGTCGGATCGGCCACAAACCCTTGCAAACCTACGCAAAAAAGAGAGTTTGCCGCAAGCGCTTGCGATGTGTCCACATGCTTGTGACTTGTGTAGTTTTGGGGCTTGCGGCAAGCCACAAACGTGTGGATCCGATATTAGAGAGAGAAGATATATTTAAAAAAAAACTTATTTACACTATGGGTATTCCGTATTGCATGAAATTTGTCAGATTGGAATTTTTGGAAACAGAATTTAGAAATAATTATATAGTATTGTATATCTAAGTCGTGGAAATAAGTAATATTATTCATTACATTAATTATTTACAATATCTTTATTATAATTGTGGACTGCCGGCGGTGGTTAAATCATGTTATTTATTATTTTTAGGTCGCAATTCGCACTTCGCGGTGATCACAAATTTGATACTTGATTGTTAATATAATGGCAAAACGAAAAGCCACCGTAGCTTTTGATGAAAGAGATCAGCCCTCGGTTGCGAAGGAGGGTAAAAAGCATTCTTTAGATTCTGATGAAGAGGATAGTGCAGCAGAGGAAGAGAAACAAAACGTTCTTAATGCTGATGATATAGAAGGTGAAGAAGATGGAACTGGTGGTATGGAAGGTGAAGTAAGTTTCACTAAGATTTTCCTTTTACAATTTAGTATCGACTAATGCTACGTATTTAAAATTGTATGCAAAACAATTTTAGAACTTACCAAGAAGTTCTCATTAGTTGCACTCAAAAGTTCATTGATATTCTGTTGACCATGGATAGGCTAATTAGACTTCATATCAGATACAAAATAATATATAGTAATTGTAGCTCTATAGGAAATGCCTTTATAATTACAAAATATATGTCTTTATGTTTATATTTCAAAATCATTACTTACTATAAAATAATATTGTAAAAGGCTAGTGCCTGAGCTAGGCTAGGGGCAGTGACGTAGCTTGTCCTAGCAGGGTCCCATATCAACATGTCATGCAAATTTTTGAAATGGGACACTGGATAGTCTTAAGCCTGTTGCTTCAAGTCAAAATGACCCCTGTAACCTAGAAGCCCTATATGATTGATACAGAGATAGAGCTACATGGTGTTAATGTGTAATAATAATATATATATATATTTTTGCAGATAACAATAACTCCTTTCAATATGAAGGAGGAACTTGAAGAAGGTCATTTTGATACTCAAGGTCATTATCACTGGAAAAAGGAGAAAGAGATAAGAGATGGTTGGTTAGATAATATAGACTGGGTGAAAGTGAAAGGTCGTCCTGAAGATAAATACAAGATTCACAAAGATGATGACAAATCTAATCCTTTTGATGATTCCGATAGTGAAGAAGAGGAACCAGAGAAATTTGATTTGATGGCTAATTACAAAGAAATTGTAAGTCACATGAAACCAAAAGAAACAATTGCAAAAACTCTGCAACGTCTTGGTATGCATTATTAAATTATTCATTATTTTGATTGCTTTTTCTGTACCTCTCCGTCATCCCAATGTATAATTTAAAATACAATAGAACCTCGATAACGCAAACCTCGACAACTTGGAAACCTCTATAACTTCAAAAAATAATACGTTCCCTTCCCTTATAACTTAAAATATTTTGTGTTTCCCTTGGACTTTAACTTATGAGGTTCTAATGTATTTTAAAAGGTACACTGAGTTTGTTTTGCTGGTTCTTCTCAGAGAGCTTGCTTTGGAACCGGTGGTAGACTCAATTGACTTTCAAAAAGATACTTTGGTGGTACTATTTTAAATTTAAAAAAAATGGACTTTGACATTAAGGTATTTGCTATTTGCAGGATACCATTGTAAATTAAAGACCTAATGATTTTTTTAGGTCTAACCTCATTCAATATGCAATAAATATTTCAATACTACTATAAATAATATATTTTTTATTCCAAATATAAATAATATTATGTAATAATGCAGAAGGACAATACAATTTCACAAACACACATTATTATTGGCTGGTATATTGTAACACATAGAAAAACAGCTTTATAATATAAATTAGTGTAAAAAAGTGCAATTTAAAATACATGTGTTTTTATTTTAGGAGCAAAGTCAAAAATTTCAAGCACGGAAAGGTGGAAAAGGAAAAAAGCTGGCATTGTGGATGAGGACAGCAAAATTGTTACCAGAGTAACTGAGCTTGCTAATCAAATATTAACTAAATTGGGTAATATGGATGTATATCAAGAAACTTTTGAAAAAATCACTAGTCTTATAAACAAAAACACAAAAGGAGCTGCTGAGTTGGATATGTATGCAGATGATTTTGATGAAAAAGAAAAATTAAGCTTTAATAAAACTGACACAGAAACTGCTCAAACCAGCAATGACTATGAAAAACCGAAAGAAGTTCAATGGGAATTCAAGTGGAATCAGAATAGTGATGAAATATCAGGACCACACTCGACACAACAGATGCATAAGTGGTCAAATGATGGGTACTTTAAAACAGGTGTGTGGGTCAGAAAACATGGTGAAGACAGTCAGTTTTATAATTCAGCCAGAATTGACTTTGAATTGTATATTTAGAAATAATTATATAATTTTGTCAGAAAACTGGGTTTACATTTTAATCTTATGGGTTCTATATTATATCATATGTAAAAATGAAACAGAGTTGTGTGTGTTACACTAATTATAACTCAAGATCAGCGGAACAGATTTTTATATTTTTTGAATTAGTCTCTGTCCCGATAGTAAAAAAAAAAAAAAATGTGTCTGATTATTTACATTTTTTCTCTCATATATTTAATGTTTATGAATTTCTTCTGTGAATTCAACGCCATCTGTGACCGAGTTTATATATTTTTTTAATATTTTATAAACGTTTTTATATAGGTATTTATAATTAAAGTCCGTGCTTCAATGCTTATAGCTCAGTATCGGCTGGACACATTTTTTAATTTTTAATTTCTTAGGTTTGTGAAGAGAAGAAGAACTATTTAAAAAATGTAATTTTTCTATCCTTTGTGAGTTGTCATTCACCCAGTGAGTCCAGATATTGTTTTCTGTCATCATTGTCAGCAAATATTTGACTTTTTCTGAACGTGAGAACTCTTATTACAGTTTCATACTTCAGAAGTTAGGCAAAGCGCGTCCCTCCTAACGAAAAAAATCAGTACAGTATTCAATCAGCAATCATTGTTTAACTTCCTAAAATTATTATAAGATCATGTTGAATTAAATAACGGTGCCAAATAGATAGTGGGGCCATAGGCAAATGGAGAAGACGGGTCTGATTAATACTACTGTATATCACGACGATACAGTAAGGAACACAATAGCGTTTTCCGTTTGTTTGTTTGAGCGCGCTAATCTCGGGAACTCCTGGTCGGATGTGAGGATTCCTCCAGTGTTAGCTAGCACATTTATCAAAGAAGGCTGTAGGCTATATTATGTAATCCCGCTAAGATGCCGTTGTAAATACCAGTTAACGCAGGCAAAGCTGCTGGCAACAGATGTTATGCATATAAACTTACAACCCTCAAAAATTTAAATCATTTTTTTTTATTTGTTTTCTAAAATAATAATATTACTGTCTGTGAAAAATGTTAGTAAGGATTTTTAAATCACACACACACTGAAAACACACCACAGAGTAAGTATTAGTTACTTCGTAAAATATTCATGTATCATACATACAATGTGTGTGTTCAAGTTCCAAATCAATATAGATATAAGGAGTCCCAAAGATATGGGCTTTTTCGTAGTATTCACGTACATAATAATGAACCCAGAAGAGCTAAGATCACCTCAAACGAGTGGATAGAGAGTTTGTCTTGGCTTGCGAAGGTTTGCAAGGGTTTCTGGCCGATCCGACGAGTGTTGGTATTGTGCACAAATCAAAGGGAATTTACCGCAAGCGCTTGCGACGCGTCCACATGTTTGTGCCTTGTAGAGGTTTGGAGTTTGCGGCAAGTCCCAAACGTATGGATCCAGTATAAGTTATAAACCCATATTTAAAAATGAAGGTGGCAACACTGCCATCAGCTGCCATCTGCCAAGTGCCAACTGCCAAATGTCACGCCAAGTGTCAATAAGAGCTGGCAAATGAATAGCGATTATATTTTGGAAATAATAATTTAATATGTTAATAAATAATATAACAGTTGAGATATTAATAATGTAAATAAAAAAAAAGCTTAACCTATGATGGTTTATATAAACACTGAGGTTCAAAGGTATCCAATGAGAAATTATCTAAAGCATTTTTTTTACCAAGTAGTTAAGTAGGAGCCATAAGTATTTCAATAAGTAATTTGTTAAAGAGTAAATTTATAGTAAAGTAAATTAAAGTATCAATCCACTTGTTATGTCCCACTGCTAGGTACAGGTCCACTCCTCGAAAATTAAACGATTAGGGTAATAGGGCCTAGGGTCGGTGGGGAACTTCACATACTTTCAAATACTTTCAATCTCATCAGGCATGCACGTTTTCTCACGATATTGAATACACGAAATAAAAATGAATTTACCTTTTTTGTCCATAGATGTAATATCAATATTGGTAATTTATTAATATTGAAAATTTACTAATATTTGTACTTAAATAATTTAATGAATGAAAAATGAAATTATTTATCAATATTAGTAAATGTGTGCATTATGTGATTTTTTTAAATAAATCTAATCATACTTTTTTGTTTCAGGTGAAAAATTGATGAATCATGAAAAAGTACATATACATGTAGCTTATTAAAGTTTGTGGTTGCCATAGTTAAAAACTAAAGCAATAAACATGTTAGAGAACTTACCAGAAGATATAATCATTATAATTTTGAAGAAATTAGACTTCAACTCTTTGGTGGTGTTGTCAGAAGTGTCTAAATGTTTGAAAAACATTATAACGGTGTATAAAGTAGTGAAAGAATGTGATATATCTCTTAGTAAAATGGCAACCATACAGACTTTAAGATCACATTTGTTTAAGGACATAGCTCATAACTTATATAAGCTTAATTTATGTGCTGTTACTGACCTATGTAAGTCAGCATTAATGCCAATAATGACAAAATTAAAAAACTTGGATACACTAGATATATCTTATACAAATATTGATATACTTGATTTCTTGGATATACATAAAATTTGTCCAACTATAAAGAAAATAACTATAAATTTTACATTTGGTAAGAAATGTTCAAGTAAAGTAGCTAAAGGGACTCTAATCCAATGTCAAAATGTATTCAAACATTTAGATTGTGTACATTTTATAGGGAGTGCATTTAACTTGATGTATTCGAAAATTACTTTATTTATTCTATCATTGGCTAATTTAAACATTTTACAATATACAATTGTAGAAGAGGATATGATTGTATATAGGAATGTGGATTGTGAGGATGTATTAAATTTCAATGAAATGTATGTCAGTGTCCCGTTTGTGCAAAGATATGGTAATATTAAAACATTGATACCATTTCATAATTTAGATTTCCAAAACTATGAATATCTCATCATCAAGTCAAATATTGGTGCGTGTGAAATATATGCATCACAAATATTTAATAAGTTTATTTATGACAGATTTAGTTTAAATGTATGCCAATCAATAGATATTGGTATTTTTGGAAATGTATGCATTATGCTATGGAAGAAGGATTCACAAGAATTTGATGATAATTTTTTTAATACACTTTATAAAAAGATAAAACAATATTTTATTTGCTATTTTGATGATGAAAATGCTATTAATATAAAATATGACAGATTTTATACAAAACCTAGTCAAAAAGAAAGTTCAGATTGTAAAGATTCTCACATTCAAGTAAATTTTAAAAAGAGAAGAGTTGCACACCCTAATCATATATTGAATTATGATTTGGAGTTCAGAGAAAAACATGAATTAGAATTAAGTTTGATTTTTACTGAGAACATAAAGTCTGCAATCACATTACCCTCTAAATGTGAATATTTACAAAAAATAACTTACTTAAATTTAACTGGTTCAGTGAAATATTGTGCAAATTTCTTTAATATGTTATTTAGATCTTGTTCCAAGTTAGTTACACTGAACATAGAAGATAATACTTTAAGTATGAGTACTGTGTCCAGATCGATACCACTAAGTCATTCCATCAAGAATCTCCGTTTAGTTGGAAAAAGGATAGATTTTAATAGCATATTGACATCATTGAGTCAATGTTCAACCCTAGAAAATGTACATATTGGTGATAACAGCATTGATTGTTCAAATATTTTCGACCCCACAACTATGTTACAAAATTGCGAAAATCTATATTGTGTACACATATACAAGTTGTGTATTCCGGAAAGTAAACTATCGAAACAATTGAAAATAATAGACAATGCTAAAGCAAGATGTCAAAAAGTACATGTAAATTTTAAAGTTTTAAAATCTGAAAAGGACCTAGCGCATGTATCGAATCCATACATTGATGTGTTTAGGTTGTGTCAAATAAAACCCATAAAAATATTTTATCAAAGTTTTTTATATTTTATATGTTTGTTATGATTTTGCTTTTGAACTCAGTATCGTAATGGAGAGCGAGAGTATTCCCAGGACTGCACTGCCTCCACAAGCATATGTTAAGACTCCCCTATAATATTGCGGGCAATCTAAGGCGTCGTCACATTTACTGAAAAGAAAGCTATATTTAAAATCATGCTCTCTTTATAATGAAACAACTTTTAAGGATTTTATTTCGTTTATTAAGTTTTTAAATGTTCGACGTTTCAGATACTTTGCAGCAACCATAGTAATGGAAGGAGTGATAACATCCGTAAAAGTTGTTTCAGTGTAATGAGCGAAATTCCAGTAAAAATAAGAATCATGTTGAATGACAGAATTTTAAAAATTTCCGCGAATCCATGACAATAATCATTACTCATAAATAAGTTAAGATTGTCCCTTTAACTAATGAGAGGATGCTCTTAATTTTTCCATCAACAGATTTGCTGTGTTTTGGCAAGAAGCGCAGGACAGACAAGTGTTGTTACTAACACTGTCTTACCGTCTTTGTCTTGCTATATGTTGCACCTGGATGTGTTGTCAGTTGTCTCACTTCCGCCCGCTTTACAGTCTCATAGCTGTACCAATAAAGTGATCGCTGAGGGACTAAACAAAGTTTTATGTAATACTTACTAATTTTCTATGGCAACGACTGCAATGCCCGTAACAAGTTTGTCAGCAAAGGTTACAATGGAGTATATTAAAGCGCCCTGGTGGGAATGAGGCCCTATGAGATCGGCGGTGACGCACAGACTTGATACGAGCGTGATTGAGCTTCCAGCACCTGAAAAGTAAAACTTAAGTTACAACTTCTAAGTGAAATAGGTAATAGACCAAAACTTTTTTTTTGAGATCTATTGAACTTGTCAGCCACCATGGATAAGGCTAAATCAACGTTATCTATGACCGTCATCACATAAATCGTAAAAGTAGTTTCGGGAAAAAAAAAAAGTATCAACCCTTTATGTCCCACTGCTGGGTATGGGTCTCCTCCTCAAAATCATGCGAGGTGGGTAATGGACCATAGTTCACCGCTGCGCTGGCCCAGTGTGGATTGGTGAACTTCAAATACTTTTAATCTCATCAGGCATGCAGGTTTCTTGACAATGTTTTCCTTCACCAGTGAACGAGCGATGGTCTCGTGTTTAGGGTGCATTTAGAAATTTAGAAAAACCTATTTCAAAGCACACACGGGGGGTCAGGATCGAACCCGGAATATCTCGCATAAGAGGCCGAGTCCACCTACCATGGACCATCGTCGCCTAGTTTCGGGTGTTTTCGATAATTCCGAAACGGACGGTCCGCTGACGACAATAATTATATATTCAATTACAACCCTCAATTCGAGCTTTACCACTGCAAAGCTATCTACTGATAAGTACTAAAAATCTTCAGTTAGTTCCGACTTTGTGACGGTGCGATAACAACAATTTTTCTAAAAATGGGTCATGTTTCCCGTTCGGCAGGCTATAAGACACAAGATAAGTAGTAAATATTCCTACCTATTAATGTTGCCACCAAGTATATTTGTACTACATTTGCGTCAGGGTTTATGGCCAGCGCAATCCAAAGGCAGCTTATTAAGCTCAGAAAACTTCCAATGAAATATGCAACCTATGGAAAAAAGGATTAGGTAAATCATGATGAATGATGAAAAAATTTGGATTAAAAATAAGAATGTACTCTAATTTCGGGCTTTCATGCGGTTTCAAGTTTATTATTTTGTAATAAATAAGTAGATTACATGATGATCATCACATCATTCTAAAATATATTTTTATAAGATTTTAAAATCGACAGCAACAAATGCTAATTTAGTTTTATCTATTTTATTTTCATACGCGTAATCTAAATATAACTATAAAGTTAAAAGTGATAGTATACATTTGAAATTGTATTTTACGGGAATTTCATTCGGGTCCAGCACGAACCGATTGAAATTTCATATTGAATTCATTCTAAGTTGTAAGTTTTCACTTCTATTGGCAGTTGTCTATTGTTTTTGCTGGTATATAACTCACGTGATGTCCAAGTTTATTGATCTTGCTTTTCAAAAGAAAAGAAAAGAACAGTGAGGAGATATACAGTGCCAGAGGTACACTGGCAACCAGCTCTGAGCCTTCTGTTGGATTGACAGCGAGACGTTCTTCGAGAAATAGCGGCACGTATACCAAACTGAGCGCCCAGTACAATCGGGAGAAAACATATCTGAAAGCAAGTAAAAAGTTTAACATCGAAGGCCGCATAGCGAAAAACATATTAATCTATATTTTTAAATTCCCCATATTTTTGAATTCCTTTAAATTGACACCTCATTTCACAAGATCGGAGAAGTGGTTAAGATAAGGAATGTAAGGTAGAAACCTTTTTAAGTAAACAAATTACAAGGAACAATTTGAATTTAGGGACAAAATACAACGGGACAGATTACCAAAAACGGGAGGTCGGAGGTTCCGACATTTTGGAATCGGAGTGAAAGCCCCATTACACGGTACGCCTCTAGTATCTATTCTAATTTAAAAGACATTATTACACGTTAAATTAAAGGCATTCAATAAGTTTAATACTTACAACAAACTTGTTTGATACAATAGTGGCATTTGTAAAAAATGCATAATTTTAGATTTCGTTGTAACCTTTAGTGGTTGACTTTCTCCCTTTTCAACAGCGTGGCCATTTTGTTTTGAGTATTTCACCTCTTTTATAGGGTTCAATTTGAAAAATATGTGGAATATTATAAAGGATACAATACCGATTCCTGAAATTATAAGCGATACATCCTGAAACAGACATTATTCCAGTTTGAACGTATATTAACTTAAGTAAATTCACAAAAGAATTGTGAATTTCAATCATTCTTTAATCCACTAAAACACACATCGCCGTAAAGTAACAGTTAAGCTGTCGCGTTTTGTGCGGTTTGTGGGGGATAGGCAGTGACGGATTTAGGCCTGATGCCGCCATAGGCCCTGTTTATGGCGCCTCTCCGGCGCCCGGTAGAATATCATTCGGTAAAGGCTATAATTATTAATCTTTTAAAAAAATTAAATCTTTCTCATAGACGGTAAATAAAAAACTTGAATTAATATAAATATTCTATGGAAAATTCTTTACAAAAATTAATCAAAACTCATTTTCAAATGACTGTCTTTCCTTTTTTCGCCTCTGAAATTATGGAATTTTAAAAATTTTGCCGCCCCTCAAATCATGCCGCCCTAGGCCCGTGCCTCACGGGCCTAGGCGTAAATCTAGCACTGGGGATAGGGAAAAGGAGGGCAACACATCTGCATAATCTCTGGTTATGTGGATGTTAATAGGCGTCGATGGTGGCAGGGCTACGACCGTTCGTTTGCTCTTGTCTGCTATAATTAGATTTACGGACATACCCGGTTTGATGATGAATATTTTTATAGCTTAAGTTGCTGCCAGTCAAAGTCCCGTCAAAATCAGTCCAGCCATTTCAGAGATTAGCCGGAACAAACAGATAGACAGACAAAAATTGTAATAAAATGTTATTTTGGTATATGTACCGTATAAGTATTCAAATGCATGAAGTAAAAAGCGGTTATTTTATTATTATAAACAGACACTTCAATTTTATTTATTTGTATACTTAGACGAATTAAAAAAAATCAATATAGATACTTAAATAAAATTATTGGCCAATTTTTTAAATTATATTTTTTTTAAATACCCTAAATTTGTAGTCATCGGCGGGTCCAATGAAAGTGCTGTAATTAGTTGCTCTCAATACAATCCACGTGATGAAGTAAACCGTCAGACTGGATATCACTGAAGCCATATACCTGTAAGGGGAAATATTCGGTCGTTACTACCAACTACCAACTACGTATGTATATGAGAATTATATCCATCTCCGTAGTTTTTTTCGTTTAGTTCGTACAGCGTATCTGACTATATACAAATTATTAAAACGATTGAAAGTGTTGTGTCAAAAAGGGCTTTCAATTAAATGCACATTAATATGATATTGAATAATTGAAAAGATTAGTTCCACTGAGTTTTCGCCGCTTTTTCTCAGTGGGCTTGCTTTGGAACCGGTGATAGACTCAATTGTCGTCCAAAAATATACTTTTGAATAAAAAAAATGACTTTGACTTTGACTAAGGTTCTTAAGACAAATCCAATTAAATAAGTATTTGTCATGAGCATCGATCATGCATTAAGCATGCATCAACTCGATCCTCCTTCCGGTGTCGGGTTATGAGTTATGGCTAACCCAGGATCGAACCTGGAACCTCTCGCATAATCCATCGTCGCTCAATTACATATTGTATGTAGGTATTGTTTATTCAATTCCAAATTGGTTTTTATTTTTGGTTTAAATCCTTTCTTATATTATGAGCAACGCGTTAAATAGTTCTACCCATATTTCAAACAAGTAAAACCAATTTAGAATTCAGGAATTACAAATCAAATCAAATCAAAAATATCTTTATTACGTAGGTACAACTTGTACACTTGAAATAATAATAATAATAATAACACCGACAAAAAAAAAATGTTTTTAAAATAATAAATTTTTAGTTTTTAAATATAATAATCCCGCTTCTATAAAACGTTGATTGTAAGAAGTGGGCACAAAAAATAAAGTCAATGTTAGTTTTTTGTTTTTGAGTATAATTTAATAATTTGAGTTACACTTATGATAGCTAGAATTGACCAGAATTGACTTAGTTTTGTTAAAAGTGTATAAAATCGACTTGAATCGAATATTGCTTGTATAAACTAACCTTATAGACGTCAACTCGGAGCGTACTTGTAGACTGTCTGTAATCGCGGGTATTATGGCGAGATGTGATATCTGTACGATGGCCCAGCCTATTTGGAAGAATATGATGAGCGTCGCGTAATACACCGGCATCCACCAGGTCAGGTAGTCGGTGCCACCCGCTGTACAGCCCCAACATCGGATGAACAACAGCGGGAATGTACAGGTCACAACCGCACATCCTGGTAAATGGATGAGGGTTTTTATTAAACTATGCTGAATATTATTATTTTATATAATGAGTGAAATTCGCGTAAACATAAGAAAACAATAAGCTGAATATTAATTCATACATTACTCATTTTGCGATGAGCATTAAAACCTCAGAGCAACTCGGTCCTCCGACACCGTGAGGAGAAAGGAGGTCCACATTGCTCTAAGATTAACGGCGGTTTTCAATATCCTATC
This sequence comes from Lycaena phlaeas, assembly GCA_905333005.2. Lineage (NCBI taxonomy): Eukaryota > Metazoa > Arthropoda > Insecta > Lepidoptera > Lycaenidae > Lycaena > Lycaena phlaeas. Next base: position 11,201,973 of record HG995171.1, on the reverse strand, counting down.
TATCTTAATATTTTCTTATCTATCTTGAAATTTTGACACACTTTCTTACAAAATCTGTCAAAATTTTAAGATCGATAAGAAAATTTTAAGAAAGATAGGAAATTGAAAGCCGCCGTAAAACGGATGATCCAACCTTAGATTAGTTCAAACGAATAATCTGAGTATACGTTGAATTCAATTCAAGTTCTTCAGTGTACTAAAATCTAAATTAAATAAATATATAAAAAAAAATTGACGGCTAGTATATCATCTGCTTGTAAATGACAGAACGCATAAATGAGTTGCATGAGCTCGTCATATATGCATTCATGGGCGACGCTGACGAATTAACATCATGCGGCAGGTCTATCAAGCACAGAAACGCACAGGAAAAAAAATAAGTAATAGTCTAAAAAAAACAAAAAAACACGCTTTACAAGTCTAGTCTAGTCAAGTAAAGAGTAACTGTGGAGCTGCATACATGTAATATGTATGCGTAGTCCGCGCACTAGCTCTATCTCTCTTACTCGCAAGCAAAGGATGCGGAAAGGAATTAATTAATCCTGGCGAATCTAATTGGGATAATCGGATTTTTAATCGAATTATTGCATTGTCATCGGTCTTTCACAGGCGTGCAAAGTTTGAATTAAATCTGATCGGTCAAAGTAGGACAAAATCGAGCTCAAAAGAGTCGGTTACAAACATACAAACATACAGGTGAAGCTAATAAAAGCGTGTTAATAATTTCTCGTGTATTTCACAGGAATATAAAATAAAATGTATACCTGTTAAATGCCAAATTTTCTTAGTGCTGTATTTGTCCGCGAGTATACCCACTATAGGTGTGGCAAGAGCGTCCACCACTTGACCTGTAATTGTATTAGTAAGGGATTAGTGAGGAGCTAAAATTAATATATCTTCTACGAATAGTTCTACGAGTACTTCTAGCTGTTTGCCAACTATCATTTATAAATTCTAATTAGTTTTAATCTACGATTAAAATATAGCGTTTGATGCATAGAGAAACGCGGACCTCCTCCCTCCGATTGAGCTTAAAGGCCATCTGGCCTAAAAGTCTAGACCTTTCGAAAAAAAAAACCTCCTCCCTCCTTACGGTGGTCGAAGTGTCGTTTTACGGTTTGATGTCTTTTCTTTTTCAAATGACGTTTATAGCCGTCTACCGGTGTGGGGATTGCGCTGTGTCACGCTCTCAGATGCTGGATACCAGTTACCACCATCTTGCTTGCAGGTATTGGTGGGAGGGTAGCGCTGTGCTGCAATCCCGGTTGCATGAAACCAACATCTTCCTTTTACCGTGGGGTGTTTGCTGCTTGGGTACGGCCATTTTGTTTTTTTCCCGTGTGAAACATCTTTGCTGTGTTTCTGAGAGAAGGGCAAGACAGGAAGTGTAATTATTTGCAGAGACATTATAATTGATGTCTCAGGATAAGCAACAAATGAATAGGTTGCAGCTAAGCCCGTTTATATTCATGAGTGACGTTAACCACTTTCCATTAGTCAGTTTACTCTTATTACTTACTTACTTTCTTACTCTATTATTATTAAGTATCTAACTAACTTCGCCACAGAACTAAAGTTACCAATATCACGCGAAGAATCAGCACGTTGAAGTGGCAATGGGCTGGTCACGCACTCAGAAGAACGGATGGCCGATGGGCCATTAAGGTTCGAGAGTGGAGGCCGCGTTTCGGAGACGAAGTGTTGGTCGGCCATTAACCAGATGGGAAGACGATCTCCGTGCAGTGGCAGGTCCGCGTTGGATGCGAGTAGCAAGGGATCGGTCGTCTTGGCGTTCATTGAGGGAGGCCTATGTTCAGCAGTGGACGGATAAAGGCTGATGATGATAATGATGATGATGATGATTATCCAACTAACATAAAAATATGATGTAGGTAATGAGATAGTTTGGTGACTTAACCCTTACATTTGAGAATTAAGAAAACTTTACCCAGAAGCAGCATAGCACCAGCGATGACAGCGCGCATTTCCAGTACAGCTTGGAAGAACAGCATCATGTAGGAGAACCACATGGCGGCACATAGGTCGTTGTACATGTGACCTAGTCCGTACAGGAGACTCTGGCTCACACGCCAACATCTTCGTCTTTTGTAAGGCACACTGCAAAAACAGCCCTTAACATGTTACAATGATGTCTTAGTTCATACAAGCCTATATCATACATATAAATAAATATTATTCAACAATCACACAATTTTAACCTATATCCGTGGTATACTCGTGAGAACTTGAGTTACGGGTGTCTACTAGGAACGGGAATACAATATGTAAGATAAAAAATCTGCATCTAGCGGCATTCAAACCCTCTATTGCTACGTAAATTGTAAAGTAGCTTGATCAGACCGTTAAATATTAACCACTTACGCCCGAAATTAATTATTACCTAATAAGAAATAATTTTACAGAAAACTCTTAAGCTCAGCTTTCAAATTCACCAAAACTAGAACTTAAATGATGTCGCCAAAATTATTGCGTCTATTATACTTTTTTGTTGACCACTAACCCTCCCCCCATTGTCACACCACATTTGTTTAATTAGTAGCTCGTCTGCCAATATTGGCTAAACAACAAGATTAACGAACAACAATCGACAGTCTTTTATTGAAAGTATTGAGCCAAGTTCTAAAAATTAATAATAAAATATAATATCAACGATTTTTTAAATATCTTTAAGAAGAAGCTTATAATTTGTTAGTGGCCTATTGGCTTATACAGTTTTGTCTGAATTGTTACAAGAACATCAATTTGAAAAACAATAATAATGGATAGAAAAGTAAGTTAATTATAACATCCTTGAAAGAGATCAAGATTCTCTTAATGGTATTGTAATTATTCCAATGCTACTGTATTATCTAATACTTTGGAAACCATATAATTGTCTTCGAAAGGTAATCTTAGAAGATGTAAAATAACAATCTTATAGGATCGGAGGTAAATAGCTGTTCAACTAGAATTTAGTTTTGACTTTACAAATAGGTTTTCATTCAGTAATTTTTACAACACTTTTTTTTTTGCTGAATTCACATCAATGTTAATACAGCTAGGACAAAATTATGGTAAATAAATTGGAAGACACATTTTTCTTAATTTTTGTCGAATAGAATTAATCTAGTTTAACGAGATCTCATTCGTGGGACGCAGAGGTAGAGCTAGGGTTGGCCGGACATTTTGGTAGAAAGACCAAACATCCTACATTATTGAGGATTTTGTCTCAGTATTTATAAATACGAACAAAAAAATTATATGTAAAATTAAGCTTTTTGTATTAGTATGCGAAATGTAAAAATCCGAACACCGTTTATTTAAGCCGGACTCGCAATCAAAAAGCCTACGCATGTCTGGCTTTATCCGGACGCCTGGCAACTCTAGGTAGGGCTCATAATATTTAGAACGCAAATTAATTTGAACGAACTGAAGGCATCTGGTACTAGGCGCAAACGATACTCTCACTGTTTTATAGAAGGACCTAACTACCATTATCCATAGATCGCTATTTCTAATCAACAGTAGATCTTACAGTTTTCAATCAAGGATATTACAGATATTAACTAGCCCCAACAAATGGAAGATACATTTGGTACTCCTGTCTATGCGAGACTTTTTTAGCGGTTTTACTACAGTAGTTTTTATTTTAGGTAAATTAGTCTTCAATTTATTTTGTATTGTATTAGTTGTTAGTTTATGAATGATTTTTATATGTATTTTAATAAAGTTTATGAACTCTGTACACAAAACGCTTGTAGCGCTTGTTCAAATATAAATAACTAGCTTCAATGCCGCCGAGATAAAGTGTAATAAGTTTATAGATCTTCTGCTTAATATATAAAACTAATGAGTTCTATTGTTTGTACGCGCTAATCTCAGGAACTGAATTCGGATTCGGAAATCGGATTAGAAAAATTGTTTCATTGTTAGATAGCTTATTTATCGAGGGAGAATTGCATCATCCCGCTAAGATACCGTTGTAAATCTTAGTTAACGCAGGCGAAGCTGCGGGCGACAGCTAGTGGGGTATATTATTATTACAAGCGTCACAAGTGTACGAGCATATGAACATTGTTAAACAAAGTCATCGGTAAGCGAACAATCATTACAATATTTAAAAACATCGTTTGTCAATTGCACTCCACATTCATAACATAAGCATCTCGAAATAAATATACGGAACCGTAAGTTATAGCCTTACCAGAAATTTAAGAACCTTGTATTCATACAGTGTCGCCATTGCATTTTTTTTGAGAGTAAAACAATACAGTAAAGTCAATACATTTTTTACAATATTAATATACCAATATCCTATAAAAAAATATAAATGACTATCCAAATTTTGGAACATAGGCCTTTGCCATAAATGAACGCCAAGACCACGGATCCCTCAGTTCATTAAATATTATCTAGTAATGAGAGATTACTTATCTTGGAGTTTATTTAGGGATGCCTATGTTACGTCGTGAATGCCAGAAGTTGTGTGTGACATGGATTAAAAAATTTTCTTTTGGGTACAGTTTACTTAATGATTATTATAAACACACTAGGCCCCCTTAGGCCCCTTTAAACTATCGGGGCCCTGGGCACAAGGGTAATGGAGTCCCGACGTAAATAACAATTTTATTATTTGAAATTTGTGGAGCCTCAATTTTAATCATACTATACTAAGTATTCTAATCAGCAATCATTGTTCAACTTCCTAAAATTATCACAAGATCATAATATTATGACCATAAATAACGGTGCCCTGGTGATCTGGTGATCGCGGGGCCCTGGGCACTTGCCCAGCGTGCCCAGTGCCATGACCACCAAATGAACACCAAAATGACCGATCCCTTGCCACTCACATCCAACACGGACCGGCCACTGCTCGGAGATCGTCTTCCCACCTGGTTAATGGCCGACCAATATCGTCTACCTAAACGCGGCTTCCACTCTTAAACCTTATTGACCCATCGCCCATCCGTTCTCCTGAGTGCCATTCATTCATTCATTCATGATCAGCCCACTGCCACTTCAATGAGCTTATTCTTTGCGTAATATCGGTAACTAGTTGTCTATAAGATATTCAATCCTACTTGCTACTGATATTATAAACTTGAAAGTTTGTAAGTATAGTTGTTTGTTACTCTTTCACGTGAAAACTACTGAATGGATTTTAATGAAACTTTACAATATTATAGCTTATACATCAGAATAACACATAGACTATAATTTATCCCTGTACTCCCACGGGAATGGGAAGGACGCGGGCGAATCCGCGGGGCGCTGCTAGTTGAGTAACAGTAATGTATAAATGGGATAGAAACTATTAAAATGGTATTTAATTCAGTTTGTTATTTCTTAGACCTGTGTATGGCGATGATAGTGGAAGTCAGCAAATTGGCGGAGATCGGTCGTCTTGATTTCTATTAAAACGGCTGTATCGGAGCAGGACGTACGACTCTCAAAGATAATTTCGCATCAGTATTTGGCAAATGGACATCGCACAAATTCGTTTGAAGTTCTCAATAAGGATGTCATAATTTGTAACAAGCTCGACAATCTTCGTTTTGTGCCCTACTTGTTTTCCGGTCAATTGCGTACCGTGAATGCACTCGTAAATGACATGGTCCGGTACCATGAAGGAACTATGGAGTAAAGAATTACCTGATATCAATCTCGTGTATGGCGTCCTCTTCCACTTCTTTTTTTATCGTATCCTCACAATTAGTCGATCCGTATCTCGGCGACATCATTAATATTTTTATATTTCGAACACTGAATACACTTATTGTATCCTAATTGAAATATTGACCATTTTCCCCGCGCGGTGTTAATTTTTGTATTGAGTTTCACTATCGCCGTCTACGCGTGTGGCTTGAAAGGATTCCTTGTCACATATGAGTTCGAACTCTAAGCTTGTAACCTCAACAATGGATCTAAATTAATCCTAAAATGCGATAACTGGTAATAGTTAATTCCTATAAAGACATGTTATACACAACATTGTACATATTATGTATTTATTGGCAAGTAGCTTGAAATAAAAATATAACGTAGCTTGACATAACATAGCTTGAAAAAAAAAACGGCATAAAAACTACTTCTTTAAACCATTTTTTAACCAATCAAAATTATGTATTAGAAATGGAATGTTTTAAGCTACTAGTACCTATAGTAATTAATAATTAATTTAAATCATTTTATTCATAATACGTTGATCAGAGTTGAGATATCGATATGTTATGATATGGGTCACTGTTGCGTACTGTTAGAGTTTGTACGTAGATATAATGTAACTATAATTAATACCACGCTATCCGATACTGTTTTAACGCAGATGTAGGTCATTGAAAGTCGACGGAGGCTTCCCCGTCGGGCTGGTGTTGAATTTCTGTATCACTTCCAATTCATGCTTCAGTGCTCTAATCTGTATTAGGAATAATTTAAATTGACATTTATATAGTGATACTTTGATTATTATAAAGATGACGATCGTCGTTTTTCTAGACCGGCTCGGAAGGACCAACCCTTGCAGGGAATAGATACATTTAACGACAGGCTGACCCAGGCGCAGGCTAAACTACTTTTTGTAAGTTTGTCCATCATTAGACTGTCCACGGTGACATCGTACTTAATCGGCCAGGTTACTATAATGACCTGACGAGCGAAGGGGTGAGACTGAAGGCGTGTTAAGTAGCTATAAGTCGGCTTCCTTCTGGAACACTACTGCCGAAGAAGACCATCGCCATCCAGGACTCACCATCGCCATAGCCGAGCATTGCGATTACAAAGCTCGACAGAGATCAGTCCCCTCCGATAACCGACAGATCGCGATACAGAGCCGCCCATCTCGGGCACACCTCGTGCTGGGCAGAGCCGATCGCCGCGCTACAACAGTGAGTTGTGACACTCTGTCAGCGGCTCCCAGTAGGCCGTCCGGCGCAGGTATTCTTCAAAGCTGCAATATTCGAATAATACCTTTGTTAGACGAAAGGGGTTTGCGCTTACGACGCATCCACCACTCGAGGACCGATCGCAGAGAAGGGCATTGGCAGAGAGGCAATTACCAAATTTATAGTCGCCATTTATTTCAATAAAACCGGCATAAGAAGTAGAGCGTTCAGGGATTCAAGCAAATATTTTCCATGACTTTTTGAGTTCAGTTGAAGACTTTCTGGTATCATGAAAATCGCAATAATATATTTCAGCTCATTTTGAAAGCACTGTATAAATACGAATGAAAAACAGATGGTAAATGGTGTGCCACGTCCATACACAGCTTATCCTAGGTATCTAGCTTAGAAGTTACTTATCCTGAGATATACGAGAGGAAATCTTACTAAAAATGCCAGTAATGCTAACTCAACTTACCCTTTAAAAAATAATCCATGCAAGCTCGTGCAACCTCCACTGTGCCGCACAGCGGAGATTGTTGTCTGTATTAAATAATAATAATAATACAAACTCCTAATATTCATTATTACACATGGGCTAAATAATAATACTTTTGGGAGTTACACAGTCAGTCGTTTCGATTGTAGAAAACATGGTGCAGTTCGTGCAGTAAGGTTTGGTAATTTGTATCTTAATTGATTCAAAGAAAACCTCTACTTTATAAACTAAAGTATATATATATTTGAAGAGTAATCTTAATATTATAGTAACATTATTACAGAAAATAAGATATAAAAAACTACATAAAGATTTGTATACAAGCGCCATCTACACTCCAAGCATTGAAATATATTACAACATAGCCTTCTAAAGCGACAATGTTGGACAATGATTTTATCATTACGCATCGCACGTGTTCAAACAAACATGTAGATGGCAGCACCAACTATCATTGCAACCAAGCTATTCTAATAAAAGTATAATTTAGTCAACTTGAAGAAACCATTTCTTGTTTGCTGAAATCCTTGGTCAATATGATTGGAGATGGAGGGAGTACAGTGTGTCAATTATATTAGGAGAGCTTTTTTAAAGTGATTGTTAAGGCTAGGATGAAGACCGCTTACTTACCTCTCTGGGTCGTGAGTTGTGGTATCGGACCGCGCCCGAAACCTGCCTATATATTATGGCCTTAGATCATTAATATGTCTAGAATGTCTAGATGGAGTGTCGCCCTACAATCAAAACAAAAAAAAACTGGCCAACATTTTCAAAGATGTGTTCGTGAATAGTGATACCAGCTACTACAGTTCTCCCATAATCATTCTTTTTAATCTTGTTACACTTCAACACAAACCTTCATTATAAATAAAAACAATAATGCGGAACAATTCCTGCGTAATTTCTATGACAGAGGGACGGACACTAAACACAGAGAAAGCATTTAGAGGCTAACAGTTGGACGCTATTTTTTTGGACGTGTTTTCCGCGTGACACTCTATCTAGACATATTATTGATCTAAGATTATGGCCTTAAACTCTTGTTAAGTCACGTAGCACGACACACATTTAAAATACAATAGTATTTGTTGCCTGGGCTATTTGTAGAGATAAAAGCTATAGCAAAAAAGGGAATTATTGCTAATCCGTGAACTGCTGCCGCTTGGCTAATCTTAACCATATTATACATAGAGATTATAGTACTACTAGAGTGTAGAAAAATCTTTCCTACGAATATGACTTTTACTGTCGTGTATGGTACATAATATTACCTTGCTCAGTACTTGCTGAGAAAAATAAGAGTTACATGTTACGAGAGTTTTATCACAATGATATCTATGTTAGGTTCATTTACGTTACGGATGCGGAAGCTAATTCAACAATGTTACCACAATAAAAAAATATACAAAAAAATCTAAAAAAAAGCGCGAAGGCTATAAATGGTAGACTTTTGCATAATGCATATGCCGCTTGAATCATTGTAAATTAAACGGCAATACGTCGAAATAGCAACTACCCTAATTTATTAAAAAAAAATCTAAATCCTAGTTTAGCAAGTGTCACTTTCGCTTTGCAATAAAATATATGTGATTGTTTTCACTATAACCCACAGCCACTCATTATTGACATTGTCTTAAAATGGACATTTTAATATACAGTCCTCGCTACTTTAGAAGTCCGATAGACGCGGCGCTGCGGTCTCATAACTCAATGTTGCCAATTTATAGTGTAATGATTTTTCACCAAGTCTAGTACAATAAAAAATTTAAATAATTATAGGGCCTATGGTCAGTAGTGGATTGTTAAAGACTGATGATGATAATAATGACAAAATAATTATAGCAGTAAAATAAAAATCTCCCTGCCAGGTTTTAGTAAAATAAAACATTTTTTTTTTGTAAATATTTCGTTCGTATTTTTTACGTATAACCGATTAGTAAAATTCATCTAAAACAAGCTTCTTCGGATGTGTTCGGCTTTTGCCAGGAGTGACGATTTTCTCAGAAGTAATTGCTGCCATTGTTACTTCTTTTGTTATTCGACCTTTTTTACAGAAACACCTGAAAATATAATTCCTCTGAGCAAGGATTTAATTATTTTACCTTGTATTCATATTCATATAAAATATCATAAGATAAATGTAGGTATAGAGTTAATGATAATATTTTAACCATAAATTAGGCAAAAATAAGTGACTCTGGCATCTCTAAAATTTACCTGTCATGTCAGTGACATTTATAAACATATTAATCAACGGGGTTAATTGTTGTTTACTTTTACTTTCTAATTCACAAAATTATTTCAGTTTAATGATCATTATACGGCCTTCACTTTTTACACCTCACTTTATATAATATGCTCCATATTTCACGTAAAACAATTTAAAATATCAAAACTTCTTACTCCAGACAGACGTCAAGATGTCAATGTTGTCAAATTTAGTTCGGGCATTAGTCGCAGGACTTCAAAAGTGGCGATGACTCTACGTTCGTAGCCACCGCATTTGCCGCGGTGTAGCTGCGCCTTAACAGTTGCTATCGTCCCTTCTTGCAAATTGTCATATAAACGCGATCCAAACACTTAAATGTTATTAGTATAAGACTCGCTTTATATGCGGTTGGTCCATAAACCCGGTGGAGATAAAATATAGGGAGATGGTTTATTTTTGAGCCGCCAACCGGAATCAATATCCTAATGGCTATCACGGACTTTGCTATGACGGCGCGGTGATAAATTCCTTTATAGCACACATACATCCCCCGCTAATAAAATGTGCATACGTAAATGTCTGGGCTCTCGGTAAAAAGTTTAATGGTATGTTTTAACATTGTTATTAAGTAGCGGGTGTACAGGCATTAGCCGTATGAGCGACGATGGTCCAGTGGCTGTGGAATCGTCTTATCGAGCGCGAAGGTTCGGGTTCGATTTCGACCGCTGATGGTGTCTCAAAATCTGTTTTTCTAATTTTTTAAGTGCACTACACGGACATAGTTTTCTCATCCGGATAATGGGCCGACCAATACTTCTTCTTCCAATAGACAGTTCGTAATTTTACTACGATAACGATTGACCACGTGATTTAGCGTGACTTATGTCAATCCCATACATTTTATTCTCTTCGAACATCGTTATCTTAATTAACTTAACTTAACTTTTTTAATGTTACTTTGTCTAAGCCTCCAAAATCGAAACCAGATCCTCGTACAATAAAGGCCGATGCCTCATGCCATACATACTGGACCATCGCCGGTTATATATTGGAACCCATAGCTACGTGACCCAGACGTCAAATATATGAGGGTTCTATTGGTCATGTGGATAGGGAACCATAAAAATGGGCGCTATTACGGCGACTTACGATAACGGAACAATGTACTTGACAATCGCGATAGACTGCGGGTAATTTTTTGCTAGGAACGGATATCGGAAAGCTGCCCCGATGGTTTGTGGTTGAGCTTTTTATGAGCTTTGTCGCAACCGCTAGAGCTTACGGTTACTTTTATATCATTAAGTGCTACAGCTAATTAGGAGGCTCGATTATTTTTTTCTTTTTAGTGACAATGTGGGAATATAATACTTATCTTGAGAATTTCTGGTTATTATTATTTTTTTATTCTCTTTTCTTATTTTAACAAACTTATTTTATTTAAACGTTTTATCATTATTTTGAAGTTTACCACTACAATAGTGTTGAGTTTCAAATTATTTTCTAAAGTCGAGGGTAGTTAAATAAAAAACGTGCATTATGCTTGTCACCTGTCAACGTCCCTCCTTACATACATGTGTGACGCTCCGCCAGCCGTCAACATTTTCGCTAACTGTTAACTAAGCTATAGGCCTATCAAAGCTTAGAACGCGATCGTGTGTGTGTGTGTTGTTGTCGCATATCTTCAGACTTCTAGAAGACTGAACGAGGGGGTGCGAGAGCTGCTGGCAGCCCTGGAAGAAGAACAAGAATACACCAGGTCAGTCACACATCTCCTATTCCTGCCTCCTATACATCGACTTTAAGTCTGTCCTATATATTGTACAAGCTAATGCAAGTTAATTTCATATATATTATTTTTAACAAACAACTATAACAAATACAGTCCACTCTCTCATTTACTTTCCGTATTAAATTTTATAAAGTTAAACTGGATTATCTCTCTTATCGGATATTACCTGGCCTCACGAGCTATCGAGGAAAGATATTTCTTAGGCACCTCCAAATATTGTAATAATTTCTAGAATATTTTTTGTAAAGTAGGTTTAGATTTTTAAATATTTTGTATTAATAATATTGGAAAACGTTATTTGTAATCTAATGTCGGGCTAGGAATTTGAAAACCTTGAGTTGAAAAATTCAAACTGAGTTGTCTAAGCATTTTCTTGAAATTTTTGAACACATTTTTTTATTGTATATTGTAATAATATATTTCATGAATATAAAATCAAATGTGGCGATCTCTATTCAAAATTCGTTCTCTGATAACCAATACCATCCCAATCTTTTCAACGACGTTTTGTTGTCAAGTGTATTTTTTGGATTTAAGATAATATTGTGATAAAGACGTTTATCGTTTTCATCTTTCGGTATATGATAATAAAGGCGCGGTTCCACCGAGGCGCACGGGGAGGTTAGGCACGTTTATTAAGTTTTGTTGTGAAAGAAAATCTATGTGATTGCCTCCACTGCGACCCACAGATACGCAACTTATTAACTGTATTTTTTTTTGAATTGACATTTCAATTTTAATTTTATGATAGTTTTTCAGGAACTATAATATAATATACCTACTTAGAAATTTTGAGAAACGATAGTAATGTTACTTATCTAGGGAATTGGGATAAGTGACATTATTTACTTTTGTAGTTAATTCTATAAGATTTATTTTACACTTTCGTCGCTTATGCCGCATACGCGTTTGCGTCTATGAGTCTCTCGTCTTGTTTGAATCAGTAATCTTTTCGCTTATTTATTTCGTAAAGCAGCTTTGCGGTGTTTCGGTTATCAGCTCAGTCAGAGTTCTTCTATTGACATGGCCTTGTCATTAGCTCTCACAATAATCGATGCATAACTTGTTTTGTGTCTGGCAAACAAAGTCCGTGAACACACATATAGGCGTCATTGACCATTTATGATCAGGTTGTTTATCTGTCTATATCATATCATCTTCGCCATTATTATTAGCTTATAACCTATACATACTGCTAGACCTCTGTCCTCAGATACACTCGCTTTAAAGGCCACTCAATGAAAGCCAAAATCTTACCCCCATCTAATCTAAAGTGACTACTAATTTGTGTATATTCATTAATGACATTGATAAAGACGTATTGGTCTATCGGCCTATGTATACTAAAACAAAAAAATCTTGATCAAGAGATGATAATGATCATAATTACAGATCCAGAACAAAACCAAAATAATCAACACAGCCCCATAATGCATCAAGAACTAATGAAATTATTTCACACATAAAAAGCAATATACTAAGGTAACTAGCTGCATTCCAGAAGCTAGAAAAACTGGATTTGAAGCTTGCTCTTGCACGAGACGTAACGAGATTAGATATATTGATAGAGAACTGGCTTGGGAGGGCGAAGTACTAAACCGGCCTACACGAAAATGACAGTTGATTGTATAACTACCATATTAGAGCTGAATACAAATGCAAGTGCTTCGTTAACTAGTTGTAAACTTTATTTATATGTAATAAGGCTAATGGCTACTCCATGCCTTTGTTTTGTAGCGTTCATAATTGTATATTCTGTCTTGAATGTTTACAAAACAAAAATGATTATTAAATTAAGTTGCGATGCTCTTTAAGGAATTTATCGCTGTGTATTGAGTTTTGGCCTTCTCCTTTGACCATGATTGCCTTAAAGCAAACACAAAAAGTTGTTTCATTAAAAACAATTGAGTAGGTTCTAAAGGAAAACATTCATGTAATTATATATCTATATTCATCATACATAATACATCTCTGTATAAAGTGATACTGTAATCACATATACGTTTGTATGAACCAAACTAATAATATCAAAAAAATTAAACCTAATTCATTACAACGCTTAAGTCATCTAATTTCCGAAAGGCATTAAAGGCAAACATATTAGGTACTATACGAGTATGTATGTATACATACTCGTTCAAATATGGAATTTTATAATCGAAGCCAAACGCTTTGTCATATTCAGGACAAAACAATACGTATATTGCTTGAAATTCAATTTTATTGAAAAATCGCGGGAAAATGCTTTTGACAGCGATTATGACACTGTCATGCGAATGATAAGGGAGCGACCATTCGAGACAAGTAGATTTATTACGTACAAATCAATAAAGGGCATTCAAGTAAACGGTACCCAGTAATAGTGACCCAGCTTTCAAGTTTTTTTTGGTATGCTAAGGCATTTAGAACAGGTTGAAATTGATCATAAACAAGTATTAAACAATAATGCATAGTGGAAGTTGGAACTGGACTCTACCAATAATTATGCCTAGAAGTATTAATAATAATTTTACGAGTTTTACGCTAAAAAATCAGGGCATATAATAAATCCAAGTTAACCATTATATGTTATGTGTTAATATTTTTTAGTCTCTTAAAATCAAGACTACTTATTTCATAGGCTTGATAAAAGGTTTTTGCGTTGATCATTTATATTATTATTATTATTTTGGCTTTTAATAAAACTTTTAATTATAGAACTGTAACTCATACAATTAATAATTTATTTTAATTGTTTTACTTTTGATATTGGAATTAATATGAATTTTAATATTTTTTTTAATTACTTTGATGTGCATGCTGAGTTCTATTTTTTTTACTGATGTATGTGTTTGTTTCTTAAATTGTTTTACGTGTGATCAATAATTGATGATAAACCTAAAAAAAATCTAGCGAATATAATAATAGCCAATGTTTTAAATAATTATTATCAAATTACGAATTTAGAACATTAGTTTTATTGTACAACAAATGTTGACTTTTTGAGTGGTTCCTTGCTGAGCAAATATAAGTTGCTGTTTCAAATTTATGAGATTACCTTAAAGCTAGGCCAGTTTTGCCTTTTAAATCCCTGGGTATGTTTATTTTAGCCCCTGTGTGTGGGTGTTTTGAGCTTAAGATTAATGTGCCAACGGGGGCCCAAGCGAGTGACGTAAATTTATTTCATACAGGCGGGATCGCATCAAGATCCGAGTACAGCCCGAGATGGACATGCTGCGTCGAAAAAACCAATAACAATTTATTAGCTTACAAATTGTTATAAATGTGAAAGTTTTTATATTTGAGTGTTTGTTCCTCAGTCACGACAAAACTATTGAACTACTTAATTGACGAAACAGACGTTTTAGGTATAGCTTATACTATACCAGAGGCTACATTTTATTTCGTAAAATTAAAAGTTCCCATGAAAATTACATATTTCATAATATTATAAGCAGTAATTCGCAATTGCGTCCATTAAAATATCAAACGCACATTTTTAAATACTGGCCGAATGTAAAAAGTATTCATTTAGTATACTTTTTTTTTACTTTACTAATTCACTATAGTGTTACATTAACGTTGGTATTTTATAATAAAAGTAACGGTGGACACTACCTTTTTTATTTCATTCTAGTAAAGAAGAGTAACGACAATTCTCTCCATAGAATAGAGAGAAATGTCGTTCAGGGGTCAGTAGGAGGTAAAAGATCTCGTGGCCGGACACCGACACGATGGACAGACGTCATCAGAAAAGTGACCGACTGCTCTATGGTTGAGTGCTCCCGCAATGCCTCTAACCGAGAGAAGTGGCGTCGCTTAGCCAGATCAGCAACAATCGGCAGGGAAAACGAAGACGAAGACCCACCATGTACTGACACCGTCAATACAACCACGATCGCTCTGACAAGAGTGTACGACTGGAAAGAAGAAAGAAGAGTAAATTCACCAAACCGTATTGGTACATTGGTGAAATACGGCACAAACCCTCCTTGCCTGTTGCAGTGGGTTGATATGTTACTTTTACTTTTCACGTATAAGTTGTAAATGAATATCTCGAATATATAAAATAGTATATACAAACTGTAAAACTCGATGCAAAGGTAAATCAATCTTCAAGCCCTTAATGGACTCGTAATTTAACATAGTCGTGAGGTGAATTATTTGTCTATTTGCAATTCTACCTACCGATTTAACTTAAAGGCCATCAGGCCTAAAAGTCTAGACCTTTCGAAAAAAAAAATGTGTGTGTGCGATTCACACACGATAGAAGTGAAACGCATGTTAAATGCTCAAATACAAGCAAGTATTAAACAGTGTGCAATATATACATAAATAAACACCGACATTTGCTCTCTCGCTCTTTTGTGTTTGTGTTGAAATCACAACGATTCTAAAGAAGTTTCACTTCAAAACTATTTGCAATAACACAAGTGACCTGATGACGCGGAGTCTAGGCCAACAAATTACACGCATTACGAAGGGCTGCTATAATTATCGCAGGCTGCTACGGAACAGTTTTGGAACATCATTATACTGTAATTAGATATAACCCCTTGTAATCCTCTGAATGGTAGCAATTACAAGCTTCGAGATTTATTGGCAAATAAAATAGCAATTATGAAAAAAAAATATTTAAATGGACTTGGAGCGAGATTTTTTTATTCGCCAACATCATCAGCTCCTCCCAACTGTACGACACAGGCTTGTTATTTGATACTGTTTCTTAATACAGTTATATAAAACTGTATTAAGAATATATATAATATAATAGTATATTTTACATGAATGTACTTCATAAGTGACTTCGAAGTGCACTGGCTATATTTAATTTATTCATAAATTAATCATTAATTATATCTATAATCTTTTCCTAGGGAATAGTTTACGATTTAAAATAGTTGCTCTCCCATAATATTTATTATCGTTATCATAATTTGATCGAAATACCTAAGCAATAGTTAATTGGGTAGGGAATCGCTTATGCATGGTTTCACACGATTTGCAAAGACCTTTAGACATCTTGCTTCAGGCATAATGTTATAACAAACAGAACGTACACGCAAGGTTTGAAAAGTAGAGACGATACTTAATAAAACGAATTGTATAATGCTCGCGTGCTTCGATACAATTTATATTGCGATTTGCACTGTTTTGTTGAGAATGTAAAAAGGTTTTAGGATCAATACAATTATGTGAGTATGAGTCCAGATTGTCCAGTCCAGATGAGAATAAGTTTATCTTTTGTTTTATTATCTGGTGCCCACGACTTCGTCTGCGCAGGATTAAGATTAGGACATTTCACATAACATATTTAAAATTAAAGCCATATGTGTTATTCAGATCCTATACTCTTGTAGAGTTCTATTAAAATCCATTCAGCAGATTTTGTGTGAAAGATTAACAAATATCAATACCAAGAAAATTTAAAGTACTAGAACGAACTTAACTATCAACACTTATGTTTGCTATTGTTAAAAAAAAAATCAATAAGTGTTAATGATAAGGTTGTGTGGAGGCCGCGTTTAGGTAGTCTAAGTGTTGGTTGGTCATAAGCCAGGAGGGAAGACGATCTCCATTCTCCGCGCAGTGGCCGGTCCCTGTTGGATGCGAGTGGTAAGGGATCGGTCGTCTTGGCGTTCATTGAGGGAGGATTATGTTCATCAGTGGACGGATAAAAGCTGATGATGATAATGAAAGGACGATGATGACGTTGATGCAGAGCAAAAATTAGTAGCGCACGTAATATTCATATAATGTAACGTTAAATATTTTCGAGCTTAAAATTTTGCACACGTTATGTATCAACAAAGGCAAAATGGCTAGGCTTTTTCGGGGTTATCGTAGTCGGAAGGTAGACAACGGAATTCCTCTGTGAATATCAGGAGATTGATGGCTTTTCAGCTCACGTTGATTTTAAAATGCTATTGTAAATATCGAATGTATTTTCTAAAAATACGTTGTATTTTTAGCAATTGTTTGTATAATTATTTTATAAAAGACATTAAGAAGAGTCCCTAATATTTAATTTAAAGAAAATTATACCTTTTTTTCATACATAGGTATATATTCAGTCAGTACAAATCCATTAATGGATGTAGAAAGGATCTCTCAAAATTATCCTCAAAATGAAATATCATTCTTTAAGAATTAATATGCTAAGGGCCTGTTTCACAATCTCCAGTTAAGTTCCCAATAGGCTAACGGCAACATATGGAGTATCTGTCAAATATGTTGTCGATAGCCTATTGGGAACTTAACAGGAGATTGTGAAACAGGCCCTAAGATCGTTTATGTTAGTATCGAAAATAGCTTACCTACCTAACCTACCTCTCCGAAAGGTGGGTAGCCTGCGTGAACCGATGTGGGTCCATTGAGTGGTGGCGAGTCGGCTGCGGTGTCCCACAGGGATCAGTGCTAGGTCCAGTCCTGTGGGACATCGGGTACGACTGGGTCCTGCGAGGCCGTCTCCTCCCCGGGACGGGTGTCATATGCTATGCCGATGACACCCTCATATATGCCCGGGGACGAACATACAGGGAGGCGGCGCGGCTGGCCGAGGTCACCCTAGACCTCGTGATCGGCCGCATAGAGAGCTTAGGGCTTCAGGTCAGACCATCCAAGACTGAAGTCCTTCTCTTCCGTGGGACTGGGCGGAAAGGACCCCCACCGGGGGCTGCCCTCCAGATTGGAGATATAAGAGTCAGGATGAGCCCCCATATCAAGTACCAATAATAAACGTTGGGACCGAGGGTCGTGAAGGCGGCGAGTGCTCTGGGCAGACTCCTCCCGAACCTCGGAGGACCCAGTGCCGCCTGCAGGCAGCTGTACTCTGGAGTCACATAGTCAGCAGTGGATGGAAAAGACTGACGAAGAAGAAAAAGAAGAAGGAGATGATGATGATGCTGCTGCTGCTGATTGTAATAAAAGTAAAATTGAAAGTAGAATGGTCACGGACAAATTATTAATGCTTTATTAAAATTGCTACATAATAACTTCTCGTGACCCCGTTGTCCTAATTTTTGAAATGTACAAAATTAAAAAAAAAAAACTCTGATAATAATCTCGTTATAACTTTTTTACGGTTACGAGTGTCCGATACCGAACAAAAGCCTTACAGATGGTAACAATGTTTTTAATTCAATTTGAACACAGAAACTTACATATTGAAACGAATGCCTAAAATACTCTCAACGGCCCTAAGCAATTTGTCCGTGGATGCTCAAACTCTACGGAATAAAAATTTGGAGCCGATCCCATAGGAGTAAATGTATGTATTTATAATTTATTGAAGACTTTCATTTTGATATATTCGCTGGTGTCCTGAAGATACAAATTGTGTTATCCCTACTTTACCTATTACGGGATAAATGAGATAGTGGCTGAAATAATTGCCTCAAGGTAATTTGAGAGGGAAATGAAATTAATTCCCTCTCGAATTACTATGTGTATGAAAGAACTATTTTGTCGATTTCCGATATATTTTAATTTCCCTCATTAATTATAATGAAACAACTTTTACGGATTTTATCGCGATTTGCATGCCCTCTGTTAAATACATTATACAATATTACATAATGTTAAATTTGTCGAGTGTAAGCGCTTATTTTTTTTAAGTATAAACATAAATAATACAATCAGTAAACTGCACAATTTTTCCATCACTAAATCGAATTAGTCAGTTTTCAATTAGCTAACAAATCGAGCATCACGTAGATCTATTACGTTATCCACCGTAATTGGCCTAAAACGTTGTAGAAAGCAATTGTTTGGGTAAGCTGTTTAAAATGTAGATAGCGTATCAATTGGGCTACCGGCGATTTATAATTTGTATCGTGAATGATACAATCTCGTTACGAGATAGCGGATAATATCCGTGATAATGCTACCGAGTGGTTGCCAGCGCCGCTTTATCATTATATCACAAAGAAAGGTAATTGACACGCAGATTCCGCTAGATAAGTTTGAATATTCGTTCATAAATGTATTTTAATTGGTGGTCGGCTTATTATCGATCGTACGAAGTGTAATGTTTTCATGCTTGCGTTTATTGGGTAATTCATTGTAATATTTTCTACTTGGGTAACGGTTTGTAAGGGAGAGGAACGCACGGATATCATCTCAGACGTTATTAATTTTATCTAGCAATTATCATCAAGATGTTCGCATGACATCGCTACGCCAGTTCAGTAAGTGAGTACTTTACACTGATGGGCACGGATCTCCTCCTCGAAATCAGGAAGGAGGGTAAGGAGGGTAGGGCCTTGAAATGGGTTTTTTCATCTCATTTAGTTAAATATTAAATTATTATTAAAAAATATTCATTAATTACTGTACATGGATGTTATGTGAAATATTCCCTTAATAATAAATTATTTTCCTGTATCCTATCAAAATTAACCAATAAGGCTGTTCAGCCTTGTTGTAATGTTGACAAAGGTTTAGGTAATTAATCGAGCTATACCTAGGCATGCATCGGGTATACATAAGCTATATAATAATAATAACATACAAACTAGAACATAGGAGATATAGCTATGGAACCGCAAATGAGTATAATATGAATTCTTGTTTCATTGATTATGGTATGGGGTTTGATGCCCTCTGAGTATTAGAAACATCTAGGAGACCATTGCAGACCAGCTAGCTTGGTAAAGTTGTTCAGAGTTGTAACACCTGACACGATGTTACAAGACCAACGGTCTCAATAGACAAAAGACCACATTGGTTTCTATGTGGAAAAAAAAAGGTAGAAGCATGAAAATAGTACCAACTTTTATATAAACTTTTTACGTAAGTGATAAGAATATTTTGAAAGTTGCATTAGTTAACATTATCTCAATAAGTCTTTTGAACTTGAATATATTATGTTATTCTTTGCCAAGTTTATCAGTGGTCCGCAAGCCACTGGTTTGGAACCCCTGCAATAACAATTGTCTTAAATTCCAAAAAAATATATTACGTATATTTTAAAGTGAAACTATTATTACATCATCTCAAACTTTTTCGTCTGCGTGTTGCATGTCGCGTTACGGTCGCAGGACAATATGGCGGCGTCTATAGTTCGCATCAGCTGACCGTGTGGTGTACTTTTACCGTGGTTCAATAAAACTACACAATCCTTTTTTAATATTAGTGTTTGTTAAAATAAATTTGTTTGTAAGTAAAATGGAACTTGTCAGATTACTCGCAGCAGTTTCTCTACTTTAGCTAACATTAAAATAACATTACATTTTTTTATTTTCATCTGCAGCCCCTCAGGAATAGCTGCAGGCCACCGCCAACGTATATAAGTAATCTGACAGTGAAATATACACTTTGAATGCTCTCAACAATCTCCTGGGATGTAGTTTTATAACCGCGTCTTTGTTCTCTCATCAAATTAACCCTCTTGCATCCCTTTGTAACGCGACTTGGTTCATTCCAGTGAACCCGGTACGTTGTTAGAATATGTAATTAATCACCGTCAAATCTAATAGTAATTTCTAACGCAAAACATTTCTAAGACCCTTTTAACATGGTTACGGATTGCGAATTCAAAATTAAATTAGAGACGGGATAATTATATTCGTATTATACAGTTGATCAACTTATTGTGGGAATGGTAATGATGTATATTTATTAACGTTTTTGTTCTATATACGTTGCCCGCGGCGTTACCTGTCCGGATCGCAGATTATACGGTGTCCCGCAAGGAGCTGTCCTGGGGCCTGCGTGATCATGCATAAACATGCAGCCTTATTCTACGAAGGGAAGCTGTCAAGTATATCAGTGTGTCAGGTTGTTTATTGTTATTTTTTTTTTGTTTTTTTTTATTCATAACGTATGTGCATTTATATGTGTTAAATTAAATGCACCGGTTTGAACGAGTTTCTTAAAAATAAAAAATAGTCTAATGTCATAATTTTGATGTCATTATACTTGCAAAAAATGTTGTTTTTTTGAACTCAAAGTCACCTCTTTTCTAACCAATTTTCCTCGTTATTGTGTAGAACCTTCATACGCTTATTATATTATTTTTCGTATGGAACGTGCATGCGTGTAGCGTTTGTGTAATAGATATACATACTTAAATCTTACTCAAGGTCTACCGTGATCAATGTTAGGGGCCAAGTGTGGGTACTTTATAGTCGATTTAAGGTTCACGTAATTATAAGCTTGGATATAAATGTGAGCTTCGTATGTAGGTACGGTAATTATGCACGCAGATCGTATGTGAAATATCGCGCGCTTTGATAAAGTTATTATACACTTTTATTTGATGATACTCATATTACTATATATTATTGGATATTGGAATAGGTCTTTATCATAATTATCTCTGTGGCTCAATCGTCAGCGCGTTGGCGCTCAGGCCCGGAGGTAGCGGGTTCGAATCTCGCCCGGGAACAAAAAAAAAGTTTCTGTGTTCCTGGGTCATGGATGGGTCATGTGTAATAAATATGTGTATTATATAATAAAAAATCTTAAATATATGTTTTATGTATTATTATAAAAGTATTAAATATATGTATTCCCTTATCTGGTACCCGTAACACAACTTCTTCGAAACTTACCACGGGACCAGATTGACGTTTATGTAAAAAAGCGTCCATAGATATTATTATTAAGTTTTTTATATGCCCGATGTTTCGGATACTTTACGGCAACCATGGTCACAGGATAACTCATGGAGAAGAACGTCTTTATCGTGTGTGAAGATTGCCACATTAAGACGAGACTTGCGAATTTAGGCAGTTTATCTTCCGCTATTGTAAGCAAAGCACTACGTGAATAAAATTTTAGTATTTTATTTTTCGTCATATATTCTAACGAACTGGGATAGAGCGTCACGCTTATTAAAAATTTCCCCGACAAAAATACCGCTAGAAGGACAAAGTGCTAAAAGACCTGCTGCTGACCTGCTGTTCGCCCTGGGCACCGAATGTTGGGAGAACTCTCAAGACAGGACGCGGTGGCGCCATCTCGTATTGAAGCCAAGATTTACTTCGGGTGGTTGAGTCAGAGGAGTAAATATCATGAAAGCATTTCTGGGTAAATTGAAATGACTTAACTTATAATAATACAAACTTAATCATATGTTTTTTTACAGCATAGAAGGGCAGTTGAGGCAACGCAGCTGCATAACCACTGGTTATGCAGCTGCTTTGCCCTATTTTCCCTATCCACTATGGGTCACTAATGGATCACTAGAAACTTACAAGTCACCCGAAACACGACAGCATAGCTGTCAATTTACGCCGATTTCATGTGAGCGGGAGGTATCACCCTAGCGCCAGCGAAATTTGCCTGCCAAGCAGCATGGCACTATCTCTGACAAGTATGTAAGAATAATATATTTATTATCTTACTTACGTTATACAGATAAAAACAATTGTCTATTTCTGGTTAGGGTGTTATTTAAACGACTAGCATAATATTCGTATTTTTGTGAGCAGAAAAATATAATCTGGTAGCAGAAATAGCTAATTCAGCGGCAACTTATGTTAAGCAAACATTTTAAAATCAAGCAGCAATTTATGTCATTTTTTATGGCTGTAATTATTTTTGAAAGGCATATTAATTAAAAGAGGGGTGTGCTGTGGTGCTGTGCTGGTAATGTGCTGCTCCTGTTTAATAAAATTTTGGTAAGCACTCGGAGGGTAAGCAAAAAATAATAATTTTGTGCTGCTTATATAAGTAGCATGAATATAACTTCAAGCAACTTTCTTTTTCATTAAATTCTATAGCCCAGTCCACAGGATTTGATGACGTCATGATTTGAATTAATTCTCTGGTCCTTTATTAAGAATGATAATATAATTTATTAATTTATTATTCAATTTTTATACAAAATTTTAGTTTATAAATCGTATTTATAATTATTGTAATATCAAAAAATATTATTTAAAAATGTATAAACAAACAAAATAAGAAATTCATAGATAATGGTATGAAGAGGATTTGAACTCACGAACGACAGCGTACAGCCTGAGCGCGCGCGGACGGTGTTAACCGTAGAGCTGTACGTCTTGTTACAAATAAGTTTAAAATTGTGGATCCATTCCTGCGTATTGAATGTTTTAATTTGATTTGATATTTGTAGGTAATGATTGAATTGAATATTGCAAGTTTTTGAACTGCTTGTTTATTTTACACACCACCTACAATTTTTAATACCTGCATAATCTATAGATAGATAGTAGATCTACATAAATCTACGAAACTGAAACAAAATAAAATCTTGAAGAAAAAAATTTCATCATCATATTATCAGCCTTTAGTGGACGGACCACTGCTGAACTCAGGATTTGACGACGTCATGACCTGAATTAATTCACTAGTCTTTTATTAAGAATGATAATATAGTTTATTAATTTCTCCTTCAATTTTTATAATTTTGTTCAATAACATACTTACAACACCATCTAGCGGTAAATAGCGCAAACCTACACCGGTGTGACCACAGGACATAAAATGTAATGCAAAGAAATGTGCCGCTCAAGTAATTATTTTGCCCGATGAATGTTTATTATGCGAGGTCATAATATTGTAAGCTGCTTATTTATGATTTAATTTTTGACCATTATCAAAATTATTTGCGGTACAAGAATTGCTACCAGATTTATTTTATTGCGTACAAAATCTTTGTATGCCAACCAAATTATTTAAATGCCGATTTTTTTTTGCCCCTCCGAAATTTATAATGCCGTTCATTTAATTACTTTCCTTCTGGTTATACAAAAAATTCCATAGTTCAAGACTTGCTTGTATTTCCTTCCTATAAAAACTTCCTATAAGCAGTTATAAAATATTTAAAATGATCTTCAAAGACATTTCCAAGATACTCAACTCAATGGCCGAGTGTAAGTTATTAAGACAGGTATGCTGGGAATTTCTGGTATATCAGTATCGCTGGTTAATTGCTTATAAATCGTCGGTTACATTACACTGGTAAGCCTTTTGATTAATTTCTTATGAACGCTATTAAAACGACTTTTTAAATACCACAGTGTAATCATTTTAATCATTTATCAAAACTACTTTTGTTAAGAACCTCGTGGCTCAGTGGTAAGAGCCGCGATCGATTTTGAATCGATTCATTAGGTTAAGCAATGCTTGCCGATGTTGGTCCGTGGATGGGTGACCATCCTTACATACCGAGACTCCTCCGTGTTTTGGAAAGCACGTTAAGCCGTTGGTTTTCGTGGATCTTTGACAGTCGTTACGGGTCGTCAGAAGCTCGAGAGTCTGACAACCAGTCATACCGTATCATCCAGTTACTGGGTTGTAGAGGTCTGATAAGCAGTCGCTCCATTTATAATATTGGTATTCAGCTGAATCCGGTTAGACTGGAAGCCGACGACAGACGAAGAGACGAGAATGAGAAGAGACGGAAAAGGCTAAGAGATGATGACAATTAAAACTACTTCTGTGCTACCGAGTACCTACCGATGCAAAGACGCAAAAATAAAACCAAATTAAGATTGTAGAGAACAGTTTTATGTTACGTTCTTAATGTAAGCTGGAGCTAACGATCAGGTGAGCTACATGATGTTAAGTGGTCACCGTCACCCATCAACATGAAAAATAACGTGAAACACGTGTAGCGTAGTAACGTGAAGAAAAATACTTATCCTACTTCCTACTAATATTATAAATGCGAAAGTTTGTTATGGATGTTTATTACTCTTTCACGTAAAAACTACTGAATGGATTTTAATGAAACTTTACAATAATATAGCTTATACATTAGAATAACACAAAGGTTATAATTTATCCCTGTGCTCCCACGGGAATGAGAAGTACGCGGGTAAAACCACGGGGCGCTGCTAGTAATATTATAAATGTGAAAGTTGAGATGTTTGTTACGCTTTCACGCTAAAACTACTAAACCGATTGTCATGAAAGTTTGTACACATATTTGGAAGTACTAGAAGTAACATAGGATACATTAAAAAAAAGGATTTTTTCTTGCAAACGGGGCGAAGCCGCAGGCAACAGCTAGTATTAATTGTTAGCGGTCCAGTATCCTTCCTACAGGTGGTGTGATTTTATATTTATTTATTAATTACATAAGATCACCTTCACGCTGGATTAAATATGATGCATGCTGAGCGTAAATTATTTATCGATTACTTATACATAATAACATGTCGGTATAATTATCTGGAAGTACGGGTGTAACGGGTTAAGGTTGTCACGTAATACAGAATATAATTCAGAGAATCTGTAAGATTACATAATATTATGTTATACTACCTAATAATGTGATAATATTATAATGCAAATAGTAATAGAAATATTTTTGAGGAACTGCTCTAGCTCGGAGGTCCCATATCATTGGTACAGCGATATCTACGACTCTACCCATGTTTAATACCTCATCATCATCGCCACCACCACCAGCATCATCATCATCGTAATTAGCTTTTATCCGTCCGCAGCTGAACATAACATGCTTAGTGGATAGACTTTCTATCTTTCTAATATTTCGGCGCAGAGGCCGATATATATATATATATATATATATATATATATATATATATATATATATATATATATATATATATATATATATATATATATATATATATACTAGCTATAGCCCGCGGCTTCGTTGCCCGGCCCGCGCTGTCAAGAAAAAATCCTTTTTTTCTAATGTATCTTAAGTGACTTCTAGTACCTCCGGGTACACAAGTTTCATGATGATTGGGTAAGTAGTTTTCGCGTGAAAGCGTAACAAACATCCCTACTTTCACATTTATAATATTAGTAACGTAGGTAACATATTTTAATAAGTATTTTTAAATTCGGATCGTTTTTCCATCACCATTCCCGTCGATACAGATCCAATTACCATATTTAACGTTTTACAGGGCATATTTTCATAGTGTTACAACCCGACAATAACATAGACTATACTCGCATCGACATAAATTTACCGAGTCCGCTGACGCTAACAGAACGCGTCAGGGGATGAAAAATGGAGCGGAGCCCGCTGATTGTCGATCGATACAGTGATCAGTGACCATGGTTTACGTCTGAAGTGTTGTTTTCTAACGATTCTGGAAAATTCATTGATAAAAATACAAAATTTTATTGATTTTATCGTGGCTTATTAAGTATTTATGAGCATAACTTTTCAAGTTCTTAGTCGTAATAATGAGTGGACTGAAGTGTCAGACTTATACTCGTTATAAACTAGTGGTGCCCCGCGGTTTTAGCATTCCCGTGGCAGTATGGGGATATGTTATAGCCTATATGCTATTCTGATGTAGTAAGTGTAATTGACAATTATATTAAATTTTTATTTAAATCGATCTGTTGTTTTTGCATCCATACATATATTCATACATTCTATTCATATTTTCGCGTTTATAATATTAGTAGTATTCGTAACATCAGTCTGAAGTCTCAGTACTTAAGTGCTGTTGTTGTATAATATCTTAAGCGTCGGGTTTGGAAAAATCATTAATCGCGATAAAATCTAAAATATTATTAACTGAAATACGGTCTTTAATATACGGACGATAACAAAAATTATACTAATAACCTAACATTTTTTTAGGTAACTTATGTTTGACGACTTTGCAACTATTATTTCTTACAAAAAAGTTATTAGGTCTATATAGATATTGACTTAAATAATCTACCCTAGGTAAATACGAACGGTTAACATCAATGCTCAAAAGAACAATTAGTTAAACAAGCATTAAACTAAATATATTACTTACTAACTAAAAAATATTTTTGAAAGTTTACATGATTTTATAGTCCTAATAAAGTATACATAATTTATGCAAATCTACATAAGATAACATTTGTATGAGATGATATTTTATTGGACCGAATGAAGTTATCTCATTACGTAAAAATTAACATGAGGTCGAAAGCTAAGGTCTGCTGCTGTGAACTAATTATGTAAATGCGACATTTAAAAATGAGTAATGAGAATGTATTTATTATTAAACTGTGACCCTTTTTTCGGTTCATTGACTGGGTCTTAAAGGCCTTCAGATGAACATCAAGATGGCAGATCCACACCACTGGACCAACTATCAACTATGACCAGCTACTGAATGGAGATGATCGTTACTATAGTAGGCTTGATCTCCACTTTACGAGCGTACTTCCATTTTTTAAATCTTTATGTCAAAAACACTGACAATTTTTCCGTATTAAAGATTATATTATCTTGAGAAAGGTAATCGTTCATCATAATCATCATCAGCCTTTATCTGTCCACTGCTGAACATAGGTTTCCTTCAATTAACAAAAAGGTCATCCATCTCTTACACGCATCCAAGATGGACCAGCCACTGCACAGATATCCTCTTTCCACCTGGTTAATGGTGGACCAACGCTCTACCTAATCGCGGCCTCCGCTCTTGAACCTTATTAGCCCATCTACAATTCGTTCTCTTGAGTGTGTGAGCAGCCTACTGCCATTTTAATATTTATAACGACGTGACGATGGTCTACTAGGTGTAGGCTATTATCTTGGGATCGAACCCGGGCTTTCGGGTTTGATCATGCCTTGGTGCCTTGAAATAGTTTTGTTGCCATCGTTTTTTCACCGGTTAAGGAAAACTCGAGGCAACCTGCATGCCTGATGATTATTAAATTCGATTATGTAGATTCATATCGATTTTGCGATCGATTGATTCATGTCTGATTTGGAAATGACGATATTTGCACCTCTAGACTATGAATTACCGCACTATTGCTGGCTTGCAAAATCTATCCGGCGCTGTTCCTATCCGTCCGCGAGTAACGAGTTTAGCTCGCAGTGCCGATGTCTGGCCGTGTCGTGACTCGGGCTCCTCTGGGAGTGCTCATGGGCGAATTATCTTCTAAAATGAACCAATATAAATTATACCGAATGGGTTTTGTTGCTATAAAATACTGGTTTAAAATCCTATTGAATTTATAGTTCGGAAACGTGTTGGAAATCGCGACGATATTTTATCAATGCATGTATTTTTATTATCCGAAAGTGAACTCATAAAGAGTTGTTTGGTGCGCGGACGTAAGAGCAGTTTTATAGGAATTTTTATGATTCCAGCAACACCGACGTCTATAAACGTTGAATTAGATGAAGTGAAAACCGCGGGTGGCACATTCGATATAATACAATGGTCTACACTATGAGCACTCTGCTCAGTTGTTGTTTGAAAATAAAAAACATGTATTTATAATTTATTCAGGTACACTTTACGTGCCTAATTGGTGATGAGCTACGGGACCGTTTATACAGCAGTAATTTTTAAACTCTTACAATGGAACGCGTGACGCTTAGGCTTTATCTGTAGAATATGATTTGCAATAAATTCATCTTCTGGAGAACGAAGGAAGACGAAGGATCGGTTGACCACCAGATGGAACGCCGACATTTGTTCAGTGACCGGTTCTGGTTTGATGCGCTGGAGACTGGCCGTCTTGGCGGTTATTGATGGTTCGGCCGTCTTGGCGCTCTTGGCGCTTATTTAAAGAGGACTTTGTCTCAGTATGAGTACTATATGGTAACCACGAATAAACGTTTGAAACGGCACACTCGCACAAACATGTGCATCAACGAGACCTGTAAGCGAACCTCGCAGTGCTACCAGCGTAGCGGGTGCGTCGATGCGCTTATTTGTGTGAGTGCAGTTTTGAACACACCCACACGCACGCACACACTTTGACAACGTGCATTTGATTGTCTGCATGGCTAACTGCATGGACCTAGATTTAATCGTGTATGTTATCAGAGTAGTTGTTGACTTATTCGGTCAAACACAATAGATTGTAAATTCACACAGTATTATTAACATATAGTTGGAACCTAATCTTGTGTTCTAGTCTGGTAATATTCATATAAGGTACATGAAATTAAAATAGATATATATGTCGTAGTATGATTTGATAAAACGTTTTTTTGCGAAAATACTAGGGATTTTGCGAAAACACGGATAATTAGACATTGGCATTACATTTCTCAATCTTACTGAAAAAAGGTAGGGTTTTTGCAAAAATACTAGTCGCCTTAGGAAGATTGAAAATCCTTAACTCTGATTGGCTTGATTTTGGTTGACAGGCAAACTCTTAATGCGATTGGTTCATATTTTGCCTTGTAGGTTCGAGTATACAATAGGATCCCAGACAACGTTCAAAATCCTTCCATCAATAAATTTAAGAAATTTATTAAAGAAAGTTTGTTTTTACCACACAAATAGGATATAACAAAGTAAGTCTTAATGGAAATTATATATTAATGGAAGAAAAAACTATTTTGAATAAAAAAAATCAATTTTTAATTTTAAAGGGCAAGAAAAGGCGATGCCTTTGATTTATAGTTTCTTTGCTTTTTTGCTAAACAATTTAGTTAAAATATAAACTAGTGACCCGGGGAACACATCAATCACAGAAAATTAATCAGACCTTAACTACTTTAAATAATCAAAAAATAGCTAACAATAGGATAATAGGATAAAATATTTCTTAACCTTACTAAAAATAGTACCACGAAGAACCGGCGAAGCAAAATCAGTGGAACTAATCTTTTCAAATATTCTATTACAAATTTAAATGCTATCCTGAAATTCCTGGGAGGAACGCCCTATTCCCATCGCGTGGTATCTTCCATTAAGACTTACTTTGTTATATCCTATTTGTGTGGTAAAAACAAACTTTCTTTAATAAATTTCTTAAATTTATTGATGGAAGGATTTTGAACGTTGTCTGGGATCCTATTGTATACTCGAACCTACAAGGCAAAATATGAACCAATCGCATTAAGAGTTTGCCTGTCAACCAAAATCAAGCCAATCAGAGTTAAGGATTTTCAATCTTCCTAAGGCGACTAGTATTTTTGCAAAAACCCTACCTTTTTTCAGTAAGATTGAGAAATGTAATGCCAATGTCTAATTATCCGTGTTTTCGCAAAATCCCTAGTATTTTCGCAAAAAAACGTTTTATCAAATCATACTACGACATATACACAAATTAAAGAAAACAATAAAAAATAGCTTTAATTTTTATCGTTTACGCAGTATATAGTTATAAATAAATAAAAATCTCAAGTAAAAAAGTGACGTAGACCTAAGATTTTCTTACACTTAGATATTCTCAAATTCATTCATTCAATTTATATTCATATGATTTTTAAAATTCGTTCCGAAAAGTTTGACCTATTTAATTTCATATAAATCGTTAAAGCTTTTTTGATAGTATAATACGAGTACATAAGTTTAATTCATAAGTGGACGAACAAAAGCTGACGATAATGTTGATGATTTATGACGTAACAGCATCAATTTAATTCAATAATAATCTGTCTGTATGATAAGGACATAACAATATGTCATAGGAGTTACATTTTCGATATTATGTGACTTAGAAATATCTGAGAGCCTTTGTACCAAAACCATAAAGAACTTTCGAGAGCTTTCATCCGTGGCAGCTTAAAGGCCATAGAAAGCAGTTTCCTTTTATACGAGCTCCAGTTCAAAGGTGCCAGTAAGTTATCAATATTAGGCCATTTGAAATCATCTAAAATAAATATGTGGGAGATTCTAGATTATGAAATAAATGTACATTTTAGACTCAATATTCTTTTAGAATTTTGCAAATATTTTTAGCAGTGTTTTTAAAATAAATTTTTTAGAGGTTCAAATTTATTAAAAGTATTTATAAATCTGTATTGCGTCTTTTTTATGTCGTTTAATGCTTTCACACGGTTTAGTTTTACCTAGGTTACCTATATGAACCTCTGTGAGGGTTTCTATGTAAACTACTTGCGAGCACCTTCAGCCGTTTTTTGAGGGTCTCGGATCAGGCAAATGGTACACCTTAGCGACAGGCGAAGGCAAGACTCCTCGTAACGCGGTACTGTCCGGCCATATTTTCTTCTTTATTTATTTTCTATTGCCTACCTTTTATTATAATTCTCAGTTTCATCTTAGTTGCTAATAGTAAGATCTACCGAAACATTTTTTGTATTGTTTGAATAGTATTTTACAATATATCATTTATCAAATCTCGAAGCGCCAATTTCTAAAAGTCGTGGAGTTGCTAAGCCCTAGCCGGTCCAATGGCCGCCAACTAGAAACGTTGATTGCAATGAAGACTAAAAAAAGACTAGAGAAGACTAAAAGAGGTAATATTTAGTTCATAAGGGATATTATGATATATTCGGAAATAAACAGTTTTTTTTATTGATATTCATATCAATATCACCCTTTTTCGTACCTATCAATATTTTTTTGCTAGATCGCTTACTTTGGACAAATTAAATTTACTTCGATGAGGGTCTGGGAATAGTATCTCGTAACAAAATACTAAGATAATTCAGTGGGGACAGATGCTGAGGCGGTGTCGTGACAACCAGCTATGACGTAACAAGTCACCGCACAATAAGGCACGAACCTAGATATTTTTAAGTATCCTGTCACGACAGAGAGATATTGCCCAAAGTTTGCTGCTAAAACGACGATTTTATCTAACAAACTATTTCTTTAAAAATCGGTATATTTTTTAGCTTTGGTTGTTGTAAATATGGGTTTAATGAAAAACCGGCCAAGTGACAGTCGAACTCGCGCAAGAGCGTTCCGTATCATATAGATTGCATACAACAGAAGACACTTTAATAAAAATATGTGCGTCGATACAACTCAGAGAACTATCTTTATTGCGGTCAACTATGTAAACGGGGGACACGTATTTATTTTTATCGACCTTGAATCCGATTCCGTATAACCAGAACCACGTATATAATATACATAATACACAAATTAATATTATAACCCAGAACACAGAAAATCTTTAGTGTTCCCTGGCAAGATTCGAACCCGCTACCTCCAGCTTGTGCGCTAACGCGCTAACCACTGAGCCACAGAAGTCGTCGTCGAGGGAGTAGTAACATTGGATAATAATATGATAATCCGAAACTGGTCAGTGATTTGTCACTGATACAATAGCATATCAACCAACCTGTGATCTGTGTGTAATATCTGTTTCCCATAATCATTCATCTATAGCCATCAGTCGGTCGATTGGAGTACAGTAGGGCTATTCTGTAAAAAACCATTTCGATATCGAGCTTCTGAGTGATAGAGCTCACTTTACGCTCACTTGGAGCTCACAAGCGAACTTATTGAAATAGATAGATAGTCGAGTTTTAAAGAATACAAATTCGTCAAATTCGTACACCGCGGATTCCACTTTCGAGATTTGAAAACTACCTCACAGAATAGCCCTACTGAACCGGCGTACCGTTGTAGCACAAATATGGCGGAATTTGCTTTCACTCAATACATATTATTACCGGATATAAATGTCTAAGAAGTGCCCATGACAAACAGATCTGTCACGGACAACATTTATTGATACTGATTATAGCATACGTTATGAAGTTATGTTACGTGATATTGGCTCACGTAATCAACGCCTTCACGTACAATGTAGTTATTAGTTCTAATATGCGCTTGTGACATCATTCCTTTAATGCTTACCACTTAGTCTAATCGCACGTTTGGGCAATACGAGAAAATTGCACACCATTTATATAAAGGTTGTAAGATGGCAACACTTTCATGTTATATATAGCTACAATATTGGCAAACAACAGTATAGCTACTATTGGAAAAGCCATATCAAATTTTTGTCGTATATCGCGTAGTCAAACTGTCATTGCCGGCAATGACTGGTCATCCTGTCCCAGACACACTTTTCAATGAAATGATTGCCCGTTTAGACGCAACTTTTCTGCCAAAATATGATAATAATATACCGTCTATGATTGAGTTTAGAATGTGAACGGGGCGACAGAATTCATAACAGCTCGCAATAATATGTTGTAAAGTATCAACCCTTATGTCCCACTGTTTAGCACGGGTCTCCTCCTCGAAATCAGGCGAGGTAATGGACCATAGTCACCGATGCGATGGCCCAATACAGGTAGGTAGTGAACTTCATTTCAAGGCACACACATTGTCAGGATCGAACCCGGTTCCTCTCGCATAGAGGTCGAGTCCATCCACCACTGGACCATAGTCTTCGTGATGTTGACAAAGTGTAAATTAGGACGTAGACCTCGTATACCATAGTGACGTTAGACACATAGATTTGGTCTCATCACCATAACAAATCTCACTGCTAATGAGTTGAGAGCAACGAATTAGACGAAAAATAATTAGGGCCTGTTTCACAATCTCCAGTTAAGTTCCCAATAGGCTATCGGCAACATATTTGACAGATAGAGTATGGAGTATCTGTCAAATATCTGTCAAAAATATTGCCGATAGCCAATTGGGAACTTAACTGGAGATTGTAAAACAGGCCCTTAGACGAAGAAGGACTGCTTAATATAGGTCGTCATCATCTTTCTAGCCCTTATTCCCATCTGTAATAAATAACGGTTTTTTGTCCATTTCATATTATTTTTTTGATACTGATGATGATGAAAACTTTTTAAAAGTAACCACGCACAAAGATATTATGTCACAATTTATGTGGTGTCAGAAAAATTATTTGCTCGTCAACATTTCTCACGACCGCGACATCTACATAAAGCTTTTGAATTTGGAGCTGCGGTTAGGGTTGCCACATAGTCTACGACGGCTTAATGGCACGATTACTTCATAACAAAAGCTGCACTAAAGCTAAAGGGCTATATTAAATATGCTTTGGGAATTGTTTTTTTTTAATTTTCTTAATATTTATTAATCCACATTTAATTTTGTCACAAATTAATGAGTTTTATATACATACACAACGTATACAAATAGCAAACCAGCAAACGAGGTAGTTTGTTTTCGTCGTTGGATCATAGTATGTTCATTACGGCTTTTATTTTCTAGCGAGAATATGGTTTTGGAGACCTACATTTTGTGACGCCAAAAATAAAAATATATTCATAAAATTGCTTGGCAGACCTTTGTGGTTCAGTAGTTAGCGCGTTGGCGCGTAAATCGGAGATAGCGGTGTTCGAGTCCCGCCAGGGAACAAAAAGTTTTATGCTGTTGGGTCATGAATGTGAATTATATTATATGTGTTTTCTAAAGTAAATCTTAAATATATTAAGATTGTCTGGTACCCTTGTCTGGTACCCGCAACACAAGTTCTTCGAGAACGTAGTAAGAAAAAGTAAGAGGAAGTGCCATGCTGCATTGCTGTCAAATTGGTCCAGCACGAACGGGGTGGTACCTATCGCTGACATGAAATCGGCGTAAAGAGGCAGCTATGCTGTTGCGCTTCTTGCGGCATGTGAGTTTCCGGTGGTCCGTTGGCGGATGGGGGGGGGGGGTACTCCCCCCCGCAGCATAGTCCGCATCGATAGTCGGAAGGCTTAGACTGTTCGTTTGCCCTTCTATGCTTTAAAAAAAAACAAAAAGCTAACCACGGGATCATTCTGGTCATCGTTGTGTAAAATCGTGTAAAATGTAAAAAAGTAAAGTATCAACCCTTTATCTCCCACTGCTGGGCACGGGTCTCCTCCTCGAAATCAGGCGAGGAGGGTAATGGGCCATGGTTCACCGATGCGCTGGCCCAGTGCGGGTCGGTGAACTTCACATACCTTCAAAGACTTTCAATCTCATCAGGTATGCAGGTTTCCTCACGATGTTTTCCTTCACCGGTTTAAATTTTAAGCAACAAAGGCTAAATTAGCTCCAACGTTATTGAATTTAGCCTTAATATTCGGCAAATGTGACCACGCATAAGCCGTGGATAAATCTTAGTTACTAAAAAGGAAACTAACATAAACTAATCTACTCAATTGCGAAATTTATCTTACAGTGGGTGGACAAATTGCAGCTGAGTCAGTAATACGGACCAAGACCGGTTCAGCCAATTCAACATTATATTCCCGCTCAAATCCTGTAATCAAGTGTATTAGACTGACCTATTACTTACCCCGACACTAGATGGAAAAGTAGACTTCGTTAAGTCAAGACGCCTTTATATTATCCACTTACTTTTATTAGTTCAACGAAAAAAATCTTGTAACATTCAACTATGAATTTGTTATTTCAATTTTCAAAAGATACCCTATATATAGATATATTGTGTATTTGTAATACCCTATTTATGACGGACCCCTAACCTAGCGCCCAGGGCTCCCGATGGGTTACATATAGGGTAGCCTAGGATAAATATGAAAAGAAAATATTTAAATAAAATGCAATAAAAGAAGCAATCGCCTAGCATAGACATGAAGTGCTCAAGAACATGGGAAATGGGGTTTAGATATCTAGAAAGATCTATCAAACATTGACTAGCAACAAAAGAGGATGGCTATTTATATGCAGTAATATGCTAGTCGTCTACTAGTCTTGTAGAGATGAGCCAACTGCTCATCTACTTTTCTGATAAAGCTTAAGGCCAAGGGCATAGGGCCTTTCGAAAAAAAAGATGCGTTCCAGCAGTATGACCTTCTTAATACTATTATAACAATACACGGGCTCATGCTGATCATGATGCTTCTTACTAATGTGATATATTTTGATTATGTATATTTTTTCAATAAATAATATTTTTTTATAAAAGTTTTTTTATTTTTCCGAATAAACTACCACGAACAAAAAATAACGTCCAGTTTTTCTATTGTTTGCACACCCATTTATTTGATACATTTTTTCCACTGATTTTTAGCAAAAAGTTATATCTACAAACATTTCGTTAGAACTGTTGGAATTGTGTCGATATAAAAATTTCTAGCTAACCCGCATAACTCGCCAGTATTCAAATGTTGTCTTATATGAAAGCGCAATTTAAGCGGCGTCGTTGTAGTATTAGTGAATATAATATTCTCGTATATAATTATATATTAACAAGCTCCTGAATTAGCTAATCAGCCCCCCTAGACAAGTGGTACAAACGCTAAACGAATAGAATAGAATACTTATTGTCTGGGAATGACACTAGCTTATGACATGTAATTTGACAGCTAGTGTCATCCCCATACATTAGCGTTTACGGGGCTGACCAATATTTCTCTAAATCTATCTTTATATCATAATTAACTATTTTTCGTCTACTGCTATACGTAGGCCTCGTTCACTGAACGCCATGACGGTCGATCCGCCGCCACTATAAGTCAACTCTGCCGTATTTAGGTAGACGAAGTGTTGGTCGGCCACTAACCAGATCAGAAGACGATCTTGGAATGTTATGTACTATTGAATTGGAATTAGCTACTAGAATATATAATAAAAAAGACGTATGGCACTCGAGGACTGCCGCGGTAAAGCTATTGCATAGCAATTTGTATCAACTTATGCATTAATAAATTATTTATTTATTTTATTTATGCAGTATTTCTTTTTCTTTGATATTAATTCAAGTTACACTTTTTGAGCGTGGTGACCAATAAGAAAACATTTTTTTTTCTTTTATTAAATAAATAAAACGTTAATATTGTTTAAAATATTTTTATTATTTTACAATACATGTGTTATATTTTATTGTTATTTGTGCGAGCTTCGTAGAGTCGTATAATACGTCTAGTTGCACGCACACAAACACCGTGTCGAAGACTGCCAAAAAGAAACGACGTTAGACAATGCACGGCCTTCAAGCCACACCGCCGTGCCCGTCGGAGTGGGGAGCGTGAGGTTTTTTTTCGTTACGGAATTTCTGGATTCGGTCCCCGCGCTCAAGGCCCGCGATAGAAGCTATGCAATAGCTTTAAAAAACCTTTATTTTTAAATGTATCCTATGTTGCTTCTCCGTGAACTTGTGTACAAAGTTTCATGATGATCGGATGAGTAGTTTTCGCGTGCAAGCGTAACAAACATCCCTACTTTCACACTTTAATATTAGGATAACTCTATACAGACATTTCACTACATAACGTAGTAATGTGGTCATTATGACAATCAGCTTTATTTCTTCTAATATTCTGTTGAATAACCGTTGCTATAGGCTTAATAGTAACCCAAGCCCTGTTCTCACTTCTTGAACTATCCCGGATATCGTCTTCAGTTATGCAATATTTTGCATTCAATAATAAATCCCAGCCAAGTACATTTATCGTACACAGCGATTGCCCGAGAAGTTTATTTAAGATAAGAATAAATCTTGGGGTACTTCTACTAGAATATTGAATTTCTTTGGATTCGATATGGAATAAGCTTATTGTTGAAATTTAAAGGTTATCTTGATGCTCGGGATAAATAAAATTTATGAGTTTTATGTTATTGACGACCTCTGTTGCTTAATGGTTAGTGCGTTAGCACTCAAGTCCGTAGGTAGCGGGTTCGAATCTCGCCAGGGAACCAAAAAGTTCCTGGGTCATGGATGTGTATTAAATATGTGTTTTGTATAATAAAAATCTTAAATATATGTATTAATATAAAATGTATTTAATATATGTATTTCCGTTGTCTGGTAACCGTAACACAAATTCTACGGAAAACGAGCACGGGACCAGATTGAAGTGGTGTAAAAGCGTCCATAGATATTATTATATTCTTATTACAATATTCACCACAGATATTTTGCTTATGTTACTAATATTATAAAAGCGAAATTTTGTATGGATGTTCTTTACTGGTTCGCATAACT
Organism: Lycaena phlaeas; assembly: GCA_905333005.2. NCBI lineage: Eukaryota > Metazoa > Arthropoda > Insecta > Lepidoptera > Lycaenidae > Lycaena > Lycaena phlaeas. Next base: position 11,164,087 of record HG995171.1, on the reverse strand, counting down.
ACGGAATGGATTTTAATGAAACTTTACAATCAACATCATCATGTCAGCCAATCGACGCTCACTGCTGGGCTTAGGCCTCTCTCAAGGATCTCCACAACGGTTCTGCGCTGAACTTCACATACCTTAAAAGACTGTCAATCTCATGAGGCATGCAGCTTTCCTCACGACGTTTCCTTCACCAGTATCGATTTCACATATACCAACATGTATTGAATATGTATAAATAACTGATAAACTACAAACTGCTTAAAAATATAAAGAAATCTCCCTGCCTCCATAATCAGAGTTTTTTGAATCCTCTTCGACGTGAAGTAAATATTGAATCACGCCTCAGCTCGACTTTCATTTAGTTTCCGATATGAAGTTACTCAACTTACGTATATGGTAATGCAGTCCCGTACTTCGAAATAAAATAATTGGAAACCTTGTTAGTCACTTTGGAGTATGTCTATTTGACATTTTTCTCGGAATACGTGACACGAAAATATATAAATTGAATCTAGATATAAGGATGCTGGATAAATAACAGGAGATTTTGCGAAACGAGGACAACAATCACTGTAGTTTACCGGGAAGAGAGCTTATACCGCGTCCCCCTATGTATCATATAGCTGCTATATCAATAATAAATAGTACAATACTAATACAATAAATTAATAAGTAAATTTGGTAATTATGGTTCTCTAGCGGAGGTCTTCGTTCCGAATGCTACACGCGAAGAATAGGCTCGCTTAAGTGGCAGTGACCAGCCCACTCTCAGAAGATCCAATATCCGGTCGTATCTCGATAGACAATTTTGAGTCACTTGACCTCACACAAAACAAACACTCAGCTTTTTAATAGACTAAAATCTTACCTCATCGATTGACAAGATCGATATCGTCCTCAATAAAGTGTTTGTAAAAATCTGAAAAATCCGTCATTTCTTTCGTGGGCTGGTAACACTTAGGAGAACGGATGGCCGATAGGCCAATATGGTTCAAGAGTGGAGGCGGCGTTTAGGTTGACTATGTGTTGGTCGGCTATAAAACAGGTGGGAACACGATCTCCGTGCATTGGCCGATCCGAGTTGGATGCGAATGGCAAGCGATTGATCGTCTTGATGTTCATTGACGGAGGCCTATGTTCTACAGTGGTCGGATATAGGCAGATGATGATGAATGAATTAATGAAATATTCTTTATTGTGCACTACATAATACAAATATTAACAAGACAAAATAATAAATAAGTAGCCAGTAGGTCACAAATGCGGCCCTATCACTTAAATAGTGATTCCTTCCAGGCAACTACTTCTAGATGATGATGATAATGTTGAAGTATTCTAGTGAATTATAGTATACTATTCTAGCATAGTACGGATGTATAAGTCACTATTCTAGTTACTATTATATTTATCATCATGACCAATGACAGACGTCGAATTTCTTCCACAGTCCAAAGTCGTTCACAGTTTTGAACTTTTTACGAGTATAACAAGTAATTGTTGGAAAGTGTGAAGTCATTTCGTATACAATAATCGCGCGGGTAGTGGGCACGTCTCGCCGCAGATGTGGGCGCAAATATCAGACGAACTTTTCACATTTCACGCCACAAGCCGAGTCGCGCGCCCAGCATCACTTATGCTTATAGTCCGAACAAGCTGTTTACGTATCATGTTTTAGATGATCGAATTAAAATTGTAACGATATACATATGTATTTAGCTCGTAAAAGATCTACTTTTAAATAATATTATCTTTAAGAATATCGAACAATTATCGGTTTTAAATTAAATTTGTAATTATTCAAGCAGAACCCAACAAACAACCTCGTCGCATACTCCGAAGAATGGATGGTTGTTGGACCAATAACGTTCAGGCGTTAGATGCGAGTGGCAAGGGATTGGTCGTCTTGACGTTCATTAAGGGAGGCTTATGTCCAGCAATGGACGGATAAAGGTTGATGATGATGATGATGAACCCAACAAACATTCTCCTGTAAAATTTTAAGATAGATAGGATATTGAAACCCGCCGTTAGAGACTATCATTAATAACAGCACAGTAATGGCACAATACCAACACGAAGTTACAATAATTAAACAAAGACACAGAGACATATTATAGTATTCATACATATTATGATACACATGATTATGTAACACATAAACACAAATATACACATATTGTAAATTATATAATAATTACTCGCCCTGAAACAAAGAAACAAAGAGAATAAAAGAAACAATGAAATCATTTCTTTTCAAGAAATCTTCAACATTTTATAAATTATGAGAAAAATACTTGTAACTAGCAGCGCGCTGCGGTTTTACCCGCGTAGCTCTCATTGCTGTGATACAGTGAAGCGATTGCGATAAAACAAAAACTAAAACTTACTCAAAGTTACGCACAATTTTTATGTATGGTATTTTGGGCTGTGTCCGAAAGCTGGTAAGTGGACGCAGCTCTACCCACTAAAACCCGGCGAGTGCCACCAATGCCGTCTTTGGTGAGGTTTACTGGATCTGCTAGCAAACATGCCACCTTCACAGGTGTCCCGCACCACAGAACCACTCCTCCCAACGTCGGGACAGTACAATGGGGTGAGGTTCCCGTCCTCATCCCTTGCCCCCTGCTCTTCTGCCTCCTCTTCTTATAAGAGGGGTACAAAGAGTCCTCCTCAGCTCAATTTGCTTCGCCCAAGGTGTTGGGCTCACCCTGGCGGCTACTGAGCCCTACCGCCACGACAAGGCCGAAACCATGGTGGGAAGTACTACTAGTACCTAGGCTCTAACAAACTGGCAATTTTTTAAAATATTTTCAAAGTAGAGAAACGACTTTTCTACAGAATTATTATATGTTTAGTTATAGTAAAGAGCAATTAGTGTGTACTGTGTAGCAAAGGTTAAAGCCAGGTCGGTGCAGCCGCTCCGGTTCGTTGCTTCTGAATTACCGAACTTAACCGCCGTGCACTGTATGGGCTGGTCGCGGTCACTCCTGCCCTTTTGTTCAACTCGTCGCACTAATCCGCCATATTTATTTGCGGTTATTATACTTACGACCGGTAAGTAAAATTAAACCAAAACCAAATTTGTTTTATATGTTGCGGTAATGTAAAAATGCATCGCACTGAGTAGGGATTTCATGTGATTTCAGCAAATGGAAAGTATGGTTTTTGTTTCCAATTTTTTACTTTTTGTAATGAAAACTTCTATAGTGATTTTGAGCACTTTTTGGTAGAGGGTAATCTTAAACGCTCGCGTCACCGACATACTAATAGTATAAATATATTATCTCCTTTTAGTATTACAATTTTACATTCCAAAAGTTATGTGTTCACTTTATTTTTAAGTTTTCAGATTTGAAGTATAAAGATAGTAATGTATCGCTCTTAATAAATTTTGTTAATAAGTGTTGTTATATATAAGTATAAATTTAGAAATTGTATTTATATTAATATTACTTTTGTATGTCGTATTGTATGATATTGTCCATAATAAACTTTGGATTAAATTCATCAATATTGATATTAGCACTTAATTAAAAAATAATTAAATGAGCCTATATGAAACACTTCAAAGAGAGTTTAATTTAAAATGAGTTTATGTCTAGACTCGTTTTTATTCATATGACACTAATGGTTTCAATTGTTTAAAAACAATAAATAAAAAAAATATGTGAGGAGGATAAAAATTGCTTGATGGAAAAGGCAAAGAAAATATAATTTATTTTGATCGCTAGAGTCTACTCTTTTATCATGTTAGACAAAATATGAACATCAGACCAGGGTATATATCAAAGTGGCACTGTAATCTGTTTAAGAAGCCCGCTCCAACGTTTCGGCGTCAATTCGATCTTGATTCGAATGTTTCTTTTCGATATTGTCAAGAAAAGATTGAAAGTGATATATCGATGGACTGGGGATACAAATTTTCATCCAATATGATTTTTTGTTGGCCACTTGTCAATATAAGTATTAACTACTGAACAATAGTTATAAGAAAATCTTATATCTCCTTTATTAATGTTAAGCATTGATAGATTTTAAGTTCTGCCTAAATTAAGGCCTTTGTGAATTTAAAAATTTTGAATAGGAAAAACTTTCAAGCAATTAAAAAACTGTTGGCCAGCGTATATCTCTAAAACAAACATCAAGAGCAGTTTAAACAAAAAGCAAACGAGCTATAACGACCATTACAATCGTAGCTGACACACGCGCTCGTCCGTAAGCCATTTGTTTCACGCCGTTTTAGGCCTTTTTGTAATTAAAAAAAACTATTTGACTCTTAAGATATTGTAAAGCCAATTTGTGTTTGTAATTCGATATGGGCTTTTGTTGCGATAATATCCTCGAAATTATTTCTAGATGTACAATAATTGGAACGCAGATTTTTTTATCATGATCAGCATCAACATTTACCCATGCACTGCTGAAAATAGGCCTCCTTCAACGAACGCCAAGACGACCGATCTCTTGCCACTCGCATCCAACGCAGACCGGCCTCTGTACGAAGATAATCTTCCTATCTGATTAATAGCCGACTAGCACTTCTTTATAATGAAACAACTTTTACGGATTTTATCGCGGTTTATTTAGTTTTTTACAAGCCCGACGTTTCGGATACTTTACAGCAACCATGGTCACGGGAGGACTATCCTCCCGTGACCATGGTTGCAATAAAGTATGTAAAATTCGCGTAAACATAAGAAAACGACTAGCACTTCGCCTACCTCCGCTATTGAACCTTATTGGCCCATCGACCATGCGTTCTCCTGAGTGTGTGACCAGTCCACGGCCACTTCAACGAGCTTATTCTTTGCGTGATATCGTTAACTTTTTTCAGATTTACACAGATTTAGAACAGCTTATTGAGGACGATATCGATCTTGTCAATCGACGAGGATTTTAGACTATTACGAAGCTGAGTGTTTGTTTTGTGTTAGGTCGAGTGACATATTGTATATCGAGATACGACCGGATATAGGATAGCCTATCCTTCTTATGCCTTTCGTCTTATAATAAAACTAGCTGTTGCCCGTGGCTTCGTCTGCCTTAGCAAAAAAATCCTTTTTTTATGTATCCTATGTTACTTCTAGTACCTCCGAGTATATGTGTACAAAGATTTATTATGATCGGCTGAGTAGTTTTCGCGGTGTTACAAACATCCCCACATTGACATTTGTAATATTAGCAAGGATTAGTGCTTCTGGGCGGTAGTTGCCTATTGACATTAGCAATTACTTCCCAAGCATTTTGTGTAAGTTTCGGGTGATATTTTTTTAGTAACACTTAAGGCAAGTACGTTAAAAGAGTATTAACATAAAGCATACATTAGCTCGATTACAATTTTATCAGTTTCATATCATAAATAGCAAATTAGAATGAACGCTCAATATTCACTTTAGTGTAAAAACTATTCAATAAACATTGAAATGTTGCAATTTATACTAAGCGAATGGGTTTGCTAAGCGAGTGAAAAGCCCTCCTGATGATTATATTGCATGACTCGACTCTTCGCTGACCTCGGTCCGTTTCAATCAAGTCGTAGATGTGAAGCGGTGAGCTGAGCATGAACTAAATGCGATTAAATTGTTGACCCCACTGACCCACAAAATCATTTAAACACTTTCAGTGACATGAATATTTCTTAATAATATTTTCTTAGGGTTGACAGTATCGACAAATAATAATAATATCTATGGACGCTTTTACACAACGTCGATCTGGTTCCGTGGTAAGTTTCTGAAGATTTTGTGTTACGAGTATGTACCAGAAAACGGAAATACATAATATATGTACCTAATACATTTTATATTAATACATATTTTATTTTAAACGTTTATTATATAATACACATATTTTTTACATATCCAATATCCATGACCCAGGAACACAAACTTTTTGTTCCTAGCCGAATTCGAACCCACTACATACTGGCTTAGGCGCCACCGCGCTAACCATTGCGCCACAGAGGCCGTCAAAGAAAACTAAAAAGTACTAACATCTTGTTATTTCGTGAAATAGCTTTTCTGTTTCTATAATAAGGACTGTATAAGTAGTTTAATTAGAGGCACTACGGTTACTTAGGGCAGACAATACTTGAATTACTTGGACCTAATCTGGATTTATCTAAATGTCTTATTGATAGCAATTTCGTCTATTTTCGGAGGATTGATAATAATAGTTTCTTTTTTAATAATGGATCAACCTTTTAAGCGAGAGGATCCGAGTTCAATTCTGATCTCTGTGTGGTTCTAGAAATGTATTTTAATAAGTTTTTCAAATACGCCATCGCTCGCTCACCGGTGAAGGAAAACATCGTGAGGAAATCTGAATGCCTGATGAGATTGAAAGTCTTTGAAGGTGTGCAATTTTTATCAATCTGCATTCGGCCAGCGAATCGGTGAAATAAGGCCTCCGCGCCAGATTTCGAGGAGGAGACCAGTGCCCAGCAGTGGTACATAATTTATGAGTTTATATTTTTAAGACTAACTTCTTATAAAAATAATAAGAATACCTTATGAACGCTTTTGACAGCACGTCAATCTGGTCAGTAGTAGTTCTCGAAGAACTTATGCTACGGGTACCGGTCAGCGGAATATTTAAGATTTTTATTATATATTACAAATATTTAATACACATTACACATCCATGATTCAAGAACACATAAACTTTGTGTTCGTTGAAAGGATCCGAAACCTCCGGCTTGAGTGCCAACGCGCCCGCCACTGAGCTACAGAAGTCGTTATATTACTACACAGGCTTGAACACACATCGTGGACAACATTGACATTGGCTTGAGTGGATTATCTTCTAGTTAATCATTCACAAAACAAATACATAGGAACACAGTAATCATATAACTAATAAGTGAAAATACTTTATTTTTGGGGCAGTTTGAGATCATACTAAATTTACTGTCTATTTGATTGATTGTTTATTATAGATATTATGACAAAAAAAAAAATTCCATACAAACATTATGTTTGCATTATTGACATAATTTATCGTCGATGTTTTCTAAATTTTATGCATGCTAATGACCGCTACCAAAAAACGAAGTATCTATTAAATAATAATAAAATATATCCTAAGAATACGTTGAACTTTGTGGTCCATTATTTGAAATGAATATTTTATTCAAATATTGATCTTAATAAATATATTTGTTTTTATATTTTCATAATTTAATGCATAAAGCGAAGCAATATTAAGGAAGCATTTACTCCTTTTTTTCTTTGTAAGAAGAATTCAAAACAAAATGTAAGTATTGTGACTGTTTTGTCTGTCAGTTGATTATAATATTATGTATATATAAAATCAAGCTTTCATAGAAGGCTTATATTGTTTTAAGGTATAAGACGGTTGTTTTCTCACAATTGATGGGTTCTGAATACTTTTTAGTCGCTTTTCACGGTAATTTATTCAGGAAGCATCTCTTGTGGTGCCGAAGGCGTCGGCGTCAACGATACTCAGTATGTGCGACATGTGTCTGTATTATGATTAATTAATATTCACAGGGCCGACACGAACAATCTGCGTTCGGTGAATTGCATACGGACTCTCTATGGATTTGAGGTCGCTCACGCATTTTATATCAATACATACGACCTTATTAATATTGATAACAAAGGACAAAGAGTAATTTTATTGTGATATCAAATGCGCTTTGTACGACTACCATTTTTATCGATGCCATTATTTTTGTCTAACAACGATAGTATCGCTGCAGAAAGATGGGTTGAGTCTGGTACTCATATATACCATAGCGATCGCTGTGTCAGCCGTATTAATGACACGAAGCCCACGGGGTATAGGCCCTCCATATCTGTAGGTATAAATCTTAAGGGCCTGTTTCACAATCTCCCTTTAAGTTCCCTATAGGCTATTGGCAACATATTTGACAGATGTTTGACAGATAGAGTATGGAGTATCTGTCAAACATCTGTCAAATATGTTGCCAATAGCCTATAGGGAACTTAAAGGGAGATTGTGAAACAGGCCCTTAATGATTCTAATGGTAAAATAATCCTATTAAAAATTTGTCCAATATGTAGAGCCACGAAAGCTGAATGATTATGTTATTAATAGCTTTTCCATAATAATTGGTATATGTTGGGACAATTTGCACATTATCATCTGATCCTAAATTTGACGGCCTCTTAGCCTAGGAGTTAACGACCCTGACTGTTAAACTAGAAAATCATGGATTCGATTCCCATCCAGGATAAATGTTTTTGTAATGAGCATGATCGTTTGTTCTGTGTTTGGGTATAATTTATCCTATCAAAAACATAAATGTGAAATGAGAGCCAAGTTCATTATTAAGATGTTATATGCCTTGTTGTTGAGTCCAACGACAAAAGCAATGAAATCTAAATGGGTGCCAAGTTCAATGGTCAGTCCTGAAATTTATTTATAACAAAATAAAGTATCATTTCTTCTTATAGCTTAGAATAATATATTCTAGCCTAAGGTCTGACTTGGCTAGTTCTCATACCTATACGAATTATTATGTTCGATGGCTAGTTTCTGCCAACAAGCCAAATTTTCGGAATAATAAAATAAGAACCGACAAGTAACTGGCATAGAACTTGCGAAAGCTACAATATAATTCGTATAGGAAAACATTTCACATTTATGTTTTTGATAGGATATCATTACTTTTTGTACTTACTTAAATTATTAGTAATTAGGCAGGTAGGTACTAGGTATTACGTATTTAATTTATAAAAAAATTAATACCAAATATTTTTTTAACACCGTATTTTCCTACCTCTACGGGGTATAATTGTCTTTTTTGTGTTATTTTATATGGTACGACTCATTTGTACATTACTCACTCATTGTTATCAATGAGTTTTAACTCTCAAACTTAACCAGAGCTAAGTATAATAATACTAATATTATATGTATTATCTATGGACGCTTTTTACACCACGTCAATCTGGTCCCGTAGTCACTTTCCAAAGAACTTGTGTTACTGATATCAGACAAGGGAAATACATTTATTTATTTAATACTTTTATATTAATACATACTTATATTTAAGGTTTTTATTATATAACACACATATTTAATACTCATTCATGACACAGGAACTCGGAAAATTTTTTTTGGTCGTTGTCGGGATTCGAACCCGCTACCTTCGGCTTTACCCAACGTGCTATGCATTGAGCCACAGAGGTCGTCGATACATAATATTATTATCTACTTATAACTATATTATTATAACTGTACAATTTTTTATTTTATTTTATTTAAACTATTGCCTATACCATACGTACTTACTAAAAGAATCTTATTATAATAAAATTAATAGTAATAACCACAATTAATGTAATGCATTTCTAAGAACATTTTCATGAGTTACGAGCGCCGCGGTCAGTTGCCACTTGCTCAACCATATTCAACCCTATTGTAGTGTCATAAGCGCTAATATTAAAGTGCGTAAGTCGTATCCCAAATAGAATCAATTAAGTGAAAAACTATAATAAAACGATACAAATTTACCAGTTTCAGATTTTTTCCTTTGTATGCACCTTATTACCTATCTGCATGCCAAATTTGAACTTTCTAGGTCATCTGGAACTGGGTGTTAATTTTGATGTATAGGTAAAATCAATTAAGTGAAAAACTATAATAAAATGATACAAATTTACCATTTTCCGATTTTTTTCTTTGTATCCACCTTATTACCTATCTGCATGCCAAATTTGAACGTTCTAGGTCATCTGAAACTGGGACTTAGTTTTGATCTATATGTCAGTGATAAAAATCACGATTTTTGGACATTAATATCTAAATAACCGTTTGAGATATATTTTTGAAATTTGGAGCACGTGTTAATCTCGCAGGTCTCAATATATGTGCCAAATTTCATACGTTTATGTTTAATGGTTTTTGAGTTATGAGGGGGTAAAAAGTAGCGCCAAATGGTTCGTGTAATATTACTTTACGTACGCTCGCTTGCCAGCTGAACTTGGCTTGCCGCGCTCCCGCGCGCCTAGATCTATAATATCAAGTATATTATAATCAGAAATATATAATGATTTCTTTCCTTTTACGCCGGGAAAGCAACTGACGCATCCCGCTGGGGAGTGGGTCTCCCCAGGACTCGCTGCGCCCGAAAGACAGTAAATGGACGCAGCTCTACCCACTAAAACCCGGCGAGTGCCACCACTGCCGCCTTTGGTGAGGTGCCCTGCAGTTGCTTGTAGATCCGCTACAAGCAACATGGCACCTCTACGGCTAGTCAGTTCCTCAGGGGACCGACGCCACCTCCACAGAGCGGTTGCTCCGCACCACAGAGCAACCACTCCCAACGTCTGGACAGTACGATGAGGTGAAGTTCCCATCCTTATCCCTTGCCCCCTGCTCTGTTGTCCCCTCTTCTTATAAGAGGGGTACAAAGAGCACCCTTAGCTCAATTCGCTTCGCCCAAGGTGATGGGGTCACTCTGGGCTTCTGAGCTCCACAGCCACGACAAGGCCTGAACCATGGCGGGGTGCGTATATATGCCTGCTATAATTATAATTATAGCAATAGGCAAATAATTATTTCAAGTCCCAACATATAGAGATATATACCAGAGTCCATCCTTATATAACAAGACTAGTCGTTTAGTCAAGCACTAAATGACTTACAAGTCTAAAATCGTGTCTAAGCCATTAAAAAAAAACTAGTTCACCTACCTGTCTTACACATTGAAATATATTAATCTACTTTAAGACGTCTAATTATATAAATGCCAATTTGCATCTCATGAATGTTTTAATTTTAATTAAATAGAATTATTTTGCGATATTTGTCGATTTACGAGTTACAGAGTATTCTCAACAGGTTTATTTAACGGTACATGAACATCTTAGCGCGTGGGATGCCCATCTATGATGTACCGTCATCAACTAATGTGACCTACTTACGTTGATTTGTTCAAATTGATCATACTTATGTCTCATATAGTTCCAACTAGAAACTGGGTTATTGTTTCCAATGGAAAGTGAAGGTCAATCGCTGAGGTGGGTGGAGATTGTCATGATTTTGTCGTCGTCAATATAGACTTTTTTAAATGGGAGAAAAAGACTGGTGTTATCCCTCATATCTAATTACCTAGCTATAATTAGAATAATAAAAAAATATAACAAAATTTTGATACAAAAAAATCCAAAAGAGATACTATCAGCTCAAGGGTTATTTCTGGAAAATGTGAAACTTTATTTAATTATTTAAATAATTATATTTAAAAAAAATTGGTTGTCTGTAAAGTCGGTGTACGGACGGTAGTTTGACGTGACAACGTCAAACATTACATACAGCAATGGACGTAATAATATATAACAGGACCGAGCACTCGTAACAGAAAAACGAGCCGACAGAGATAGCCAGTGTTAAGGAGTGTGTCCCTTTCTTATAAGGTGACAATAAGATTTTGACAGGTGGGACAAATGTCTTTCAAAAATTCAAACTGTCAGGAAATGGGTATTGAAAATTTTTATTTAATTTTAATTTTTTTTATTGGTTTTTTTTTGTAAGGTTTATATCCTACTAGTACATACTTGATGTATGCAGTTTTAAGCGCTGCATGAGTTTACCACGTCTGCCATAATATTATAAATCTCGAGTTTTTAAGTTCTTCAAAAGGCGCGTTTAGCCCCGGCAGATATCGCAAGCTAGCTTGAATGCATTTAGGGTGCTTGAAAAATCTGACACAAGTATTATACTTATAAACGAAAATACCAACATTAGCAATGGTTAAAATCTGAAGAATAGTAGATGGATTACGAAATACATAATACAAATACTTCCATACTACAGACTTGACAGGAATCCGTCATCAGGTGGTCGAGTTATCATTATCATCCCAAAATATTAACTGCAAATCTTAGGTTTACTCTCATTATAACGCATTCTTGAATTAAGATTACAAAACAATTAAAGATGCCATGGATTCAAACTGATTAAAATAATTAGGAACATGGGAAGCTTAGTACGGAGTCACTCTGTCTCACGTTCTGACCATTGCTTTTCGCATTGCTATTATTCCCCTCCAAGCCTGCCGTAAGGAACTTCGTTTCAAAAAATCATGGTCACCATAGTAGTTTGATTGACTAATTATGTTATTTAAGTAACCATAGCAACCATTACAATACAAAATGTCAAGATGACACTTAACTGGGCTACCATAAGAAATAAAAGAAATAAGCAAAATAATAATTTATGTTTTCTTTTTGAATTCGAAATATATTTAAATAAATAAATTCAATTACAATTTCTTGACATACAATTGTCAAAATAATATTAAAAAGACATTTTTTTTCGATGAAATTTTTGATCAGCCCAAATTTTTAATAAAATACATTTTTAAGCTGGCAAGATAAAAGAACGAGACACACTTCTAACATATTGCTATCCCGCTCGGCTCGGATCAGCATCTGTGTAATGCCCATTAGAATATAATACTTAATGCGTTGAGTTAGTGTTCACTTTCGTAAATACATTTTTTCCGAGTAAGCCATCCTGTTATTATACTACATCCATGCATACAGCACGAACCGAACTAAGCCGATCGCTCGAGGTGATCGTGCCTCTCTCTCGTTCGTGTCGCGCTCTCGCTTTCAGAACGCTACATGACGTCTTTTTCGTACATGCTGTCCGTAATATCGAGGTATCAGACGTCGTCACTACAAAATAAACCAAGTTTACCTAACTCGAATGTACTTTCTGCTCAAAGTAATACTTGTATTTGCATGTTACTATTAATTTCTTGAAAAATCATCTGTATTATCCAGTATATATTTTTAAATTTCAAAAATATAATGACCCAATTTTAATATTTTATTGTTCACTGTGTTATTTTTGTTGCACTTAATTTGAATTAATTGGGGATTATCATATTGGCGTTCGTTGAATGAATCGCATGTCCAGTTATTAACAAACAAAATATTGAAAATGTCGACGATAGATAATAATTTTTAACCAAGAACGTAATTAAGATGGAGTTGAAATTGGATTCTTAATAAAATAATTCTGTCTTACAATCAAGTTTCAACTTAGTCGATCCAATTAAGTAGCACAACTTTGTTTCACTCCTGGTTTAGAGGTTAGCCTCTTAATTATGGAGCTGATAAGTACTGGCGGCGTGCATGCCCCTTCATGTTAATTAACTTTATTCTATCTGAACTGATAAGTGATAAAAAAAACTCAACATTTAAATACATTTATTCTTAGGACTTTATTGGGTCATCCGCTTTACAATAAACTTTCAACAAGAATAGTATTACAGTACAGACCTACACATAATAGGCTTTTTTCCTGGCTGCACTACCCTGTCCCGGCTGTACCTCCCGGTATCCTGTCTGGCATAGGTTCGCCCCATCAACTTCTTCATCATCTATATCTTTTTGACTTAGTTTTGTTGCATATTTAGTCTATGTTAGACTGTTGTCTTAGTTTCAAAATTTTGTAGATGTTTGTAGAGAGAATGAACCTGGAAATCTTCGATCACGTTACTGATTTCCATTTGAATCGTGTTAAAAAAGTTATCGGAGAATCGGTAGAACTATATGATGGTTTAGTAAGATTTTAAAACTGTAGGTATGAAAAACTACTCACTTCCAGATGTTTTTCATAGTTTATTGTCCTTCTTTAAAAATAAGGAGGTTCTCAATTCGATTGGTATTTTTTAATACTTTAATTCGAGTAATAAGTAAAGAACGACCATTTTACGTAGTACTTTAAAAACATCGCAATGTACCCACAAATTACCACATAAAACAGGAAAGAAATACATTCAGTCGAATTTTACAATTTTTAATAACGATTTTCTCAAAACAAACAAATCATGTGAAATTTTGACAATTCATGACAAACATATTTCAATTGAAACTTTAATAGGCGTGAAATATTGACCTAATAAAAATTGTACGTTCGATTGTAAAATAAACGTCCATCCGAGATGCATTGTTTTCAATAGAGTTAGTTTTATTTGGATTCATCTCTTTTTACGTAACTCTGTATATTTATAGCTGTATGTGTAGCTAATATATGTATACTATGTTGGTTATATCATCATCATCATCAGCCTTAATCCGTCCACTGCTGAACATAGGCCTCCTTGCCACTCACAACACAGACCGGTCACTGCACGGAGATCGTCTTCCCACATAGTCAATAGCCGACCAACACTTCGTCTATCCCAGGATTATCCAAGGCAAATCGAGATGCTTATCTTTAGACAAAATTATATAAGTTTGTCTCAATGCTAACAATTACGCTACCTTTTTTGTAGCTGTTTTGCTTTTCCCTCCGACACACAGAAAAGATGTTTCACGTGTGAAATAAGCAAAATGACTATGTAATTACCTAGGTAGGTACCCATGCAGACACGACGCCACACAGAATTTTAAAAGATTGGATTTCATTGACTTTCTTGTCATTTTATCAGTATTGTAGCAAGAGACCCGGGCAGCTAAATTAGTTCTTGTAATGTTCGGTTTTACTTAGCGTATGTATTGTTGTTAGGCGTGTGTTTTACTTTGAAATTCCAATTTAAATATTTATAAAGTTTATGTATCCATTTATAAGTACCTACTTTATGGCATATGTATTATGCATGTATTTTGGCAACGAGATTATTTATTTGAAAAATGATTTTATTTCTCTTGTACATCAGGTACTATCTCACATAGTGTGGATGTGATTTTTGCTTCACAAGCGCAGGAGAGAATTTAAGTATATGCAAAACCGAAGATTAATTTTGGAAATCTATTTGAAAACTAAAGTAATATTTATTATGTTCCAGTATCTGATTATGTCTTTTGGTTTCTGATAATTCTGAGAACTTACATCAGCAGTTCTTTTATGAAAAACAATTGTGGGAATGAAGTTTGCTAGAGTCATTAGCGAAATGCCGAATGCAAATGTTTTTTGCGTATTCAGATCTCATAATCATCATCATTATAAGCTGTTATCAGTCCGCTGGTGAACATCTCTCGATGATCGTCAAGAAAACTGGTCGTTTTGGCGTTCATTCAAATGCACGAATATATAGGTTTCGTCTTGTCATTTCCAATTGATAAAGGCATATGCTATTCATCTTCATCATCATCTAATCCAACCCTAATATCCGCTTTAGTTACGTCCAACACTTTCATACATTCCAAAAAGTTTTGATCTTACAAACGTACTATATGAGTACCTATTAAGTATTCGTAAGTATTATTTTTTTTATAAATTGATATATATTTCTTTTTACACATGCTTAAATAGAAGGGCTCTTACGATTATGTTAGAAATACATTCGCCTAGACCTTGGCTAAGTCAAGACTTACCAAAGTGAGTGTCGTGCTCAGATAAATTCATTTCTAAGCAGCATAAGGGGCCTGAATCGAACTTGAATCTCTCACTGCTTATACAAAAATGGAGATGATAATTTATATAATCACAGTCCAAAAATATATTTTTTTGTGGTTTTTTTTTCAGTCGCTTTTTGTCCTCATTTTAACACAAAACCCTATTTGGTAGCCAATTATTTAAATGTTTTGTTACGAATTAGTATCATGAATAAATTAAGGGACAAAAATAGCAGACAATTAAAGTAAAATGTAATCTGATCGCTTTAACAATGCTCGAGGGATCGCAAAAGCGCCAGTCAGCGATGTTACCATTTTTTATTCACCCATATACCAGTGAAACTGCTGTTTAAATTAAGAAGATACATAGTCCTACTAAAAGGGATTAATTAGGCATCGAATATAGGATGTTCGACAATTAGCCAGCTTCTAAAAATAAAAGGTTTTTTAAAACTAGCTTTTAATATATTGCACTATATTTTTTACTTTAAAGCAACTCCTTATGAAATATAATTAAAACAAAGGCTAACGAGTGTCGAGTATAATTAGAATGTTAGAAAAAAGGTAGTTTCTTTAATTCTAAAAATTTTAAATTTCATAATTACGTCATAATGTTACATTACCATGTCGGTGACGTAAACCTATAGGATTTTCTTCAAAAAATTTAGAATTAATGCAAGAATTGGTGAATTTGGTTATTCAGGCATATTGGTTCTAGCTAGCGATTATATTGAATTAAATTTATCACAGTTAAAAAGATGTGGCCGATCAAGTTTGAAAATATATACGCCTAGATGGCCAGATAAAATGGCCAAATAAAGGCTCCAATTTAAATGCTAAAGTTATCTGTTTGTAGATGGGACGTTGGGGGATACTGTGTTATATTATTATCTTAATATATATATTTCTTGTGTGCGTGTGTATGTGACTGAACTCCTCCTAAACGGCTGGACCGATTTGAGTGATTTTCTTTGTGTGTGTTCAAGTAGATTCGAGGATGGTTTAGATTCACAAATCAGACCGGCAGATGGCGCTGCAGTCGGTATCTAGGTTATTGATCTGTACTGCCACTATCGATTCGTATCTAAAGGACAACGTCTGTGGGGTCTGCTAGTTACAATACGAATATTTGGGGTTTTTAGAAACATAAATATACATAAATAACTTTTCGTTAATTTCATGATATTAATCATTATTTTCTTACGCAAAGTATCTAAAAACTTATGATATTTCACAAAAAACGAGTCCAAAATCATATATCGGTTCAGACTCGATACGACATGATTAAGCGCCGTATAATTCGTATGCATCGCAAAACTTTCACGTAGTTTATCGATTGTTAAATGCTAATCCGATTTTGATACCGGCGGGCCAGTAGCCTCGGGCCGGTAATTAGTCGTGCGGGATGTACGTAATAAGGGCTGACGTATATTGGATAGCCCTTTTTTGTTTGCACTCCATTTTCCAGTCCACAGATATTTGGTGCTAGTGGAGTGGAATAAAAGTTTTATCATGTCACGTAAATTTAGGAGCTTTTACGGATATAATGAAGTCGATAAACGATAATTTGTGTAAATATCGATGTAAACTTCACTATTTATTAAAAGGACGAAAAATAGATAATACATGTAAAGAATAAACCTAAAAACTATTGGGCTGATTTCTAAAATTCTTTCACGATTACAATGTTACATTAGCCTATATTAAGAAATTAACATAGGCAGGAAATAACTAGTAATAAAGATAAATAGGTATAGACTGTAAAATGACGCTAATATCAATGACTTTTATTTTGAATGTGAATATGTTATCTCCTAGCGCAAGTTGCTTTGTACTTTTGTTTATTGGAAATACTGCTACCGCATAATATAAGTAAATTTAAACAAAAAAGCTTCTTGTTTTCTAATGTTTACGCGATTTTCGCTCATTGTAATGAAATAACTTTTACGGGATTAATCGTTTTAAATCTAAATGGCCTGGCAAATACTATTTATTTTACGGAGCAAACAAATATGGTTAAATTAAAATTTTGAATAAGTATTTTTGAACCTACTTATATCCTGAATTTCAGTATTATTGTAGGTATATTCTATATACACTAAAGTAAAAAAAAATACTTACTAAACTAACTTATACATAAAACTAAATAAAATTTCATAAACCAAATAATTATATATAGTAAAGTAAAAAAATGCGTATCGTTATTTGAATTAAACATTCAAGTCAAACCAATGTTTTGAGATTTAATTTGAAAAATAAAAAAGAAAATATTTACAAAGCAAAATATTTTCTAGGGCCTTTGAAGGAAACGTTTTAACCGAATAACCTTATTTTCTTATAAAACTTATAATGTAAGTTGTGTCACGCCGTTCAATTATTTCTGAAGATTGTGTTTTGAATATTTTAGGCGTAACAGAGATCAAATTTTAGACATAACTTTTTATCTGTTAATGTAAAAATACAGATATGGAATTCTTGGAATGTTTCGATGTAATACGAAAAAATATCCACGAAAAGGCTTTAATGTAAATAAGATTATTGCTAGGTCTTTGTGATTCTAGTTGTTTTATAGAATAACAAATAATAATATTAAATAATGTAAAAAACTTAGTAAACCGCGATAGAATCCGTTAAAAAATTTGCTTGTGATATTTGCTTGAACATCAGAAAACAATATGATCATAAAAATAATCATCATCAGACTTTATCCGTTCACTGAATATAGGCCTCCCTCAATGAACGCTAAGACGAACGCTGCCGATAATAAAACAATATGAAATAGTTAATTTTGTTAAAATGTGCTAGGCATATTTGCGCATACTATATTCACCATACGAATTGCGTTTGGTAAGGTTTGAACTGACAACCGCCGCGTGTTTTTAAAAGGAACATGTATATCGTTACCACTATTCCATGCATGCTAATGAAATTGAAACAGTTTTCATTACTTTTGGAATTTCCAAAGACTAACTTACTTTCAACAAACTATTATTCATAAGTGTATTATGCTTAATTGAATCGGTTGACCATACAACATGGCGCAGTGAACGTTGCTCTCAAATTAAATGATGTTGATGAGGGGATCCGCGTCTGCTGCACCCTGCGTGTAATGGTATAAGCCCGGCGCTGTTAGGTGGCGCGCACACTGCACTTAATACCCGCCATTTCGTTTGATTAACTCTCGAGAGCTTAAAAGGAATACTTGTAAAGTATGACCTGATAAAAAGGAATAACAACTAACAAGATTTTATTCAAGCAGCGGCTAATGCTTAAGATCCTAGTTCAAGTTCTTAAGATGTTGAAGATTGCGCTTTTAACTTACTGAATATTTAAATAGACCTCGAATATAAAACTGTTGCAGATATTTTGTCAATTCTATCAAATGAATAGCGCCTGTATATTTTAAATTTGACTGGAATTTGGTGTATTTCTTTCTGAATTGAGAGATAAATATACATCATACAGTCTTTTGATCGGTGAAGGTAACCATCATGAGGAAACCTGCATCCCTGATGAGATTAAAAGTCTTTGAACTTTGAAGGTGTTTGACCAACTCGCATTGGCCCTCTTCTGGCTCCTCGCCTGACTTCGAACAAGGAGACCCGTGTCCAGACATACATATTACATAGGTTGATACTTTCATAGTCCTATAAAAGATTTTAAATTTGTCATGGTCAGAAATATATTATATTCTTTGGTCTGCGAATCGCGGTCTACTCAATACTATATAAAATAGATTTATGCCTTAAGATATCAAGACAGACCAAATATGAGTTTTCTATAGTATGTGGAAGGCTACTAACTAATCCGGTACTTATAAGAGTTAAGATACTGGATCTGCCCTATTTTTTTTCTACATCAGTCGAAGTACAAAGCGTTTCTCTGTCATTAGTAAATATAATTATATATCTGTTAAACCACTACTTATTAATTCAAAAATTGTGCGTACCTTATATTTACCAGTATGCACACACTCTTACCGGCTTTTATTACACCAATAACATGTGTTACCGTCGCCTCTGCAGTTTTGCTGGCGTACAAAATTTGCACCGTATTAATTCCGCCAATTAAGTAGGTATAGTTAAATGGGGGACAGAAATTATTGCTGGCGAAGATTTAATCACTGTATGACAAATCCACTTGTAGGGGGGCGTTATGATCGTTAGCCTCTCTGATCGCTGAGTTGCGACTTTTGAGTTTATATAAGGGTTCACAACTTTGCTTAAAGTTTTCTACATTTGTTATAGTGTAATATGTAGGTGAGCCATCTGCTCTACCTACAGATCGAGCTAAATGACAATAAGGCCTAAAAGTTTTAGGACCTCTATCTATCTAGACCTTTAAAAAAAATGCACTCGCATTTTTTTGGTAAACCATCCCTTTATCTACTGTTCCAAATAATTTAAAATGCCAATAGGTTAAAAATTTTAGATCTTTCGAAAGAAGTGCACTCACGGAGCGATGGTTTTAAAAAAAAGGGACATGCTATAATTTTAATTATACAATCATGTAATCATTAAAGAACTCTCAAACCATTAACAAATGTATTGGTTGTATGATTAAAATAAATGTATATAATTAGTTTGTCGATAAGAGACCAAGCTATTAGTGGCAAGTACAGCGGATAGTTAAATTAATGTCTACTAAGGATACCTGTCGACATACTTTAATTTTAAATACCTTGTAATTGAATAATTTATTGTTATGAGGTTTTATCGAGCAGCCCGCGGCACTGACGGTTAAGATATATTTAGATAAATATCGTATATGAACGAGTAAGATTAAGCAATTGTAGAATAATTTTGTACGTGTATAATACAAAAAAAAAACATAAATATTCGTAAACATAAAAAAACGTAAATTTTCTTTCGCAAAGGTTATGTTATGCGACCCTTTTATGGTAACTATAATCGTGTTTATTTCTAAAACCGAACAAATTCGCCGAGTTCTAGGTAAAGCGGCAGTTCTGTATTAGGATAATTATGTTTTGTTTTTAACTTAAGCTTCATAAGTATAACGCAAACGACCTAAGAATTGTTTTCTTCATTGTCATAGGCAATATGGTCCTTTTACGAAATAGAGCGTCAGATGCGTTTTCGTAAAACTAGCATAATATAACAATGTGGTACAAACTAAAAATCACTAAGGAAAACGGCGTCTTAGAATTATTTCGATTTAGATTCTGTTCATTAAGATAATAGAAAATATTACGCTAATATGTATAAAATAGCATAGACAACTTTTGCATTTCTTTATTGTATAGGAGGGTACAGGAGCAGTTGAAGCCCTTTGGCAACACCGACGCTGTGTACTGCTGTAAAATATAGTGAGGAAGATTATCCCACACCCTTGTAAGAATACATGAAAAACATTAACGACTATTAAGGTAATACAAAAGCGGTATCTTGTCTTGTCTTTGCTATCCTAAAGCTCCACAAGAAAAAAATAGGTACTTACAATTTATATAAATATCGTAGTATCTGCATTCCTAGTGAAGCGACCTGCAAAAAAACCAATAAACCAATTACAAAAAAAATAACCTCACGGAAATTCATGGAATTAATGAAAAGCTTACTGAATTAACGAATTAGTCATAAAAATGAATCATGGCGTCAAACCTAGTTGGGTAAGACGATGACAAAACGTGGCTGCGGCGATGATGTCGTGCTACTGACTCAGATACGGAGTATCGACGTTTGTTCCTATTTACTTTCGAAATGCCGGAGAAAATAATCCAATTGCCCGGTATTCTTCGCTTTGTATTGAGGCATGTAGGTGATAAAATGTGTAACATAACATTACTATACTTTTTTTTATTGGAATGCATTTTGGTGGAATCCAGGTCACCCGGACAAAACCTGACTGGACCTTATGTAGGTCTCGTACTTGGTATTCTACTCCCTAACGAAACGTCCAGTGAGCGCTTTCAGGCGCATTTTTAGGGGCCTGGATGCGCAAGCAACAGGAACATCTCACTTACAGGCTTGCCCTAGTTAGTGCCAGGTTGCTGATAAGGGTGGGATCATAAAGCAGTCCCCAGAGGTCATGCTTAGATGGTCTAGCACGTTCTACGTACCCCCATCCGTCATCCGCGTAGAGGAGCCTCCGCTTTCATCTTTCATTTTGAATTTCGAAAAATTGCGATGCTCGGCCTCCATCCTCCATTACTGCCTCGCAGTAGGATGACTCATCCCTGCCGAGCATCGCAATTTTTCGAAATTCAGAATTCAAAATCGCAAAATTATCATCAAACTTACCTAGCCTAATGTACCGTGGAGATAGCTACATTTAGGTTTTTTATGATATCAGTATTAACGGGATTATAATTTAAATCACATCACAATAATTAACTGTTAGGGCCTGTTTCACAACCTCCAGATAATTGCCGAATAGGCTATCGGCAACATATTTGACAGATAGAGTATGGAGTATCTGTCAAATATGTTGCGGATAGCCTATCCGGAACTTATCTGGAGGTTGCGAAACAGGCCCTTATTGTCTTTAAAAGGCTGGCCAATAAGGAGTATTTAAGAGTAACTTATATAATATACCGTAAGACAGCAACTGCACTACAAACTACATTTCAACATAAAATAATTCACAATATTTTCTCTTATCTTAGCGTCAAATACGGTTTGAGCATCTTGTCATGTATTGTCTTAGGGCAGGTAATTCAAATAATATTAAACAATGGAAACTAATTCAGATATGCCTAAAATGGTTGATGATCACTGCCTATCAGGTTAAGCGGTTCCTTTATCATAACACCTGAACAAGGGTAAACATAATGTAGAAATAAAACGACTATTAAATGCGAATTTGACTGAACGCGCACGTGCAATAACACACATATCAAATGTGCTATTGAATCCAAAAAAGCTTTATAAATCAAACTATTTGAAGATCTTAGCACATACGAAACTCAAATACCTTGGCTAGCCAGTATAAAAGGTATTTCGTCTAAAACAAAGTTCGTTCCATAAACGTTAAATCAATAGCATCCCTTTTCTTGTCCGCCAGGCGGTCGAGTGAACAACATGTTTTTTTAAACCGGAATCTCGGCCAACCACCGGCCGTTTATTGCCGCTTTTTATACTTGCCTAGCCTTATAAGAAGGCAATTGAACGCCATAGCCTTTTACCGGTTAGCTTTATTTTTTATCTATACTACTTAACAAAGCAGCATCGAATAGAATATTGTTTAAAATAATTTTCGTTTTTAGACCTTAATAAGCGACGATGGTCCAGTAGGTTTGGGCTCGGCATCTTGAGCGTGAGGGTCCGGGATCTTGACCCCAATTTGGTGCTTTAAAATGGGTTTTTATAAATTTTTAAGTGCACCCTAAACTCCATCATCGCTCGCTCACCGGTGAAGGAAAACATCGTGAGGAAACCTGCATGCCTAATGAGATTGAAAGTGTTTGAAGGTGTGTAATGTTCACCAACGCGCATTTAGCCAGCGCCTCGATGAATTAATCCAATCCCTATATCCTCCTCGCCTAATTTCGAGGAGGAAACCCGTACCCAGCAGTGGAAAATATTATATGGGTTGCTAAATGACTTTACTACTTTTAGACCTTAATAAAACTTTTTCATTAAATGTGTGCTAAATTGAATAAAAATAAATCCACAAATTAATTGTAGAAGTTCGCAGGCTCACTTAATTTAATTAAATTGGAAAATAGCAACTCACAACTAATATGAGGAGATAAAAAGATATGGTCATTACAAGCGGACCGTTGTGTTGCTAACAATATTGGATATTCGGCGTATAGGTAATGCCCGCCCAACTATCACATAAAAAATTATTAAGATTAACCAGAAAAAGATGTTTCTTATAACTTCAACTCACGCGAACGACCAAAAATAAAAGAGATTTAGCAGAGGAAACTCGTTTACATTTATCTCGAAACTTATTTTTGGTGAAACACAATTTGTATGTTACATAAGTAGTAATGATCTTTTATACTATTTAACTCATTTTGAGGACACAATATTCTAAACGTTAGCAAGAACTCTTAAAACTCTAACTCTAGGAATTTTTACGGAGAGATCTTCGTCACCTCACTGCAATACCTGAGTGGTCTAATTTGTAAATATAAATAAAATTGGAGTGTCTGTGTGTACCAAATAACCATTTTTGTCTGCCTTTCTGTGTATTCTGACTAATCTCTGAAATGGCTGGACTAATTTTGACGGCACTTTTACTAGCAGCTAGCTTTTATAATAAGGAGTAAATTAAGCTACTTTTATTTTAGGAAATTGTATTATATGGTGGATGTTAGTAAACGCAAGCGAAGCTGATTGGCAGCTATTAAAAAATAAGATAAAAAGAAATGTGGTGTCGTGGGACACCAGGTAGGAACGAAGTTCCTTCGGCTAAAAAGACAGGTATTATACACTACTCGCTTGTGTATGCGACTGTCGCTCCTGCGCACTTCTCATTTAACGGTTTTATTCCACGGATTTTTTCTTACGGTTTTACTATCACATTTTTTTTAGTTCGGTCGCGCAGCAAAATCCCTATCCCCTCCAATCCTGCCGTAAGGAACTTCGTTCCAATAATAATCTAAAATATCTTAACCGTATGTTCATAGCCTTAGCTCTTTGTACTCTGTTGATCAATGTTTTGCCAAACTGATTTATTAAATTACCCAATGTAAACATTTCATGAAAGTTACATCAGTTGTAAATTTCGCGTGCAGCGTTATCACAAAATGTGCCAATTTTTAAATGTACTCAGCCTAGGTCAGTCACCCCAAATTTAATCAATACCGTCGTTATGGTAAGCACGTTTTTACTAATTCGACGAAGCCAGCTTTTACAAACGATTGATTTTTATTAAACACATTAATAAGAATATAATAATGCAGTTGATATAGTTAGTTTATGTTAGTTGTTTTATTATATTTTCCCATTACTTTGATTTATCAATACTATTATTATGAAGAGGCAACCTTTTTGAATAACCAATTTTGTATGTTTGTAATGAATAAACTCAAAAACTACGATATCATATCAAAAAATTGTTTCACCATTAGAACGCTACATAATCATCGTCAGCCCGAATACGTGTAAGCAGAGTCACATTGTAATTTATATCTATAGTCTTATAATAGATTTCTATTTAACAAGTGGAAGTCCTCGTATCAATGGAAGACGACTAAGATAATTTTGGAGAAATTAAATATTTGAAAATTCGTCTTAAGTATATTTTCAAGCTAGGCGTGATTTTTCTATCTTGAATGTCGAAATATTGGATATTTTGAAAAAAAAAAAAACCAAAGATTTACTTGCTAGGTGAAATGAGTAGTAAAGTAGTAAATGAGTACTGAACTTAGGAAACATGATTTAATTTATTCAGAAATTCAATTCAGAACTTAAATTCCGGTAATGAAAATATCAATTAATATGTTTTGCTGTATTACTTATTACTGGGATGAACACTTACTAGATTTCTGACAAGAGCTCACATGTCGCCTCTCCATGGCCTACTAGAAAGAACTATGGCGAGATATAATACCTTTGGCCGTATATCAAATGTTTTACTTGAGATTAGATACAAGCAGTTGTATCTGGGTTACTCGATCATTATGCAATTTTTGTGTGCTTAAAATCCCTTATAATTTATTAAAAAATAGAGGAATAGTCTTAGATCTGAAATTCCCGTGTATAGTTTACAATACTGCATATAACTATTGCACAAAAATACTATGACTTGATTTTCTTGAATGAATTTTATAAGACCTAATCCTAACATCGCTACGTAAGTCGGATCTTAGTACATACTATTTTTATGACCAATATATATTTCTTTTATCATCATCAACAGCCCTTTTCCATCCAAATGTCAAGATGGTCGACCACTACCACTCGCATCCAACACTCTTATCAATGGCCGACTGACATTCCGTCTACCTAAACGCGGGCTTCATTTGTACACCTGATATATATATATATATATATATATATATATATATATATATATATATATATATATATATATATATATATATATAATATAATATAAAGGTAAATATATTTGTCGGTGGCGTGCGCGCCTCGCCAACTCCATCGAGCACCACCAGGTGGCGCTGGCATACCGGATACGACTCGATTGCGACACGGCCATCCTGCTAGCACACGTCCTCGTGTGATAGTTAACCTGCAAAGTAAACAGAATACGAGAGATCTCTGTTCCACTAGGTCACTCCTGACCAAACTCTGAGTTCATCAGGTAAATGAGGAAACTAATTTTAACTCTACAGTTTTATCTTAATTAAATCTTATTCCTTAATTTAAGTCATTAAACATTGCAAAAATCGAAAACACAACAATCAAAGCCATGGGCCATATGCCATAGTCATTCGAATCAACTTTCTGAACTTTAGAACAAATACACCTCGAGTAAGACCACTATCGCCACGGCACCCTAGCCGGCCAGCAATCACATTGCTCTCTCACTATGTGTACGCATATCCATCGAATGGATCGCCCGTGTGCACCACCCACTGGCTACACACTACGGTCTCTCTAGACCCCGACCTCCGCCAGAGTTAAACGCGCATCGCGCACCCACGGACTACTTGAGTTGCCTCAAGAGACACCGATTTCTACCGGGCTACGACTACGTAATAACCACTGGTACGGTCGACCACAATACGGCCGATAGAACCTCTTACTCGATCACAACATAACTTAAACTTGAATATCATCATCAACATTATTATCCAAATCAACATCGACTGGTACATGACCCGTTGGCATCTTTCTAATCCTATCGTGTGCATATTTACAGCGACACCCCGATTCAAAATCTCTTGACCTAACATTACGTCACTTTGCAAATAATTATCGGGTAAAACATGCAACAAAATTTCGAGAGGGTGATCGTTAATCACAACGCAACATAAAATCTGTTCTGTACTGAATACTCGTGTTTGACCTATACCAATCATAGTCACAACATTATTAACTCGTTTACCACAAAATTTCGATGCAAAACTTTCTTTTACTAACGAGCATTCAGCACCTGAACCGTAAGTAAAGCGTACTAAGCGTAATTCACCTTTATGTTGTTACGTGCCCGTTGGTGGTTGGATGACGCAGGCATCAACACGCCGCTCGGTCCGCACCCCGCCGCCGTCAGCCGACCCGCCAGCTCCGCCGCTCGTACACCAGGAGGCGATATGACCCGGCTTGCCACATTTGAAGCACACCAACGGTTTCACTGCCACCGGCTGCTGTGCTGCTTGATTCGATAATGATATAGACGTAGGTTTTCCTCTCGTGTCCATCGGCTTGCTTCTACACTCGCTTCGTTTGTGACCCATTTCTCCACAGTTAAAACATTTAATTGAGGTTATTCTTGCTCGCTTGATATCGACTGTGTTTGACGATTCACTGGCGGTGTTTATCTTACGCTTCAAATGTGAAAAAGCGTTCAACTCTTGTTGTAATTTGTCCCTTGATGTAATGTTCGTGGTGAACGCCATACGTTGAATTCGTGAGTCAAACTGTGATATGTGAGCGAGTACTGTTGCAACGGCGATTTCTTCTTTGCTCACATTTTTCCAACGGTTAGTCAGCAAACTGATTAAGCGGCTTGCAAACGCGGGCAATGTTTCTTTTTCACTCGGTTTTTCGCCGTTCATTTTTATGAGGGTACCCGCACATGTCTCGGTCGAAATAAATCGTGTTGTAAAAAGTACCTTAAATTCGTTCCACGTCATTCCTTCGTAGGCAATTTGGGATAACCATATTGATGCTTCACCTTTTAACGCCTTGCTGACCGCCAGAACAAGTTGACCGCCGCTTGGTGGATTTTCAGAAAAACACAAATCTGCTGTTGCGCACCACGCTCTTGCATCGGTGCCTTGTTTTTCTGGCTCGAATGCTGGTAGTTCTTCACGGTAGGTCGGTTTCGATGATTGCAGCGCTTCAATCAATGTTCGCATGTTCTTACTTTGTTGTTCGAACATGGCACGCCAGATGTTTGTATTCTTGTCCTGATCCAACACTGATCCCACTTCTGATGACGGGGGAAGGTCCTCGCCATCATCATTATTATTAGCACTCATAGTCTTTAGTTGTGGGCGTCGGTGGGTAGTGTCGGATGAAGAAATAGACTTGTTCACTTGATTGTATTTAATTGTCTTTGTTACAAAGTAGATAGGCACAATAGAAAACTAGGCACGTATAACTTGGTACGTATCGTACCAAGTAGACAATTAAATACAATCAAGTGAACAAGTCTATTTCTTCATCCGACACTACCCACCGACGCCCACAACTAAAGACTATGAGTGCTAATAATAATGATGATGGCGAGGACCTTCCCCCGTCATCAGAAGTGGGATCAGTGTTGGATCAGGACAAGAATACAAACATCTGGCGTGCCATGTTCGAACAACAAAGTAAGAACATGCGAACATTGATTGAAGCGCTGCAATCATCGAAACCGACCTACCGTGAAGAACTACCAGCATTCGAGCCAGAAAAACAAGGCACCGATGCAAGAGCGTGGTGCGCAACAGCAGATTTGTGTTTTTCTGAAAATCCACCAAGCGGCGGTCAACTTGTTCTGGCGGTCAGCAAGGCGTTAAAAGGTGAAGCATCAATATGGTTATCCCAAATTGCCTACGAAGGAATGACGTGGAACGAATTTAAGGTACTTTTTACAACACGATTTATTTCGACCGAGACATGTGCGGGTACCCTCATAAAAATGAACGGCGAAAAACCGAGTGAAAAAGAAACATTGCCCGCGTTTGCAAGCCGCTTAATCAGTTTGCTGACTAACCGTTGGAAAAATGTGAGCAAAGAAGAAATCGCCGTTGCAACAGTACTCGCTCACATATCACAGTTTGACTCACGAATTCAACGTATGGCGTTCACCACGAACATTACATCAAGGGACAAATTACAACAAGAGTTGAACGCTTTTTCACATTTGAAGCGTAAGATAAACACCGCCAGTGAATCGTCAAACACAGTCGATATCAAGCGAGCAAGAATAACCTCAATTAAATGTTTTAACTGTGGAGAAATGGGTCACAAACGAAGCGAGTGTAGAAGCAAGCCGATGGACACGAGAGGAAAACCTACGTCTATATCATTATCGAATCAAGCAGCACAGCAGCCGGTGGCAGTGAAACCGTTGGTGTGCTTCAAATGTGGCAAGCCGGGTCATATCGCCTCCTGGTGTACGAGCGGCGGAGCTGGCGGGTCGGCTGACGGCGGCGGGGTGCGGACCGAGCGGCGTGTTGATGCCTGCGTCATCCAACCACCAACGGGCACGTAACAACATAAAGGTGAATTACGCTTAGTACGCTTTACTTACGGTTCAGGTGCTGAATGCTCGTTAGTAAAAGAAAGTTTTGCATCGAAATTTTGTGGTAAACGAGTTAATAATGTTGTGACTATGATTGGTATAGGTCAAACACGAGTATTCAGTACAGAACAGATTTTATGTTGCGTTGTGATTAACGATCACCCTCTCGAAATTTTGTTGCATGTTTTACCCGATAATTATTTGCAAAGTGACGTAATGTTAGGTCAAGAGATTTTGAATCGGGGTGTCGCTGTAAATATGCACACGATAGGATTAGAAAGATGCCAACGGGTCATGTACCAGTCGATGTTGATTTGGATAATAATGTTGATGATGATATTCAAGTTTGAGTTATGTTGTGATCGAGTAAGAGGTTCTATCGGCCGTATTGTGGTCGACCGTACCAGTGGTTATTACGTAGTCGTAGCCCGGTAGAAATCGGTGTCTCTTGAGGCAACTCAAGTAGTCCGTGGGTGCGCGATGCGCGTTTAACTCTGGCGGAGGTCGGGGTCTAGAGAGACCGTAGTGTGTAGCCAGTGGGTGGTGCACACGGGCGATCCATTCGATGGATATGCGTACACATAGTGAGAGAGCAATGTGATTGCTGGCCGGCTAGGGTGCCGTGGCGATAGTGGTCTTACTCGAGGTGTATTTGTTCTAAAGTTCAGAAAGTTGATTCGAATGACTATGGCATATGGCCCATGGCTTTGATTGTTGTGTTTTCGATTTTTGCAATGTTTAATGACTTAAATTAAGGAATAAGATTTAATTAAGATAAAACTGTAGAGTTAAAATTAGTTTCCTCATTTACCTGATGAACTCAGAGTTTGGTCAGGAGTGACCGAGTGGAACAGAGATCTCTCGTATTCTGTTTACTTTGCAGGTTAACTATCACACGAGGACGTGTGCTAGCAGGATGGCCGTGTCGCAATCGAGTCGTATCCGGTATGCCAGCGCCACCTGGTGGTGCTCGATGGAGTTGGCGAGGCGCGCACGCCACCGACAAAGTGGTCATTCTTTGCTTGGCGGGCAGTGCGAGCGGTCGTCGCTAAACCATCTCGCATTCTACGATACGTACCAAGTTATACGTGCCTAGTTTTCTATTGTGCCTATCTACTTTGTAACAAAGACAATTAAATACAATCAAGTGAACAAGTCTATTTCTTCATCCGACACTACCCACCGACGCCCACAACTAAAGACTATGAGTGCTAATAATAATGATGATGGCGAGGACCTTCCCCCGTCATATATTTTTTTAACTATCAGAGCTAACTAGAGTAATTTACAATTTAACGGCTCTCGATTGAATAGTTACTTAATGCTTAAATAGGCTTTCTAGTCGTCTACAGAGTACAGTTACTGCGGAAATAGGACAAGCACTATTAGCGTTGAAAGGCGATGCAAACTTGGCAGACTTTCCAATCTGAGGAGCCTGTTTAGTCGCTCCAGACGTGATCATGATTTTACACTTTGATAACTTTTAGATCGTAGTCGCTTCCATGTTTCACGTGGGTTATATTATCAACGTAGTTTAATATATGAACTGAATTAGCGGAAATGTAGTTAGGGACTAATTAGTTATACAAAAGGGGACAACAATTCAGTTCACGTGGTAAGCCATCACAAAGTAGATAAATTTATTTAGGACACTTGCAGTGTGTGTGTGTGTGTGTGTGTGTGTGTGTGTGTTTTACATCACATCAATCTGGTCCCGTGGTAAGTTCTCGAAGAGACTTGTGTTACAGGTACCAGACAACGGAAATTCATGATATATTTAATACGTTTTATATTAATACTTATATTTAAGATTTTTATTATATAATACACATATTTAATACACATCCATGACCCAGTAACACAGAAACTTTTTTGTTCCCTGGCGGGATTCGAACCCGCTACCTCCGGGCTTGCGCGCAATCGCGCTAACCATTGAGCCACAAAGGTCGTCATTATATAATATGTGTTGCTTATGCCTAGACATAAGACTCGACTTCGGTAAGAAGATTAATTGCCTATTTTGTCCTTCTCTCCGAAATACTGCATAGCTGCTTCACAGGAAATACGAGCAGGATAATGGCACCCATGCAGTCATAGCGCATTCCACCGGTAAACCTTCTTTTTAGGGAAGGTTATTTTTTACTTTTGAGGCAAGAAGAGCTCTAATCCTCTTTAGGTTGGCAAAAGTTTAATTATCATTTATCGACAACAGCTCATGACATCAACATATGGCTAAAAGATTAGGAGTCACGCTCAAAAGTGACATGCTAATAAACTCGCGTTTTTGCTTACCTAGCACATTGGCTAGAATGAGAGAAATGTGGTTGGAGTGGTCAAAGAGAAAGGTCAACGTCATCGAAGATACATATCACCGAATTCGGTCAAGTAATGATAATTTGTTACCACTTTTAAGTCTTTGTGTTGTTCAAGGTTACTGGGTAATATGCTTTATACATTCTGCTTTTTAAATAATTAAAATGGTCTTATGCATATTTAAATAGTCTATGGAAATTTAAACTTACGATATCAATGTGTAATTTACGTAAAGTCACAACAATAAAAAAAATCACGAAAGGCTTAGGTACATACAGTTTATAATCGTTAACTTCAAATAGATTTGTATAAAGTTCCTGATCCGTAACTCGTTGGTGAAGTTTGTTTCACTTTGTTATGCCATTCGTAGATAAACTCAAGTGTGGAATATTAACTTCACAGGAACTATTGGTTTGGCTTTCTAATTAATATTTATCAATTTCCAAGAGGCTCGATGTCAATCAGAACTTCAAGTACAAACATTTAAACGAATTGGGTCAAATCCCAGGGATACTTGAGAAAATATTTCAAGAAATGAATTATAGTAAATTATTCTTAGAATAACACTTCCAATATGTTGATTCCCCAAATCTTATACTAAATTAGTTAGCTGAAAAGTTTGTTTGTTGTTTGAACGCTCTAATATCAGGAACTACGGGTCGGATTTGGGAGATTCTTTCAGTGTTAGATAGCCCATTTATCGAGAAAGGCTATAGGCTATATCAACCGGCTAAAATGCCGTTGTAAATGCCGTAGTAAACGCAGGCGAAGCTGCGGTCAACAGCATTATAAGAGACATTGTGGTGGATGATAGTGTATAAAAAACTACTATAGAGTACTATAGTAGTTTTTTATGTTAGTAGTAACTACTAGCTATAAAACGGATTGGTTATTAATAATTATTCTTTGTTTCAACACTTGGCTAGACCTAGCCATGTCAGGCGGTCCACGGTGTTAATGGATGGCCTAGACTCAGTCGGAGATGTAAGGACGTCCGTTGGAAAGCTGGCGAGCAAAACATGCATAAGATAGATAGGCAAGGGGTAATGGAGATTGGCAGAAGAAAAGCAACGTTTATGTTCAGTTATGGACCATTACAGGCTGATAATGATGATGATGCTATATATTTCTACTGATTAGATTAGTAGGAAAGGACAAGACAAGTTTTTTTTAATGTCCAATACCTTTTGGCTTACTAATAATAATATTAGCAGGTATAAACTGAGTATGACAATTTATAGTTTTTTTTAAATATTTTTATATAATATTGTATTCGGATACTGATATTCCGAGTGATGATTTTTTATTGTAGTTTCGCGTATGAAGCGACGGATGGCGTTGTATTAAACAACTTCAACTCCTATGCAGGTAATTGTAAGACTTAGCTAACTTAATTTAAGTCTTTGTCTAACCCAATTAGATAAGATTATTGTTGGAATAGCTTTCAAATCTAAGCCTAGATCCATTATATTAAAGCTTCGGTGTTAAATTACGTTCGTTAAGTCTGACTTGATTGTCTGACGGTGTACACAGATCTTAATTATATTTAATATTAATAATGCCCACTAATATAATTCAGCTACAACAGTAATATATAGTGAGAGAAATCGTGTTTTTAAATAAATTGTTTGTTATAAAATATTAGATTGTTTTATTTATTTATTTATGTGCCTACAACCGTTACAACCATAGAAATATTAAGGTTACAACAAATATTGTTGTTATTAAGTTTTGTTGTCCGGTAATTGGTCGCTGTAAAGTAAAAAAAATGTTTCATTATTACATACTGAACGTAAAAGGGTAGAAATGTTAAAAGAGAATTGAGCACTGAATATTTTACAATATTTCAAGTCTATCTTCACGTCAATTATCCCGTGTGGGGATAGCCGCAAACCGCTGCTTTTATTTCATTAAAATTTATTGTTGTTGGCAGTTTATTTTCTGTCTACAATTTAGCCTCATAGCTCAGCGGTGGGACGATTTCTAATGTCATAAAAAGGCGATTACCGACGCCTATAGTCATCCGCGCAACCAAAGGCTATGCAGATGCATTGTACTCCTTTACCCTCAAATTCACAGACTGTACGAAATGCGACAGTATAACTGTCTGTTTTCATCGGGTTGTGGAAGCAAGAGACACCGGCCGTGCCGGCTGCAATGTGGCACAACCTCTTACTAGACGTGACGTCGTGTTTTGAAGATTTCTTTGTCTAAAAAAATAAGTATCTAGAATGGGCCACTTAATTATTTTGATTTAAATTTAAGATAAGAACGACGATGGTCCAGTGGTGGATGGACTGACCTCTTATGCGAGAGGTTCCGGGTTCGATCCTGACTTACCCATGTGTTCCTTGAAATAGGTTTTTCTAAATTTCTAAGTGCACCCTTAACACGAGACCATCGCTCGCTCACCGGTGAAGGAAAACATTGTGAGGAAACCTGCATGCCTGATGAGATTAAAGTCTTTGAAGGTATGTGAAGTTCACCAACCCGCACTGGGCCAGCGAGGTAGGAGCGAACTATTGGCCCATTACCCTCCTCGTCTGATTTCGAAGAGGAGACCCGTGCCCAGCAGTGGGACATATAAGGGTCGATACTTTTTTTAAATTTAATAATATTGAAGTTTTTATTCTATTTAATGTTTTTGTAACAGTTCGAGGTAAACGAATAATATAGAACGTACTGTGAGTAGTACGTTCGTACTGTGATTTCTTTACTAAAGTTTCAAGGCATCGTGCTCTTTATTTTTGTTTTGAATCAGGTGTTTTCTGCTGATATAAAAACCGACTACGAATAAACTTTCGTAAGTGCAATCGGATGCACAGTCGGCGCATTTGTCTGCTGTTTTTAGAGTCTCAGAGCTCTTTGTGAAAATTCCTTCATATGCCAAAAATGCGATTAAAAATTTTGGTCGTTCTTTTTCATCTACTTCACAATAATGATGTATGAATTTTTAGACTATTAAAACTTGGTATTAAAAGGACAAATGCATGGTATTAAAAGGCATATTCATGTATTTTCGAAATTGTACCCTTGAAAACCGACAATTATCTCTCCAGTTTTACAGTTTTTAATTTTTGTGTTGTAACGAAAAAACAACAAAAATCATTTTTCATTCATGGACACGCATAAATGCTGCTGCTGCTGATGGTGATGATTCATGAATGAATTGTTTTATTTTATATAGGTGTTTCACAAACCATTGAACTTTAATTTATTAAACATTCAATAATGCTTATGTGGTTTGGCCACTAGCCATAATTTTAATTATGTATATTTAAACAACACAACAATAGCTTAGCATTTATTTACTGTATATTTATATAAACATATACATACATATTGAGTAGTCATCATTATTACCTATATGCCTCAAAATTTTGAATATTAAAACGTTTTCAATATATTACTTAATAGACATACTTTCAAGTAAGCTACACTAGTAATAAACTTAATTCTTGATTGCATTGATCAACTTATTCGTATAGTTTTAAGATAACAAGAGGCAATTTGCGGGTCTTATCATATATAACTGCCAATTGAGACGGAGCAAGCCACGTTTTGGCTAGGATCGAGGTAAGTAATCTGTGGAGTGGTTCAAACAGAAGTTGATCGCGATTCGTAATTGTGAACATTTTCTAGAACGATAAAATTAATTATAAAAAAAATAAGATTATGTCGTAATTTATTGTTGATGCATTATTTCATCATTGTTTGTATCACGTCATATGTGCTCAGTAAAAAATCGAATTGAAATTTGTCTTTTAAACCAAAACCAAAATTTCTCTGATGTCTCAATTAATTACCATTACATGTATGATCTAAGCCATATTATAATATAATAATTATAATTTACATAACATAGTAGTAAAAGTTTAATTATTAAACTGATTATACAAACAAACTAGTTGATAATTAGTCTCACCCACAGCCCGCCTATTCGTTGATTAACTTAAAGCAGTTTTGACATTGAAATCAAAAACATGCCCATTACACGCCTTTTAAATTAAGCAATGACGTAGTCCTTTACTTTGGATACGTCAAAAAAGCCGAAGTTACAATACTGAAGTTGATTTATTTTATTTATATGACACTTCTAGGTCAATATGAGTGAACCATATCAAGCTTAATATGTGTAAAATATATATCGATAACAATTACTTTGTTTAACATTAAAAAAAAATCTAGACGTCTATGTGCCTGAGTTTGCGGTAAGAAAAAAAGTCGATTTTTTTTTGCAATATTTTATTATTATATAATATAGTAAACATAATTTATTTAATTTAATCATTTAAATTCGATCAAACAATTATTGTTTAGATATAGTTAAAAAAATAAGATACTACTTACAAATTATGTGTATTTATGTCAGACTGTTTTGATACGTTGCTAAGCATAGCAAGCGTTCACAAATAGTTAATTAATGTTATAGTGATGAATAAGTTTATAAGGCGTGCACGTTGAGATTATTTTAAATTAAATAAAAAATAGATTTTATGGGTAATTCGAATTCAGAATGTTAAAAAACTTAATATACTCTTACAAAAACCAGAAAAGTTAGTTGTATAGTAAATGTAAGAAATCAGATACATCACTGAAAAAAAAAAGTTCTTTATAAGTGTAAACGGTGGTTGTGGTTAGCTGCATTTAGCTGGCTTCATTATTACTTAGCATTAATCAAAAACACACCTACAGATTTTTTCTGGTTGACGATTAGCAACAGATAATTGAGTCGACTTTTTGTGTTTGGGTGACGACTTGGTTATCATATACTCTATTAAGCATAATTAAAGCTACCTACAGATTTTTACTTGTTGGCAACATAAAATCAAGTCAACTTTGTGTCATTTGGATGTCATACAAATTAGATATGATGATTGTAATTATTAGTAACAGGTCCATTCTAATTTGAACCTAAATTAGGGCGGAACGACCAGGGAGGTACTTCTCGTTTCCATGGTATCGTAAAGTGACAGGTATGCTGTCGCGTTTTGTGCGGTTTGTGAGATGTGGTGGGCAGCGCATCTGCATAGTTACAATGATCAATTACATATTAATGTCGGTCTAGGTTGATAAGCTCAATGCATTGATCTCTTTAAACGATCGATGAATAATATGACCTATCGTTATTCTGTTCATTTGAGAGTTTACATTGTATTTAATGATCAATCAGACCGAATTACGTGTATTTTGTAATCATATTTTAGCGTTTCCAGCGTGACATGTAACGGAAACCTGCGCTATTCTGGCCTCGGCACTCACTTTGTCAGTTTTTAAACTAAGATTTATGCCATTTTAAAAATCCAGTACGACCAACGCCTATACGAATTTCATGTTTGTGGAATTTTCTATGTATTATGACAAAGCTACGATCGATGGGGTAGTTTGAGGGTATCATTAAGGGCAAAATAATTTAAAACAAATGTCCAAACAAATGTCAAGTCGGGGGTGTTACGTCAGTGTATTATTCATTTATTATTTATCATTAATGTTACTAATTGAAATGCGTAAACGAATAAAAGGAAAAGTTAATTTAATATAGTTATTGAATGGTAATATTACACGAAATTAATTTACTTTAATAAATTATTTCAACCCTGATGCAATTTCAGACTTTAACACCATATCATTTTGTTTGCTTACATATCGGATATGTATTTCAATAAACATTGATTGAATCCCTTAAAAATGCTTTAAAAACAAAAACTGGTAGTGCTTAATACTGGATACAAAAGCTGATCGCTTGAATATTGCATATACTACTTATAACTTGTTCTTAGCCCATGTGCCCAAGGTTAGTAAAGCGCGGCGGGTGCACTGTTACGTAACCCACGCTTGTCAAATTTATTGAGCCACGGAGACCAATTAAATTGTTGAGATCATTCCATTTTATGTTGTAATCTTCAGACCCACAACTTTCTTAACCCATTTTCTAAACACATTTAAATTCTGACAACTTTTTATTCCAAGTTTAAAATGGAATGTAAAAAGTATGCAGTACTACTTTTTATGTAACCAATATGTAAAGAAGTAGGTTAAAAAGTTTAAATTACTTTGGCATACTTCACATAGATGTAGTGTGTTTTTATTAGGTTATAGTAATCGTCATTATTATCCTTACAATTATTGTCTAGTAAACGAGTTCTTCAAAGAATCCCAAAATTATTTATTGGTGTTGCATCTAGTTTTATAGTGGGTCCTGATTAAAGACGGATCTGTCCATAATTGCTCTTATGAATTAAGACAAGGTATTAGAATTGTTTGGCAATGTACATTGCTCTTTTGTAAGGAAAGTGAGTTAACTACGTGAATGAAATATTAGTATATTATTTTTTATCATGTACTCTAACAAACTGGGATAGGGAAACATGATTAGAATTTTTATTTAATTTTTCAATTCAAACTTATCAATTTTCAAAAATTGAAAATTTTCCCCAATAAATTTCTATTCCAAAAAATGACTTTTTTTTGCTACTTACTCAGGAACTACATGTATTCATCTTTCTTATCTAGTGAATTGGGATAAATCATGAATACTTGTGAAGTTTATTTCCTGCTTTCGTATCTTTTGTTTGCGCACGGAAGTAAAATTATTTGAAATAGGCGGAACGAGCGTGGAAATTATTTTCGGGTGCCTCGTCTTAAGATTGCGATTTCCTACTGCGCCACTGATCTCATTTATCTAGAGATAAATCTGGGTAAAATTCGAACAGACATGCCAGAATTACCATTGTTCAAATTCTATGACTCTTTTTAAAGCTTTTCTTTAATCTTACTTCAAGACGAGCTTATTCATATCTTAAGATATTTGCAGTTGAAAAACCAGCAATGAATGGATGAGGATTTATTTTAATTACGAGGTTTTGCTTTATTACTCAAGGAAGTTTTGTCGATAACGGTTATGAATAAGCAATTTATTCGCGCTATAATCATGCGGCGAAGGGCGGAGGCGCCCACCGGGGCGGCCGCTAGTCCTCTGCGGCACGGAAGCACCTAACTGCCACGAGCGACGACTGCACCATTCCTATGTAAATCCCCGGCGCATCCGACGACAGATAATAGAGCTGCAATTTGCATGTCTCGCTGCCCTTTGTACCGTCTAAACCTGTACTATTACGACCAGCAAAATGGATATAGCCCCTTCTACATGGCTTAGCACCACATGAATAACAAACACGCTAATAGACAATTGTTGTTGAACAAAGCGAATTTACATTTATTACCAGTTGTGATTTGCGACAGCACACATTGTTATATGTTTCTGTGTGGTGTCAACTTGGAATGAATCACGTTATGAGCAGCGCCACTAAGCGCTACCGTGCACCGGTATCATCTAAGTTCAGCATCAATATACTTGTTAAACTGTACAAATATTATGATATCGACATCGAAGAAATAGGCGAAATCGATAGGAATCGGTTGACAGCTCAAACGCAAAAAAAAAACCAAAATATTTTTGTATATAGAAACACTTTGATAATAATACGATTAATTTGTTTCTTGATATTAAAATATATAATAGTAATTTTAAGTTCATGAAAATATGTCCACGTCCACGTCCATGTCCACGAAAATATGGTCGTGGTAAGTTCTAAAAGAACCTTTGTGACGGTTATGAGATAGAGAAAATATATTTAACACTTTCATACTATACATATATTTATGATGCGGTATTCGAAGCCGCTACTTCCGGTTGGAGCTCTAACGCGCTAACCACTACGCCAAAGATGTCGTTGGTAGAATGCTTATGATATATAATAATATAATATATAATATCTATGGACGCTTTTACACCACGTCAATCTAGCCCCGTGGTGAGTACTCGAAGAGACTTGTGTTACGGGAACCAGACAACGGAAATACATATTATATTTAATACTTTTTATATTAATACTTATATTTAAGATTTTTATTATACAATACACATATTTAATATACGTCCATGACTCAGGAACACAGAAACATTTTTTTTGTTCCCTGGCGGGATTTGAACCCGCGACCTCCGGCTTGAGCGCCAACGCGCTAACCACTGAGCTACAGAGGTCGTCAAATTATTCATTGTAGAGCTTAAGCTCCAGTGATTGCCAAGTAGCAACTATTGATAATGAAATTTTATTTTTAAAAACTTATAAAAATGTATATATATATATATATATATATATATTATAAAAATGTATATATATATATATAATAATAATAATATATAATACAAAACTAAAAGTATATTATCATTAGCTGTTCTGATAAAAAGAATGTGTTGACATAAAAAAAGGTTTTAGTCTCTCAACGTTTAAGACATGTTATTAAGTGTATACCTATAAAGCTTCAACGGCTATGTCCATAAGTAACTTTGACTACTTTAGCTAATTGTTTTCTTATGTTCCCTCAAACGGCGTGTACAAACAAGATCGTGTAAAGATCTCGTCGGGTACATGGAATCAATTATAAGTTTCTTGCACACGTAACACGGGATAACTGAGGTTATTTACATGTTCGTGTCTGTATCTATATGAAAAAATTCTTTGAATGTTTTCTTGATAATGTTGTAATGAGGTGGGAGTGAAATGAAACGTTTTTATCTTACACATATTTTTTATAATAGTATTTATGTTTAAAATGTACATTATTAAGGGGTGGAGACCTGGTGTGACCTGATGGTCTGAAACACAGGCCTAGAGCCTAGCTTAGGCACCAGTCTCCCACAGTATTAATGCTAATGTTATTATGACCTACATACCTTTGTACGTAAGTAACTTAATACCGTGTTCACAATATTGTGGTGAGAAAATAAATATCATTACTATTATTTACAAAAAAAATGTGACTCGCGCACTGAGTGTTCCGAAAATTGTGTTTTTAAAGTTAAACCTCTTTTATAGACGCGACTAGTGGATGGATCATATTTTTTGACGCTATTAACGGTCAATCAAGTATTCCATTTTCAAAAATAGTTGCCTTGAGCGTTGTCCGTGAGTATATTATTGTCATTTACCTACTCCACTACTGCAGTTATAAGTGGCAAAGATCATAATATTTTAAGATTTTTTGTTTCTATTTTTTAGGAAATTTTACTTCAACCGTACTTAAATATTTGACACACTTTGCTTCCTATTTAATATTATAAATGCGAAAGTTTGTAAGAATGTATGTATAGATTGATGCTTGTTACTCTTTCACGTAAAACTACTGATTGGATATCGATGAAACCTTAACATCAGATTAACACACAGGCTATAATTTATCCCCGCAGTCCATCGGGAATCGTAAGTACGCGGGTGAAATCGCGGGGCGCTGTTAGTATGAAATATAACAAAAAAATAACGTACGTTTCCAATTTAAAAATACATTATGAAGCACCATTTAAATATTGAAATGTAAGGTTTTTAAAAATTCATTGCTCGAGTAATAAAACGTACAAAATTAAGGCTTCTGTGGAAGCTCCTAAAAATTCATAATTACAGAGCGTAAAGAATTTAAGAGATTCGACACGGCCTTTTTTTGTTATGGTGCCGAAACTGGTGTAAAGTATGGCTCTAAAAATATGTACGTAATAATGTAAAATAACTTATTATAATAGTTGTTTTCTTTTTAATTAAATATAACTGATAGAATGTACTGTCGGTCCTTGATTGAAATTCATGTTATAGTCACTATAATGAAACTTTATATCCACTTTTTCCACTATTTATTTTATATATTTTAACAGTTACAATTTAAACACGACCGGTTTCGACAAAGTCATCCTCAGGTGTTTTTAAAGATTCAAACATAAAAAACAATATTTACTCGAATCAATATTTAAAGGATATTTTTCCTCATACCTATATATTTTTAGGAACGTATTTTTCAGTTAATGGTTTGAAAATGTTTTCGAGTTTTTTTCACTGTCGTGAGCTTTTTCAATCGTATTAGATCAAATGAAAGGTAGCTCACGGTTAAATCTTTTGAACAAATTGTGTCCGACATACAATAATTAGACAGTTTAATATATTATTATGTAAACCGTCAAACCAGAAATATATAAGCCCCCGGGGTTTTTTATATTTTTGGACATGTTATAATTATGATGATTATAAAACTTAACATATAGTAACAACTTTTTAAATCTGAATAACTAAAAAAGTGATTACGGCTCAATTTCGTTTTAAAAAGTTTTGAGTTAAAAAATATTTATCTGTAATGATCTCATTAAAATAATCTTGAAACACGTTTTATTTATTTTTATAGTACTATATCTCCAAATTAAAATAAAACACATTTTTTTAAATTTTGCAGATGTGTATGATTTTATATAAACGGCTTTGTTTCTTGTTTTTAAAAACCATCTCAAATCAATTGGTATATAATAAGGAGTATACAATTAATATTAAATTAAGTCTATTATAAGTATCTTGTTTAAAAAAGCATTACAAGATATCGGCGCTAATATATTTTGCAAATATTAATGCATAAAAATGCTTGTTTAAACATAATGGCGTTAAGTCAGACTAGTGACGTCACGGGTCAGTAAATATAATGTAAAGTGTAGCGTTCCATAATGTCAATTTTGTGGATGTTTACAAACGTTTGACGTCACATATGATTAGCCAACCATAACCGTTTATGGGTATATCGTTTCCACCTTAAAAAATAATGTTATTTTGGGGTATTAGTGATGATATACCACCTCTTTCCTCGTGTCCCTACATTTAATGTAAATTTCTTTTTAATGAAAAAATAATTCATACTGTTCAATAGCCAATTTTCATCATCAGCAGTAAATTTTTAAATGCACAATGTGCATATAAACAAGATGGCGGATGGAATAAAATTTAAAATATTACACTATTTCTGTATAGCGACAATGATCTAAGAATTTTCTGGAAGATTCTTTATTTCTTTCTTTTCTTTCTTACATTAAGGAAGTACACTAACGTTTTAAATTTTAAGCTCAGTTGAAGGTTAATTTGCTCGGTCCCGGGGTGATCTAGAGCTAAGCCGCCGTGAAAATGATTCATCGCTCCCTATGCGGGTCGGATTACTCGGCTTACCCTTTAAGAACGTACGATCGATGTCTTATCACCGGCCAACCCATTAAACATGTTACTTTCAAACAAAAGCACATTAGCAATAGTTTTTAAAGAAACTTGCAAGATCAAAAATGAAATACTCAAATTAAACTATAAACTCATAGTATACTAGCAGCGCCCTGCGGTTTTACCCACGTGGTTTCGGCTTTTGTAATTCTTGTTAAAAATTTTGCTTTCTAATGGTAAAATATTTTTATTCTACCATTAGAAAGCAATATTATAATAATGGTTTATTTATTAAATTATTAAGAAGGCCTATTAAAATAATAAATTTTAATAGGCCTTCTTCTATGAACGCCAAGACGACTGAAACCTTCAAAATCGCAATCCATCACTTACAAGCCATTGCACGGAGATCGTGGACGCAATGATCCAAAGTAATTACCAAACTATGCAACACGGGCCGTATATACACCTTAGATAATTAATATTATTGTTGATATATGAACTAAGCTGTAAGCTTCATGAATTAACATTAAAACGGATTATTTACATAATTAATAACTACATTGTACATTAATGAATGCATTAAAAATATGATTAAAATAACAATTATTAATTCCTTAAGGGCCTGTTTCACAACCTCCATATAAGTGCCGGATAGGCTATTCAGAACATATTTGACAGATAGAGTATGGAGTATCCGGCACTTATCTGGAGGTTGTGAAACAGGCCCTTAGTATAAAAAAAATACACACATATTATATATGATACGTTAGTGAACAGTAAATTATCCAAAAGTCCATAATAATGAATGACACGTGAAGTCTGAACTCAATTCTAAATCTCACTCTTCCAAGGTAAATAGGTTTATTGTAACACCAAGCCGGATAACCATAAAGCTACTAGATTTTGTATAGACAAATCCAATACTAATATTATCTCTGAAGTATAAACTTAAAAATTTGCATGTGACATTTCTTTTCGCGATGAACTTTTACTTAACTAACCGACTGAAATTCTTCATTTGAAGTGGATTTTTTGTTGAACTTCCAGATAAAATAAACTAAAACATCCCAAAACCCATGGTCAGAGGACAATAAATAATAACTTAATACACAAGATGTGTAACACAATTACACTACTATAATATTTAGCTTTGAGTTCTAGATTTGCATATAAACTCTACCTTGAAACAACAATAACATAATTTCTCCATTTCAAGTTGGACGTACTCCGCAAACTTGTAAAACATTGCAACAGATTCCGATCGGAGCAGCCAACGTCGTCGGATGGCTGAAATATCTTTACAAGTACAGCGCCGTCCTGAATAATGCTGGCCTGTTTACACTGGCCCGTATCTATAACAACCGAACTACTTTCGTGATGAGATTTACAACGAGAGTCTTAACGGTTTGTTATATTTTGATGATATACAAGCGAATATCTCTCATTAATTTGAGCACATCATTTTGTGTTCGAATTAATTGGTTGAGCGAAGCTTGATTGTACAGCTTTCGTTAACTATGTTTCATGCTCTTACTGATACTTAGAGAATCTGCATACATATAAAAAAAGTATACTCGTCAAAGCTCTTTTACTCTGGTGTAGGAAGCGTTTACGCATGTTGTGTATCGCTTGTTAACAAGTAAACCAATTGTCCGTTTCAGGGAGGTTTTATAAAAATAAGTGCTTAGCTATTTGAAGAGAATCACACTACTTGATATTATTGTCTACGTGTTAGCAAGATTGTATGTCATATAAGTGTATAGATATTGGATTGGAGATTAATATGCTACCAAATTGCAGGCATTATACGATCAAGTGTTATTCTTCGACGGGTATATTACTACTTGAAATAGTAGTATAGCTACTTGTTTTTTACCCTCTGGTATTTGCTACTTATCTTAGTTTATTATAATATTCATTTTTAAAAAAATATTCACATTTATCTCACGCCGTTTTAAGAATCAATATGTGTAATTAAAGTTCTTATTTGTAAAAGAAATTAGTACAGTGCGAAAAAGAATTGGCAGTTATTTATAAGGACTGCCGATAGAAGGAAATACCCACCTGACACTATAAATTCAAATTTAAAAGTAAAACTTTATAATACTTACTTACTCCGCCTCCGATACGAAATGACGCCAATCATCATCATCATCATCATCAGCCTTGATCCGTCCACTGCTAAACATAGGCGGGAGGCCTATCGATGAACGCTAAGACGACCGATCCCTTGCCACTCGCATCCAACGCGGACCTGCCAAACTTCATAATAATGTTTCAATTTATACACTCGCCATATATTCGTGGCGTGGCCTTCCTGAATAGGCATGATCATTCGACATACAAGTAACTCTCTCCCTTCCACTCAACTTCCCTAACGGTCTCCCTAAATAAAGGGTGCATAAAGAAGTACGAGTGGCAAGGGATCGGTCGTCCGGGGATCCATTTAAGAAGACCTATGTTGAACAGTGGACTGATAAAGGCTGATAATGATGATCGTAAATAACGAAAATTAGAATATTTCTCACTCCGTCCAGTCCTCCCGTGACGTAGTTGCTTTAAGGTATACGATTCGTCGGGAATGCATATGGAAGGCCTAATCTATCGCAATCAAACCCGTAAAAGTTTTATTATAATTTTTCATTATAATTAAAATATTAAATATTAATGACACGTAAATCAAACAATCCAAAAGTGATCCCTTAATTCCAATAGCTTTAAATCAAATAAGGCTGATGGTGATAAATATGATAACTAT
This sequence comes from Lycaena phlaeas, assembly GCA_905333005.2. Taxonomy (NCBI): domain Eukaryota; kingdom Metazoa; phylum Arthropoda; class Insecta; order Lepidoptera; family Lycaenidae; genus Lycaena; species Lycaena phlaeas. The sequence continues at coordinate 11,119,334 of HG995171.1, read as the reverse complement.
TCTTCTATTAAACAATAAGGAGTTAACATAACATTCAAAAACTTGAATTATAACTTAATGTAATTAAAATATCAATACATTGATGTGCATAGCGTGTCGACTTTTTTGCCATAAAAAATAACGGACAATTAAAAAGTATTTAAATTTGCCATGAACTTCGTGCAAGGGCGGGCAAGTTGGCATCGCCGCCCGCCTAGTGTTAGCATCGCCGCCCGCCCAGTGCCGAAGTGAGCGTCCCACGTGACGTCCGCGTCTTTGTGCACTTACGTACGTCGCATGGCGAAATCCGTACGTGACACTGAAAAGTGTGAAACTGTCATAATATGATAATAAAATTATACCATTAGTTAATTGGAGGTTCACGTCGTTTGTTTAGTAAACTAACTTGACATTTTATAGGTTCGTTCTCTTTTACTGCCGTGAAAGTGTTGCGGTGTTGTTTTATTGGCCTGAAACCACATGTAAACAAACTTTACATACGGGGTGACGGTGCAAGGGTAAGTTTATGGCATATTTTTATGAATATGTAGATCTGTTATAGCTAGTGGGAAAGATTTTTATGTTCAAAAACATTTATTACTATAGAAGTTAGAAATTGTGTTAAATAATTTGATATTGTTCTTTGCGAATTCGTTATAATTATTTTTAATAACCTTATATTAATTAATTAATTAATTAATATAAGGTTAAGGATTAATTAATTCGTTACAATTTTCAATTTCCATGACATCTATACGAAAAGAATTTTCCTGAAGTTAAATATCACGTTAATAAATTATCATCATCATCATCAGAGGTATTTGGAGGAGAGGAGCTATTAGTGATACTACCGGATTAAATAAATATTCGTGATTTTTTAACTTCATTTAATACTTGATGGTGAGTAACTTTTAATATTTTTTATTAAATATAATGAGGGTATATCGAATGGGCCGGCCTTTTGGAAGGTTGCCCTTATCAATAATATAATTAACTGCTAATAGCAGGGGCTCTGCTCACCTCACGTCGTTACCTCTATTAGCCCAGTAATTAGTCGGTAATTACCAGCCGATTTCAGACACGTAGCTCACTCACTTACTCACTATCAGTCTCTAGATGTCTATGCGACTAAATTTGACTACTTTTACGGTCTTGTTTTCTTTCGATTACTCGATTTTTACTCATTATAATGAAACAACTTTTACGTATTATATCGCGACTTATTTAGTTTTTTATTTTTATTTTCGGATACTTTACAGCAACCATGGTCACGGGAGGACTGATTTTTACGTTTCGATAAACGTATGAAATTTTTGTCACTCACTCAGTATTTATGAATATAAATTCATTAAATTCTGTTTTTATGTAACGTAGTAATAGGGTCAAATATTGAACAAAAACTTTGGAATTGTTCTTTTCGTTTATTTTTAACGAATCATGTTATTAAATTATAATTTGAAGATTATTACAATCGGTTATAGGAATCAATTTATGTAATTAATAATGATTAATAATGAAGTAAACCGCGAACCAATTAAACAGATTCAACATTTAATAGCTATTCCCGCTGCGGTTTAACGCATCTCTAAATAGGAAAGAAGCAAAGAATAATGTATGCCTAATATAAATTATTGTCTTTGCAATTGATAAAATCTTATTCAAGTTACGTACATACATACATTGTATTAATATCAACATAAAGCATGAAAATTAATCTACAAAACATATGACAATTTTATATGTATATTGAATAGAGAACGGATGGCCGATGGGCCATTAAAGTTCAAGAGTGGAGGCTGCGTTTAGGTGTTAGAAGTGTTGGGCAGCCATTAATCAGATTGGAAGACGAGCTCCGTGCAGCGGCCGGTCCGAATTGCGTAATCTATGTTTAGCAGTGGACGGATAAAGGCTGATGATGATGATGGTTGTATTATAAGCTAGGCAAGAAAGAGTCATGCGTTAGTAAAATGTCTATGAATGTACTTATATTTCTATACGTAACATTATATAGTCATAATTATTTCGTTAGGAATGAATTTTACTGGCCATAATAATTGACTAAATAATTGTGCAATATTATTGAACAATCAAAGTCATTTTGATATTGAAACATGTCGTATTTTATACAATGTATACAACAAGACGTTTCATATTTTTTTTGTCAGATTCAGCCGAGTAGTCGGAGCTTTATCTAGCTTAACTTAGCCTATCGTCAGCCATAGACATCCGACAACCAGAGGTAGTGTTAGCGCCGTAAACGTTAACTACGTTAACATATTGCAGCCGCTTATGTCGCGTTGCTGCCACATATTCCATAATTACTCGAATTTTGACAAAAATATTGAAATGCGATGAAAATCTGATACTAATCATTAAACAAATGACTACTTTTGAAAAAGAATTCCATGTTTTGAAAATAAAATAAATTTGAAATTAGAATTCTTAGCCAAACAAAAGGCTTAATTTTTTTTTCTTAATCATCATCACTATTAACTTTTTTCTGAAGCTTGACTTGCATAAAAATATACGGGAAAAGTAAATAAATAGTCAATAGGCGGTCAACCGTGCCTTCTCGCTAGTCACCAAGAGCCGTGAGAACACAAACTGTTCCAGTTAACGGCCTCTTGTTCAGAGCCGAGACCGCGAATCCTTCCGATTGTTCTCATTGCTCGGTACTCAGATTACAGGGCAACTAATAAACTTTCATGCTTAAGCTAACCTTACTTACAACTTGATTCGCGATAAAAGTTGTATTGTATAAAAATATTTGTCTTAGTGTTCATTGCTAGAGACCTATATTGGACGCAAAGCGTTGATGTAAATGATGATGATAAAAATCACAATCATGTGGTTTGCTCGTAAATGTTTCCGGTGACTCCTGTAGGCTGACAATGCGCACTTAATTTAAGCCATTGTTTCTGGTAACCAGATAACTATTATACATTAACTATTATACAGAGGTCGACTTATTGTGATAAAGTTTAATCATCATACAACAAGATACTTAAGCGAAAAAAGTCAGGGACTTGTCACTGACGTAATAGCAATTCAATCAAACAGTGATCTGCGTACGTCCCATCGGCCAATCATCCATCAATGGACATCAATCAGAGCAGAGACCCGGCGCAGCGTCGCAGCACAAATTTGGCGGACATTGTTTTCATACAAAACACATAACTTTATCGCTCTAATCCGTGTATGTGCTCGATTAATGAAATAGATCACTGTATGTGGGCACTCTTAAAACATATTTTTGTACTTTTTCACGAGGTTATTACGTAATGCTAACGTGAATGTTCTTACACTTACGCGTAAGTGATAACTGTGTAAGTACCATCATAATTTCATAGGTCACTTATGAAACTTTTTACATATTGTTGTTGAAACAAGTTTTATCAAATTCATGTAAAGATATATCAATATTTGCTTAAAAATTATATAGATAATAATAATATCTATGGACACTTTTACACCACGTCAATCTGGTCCCGTGCTAAGTTTCCGAAGAACTTGTGTTACGAGTCTGGTACTTGTACAACGGAAATACATATATTTTATACTTTTTATATTAATACCAATGTTAAAGATTTTTAATATATAATTGACATATTTAAACATCAGAAGTGAAAATGCGTTTTAAATATAAACATTTAATATATTATCCATAAAATAACAATATTAAGGTTCACAGGTACATATTTTAAGATACATTCTTACTCACACTGCCCATACATTTACACACACTATCGCCATATTACACTTTACACATTAAAATAAACAATGGCTTACGTGACCTTACAATACAATTCGGGCAGAGCTTCGTCCTCCTCAAACTCACAGACGCGAATGACCCCTCTAATAATTATACCCCGCTATTTAAAGGCAAACTTAATGACCTTCATAACGCTCGGCCGTCCTACCCACACTTTGACAATTACTACATCACGTCACACGCAGGTAAACTGGAACCTGTTCCCCGTTTCCGACTCATAGCCGCCAGATGGCGCTACGGTTGCTAACACGGCCATCCTGCATCGTGCATGCCCTCAGGCACGACATTTCCACACATCTAGTCACACAAGAAATATATTAGTATAGAAACACAAATAAACTGTCTCGATTACCATGACTTTCTATTAGGCTGGTGCTAGTTTCGTTCGCACGCGTAACCTTATTGTACCTTTAGTCTTAGGTTCCAATAAACGTACGAAAGAAAGCAGCTCCACCATGACCCTAGTCATATTCTTTATCTACATGGCCACGGTTCACCTTTATGCTTAGGCAAAACCAACCAAACTTTTAGCACCGTCCCTTTAGTCTTAGGTGACGTCTAGTAGTTTGTTTCTATAAGGCCAATAAGATAAAGAAAAATATAACATAAGATAAAGAAAAAGGTAACTTTAACATAATGTCACTTTAAACAATTCATTTGCTTATCTACCAGTTCTACCACATAATACTATTATAGTTATCATTATTCATTCAATAATGTATTACCTGACTTTACCCGAATAATATTACCTGAACACTATGGCAATAAATATCTCACTGCCTCTTAGATTTGATAATCGATAAGTCTCTCCTCAATTTATTTTAATATTATCTAAAACGTTTTTAGGTAGGCCCGAAGCCTATAATCATAAGTGTTGGCATTTAATTAAAAATCAAAAATTTCAGTTGTCTCTGACTTGTAAACACACGCAACTAGGCACAGCAAGTAGCAACTCCCTTTTTAGCAACATTTTTTAACTTTAGCTACCCAACATATCGCGTTCTTATAGTCATCATCAAATTACAAATCTGTAATGTCTTAACTCTTTAACAACATAATTGGACCCTCTATTCTGATCACGACTCGTTACCTCACTGCTTTTACACTCTTATTCCTTTAACCACACTTAAACAGTGTTAATCCTTACTAAACCACTTTAAATCCTTACCACAATAAATTTAATAACACCTTCTTTTAAAGGACATTTCGTCACACTTGAACGTACTAAAATCGTCTTTCATTCACCTGGTAATCATTTCATATAAATAAAGGACATTCGATTACACTAGAACATCACTTTCATTTAACGAAACTTCATCATACGGAACATAAATTCATCTTCACCTCGTCTAGTCATCAATTCCTTTTAAATATTCTGTCATCATACTGAACGTACCAAGTTCGTCTTAACCTCGTCTAGTGATCAATACCTTTTAAAGAACCTTTCATCACCAAGTACCAAGCTTGTCTTAGCCTTGTCTAGTGATCAATTCCTTTTGAAAAACTTTTCATTGGACTCAACGTACCAAATTAGTCTTCCATCATCTAGTAATCAATCCCGTATAAAGAAAATTTTCTCACACTAGAACATTCAACATACAAGACCTTCTCTTTTTATAAAATACGTAATTATTATACTATTAATTATTATGTAAAACATTTTATCTTGACTTAAAGAACACTTGCTATTAAAAGACATTTTGTACCACTTTAAATGTATCAAATTCCTCTTTCCATACGACAATTTCTAATACACTATGTCTTCGTATTATATTCTATCATATCCTCGGTTCATTTCACTATCCATTAATGTACCTTTAACACTGCTAAAAGCTGCTCTTTTCTTCCGTTACTCGTTTGCCTCTTATCCAAAACTAGACCATTAACCACTTTAAACATTTAGACCACATTGTACAAAGTAAGCTATAAGAAATTAAGTTACCACATGGTTTTATTACGGCAGCAATACGCACGCAATAATATATCTACAATTATCCAGCTAAGTAAAATACGCGACTGTCCTCTTAAAAATCACAAATCACTTAATAACATTAAAAAAAAATAATTAAATCGCTTTCACATTTTGTGGCAACAGCTATATCAGACAAGATTAACATACCAGCTGTGTTTGATCCATTACTCAACCATTCACAAGACCACATTCGCAACTGTATCGCATTGAGTCATCTCGACCATCCATTCTCTGCTTCTGCTGTGTTCACGCTGTATATGGCTACTACCAGCATCATACAGCATCCAAGCTTATTATTTTAGTAACCACACTATAGCCACAAAGTGTCGTGAAGATTTACCACCGTCTGTAAAAATAAACTAAAGCCTGGCGCGCTAATGCGCCTATTAAACAATTCACACTAACGTCAGAAAAAAAATTGTGGGGCAATGAGTTAGCCATCCCACTTCTGATTTAAACATCAGAAGTGAAAATGCGTTTTAAATATAAACATTTAATATATTATCCATAGAATAACAATATTAAGGTTCACAGGTACATATTTTAAGATACATTCTTACTCACACTGCCCATACATTTACACACACTATCGCCATATTACACTTTACACATTAAAATAAACAATGGCTTACGTGACCTTACAATACCATTTGGGCAGAGCTTCGTCCTCCTCAAACTCACAGACGCGAATGACCCCTCTAATAATTATACCCCGCTATTTAAAGGCAAACTTAATGACCTTCATAACGCTCGGCCGTCCTACCCACACTTTGACAATTACTACATCACGTCACACGCAGGTAAACTGGAACCTGTTCCCCGTTTCCGACTCATAGCCGCCAGATGGCGCTACGGTTGCTAACACATAATTAATACACATCCATGACCCAGGAACACATAAACTTTTTTCTCCCTGGCGAGATTCGAACCCGTTACCTCCGAGCTTGAGCGACAAAGTGCTAACCATTGAGCCACAGGGGTCATCTTAGATACAATTGCTAGTATGTAAACTTAATTGAATTTTATAGGTAACGTTATGATTCTTTGTCAGAGACACAATTTCTCGAAAATGTGTTATGTGTTTTAAACACGACAGTCTACTCATTATGATTAATGTCAACATATTTTTATGCTCTCACATCTATTTATACATTTCCCTAAAAACTATTTTCACTACACACAACGCAATAAGAGATATAAAACTCAAAAGGAAGTAAGATATTTATCAGTTGTCAAACCAATGTAAGTGTGTGGTGTAACAAAGTTTGTAAGTTCCATAACTGGTTTTAGAAGTGTACAGTTATGACGGTGGCTGTATCTGTCTCAGCAAATAAAAATACCAATAGCTAGTGTTTATATTGAGCTTCAAAATTGATTTAAGTTTATTTTGTAAGTAATTCTTATAACATTATTAAACAAGACTTAACTAAGAAGACTCAAAGATGAATCGAATGCTTCTTTCTATGCTGTAGGAACATGCTATGAAATCACTTTAAGCGGCACCGTTTTGGATATAAGCAGAAGAAGAAGGTCGTTAAATTAAGGTTTTTTTATCTCAAATTAGTATCCATCTAAGTCATGGCCAACATGCCTACTGCCTAAAACTTTAGGTAATATCTCATGTCTTGTAAAAGACGCGTAATTTTATTCCGTAAGTATAATAATACAACACTAGCAGCTTCCCGCGGTTTTCCCTCTTACTTTACATTACACGGGCAATAAATTGTAGCCTACGTCACTCACAATTAACTTAATCTTCTATTGGTAAAAGAATTTTCCAAATCGGTTCGGTAGACCCAAAGATAGCCCTCACAACCTACAACCCCACAAACTTACAAACTTTATGATATTAACATAAATAACAGAGTGGTTCAATCAGACTGACTAAGTCGATGTCTTAATATGGATGATAAAAATCAATTCTTATATAATATGATATAATTTACATTTGTTTTATAATGTATACTAAGTGGGTCAAGTTTTTGCTTTGTTATTACGCTGTTCGTGTCCATTTCCGTTTAGTAACAGTTTCCTTTCATCGCCACAAGCTCGGCTCCTTGCGTAGCTTTATAGCGAGCGTTGGTACAAATTATGTATGCATGAGTTTCGGTTTTGTAAGGACTAAAAAGTAACAATACAAAACCGGTTCCAAGCTCCGCCGACCACCGGATGAGAAAGACTTATTTCTGTTTCTTTTCGGTTCACTGATCTGATCTAGAGTATCGTTTGTCTCGTAAGATAGAGTGAGAGGCATGATGGTATTTATTTACACGTATAACGAAGGCGGCCGAGCGAGCCCGAATCGCCTGCGCTGTCTGCTTCGAGTCTATTCAATTAAATGACGTTTTTATTTGAAACGCTTCATTGGCTGCTTTGGCTATCGTGTGTTTACTATTCGCACGTGTAACAATACAAATCTATGAATAGAGTTTTCTAGACTAGGTAAAAGAATTGCCATTTTAATTCGTATATTGCTAAGTACAAAAGTATTCCCTTGAAAGCCTTTGTAATAAAATGTATATGTATCAAGGTCCCACCAATTTGCAGTAGGTAGTTAATTATAACAAAGCTTCATACAGCAAGTCGATTCAATGTTCCGAAAACTATGGAGTCTTTGTTACAGAACCAGTTTACAATCGAAAGTGGGTGACTGTCAGATTCAAAGAATAAGGTTATGTACGAGTGAATGTAGAACATACTAAATTGAAGGTAAGACAATTTAATTATAGGCTACAAGAATTCAATCGATTACGACATCACGGTGTGATTTTGTAAGCTGATGGGGTTTGCAGTGGTTTTTTTTCACACAGCCCAAGTATGAGTTCCACAAAGATCAGGAACGTATTTCCCAGCTTGAAAAATGTATTTTTATTATACAATGTAATATTAATAGTAACTATATAACTATTTATAGTAACTGTGTAATATTATAAAGTACGTAATTTTTGTGACCTCCGAGTCAGATGCCACCTTAAAAGCAAATTGTTCGTCTTTGTTTTTATTAATTTCCACGTTCCTAATTTTGCTTTTATCATATATGTTATGTTAACTCTGAGCAATATAGTGTATAAAATAATCAGAGTTACTTGGAATATGGCTGTGAATCCTACTAATATTATAAACGCGAAAGTTTGTAAGTATGGATGTTTGTTACTCTTTCACGTAAAAACTATTGAATGGATTTTAATAAAACTTTACAGTAATATAGCTTATACATCAGAATAGTACATAGGCTATAATTTATCACCGTACACTACGGGAATGGGAAGTACGCGGGTGAAACCGCGGCGCGCGGCTTGCTTAAGATAATGCGGGCGAAACTGCGGGCTAGTTAGTTTAATATAGATAAGATAACAAGCCAAATCTGATAAATGCAACAAAAGCACTGAATGCAGATTACATCAGCTGATCCATGAATTATTTTGGTATGTGGAATAATTTCTTGACGCGTCAATACTGCGGCTGCCAAAGGCAATGAGGAAGAGATTGTTCTGAAGTACCTACCGTACTGTTTCAAAACAATTTAGAAGCATGGTTTTAAAGCAACTTAGTATGGAAAAAGCATTTTGTACAACGAACACGCATTTGACTGACGGACGTACAAAGGAGCATGTAAGTTTGGTAACGGTCGTGGGTTCAAAACCGACTGTAGCTAACTATAATATGCGTTATCAGTAATTATAGTATGCGTTACGTATTCCTATCACCCCACACAATGATCTTATAAGATTGCACTAAGTTAACGTAGCTATTGTTGGGTAATTCCTACCTTATAATAATAATAGTAAAAAATATAAATTGAAAAATCCAACCACATTAACTGTTTGTAAGAATTTGTATTACGGGTGCTAGGAACGGTAATAAATTTAAGAAATATATATAAATACATATAAACGCGTCCATGACCCGGTACAGACATTTATATTCATAACATAAATTATCTGCTCTTGACGGGATTCGAACTTGCGACTGCTGCGTTAAATTAATTCAAAGTGGACCACTCGATTAACCACTCATCAAATATATTTTACCATCGTTTTCTTTTTTTTGTATTGTAAATTGTTAGAATATCTGAACATAGATTTTACTTACATAATTTTTATTATGTTTTAATTTTCTTACTCGAAAATAGAAAAAGGATGTTTTCGTCGCACCTTAACAGTTCTGTAATTGCATCGTGTCAACACTATCGCCACTCCGAAGTAACTTCTTACAACTTCTAACTCCGAACTTCTAAGTTACTTAAGTCTGTATCTAAACATAGTTAAGTTCAGTGCTCAGAATTTCTAAAACAAGTAAGTAATGTGACTGAAAGACTAAGCGGCTTAAATATATTATATTCAGCCTTTTAACACGGCTAAATGGAGGGTTTGTCGCACCCTCTTGTCTATTTATTGATGTTTGCGTCTTCGATCTGGTACTATTATATTTTCTTTCAATATCATCATCATCGTTATCATCATTATCATCATCATCATCATCAGCCTTTATCCATCCACTGCTGCTTTCTTTAGCTAATACGAACTTAGCCTTAGATGATCCATAATAAGGTAAGTTTAAGTAAATTTAGTAATTCACTCATAAACATATTATCAGCTCACGCGGGGATTAAATTTATTTCGTCAAGCCTAAATTACTTTATGCTTAGCGCCTTGAAACCCAAACCGATGTCTATACAATTAGATTAGATCTTTATGAATTTGACAAGGAAATAAATGATTCCTAAGTCTAATGACTTAAGGCTGTAAATCTTAGTTAACCTGTAGAAAGTACGGTCAACGCTTGTGGGATATAAATTTTAATTTTACTTCGCACTAGTAATAATTAACTTTTACTGTAAAGTAAGATTGACGTTAGATAAACCTGTGATATTTACATCATTTTAACTAACCCATTGTTTTCCTTAGCGATAGACAGGACAAAGCTAGTGCTGCCAGTATTAATAATCGGTACTCAGTATTCATGCCTAGCTTTAATGCGGCGTTCAATAATCGCCAGGACGGCCGATTCTCTACCACTTACATCAGCCCCCCCTAGACAAGTGGCACAAACGCTAAACGAATATAAATAGAATAGAATACTTATTATATGGGAATGACACTATTTTACGACATGTGATTTGAACAGCTATTGTTATTCCTATACAATAAGAACTCTATTCTATTTCTATTCTATAGTACAATTATTAACCAGTACGGACACTACGAACAAACGCTTAAAATCAAAACGACGCACTCACAAAAACATGTACATCGTCGCCACGCCACGTGTCACTTATAACTGACAGCACTGCGAGATTAGCTTAGCGGTCTTGTTGAGCATATTTGTGTGAGTGTGTTTCGAGTTCAGTTTCAAGCGTTCGTTCGTAGATCCGTACTGTACCATACTTATACGAGACAGCACGTAGGCTTTACTTAGTACGCAGTAGCAGTGGACGTTGACAAATTGGTAAATACGATAATTCTTTTAACTAAAGCTCTTATAGCAGTAGTTTAAGTAAGCAAAATTAAACGACCGATAGCAAATATTCATCATATTAGCTTGTATTACTAGATAAGGGAATAGTTTTAGAAGCCGCAATTTAACCTTTAGAGCTGAAATTGTTTGCCAACCACTACATTAGCTGGAGAATCATAATATGTTTCACAACCATCAAATTTATCAAAGTTTCAACCCAATCACACATCCCATCATTAATTTATTTCATACATAGTGTCATGTATAAATCTTCCACTTACATCACACGTCTGGGTGTTACATGATCGCGGCAACAGAAGATGCGCTGTGACCCACGACCCAATACGCCGTGCCTTCTTGGCATTTGAAGTCTTTCACTAGACAACCTACACGAGCATTAAGCGATAAATTTGTATTTCACAATATCAAATACTTAGAAATATTTCCTACTATTTTTGAATTCTGATTAAATTCGTTCAGTCGTATCCCTCGGGCTCCCTGAAATCGTATCAAAGTTGGTTTTCTGCTTTAAATCTTAGTCGGAGCAGCTATGGAAACGAATGGAGGCATATCCCGAAAATAAACACATGCACAGACTTTACCTAGACATGTTTACTTCGTACGTGTACGAGTTGGCCAATGTATAAATTGGATTACAGCGTTTGTTACCCGTTCAATTTGAATGCGATTATCAGGAGGTCAGACGATACGTTCATTAACCGATGCATGTATCAACCCCTTCACGATTTGGAAGCGACCGAAGCTCAGTCGATTTCTCATCCATAGAATAATTTGTTCATACTAATGATGGGAGTAGGTAATAATCTACTTAGAAAATGTGAAAGGTAATCTTTGAAACTATATAGGATTTAAAAAATCTTTAGTCCGTGTAGTGTTGTCATTGAATAACGTAGAATATAACGATAATCATCATCACTACGGCTACGGCTGTTAATTAAAGGAAATGTAATGAGAAAGCTGTGGTTTTTAAAACATAAGTTGGTGCTGTAAATAAGAATAATCGTAGAAAGTTTGGAACTGTAGTAATTGTTTTTTTCTTCTTCGTTTAAAACGGCTCCCGGGAGATTTTGCCAGTGTAATTGTTTCAGATATGCATAACTATTTTTCACATGCAATTTTGAAAGTGACGTAAAAAAAAAAATCTGTCTGAACACAGGGGTCGGTTACAAAATATTTGATTACACACATGCATGCGCGTGCATCACGTGTGTTGCACGCGCGAGTCAGCTGGGCGGCGGCCATTGCGTAAATGTTATCGCATGTTAATGAAGAACCCCATTTCGAGTAACGCTGGGGTAGAATAAGGATTGGGGGTTAAAATCTATACTATTACACTAAATATGTTTGAGTGAGAGTTTGTTTGTTTGAGAGAAATATCAGACGGACTCGATTTTTTTTATTTTTATTTGATAGCCTGATTATCGGAAGAAGCAAATTTTTTAAGGAAATCTTTCCTAAATTGGAAAAAGATTCCAATTTAGGAAAGATTTCGCGTGAAATATTTAGTGAGTAAATAAAGTAAGTTATCGTAAGTACGTGCCTAAATACAATTCTTGACTTTTTCATATCAAGAATTGGATTTAAGTTTAATAACGTAAGTTAAACAATGTTTGCCCACCGAGTTCCGAGTACATGTTATGTAGCAACACAGCCCTAGTGCCGTAATCTCAAATGTTATTGTACTTTTACTTCAAAAAGTTTCTTAGTCTTAAAGTAAATTTTCATTTGAATGTTTTTTGCTTGGCTATGGTTTTCAAGTATTTTAAGTTTAAAAACAATAAAAATAAAGAAAAAAAAATGCTTTACTGACTGACTGACCGATTTGCCTCCTCTACGAACACAGAAAAGCTGTTTGACGAGAGAATCAAGCAAGATGGTGGTATCAATGCAGACAGGAGCGCGGCAAAGAGCATCTTTCCTAGCTGTAAATCATTACAAGTTTACCAAATTCTGATAAGAAAGAAAGAAAGAACAACAACACACACACACACACAAAATATACATAAATAAGTCCTAGCAACACAAGCTTTAACGCATAAGAAAATAAATTAAAACAAATGCTTTGATGCTCAGTATTGCTCGATGACTTTATCTTCGTTCAACAACCTTATAATATTGAAATTTTCAAAGCTTATAGAAAATTGAAAACACGATTCTCTACGGTTGGGTGAATAAGGATAAAAGTTTTGTACATAGCATATACGTAGAAAACGAACAATAATAGTAATACTTATTGTGAATAATGAATTTTATTTCGCTGTTCAGCTGTTTTAAAATTTATAAATCAACCATCATTATTATCACTATCAGCTTTGGTCTATCTACTGTTGAACATAGGCCTTAAAATGACCCTAAAGTTTAAATCAAATAGTTTTCTATCTCCCTCAATTATCACAGCGCTGTGAAATGCTACAATCTTTTTTAAAGTGTGACAGGTTGTTACGAAGATTAGTGTTCAAACAAACATACAAATCAATATTATTCTTATCAACTTTGTGCTTCGGGTAAGCAAGAATTTTATTTTTTTTCTTGAAGTATTTTTACATAATATTACTATAGGAACAAGTATTTTAATAATAATATCTATGGACGCTTTTACACCACGTCAATCTGGTCTGGGTACCAGACAACGGAAATACATATATTTAATACTTTTTATATTAATACTTATATTTAAGATTTTTATTGTATGTATGTATAATACACATACTCTCAACACAAGGACTAGGACAACTACAAGGATCTCCACAACAACCGGTCGCGCGCCGCCCGCATCCAGCGGATTCCTGCGACCTTTACCAGGTCGTCAGTCCACCTAATGGGAGGCCTACCAGCACTGCGTTACCCGGTACGTGGTCGCCACTCCAGAACTTTTCGGCCCCAGCGGCCATCAGTTCTGCGAGCAATGTGCCCTGCCCATTTCCACTTAATAAGGGAAATTTTATACGACAGATATAATACACATATTTAATACATATCCATGACCCGGGAACATAGAAAACCTTTGTACCCTGGCGAGATTCGAACCCGCAACCTCCGGCTTGTGCGCCAACGCGCTAACCACTGAGCCACAGAGGTCGTCATGAATTAGACTCGACTGAGACGTATCTATTTGCGTCTCATGGCAAGCAATGTATAAACTAGTTCCTTGGAATTAGTCCTGGATTGACTACTTATTTAAAGGTTGGCTGCCTGTTTCCATGTATGTGACAATAACGTTGGCTTTTATCATTTAAGTTCTAATTGTGCCTGTTAAAGACTACCGCTATTAATCAAATAACAATTGTGTAATATTCATGTATTTAAATTGTGTAGTTTCAAAGCTTAATAGCGATATGTGGACATATGATTTTTGTATCTATTCAAAGTAAATACTTTGAATTGATAAAAAACTGAGAGAACAGGAAACGGGCTTTTCCCATTCCGTTATCGGATAAAAAAGCTTTTATGGTAGTAATTTTATTGTATCCGTAGGCCAACACTTTTTTAGTGGCGTAAAAATTCGAGCCTGGCAAGACTGGAGCAGTTAGTGCGAAGTTATAAAAGGCTCGGAAATAAAACTCAGCCTTCTGCGCCATTATGTTTTTCGACTACAACCTTATTTGTCTGTGAAAAAAAAATATAAATTTCTTTAAAAATGCTAATTATTTATTGTAATAAAATAGCTTTTACGGATTTTATTTAGACACTTGCGGATTCTTGTAAGAGTTTTTAAAGGTACTTTCGGTCATGGTCGAAATGTCAGTAATGAATAGCACTAGGTAAAATACGAAAAAAGGAGTATCACGGGAAGGAATACACTTTCACCGCGCTTCCGTCTGGGCCCGATCCCATGTCAGAAGGCCGTGCGGTCGACGACTTCACAACTGGCGGGGGAGACCCCCATCACATATTTTTTTAGAATCATCTTGTCATCTACTCTTCCGATGAAGCTTAAATGCCAACAGGCCAACAGCATAGGTCCATTAAAAAAAATCTGGATAGACTCCTATTTGCTTAGTCCGTGGAACCGTTTTGCTGTGCTCTGATCCGGAAAGAAGAATAGAAGATGTAGTTAATAGGCTCAGAGGTTTACTATTTTACGTCTCAAGGTTGGCAGCACATATTGCATGGCCGGGTCTCTTGTTAGCTTGATTATTATCATAAGCGACGCCTGAGAATTTATATTCGTGTGCCTGTTTCCTCACCTACATAAAAAAAAAGAACTATCCCGTTGACTGATTTTTCATGTCTCATATCGATAAAGATAAATAAAATTGGTGTGTCTGTTTGCACATATTAAAATAAACCCTTTTTACTACATACACCAATAACATTTTTTACAATTTTGTCTGTCTGTCGTCTAGTCTCTGAAATGGCTGGGCTGATAGTAACTGACTTTCACTGACTTTGGTTATAAAAATAATAATCATAAATCCGAATACGTTCGTAAATCTTAAAGGCGAAGCACTGTGCAACGTTTAGTATAAATAAAATACCAAAAAGCAAGATACTTTATAAAAAAGAGAATCGCTTTATATCATAGGTAGAAATATTCTAAAATATAAACTAGAAAAATAATATAAAGGACGATAGTCGATGTCATTTTGTTATCATGTTAGCGGAGCGAGCATCAGGTAGCAAATTTTTCATCTAGCACACATCGGGTTACGGCGCCTTATCCATCTGACCTACACGTGATGCTACAGTAATGAAGTACACTGTACATGCACACTGCAGTTACCGAGATACGTGAACGCCGAGATGGCACTTAACAAGTGCGATAAGCCAGGAAGTCTTAATACTGAAGTAGGATAAAATCAAATGCCTTCCTTGATTCGTTTAAGAATCTCTTACTTTGGCTTTAAAATTTTAGTTTTCTCCTTCACTGCCAGAAATTGACATTTTTATAAGCAGAGGTTTTTGTTGAGAGGAACAAGATGAGGATAGCGGTACTCTATGACTAAGACTGACTATTTTGTCACATATGAAGAACTAGTCTTTTAGATCTGTCAGCTAGGGGACTAACCCTCTCGCTGAAGGTTTCCCGTCGCCTGTAGATTCGGGTCCCTAAGATAGCGGCGAAGGCTCACACAGCGGTTTTAGTGGGGTAATGCACCCAATGCAACTCGCATTGGGTGCACTACCCCACTAAAACCGCCACACACGTCAGCGTGCCTTCCCAAGGCTCTATGGTCCGAAAAAGATTTCCGCTGCGTCATTAAAAAAAAAGGGGACTGGGGAGTAGTCCCCTTTTTTCACCCCCTTTCTTCCACAGACCTTTCTTGGAGTGTCGATAGAGCGACCTTTGTAATTAAGTTCTAACTTGTAAGAAAAAAAATGACAATTATTTTAAAAGATTTTTGCAAATCTATAAAAACTGTAAGGAATTATCTGAATCGTAGATCATTGACCTCGTGTATAAAAACAGTTTTAAACACGATTTAAATTCACAATTACATTAAGAAAATGAATAATTCTGTTATTAACTATACCGAGATTAAACATGATATTATTTTACAACTGAGAAACAGTTTTAAATTAATATTAGCGATTAAAAATTCTAATAGAGATTTTAAAATAAAAGTTGCGAGAAGCTGGCTAAGCCACGAGCGCTTGTTATTTTCTTAAAGGAATATTTTATAAAAACAAAAAAGACAACATGGTTCAGGGCAATTACATGGAACAACAAAGATAGACTAAAAAGTTCGTCCTTTTATTTCCACACGATATCTTACAAACGCTTATGTATTAAGCGCTCAGATTTTTTTTAAATAGTTTGTTAATTAATTATACGAGTAACAGTTAAGGATAATATTATAATTAAAAAATGTATATTTGCGTAACACACAAGCATTTTTAATTTATCAGACAGTAAAGCTGATGATAAATCGGCTGCAATCATACATTAATTCTGTTATTTAACAACACATTCTCGAAGTTTCCTTCTGTTCGAGTATATTGTATTCTCTAAAGGCTGTACAGTTGCAGTTATGCCGGCAAAGCAGCTAATAGCTCGCTGAGATTAAAATCTTCTCATACGACTAAGGATTGCGTGCTCTACTTGATGGTAAAAAAATATTATCTTATATCGTTTTGAAAGATATAATGGCAGCTTTAGTAATATTTTTCTTTACAAGATAAAAAGATTAATTTAGACACGCGATTTAATGTCTAATGCTCTACAATGTTTTATACATAATTCAAGAATATTTTAGCTCGTTTAGTTTCGTTTATTACCTAGTTTTATATCGTCGTTTGTCTTAAGTTTACATAAAGCAACATAGTCGTTTGTATTTACGACCCGTGTGGAAACCAACTTTGGTTTTGATTACCTTTCTAATGATTGAAGTCAATTGCAGCAATGTTGATCAATATCGGCTTCTATTATTATCTATTGTACTTCATTTGAATTTCAACTATACAATGGCTTTCGTTTACATAGCAGGTGATGTCTCATTATGTATCTACATAATATACATTATAAGCTAGACTGAAAACTAGTTTAGATTTGAACTATTATTTGAGAACCATGCTAGCCTATACTAGTCGCCAAAGTATTTCTTCCATGTGTCTGTAACTTTGACACAAGGTTTATACAGTACAGTAGCAACTCATATATATCCCACTGCTGGGCACGGGTCTCCTTCTCGAAATCAGGCGAGGAAGATATCGGGCCATAGCTCGCCGAGGCTCTGGCTCTATGCGGGTTAATATACTTTACACACCTTCAAAGACTATTTTTAAATTTGATTTATCGCTGTTTTTAACCCATGTATACAAAATTTCATGAAAATCATTGGAGCCGTTTCCGAGATTCAGATCATATATTCGCTCGTTTAAAGGTATAAGATATGAATAGCACCGTATACATATTTTTTTTCAACGATTACATCCCACATGTAATCGTATGGAAATGGGTTTCTCTATTAAGGTTCAATGCCGATACGTTTCTAGAAGCCGTACTAGTGTCGCTTGCCGAATTATCTAGTAAGAATTTAGGTTGACCTAATTTTATTTAATTGATTTTATGTATGAATAAGCAAGTCACTGTATCTTGAAGGTCTTTAAGAGTTAATTTGAAGAAAAATGTCGCTTTCATAAATAAAAGATGTTATTCCTTTAGTTTAAGTAAGATAATGCTAGTATTTAGCATACATAATTATGCATTATATACCAATAAGTTTCAGGAGTGATTGCCGTTTTTGGATGAAGTGTTGGATGTGAGTTGCTAGGGATCGATCATTTTGGGGTTCATTGCGGGAGGACCTTTTTCAGTAGCGGATGGACAATGATGATAACAACAATAATGATGATGATGATGATGGTGATGATACTTACATAAACACTCGATGGGTTATTATATTTACACCCATGTCGGCTCGGCTACATTACTGTGTATTTTTTCAATTTCATATATTTGATAATATAAAAAATATGGCCCAAGTTTTACTGTTACTCTGCTTGAAGCACGCGACTGGAGACACAAAATAGAATTAGAAAGTAAATTTAATTTATACTTTTTACGCTGCACAGTGCACAGTGCTGGCACGTCCACATTATTAAAATTTCAAAGTCGAAGACCTTTCGTGCAATTATATGCTAAAGTTTGTAATAAGTGTATAGAAAATAAATTTGCATAAAAACTCTTTAGGTTACCGTTTGTTAAAACTTTACAGTCAATCTTACGCTTAGATATCCGTGATTACTTTTAATTAAAGTTAGTTTTTTTATCTTTCATTGTGTTGGCTAACTGAAATATATAAACAAAAGATGTTTTCCTTTTGTTCACACAGCGTGTGTTAGGAGTCCACTTGTCTTATGCGGGCTTTTGTCCTTGCTGTGAACAAAAAATGTTAAGATTTCCACATTAAGCAAAGCACTATTATTAATTTGACTTTAAACTTGAAAGGCACTACTATTTATTATGACGCCTTCTGGTCGAGTGAGAGTGGGCTTCATTTTACTCAGCGGTTGTGGGTTCGAATCCCGCCAAGTGCAGATAATTTGTATGATGTCTGCCCGTGTCGTAGACTTTTTTATAGCATAGGAGGGCAAACGAACAGTTGAGCCTTGTGACTTTCGACGCCCATTAACATCCACACAACCAGAGGTTATGCAGATGCGTTGCCCTCTTTTTCCCTATCCCCCCCAATGGGCCACCGGAAACTTACAAATCGCATGGAACGCGACAGCATAACTGTCACTTTACGCCGGTATTATGTGAGCGAGAGGTACCACCCTGGTCGTGCCGACTTAATTCGGCTGCAAAGTAACATGGCACTTCCTCTTTACATTATTTATATTTTTATATTTCCGTCTTTATATTTCCGTTTCTAGTACCTGCAACTCTAGTTCTTACCAACTTACCACGGGACTAGGTTAACATCGTATGATTATTGAATAATATTAATTATTATTTATTTATACGGCGTCATAGGAAGTTTGGGAGCTTGGGACGTATGCGAGTGGAACTATAGGCACTTCCACTTGCGTACTTCCCATTCCCTTGGGAGTGGACGGGGACAAATTATAGCCTGTGTTATTCTGTAACCTATATTATTGTAAAGTTTCATCAAAATCAACACAGTAGCTATTGCATGCATTAGTAACACACATCCACATATTCTTAAAAAATTTCGCGTTTATAATATTTTATAGTAGGATTTGTCTCTGTTAAGTATCCAAAGAGTCCGCATGTTAAAACTTTAATAACCTTAGATAAAATCCACTAAAAATTATTTCATTGTTTATAATAAATTAAAGGCAATGAGGAAATTAAGTTTGCGTTGTATATGGTTAGTTAAAATCATGGTTAATAATTTGTATAATAAATTAATAATTTGAATGTAATTTTAAGTTAATTGTTTTGGCCTCAAACATAATTAAAATAATTAATTGTTTTTCCACATATGTCACATTAAATTAATAAAATTAAAAATAAACAATAATATTATGACCTTAAAGAAGTTGCGAAAGTTGTTTTTTAGGGTTAATGTTATAATAAAAAAGATTTATTATGCATGAATAATAATTTGTAGCACTGTTGTTCGTACACATTGTTTTCTTATATGTATTTTGCATACATACAATACTGAAAAAAGAATATGAAAAATTACTTTTACGAAAAGCATTACCAGATTGAATATTTTACGATAACCTAGTAAGGAACTGAAATAGAAAGTTGGCTGTGAAACCCAAGCTAATACAAAATTATATTTGATTAAAAATTATAACGTATAATGGAACGACGGTGCCCCTATCGTCACGACATTTTCGTCAACTCTTTGCCATTGCATACAAATACATGTTTCACATAAAATCCCTATAAAAAAAAGTATCAACCCTTTTATGTCCCACTGCTGGGCACGGGTCTCCTCCTCGAAATCAGGCGAGGAGGGTAATGGGCCAAAAGTTCACCGCGTTGGCCCAGTGCGGGTTGGTGAACTTCACATACCTTCAAAGACTTTCAATCTCTTCAGGCACGCAGGTTTCCTCACGATGTTTTCGTTCACCGGTGAGCGAGCGATGGTCTCGTGTTTCCCATCCCATCACCCATTTCAAGGTATACACGTGGGGGTCAGGATCGAACCCGGAACCTCTCGCATAAGAGGCCGAGTCCATCCATCACTGGACCATCGTCGCTCGTCCCTATAGTCTGTGATTAAAAGTAAGTAAAGTGTCAACCCTTATATGTCCCACTATTGGGACAATATCGAGGGTAATGGGCCATAGTTCACTTTCTCCGTTACATCGTCTGTCATTAAATATGGGCAATATCATAAACAACGACACCATGATCTACTTACAATGATAAATGATATTAAAGCACATAGTTGATCACAATTCACAAGCCACCCATAACTCGCCGGCGCGGACCGGTATCGAGGTAATTGACATATTTAATATTTATTGTCCCAATCTGTTTCACCGCCCATGTTAATTCAATTATACATTCTAGGGTTTCACAAAGATAAAGTTCAAGAGTTCAACTGTAAGGGCCGTAAGAACAGTAGGGCTATTCTGTAAGGTCGTTTTCGAATCGCGAAAGCGGAATCCGCGGTGATATGACGAATTTGATAAATTTGTATTCTTTAAAACTCATCTATCTATATCAATGAAGTATCTATATTATAATCTATATAAATGAGTATTAAATATGTGTATTATATAATAAAAATCTTAAATAAAGGAGAAAGTACAGGTTATGTCGTATCAGGAGGTGAAGGTGTTGGCAGAGAAGAGAAGTGAGTGGCGAATACTCCACCGACAAGAGCAAAGCTCTTAAATAAAGAGAGATGCTTACCATCATACCTACAGTACATAACTAAAAGATTTATGTAAATCAATTAAGCGGTTACGCAAATTACCTTTTATATTTAAACTAGCAATCATAACATTTGTATAATATTCATAGCTATTTCGTACCGGCTTTGTCTGTATTTAAGCTATTAAGGAATAATATGCATTTATTTATTTAACATATAACATTTGCCGTACTAATTAATATACGCAAGGGTTTCTAGATAGTTAATTTGTTCTACTAACATTTGGACACCTTAGGCCTTTCTTTGTGATGTTAATTGCTAACCCATGTTAAGAACCCAAATTAATTTAAAGTCCTATAATATACCTCATCATTGTATATTTTTTAAATCATTTTTTTTAAATACAGAATGCATAATAATTATTATAATAATTAGAATATGATTTTAATGTATTTTTAATGTTAAAACTATTTTAAGACCATCAACAATTTCGTTATCTAATTCTACTATAACATCTTGTGCTGTAAGTCTGTATAATATCTATTTGTAATTTAAAAACGCTTTGACCAATCTTGATGATTTAGTATAGGTACAGTTCATACTGTATGCTATTATTGTGTGAGTAGCTCATGATGGTAAGCCCGGTGGTAAGAATGCACATATTTTGAGTTATATAAAAATATACAGTATATACTGTTATCTATCTATCTATACCGTTCATCATCATCAACTTTATCCGTCCATTACTGAATAAGTCTCCTACTATGAACGCCAAAACGGCTGCTTCTTTACACACACTTACTACTTCTTTTGTTGTGGGATCCTACTAACCCACTAGCGCTGCAACAATCATCCATAGATGCTGTGGTCAATCAGGAAATCCCAACCCAAAATTTTGTTAAATAAATAAAAAGTCTTATTAAAAGTTCATATTTGTATATGAATAATACATACGATTTTCAAAAAACGGTCATTTATTTATTGTCCCCTTTTCAATACGTCATATGTCAAAAATTATTTTCTCCTTAAAAAGTACCCTAAGAAATGTTTCACCCTAAAAAATCCCCTTGTCTAAATTCTTCCCCCTAAATTTAGGGGAAAATCGCCCAAGTTGGCATCACTGACACACACCACACAGACCGGCTACTGGTCGGCGATCATCTTTCCACCTAGTTAATAGCCTACCGAAACTCCATCTAAGCGCGGCCTTCACTCTTGCATCGTATTGGCCCATCGTATATTCTGTCGACTAATTGCAACGCTCATTTGCGCTAACCGAAATTTTTTAACTCATTCCGTTGTCAAGTATGTCAATGAACTTTGATGACAAAGAGGTCATCATAGTTCGTAAGATTAATGAGCTATGAAAACAAGGGCACAAAAAAAACTCACATGACCTTTGCATTCTATTAAGTTTTTAGAATAAAATTGTTATTAAGATAATATAAAATCAACCTTGACGAAGGCCAGACCTGCGGGCCTTGGTGTTGTATGTCTGTCGGTGTCGGTTATCTTTTATCTTCAAGTGAGCCGTCAGAAAGCTCGTCCCCCGTTCCAAATAATTAATGAAGTATGGATAAGAAAGTCAACCAGTGTTATCGAGGACTATCGCAGCCCGAGTGATTCTAACTATTTGAAATGAACAGAATTCAAATCTGAATTTTCGAATTTTCGTATTCTCAATTTTAAAATCTAATTTCAAAAATCCGAAAAAATAGTAGAATTTAGGAAATAATAATATATTATATTATAGAACTTGTGTTTCTAAATGTCGCTAATTCTGTTGCTTGTACATCCATCATCAGCATCAGTTTTTATCAATCCATTGCTGAAAAGCCTTTTATTTTTGTTTTTTTTTTATGTCGCAGTGGCAATGCCTTTGCACCATACCAGGACCTCGGTTATGAACACTAGCGTGTGTGGGGACTTGCATTGTCGTTCGTCACCCCCGTTGGTCGACTACGGGGGAAGGCCACGTCAGCGGCACCTCTCACCCGTTCGTCGGCCTCCTTCTGAGACATCACTGTCTCACAGAAGGAGGCCATTGCCGCCTAGGACTCGTCATTATCGTCATTTTGCTGACAGCCTCCCTCAATGAACACCAAGACGACCGATCTTTTGCCACTCGCACCCAACGCGGACCAGAACGGAGATAGCCTTCTAAACTGTTTAATGGCCGACCAAATCATTTACTTACACAATTTAAGCATTTAACATCTTGAAATATTCTAGCGATTGTATACTAAAAGAGTTTTTAACAATATGGCATAACGAGCCAGCGATTATCCCTTATTTTTTGTTCAACCCGGCCAATCTGATTGCTATTACCTACCCTACCAACTAGAACCCCGAGGCAATTGATTTTGGTTACGTCACGACTTGCTTAACCTCCATAGTATAATATTAATGTTGAAAAAATAAATTTCTTCCATAACTTCTCGTTTTATTGAAAAAATCTTCGACGTGTGTAAGAAAACTTTTTAATAAAAAGTAATGTACCGTTTTCTAAAACATATACTTTAACAATGCTTATTTTGCAATGCTTTCTACTGATATTATAATCGCGAAAGGTGGTAAGAATATATTGATGTTTGCTTGTACTCTTTCACGCAAAAATTACTGGATGGATCTTGATGAATCCTGTACCATAATATAGCTCACACATTAGGCCGGCTTTAATTTATCCCCGCGCTCTCATGAGAATGAGAAGTATGCGAGTGAAACCGCAGGGCGTTGCTAGTTTATTATAATCCGAACCTCTCAAACCATGAGTCTGGTGTCAGTCTTTTATGGGTTTATGACGTCATCGAATATAAATAAAGATGCATCAAGTCATTCGCTTAACTCGATGATTGCAGGATATTATTAATAATGATACAACATGTAAGAGCGTTATTACATGCATTAAATATGTAGTAACGTACATACACAATCACAAGATAAGGTCTCTATTCTCTATATCTCTATTCCAACATCTCTATTCTCTATATTATCTATACAGATGAATTCATTTGTAGTGTCTGTTTATAATACTTAAATAAACACTTTTTACTATATGCGTATGCATACGGTATAAACACCCAAATAACATTTTCGCAATTTTTGTTGTCGATCTACCTATTCGGTCTGACGATTTGTCTAATTTTTTTGGCTAGTCTCTGGAACGGCTGAGCCGATTTTAAAGGGACTTTAAGCAGATAGCTAATGTAACAAGGTAACTCAGGCTATAAAAATAACCATAACCGCGGGTGCAGCCGTGGGCAACAGATAGACAATTATTAATGTGAAATTTTGTTAAAGAAAATGTCATGACAGAACAATACGTGTAGTTACTGCTCCGCTCTACTCCGCTCTATTCCGCTTTGTTGACAAAACATCTCAATCTCGTAAAAACATCAAATTCCATTGAATATTGAATATTATTGATAGTTGTTCATTGAAATCAAGCAAATAGAGTAGAGTTGATATTGATTAGCCGGCCAGTCCCTCTTTATAGGAGTACTATGGTCGTCAACCCCGCATTAGGCCGACTGCACATAGCTTAACTATGGCCCCTTGTACCCTCCACGCCAGGAGACCCGTGATCGGTGCCCGGGAATTTTTTTAAATATTTTTTAAATACTTAACTTTGAATCTCATCAATCAATTGCGATGGATGCGAGTGGCAGGGGATCTTGGCGGTCATTGAGGGAGGCCTATGTTCATTATTGAACGGAGGCTGACGATGAATGCTAATTTTGTTTTGTTCAATACTATAGTTTAGTTAATTAAATTACTCAAATAGCTTCGGAAACAAGTCGGAGCAAGATATTTTATGCCTCGGATAAATTCAAAGTGCGCGTAGCGCACATAAATTTTTTAGACGGAAATTACTATGAATTACCCAAATATTTCTGATATTATTTACGAATTTATGAGACAAGCTTTAATTTTGTCATTTATATAAAATATAGTTAGTTGTGCAAAAATATTTTTTACACGAACGCTATAATTTCAAGGCTATGTTGTATACTTTAAGTACCTATATTGTGTATTTTGCAACTCGTATTAAATACAGAAAAACAATATGTTGACTTTTTTGAAAATAGAGTGGCACCGCATAGTTATTATTAAATATGTAATCAAAATGATGTTGTTAAAAATATACTTATAATATTTTAGTTTTTTTTATTTTATTTTGGAAAGGGTATAATAATATATACCACCTAGCCTAAGCTTATATTTCGTCAAACTCAGCTTGTTTTCGAGAAGAAGGACAGGCAGTGTTATTGACGTCATCTCATATATCAAGGATGTTACTCACTATCTTGTGGTGTGTTTAATAATAATTTGCTTATTGCTGCTACTCTTTTTTTTCTTATTAGTACCAAAAAGAAGTACCGTCGTAGCCGCACCGAAAACGCGCTCGCGTGACCAGCCTTTTAAAAAATAACATAACAAAGTATAAGCGTTATTTTCTATTAATATTAATGATTTATTATTATTAGGCAATATTAAACTTCACCTTATTATAGAAAGTAAAATGTAACTTCGCACGTATTTTTAAAATAATTAATGTGAAAATATTTAAATATTTTTTTTAGAACGTACATAATATTTAAAAAATAAATAAGTAATTAATTTTCTTCCATTTCCAAGAAAAAAACAGCTCGGCATTTATTAAAAAGGCAATCTTAAGGAGTAAAATGATAAGTCATTATTATTAACCGCTTGATCTGTTCACATTTAAAATATGTCATATAATCAAGACGTAATAATTCAGCGGCACATTATTTATGACAGGTCATAAACTTGAAATACCAAGAATATAAAACATGAATATAATAATAATATGAAGAATATATATGCGTGTTGAAACTCATACATATCATAAAAATGGAGTTCGCAGAAATAAAATTCACAATCTCTAAGAACATTGGACAGATGCTTGACCACATATGTCAGAGAGACTGACTGGAAATTACGGGACCATGAAATACTGGGAGCAAACTGCAGAATATGATACTAGGAATGTAAGCGAAAAGATGTTATATTATTTCCAAGGAACATAATACAAGAGAACTTCACATAAAGAATATTTTTTATTGTTGCCTAGGTTTTCATAATAATTAAAAGATGCGTTGCGTTTATTGGAACGTTGGATTTTATTGTACTCTTTGTGTAAGATCGTATAGAAGATAGTAGCAGAAAAGTAATTTATTTTCAAGCTTTACCTATTATGCTTTTTTATGCTGGTTAATGCTTTCACATAGCTCAGGCTTACCTCCTGCCTCGGGTAAGGCTCCTGTACCAATGTGGAGACTCGCACTTTGGAAATGCACTACCCACTAAATCACTGCGAGGGCTTTTAGCCGAAGTTTGAGGGTTTCGGATTTGAATGCTGTGCTGCTGTATTCATGATCATCAAAGGAAAAGGAGTATTGTATTTTTTAATACATCTATATAGTAAATGTAATAAAAATTAGGAGGAGGAGATCTTTAACAAATTTTATCGCGGTTCATTGAGTATTTATTAAAAGTGTCAGTTCTCTTGTTACCATAGTTGCTGTAAAGTATCGTTACACATTAGGCATGTAAAAAACTTAATTATACGCGATAGAATCCGTAAAAGATGTTTCATTATAATGACTAAAATTCACCTAAGCATATGAAAATAAAATGTTATAATAGTTAAATATTTGGTTAAGCTTGTAGACAACGCAATCATATGTTCTATTTTACTAATAGAAATAACGCTAATTATTCTATATATATAAAAATTGTTACTGTTGTTTACAATTTATTCGGTATACTGTAGTCCACAGTTGCTTAGCAAAGAATAAGCAGTCTGATATAACATCTGATAATTCACAATTCAGGCCCCTATATATTTTTTTTTGGTGCAGAATAACGTCTATCAGGCAGAACGATTTTAATTAATGGGGCCACCGTTAATAATAATTAAAGTCGTTTATAAATTTTCTTCAATATTCAATACCAATATTATACTGACCTAACCTAAAGAGTTGCCTTACACTCAATTATTTTAACGTAAAACTTCTTTAGAGGAAAACTCTGACATTTAAGAAAGATTACAAGGCGTAAGCAATGCAAACTTTTTTCTGTAAATAGCTCGACGCTCCTAATATACCGGTGGTACACATTTAGTCCTACATGCAAGTCTAAGTTAGTGCTAGTATGGAGTAGCCGTGCAAGGCGTCGTTTAAAGAAAGTGCTCTCATCCAATTAAGAAAGAGCTGGATTGCTTCCAGCGTTTCTGTCGTTTTTCTAATTGTCTTCCCACAGTATAGTTTCAACATTATATGATATTATAAAATTATAAGTAGAATTTAGAAAATAGTTTCTTCGCTAGATTTGCTTATGGACAGTTAGTTATTTATATTAATGGTAGAAAGAGATCAAGTTTGTGAGGTTATAGGGAATAATCTTTGAATTTACTGACACGATTTTTTTTTTACCAAGAGTAGGCTACGTTATTTATGAATGACATGGACAATAATATAATTGTGAAATCGGTGAAATCGGGGAACCCTGCTAGTATCTTATCATTTCCAGGTTATAAAGGTAATTTATTTAAAAATAATATAAAATAAACAACATAATGTAGTGATTATAAGGAATTACAATATAAAACTTTAAAGCAGTTTGGTTTTTACCCACATCATAGCATAAAGTTACAATAAATGGTATAATTATGATATAATTTGCAAGAAAAAAGTAAGGCCACATTTACATCATCATCATCAGCCTTTACCCGTCCACTACTGAACATAGACCTTAATTCAAACGATGGTGATACGAAGGCGAATTATGCAATGTGTTAATTCAGATATATTTTAATCTTATTGGTGCTAGAATATTATATAACGCAGATCTTATGTAATGGAATGCATAATACCAAAATTTCCATTCTCTAATTCCTTTTACTAGCACCCAATGAGACATGTTAAGTTGGTATTACACGGCACCTGAGTAGGGTATGCAAATGAGGCACTACTCGAAGGAGACGCCGCGCCTTCCCCGCCCCGCGCCGTCTACCCCGCCGACATCCACCTTAAGCAATATTAGGGTCACCATGCTTTATGAATGGGTGAATGATATACGTTTATGGTTTTACGATTAAACTATTTGGCATAAATTTCAAATACTATCTAATTAAGGTTTCCCTGAACTCTGAAGTTAGTTTTAAATGATAATAGTTTCATTTATTTTATATTTTTTTGATAAAAGATAAATTAACGTACTTATTTTCAATTTCAGAACGATTTCATAGGGAATACTTATCTATTTTTTCCTTAAAAATGCTTTGGCTTCTGACTGAATGTTAGTGCACAAATAGATGATAGCACCATCATGATTATTATGCCCGCCATGTATTATGAGCGACGGTGGTCCAGTGGATAAAATATAGGCTCGGCCTCTTGTGCGAGAAGGTCCGGATTCGATTCTGATCCTCATGTGGTGTCTTGAACAGAGTTTTTTTAATTGCTGTGCACTCCAAACACGAGACCATCGCTCGCTCAACGGTGAAGAAACCTACATACCAGATGAGATTGAAAGGCTAAATTATTTTCAAAGGCGTGTGAAGTTTACAGACTCGCATAAGCCAGCGCATGTGTGAAGTATAATCCATTACCCTCCTCGCCTGATTTCGAGGAGACCCGTGCCCGTAGGACATACATACTCGTATATGCGTTCATACTTCACATGTATTATCAATCATGTGTCATGCAACGAAAGTGATTTTAATAATGAAGTACATCGTCTTATCATCATCATCAGCCTTATCCGTTCACTGATGAATATAGACCTTCTTCAATGAATGCTAAGACGACTGATCCCTTGCAAGGGATGAAGATCTTCTTCCCATCTGTATCTCTCTATTTCTTAATCTCTCTCTCAATTTCCATTCATTCCAACAATATCTAGTTGTCAGATGGATGGGTCTAGTTCCTTTGTTTCATTTAGCTTAATAATCTTAATAATGTATTTGTACAACTACGAAGCAACAACAACTTGTATTGTTGCTTCCGCTAGAGACCCATAATTGATTGTAGAAGTATTGATTTGATCGTTCATTGAGCAATTTATATTCGTCGGTGAATGGACACATATTTAGGTACTATTGTAGATTGTGTGAGTGACGGTGGTCCAGTGGAGTAGGTCTCAATCAATCCGGTTTTGATTCTGATTGGTTCATCAACAGTACATTTTTCTAAATTTCCGCTTGCACCTGAACATCATTTGCTACCGATGACGCCTAAGAGATTATACGCCTTTGAAGGTGTGTAAAGTGAATTAACCCGTATTGCGCCAGCGCATGGAAGAACTATGTCTCAGCGTCTCGCCTGATTTCGTGGAAGAGACCCCTGCAATACAAGGGTAGATGATGATGATTGATACAATTCACCGTATAGTCCCTTTCTAAATATCGTATGTGCATACTAACGGTGCGTTGAATGAATACAATCAAATGTGTGTATTGGAGTCAGTGGCCGTATGACAAAACGGTACCGGTTTTTGTCACCGCATACGTAATATCGGTAGATGTAATCAACGCGGTGTTGACTGTATCTCCACAATCATCATTTGTAGTCCACATTATTAACTAGCAGTGCCCCGCGGTTGCCCCGTACTTTCCATTCCCGTGAGAGTACGGGGATAAATAACTAATATATTATTATAATGTGTAAGGTATATGTAAAGTGTCATCAAAATACATTCAGTATTTGCGTGGAAGAGTAACAAACATACATCTATGTATTATTTTTAATGTCATAAGGCAACCGGGCAGTCGGAGCCCTATGGTTTTGGAGATTTACTTGTGAACAATTATATTAATACATACTTTCACATTACATTTATTTATTAAGGTGTTCACAAATTGGTCTCAACTCAGTGTTTCCTGATGGTAAATCCAGCACTGGCCAGGATCAGGATCAATCTCGAAACCTTTCATTCACAACTTATACATTCAAAATAAATATATGAGTCATGTATATGAAATTATTTATTGAAATCACTACATAGTAGTTAAAAGTATTGTATACATTTAAAATCTTTTTATGTATGTACATACAAAAATATATATTCAGATAGGCCGGGTATGCATTATACATGAAATAGCGTTGCCACTAGTTACACATTTAAATATGCCCTGAATATTATATCTCTGATAGCGTTTTTATAATGCAACAAATATATTTAACATTTCAAAAGAAAATGGAAAAGTATAATGTTCAAAGTTAGTAAGAAGTTGTAAAGGCAAGTGTCAGGCAAATGCGGCTTAAAGTTTACTCGAGTTTATTAAGAATAAACTACCATTCTGTGAAGTCGTGATAAATTTTAACTTCTGTCACTTTGTGAGTGGGTTTAACGTACAGATAAAGCAAAGTACGAATATCTGTTTACTAAAGCTAAGCTGAAAATGGTCTCGTGAGTAAAGTTGGAACTAGGTTGTTTCCAGTGTCCTTATTGTTTATATGATTGATAGTTGTTTTCCGTGTTCATTTTTAAGTGTAGCCGTACACGCCCTTACAACTGAATGCCACGTGAGCATAAATTATAGATTTATAACTCTATTTGTGTTCCAAAATTAAGTTACATTTATGTAGGGTTACTTGTATAAAGTTTAAGAACGTATTATACATAACCCTTAAGTTATTATTGTGTCCATTCGTATGAGTGAGGTGAGCTATTCTGCGGTGTCTTTTGTTTTTCTTAATTTCTACATACACTTGATCATGATACCGTCGCCTGTTTGCCGGTGTGAGGAGACATTGTAAGGAAACTTGCCTGGTAGTTGATAGGCTTTGAAGGTGTGTTAGCCACCAACGAGGAGGACCGTGGGACCCAATAGTGGGACATAATACAAGGCTTGATATATTATTATTATATTATTGTTATTTTATATAATATTAATAGGATTTTTTCACGCCTATTTCAAATATAAGGAATATTTTTAGTAAAGTCATATAGCACACAAGCATTAAATAATTAAAGAAATCTCAGGTTGCTTTGATTCTTTTAATATTAGATCTCATTAGATCAGTCTAATTAGTAAAAAGCCAAATGTTCACCAGGAGCAAAACTTTAGAATCGGAACGTATTTTTTTAATGTTTATTAAGTCGAATACCAAAAAAATATTAAAATATTAACATTATATTAAAATGATAACATTAGTTTTCAATGCGCTATACATTCTATGCATAGTCTGTAGTCACACATATTATATGACCTAACCTACATAGGGTTACCACAGCATTTTTTCTGTCACGCAAAAATGCTGTCAATGAAACGTTTCGCTCCAAACCAAATACAAAGTGAAAAAGCAATATTTAGAAAAAGTGCAGTTATTACCTACTGGAATTATTAATTTGTGTATTTTTTTACGTAAATGAAATAAATCCATGAGTTACTCTTAATTGTCTTTACAGTAAATAGCAGAAAAGGATGGAAAATTTTAAATTATTATTATAATATGAAATGATTTGATGTGATTTTAAAATGTTTTCAAATAAATATTTTTAAACGACTTCAAAGTAGGCGTTTCTCAATTCGACCGTATAATTATATGCCTTCTTGCGAGTAGCAAGGGATCGGTCGTCTTGGCGTTCATTGAGGGAGGCCTATGTTCAGCAGTAGACGGATGATGATGATGATGATGATTTCCTTTTTTTGCCTTTTTTCCCCATTTATAACTAAGTTATTGAAACGTTTTTTTTTAAATTAATTGTAATGCTGTGTTCCACACTATGGCATATCAGCTCAACATAAATAATGCAGCAACTACAAAGATCACAATTCATTTATCTTTTTGAGATAATATGATTAGTTCCAACGCTGTAGAAAAAAATCTTAATATCGTAAAGCGGCGGGAATAGGACCATTCGACGCAGATTTTTTTCCCCGATTCTAAATCTGAAATATTGTTTTATGAAGAATGCGGCTCACAACATAATTACTTTTTAGCCTCGATATATAAATAGCTTTTGATACAGAACGGTTTTTTAAACTCACATCAATAACTCATTATATCAATAATTTGTAATTTAGGGTAGGTATCGTTATCAGCAACAAAAAAGTTCTTCGATGTAAAAGGACGAATTTTATCTTATACTAAGACTAATCATATACTAATATATAAAACTAAAGAGTTTGTTTTTTTGAACACGACAATCTCAGGAACTACCTATAGGTCATGTTTGAAAGAATTTTTAGTTTTAGATAACCTATTTATCAAGCAAGGCTACATGGTAGGTATATATTATACTGCAAGATGCAGTGAAATCTTAGATCGTATAAAATCGCATCGATCGTTTAAAAATACTTTTATTAACAGGGAATAAAATGCCCCTTGGATTTTCAGCCGTCTTGGTGATTATAAAAAGACCCTTTATTCAAAACTAGCTGTTGCCTGCAGCTTCGCCTGCGTGGACTAAGATTTACAACGGCCACGATGTATAGTATAGCAGTACCCTGCGTTCCCGTGGGAATACGGAGATGAATATGTGTCAATCTGATGTATAAGCTACATTATTATGAAGTTTCATCAAAATCCATTCAGTAGTTTTTGTGTGAAAGAATAACGAACATCCATACTCACAAACTTTCGCATTTATAATATTAGTAGGACTAGACAGATATAGGCTGATGATAATGATAATTATGATGACAATATTGATAAAATACTTTCAATCCTAACAAATTATTGTTTCAACCATAAACCCTCGATGGACATTAAGACTATTAAATGCATCTGGTCCGCCCACACTATATAAATAGTATCGCACCATCTACAAATAGGGCGCATAAAATTTGATCCGCGATATATCTGCACCCGGGCCGCCATTAAGAATAAACACTGCGTTATTAAGTATACGTTAAAGTATTTATCTACAGACAGAAACTGTTAAAGCTCGTGCAGTCGTGCCAAATCTCTTCATTAAACTGGTCGGCCGCTGCGCCTCCAGCGCTTTATACCGTTGTTTACATTACACTATATTCAGCGCAGTAGGCATCTATGACGTTGTATTACCATGACATCGAACTTGCCAATTCGACTCGGGCTTGCAAAATTACGTTATATCTTCACTGTTGTTACTTTTTGTTAGCAAACGACACAAACGTGATTTAAATATTTAAACTTTCGTAGCGTTCATTTTGAAAATAGCTGCGAACGTGTACGTCGCTAACACGTACGTCTTCTTTATAACTTTGGAATATTAGATTTAAACAGTCGAATGTGTCGTATCAAATCAGCAGGTCACGTATGTTTTATTAAGTGTTGGGACCATTGGTTTGGACTTACGATTTGTCTCAACTATTAACGAGCACTATCATATGACGACCTCTGTGGCTCATTGGTTAGCGCGTTGCCGCACAAGCCCGGAGGTAACGGGTTCGAATCTCGCCAGAGAACAAAAATACTTTCTGTGTTCCTGGGTCATGCATGTGTATTATATAACAAAAATCTTAAATATATGTATTAAAATAAAAAGTATTAAATATATGTATTTCCGTTATCTGGTACACGTAACGCAAGTTCTTCGGAAACTTACCACGGGACGAGGTTGACGTGGTGTAAAAGCGTCCATAGATATTATTATTATTATTATACCCGGTCGAAAGACGTAAGTATGCGTGCTGGGCGCTGTCCTATTGTTGGATATTTTACTATACAGAACGTATCGTAGAAGGCTCATGTGTAGGCTGGTGGGGTATGTGGCGCTTATTTGGATTCGAGTGAGGATGTGTTGCCGTCAGTGATCCGCCGCGTACCGAATGCCAATGCGCAATTATATTTAGCTTCCATTGCGATTACTGGTTGAATTAAATAGAAACTGTGTCAGAATGTCGACTCGACAACGCGTAGTTAGCCGCCTTGTATATTCTGGTCGGAATATAACCAGCTTGGAGCTTGCCAAACAGAGGCCATTTTAGTCGAATGCTACTACGTTAATATGCAGATATTATGCATAACAAGTTGTCCAACTGACTTCAGACGTTGAATAAAGATCGACTTACACTTTGGACTAAAAATATACGAAAACGTTACGGCATTTTTTTTCTAACTGTAGTAATTTTGCTGGAAATTTTAAAGTATAAATTAGTTTTTAAGCAAGGTCATTGTACTTTATATTGTCTGCGAACTGCGGTTACTGAGTTCAGAATGCACTGATGCGAATAATGGTTAAACTAAGATAAAACAACTATATTGTAACAAAGAGAGTTATTTATTTTGCATTATATAAAAAAAATAAACTAGTTTATTAAGACTTCAAATGAATAGAATTTGAAATTTATACTCATGTTAATACTCAAATGAGCGACGATGGTCCAGTGGTGGGTGGACTCGGCCTCTTATACGAGAGATTTCGGGTTCGATCCTGACCCCCCGTGTATGCCTTGAAATGGGTTTTTCTAAATTTTAAAGGCACCCCAAACACGAGATCATCGTTCGCTCACTAGTGAAGGAAAACATCGTGAGGAAACCTGCATGCCTGATGAGATTGAAAGTCTTTGATGGTATGTGAAGTTCACCAACCCGCATTGGGCCAGCGCATCGGTGAACTATGGCCCATTACCCTCCTTGCCTGATTTTGAGGAGAAGACCCGTGCCTAGCCGTGGGACATAATATAAGCGTTGATACTTTACTTTACTTTTAATACTCAGATAAAATCGTAACGAATCGTTCTGTACTTTCCATTTTCTTGACTTTTCTTTACGATAACTTTTCTGTAAATTTATTAATTTAAACGTTAGTATCCCTATTTTACAGATAAGTGTCCCTTTATTACAGATAAGCGGCTGTAGTGATCCAGCAAACTTGCTAAAATCTCTATTATAACCACTGATTTATTATAGTAAGAAGATAAAGCAGTAAAGATATATCCCGCGTGCAATTCGCTCTGGATTATAGAGAGCACTATTACGTTTGCAGTTCACTTCACAGTGCAATGTAAAACTTAAGCGCATGCATATAATAAAATTGTAGAAATAAAATATCTTAATCTTAATAATATATATAAATCTCGTGTCACAATGTTTGTCCTCAATGGACTCCTAAACCACTTAACCGATTTTAATGTTTTTTCTTTTAAAATGTGTGCTTTTCTCCAAATTTTCTCCAAGATAGGATAGTTTATTTCTCAAATTTGAGATTGCAATTTTATTTATTGCAAATTAATTGTTTTGACAGAACGAAGTCTGTCGAGTCCGCTAGTATTCATATAAAATAGTATCATAAACGTTGAACACAAAATAGAGTTTAGAGGTTTTTATAAATAATTCAATGAAGTTATAAGTGTCTGAAGTTATGACGATGTCTGGTATGAGAGGGGTCTGGATTCGATCTTGACCCCGCTCTCTACTAAATTTCTTTTCTTTTTATTATATTTTTCTCAATTTCTAAGTGCATTCTGAATACGAGACCATCGCTTGCTCATTGGTGAAGGAAAACATCGCGATGATCCTGTATGCCTGATGAGATTAAGTCTTGCAAGGTGTAAGAAGTTCACCAACTCGCATTGGGCCAGCGCGGTGCCTCGGTGAAATATGGCCCGGTACACTCCTCGCCTAATTTCGAGGAGTTCCCGACTCGTGCCCATCAGTGGGACATATAGGAGTTGCTACTTTTTTTATAAGTGTCTAACCCAAGAAAGATTTCGTTTTATTATGATTTCTGTAATCATAAATTAATGTTATGTTATAGACTACAAGATACTATAAACCAACGCACGTCAAAAGTTAAATTATATTGCGATATCTGAAAAAATGTGTTTGTACAGTGACTCTATATCAGGACCAATCTATTATCGCAGCTGAAACGCAGCCGCGTTTGTTATTCGAGTTGGCAGACGTCCATTTGTAACGATCAGACAAACTAGAAACATTGAAGAACGACCTCGCCTTCCTACCGATATTGTAATACTCGGCAATACTCGGTAATACTCGGTAATACTCGGCTTAATCTTAATGTTTATTGTTTTAAACGGCTTAGACTGCAACACTTTGCAAAACGGATTTAGAGATTAGAACCTATTACCTTAATTTTGCCTGATAAACAATGAGTAGTATGGATTTGAGCGAATTTCATAGGAGAGAATTACTCAGGATTTTACCTACTACAGGTAAAGCCTACCAAGTAAAGCTGTATTATGCTAGGCTTCAATATTGCCACGTATTTTGAGATTCACGTAAACTTATCTACGCTGGAATGTTTTAATTTGGCAAATCGGAACAATACTGTCTACAAAAAAAAAGAAAACTCCATAATATTATATAATGTGACTAAAAATAAGTATTTTATATCCTTACTACTACCTTTCTGTTCACGATTTGAATTGATCTACCATACATTTTTTGTTATACAACAACGGATATTTTCCTTGTGGCCGTTTTATGGCAGAAAAAATAACCACACGATTTTTCTCCGAATTATTTTGTAACTTTTTTCCAGGAAATAAATTATGCGTAAAGTAATAACTAGAATGGCATGGACATGACACGAAAAGGTTTTCGTGATTACTAGGTAATTACTCGTGTTTAAGTTGACTTCCTGTCTTTTTGTAAATTATATGAATCGCTGAGGCGTGTTTAAATTACGACACTAATTCAGCTCGGAGTGCGACACAAATACATATTTTTCCATGTAAATGCACTTACTACTATTTCAATATCTCCTGCAAATATTTTTTAATTTTAATTTCTTTTGCAAGTAACGAATCGTTTCGACAATTAGACTCTAGTTTATTAGAGGTTAGTCTAGAATAGGAAGAGTTAGTCTTTATTTCAGCCTGACTTGGGCATCAATGAAAACTTTTTGAATAAATATTTTTTACCTTTTCAATATCTATATAATAGGATAACTACCACCTCGTACAAATTAAGTCTTTGAGGCTAAAAAGTATAAACTTCGAAAAATCGGATTCGACTACCTCATAAGTAATCTTATTCGCAGACCTAAATATCAGGAAACACCTGTGCTTGATAATGAGACCTAAAAAGACTCTTACGACTATATGGCAACATTTAACGACTGGTTTTATCCAAGATGGTAATAGCAAGGAAATAAAAGCAGATTATTATCAGTTCAATATAAAGGTCCTGGCAAGCCGGATCGATGTAAGTACGTCTATATTACAACTTTCAAAATAGCCATGTATATG
The DNA here is from genome assembly GCA_905333005.2 of Lycaena phlaeas. NCBI lineage: Eukaryota > Metazoa > Arthropoda > Insecta > Lepidoptera > Lycaenidae > Lycaena > Lycaena phlaeas. The sequence goes on along the minus strand of HG995171.1, from coordinate 11,081,715 downwards.
AGTTCGCATAAAACTGTGTGGTTTTACTGCACTTTAAAATAACACTGTCGATTGTTTTATTACCCGATCGTTAAACATTTTGTATTGAAACGAGCCCAACTGTATTAAGTGATACCAGTTAACTAAGTTTACTATATACTAGCGTATTCTTACGATAACACCCGCTTACAGAGAAACCAAATTGTAAAATAAATATCATACCTCAGTATTATTGGTATCAATTGCAAATACATTTTTGAAATTATTAGTATATGGTACAATTCTGAAGAATAATGCATTTAAATAAACAAAGAAACAAATATCAGCTTTGTTATATTATTATTGATCTTAAGAAACACAAGTATGTGAGGTGTTATTGAATAAACGCGGTGTCCAAAAATATTATGGATTGGACTTCGAAAACTGAGTCTGCTGGGAATAGAAAACCGACGCAAGCCACTTAAAGTCAAGTGGTCCACGTCAGATATAAATATTCACAAGTTTGTTTCATTCATGACAAAGTATAAGAGGTCTGGCAAGTAATTACTGTACTGTCATTATATCCGTACACAGCACATTTGCACAGCGGATTTGCATGAAATTTCGCTCTAATATACATAATATTTATGATATTCTGGATACTAACATGGACAATGGACATTTTTAGGTGAATTTGTGTCAAACTTCGTGAAATATATTTTTATGCCTAATGAGACGTGGAACACCTTGGAGTTCTTAAGAGGTGCTTTCTAAGTAGGTGGAAAAGGTTAATAATGATCATGATGTTGATGAATTCCTTTGACATTTGGTATATCCTTGAAAACATCTTCACAAATCTAATAGAGGCATCACATATCCAAATCTTCCTATCTGTAGTTTCTTACAATTGTACTAACTATATTTTATACGAATTTGTTAAAAAATCTAATTATCATGAAACGAGCGACGATACCGATGGTTCAGTGGATATGGACTCGGCCTCTTGTTCGAGAGGTTACGTGTTCGATCCTGGCCCCCCTAGATTTTTCTACATTTCTATGTGACCCTAAAAACGAGAACATTTTTCGCTCACCGGTGAAGGAAAACATAGTGAGCAAACCTGCATGCCTTATGAGATTTAGAGTCTTGAAGGTATGTGAAGTTCACCAACCCGTACTGGGCCAGCACATTGGTGAACTATGGCCCATTACCCTCCTCGCCTGAATTCGCGGAGGAGACCCGTGTCACACCCTTTCGAGTGCCTAGCATTGGGACATGTAAGGGTTGATACATTTACTTTTTTTAATCATGAAGCAAGCATAACTGGAATCACTATGTATTGTTATAGTGAAATGGTAATTTAAACTAAATACATATTTTAGGGTTGTCAAAATGATAATGAAACGCGTTGGCGCTATTTCGCAATGAGACCGGTCCTACGAGGGTTACAGTGAAAGCCTGCCACGGGCGGTAGTGCGGGCCGAATCGCACGACTTGATAGAGATAGAATAAACGGCCTACATCGTCCTAAACTTACACACACACACACACATATTTTTCTTCTTAAGCCCCTAGGGGGTTCGCCATTCCGTTTCGGCCATTCGGTTCGGATTCGGAGGCTTGATAACTGGCAGTTGATGAACTCACACAATGTGGTAAATTTTGTTTTATCGTTTACTACAACATACTGATTTGAGAGTGGGTTTCCACCCCCGGTCATGATCAAAACTAAATACAGAAACCGACTTGATAACGAGTCATAATTATTATTAAAAATTACTCCGAAAATAGAATCCATTTGTGACAAGAAACAAGCACACCTATCACATTAGTATTAAAAAGATATTTCTTTTGGCACTTTATTTGTAATTGTATATATTTGTATTGGGGGTCGCTGCTAAAGTTTGAGAAACCCTGCAATAAAAAGGTCTGCGCCTATAACACTGTTAATGACAATTTTTATCGATACTTCTGGTATCGATGGTTGCACTTTTTATAGATATTCTGATGCACGGTTATAATCTTATTAATTAAGTGCTGTTAGAAACAGCTACAGCTTTACAGGTATTATTTATTGATACTTGGACCATATTTCCTATAGCAATTGCGAATCCCGCTAAGGAGGTAAATATTTGTAATGTATGTAAACCTAGGTTACAGGATAAATATATGATATTATTATTAGTTCCATTATCATGACCATCTGGTTTCTCTGATATGCCTACTTTAAAAAAACGACCTACTCCTTACAAGTTATGAACAAAAAATTGTAGAAAGTTATTTCATTATAAAGGAAATATTTGATGTTTTTTGAATCATAAAAAATTATAAACGTCAAACTAAACGAAGTCTCACTTATTACCTTTACGCTTCCTTCACGAAGCAGCTAAAATTGCATTTCATTTTTAGATCACTCTGTACATAAATTTAGAGATGCGCTCCGGTCGCCTCTCAACAGCGTATCTTATACGACCTTTAATGTCAACACTGGATATTTTCAAGTTAAGAATATATACTTTTACTAGATTTTAGGAGTGCTTTGCAGTACACTCCTGTAAATTAAATACCTTTTATTGCCTAAACAAGTCTTCAGTAATGGGGCTCACAAATATAAAAATAATTACGACGCTACTTAATTAAAAAATAAATTAGCATTATAGACTAATTAAAGAACAGAATAATCTAATTAACAATTTACTGCCCTTTATTTAGTATTTACATAATAATTATACATATCTACACAATATATAAAACCTTTTTTATGTTATTAATCTGTTATATCTGTGTACACAATGCTGCCAACAGGCTATGAGGCTAGTATCCTGTCAATACACAGGTTTAATATGCTTGCGTGGAACACGGCCAAGTAATAAAACTTCATGGTCTGGTCTATATATCAGTTCCGATATCTCAGATAGGTTACATCATTATTTATACAAGAGAACTAAAAGACAGATGTTGTATTGTACAAATCATTTTGAGGACCAAATTGTGAATCAAAATCACTTTCGAGTTCACTTGAACACAATCGGTCCATTCGTTTATGAGTTCAGTCATATACTTACATACTGATTATATATAAATTATCAGGATGCAGTCATTAATTATCTATAAATAGATGCTATACTTAAGTGATTTAATGTGTAGGTGCAATCATAGCTCTCAGAGTTTAATCAAACAAAATGGAGGAGATTAAGACAATCTTGGCTCATGTCCTCTGCGCATATTGACGCGCACCACTTAACAGTAACAGGCTTATGCCTTATGCATTATATGCAATAGCAGTAGGCATCATTTGGCAACATTCACTGAACTATATTGTATGGGTTTCTATGTCCAACCAATACAGGTAAGCCCTTGTTTAATGGTCCTATAAAGTCCTAACTTTAGTTTGCAATTATAGAAAGTTTGTATTACTTTCAATACGCACGAATATATACCAAAACAGCTTTTGATGAGAGTATTACAAACTAGCATTTCTTCTCCCTAATTATACAGAGCAAAAAACGCATGCATATTATTTTTATAGTTTTAATTAAATAACGAATTTTCCTTTAATGAGATTTTTTCTGTATAAAATCAGCGAGTTTTTCTCCTGTTTCATTGGTTGTAATATATTTTCGAGTATTTAATTGCATATTCGAATGTAAAATATTAAAAAAAGAATTTCTTATTTCTAAACGGAAAACATATTTGTACATATATTAAAATAATAATACGATCCGTCTTGTTCCCTTATTTAATGCTTATAAAGAAAAGGCTCCGCTCGAAATTGAGTGCAAATACGAGACGGCTCAGGGGAGAATCAGGCTCCATTCAATTAAAATATCTTTTTCAATATCGCTACAAATGTCATTTGGCGAGCTCGGGTTATTGTTGTATGTAATGAAGCTATTGTTCCGATAAGGGGTGTCGCCCGAGACACATTGTCAGTATGTTTTATTATCCTCTACATTATTATTGTATGCACGTATTTAGGTCTAAAACACGTATAATATCGGGAAGATAGGACGATATATTAATAAAATAATAAGTTAGGATAGAGTTAAAGTCCCTTTAAATAAAGATGAAAAAAGAGATCATAAAGTATTCTATATGACTTACTCTAATGCAAAATAATTTTATTGTTAAAACTTAATATAGGCTATAAAAGTAGCAACCCTTATGTCCCACTGCTGGGCACGGGTCTCCTCGAAATTAGGTAAGGAGGGTATCGGGCCGTAGTTCACCGAGGCGCTGGCCCAATGCAGGTTGGTGCTGGTGGACTTCACACACCCTTAAAGATTTTAATTCTCATCAGGCATGCAGGTTTCCTCATGATGTTTTCTTTCAATGATGAGCGAGAGATGATCACCACGCAGGTGTGGGGCGCGGACAGGATTGAACACGGACCCTCTCGCTCAAGAGGCCGAGCCAATTCCCACTGGATCATAGTTGCGTCAAAAGACCTATATAAATATATACCTATACCATTACCTACATACCTACACCATACATCTTAATATATATATTTCTTGTGTGCGTGTGTATATATATATTTCTTGTGTGCGTGTGTATGTGACTGAACTCCTCCTAAACGGCTGGACCGATTTGAGTGATTTTCTTTGTGTGTGTTCAAGTAGATTCGAGGATGGTTTAGATTCACAAATCAGACCGGCAGATGGCGCTGCAGTCGGTATCTAGGTTATTGATCTGTACTGCCACTATCGATTCGTATCTAAAGGACAACGTCTGTGGCGTCCGCTAGTTATAATATAATATTAAGCTTCATTTCATTGAGAAAAAACACCAAAGGTAATTTATTAATAAAAAGGGCGTATTAATAATCACACTTCAAAAAAAAAACCCATTAAAATTGGATTTATTAAGACTACATTTTTATTACCATTTTTAAGGAAATAGATAGAAAATAATAATGGGCATTATTGGAGTTTATCATTTTATTTTATCATTATTACAAAGCTTACACTAGATTTCTGTCAAATATAATCAGTCGCATCAATAATAATTAGTTAAATATGACATAAGATAAATAGACTAGCATTTAAAATTATTTTACTTTGTATTTTTATATAAAAAAAATTAAAAGCACAGAGTATAAAATATATATATGCTGTTATTTTTTCCATACCCGTCGTATTGTTCCTGCAACCATACCAGAACAATGAGCACAGGATATCTCTTAATGAACACTGAAACTGAACCCACTCACATTTAACTTGGAACAACTGCACGGAGATTGTAGTTGTGCCAACCTAACATTTTTTTATTTAAATTCACAGGAAAGAAATGTTAAACACGATTTTAGAGAAACGTTTTCGCTACTCTTTTTTACATTTACATACATTCTGTCTTTGGATTAAGGGAAACAAAGTTTTTGAGCAACATTTGTTGGATTAAACAACATAATAATATTATATATATATATATATATATATATATATATATATATATATATATATATATATATATATATCAGCAACTATCGACCTTGTAACTAAAATTAAACATAACATAAATAGCAAAAACATAGCCGTAGGTATTTTTATTGACTTAAAAAAAGCATTTGACACCGTGTTTCATAAACTATTACTGCAAAAGCTTGAATTGCTAAATATTACGGGAAGCGCCCTTAAAATATTTCAGTCATATTTAGAAAACAGAACCCAAATAGTGTTAATCAACAAACAAAAACAAACATCCGAACGTAGTACATGTCGAGCTAGTTTTCTAATATTGCCAAAACCGAGAACTAACTACGGTAAAAAGATGCTGACATACGAAGGGGCACAGCTGTATAACAAATTACCACCACACATTAAAAATGTAAACTCATTTAATGTATTCAAAACTCGATTGGCCCAGTACACACGGGCATCAATCTGGTAGAATACATTAGATCTGTACCTACCCACACTATTAATACAAAAACATTGAGTGAAACGACGAGTATGTAACTATTATATAAGCTATTATTGTTCTCATGTAAGTGAAATATGTTTCTTTATTGAGAATAAATTTCTTTAAACCTATATGATGCATTTCTTCTATATTATAGAAAGTTCTCTTCTTTATAGAACAAAAAAAAAATATGTCGAGAATGACATGTCATTTATATGTCTCTTTATGATATCTTTCCGATCTATTTATTTTTTATATTTACATTATATATTGTTTTCTTATGTTTACGCGAATTTCACTCATTATCATAATGAGTTATATATCGCGGTTAACCCATAAAATTCGTAAAAGTTGTTTCATTATATTAAATTATGATTAAGCATGTATAAACATACTATTTGATTCCCTTTAACTACTGATGACAATAAAAGACCAAAGTTCGTCTCACTTTTAAGGGCGGGCATAACATTTTACCTCATCTTACTTACTTTAATACTTTTTACTTTTAGTAGATAAGAATAGAATTTTAATTTTATTGGCACCGTAAAAAATATCATAAACAAGTAAGAGCGAAGATGTTTATTTTCGTTTTTTTTTAAATTTAATTATTTGTATTTAAAGTCAGTTAGCAGGTCAGCCACGCAGATCATCAGCACACAGATGATGCACCCTCATACTGATAAATATAAAATTATATTGAAATACTAGCGGCTCTGACAGAAGTTGTCCTGCGCGAAATATTTTGTACTTATACGACCGAATTGTTAATCTGAACTGAATCCACTTTAACACGCACAACAAATTTTATCAAAATTAATCCGGCCGCTTAGGAGTTCAATGACACACACGTCTACAACAGAATTATCAAATCAAATCAAATCAAAAATATCTTTATTTCGTAGGTAGGGCTTGTACACTTGAAATAAGTCAAAAAAAAACTAGTCAAGAGTATCTAGGTAATAAAAATTATATAATATATTAAGATACTTAGGGCCTGTTTCACAATCTCCAGTTAAGTTCCCAATAGGCTATCGGCAACATATTTGACAGATACTTGACAGATACTCCATACTCTATCTGTCAAATATGTTGCCGATAGCCTATTGGGAACTCATCTGGAGATTGTGAAACAGGCCCTTACACTATTGTTCTACTTTTGTTTTCATCGCTAGTAATTTCTGTTACGCGTTGATAGTTTTAAGTAACACCATTAAGTAAGAAATAAGTCCTATAAAGAAAAGCCATTGTGATAATGGTAAGAGTGAGAAAACTATTTGTGTTGAATAATGGTTTTGTGCTGTCAATAAACATAAATTCTTCCACTTTGGCTTTCTCACGAACTTAAAAAACATAGTTTATATTGGTTTCTGTTTATGGGAAATACTTGAGATATTGTTTAGGTGAACATTTATGACCTCATACGGGTGTTTTTAATATTAAAGACGCGATTATTAGACTGTACAAATACTTCTTCTACTAACATTTTTATTAGAATGCATTATTTTTAAAAACACTAGCTGTTGCCCGCGGCTTTACCCACGTTAGCGAAAAAAACCCTTTTTTTTAATAAAAAATATTCTATATTTCTTCTAGTACCTCCCAAAATATGTGTACACAGTTTCATGATGATTCGTCGTGCAGTTTTTGCGTGAAAACACTTTATTAGGTCGATTTAGTAGGTCTTAGACTGTTCAATATATGAAGCCTCCTAATTGATTAACAATAATGATCATCGTTACAAAAGGCTATAATATTAATAACACTACTAATATTATAAACGCGACGTTTGTATAAATACATGAATGTATGTTTGTTACTCTTTCCCGCAAAAACTACTGAATGGATTTTTATGGAGATGGATGATGGACCTAACTACATCACTAGCAATACTCCTACCTATTTGATGGATATCCTGAAATCAATTGCGTGATTTGTCCTTGGTGACAGTTTCATACCATAGATAATCATAGCCATCAAATATTTATTGAAATATTCATTAATTCCTCGTTAAACAAGCTGTCTGAAGAATAAACAATGTTCAAAGATAAATCTAAATATTAATCGCAAACATAATCATTATAAAGCAACATCAAACGAGTTGATATAAATTCCTTATACCACGATAGCGCATAACTCATATTCTGTAAGACCGTCCAAATGAACATCAAGATTGGATTCATTAACAGTAATTCCATTCCGGTAATTTATCCACGACAGACAAAAATTACTAAAATGATCATTATAACAGAAGAGTAATCATCACGTATAGTTTGGACGTGGAAAAAGTATGATTATTTGTGATCGTATAATTAATAACGTGGTCGAGCGTTTGCGTGCGTGTACGAATTACGAGGTACCATTTAATTACTCCTCCTTTGCGTAACAACGTCTAATGGTAAAGAATGATGCCAGACTGAACTACTATTAATCAAAGGTTACCCTTGGCACGTGGACTAAACAGGCTAAAATTACTTAGGCTCTAATTATCAGTACACTGACTTATATTCAAATCTTTATAACGATAATTAAACGTTTACCTCAAGACCTAAACCAATTAGTGTGGTTTCGTAGATTAAGAATTATATTATGTAATTATTATCGGGGAGATTTGTCTCCATTAAGCTTACAGATGTAGAAAAGAACAATTTTATTTCATATTAAATTTTTACTACAGATAAAAAAGTAACTATTGCAAGCTATTTTATACGTCAAAAATATGATTTGCTAATCATATTTTATGGAATTTGTCGATGGAAGCTGCTAGTGACACGTGACAGCTAGAAATATTCATCTCGATGAAAGAAACTATTTGCTAGAAAAAGCATATATTACAGTCGAATTGAAAAACACCTCCTTTTTGAAGTCGTTTAAAAATAGCCATAATACTGTCGCTAGTCGGTTTTGTAATTATACTGTTGTCAACATCATCATCATCAGTAATTTAGCCATTATTATGCCTATTCATTTGGGATCGGCTTTGTAAGTCTCATGCATCCATTCTGGCCCCATGCTCGTTAAATTCGCGTCACTCCACACTCCTCCATATCCCTCTTTATCCCATCAAGTCATCGCTTCTTCGATCTTCCCCTTCCACCCGCATCTCCATTACTCTAAGTGCCACGTGTTCTCTTTCTATCTATCTATCATCATCATCATCATTATCAGCCTTTATCCGTCCACTGCTGAACATAGGCCTCCCTCAATGAACGAGAAGACAACCGATCCCTTTCTACTCGCATCCAACACGGACCTGCCACTACACGGAGATTGTCTTCCCATCTGGTTAATGGCCGATTCTGTCTATACCGTAAATAAATAAATTATTTACTTGCATAATTATACAAGGCTAACAACAAATATATGGTTTTATGAATTTCGGTCACAACAGAGGTCTGCGTTATGGTGTACACGCGCCATAATTAATTATAATATCCCACATAGTTTGGGAATTAAAGCTATTCAAATAATATCAAGTATTTGTATGTTGTTTACGTAGCAAATTTTGTCCTATTTAATCAATTCGTATGCAAATGCCTCGTAAAGAAATTAACACATTTTCTTAAGAAAAAAATTGAATTATCACTTTTATGACTAATCAAGCTTAAAAATAAGACTTTTTAAGGCTCAGATAAATTTGTGTGATATCGTTTATAGAAAACGTGTGAGAATAGTTTTAGTGTTATCTTTTATCTATACCTGAGGTAAACATCATTAGGCTAAAAGCATTTCCCAAATGTGTTAACCCTTTCTTAGGTAGAGTGGGTCAAAAGGTGTGATTTTAAATAATGTTCTTGCTTTTCCTAAGAAATCTCAGCTTTGCACTCGTAAGTAGGTCACGGTACCACCTATTTTTATGAGTACCCTAGTACTTAAAATTAATGAGTGACTTGCCTGTGACTTGAATAATTAACGAAGGAAGTTTGCGCTGAGCTTAACATTTTTAAACATAACTCCTACACAAAGTAATAAACACGTGCTCTGCTATTCCATGCATGTACAATGTTACATTTATATACTACCCTTATCATCATAATAATATGTACAATGTCATCTTATTCTGTCCGGATAATAGAACTATCTTAACTTTGTTAAATCCATGCTCACTATCCGGTTTTAATTTCGAATGACTTTGAGAGTTTTACACCAGTCATACTATATTTCTCCTAATAAAAGTTGGCAACCCTATTCCAAACTGCAAAATTGTTTAAAACGTTCGCCAGAAAATATTTTTCGCATTAATATCAAAATAAAATGCTTAGAATCACATTAATGGGAACGGGTTAAAAACCACCACGACGCTATATTATTATTATCTACAGTATAGCTAGAAATGTTTTTAGTGAACTTAGAAATAATAAACCTTTTTCCATTGCAAAAAGTATTATATGTCACATTCTATTCCTTTGTCGAGACATGTTGAAAACCAGGCCATACATTGTCTCATTGAGATTTGAAAGAAAGGTAAACAAACAAACGCACTTCCCCATCTTGGCAAAAGGCCATAGCAATATTCAAATTGAGCATTGGGTTCCATCAGTAATTTACAGCTCATGTATAAATTCTTACTTTTGTTTGTGATGTTCGACTGGAATATCAAATTTCGAATTTTGAACATTGGAACTTTTAGGTTGGTACTCGTGTGTTTAGCGTGATTTGTTACCAACATAAAAACTTAAATCTCGCATTACCGTATAGCACGTCTGCAATAAAAGTTTAGTACAATGCAAATAAAACGTGTTTGGAATAAACTAAGAATCTGTATGAATTAACACGACCATTTGGTGAGGTTAGCCAAAACTTAAACAATAACACGATCAGTGGTCGCAAATGGAATACATTGAAATATATTTACTTACTACGATTACAATATACATTTTGATGAAATATGAACCTTAATAACTTCAGACTTATGTTTAAGTTTTGGACGTACATTTGGATACAATATGATGGCTCTTGTGTCGCATGATCTGAAATATTTATTAGTCAGGTAGATTTTAGACATCTGATAATAAACGTGCAATGTTTCTGTTTGTCGAATGCCTTTTTTTACTGGCAACGAAAAAGGAAGGGATATGCCTAATTAACTATACTAATTTAATAATTATAGTGTAGAAAATATAAATTAATTTAACTTCAAATAAATTATGATACATAATTATGATATATTTCTAAATTTTATTCGAGATTTAGAAGAAAAAAAGTTTGGTGCAAATATAGGAAATGAAAAGCCAAGCGTGAAATACATCTCGCCTCCAGCTGGCTAAACCAGAATAAATAGCAATCGATTAGTTGCAGATCAGGCTTCGGAAGAGTTGGTTTATCTATCAACGATTTGATACAGATAAATTGATACAGTTGCTTAATAGAAATCACGCAAAAATGTCTCAAGGTTCTCACCTTCGTCTTATAATAATTTTATATTTCTAAAACATACTTTTTATGTTAATTGTAACTTATATTTTTTATTGATTATATTACCTAGCGGAAACTCTTAATTGACTTGTCTGATTGTGTTAAAAAGTACCTATATGTAACGAGTTGACCCACACAAGCACAAGACTAATAAGTTTGAGACTGTTTCTAAACTTATTATTGTGACACTAATAAGTTTTTTTTTTCAATATTTTTAGCCTTGAGAAAAACACTCATAATATCTAATAAAAGGTGATGAGTTTTATAATATGTGATAGATAGTTATGATATGTATATAGATATGTGGTAGGCGCGACTAGAGGCAGTACCTAATTCAAATTGCTTGATAGTAGTAAAGCTGGATAGTTGTTCTAAATTCAAAAATAGTAACTTGCAGCACATGGTCGTGATATAGAATAATAAACACTTACTGGCAAAGATTAAAGCATTTTCAATGGATCCAGAAATGGTTTTGTCCAGAAACGAATTCTACTATCTTGAAATGTCCTACATAATGCGATAAAAGTATAAAGACACTTGAAGAGTACATTTATCATGATTTGCTAGAGGGGTATAATTCAATAGTCAAAACAAACAAGGACCTGCCCACATTTACTGGCCTAATACGAAACTTCCTTGTTACAAATGATAATTAACTGCGTTGTACTCCACAAATGCCTTCAAAGATTATTATTATTGTTGCCAGACCACAAATGAGCACACTCGATTTTCTACATATTTTTAAAATTAGAATTGACGTGTGTTTTATAAATCTGTAAAATATTTTTGCAACATTTTTTTTAAATTCAATATCAGACAACAATTTAGAAAGGGAATTAAATATTTTTCTTGTTGTTTAAATTACTAGCTGTTGTCCGCAGCTTCGTCTGCGTTAACTAAGATTTACAACGGGATCTTAGTACGCAAAGTAAGTAACTTTTCTGGTTGATTTTTTACACCTTGTGTCCGAAAAACCCAAATATCTTACAGAACCCTATTTTTTCCAGAATAAAATTTAGCCTATGTTATTCGTAGATAATGTAGCTTTCGAATGGTGAAATAATTTTTGAAATCGGTCTAGTACTTTTTGAGCCTATTCATTACAACCAAACAAACAAACAAAATTTTCCTCTTTATAATATTAGTGTAGATGTAGATTTAATACATTTTTTTAGATCAAATATCTATAAACCATGATTGCTATCAGCCAGTATCCAAGCTACTGGTATCTTATACAAAACGCCTAGATTTTTTTTCTTTTTTCGATTCCCGTGCAACTTAACACAACAACGACGAAGATCGTCATCCCACAATTGACGTCTGACGCTTATTCGTTCTGAAATACCACAACAACAAAAATATCATCACGTGTTGTTGATTCGAAGCTATTTAATTGGTTCTGTGGGATGGATGCGGCACGACTCACGACACAATTATAGTGACCGTCAATATCACGATCATAGTTGTCATCATCTCTCTGCAATCATGATGATCATGATCATAATCATAGAATATGATTATAAATTCATTTATTGGTTAATCATTGCTTATTATAATGAAACAACTTTTACGGATTTTATCGCGGTTTATTTAGTTTTTTACAATCCCGACGTTTCGGACACTTTACAGCGACCATGGTCACGGGAGGACTTGAGGTGTCAGATGTCCTTCTGTTACAAAAATCATTGTAATCATTGCTTGTTTCTCCCGTGACTATGTTGCTGTATACAAAATGTTGGGAATATGAAAAAATCAAAGAACTATAACAAAATAGTCTTATAGAAAAATGTCTGTAACATAATGTAAATTATTCAATTGCAATTTGAAATTATACTAGGAATTTCTAGCCTGAATTTGTGTTCTTAATTATCGCGCTTTTAATTGTAATAGAGCTTATTGTTGTCAAAATTGTTGTTGTATGTTGTTTATTAATGTAAACAATTTATACTTTTCCTCAAAAATACTGCTAAAGTGGTCAAAGCGTTTCTCGTAAACATTTAGACATGATAAAAGAACGCCATGCCGACCTACACGATACCTGGAACCACAGGTTGCTTATTTGTGCCGCCTCTCAATTCTAAGATGTGTCCTCTAATCTGTGGAATCAAGTATAAGTAACTCATTAAAAATATTTAATATACCTTATTTTAGTATTAAACTAAAAAAAACTATCCAAGTATCCAGCAGATCGGGGAGCTTTTAGTCAATTAGAATATTCCTCTTAGTGAGACAAAATATAAGACGAGTTGATAACAAATTTGTTTCTTCAAGATTCCACCCACACATCTTTACTAATATTATAAGTGTAAAAGAACAGATGTTTGTTACGCTTTCACGCAAAAACAACTCAACCGATCATCATGAAACTTTGTACACATATTCTCTAAGATAATGTAGTAAAAAAAAGTAAAGTAGTATAGGATACATTAAAAAAAGGTTTTTTTTTTGCTAACGCGGGCGAAGCCGCTGGCAACAGCTAGTTGCTTATATGTAAGGCACAATGTAACACGCATTGCAATTTAATAAAAAGCTGATAAAACAAGGAAATCGTAACGTTCACTGCATTTATGAAATGTCCACAATATCCACATATCTGTTAATGTTGTGTTATACAACCAATCATAGCACACGCGTTCAGATCACCGCGTATCAGTTTAATATCCAGTATTCATTAGTGCAGTTACAACACGTTGAATGTTGCTAAAATATTCGATGATAACTAACGTAATACCTTAGATCAATAATATGTCTAGATAGAGTGTCGCGCGGAAAACACGTCCAAAAAAGTAGCGTCCAACTGTTGACCTCTAAATGCTTTCTCCGTGTTTAGTATCCGTCCCGCTGTCATAGAATACGCATCAATTGTTACGCATTATTGTTTTTTTTTATAATGAAGGTTTTTGTTGAAGTGTAACGAGATTAAAAAGGAAGATTATGGGAGAACTGTAGTAGCTGGTTTAGTAGTATTCACGAACACATGTTTGAAAATGTTGGCCTGTTCTTTTTGTTTTGTTGGTAGGGCGACACTCCATCTAGACATATTAATGATCTAAGCGTAATACATGGGAAGCCGTGAACCGAGGAATGTCTTATGCAATCGTACACCTGCGCCAGCGACGCCAAGCGGTCTTCTCATAGTCTCGCAAGAATGCCGCAAATGTCATAGACGATATTTAACATATCTGCAGTTCAATCGAGATGAGTGTGCATCGAGTTAGCTATAAGGATAACGATGGAACTATCTAGAATATAGAATCTTAATGTGATCATAGTAGATTTAATTTAGATTAAAAATAGTTTTGAGATAAATAATCTAGATATTCTATATTTTTTTTCGTTTATTGACAACTAGCTAGTGTCTAACTTTTTGAAAATTTAATATAGCCTATGTTCACCGGGGATAGTATAGATTTCCAACAGTAAAAGAATTTTTTAAATCGGTCAAGTAGTTTCGGAGCCTATTCCTATTAGAATGTCTTGGTTTTTGTAATGTTGTATTTCATTGACGAACGTTTGTACTTTAAACATTTTTTGTGGTCGGCCGTTCGCTACGCGTATCTATCTTATCTGCACGAATGCCTTCAGTGCGTCGATATTATAATTTCTGACAGTAACATGTGCAATACCTTTAACAGACCATAAATAAAATACGATTTAAGAACATTAAATTTAAACGAGAGCCTATGTTTAACAGATATGGAGTTTTAAAGTAGGTATATAAAACGACATTATAATGAAACAATTTACGGATTTTATCGTAACGATATCGACATTATTACTTCTGTTGATGATTGGACGACCGTGAAGGCTTGTCTTAGTTGAATCAGCTGACGTGGCGTTCGCGAAGAGTCCTATGTCTCGCAGTGAATGGAAAAGGTTCATAATGATTGAGTATATTATGTTGCTAACTTATAACAAATATATAATTTGTAATGTTATTAAAATAAACAGCGTAAAGATTACAAAATATACACTCCTCAAAGTCAAACGAAGGTTTATTAAGAAAAAAATTAACAGTTTTGAAAACAAATGCATTCTTAAAGCAATCTATCAGCTTGTTAAACAAACGAACGTCACATAAAACGGTCTCGTGTATCAATATCGTTTGATTTAGCAGTGCGTGAGTCGCCGCATTCGCTGCAAATTAGCACTGACCATTCTGACATACAACCAGCACATCCACCGCTAATGAAACCGCTCCAAGCTTACAATTTTAATCCATACTACTACGGAATAAACTCTACATTCCTCTGAACATAATTCTCTTTTTACAATACTAGCGGTCAGCACGTAAACTTATAAGTTGATGAAAGTCAGATTTCTTTGGAGTATAAAAGTAAAAATATTTCAAAGCTTTATCATTTCTTTGTTTAAAGAAAATATGCAGTTCATTGCCTCTACAAATTTTGCCAGAGCTAACAATTCTGAGAATCTGAGAATTAAGGTTTCTTCGTTCACTATTTATTATTCTGTTAGAAGAAAAGCATTAGTGTAAATAAAACATGGCCGATAGGTGTTTGCTCTCGCGTATAAACGGATAAAGTAAACACCGCATAAGAATGGTGCCGGTTGGCAGTAATACTTGTGAAGCATTCGGGTTTTTATATTAAATGAATGTTTGGGCGTTATAGAATTTGAAATACTATAACGCCCAAACATTGGGTAAAGCTAGTAATATTTTGCTTTTTCATAATAATAATTAAATAAATAAGAAAATTCTAGAATTTATATTTTTATTAAAATAAACATAAAACAGCCGACTTAATCATTAGATGTATATTGTATGGCTTATAAAATAGGGTGTTATCTAAATGGCTAGCATAATATTCGTATTTTTGTGAGCAGAAAAATATGATCTGGTAGCAGAAATAGCTACTTGAGCGGCAACTTATGTTCAGCAAACATTTTAAAATCAAGCAGCAATTTTGTGTCATTCTGGATGGCTGTAATTATTTTTGGACGGCATATTAATTAAAAGAGGGGCTATGTGCTGCTCCTGTTTAATAAAATTTTGGTAAGCACTCGGAGGGTAAGCAAAAATTATAATTTTGTGCTGCTTATATAAGTAGCATGAATATAACTTCAAGCAACTTTCTTTTTTATTAAATTCTGCGTTATAGCCCAGTCCACAGGATTTGATGACGTCATGATTTGAATTAATTCCCTGGTCCTTTATTAAGAATGATAATTTAATATAATTCATTAATCTATAAGAGATTAATTTTTATACAAAATTTTAGTTTGTAAATCGTATTATAATTATTGTAATATCAAAAAAAATATTTAAAAATGTATAAACAAACAAAAGAAGAAATTCATAGCTAATGGTATGTAGAGGATTTGAACTTACGAACGACAGCGTACGCCCTGAGCGCGCGCGGACAGTGTTAACCGTGGAGCTGTACGTCTTGTTACAAATAAGTTTAAAATTGTGGATCCATTCCTGCGTATTGAAGGTTTTGATTTGATTTGATTTTTGTAGGTAATGATTAATTTGAAAATTACACGTTTTTGAACTGCTTGTTTATTTTACACACCACCTACAATTTTTTATTACCTGCATAATCTATCTACCATCTACAAAATCTACGAATCTGAAGCAAAATACAATCTTGAAGAAAAAAAATTCATCATCATATTATCAGCCTTTAGTGGACGGACCACTGCTGAACACACTAGTCCTTTATTAAAAAGATTTATTAAGATAATAATATAATTAATTAATTTCTTCTTCAATTTTTATAATTTTTTTAATAACATACTTACAACAAAATCTCGCGGCAAATAGCGCAAACCTACACCGGTGTGAACACAGGACATAAAATGTAATGCAATGAAATTGTATATAATTTCACTCGCTTCTAGTTCGTTCTACGTTAAAAGTCATATTTTTTGTAAAGTCGTTTCGTTATAAATATAAAATATACATTTTAAATGTATAGAAAGTAAAGAGGATTTGAACTTAAAAACGACAGCGTACGGCTTGAGCACACGCGGACAATGTTAACCATGGAGCTACGCGTCTTGTTAGAAATGTGCCGCTCAAGTAATTATTTTGCCCGCTGAATGTTTAATATGCGAGCTCATAATATTGTAAGCTGCTTATTTATGATTTAATTTTTGACCATTATAAAATTATTTGCGGAACAAGAATTGCTACCAGATTTATTTTATTGCGTACAAAATTTTTGTATGCCAACCAAATTATTTAAATGTCGAATTTTTTTTGGCCCACATTTTTTTTTATTGCCGTTCATTTAATTACTTCCCTATAAAATATATAAGATTAAAAAAAAACATAAAAAAGCCAGAGTGTAACAGTCTTTTGCGATATCATTTACTTATTTCATAAGATGCTTAACGTTAAATTCTACTTTTAAAATCCGATTTTATCAATGCTGTCATTAAACAGTTAATACATTTCACAAAAAAAGTACTATTAGCCTCCCACTTATAGATATTATTTGCAATACAAACATTCAGCATAACATTAAATTATTATATTCTATTGATACAATAGAGCTAGATTTAAAACGAGTTAAATTGAGCGTATTTAAGCTGATTAGCTCAAATCAGCGCTTTCACGCGGTATTTCCACCGCTTTTGCGATTAGGATTATTCATTCCTTTTAATGGTATCATGAAAAGAGA
Organism: Lycaena phlaeas; assembly: GCA_905333005.2. Classification (NCBI taxonomy): domain Eukaryota; kingdom Metazoa; phylum Arthropoda; class Insecta; order Lepidoptera; family Lycaenidae; genus Lycaena; species Lycaena phlaeas. Next base: position 11,063,794 of record HG995171.1, on the reverse strand, counting down.
CAAGCGACTGCTATCTCCTTCTAGGTAAACTCAATGAAAGAGATGAATAATGTATGCCACTGATAGTAATACTTTTTTAAGCCGAGCATACGTTTACTAGTCGGTCTGAGCCATTTAAAATAATTTATAATGTAAAACTTATTCCTTTAGTAAACGTAAAAGATTTTTTGCTCGTCTATTATTATTTTCATGATATAGGATTCCATGATTTCAAGTCCGCGTTTTGATGTCTTCCCACTAGGTTAATCATTAATCATCAACAAAATCATCAAAGGAACTCGCTTGGTGATTTGATTATTTTGAGATCGCCTCTCATATAATGTGTTAGAGTATTCTTCAGTATGCTCTAATATTTCCTTTAAGATTTTTATTTTGTATCATAATCATGTATATTTAGGTGTATACTTACAAAGTCTTAGTTATTCTGATTACTGAAATGTATATACCAGGTAATATTATTTGACGCAAACATATTCATCGAAACTACAGAAATAAGTTCGCTACAGTAAACAAATGCAGTCCCTCAATTGAAAGCTTGAAAATCGGAGGTTTATGACATGAGCTGTCCTTTGCGATTAATTAAAATTTAAAATTAATTCAAAATGAAAATTTACCACGCATTTAATATTTTCATTGGCATACATCAAATATAAGCCCGGAGGTGAAATACTAAGAGCATATTAATACAGACCAAATAATATATGATTGTGGACTCAGGCTAAGTTGAAATGTAAATCTGGCATTAAACATAATTACTGCGATAAAAAGTTAGCAGAACTCTGACCAGACGCAAAAGTAATTACATTTCTACTGGCTTTGAATTTTAATCGTTTGCAGGAAGGGAGCATACACACTCCCCTCCCATTTCACACTCCATATTCTATTATATTAAACTTAAAAGACCTTTAATTGAGCTATAGTATAATTAATTAATTTAATTACTTTAAATTTTTATGTGGTTTCCATCTGTTTGCATTATTTAAAGTATTTTTAAGGCTATAAACAAAAGAGATTTAACTGATTATGGTGAAATATATCAGATCAATAGCTGGAAACCTGTCAATTAAAGAATTATTTACCCTTCAGCATTACGGTGCAATACACAGTTAGCGAAGCGGTTAGCCTCCTTTTAATGGAGGTTAAAAACAAATGTAGAGAAAAAAGTAGAGTCGCAACCCTAATACGCCTCCCCGCTGGACACGTGTCCCCTTCTCGAAATCAGGCGAGGAGAGTATTGTCCTACATTTCACTGGTGCGCTGGCCCATTGATCAGCCAATTTCACATCCCTTCAAAGATTTTTAATCCTCAGGATGTTTTCCTTCGCCGGTGAGCGAGCGACGGTGTCATATTCAGGTGAATTGAGAAAATTATAAGATTCCATTTTGAAACACCACAGGGAGTCAGGATCGAACCCGGAACTTTCACTTGTGAGGCCGCCACCCACCACCACCTACTAGACAATCGTCGCTCAAGAAAAAAACAAAAATGAAAAATGTAATCGCATGCAATGTCAAAAATTCTTGTTCGAAGTTTAAATTTCTTGAAATTTTGCTCAGTTCACTTACAATCGCCAGATGGGGCTAGAAATAATCTGGCATTTTTATCAAAATCATTGAGGTGGTCTTGATAACTTATCTTAAGTCTTGAAAACTTAAATTTGCATTTTGAAAGTATACTTTTTAAATGTTACATATTAAACTGATTGCTACTTGCAATATTGTATTTTCCATTTCCCAGTTGTTGTAAAAGCCTTAAGGATATTTATTTATCTTAATAAAAACAGTCAATCCGTTGCATCTAAAATAAGTGCATGTTATATATTAATTAATTAAACCTTCACGGATGCAAATAGGAATTCTTGAAAATACCATGCATTTGAAACAATGGTGCGTACAATGCAATCGCATGCAATTCCAGCGCAGGCCGTCCGCTTCCTATGTGACTTACATTAAAGGTAAAATTGTAACAATAGCGATAAACCAGTATTTATTGTCTTGTACTGTAATTGTGCTTTATACATGCACCAAGTATATGCACAGTGTTAGTTCTAATTCTCATATACTACGAGTTGACATAAGTTAATACAAATCTTGCAAGATAGTGCAGCTTTAGAAGGTATCGTGCGGTAATACATTGTGTACTTAAATATGAATTCATGTTATGATTTTTACCAATATTAATAGTTTAATTCATAGATATGTTTTGGATAATTCTAAAAATAGATAAGAAATCTTAGGAGTTTATTCTTTCATTTTGTAGATGTGTAATCTAACGCAGTCAGACAACCGAATGATCGTGGAATGTACATTCAAGATGGCCTGTGGAGTAAGGAGGAGTGACGGAGCATCGTTGGTGTCATTCCCAATACAGCTGCTTATTGATGCAATTATATTAATATAGTTGCTTTGTTAACATATTTTAAATATCACCTATATTACATGGTATAAGCCTTCGCTTTAATTTTTTATAACGAATGATATTAGCGAATGATAATGATGAACCTGATATTGTGCACGTAAATCATGACAGGGCTGAATATTAACATGGAATTTCCTATGAAAATTCTAATAAAATAATAGTTTATCTTTATCAAAATTTATCTGTCCATTGTTGAACATTGGGCTTCTTCTTTGGACCCCATCACTCTCCACTAATTTTATACATCGTTAATCTGACATATTTTGAGAACAAATACATAAAAAATAAATCAAAATTTGGGTATAAAATGATAAAGGTACGTTCACATAGCCCATAAAGAATCCTTTTCGTATTGGCCCTTTCGTAATTTTGTCGCTATCGTAAGACCTAAATGAGTAAGGTCGCGACTCGCGATCCACACTGATATAAGGAGTAACGACCATTTCCTGTGATCACACTAATCTCCGAGCCAGACACACGCCCTAAGCTACGCTAATACGCGCCTGACATCGTGATCTGTCTCCGGACTAACGGGATATACAATCATGCTGGGTTACCCGGTCCCAGATATTTTACCCTTAAAATTGTTTCAAATATCCCCAAAATGGGTGTATTTATTTTGCAAAGTCACCAAAAAGTTATTGTATTTTTTAAATATATAATATAGATATCATTTCATTTACCTTTTTTTTAAATATGTCTAGGTATTTTACCCCACTCTTTTAAAATATGATTTGGAGCATCACAAAAAAACCTTAAAATATATGGAGCTAAAAAGGCCCAATTTATCACTCCCTCAATTTTGGGAGATAACACCTGACATAGCAACCCTAGAATCAGGTACGTAAATGTGTTAAATGAGCAACCGCACATTTAGTAAACACATGTACCGGTAAATTCAAAATGACTACTTTTACATCACTTTCAAATGATTTACCGTTGCTTTGGATAAATTTTCTGAACGAGCTTTTAGATCTTCTTTGGCACTTATTAAAAAAATATTTTGAGCTACTCAACAGATAATTTTGTATTTTTCTGACAGTTTATTATTATAGCACATTTATTTCTTGTAAAATGTATGATGTTAAACGTGTTGTTATTTCGTTTTATTGTGATTTTTCACAAAATGTTAACGCTATAACTGTACTTGAGGAACACTAAATTGCTTATAGTTTTGTGGCAGGCTGTGGCGCTCTTCCTGTGGTATAAAATACATCCACTTACCTATTAGCGACCAGAATGAATATCTATAAACGTACCAGCCACAGCGCATCCCTATACTATGCCCCGATCGCGGCTGCATAGGTAGTAGGTACCACCATTTTTACTTTAATTAGGGCTTACTGATTATAATAATATAAAATAAAATATCCAAACCCTTATACAACAAAACCATTTTATGACTGTATGACTAAAATACAGTACCTACAACATATTATCATTTTAGAATATGCTGTGTGTTAGTCAGTCATTAATCATCATAAATAATAACATTCTGTAATACGTGCCTCTTAAAATGCGTATCTATTACTAATACAAAGTTGCATTACGTGACACAGGCGCAGTATATTTGTTTCGTATAATAATTCTATCTAAAGCCACTTCCTTAACAGGAGGCGCGGACAGGCAGCTGCGTGATAGCGCGGCTTGGTTGTAAATCTGCGCCTGCGCATCCCGTGTCCCGGCCAATCGCGTCGCGCCGTTGTTTTATTTGCACCTGCCACTAAAGGAAGTAGGTGCATGCTTTAGCAGTACAACTTTAAAAACGTAAAAGCTTACCTATTGGAATATTGTACGTCTGACTATGTACGAATTCTATATTAAAAAAAAATTATATGCCAAGAGGAGAAGTGGTCGCGTGCCTGGAATAAAAAGGTCTGGGACTGAAATCCCACTGTCCCAAGATTGGCAACATCTAAATGAGTTGCCTGGGCTAAATTCAAGTTGACTAGTTTATTTTTACAGCTGGCACTTCTGCCATTTTATCTATCCATCTAACACTTAGAAAAAACGATAATAATATCTATGAAAACTTTATACCGGTTCATGCTAAAAATAAAATAGCCTCAATCAAAGCTGTAATACAGGATTCTAAATAAAATAAAGCAACAATTTTAAAAGGATACTTTATCAAGTTAGTAGACTAGCGTGATAGGGACATGACAAAGGCGACGTATAATACGGCGTGGAGCCTGGCACCATGACTGGCAACTCGATCGTATCACGCGATGCTACAGCGTTTATAGATAACTAACTTAATAACAAAGATATAGCTAACCAAGTACTATCTATCTTTGCATGTCTTTCCCTTAATCTATAGCCACATTCAAGCATAAACCAAACATATTCTAGAAGGTTATAACATTTTAAGTGGTAATAATTTCATTATTTTTTTTTGTGTATTTACTAGTTGCTTTTCGCGGCTTCACCCGCGTTAACTTAGATTTACACATATATACGTATTGGTGAAAACTAAAAATTATTTTTATAGCCTAAGTCTAATTATCTTCCAGTGAAAATCCCACCAAAATCGGTCCAGCCATTTCAGAGATGGCCAAAACTAACAGACAACCAAAAATTGTAAAACATACTATTTTGTACCGTGTATACGTATAATCCAGATGCATTTGGTAAAAGTTGGTAATTTTACAAATCAACTCTAATTTTATGTATTTCGGGAAATTATTACTTTCAAAATGTTGTAGGTTTAAATACCCCCAAAAACACCTTAGATTTATATTTTTTACATTGTACTAATAATAACAGATCATGGAAATTGTGCTGTCGTAAAAAGCAATGAAACGAAGGCGATAGTGAATATTGCAAAATAGTATTACGAATTTTATACGTAATCATAAGCTGTGACCCCACCACGGTTCATTGGTACGTCACTGGCTTTTTTTTAAACATCTCCAAACACCGTGAAATTCAATTATCGATTACAGCCGTTGAAACGAAACCGACAGTTGAAGGATAGCGCAATGGCACGTGACTTTTCGCAACAGAAATATCTAGAAATTGGAAATTTCAGTTTTTGCGATTGTGGAACAAGCTGATTGTAGCTAGCAATATTTTTACGATTTTGATTTCATTCAATTACTAGCATCATATCATATCAAGTCTTTATAAAATTAAAATTGCTTGATCAATAATAGCAACTTTAGCCTTACTAATATTATAAATGTGAAAGGGATGTTTGTTACGTTTTCACGCGAAAACTACTCAACTGATCATCATGAAACTTTTCACATATATTCTTGGAGGATTTTTTAAGAGGTACTAGAAGTAACATAGGATTCAATCACAATTATCATCATCATCATCTCTTATCCGTCCACTGCTGAACATAGGCTTCCCTCCATGATACCCAAGACGACCGATCCCTTGCCACTCGCATAATATACATAGCAAAGATAAACACCCAGACACAGAAAAAATGATCATGCTCATCACATATCCATTTGTTCTGAGTGGGAATCGAACCCACGACTACCAGACTAACAGATGTGTTAAGCACGCTACATTATTATTTATATTCCAAATGTTCAGGTACTTACAATTTTAACGAGTGTCAAAAAGCTCTCTCTAGATTACACTTTCAGCTGTTTGCGGAGTTGAAATTTAAATATTTGTCTCCTACGAGTTCGAGGTTAAAGTTTGTAGATTCTGTATAATCTAGCAAGGTATGACTAGCATTACTCCATTATTACTAGCTTTACCTTGCATTCCCGTTGTATACAGCGAGTTAATAGTCATATTAGACAAAAATATATTACAAATAAAAATACAATAAAGCCTCAAAATATGTAACTTACACAAACTTAGCTAACAATGTTATTCAAAGTAATGAAATGATACACTAAAATGAAACTTATTTATTGAATGTTTCTATAAATATTGACATTTTATTACAAGCATGATGCATAGCCACCCAGTATTAAGGTACTGGTCTAACCAATTTATCACTCAATGTAATATGACGAAGTATTTGAGTCTATCCATCATTTTCATGAAACATATCGGCAAAACCGATAGTAAAGTCTATCGACGTTGCGACACTATTACGTAGGTTCATTAAATTACCTCCATCTTTAAGACCGACATTGGATACGAGAATGCCCTCGAGGCGACCGAGTTTCTAATTTAATTAATCACGCACATTGTACGGACATCTTTAAACACGTGCCCTGACAAGTAATCATTAACGAGTTCTTTCACTTTGAATTAGAAGCTTGTACGTTTCCACCATCACCTACGTATTTAAAATTTAATGTTGCGCATAGCTTAGCAGCACGCAGCTTTTATTTTTGATGAAGGGGAAATGCTTTTGCACATACCAAGGCCTTGGGTAGGCACACTGGCGTGTGTTGGGACTTACATTGGAGTGCACTACCCCACTAAAACCACTGCGACAACCTTTGCTTTGCAACCCTCAGCGACCGGCTGGCCCTGGAAAGGCCAGATTCTTCAGATGTAGGGGGGACTGCCCGACCACTACCAAGCAGTCTCCACGACGTCGTGTCTAACAGGGCTCGAGTACACTTCCCGAGCCCGACAGGACCACAGGGGCGTCATTAGAAATGAAACGCACTAAGTCAGAATGAAGCCATTGCCGCCCAGGAAAAGTCCGCGAATCGCGGTGATGACGCTCGGCAGACTAAAGTCCTTTTGAATCAAAGACGTCGTCAAATCATGACGCAGCGCCGCCCATCTCGGGCTCACCTCGAGGGTGTGCTGGATATTGTTCCTCGCCGCGCAGCAGCACGCAGCCTGGGTTGAGTTGGATTTACAAGTAATCCGATGTGGTGATAAATATTTTATAGCCTATGTCGTTTAGTGTTAGCATATCACTATACCAATAAAATATTTTTAAATCGGCGCAGTATTTTCAAAAATTACTTCACACATACGAACTAAAAAAACAGCTATTTTATAATGTACTGTGTATGTATTATAATAGACATATTTTTAATTGAATTATTTATGTCCCATTCAAAATTTCTACCTGTTAGTGTAAGATGATCCCAACAAAAATATTAGAGGCAGCGACGCAGCTGTCTATTTCTTTGTTCAATTGTAGACTATTATGAACTGACAATTCAACCACTGACTACTTAATATCTTATTTGTTACCTCTTTCTTAGTCTATACTAATATTATAAAGAGGAAAGATTTGTACCTATTTTTGTATGTTTGTAATGAATAGGCTCAAAAAGTACGGGACCGATTTCAAAAATTCTTTCACCATTCGGAAGCTACATTATCCACTTTTTTTACGAATTTTACACGAATTTTATTCTGATAAAAATAGGGTTCCGTAAGATATTTTGGTTTTTTGGACACAAGGTGTAAAAAAATTCATTTCGCGTACTAAGATCCCGTTGTAAATCTTAGTTAACGCAGGCGAAGCTGCGGGCAACAACTAGTATATAATATCATAAATTAATTCTAGTTTAAACAGGAAAATTTACGCTTAAAATGTATAAGGCAGTAATCAAATCAAGTTGCAATCGTCTTAATACTCTTATCCCTGTTACTGTTTAAATGGTAAAGGAAAAATATAAATATTGCCTGTAATGTTTTATATTAGCTAATGCATCATTCCAGTATTATTCTGAACTCACGTACTGAGCATCCGTGCATCACACGCCGTGCCTTTAGCTAATATGATACATGCAGCTTCCTCTGTTTTATGTCCATGTTTATTGTTCTGTCCATATACTATTTATATATGTATTGCAACGATTTGTTACCTTTGTATTGTTTGTTATATACATTTTTATATTCATTAAAAGAGTATTATATTTTTGACCAAAACTTTTTTCGTTTTCTAATATTTACGCGAATTTAATTTATTGTAATGAAACAACTATTAGAGGATTTTATTGCGTTTCGGATACTTTACACTGACCATGGTCACGGGGGAATGAATCCTAAAACCTTTATACTGAAGATAGACTTGCTTAACAGGCATTGTTCATGTAAGCAATATAAAATATTATAGTCGACACATCAAAGTAGAATTCCAATTAGGTCTTGGAATTAATGCCATTCTGAAATCTCGGACCTGTTTCAATAAACGCCAAAACATTAATTTAACTTATGACATTTACCCCTGAGGTCATTCTGTAAACGATGATTATAAGACGGGTATTTGGTAATAGCTGTCAAAATGAAATGCCTAGCAATAATTACAAATCCTACTAATATTAAAAAGATGAAAGATTGTAAGTATAGATGGATGTTTGTTACTCTTTCACGTAAAAACTACCCAATGGATTTTGAAGAAACTTTATAATAACATAGCTTATACATCAGAATAAAACTTAGGCTAAAACTTAAAATTTATCCCCGTAGTCCCACGAGAATGAGAAGTACTCTGGGATGTAATATTGTTAAAACTCCCAGTATTTTTTTATACATATTATATGTTTTAAGCGATGACATGACGATCTGATTTTTGCTTATAATAAGACCTGCCCCTCTAGATAAGTAGCACAACCCCTTAACGAATAGAATTGAATAGAATACATATTGTATGGGAATAAAACTAGCTTACGACATGTAATTTGACTCAAGAAATATTAACTTTCTTCAAATTTTTTGTAACAGCCCTATGACGTTAGCGTATAGCTTTGGAGCGTTCTTTGCCACTTGACTTCTTTCTTTGCCACAAAGTGACTACCTCTGCCCAGCAGTGGGATCCGAAAGACTAAAAGAACATAATTATCCTTTTGTACACTGTCATATAAAGCTTTAAGTGAAGAAAGCTAAGCTTTTGAAATAATTTTAATCGCAGAATAAAAAAATTTCATGATTTTGATTATGTGAATAAGTGTATCGAACGAATCCCCGAGCTTGGTCTAAATTTCCACATTATATAGCATGTTTAAAAGTAAGTGACATTCACGCAGCCTTGGAGTGCTTCACAAAACTTTCCTCTCAAATGTCAACCGTTCCATTAAAACATCATATTGCTGATATGCGTTCACTAGTGATTGTAATATTCAGAGTTAAGTGGCAAACCAAGTCGATTCGCAATAAAATATTTTATTCGTAAATGCTGAGACAAAATTTGCATTTTCGTGATAAGAAATTTTAGTGTATACTAATGAGATTACTTTATTATTAATTCTTTTTATGTCCGTATAGACTAGTCGTGAATATTTTATTAGATTTTAACAAGTCTATTATTTTACAAGTGATACATAAAATGCTTGACGACTATTTTAATTGCTTATGTATTAGAATTCAGTTGGAACATTCTGTAGTTTAGACATTTTCATGAATAATAGACTCAAAGCTCGCTTACTACTTACTTACTTACTGCGCGGAACTACGCGGATGACTGGTATTTAAAACATTCTCAAAGTAAAAATAATAGTGATTAACGTAATTACGTATTAAATACGTAAAGGAAGAGTCCTTCTATTGAGAATTTTTACTTTTTATAATCAATAAATAAATAGAGAATTAAAATGAAAACTTATTCAACTGGTAAGGGCTATTTAGGGTTTTGTGAGTCTTATCATCTATTGAGTAATAATAATAATATGATTTTGTCATTTTTGGGTTTGTTGTAAATTGTGGAAGTTTTGCGATCATAGATAGCTATTTTATTAAATACTTATTCTACATATTATTAAATACTTCTAGAAGTTATTGCGAATGTCTAGCCAATTTAATTATTGTTTGCATAAATTTACTGTATAATATCTATATATTATTGTATGTATGCATAAAATATTTACGTATTTAATACACACGTCATTTTGAATGTATAATTAGCTGCAACTAATTTTCACAATGGTTTCAGCTAAGTGCGTTCCAAATTAGGTTTTAACAAATGTTTAGTACTAAACATACTAGCAATATTAATAACAGTTTGATTAAAATTATAAATTTTTCTTTGAATTTTAATTATTTTTTATTTTATCAATATATATTCAATCATAATTATATATAGTTTCCGTAAAAAAAGATCGTCCATTTTATGTTTATATGTGTATATATTATGTGCTCGGTTAAATACATACTATGAATATGCATAGAGAAAGTTCTCAATTATAAAAGTAAACATTAATATATTTTGACTAAGTTAATATCACATTAAGGGCTTGCTTTAAAGTGAACAAGAATATTAATTCAAGTTTAAAAAAAATCGGAACGGACGGAACACACACACACACACACACACACACACACACACACACACACACACACACACACACACACACTTACTGTTTTCCAAACGAAATGGAAAACTATAGGAATCCTATTGTACAATGATGCGTCTGTGTATTCTACCTTACATATTACATACGTACACATACCTACATATATATCATCTGCACAGTCTAGCTTTAAGTTAAAAAATAAGAATAATTCTCATAAAAGGGATCATCAGGTATTGTAATCGTTAGCTTACTTGGTTATTTTCTCTTAAAAAGCTGTTCTTATTTTTTAGGTTTCTTGAGAAGAAAAGAGGTAAACAATCCCATCGCCTCGTTTTTCTCTGATTTTTCTTTTTGATTTTACTGCCTGATCGAAAACACGTTATAAAATCATGTTATTAATACCATAGAGCAGATGGCTGCTTGTTATCGTTTCAACAATGTAAAGTAAATAAGAAACGTATGGCGTTTCTTATTTTAGAAACGATATCATACAGAACACCTATTCCATTAGAAAAGAATAAGATAGAAAATGTTTATTTAAGACAAAAATGCCTATATTTTGGTTTTTGGTATGTTAGTTACAATATTAACTTACAATGATGTTGTAAGTGTTCGTACCTATAGTATTTAATAAGAATAAATTAGTTTAACGTTTAAATTATATGATACAAATCTTTTGTTCTTGGATAGGGCAGTCAAATCTAGCCGAAATTGCTTTCAGAATACTGTTGCTGGCCTTCCGGAGACGCAGCCATCATAGAAGCCGTTTTCTTGCATGTTGTTTTAACCGTGTTTGTAGAAGGTCGGATGAGGGTAAAATAAACGTTGTTGACGAGTGTACTATTTACTTGGTGACAAAACATTAATACATAAAAAACAAAAACATCATAGCAAAAAACATAAACAAAACGGTTGCTATGACTACACTTTAAAATAACATATTAAGACTTCTTCGTAACAATTTTAAATAACACTGGCATAATATACAGTGTACATTGCGTCGCTTACACTGCCCCACCCCAGTGCTGCTGCCGCAGCACTTATACAGCCAGAGGTACTTTAGCGACGCGAGCAACCGATCTCTTAAAGATACCGAATTGAGTTCGAACTTGTACCACTCGCACACAACCGTTTAATAAATCGGGACCAGTTAGTAAATAATCATTAAGTGATATACCGTTTGTTTTAGCCGCGGCATCAAAGACAAGCCGTAATTTCATTTTATTGGGCTTGTCTACCCCAAAATGAGGTAAGTACCATGTTTTATTTACTTTTGTTTTATCTAAAATTTCCTTAGCGAAATTATTATCTAATAAATGCATGATACGATCGCGGTACCTCTGTGCGTATTGTGTGTTACAGGACATTTTTCTCTCCAAGGTACGTAACCTAATATGTGCCGTGCGTTCAGAATCAGGCATTTTACACAAACTATCCTTCCATGGTAGACCTACATGCCATTGACCATCTATTTATTTTGTCGTCTGTTCCAGGTGTTCCAGAGCACGAAGATCATCAGCGTCCTGGCGTGGTTTCCCGGATATACCCATAGATTCGATGGTAAATGACTTTCTCACCATTTCGTGCAAGTCATCTAGTGAAGGTTTAGCCGACCCCAATTGAACATCGGTAACATAGTTTATGTAGGAACCCGTGTGCGTCGAGAGTGATGCGGGCACCAGCCCATGGACGCACCATCCCAGCGGAGTACGAGTGGCACAAGGTTCGTTACATTTTCCTACTTTAATCTCTAATGGTAACAATAAATTATAATTGTCCTGTCCAATTAATATTTCAGGTTCAGTATTAGTACAACATATTTCGTTTTTAATACTACATAAATGAGCATACTTGTTAAAATTAATTAAATGTAAATTCTGCACAGGTACACTAAGGTTGTCAATACTGCGGAGTAAAGTTTTAAATCGCTCACCGTTATTGTTCGCTATACAAACTGTGAGAACGTCGGTGTCGCACACCATCGCGCTGCTGTCCCATGCGCCGCGCACACGGATGATCTCCCGGCGGCCGCGGAGGCCCGCCCGAGCCGCCAGTGAAGCGCTGATGAGAGACACGGTAGACCCATCGTCCAACAACGCACTCGTAGAAAAAATACCGTTAGGTCCGTGCACAGTAATGGGTACCACCTTTAGTAAAACATTACATTTTTATGCTTTTTATATGATTAATTACTGTTTCATTTCCAGGGCTCACCGACAGCGATCCTGCGCTACTATCGCTAATATCGTGACTGTCGACGGGCATATTTTGACGTATAGTAAAATGCAGTAATCTATGATGGGCCTGTCCACAGTTATCGACGCCACAGGCTTCCGCCGGACAAGTCGCTTTGTCGTGAACAGCATTTATGCATTTGTAACATAATCGTTTTCGTTTGACATATCGCCAACGATCCTTGCGTAGTGCTTTTCGAAATTTCTTACAATCCTGTAATTTATGAATTGCTATGCGGCAATACTCACACTTTTCACTGTTATTGCATTTTTTATTAAAGAAAACTGTATGCATACCCTCTGTGTATTTTTTCTTTAAATTATAATTATCAGAATAACTTCTAACGCTCAATAAAGCCATAGAAGACACCTTTATCGCTTCTTCGTTTAAAAATTCGGAAATATCAATACATGTTGGTCTCTTACCTTGTTTGATGAGCGGGTAACTGTAATCTGCCCACTTTGAGAGTAGAACCGGTGGTAACTTTGAAAGTATAAATGTTATTAAATTTATTCCGTTTAGGTATTCATACTGACCAATTACATTTATGGCGGCTACACAATTTCTTACTTTAACGGAAAATGACACAATATCCTTGTGATATTCTTGTGACACGGGATGTAATTTCTTTATATCCATCACGATGCGTGACATTATAAGGTCAGGATTACCAAATTGTAGCTCAAGGGTAGACATTACCATCTCGGGTGAAGAAGCACTTACCAGCAGGGCCGAGACAGCTTCGCGAGCTGATCCTTTTAGACACTTTCTTAGGCGCCACATATTTTCGCTATCATTAAAATTACACACCTTAGTCGACTCTTCATACGCCTGTTTAAATTGAAGCCATTCCATGGGGTCACCAGTAAATAGCGGTAAATCTTTGGGTGTACATATTCGACTTAACAAATTGCTATTTATACCATTGCTAGTAGAAGCGGCTGTAAGATCCTTCAGTGCGCTGGCCAGGAGATGAACTGTTCCATCAGTGCCGATATCCTGTGTGATCGGCGGGCACGGCTCGTCCGTTGTTTGACCCTTGTCGTGGACGGGCTGTGCATCCAGTTCTCGATGGCTGCGCTCCAACCACTCTTCTACACTCTTACTAGTGTGGTCTGATTCCACACTACACTCATCATCAATCTCTGCTAGGTCCGCCGCCAAACGTTTGTTAATTAAATCTAATTCAATTTTCGCTCTCGCTTCTGCTGCCTCGAGTTCCAGCTTCTTCTTACGTGCTAGCGCAGAAGACGACGATGACCTCCTAGACTTTGTGCCGAACCCTTGTTTCGATGTGGAAGGCATGTTTTGACTGGCAGACTCCTGTTGCGCCTCATCCTTCTTTCCCATACTCCGGGTGTTCACCATCCCTTTTGGTGTGTGGAACATTTATCAGATCCGTCTCGAAGTGACCAAAACTGTAGAAGGTCGGATGAGGGTAAAATAAACGTTGTTGACGAGTGTACTATTTACTTGGTGACAAAACATTAATACATAAAAAACAAAAACATCATAGCAAAAAACATAAACAAAACGGTTGCTATGACTACACTTTAAAATAACATATTAAGACTTCTTCGTAACAATTTTAAATAACACTGGCATAATATACAGTGTACATTGCGTCGCTTACAGTGTTTAAATCGCGTTTAAAGAACAGCTTCTTTACGCTCTACAGCGCCACGGAAGCCGCAACAGCATTCTGAAAGTGTTGTTATACTTTATATACAGAGTGTCTTTTGATCGACGCTTATACCACACCCATTACATATCCTATTAATATTATAAATGCGAAAATTTGTATTGATGTTTGTATTGATGTATATCACTCATTCACGTTAAAACTATGAACAACACAAACAATTAATATTAATTAAACTTCACAATAATATTGGCTTACATGATATAATAATTATCCACGCACTCTCACGGGAACGGTAAGAACACGGGGTCTATAAAAAAACAACTTATGTAGGTTTATATGTCAGATGTAAATTTAAAAAATACTAGCTACATTGCATGCTCTCGTTAACTTAGATTAAAAACTGTATCCTAACGACTTTGTCACTCAGCGTAATTACATAAATTATTATTACTTTTACTTTGAGAGTGTTAATATCAGTCATCGCCGTTTCATCCGCCTAGTTCCTATTCCCGTAGCATTTATTTTGGATAAAACTATACTGTCACCTTTTTGGGTTTCAACCTTTATCTATCTATATCCATAGCTAATTAAATTCGGATTGGTTCGGTAGTTAGACTAAACGTAGAACTCTTTGTTCGAATTGTGACATTTTTCTTGCGAAGAGAATTTTTGCACCCGTCATAACTTTTAAACGAAAAGACCGATCTGAATAAATTTAAGTATAATTTACACGTAGATATAATGGGGTATCTTTTTATATTGGTTGGAGAAGCCATTTTAAAGAAATATATTTTATTTTAGAGCTTGTGAAACTTCTAATCAGATATGAGGACTATAGTTATTAGAAAGAGAATTTAGCCATTGCCTTACCCTTCAATCTGGACGTCTATATATATAATGTGTGAATACCGAAAGATAGGTAGGATGCTGGTCATTTTGACGTTCGCCGAGATCTACGAGTATGTCCGGCAACAGACGATAAATCGAATCGATAAAATCTGTAGTAGGTATTCATCGTGAAAAATTACGTTTTCTCTCGTTTTATGTAATGCTTCGTATCTTTTTAAAGTTATAAATCTTTAGCAGCAATTTCCTAGTGCATCAGAACCACTTTATGGAAAAGATTCATTATTATCATCATCATCCTTTATCCGTCCACTACTGTTCAAAGGCGCAATGAACGCCAAGACAACCGATACCTTTCCTCTCGCCCTCAACACGGACCGGCCACTGCTATCCGTCGTCTTTACATTTATAGCAAGAGAAAAGCAATGCACTCTCTGATGTGGAAGTTACCATAATCACGTAAAACATAGAAAAGAGGAAGAAATGCACAAAGAGAATAAGCATCAGTTTCTATTATATAATAATACAATTGCTTCATAGCAATATATACATAGATATATCAATTTGAACAAGCATCAGCGAATAAACCGGGTAGGCGGCGGAGGTGGCACCTGCGGCTTGAGGACTGCCTGGCAAGCGTCAAGGCTGCGCCCACGCACCGTCACATCAAATGTAATAACATTTGATCTACATTCATCTACTTTAATTAAATGTTTCATCCGTTTTGACAGGGATTTTTAATACGAGTACGATTTGTAACATTTTGTCGTGTGACATTTCTACATTGTGTTTACAATAAAAATGTTTGCTATTCAATCTGCTGTACAAATCAGGCATAAGTCTGACTTATCGGCAAAATTAATTTATGAAGCGACGATCGACGTTCGCTCATAAAAATCTATAATATTGTGTGATATAATATTAATATTATATTCTAAAAACCGATTGTACATACAAGCTATCTTATAATTATAGAGATTTACAATCATCATCATTATTAATTTTTGGCCTCTGCTGGACATGAGACTCTTTTAATGAACACCAAAACGGCCTATCTAAAAAGGAAAACACCCATACAGTGCACATATATCGATAATACATGAAAATAATTTGAATATAGTTATGATTGTTATATTTTAACATAATATGACGTATTGATAACAGTTTTTATATTTTATGTAATAAAATTACGTAGTATATATTATTTACTACAAAAATTAATTTATAGAAAAATATCGTTATCAATATCAACGTATTAAATGTTACTATTATAATAATATCTTAAAAAAATATGAATTCGTGAATATATACATACTTATATTATAATCTCGATCGAATTAAATTAATAAAATCAATTTACCTTGTTTATAATATAGTATAATATATAGTAACATCTAATGTTTTGTACATCAAGTAAATCCAATTCAATCATGTTCTGCGGATTAAACCAGTGTTCGTTATCTCTTAATACGCCTACCATAACACGACTGAGATTAAAAGATGACAGCTCTTACAATATTAAGCTAAAGATTGTTTGCTTGTCACTCATTATTTGTTGATGAACTCCCTATAATCTACATCTAGAATTAATTTGGAACAAGAGCAATTAATAGAAGTACTTAAAACAAAGACTTTGTTGTTTTTGTATTAAAATTAAGGTAGTAGAATATTTTTCTTCGTTTGAAAAATTATCTGCAAGTTTGAAATAAACTATTTTCAAATGATTTTCTTGTAAATTTTCGAATTTAAACTTGATAAATAATAATTATTAAGTTAATAGTCTAACTACAAAAATATTTTGAATTGTTTAATATTCATCCATATTGCAGACAAAAGAAACGCATGTAAATCAAGATTTAGAGCTATGACAAGAAACGTAATAAATATAAATAGTACTCATAAAGAATATACAAATTCTTAGCCTAAAACCACATTTTATAATATAAAGTTAGTGTCGAATTGTGACCACATATTTTGTAGTATGATAATTGAAACTGGTTAACGTCATTTGTTCATTGATATAATATTGAAAGGCTTTACTCAGAAATGCAATAGATTAGTTCAAGGGCAACAACAGCAATTTCAAGTGTTTAACATATTTTACCAGTAGACTTGAAGGCGACAGAAGCGAAGCGTAGGTGAAATACGAGGGTTATGCAAACAGTTTATGATATTTTGTAACAAGCATCATTTTTCATCGCGATTACCGTCCGCTAGTTTTCGTCCAAATTGAGACACCTAACAAGCAACTTTTTATGTAACAGCTTATTTCCCAGATGTCACCACTAAGAATTACAATATCTGTAGAACTACTCTCTATCAGTGGCGGCTGTACCTTAAGTGCGCTCGTGCGCTGAACCACCAATAATTTAAGATTTAAAAATTTCAAACATTACTTGATCTTTATTTATAAACCATGTTAATTGATATTTAAGTATTTTTATAAGTACATACAAAAATCTTTATAACTAATAAAATTTCCAAATATGACGACACAATTCGAGCGCTTTGCTAAAGTATTAAGACTTATTTTCCATAAATAGAAAAAATCTCGTGCGCTTCCGCGAGCGCACGAGGACTGCTAATATAAATTGTATGAGTTACGCGCTATACGCCTGACGCGTGAAACAAAAGATAGTTCATAGAAATGTACCGAGAAATTACTCTGATTTCGTGCGCCGCACGCGCGTCCGATGCCGAATTTGCCGAGAGCACCCGATGATTAACGAATGTCGCCGGGCGCACGACTACGACGGCGGACATGATGTTTGCAAGTTGAGTTACCGCGTTAATTATTGTTTGTTTTAGTGATTGTAAAAACAATTACTATTTTTCTTTTCGTAATATTCTGTGTAAATTATTAATAGTAAATTCGTAATATTCGTATTTTCGCACTGTGTACAAAGTGTGGTGTCAGTGAAAATAATCTTAAACAGAGATTTTAAAAGTGAAATGTTTAATAGAAAGAAATGGTTGTGTGGATGTGAGCGAGCGAACATTTCGCTTCAGAAAAAATTCTTATTGATTTATTGTACAAAAAATATAAAAAATTAACATATTTTAGGTAAATTGTTGTTTTGTTGTTATTTCTAATCTTAATACTTAGTGAGCAAGTAAAGTGCACTACCAGTTCGATAACCCACCACAGCCTAACGCAACTCACGAACAAAAAAAAATTCTATGAAGTTTGCGATGCAAAAAATGGCGGACAATTCAGTGCTGCCAGATTGTATAATCGGATACAAAAATTGTATAATATAGTTATTTTATGTATCCAGTTCGTATAGCAGATTACCTCGTATAATTGGATACAAAAATAAAAATTTGAATAAAATAAAGACTCAAGATAGAAACTGGTTAAAAACATAAACTATAATGGGTTTGATGGCGACATAACAATCTACGAAAGTAAATTATTTAGTTTTTTTTCATATTTTAGATAAGTCAAAATAACTAAAAATAAATACTTGTATTTTTACAGACCATTTTTAACAACTTTGTCACTTTGTATAATAAGATTTGATTCGGTATAATTTCAGTGACCGAGCGGTATAAAGTAAGTTGGCTCTACTGGCAGCCCTGGTTTCTCTTTAACAAAAAAAATAAATTTCCTGCAATATTTGTATTTTGTCAGCCATGTTGTTTGTTTAAACTTAATTTCGCTATGTGTTTTAAATTAGTCTTAGGTTTTAAATAAAATATCGCTTGTTTTGATTTGGATTATATTACTAATAATAAGTATAATTTTTCATTCAAATTGTGACAAGTGATCAGAAATGTACTTTGATACAAAGTGCCACCAAAAACAGCTAGCTTGTTACTTGTAAAATTTGCGGGAATTGAGCATGTCGTTCAAATGATGAAAAAGGGATTATTATGGCAATATATCCTTTGATTAAGCCCGGTAAGCACTTATATATATGATACTTTGTAGCCATATGTAAGTAAAGCAGGCAAGGATTAAACAAAATTAACAAATTTATCTAATTTAAATTTAGTATTAGTGATGTACTGCAACTGTAATACTACTGCAATTGTCTACATATCGATAAAAAAGTTTATCATTGAATAAAATATATTATAATGTTGGGTGACATAAATGAGCAAGGATCGTAAATCAGAAAGGTGAATCAATGAGTTTTACAGTAATATAAATGTTTATGGTACTTACCCAATTCTCCTTTAAATGCACTTACCTACGACCTTTGCTATATTTATGATTTTAGTCAAGAACCATTAAATTAATTCTACTTAAAATGATTTCAGCAGCTGCAAACAGTGGGTCAAGTTTCTAGGCAAAGAAGATTTAATGTAATATTATGTTCCCATTGTCAAATTGCATACATATCTATGTGGAAACAACTTTCACAACAGGGCATTTAATAAAGGAAGTCTTGAAAGAGTTTTATTTAATTTTTATTTAATTATATATGTACCCTCATTAATATTGGCCTTATTACTCTATAAAACTTGCCTAAAATTATTAAAAAATATTTAGAAGCAAGCCCTGTTTTTACCCTGCATATATTATCGATATCGATAAAAAGCTATTCGAAAGCACTACATATTAGGTTTGATAGGTTGGTATTCCTGTTGTTTGACATTTTTGAAGTATCTGTTGGTATTAACAGGTGGCTAAATGGATTCTATTGGCTAGTATGGGAGTCCCGTCTCTTAAACGTAGTGATTATATTCTCTTGGACCCACCAGCCGCCACTGCTCTCTATCCATGGCTATTGTCTATATTATAAAAACTAGCCGTTACCCGCAGCTTCGCCTGCGTTAACAAAGATTTACAACGGCATCTTAGGGGGATGATATATGTTTATCGATAAATGTGCTATCTAACTCTGAAAGAAACATTCAATTTGTGTCCAAGAAACCCAAATATCTTACGGAACAAAATTTTTTTCCAGAATAAAAATTTGTCTATGTTACTCGTTGATAATGTAGCTTTCGAATGATGAAAGAATTTTTGAAATCGGTCCAGTACTTTTTTAGCCTATTCATTACAATCAAACAAACAAACAAAGTTTTCCTCTTTATAATATTAGTGTAGATGTAGATGTAGAGTTTGTGACGTTATAGATATTTACGGGATCTACGGAAGGGCTACGTTATTTGTGACAGTAGGTATATAATAATTTATCCCCGTACTTTCACGAAAATGTGAAATACGTAGCTGAAACCAAGAGGAGCTGCTAATCTATACTAATATCACAAAGAGGAAAGATTTGATTGTTGTATTGAATAGGCTCCGAAACTACTTGACCGATTTAAAAAGTCCTTCACTATTGGGAAGATACACTATACTTGATGAACATAGGCTATATTAAATTTTTTTTTAAAGTTAGGAACCCTAGTAGTAGTAGCTAGTTATCTATAAAGCTAATGGCTTTATGAGTGCTTAAGAATTATCCTCGGGGAACTCTTCTCCTATACATTTGCTAATTGTTGATCAGATCGAGTTAAGCTCTACATGTATTTTAGTTAGGACTTAGGAAAAGTTTTTTGCATAACACATTTTTTTTTAAAGATTTTATGGCCTGGTTGCGAGACCTTTAAGCCAATGCATAACACAATAAATGTACCATAGATACAATGTGACATTATGGTTATGGCCTAACAACGTTTGCCAAGTTCATAGCCATAGACAAATATTTCAATTTATTCATAGTTTCACTGGACCCGCTAAGACGTAAAGGTTGTATTACGTAACTGGCAAGTGGCAACACTATTAGTAAACACATCGGCTCGCTCACAACCATCACGTCAACTCGGAGTTAATTAATAGATGGCATGACTAAATATGATTGATTCGCGTAACAGATTCGTCCAGGCAAAATACGTTTTAAATTACAGAATATATGCAAACGTGTTCGATATTTAAAAAATCGTGTTAGTCATAATATGATAGATACAAGTCCTGGTAAGTGCGAAAGCATTTCCCCTGCGTCAACAAAGAAAAAAATATACATATACTGTACTAGCTGTTGCCCGCAGCTTCGCCTGCGTTAACTAAGAATTAAGATTTACAAAGGCATCTTAGCGGCACAATATAGTCTATAGCCTTCCTCGATATATAATATAAGATAGGCTATAGTTTATATATAGATTATAGATAGCCCACATATGGCTAGCTAACACTGAAAGAATCGTTCAAACCTGACTAAGACCTGTTTTTATATCTTATTATACACGTAGTAATTGAAGAATTTGTAGTTTAAGTAGTACCCCTCTGCTGCACTGAGGCTCCGGCCCCGGCGCGGCGCTCCAGCGCGTAGTATACATATAGTATTTTTTCAGCCTTCCTTGAGAAATAGATTTTTTTAGTTAACAAACATCCATCCATCCATACTTACATACTTTCGCATTTATATATAGTATAGCAGCGCCCCGCGTTCCCTTTGGAATATTGGGTTGAATTGTGTCTGTGTGTGCCTATGTGTTAATCTGATGTATAAGCTACATTATTATGAAGTTTCATCAAAATCCGTTCGGTAGTTTTTGCGTGAAAGAGTAACAAACATCCATACTCACAAACTTTCGCAATTATAATATTAATAGGATTATCGCAGTAGATATATGTATTATATATGTATTTTCTTTATGTTTCAGGTAAACGAATCAAAAGGTGTAAACGTAAGTACCATTTCAAATGTAACTGTAGTTAGTACATGAATTTGAACATGTCAAGGTAAATCGGCCGAACCTCCGTCTGTCACAGAACTGCAATTGCTCTAATAGTCCGTAAGTGTGAAATGACAGGATAGCTCGTCACAAGTCACAGTTGCAGAATCTCGACGGTACTACTTAAACCGACCAATAATTGGCGTATCGCGTTTGTTAATGTGTGGGTTGAGTGAAACCTCTTTAGCGAGGTCTCAGTTCGTAATTCGATAATTTGAAAAAAAAAATGTAAAAAACGAAATAAATAAAAGGAGGTAGCTGTAAATAAAAAAAGAGTTAGTCGCAATTGCGGAACATACATGTGCTATTATATAATACTATATAAAAATTTCAAATAAAAGATGGAATAAAATACGAAGAGTGCAATCAGACAACATTAAGATTTATGTCATAAGAAATTGAGGATAGCAAAGTTTAGATTAATTTAAGTAATTAAATTATTTTGTAATAGTATTACAATTTTTATTATTATTTTGTAACAAGTAATTGTAATATAATAAAACTAATTATGATATTAATATATTTTATATATATTTGTAAAGTAAAATTTAAATTTAGAGACAACCAGTTTGAAGATGACAGAAGGTCACGGACCATCCAAATTAGTATTCGCGAGGTTTGTGATTCGGAGAATCGAATCCAATCTTAATAAAAAAGCAGCAAAAAGTGTTCAATAACAGTATACTTAACATTGACATTCTGGTTCGGCGATTATAGCAAAAACATTCAAAACAATTGTTTTATTCAATAAACCTGTTTTTATAAACCTTGTTTGACCTTACCAAAATAGACATTGCTAAATATTTTTGCTGCAACTAATTAACTATTTTTTTATTAGTCTTCTTGAAATCAGATAAACTATTGAAACGACTAACACAATATTATCTTATACGTCCTTCTCTTAGTGGTAACTTTAGTTTTCCAAAAGTTAAGTGCCTATGTTTAATATTGTTCACTGTCCATTCGGAAAATAGATATAAATCATCATATCGATTACTACTTCTTGTCCCTCATACGCAGTCCCTTGATAATCTCTAAATAATAATATTAGATATATCAATATAAAAAAAATTGTAAAAAAAATGTTACCTCATACCTACATCTATTGATGGTAACATTAATTTATGGGTAAAATTAAGACTTTGGGTGTATTCGAAGCCGCTACTTCGTCGCAGTCACTAGGCCAGACTTCGTCATTGAAGACCTTCGGAGCGCTGCACAGGCTTACTTCACGTACTCCATAAACACGTGACTCTAGAAGGTCACCGCCGGTATCTTTAAGGAGCCAACGTGTGCAAGCGACAGGTGGCTTCGGACCAGCTTGTCTCCCCATCTCAAGGGGCCAATTAAGGATATATTTTTTACCAGAGGTATTAAAATATTATCTTATGAACATGACATATATTCCTTATTAATAGATATGACACGTGTCTATGCAGAAAAACATCCTCAACATGTTTGGCAGCATAAATTATAAATAATTCGAAGATTTTCTGTGTAAAAGACTGACTCTATCATTTTTCTTTTTATCTTACTTTTGGATAAAAACTAAGCAGCCTTAAATGGTCGTCCTTCATATGAAAACTGTTGTAATTTAATAAAATTACTATTAATATTTAAATTTTATACTATATTATTTTATGACTATATTTTTAACTATAAAAATAAAGCAAAAATATAATATTTCTAATAATAATAACGTGAATGTTGTATGAAGGTCACGAAGGAGGATGCACCGAGCACGCGAATTTATTATCTGCATAACATTATGATGGAGAACATGATTATTTCTTGTATTTATTATGTAACGAGATACTTGATGGAGATTATTGCATGTAACCTACACAGTCTGACCCTACCAAATGTTTCTTCTTTATCAGTTATAAGCAGACGTGTTAAGTTACAAATTTTCATAGCTAAAGACAAAGAAGGCAAACTTGTATACATAACCTTAATTTTAATGTCAGAGCAGTTGTCGTAAAATCTAGATTGAAATGGCCAAATATTCTTATAATCAGATAGGGCGCTTGCTTTTAAGCTTACTTGATTCTAGCTAGGCCAGTGGATTCCTGAAAAATACCTTTGTTCAACAGTGGACTTGTATGGGTCGATGAATGGATGAACTATAATGACACAGACTTGTGTTGTTATGTAGTGTTGTTCATTTGTTGACTAGTCTCATTTTCATATTTAAACTACTGTACATATTTTGAAAAGCATTGGTGAGTTGTTATTAAAAAAAATTAATAAATATTAAAAATGTAACATCTATCTATCTATCTCAATAAGATTTTCAGTGGAGCCCTTAATTAGTAGGTCGTGTGAAGAGCAGCTGTCCCGGGCGCCTGAGTCTCCTTAACCGCTGAACATTGAACTTCAATGACCTTTCCCTTCTTATATTCAACATACTGCGTTGTTAGAAAAAACTAACAGATGTCGAACACCATAATAATGCATTACATTTGCATTATTTTTTTCTTTAACATTAGTATCTGCTTTAAACTTGTTTTCTAGATAACATATCTAATATATGGAATGTTCAGGTAATTTTGTGTTATTTTTTAAGATAAATAACCTACTATCTTTCCATTTCCAAAAAACCTTTTTGTTAAAATATATCCTATGCTACCTCTAGTACCTACGAAAATATATATAATCCAAAGTTTTATAATGATCTCCTGTGTTTTTAATAAACAAAAGATATTTAAATATTTTCAGAAAATATGAAGTAAAAGATGAGATAATAAGAGGAGAATAATTACAATAAGTATGCATATGAATTATTTTAATTACAGATAATAATATAAATAAATTTACTGATGTTCTTGGTTTGTTTAATTATAAAAGAAAATAATATAACATTCAAAATAAATACAGTAACAGTAAAAGGAAATAATACGTGTTTATTAATGAATATAGATTATGTTTGTCTATTTTGGAATAAGGAGATTATTTTTGTAACATTAATTGTCCTCAACTATTGAGAAATAGGTAATATGTTATTTCAGGTTATTTTCGTTTCCTTAGCGTAATATCTTGCTTGTTTCCCCCGTGATACAGTTTTGCTGTGTTTCGGAGACAAGAGCAAGACAGGAAATGTTACTGGAACCGAACATCACATTAACATTTTCTTAACATTAACATCTTCTCTAAGGATGGGCAAAACATGCACAAGTTTTATATCTATCTATACTAGCGGATCCAACAGACGTTGTCCTTTTTTCCCGTTGTAATACATCTTGTAACTGACCAAATTGTGAATTAAAGCCATTCTCATGTCCACTTAAAGACACACAAGAAAAATCATTCAAATCGGTCCAGCCGTTTAGGTGAAGTTCAGTGACTGTACAGTATATATAAAGATATAACTCCAAGGAAACTAGTTTATGTCTAAGGGTGGCCGAATACTTAACACCAGGTGCCACGTCTTCCAATTTTCTTATTGAACTAACATAAAAATAGATTTGAGTTTAACTTTCTTATTCTTAGTTCTTAAGTCTTTGTCACTGGCAAAAACTTATCATAAAAAATACAATTAAAAAAGCTAACGTGTCTGTACCTATTAACCCCATTTCGTATTTTTCATTTCTGTAATTCAATTTATGTATATTATTCACCTAAGGATTTGCTTACTCCCTAAAGATATAGTTAAAGTTGTAATTAAATGAAACAAATATTTTTAAAAACAATTTTAAAATATCATAAGAAGAAATTCTACGCTATATTCAGTAACAAATTCTGGTTGGCAGTTATAAAGGCCATCCGCTTTAATCCTGGTTAATGTTAAACATCATTCTAGGATATTAAATTTCCTTGGGCGTTGTACTTTCTTGACATATGAGTTAGACCGTTTGTATAATGTATGTAAATATGCAACTACAGTAAAAGCACTTAAGCGAAAAACGCATTGGCAACATCCTAATGGAAAAAATATTTTATGCAAAGAAGGCAATTTATTTCTTCTAAGAGGTTGTCATAGTGCCAGTGATATACAACCTGTTAAGCTTGATATGTTAATAACCTCAGTTTCCATCTTCGTCATCATCATCAGCGTTTATTTATCCACTGTTCAACATAGGCATAAGGACCGACCCCTCGCCACTCGCTTCTAACAAGGATTGCACGTTTGTTATGTAAGACATCAACTATATGAAAGTAGACATTTTAAGTAGAGTCATCCTAGCACAAACAATATCTTCCTCTCAACCTTAATTAGCGTGACATTTTTTTTTATATAAACATTACTAAATGTAACCGCCTTTTTGTTTATATCTATATTTGTCTTCAAAGTTGTCCGTACATTTAATTCTCATGTAAAGCTGGAAAAAAAATGACTATAAAATCGGCTGCAATGCCGTGACAGCTTCTTGACGTGACTTCTCTTTGGCGTGTAATTTGTTAAAGTAAAACTTTTATTACATTGTCTCAAACTATTTCGTTTGTGTATTGCATGTCGCGTGACGGTCGAAAGCCAATATGGCAGTGCCTTTAGTTCGCATCAGCTGACCGTGTAGTGTATAGACTATTTATTACTCATTTATGCCAGTGCTCCATGCTATTTTGTTTGTTTTTTAGTTAAATGTCTATAATGTGAAAAAAGTTATATTTTTTCCGTGGTTTCATAAAACTACACAATCCTTTTTAAAGTGAAACTTTTATTACATCTTTTCTAACTTTTTTATCTGTGTGTTGCATGTCGCGTGACAGTCGGGAGCGGAGTGTATAGAGTATACAATATAGTTGAAAATCTCGTGGGAAGGCTCAAATGATAAAATATTTCCGCAATAACATTCTATAGTAATTTCAAAATAACTTATACCTTTATATCAAGAAACGTTGTATAGGATTGAGAAATAGATAAGAGTGTCGGAAGTGTTAGGGCTAACACGTGGTTATCACCAGATGTTGATGAAATATGTATATGTTTCTGTATTTACATTTTACACCTCGTTCATGTTAATGATATCTATGTATTTACATCTTCTTATCTTTATCGAAAATATTACATTTTAGTAGATATATAATTTGCTTTATATTTTTAAATATATTATGTAAAACATAATATGATGCCGGACAACATATATATGACATAGTATTCATTTAAATCAACAATATACATAATATTGTGTAAAATTATATTTCGATTAATTCTCAAAATATTTTTTTTTTTATTAATATGTAGTAAAAGAACGCAGATTGTTAACCTTTATCTAGAATCATGACATTTTTCTACTAATATTCGTGAATTTGCACCTTCATTTGTTTTACTTTTTTTTATTTATTTGATCAAGGAACTATGTAGATAAAAAAAATATCTGACTTTAGAAGAGCAAAACTATCAGTGTAATACTGACACCGAAACTTAAATTTACAACATAATTGCTATTCATAAAACAATTATTATATTTACCTAATTTAATTTGTAATGCGATATTTCTTGTTGTTGATTCTGTAACAGTTATTATTGTATTGTTGTACAAACTATTTAACTAGCAAAAAGTTCAAATCCCTGCTACTTAGGTATATCCTGAGCTATTATAGTGCAGTTAAATGGTGTATTTAACGATATTAACGTTTTTGTCACGCTCTTAATAAGCCGTAGTTAAGGCGAGCATTACTGCCGGCATGTACAAATGAGAGGACCGTTACCCGCTACATGCCATTTCATCAACTATGTTGCTACTAATCACCCTTGTCCTATGATACCAGTACTGTTATAAGGAAATTTCTTCTGCTATAAAATATTGCACTTAATTTGTACACATTTCTTTTTCATATAAAAAAATTAAATCGGGACCGAAATTTTGAAATTAAAAAAATATCAAAACATAAAATATTATTTTTGCATAAATCTTTATAATATCGTTGCCTCTAAATATATACATATATTTACTAAGAATTTTGTGGGACTTAAAAATGTAATTTATATTAATATTTGCATTAAAATTTAGGTTAGCTACGCCATAAAATTAAATACTAAGGCTAAATATATTAAAAATTAAAAATTCATCATTAAAATAACATAACTAAAACATCTCCATCTTCATTCAATTATTGAAAGCAATAACAATAAGCTAACAGTAAATATTGTTAATGCTAATAAATGTTTGGCTGTTAGACACGCCTGGAACAGAAATAGCTATAGTTGGCTCAAGGGCGGCGGTGTTTTACCGGTTCAACGCCGCCCGCCCACGCTAGACGTAAACTTTTCACTGAAATTAAAATGCCGAAAATTAATCCCATAATTTCCGGCTTCTAGTCTGTCAAAAAATAAACGAAACTGTCTCTATCTTTCGTGGAAAAGGCGATAGTTTTAGCTACGTAGTGATTTGTTGGAATAAAATTTTACGGTAGCTATTGCTGGTGATCAGAATGACAAAATATTGATGATTATGTTAATGATTACAATGCATGATGTGACGATGATGATAATAATGATGAACACTGAACCAATATTATTTAATTAAAATCACCTCAAGTGATTTGCATTTAATGAGAAATATTTTCACAGACAAACGCAAGAAAATGTCTGTTTATGTTCAAATTAAATTTTCATAAGATTTAAAGTCGACTCATGAAGGCAAGCGATGTGAATAATAAATGGATTCTAATTCCCTTTTCTATATTAATTAGTAACGACCATGCAACGGCACTGTCGGTGAATATTAATTTCTTCGGACTTTTCATGAAACAAAGTTTAAGATAATAAATGATTTGACCGAGTTATATAAAACGCTTTTCTGTGAAGTTTATAAATAAAACTCTTTTCTATGCAGATTAGAGATAAAATTTACTTTCATTGATATGATGTCATAATATTCTACTTTTTTATAATATCTTAAGACTCGTTTTATTTAACATTGACAAATTTGTTCATTCAAATTAAATTTACTGGCATGTTGGTCTAGTCACTAGTGGCTAATGACCACGACTACTAAATTTAAAGGTCGTGGGTTCGATTCGTAATTCCTCTCCTCCTCCTAATTTGGTATCAGATAGCCGTGTGTGCGTTGCCCCTACATATTATTACTACCATTAATTAACAAATGTATTTTCTAAATTATTAATATTTTCTTTGTCGTGACTCTTCCCAAACCAAAATTAGATTACACGTTCAATGTTTGTTTGGTTTTTGTTCGCTTGCTATTAGTTTAACAAGGAAAAGCGTACAAACACATGAGCCATATATTAATTTAGAAAACAATATTATCTGAAAAATGCTCTATTTTCACGAGCCGAGCGACGATGGCCCAGTGGGTATGTTCTCGGCCTCTTAAACGAGAGTATCCAGGTTCGATCCTGACCCCATGTGGAGATTGAAATGCCTAAACATGGATCATCGTCTGAAGGAAAACATCGTGAAGCTTAAAGAAGCCGTATTGGGCCAGTGCATCAGTGAACTATGGCCCAATACCCCTCCGCGACTGATTTCGAGGAGAAGAGACACGTGCCCAGCAGTAAGAGATATTTGGGTTGATACTTTACTTTTTAGATTTTTGTATTTAATATTAAAGAAAGATCTAAAAGAAAGTTAATATTGAAATACAGTTAGTAGTAGCGATGTCAATTAAGCACGGCAAGCGTTTTCGTCTGACCGACACCCATTCTGTGTTTCTACTTAATTAGAAATCAATATCCTTCCATTGCTGTAATTGATAGCACTTGATTATAACGTCCCGCTGACTGAATAATCCTTGGGAATGAGCTGGAAGTAGCTAAGAGTAAATCGCACCGTACGTCATACGAAAATGAATTGACAACATCTGAACGCCTTTCTGATTGGTCGTTTTTGACATCGTGACGTCATTTATGATGGCCGTTCTATTCAAAACATTTTTTGTTCACTATCATCTTTTTGTCATGTTGATCTTTGTTTCGTTTTTCTACATAATATCCAACAATCGAATTGTATTATATAAAAAGCGTAATCCAAGGGTGGTTCACAATAAAATATATTGTCAGGTTTTATTACAGCACAAGGAAATATCTAACGACCAAGATTTACACGCTAAGCCACGTCGAGATACGTGACATAGTTTCTCCGATTCTCCGAACCCTTTTGCTAAAGGAAATCTTTGATCCGTATTGAGACCTCAATGTATCTGCGGTTTAGTTCTATCGAGAAAGCTAAAAGGAATTTCATGTCAAGGTTGCGAGGAAAAAAATTTTCCACTTGGCTTTTATTCGAAACTACGATACATTTGCATCTTCGCGCATTTTATATGCAATAAGTCTATTTTACGTTACCTCGATCTTCCTGATGGTATTAATAAAAGATGTCTTTAAAGTTCTGCACTGTGTATTTTATAATATCAATATATTATGTGTATCATGTAGTTGTCTTTTTGTATATTTCCAGAGTAAACTGTCACTGCACATTTATTCAGTAGTAGTATCGTCGTATCTATTCTATCGTCTATCGTATTGAAATAATTGTAGTACTAAAAATAACCATGCTAATTTATAATCTGACGATGATAATGTTTTGGAAGAACCTACGCTTTTGTCCTGTTGGGCTTTACAGCTTTATCCATAATTAGGCCACGTACAGACACGGTGAAAATCGCGCGATTTCTGAAGTCTAAATTCATTTTTTTCATGTAATTGCGGGGTTTCCACGTGTCTGAACAAGCACTAAATAAATATGTCAATTAATATTTATGTGAAGTTGCGCGATTGCCAAGCGATTATAAAATCGCACCGTTGACGCCGTGTCTGAACAAGCCCTTACCATAACGAGAGTGCTACATGGAGCTAAAGCTAAAGTTTATACGACTACGATATTACTGCTACTAAGATAGTTCAGTTCAGATGTCATATGTATTATGTATTTCATTTGTTACTGGATACACTTCACACTTACAATATAATATTTCTCAGCAAAATTTACATTTTCTTTTAATATGTACGGTAGGTATTAGCAATTTGCGCGTTAGTCTGTACGTATCGGATTTATTAATATTATATGGTGTTTGCTGAGCTTAGTTAATTTTGAGTAAATTCTAAAAGGACTCAGCAACAAAGTAACATATTAAATAGACAACATTCTACAGGTCATATATTATTAATGTAGTTTAGGTATACTATGGATGTACAAATTGGAACATCATTCAACAAATCCTGGTTAAGGGTTTGTTAATATTTTTTTTCACGGAACACTTTCAAATTGACCCCGGTCTGCTAATTTATTTCTTAGTCTATAATATGGTGTTTTTACTATAAAGATATTTGACCTTTTTTCATCCCTCAACAAACCCACAGTATAAGAAACCCAGTTATTTTGTAAAATAATTGTTTATAAAAAACTATTAAACGATCTTAAATGATTTCGTATTAACATACAAAAAACGCTCTGCAATATAATTTGCATTTTAATAGATCCATAGACAGTTTGACTCGTTAGATGAAAAGCGCATAATATTACGGCCCATAGCCGCGTAGGATTTACATAAATGTAATATAATAGGTAAGCATGGCGTTAAGGAAATAAAAGTCCACGAATTTAAGCAGAAAAGGGATAAGTTCGACGGATAATAGGTCGTGCGGAACTTTACGGCGGTTTTATTACGAATGCGATGGATAGGCCTCCTCAAAACGACAGCTTAAATTAAAACTATTATCACCAAGAATTTATCGTCTCCGTGGCTATCTCCTGGATTTCCTGGAAGGTTAATACTAGTTTGGAACAGAATTGTTCTCATTACCATCCTACTAATATTATTAACGCGAAAGTTTGTAGGTATGTTTGTTACTCTTGAGCTTAAAACTACTGAATGGATTTTGATGAAATTTTACAATAATATAGCTTATATATCAGAATAACACATAGGCTATAATTTACTATCGTTGTCCCACGGGAATGGGAAGTATGCGGTCGAAACCGCGGGGCGCTGCAAGTGTTTCCATAATTGTCTATAGAACTTTAACTTTAGTTTATCGTACTGGTTTGTCGGACTTCTAGGCAAGTTAAATAAACTACGTATTTATTCAACACTGATAGCGACAATGGTCTAGTAGGTCCGGTATCTTGGATCCGGATCCGGGTTCGAATCTGACCCCCTGTGGTGCCTTGAAATAGGTTTTTCTAAATGCCTAAATGCACTTATGTGCATCTCTCGCTCACCGATGAATGAAAATGTCGTGATGAAACGTGCATCTCTGATGAGAGCAAAAGTCATTGAAAATGTGTGAAATTCACCAACCTGAAAATCCAACTTTGGCTACATATGCTTGATTTCGAGGAATAGGACAGGAATGGGACATTTATGAGTTGATAGTTTTTATTCTTTTTACTCAACGCCAATAAAAAACGCCATAAAATTTTGTCTTATGCCTTGTCATTTATTTGCCAATTTATGTTATGAAATACATTAAATGTCATCCTTGATGAATCATCTCATAAGATTATACATAAAAAAGCAGAAATTAATCGCGTTGAACATTGATAGAAATATTATACAGGTCCGTCCGCTTGTAAGCGTTTTTAGCGCTCAGCAAACGTATACGTACTTATGAACCGTTAATAATATTTACTGCCGTTGCTAAGAAACAGATGGCCTGATATTTTTATTGAGACGAGCCAAGTTATTTAACAGCGATAGATGTTTCTTAATAGGGAAACTATGATGGTCAGCAATTAATATTGACCGTTATTATATGTCCGGGATTTTTCCATAAGACTCATGATTGCTTGATATGTCCGCGTCTGTCTCATTCCTGCTCCTATTTCCTAAAGTTTAATTTAGTACAAATTTTCACATTATCTACATGTGTATATATAAAGGGGCAATTATAGATTATGTATTCATCATCATCACCAGCTTTTATCCGTCTACTGCTAAATATACACTTCCTTGAACGCCAAGACGAATTATCCTTTGCTATTCGCATTCAAAATGGCACTGCACGGAGATCTTCTCACCGACCAACACTTCGTCTACCTAAACGTGCCATTCTTTCTTAAACCTTATTAGTCTATCGGCCATCCTTTCCTTTGATTGTGTGACCAGCCTAATGGAACGTTCTCAATCTTCGCGTGATATCGGTAGCATTAGTCCTCTGGTAGATGAATCGTATCTGCCAAAGTAATAGCGTAGCATATACATTATTTTGTATCAGATTATTTTTATTATGAACT
Source organism: Lycaena phlaeas (assembly GCA_905333005.2). Lineage (NCBI taxonomy): Eukaryota > Metazoa > Arthropoda > Insecta > Lepidoptera > Lycaenidae > Lycaena > Lycaena phlaeas. The sequence goes on along the minus strand of HG995171.1, from coordinate 11,030,645 downwards.
CTAAATCTTTCAAATTTGGAATCTATACAGGCCAAGCACCGAGCTAGAACTACGTATAAAATAGGCTTTAATTCAACCCCACTGTCATCAATGACTTTCTATATAACAAGCACTCAACATGAATAGGTTTTTACACTTTATTTTTACACGTAAACAAATATTGGATGCGTAAAACGAGTCACACCGGAACAAACATGATCACGTGGGCGTCCGGGCTTGTACCGGTATTGTTTATTCCACAACGTTCCATTATGTACGGTAAATATATCCCGTACCATTAAAACTACATAATGTTAAAAAGAAGTAATATTGATGAAATTATTTAAAGCTCTATATTCTGATATTACTTACAAAATCCAAAATAAAAGTTTTAATAATTTCGTTAGTAAAAATAACCATGTCATCAATTATCACTGTCATCATCATCATCAGCCTTTATCCATCCACTGCTGAGCATATGCCTCCCTCAATGAACGCCAAGACGACCAATCCCTTGCCACTCGCGTCCAACATGAACCGGCCGCTGCTCAGAGATCATTACATCGTAACATTCCCGGGATAATACGGGTATAAATTATTGCCCATATATTATTCTGATGTGTAAAATATACTATCGTAAACTTTCTTTAAAATCCATTTAGTAGTTTTTGTGTGAGAGACTTACATTCATCATCCATAAATCCATACATCCATATAATCTTACAATCTCTCGCGTTTATATTATTTATAGGATTACTAGTAGAAAATAGCTTAGAATCCATTATCATAATATTCTTTTACTAGACAGCTTCTCTTAGCTTTTACACCTAAAATATAACTGTTAATTATTATTTTTTTATTTTTCGACTGTTATTGGTTATGATGCGAGAATATCTTTAATACTTTTTTAATTTGTTTCACGTTAAAACATATTATTATTTATCAACAGTTGGTTGTAATATTGGCATGGAATATGAATACGCAGTTACAAGTTCCATACGTCGGCAAGGCGTCGCGCCGTCAGTCTGGATATTATTTCTGAAGCACGTTGGCTATAAAAAGACCAAGACCGCGTCTACCGCTATGTCTCAACTCCTCCTATTGTTCTGACTTTTATTTTCTCATATATTATGTCTGCGCATAATATTATGCACTATAAAAATATTTATATTTCTTACCACGAATTTGTTTGACTTTAAAATAAAGATATAAAAATAATATGTTTGGAATTAATAACATTAAGTTGTTCTTGTCCTTAATATAACGAAAACATATTATAATTTATAAAAGGAATATAATGCTACTCTTCTCTCCTTACTATTATTTAATATTATAAATGGGGTAAGGATGTTTGTTACGCTTTTATGCGAAAACTACTCAACTTATCGTCATGAAACTTTGCACACATATTCTCAGAGGTACTAGAAGTAACATAGGATCCTATCAAAAACATAAATGTGAAATGAGAGCCAAGTTCATTTTTTGCCTTGTTGTTGACTCCAACGACAAAAGCAGTGAGATCTAAAAGGGTGCCAAGTTCAATGGTCAGTCCTGAAATTTATTTATAACAAAATAAAGTATCATTTCTTCTTATAGCTTAGAATAATATATTGTAGCCTAAGGTCTGACTTGGCTAGTTCTCATACCTATACGAATTATTATGTTCGATGGCTAGTTTCTGCCAACAAGCCAAATTTTCTGAATAATAAAATAAGAATCGACAAGTAACTGGCATAGAACTTGCGAAAGCTACAATATAATTCGAATAGAAAAACTAGCCAAGTCAGACCTTAGGCTACAATATATTATTCTAAGCTATAAGAAGAAATGATACTTTATTTTGTTATAAATAAATTTCAGGACTGACCATTGAACTTGGCACCCTTTTAGATCTCACTGCTTTTGTCGTTGGAGTCAACAACAAGGCAAAAAATGAACTTGGCTCTCATTTCACATTTATGTTTTTGATAGGATATCATTACTTTTTGTACTTACTTAAATTATTAGTAATTAGGCAGGTAGGTACTAGGTATTACGTATTTAATTTATAAAAAAATTAATACCAAATATTTTTTTAACTCCGTATTTTCCTACCTTTACGGGTATAATTGTCTTTTTTGTGTTATTTTATATGGTACGACTCATTTGTACATTACTCACTCATTGTTATCAATGAGTTTTAACTCTCAAACTTAACCAGAGCTAAGTATAATAATACTAATATTATATGTATTATCTATGGACGCTTTTTACACCACGTCAATCTGGTCCCGTAGTCACTTTCCAACGAACTTGTGTTACTGATATCAGACAAGGGAAATACATTTATTTATTTAATACTTTTATATTAATACATACTTATATTTAAGATTTTTATTATATAACACACATATTTAATACTCATTCATGACAAAGGAACTCGGAAAATTTTTTTTGGTCGTTCTCGGGATTGGAACCCGCTACCTTCGGCTTTACCCAACGTGCTATGCATTGAGCCACAGAGGTCGTCGATACATAATATTATTATCTACTTATAACTGTATTATTATAACTGTACTAATTTTTATTTTATTTTATTTAAACTATTGCCTATACCATACATACTTACTAAAAGAATCTTATTATAATAAAATTAATAGTAATAACCACAATTAATGTAATGCATTTCTAAGAACATTTTCATGAGTTACGAGCGCCGCGGTCAGTTGCCACTTGCTCAACCATATTCAACCCTATTGTAGTGTCATAAGCGCTAATATTAAAGTGCGTAAGTCGTATCCCAAATAGAATGAATTAAGTGAAAAACTATAATAAAACGATACAAATTTACCAGTTTCAGATTTTTTCCTTTGTATGCACCTTATTACCTATCTGCATGCCAAATTTGAACTTTCTAGGTCATCTGGAACTGGGTGTTAATTTTGATGTATAGGTAAAATCAATTAAGTGAAAAACTATAATAAAATGATACAAATTTACCATTTTCCGATTTTTTCCTTTGTATGCATCTTATTACCTATCTGCATGCCACATTTGAACGTTCTAGGTCATCTGGAACTGGGACTTAGTTTTGATCTATATGTCAGTGATAAAAATCACGATTTTTGGACATTAATATCTAAATAACCGTTTGAGATATATTTTTGAAATTTGGAGCATGTGTTAATCTCGCAGGTCTCAATATATGTGCCAAATTTCATACGTTTATGTTTAATAGTTTTTGAGTTATGAGGGGGTAAAAAGTAGCGCCAAATGGTTCGTGTAATATTACTTTACGTACGCTCGCTCGCCAGCTGAACTTGGCTTGCCGCGCTCCCGCGCGCCTAGATTACGTACGCTCGCTCGCCAGCTGAACTTGGCTTGCCGCGCTCCCGCGCGCCTAGATTACGTACGCTCGCTCGCCAGCTGAACTTGGCTTGCCGCGCTCCCGCGCGCCTAGATTACGTACGCTCGCTCGCCAGCTGAACTTGGCTTGCCGCGCTCCCGCGCGCCTAGATTACGTACGCTCGCTCGCCAGCTGAACTTGGCTTGCCGCGCTCCCGCGCGCCTAGATTACGTACGCTCGCTCGCCAGCTGAACTTGGCTTGCCGCGCTCCCGCGCGCCTAGATTACGTACGCTCGCTCGCCAGCTGAACTTGGCTTGCCGCGCTCCCGCGCGCCTAGATTACGTACGCTCGCTCGCCAGCTGAACTTGGCTTGCCGCGCTCCCGCGCGCCTAGATTACGTACGCTCGCTCGCCAGCTGAACTTGGCTTGCCGCGCTCCCGCGCGCCTAGATTACGTACGCTCGCTCGCCAGCTGAACTTGGCTTGCCGCGCTCCCGCGCGCCTAGATTACGTACGCTCGCTCGCCAGCTGAACTTGGCTTGCCGCGCTCCCGCGCGCCTAGATATGTTTAAAAAAGTCGCAGGCAACAGTTAGTTTTATATAATTGGAATGGATGAGTGGGTGGATGTATACTTGTTGGAAAACTACTACTGAGTGAATTTTAATAAAACTTTACAATATTATAACTTACACATTAGAATGACACAGAGACAATAATTTATTCCCGAACTCCCACGAAAATGGGAAGCACGATGGTGAAACCAAAGGGTGCTGCTAGTTAAAATATAAAAATGTATAAATTAGTTGAAGCAGGTGAAGCTGCGTCGAACAGCTAGCTTCAAATAATATAATTCCAGTTACGTAGATTTAAATTAGTGTGACAGTATTGTGAGCACACACATATCGCAGAATTTGATTAGTCTGTACCCCGACCTAAGCGTATCAAACACGTAAGCCCTAGATTTATCCTTATCAGTGAACACAGAACTATAGACCTAAACATGAATCTCAAATATACTTCCTGTTTCAATTAACAGTCTTTACTAAGTTAACGTCTAATTTATGTAATAATAATATGTATGTATTTGATTATTTTTTCTATTGAATAGGCTCCGAAACTACTTGACCGATTTAAAAAAAATCTTTCTCTTTTCGGGATGCTACATCCCCGGTGCATACGCTATATTAATATTTCAAAAAGTTAGAGGCCCAAAACCCGTTTTATATGTTAAATGTTAGTTAACGCAGGCGAAGCTGCGTGCAACAGCTAGTTTGAAATAAGCAAACCCAAAGCTTGTTATGAATAAGCTGAGAAGCAGCAAATTAGAAAATATTTTCTTTATAACGACAATGTCATTATTTCTTTATTCTTATGATGAAGCACGTCGCTGGTAAAATTCTGCTGATTATCCAATATTCAATTTTATATCCAACTATTGTACCTTACCGAGAAATGTGAATAAAATTGACCTTTTAGATAAACCTTTTTTTGACCTTCAAATAACAATACCAATAAAATAATATATTATATGAAATACACTAGTCCTGACAGGCTTAACTTTTTTTATTTATCACTCAATCAATGTAACATAGACTTTCATAATCAACAAGCTGAACCCGGCAAACGTTGTCCTGCTCACCCTTGTCATCATCATTTTCATAAACTTTCTGCCGACGATAACTATCACAACAAAAAAGAATTATCTAATTTTTTTCAGTAATTCTTAAGTTATGTGCGTACATTCATTTTGCAGATTCACCTTTATTTTATATATTTTTTTTATCGATTTTATATAGATGTAATTTTGTTATTGCTAAATGTCCTCGTCATTTGCTATACCTAACGTAAAAAAGCAAATATAATAGCATCGATAAAGGATTTTTTATTTATTTAATAAAATTTATACTGCACATAAATATTTCAATATGCTTTCTACGCTTTTCCTTATTCAAATTATTGGGCTATTATTTATTTCAAAAGGGTACAGATACTCCTACTAGACACCTTTCTTTAATACAAAAAGGAGCAAACGGAAAGCCGGTTCACCGGAAGGTAGTGCTAAGTAGTAATACGAGTGGTAGGTAGTAATAATTGCATCCACAGACACCCGCTTCACCAAATGATTTACCATACAATAGGTGGCAGCTGGTTTCATAAAGTGGTGGTACGAGGTAGGAAATGCCGTAAAATCATATCGCCTGTAATCGCATACACCTACCTATACATGAATACCTACATAAGGACATCTTACGGCATTTTATGCCTTATATAATCTGCATTAAATAAGATTCCTCGATGAATAGGCATCTAACTCTGAAAGAATTATTCAAATCTGTCCAATAAATAGTTCATGAGAGCGCGATCAAAATAAAAAAAAAACTCTAAGATAGTTCTTAAAAATATTATATAATCCGATATCAATATAAGGCTGCAATAAAAGGGCCACAGCTTTAAAGTTTTAACGAGTTCCAAGGCGACTATGCATTACGCTGCCGGATTAATTGCGGAATGTCAAAATGCCCAGCTCGACCGCAAATACCTATATTTGCACAGACAATCAATAATATTACCTGGACTCTCCACTCCACAATCATGTACAGAAATAGATCATCAGATGCCATTTTGGTAAATGTAGAATTTTACATGCGCACTGTGAATTTATTTATATTGGTTTAATGTTAATGTTTTTGTATAACATGAAACAATTCATAGAAACATGATAAACTTATACTTAATGTCCTGTTAAATTCAACGTCGCTCCTAACTTTTGAGATTTCGAAACAAATTGTCAATAAGACAGAACGCATAAATGTATATATTTTTAATGATCAATCACATACACCAAGTGTTGAGTAGATGTCTGTGAAGGGCATCGATGTTTTGGGTGGTACCGACTCCAAAAATACCCAATTTTAAATAGTATACTTCTACTTCACTTCGAAGTATTTCAATATTATTTTAAATTTCTCAGTTGTACATAAATTAAGGTATAATTTTGAAGTCGGTTTTTGGTTTTTTATTAAAAATTAATTTTATTTTGTACTTTTTAGTTTTAAGTTCATCGAGGGAACCTACGTTCAGCCGTGGACGGATGAAAGCTGATGATGATGAGCTCACAATACTTTGATACTTTCCAAAGTAACCCATTCAGTGGTTTTTGTTCAATATTATTCATATTACATCGACAAATAATAAAATGAGAAAATCGTCTGGGTATACAAAACCAACCAAATAAGCATTATTGAAAATAACCTAAAAACCGCTGATTAGATATCGATCAAATTAATATGAGACCAATTCGGAAACATAAGCTTTCAAGCAAAACAAGAATCACCAAAATCCATTCTCAAACAGCGGAGTAATCGTGTAACAAAAAATATACAGACGAATTGATAACCTCCTTCTTTTTTTGAAGTCGGTCAATAAAAAAGATAAGATATGAGCATCATCAGCATTTATCAAATCTCTAAATCTAGCTTGTATTAATCATTTAGAGTTGTGACGTGTAACGTATTATACACGCCCGTGACGCATCATGGTAATTCTTTCATGCGACCATAACAGCAAGTGTGGGGTAAGACAATTGAAGGCGCCGTCGCGTCGCGTGCGCGTGACTCATAGGACTACCCAAGCTCCCCCTCGTTTACCCCGAGCCATTGATTCCCTCACCGTGTTAATATCAACCCCCAACGAAATTCATGTGTTTTAATTAGTCAAAAAAATATTTTATGTTCACGCGAATTTCTAATGAATAAACTTTTACGGATTTTATTTTATTTTATTTTATTAACATGTCCGACGTTTTGGATACTTAACACGGAAGGACTATGGTTGCTCTAAAGTCTAAAGTAAAGTAAAGCCGCCAAAAATTCGTACTGTAAGCTGTTTTATTATAATCTAAAAATATTTTTTGTCTACAATAACCTAAATTGATAAATTTATAGCCTATATTCCGCCTAAAAATGTTTCATTAATCATTGTAAAAGTTATTTGTAATTTTTATATAGATATGATTATGTGTATATGTATGATAAAGTTTCAGATAATCGTATGGTCTCCCGATACGTTAAATGAATCAATTAAAAAAACTGACGATTCTTTTCATTTGGTTTAGTATAAGGGTATCAGACAAAGAAATAACAAGTTGACAGAAGTGGACTTTCCAGTATAAAATACATCAAAACCGTTTATTAGTTTAACTTGATTCGTACAGTTATACTTGAGGAGACAGCGGGAGGAAGTTTGTCAAAGTCGGTAAACACATCGGACACAAACTTCTTGGCGGATTGCCGTACAACTTTTTATATTTGATTCAGTTTGCTTACGTATTGGAAATCAACCATATACCTGTATAGAAATACAGGTATTTACTTTTACATTTATATTATAGTATTGACAAAAACGCCGCAGAATATTACACAAATCCACCTCGCCGCGTTGCTTCGTGATTTGTAAACAATTAAGAAAAACTAATTATTATTAACTTCATAGCCTTTATGTGGCTAATTCAGAGTGAAATAGTTGAAGTCCATGGGCAACGTCGATCTGGAACTATTTGCTAATTCGTCTTTTTATATTAGTTGAATAGACGAACGTTTTTTTTTATTTTACTCCGGGAAATGCTCTGATGCATCCTGCGGGGGAGTGGGTACTCCCAGGCGGATATGTGGGACTCGCTGCGCCCGAAAGATGGTAAGCGGACACAGCTCTACCCACTAAAACCCGGCGAGTGCCACCACTGCCACCTTTGGTGAGGTCCAAGGCACCTGCATGATTATAATGACGTTCAATGAGTTAGTTCTGTTGCCGCGTGATTCAAATATAACAAAAAATGTATAGCAAATTCGTATTTTGGTATATTTGTTTTGTAATTATGTTGATGACAGCTCACAGGACACACTTGAATTGGCTAATGTGTTAAAAACCATAATAATGTACTTGAGGTGACCCTAAAGTTATTAGTGATTGCTTAATTAGCTCACTTTATCAATACCTTTCTAATATATTAAAGCCTAAGAGACCGGCCAAACTATGGCCGCCAAGGGGTGGATAAATTGGCTGTTAATGAAATAAGCAACTATGTTCTAGTGGTTGGGACTCAGTCGCTTAAATGAAAGGTAAACCCTTACCTCCTGATCTCCTGACCTGACCTGGCCTCGGTGGTACCTTGAAATGGATTTTTCTAAATGTCTAAGTGCACCTGAACACAAGACCATCGCTCACTCACCGTTGAAGAAAAAAACATGGTGAGGAAACCTGTATGCCTGATGGGATTTGTCTTTAAAGGTGCGTAAAGATCACCAGCCCGCATTGGGAAAGCGCATCGGTGAACTATGGCCCTAAAGGTACCCCCTATTCTTGATATTTAATTTTTATGTAAAATTTACATGTACTAGAGCGTAGAGCGTAATGAAAAGTTTGTTGTTTGCAAGTTGATAATATAAAACAAAAAAAAAGAAATTATTGTTACTAATAATAAGCATGAAAAGATGAATAAGGATAGATAGCCTATTATAAGGAAATAAAAAAGGACAGTAAAAAATAAAATTTATTTTTTTACCTTATCAAAAACCTTCCTCAATGGGACAACGAATTCACAGTTTACCTTGCTTAGCTACTTATTGAATTCTATGATTCTATGTCAATGGCGGATAAACAGACAGTCAGACTAACGGGTAACAGAACTCTAAAAATAACCAATAAAAATGAAAAAGCTTGATTATTTAATCAGTAACTTCTGTGATGGCTTAACTCTATGTTGCTCCTGACGGTATTACTCGCACACGTGCTGTTACGACGCGTCGCCACAGCAACAGCTGGTCTAACCCGACGTCATTTCACGTCATCAATATCATCATCATCATGAACCTTATTGTATCTACTGCTATATCGCTGAACGCTAAGATGGCCGATGACCCACTCCTCGTATCTCACTAGAAATAGCCTCTGCTACGTGAATTAGCGCCTCGATAAACGACGCCATATCGTTTATACTGCCTTCCGCTTATCGTAATCATTAAAGTGCACAGACAAAGTATATAAACTACAGTTTATAAAAGCAGAACAGATAAGTGATTATTTATAAAACATTACTTGTTTTTTTTTTCGAAAGGTCTGGATTTTTAAGCCTGACGGGCTCAATCGATAGGTAGGACACCATACGATATTTTATTACCTTTAAATGAGCAATTCTTGTATATGTATCATGAAATTAAAACCCATGAATGCTACATGGGGTTTCGGAAGCGATAAATCGATCTAGCTAGGATTCATTTTTAGAAAATGTCGTTTTATTCATGTTATCAATAATCAACTTTACCGAGCACGGCTCAGTCATCCGGGTACTATATTATTACCCGATGTAAATACGTAGTATCACGTGGCCGAAACGTGGTCTATAAATTTACGACTGTTGTAAAAGTTTGTCGTAGCTCAAAGTACTGTGGAGCATGCCATTCTGGAGAGTTTCTTTGACACATAGCATTCGAAACGAAGACATCCACTAGACAACTAAAATTACCGATATCATGCGTGGAATAAGCTGGAAGTGAAAAAAGTGGGCCGATCACATACCCAGGAGAACACATGGCCAATGGGCCAGTATGGTTCAAGAGCAGAGGCCGCGTTTAGGTAGACGAAGTGTTTGTAAGCTATCAACCAGGTGGAAAGATAATCTCGGTGCAGTGGTCCGTGTTAGATGGGATGTGTGGCAAGGGATCGGTTGTCTTGGCGTTCATTTAGTGAGGCCTGTGTTCAACAGTGAAAGGATAGGCGATCATGATAATAATAATAATATATGTAAACAAAAACATTATTTACTTAAAATATTATTCCAAATAATTGTTAAGGGTTCACTCAAAACACGTTAACTAGGAAATCTTAAATAGCCGTAAAAAGTTAACGTCTACATAATTTATCGCGATTTACGACCTAGGTGGTAGACAGACAATTAAAAAACAATTGCTATCGACCTATAAGTTATGTTATGTTACCTATGAATACGGTAATATCAATTTCTCTTTGATTTAATGATTAAAAAAAAAATAAAGCTTTATCTATTTAAACTAGATCATAATTATCATCATCGCCTTTATATGTATCCTTAACATAGGCCTCCTTCAATGAACGCCAAGACAATCAAGCACTTGCCACTCGCACCCAATACGACTCCCAGTCAGTCGACATCGTCTCCCAACCGAAACTAATTAACTAGGACATATCTACTGATAATAATTATTTTAATCGCATACCAAATCAAATTCAACGCTAGCAAAGTATTAAACAAAACGCACTGATCGGTGCTAAAACGTTAACGGTCTGTTAAAAACTAAAGTAAGGCTATGAAGAAAAGTAAAATATGCATGTACAATGTAATTGGGAGCCAACCGTCGCCGTATGAATATGTATAGTGGCTGTCAACTATCCTGTCCACTTGCGTGCCAACTCCCCGCTCTACCTTACTACACGCAAGATTTGAATACACAATTTCATATACGGCGTTCTAAATGTTCCGTTACAAATTTAGTATTTTATTACTACTTATTTAAATTTTCTTTAAAAGTTTCTTTAGTTTTCTTTTAAATTATAGTTATTTATTCGTGTATTTAGTGGGTTTGTATATAAGTGGTTGGGTATATATTATAATGTACTTGTTGACCTGAAAAATATATATGGCGTGGTGGGAAACATCCTTTTGTACAAATCCACTTTCTACAAAGGAAGCTGCAACCCTGTTACTAAGCTATGTTCCTGTAGTCGTCTGAGTAGCAAATAAGAACATTTAGCGCTCACATACTTAATGGATCTGATTCTTAGAACATGAAAATATATTTACCTTTACCTATTATGTTTTACCTATTATTACCTATTATAAGCGACGATGGTCCAGTGGTGGATGGACTCGGCCTCCTATTCGAGAGGTTCCGGGTTCGATCCTGACCCCCCCCGTGTGTGCCTTAAAATGGGTTTTTCTAAATTTCTAAGCGCACCCCAAACACGAGACCATCATTCGCTCATCGGTGAAGAAAAACATCGTGAGGAAACCTGCATGCCTAATGAGATTGAAAGTCTTTGAAGGTATGTGAAGTTCACCAACCCGCACTGGGCCAGCGTGGTGAACTATTGGCCCATTACCCTCCTCGCCTGATTTCGAGGAGGAGACCCGTGCCCAGCAGTGGGACATAAAAGGGTTGATAAAAGTATAAAATAAAGTATAAAAAGTAAAGACTTTTTATACTTTTTACCTATTATATTTCTTTTGGGACTTTTGAATTTATTTCACTGTACCTGAAAGTTTCGCATACACTGTCCTACGTATCTTAGTTGGCCTACAGGCTACAACTTATTAGATTCTGCTTTCATCCCTATCGACTATCATTATTAAGTGCCCTGTGTCACCTATATCCTGCATGGTTTTCGAATAAGATTTTTTTGCAATTACTGCTGTTTTTTAATAATTAATAGTCATTTAAATTACACTTATATTTAGTATTCGGGCCCTTTCGGGTCCTGCAAAAAAAGCCCTACTAAGTTAAAGTAGCTTGAGGGATAAAAATAATACTTAATTACTCTTCATATAATGCGAATATTTTCACGAGTGAAACGCACGACTTAGACGAAAAGTTAAGCGAAGCCGAAATTTATATGGCACAAGTACATTCCTCGAAACGTGGAGGAATCTGCCAAGGTAGGAATTGCCGAAAATACCGCAGAAATGGCAGTTAGAAAAAAAGTTTTAAGTGAAACGTTTGCTAACTTTAATGGCGCATATGTATTTGCATAATGTATGCGTATGCTTGTAAAGTATGCGTAGTTTAATACGCTAGCAATAATTATGTATCCGACGCATAATTGCATTCGATTATAAAATATTCTCTACTTACATTTCTCCGGTTTTCTTCTGAGTAATTACAAACATCGCATAATATAATTACTTACCGGCTCTTATATAAATCGCTTTCACGTATAATTTGGCTCTTATATCAGACATTTTAACTCTCGGTCATTGAAATGAAGAGCGAAGTAATTGATAAAGGAGAATAAAACACATATTATTAATGTTGGAACACCATAATTATCACCCAATGTCCATTCACATCACTTCGATAAAGACTGAATTTGGAGATTTGATGTGTATAATATTCTTATTTCATCTTTTATATTTTACTAGTACCGACCCGCGATTTTATTCGCGTTCTTCCCATTCCCTTGGGAATACTGGAATAAATTATAGTCTATGTGTTACTCTGATATGTACGCTATATTATAGTTAAGTTTCCTCAAAACCAATCAAAAAATTCTTACTTGCTTATAATATAATATTAGTAGGATTGACTAACTATATTGATTAAGTCTTACTCATCGTATTATTGATGCTATTAAAACATGATAAAGGATAAACTCTTTTACTTCTTTCTAAATGATAATTCAGTATTCAAATTTGCGATGGCGATGAATATCTGTGCGTCGACACCACGGCGTCGGCCCTTAAGTACGTGTAGGGAGAGGGCCCTTCAGTGCGCAACATCTCACTCAAATTTAAACTCTACACAGACATCTATTGTTATACTTAGATCGATTACTTAACGAAAAAAATAGGAAAAACCAATGAATAGAAGCAACTACACAACTTTAGTTATCATAGTTTATTCTTCCCAGCATCTACTTATGGTAACGAAAATAAATTCTTGCATCATGATCATCATCAGACTTTATCTCTCCATTGCTGAATATAGGCCTTTGACAAACGTCAATACGGCCGATACCTTGCCACTCGTTTCCGGCACAAATCGGCCAATGCACGGCCATAATATCTAGTAGAGCTCATATTTATATATGAATTAACTTACTTCTTCAACTTCCGTAAAATGGGTTTAAAAAACCGCTAGGTTTATACATCCGCATTTAATATTTAACAATGATAGTAAACAACTAATCTACACAGAATTTATCATCCCGTTGATATTTCTTACAGCAATTAGAAGGGACAGCGGAAACCAGAAACAAATTCCTCATTTACACTTCTGTGTATTTAAATTGCCAAAACACTCTTATGTAACTTTTTAGGGGTTAAAGGAAAGCAGCGATAACCGAATATTTATTAAAACCTTGCTAGAGTTATGATGGAAAACGTTTTTATACATTGTATTTCCTTGGAGATCCGAGCAATTTCCTCTATCAGATAACCTATCGATGCTACATTTTTATACGAAATTTCTATTATAACTAAATTTATGTCACGAATATGTTAGAGAAGATTACTTTTTATAGTAGTATTTGGAGACCTGTGATAGGAGAATATTCGGTTTCTTCGGACTGCGGTATTGTAATTGCGGTTTGACAGCGCCCTGGTTTTTTTAATTGATAATTAATAAACAGTTAACAAAAAAACTAAACATTTCATGGTAATTTATATTATTAACATATAGCAATATACTGTTTTCTTATGTTTACTCGAATTTCACTCATTATAATGAAATCGCGGTTTATTAAGTTTCATACAAGCCCGACATTTCGGATACTTTACAGCAACCATGGTCATGGGAGGCCAGTCCACCCGTGACCATGGTTTGCGGATACTTTACAGCAATGCCTATGCTATAAAAAATGTATAATATAGCAATATAATATTTTTTTTTTTGGAACGAAGTTCCTTACGGCAGGCTTGGAGGGGATAGGGATATTGCTGCGCGACCGCACTGAAAAAAATGTGATAGTTAAACCGTAAGAAAAAGTGCGTGGAATAAAAGCGTTAAATGAGACGTGCGCAGGCGCGACAGTCGCATACACAAGCGAGTAGTGTATAATACCTTCCTTTTTAGCCGAAGGAACTTCGTTCCTACCTGGTGTCCCACGACACCACATTTCTTTTTTTAATTTTTGAAGTGAGAACTTGTTGAGCCCTATTTAATGGACGAACATCTTATAGATTCGCGTCACCGACTTTCTAGGTTCATCGTCAGCGACATACTAATGTGGGATAGTGACATTATTATAAAATTTTAATTAAAATTTAAAATGAGTTATAAGTTTTCACTTCTATATACATGATTGTATTTTTTATGTTAATCTTATGGCGTACCTTGACGGCAAAAGCCATGACGCTGTCGTGTCATGTCTCGTGATGTGGCTGCGCCAACGCTCTGCACTCATTGTGTGTCTGTGCTTATATGTTACATTATATTTATTATTATTATTTTAAAAAAATATTCTTATTCTAAAAAATAAATATTCTATTTCTTCATTTTATTAAATAAGAATTCTAAGGTTTCTGTCCCGTAAACTTTTTATTTTGGGGTGGTTTCGCCCGCCGCGGGTAATGGCTAGAATCTGCTATTGCCACAATCTTATTTAATATTATCATAAGGATTACGTTATTTGCATATTTTAATAACAAACTCGTACTACCTGTTAACATTCAATATTTATATTTGTTTTATTTATCCTTAAGTGTATGTTGCAACATAATATACGGTATATATGTAGTAGCTATAGTAGAGGTAAATAGTATTAAGTTTATTATAAAACTATTTTAACCTATGTCACTCACAAGTAACGTACCCTAAGAAGGCTGAAGGCTTCTGAAATTATTTTAACAAAAGATTCTTAAAATAATTTCGGGATCAGTTTCAATCAGTAGGTCCAGAGATTACGCCCTCCAACCATACTAACTTACTAACCCAGAAACTTTATCTCTTTATAATATAAGTAATAAATCACTTGTTCTAACCATTTTTGGTTTGATTAAGTATTTATTATTGATAATGATTAGGTTTAGGTTTTTTACAAGTGCATGGGAAATATTTTTGCTTGTACAATGCACTAACCGATATCAAATGTGGAGGAAATTTCACAATTCAACCATATATTTTTATCGAGTGTCCTCGGGTAGCGTTGTCGTTTATGAACCAAGGGTGGTCCCAAGACAAGGAACCCAGGAGAAATTCAGGGCACCTTCCGAAAATCGCACAGGCGATTAATGCGTTTGATAATTTTTCCTTCCAGTATTTTAAAGCACTTGAATGTGCACACATAATGAAAGTCTGGAGTCGATCGGATGGAGCCAAAAGACACTCGGTGAAACTCCTAAACGATTTACAACAACCTAGTATCAAACCAATATCGTTATATAAACCAATTACAACTACATAATATATTGCTATAGTACATTATGTACTCGTATCTCGTAACATAGGTACTGGTAACAAATAAATATTGAACACTTCTAAGAACGGAGAAACAATATTACGCAAGTACGTACAAGGCATAGGTTTTTTCCTTATGCTCTCAAGGCGGAAAAAATAAACATTCGAATCTTATTAAGTGGTCATTCTATGTGTGTTAAACCATGAAAGCCCCAATTCTTCCGTATACTCCGCCTGTCTGTCGCCATTTTACCGTAAAAATTTGAAAATAAAGCATAGAGTGTGCAAGCGAATGGGGTTTTTCAACTAATGGAAGGGAATGCCTTTGTGCGGAGCGTTGGTTTGCATGGATATGCCTATTTTGCTTTTCATTAAGCAGGTTATCTGTTCTGACAAAAGATTGAAAGATCTCAATTACTAACATCGAATTACTAATTTCAGTCTTTAGATAGACATGTTTTGGCTTGATACGATAGCACTTCTCTGTGAACTATTCGTGAGTGACTATTTTGCTTGTAACAAAAAAATCATAATGACTTTATGCGTAATCACATTTTTTTTTATCTTTGCATACCCAGGTGTGTTGAGTAGGAGGCATGTTAAATTGAACAATATGACATCATGATAGATATCTATCAGAACAAAATATCTATAAAAACATCAATCAAAATATTTGTTATCCCACCTTCATGGATCTGTATATGGTACGTGCTTCATGTGTTTCGAATGTGTTGTATTAATCATTAATTATATCGAAGTAAATAGGTATGCCTCTGTACTTGTACATAGTAAGCTGTAAGTAAATATTGATATATCTACTTACCGCAGAGTTTTCTGATGTTTACATGAATTTCAATCATTATAATAATACAAATTTGACGTATTTCATCACGTATTGTTTTCTTATGTTTACGCGAATTTCACTCATTATAATGAAACAACTTTTACGGATGTTATCGCGGTTTATTTAGTTTTTTACAAAAAAAGTAAGTTTGTAAAGTATCCGAAACGTCGGGCTTGTAAAAAACTAAATAAACCGCGATAAAATCCGTAAAAGTTGTTTCATTATAATGTATTTCATCACAGCTTAGTAACATTCTTATAGGCTCGGCTTGAATTTATAGGTTCGGATACTTTACAGCAACCTTTGTGGCGGGAGTACTCCTGCAAAAATCCGTAAAAGTTTTGGCATCTGTAGGTACACGATGAAGTATGCAATGCTGTAGTAGACGACTGTAGATAAGTCTAGACATGTCTCTAAATTACAGTGTCATGGCCAGCATTAAAAGGTAGACTGTTGTTTAAAATTCACATGTTCAATAATGGTGATATCCCATATAATATTAGCTACTATTTCCAAAATGCGATTGTAAACAGATTACATTCCTTCGTGTTTGTGTGAACGGACGATTATTTATATGCGCCCCAATGTATGTTTATTTATCACGTTTTCTTTCAACATTTATTTATAAGCTTATAATCTCATTTATATATTCACTGTAATTTCTTATGAAATATTATTGTACGTTTTATGTGCGTAAAATACAATATAATATGCCTTGGCAAGCGTGTCATAAGAAAAATATGATTAGTTATTGCGAATGCTAACCGCAGAGTAATAAGTCCGTTAAGAGAGCAATAAATTTTGTTCTTCGGAATAGTCTATTTTTATGAAGTTGGAACAATAGCTTCTATTACCAACCATAGCATTTCTATAGACTTCGAATGTTTTCTAGTATATCGGGATCTTTTGACGCAATTATCAAATTTATAGGCCTGAACATAAGCCTCCGTCAATGAACGCCACGACAACTAATCCACCTCTACTCTTAAACCTTATTAAACGCAATTGCCGAAATTAATTA
The DNA here is from genome assembly GCA_905333005.2 of Lycaena phlaeas. Lineage (NCBI taxonomy): Eukaryota > Metazoa > Arthropoda > Insecta > Lepidoptera > Lycaenidae > Lycaena > Lycaena phlaeas. The sequence goes on along the minus strand of HG995171.1, from coordinate 11,013,332 downwards.
TCAAAAAATAATTACGTATCATTATGTCCGACTAGTATAGCCGTTGTTTAGTTGAATTTTACACGCAACGTCCAAATTTATAAATTCACTAGGTATAAGATGTGGGGAAGCAGAGAATACCAATTCACTCCTACATTTGAAAAGCGTTAGCAAGCAACGACTGAAGTTCCAACTATTAAATATCAATGAAAGGGCGGTAAGGAGTACGAAGCCTTTGAAGGCATTTGATTCTCCAATAAACAAATGTGAACATAAAACGATAATTTCATTTATTAATGTCACAGACAAATCATAACTTACTAAGGGCCTGTTTCACAATCTCCAGTTAAGTTCCCAATAGGCTATCGGCAACATATTTAACAGACACTCCATACTCTATCTGTCAAATATGTTGCCGATAGCATATTGGGAACTTAACTGGAGATTGTGAAACAGGCCCTAAGTATGTAAACTATAAGTGGAAAACATACATCTAAATAATTTCGTATTTTAATCAAAAAATAAAAGTTGCACTACTTACTTCACTTGTATATTGTATGAATCTTAAAACTCTTGTTTTCCAAATTAACTTTTTTTTATTTATTTATTCATTATATTTTTCAAATTAATTAAATGCATGCAAAATATTTTATTCTTAAATGAGAAGTATGGGGTGCGTTTTTTTTTTTCGAAAACTCGTCTGGTTGCGTATTATGCGAGTTATTCAAATACCCTCTATTTTAGTGCGTAAAAACTTCACATACTCTTGTCCCATGGGAGTTTGGAACCTCTCTTAGAATATTCCCCCTCATTAAAAAGGTGTTAGAGAGTTTAGGTTCCTGATTTAACAGCATTTCGGGAATATAGCGTATTTGAAAATTGAAATTAATATGAAAGAAAAGAAAAATGTATGAACCACGTATATGGGTGTATAAAGCAAACTAAACAAAAGCGAAACGATCTTAATAAAATTCAACTATTCAATAATCATGACGTAATCAGAGATAATTAAATTAATGAAATAAACCCTAAAACGCTCCCGCCAGATAGCGCCTGCTCACTCACTTGGAAAATTGGGGTCTCAGTGACATAAATGAGAGACTTTGTCATGACAATATAGTTTTACTAGACAGTAATTACACTATCTTATAAAAATGTTTTATGTGTATTGTAAGTAATTATTTTCTAATTTTAAAATTGTATTGTATAAATATGTATACAATTATTGTTATATCGCGGAAATCCATGACATGCAATATTTCGCAAACCACATACATACTATATAGATAGAGTAAATGTGCGAGTGCACGCTAGATGCATGCACACGCATGCATGGAACTCCTTACCTTCATACGTGAGCTTATAATATTTTAGTATAGATGTGTAATGTCTGATAATAATTTTATGAATTTTAATACAGTCGCCGATATCGTCAAGTACAGTAAAGGAACAAACCATATAATATGTCAGGTTCGAAATCAGGCGGGGGAAAGTATCGGGCAATAGTTCACAGAGGCACTGGCCCAATGCGGGTTGGTGAACTTCACACACTTTCAAATACTTTTAATCTCAGCAGGAATGCAGGTTTCCTCACGATGTTTTCCTTCACTGATGACCGAGCAATAGCGAGACTATTATTATATGTTCGGGGAGCACTTAGAAATTTAGAAAAATCCATTTCAAGGCACAACAAGGAGTTCAGCATCATATGCCGCGACTAGGAATACTATGTGGTAAGAAGGTAAGTTTCTAGTTAAGACTTTGGTGGTGGTGGATGGTGATAATTATAATAAATCATTTTGTTATACTATTTCCATTTCTTTATTTTCTCGATGAAAGTTCTAATTTGATAGTTTTAGTGTTGTGACCAAATAAGTAATGATATCACCATCATCATCATCATCATCAGCCTTTATCCGTCCACTGCTGAACATAGGCCTCCCTCAATGAACATAATGCATACATAATGTATAGTCCTCGCCACTTTTAAAGTCCTGCGACTAATGCCTGAACTAAATTTGACAAGATTGACATCTTGACATCTGTCTGGAGAAAGAAGTTGTGATATTTTAAATTGTTTTACGTGAAATATGGGGCATATAATATAAAGTAAGGTGTAAAAATTTAAGGCCGTATAATGATCATTAAAGTGAAATAATTTTGTGAATTAGAAAGTAAAAATAGACAACAATTAACCCCGTTGAATAATATGTTTATAAATGTCACTGCCATGACAGGTAAATTTTAGAGATGCCAGTATCACTCATTTTTGCCTAATTTATGGTTAAAATATTATCATTAACTCTATACCTACATTTATCTTATGATATTTTATTTGAATATAAATACTAGGTAATAGAATTAAATCCTTGCTCAGAGGAATTATATTTTCAGGTGTTTCTGTAAAAAAAGGTCGAATAATAAAAGAAGTAACAATGTAATTGATAGAATGTACTGTCGGTCCTTGATGGAAATTCATGTTATTCACTATAATCTACCTACACCTGAGGATGACTTTGTCGAAACCGGTCGTGTTTAAATTGTAACTGTTAAAATATATAAAATAAATAGTGGAAAAAGTGTATAAAATTTCATTATAGTGAATGAAGTAACAATGGCAGCAATTACTTTTGAGAAAATCGTTACTCCTGGCAAAAGCCGAACACATCCGAAGAAGCTTGTTTTAGATGAATTCTACTAATCAGTTATACGTAAAAAATACAAATGAAATATTTACAAAAAAATGTTTTATTTTACTAAAACCTGGCAGGGAGATTTTTATTTTGCTGCTATAATTATTTTTGTCATTATTATCATACTCAGTCTTTATCAATCCACTACTGACCATAGGCCCTATAATTATTTAAATTTTTTATTGTACTAGACTTGGTGGAAAATCATTACACTATAAATTGGCAACATAGTATAACATGAGTTATGATACCGCAGCGCCGCGTCTATCGGACTTCTAAAGTGGCGATGACTATAAAAAAGACGCTCGTTCAAGTTTCAGTCAGGATCTGTCATTGAGAAAATAAAGAAATGGAAATAGTATAGAAGCTCAAGTCTCAACATAAAGCAGATCTAATTTATAAGTATTTATATTTCTTTTCATAATGACACTTCCAATTACGTTATGTTCGGTTGTGTACGTGTAGTCGTATAATGGGAGTCCGAACACATTTCTTGCTACAATACATTTGGGCTCTTTGTGCGCGGTACGAATTTCACACGCGAACCCATATCCCAATAAAAAGCAACTGTTAGCTGACGTAAGGTAAAATCGAACAGCCGAGGGTTACTCTGGATGTAATAAACTTAAGTATTTCAGCACTTTTGGATGATTATGTTATTTTTACAGAATAAAATTTTTGCGATCTGTTTATTACATGATGAATCATGATGACAAATCGTCTACGGCTACATTCTGTATGTATCGGGTTTCTGTAGAGGACTAGAGGCTATTCTAGAATCTGTAGAGTGTAGGTGATCAAAATAAATCGGGGTAGTTTGCGAGTTTAATAAAATCGATATCCAAGAACCGGAAAGTTAAAAGAAGTAGAAAAACATTTCACCGGACCATGAATCTGCTACAATTTTTTAGTCCAATAGCTTATTCTAGGAACTTTATTAGAAATACTAATACAATAGAGATATAGTTTATTTGTTTGTTTAAGGGAACCTATCTGTAGAGTTTAATGTATTTAAAAAAATGTCTGTCTGTAAAGTCGGTTTACGGACGGTAGTTTGACATGACAACGTCAAACATTACATGCAGCACGAACCGAACTAATCCGATCGCACGAGCCGATCATGACTCTCTCTCGTTCGTGTTGCGCTCTCGCTGGCGGAACGCGACATGACGTCATCTTTTGCTTTTGCATGCTTCCCGTAATATCGAGTTTTTAGACGTTGTCATGTCAAAACTGTCCTCGTTATCCTAATTGAGAAGTTAAAAACACTGTATTGAAGTATTTGTTTTTTCCGAATATTCCAAAACCACCGGGCAATTGTTAGTACAAAGATGGATCTTTAAGCACTACAACTATAGAAACCCATTTCACAAGCACCCCGACCTTGTAGCCATGCATTCAGCGATTCCTCCCAGATGGTGTTCATCGACAATACGCTTCCTCTCCGCCGATTGACGTCATTCGGCCGTATACTTTACATCTAATAAAAGATGTCTGCGGAATGCAGCGATGAGGAAATGTTTACCTTTCTTATTTGTATGCTCTAAAAATATTGATCTTATCCAGTTTTAATGATTTATAATCTGTTGTCCCATTATACACATATTGTTGGTATTTAAATAATTTATAGTCTAATTTATGACTTGGTTTACCTTCGTAAGTGTTAGATTTTTTGTAATTTTACGGGTCACTATTATACAGAAAGTTATTTTAAAGTAGGCCCACAGATAATGTAGAAGTGTTACATACAGAGTGCACATTTCAAAATCGAAATTGACATTTGAAAATGAAACGTTAAAAGCTTGGGGGGTGTGTATTCGTAATTCTATAAATTAATACTGTGGCATGGCTGAAACCGTTTATTAAAATTAAACTTGGTCTGGCGTGGAACTAGGAAGATTAATGATCCTGAATACGAAGTTATGTAAAGCGCAAATGGAGTGGGGCACGCCGGGGCACGACGGGGCACGACGGGGTACGGGGTCCATCTTGGCATCATTCCAAAATCACTTGTCTCCCTTTATTTCGCTATAAGCTAGGTAATGCTGACTAAGTCCTTCTGTTTTGATGTAAATTAATTGATTTTAGACACACGCTTTGACTTTTTGTCACAGTTTTTTTTTATAACATGTTATTTCAGAACTATCTCTTTAAATAACTCGCTTTGAGTGTTGTCTGTATCATAATGGGAAATTTCCTAATTGATTTAAAAATATTTTTTCAGTGAAGAGACTTCAAATATGGAATATAATTCAAAAGTGGATTAATACACAATAAAAAAAAGAAAATAAAAACTTTTTAGTGGTTTATAAAATATTAATCACATTATTAATTATTTCTTTAATGAGGTTAAGTTTAGTTTGAAATTTTAAACATTCAACTTCAAATACCGCTTGACAGTACCTAAAAACAAATGCTTCAAAACTTCTTAGTAAAATAAGAAAATATAAATAAGTATTTTTTTTAATCCAATATTACTTGTTTCAGGTCGATGACATCATCAACAAAATCTTCCAACAATAAAGAAAAGTTCGTATACCTTTACTTTCAATATTTAATCAGAAGTTTTTACTTTTAGGTTAAATTCAGAAGAGCTTTTATTTTTTTAGTGTAATGTTTTTTTATTTTCTTTGGTTTCTTACAACTTTCCAATGAATATAAGAGGTAAATAGGTTTGATTATCATTTTACTTCTTAAAATTAATCGAAGTCCACGGTATAAATAGAGAATACGGTCAACGACCTTTTATGTTTTGTACAAGTCGGGTCCCTATTTTACAAGAACACGTAGAAGTGTTAACTGAATCTCAAACATCGAAAGATATAACAAAGTTTGTACACCAATAACTCCGTAATAGCCCGGTCCTGAGACAGGCCGGGTTGTTCTGTAGGATATTGACATTTAGCTAACACATAGAGTAAAGTCTGCTACAAAACCTGAATACATTTTACATAGTTTTTAGGGTTCCGTGTCTAAAGCATAAAATAGAAACCCTATTACTAAGACTCCGCTGTCTGCTTGTCTGTCTGTATTTCTGTCTAGCACCCGGCCGTATCTCATGAACCGTTATAGACGGTTGAAATTTTCACAGATAATGTATTTCTGATGCCGCTATAACAACCAATATTAAAAACAGAATAAAATATTTAACGAGGCTCCCATTTAACAAATATTTCTTAGCTATTGAAATAATATTAAATCAGAAAAATCGCAACCGACTCAACAAAACAAAATATCAATAGCCGTATTTTACTATATTTTTTGTTAGTCTGATGTAATATACTAAAAAAATTGAACAATTATTTTATTTTGCATACAAAAGTCATGAGTTGAAACTATGAACGATACCTAATAATTGGAGTAATATTATATTATAGATATCATAACCGAGGAAGCAAGCAATAATAATTCAAACGTTACATCTTGTGCTTCTACAAACACAAACATGATTTTGTGCTAATGATTTTGCATATTATATTACAATGGTATCGAACTGTTCGTGTGCAAGTACGACTCACTCTTGGCCGATTCCTTTACTTTGGGTGGCCTTCCTATCTTCAGGCTCCTAATTGCAGGTAAACAAATATATGAACACTTTGGAAAATGCAAACTCAAAAAGTTGTAAGAGAAAAAATTTTAGCAATTAATTTTAATAGTTTGTAAAAATAAATTCTTGAGGTTATGCATATTAAAAACAAAAAAGCATTATGCATATTAAAAACAAAAAAGTTCAATTAAAAATACATTATGTATAGCTTTTCACTAAAGTCATATTTCCTTAAAAAACGAAATATTCACAAAATAACAAAACAAAATATAGTCTCATATAATGTAATAAAACTTCCTGTAAAAGAAAACCATTCGTATTTTGAATGGGTAATTTTCAAATGTACAAGTTTTAAAGTACAGATTGACAAAACATAATTCATAGCATCGATAAACAGGCGACGTTCGACGTGCAATCCACAATACACTTGTTACAAGTCGCCAACTTCAAGTTGTATTGTTCCCGGGGGATGGAACGAACAACAAGCGAAAACAATAAAAATAGTTCCCATACGTCTGCACAAATTCCGACCAAATTACGTGACGAAATTAGACATTCCCGGACATTGTCGTTAGAATAATTGAGAGCTCCCGCCGTCCTGGAGAGCATTGAATGAATATTAGAATCGAGTCGGTGCAAGAGGCGAGTGCATACACTCTTGAACTGCTACTATTGTGGGAAAAACTTTTTTCTTTATAGATACGACTTTACAAAATGTATATTCTTCATTAAAAATTGTGTTATTAAATTCAATAAAACTAACTTACACCTCTACGCTTTTCGTTTTAGCTCCCGGATTAACTTATACAAAACATAAATATCTTGTAAAAGCGGTTGAACTTGACTTTACTTCGATAATCGGTTGCCATGTCTTACAGTTTTATAAATTATTATAGCGGTCCCGACAGAATTCGTTCTGTCAAAAAGATTTGGTATGTAGCAGTTTTTTTGTTACTATCTATTTTATCTCAAATTTGAGAAATAAACTATCCCATCTTTTAAGTTGGAGAAAAGCACACATTATAAAAGAAAAAACATTAAAATTGGATCAGTAGTTTTGGAGTTCACCCCGGACAAACATCGTGACACTGGAATTATATATATACATATATAAATATATTTTAAAACAACGGTAGACGTCATATTTTAGCTTTAGGTAAAGGGGGCTTGTATTGCATTGTCAAAGTTACAATGCATAGCCTCCTTAGGTTGGTTCCTTTCACGATGAGGCGGTGAGAAATAATCCGACTGAGGCGACAGTTTGTTTTGAAATATGTTTTCTTCGTATATATAAAAAAAACGATAAAAAGTGCAACTAGTTGGCATCGTATTAATAAAGACTAGCTGTCGGTCTTTTCGTTCGAAAATCGTTTTTTAATTACAATCACAAAAGAACCACTTTTTCCACAAGCAATGCTAGCTAATTATGAAATTACTTAATCATGACCTAAATGAATTCCAACTAAGTAATTTAGTACTTTCACTGTTAACAACGTAACCTAAAATCCAATCTAGATTTCACTTCTATTTTTAAAGCTTAACAATTAAAAATGCATTTTAATGTAATACTCAGGAGCACGCGACAATAGGGTTTTACGTCACAGACTGGTTAAGGTTAAAAGGTGAAAACTATAATGTCGTCAATGTTCTCAGACATGCAAATGAGTCTGCGTTTTACTGCCGTATAATTAACACAAAAATTAATTATAACGTTACTCATTCCTTGTGTGTTTATTAATTATTCAAATTGATTTCAATTATGTATAAAATAATGGCAGAGAAAATATATTTTGAATAATTGCATTCATTTCAACCAAATTAGATCGTTAGTGCACTTTTAATGTTTGCTTTGAAGTGTTTATTGTATAAATTTATCATCACCACATTATCGAATATATTGATTTTGCTTTTAGTATAAAATTAATCATCATGTTTTGAATAGAAGTCGAAGTCGAATGAAATAGACAGTTGTGGTAAAAGTTATCTGTGGATTTTCATTTGCGTTGCCGTCTTATTCGATTAAACTTAGCAGGAACTACGGTTAGATTAATACATTTCTATTTTAAAATATACTTAGATATAACCGGGCTAACTCACGCGATACATACATTACTTATTTATTTTTAGATTAAGACTGTATTTTAAGTTTACCTCCTTGGCTATGTTGTGGATATACTGTGCAAAGCCTGCCGAATGCCCATCTTAGTAATATACCTATTAGATTTTTCTGTTGAATGTATTAGCAATTAAATTTTAATAATTTAAAAAACTTAATCTAAAAATAAATTAACTACCTAACCATCTCGCCTCACGTTAGTTTGTAACATAGAAATCTTAATATTATTATTTAGATTTCTACGGTTTGTACGTTGCCACGCCAGCACCTTATCTGATACAAAATAATATACGCATTAACGTATTTTATTTCGTATTATATAAGGGCTAAATGATTTTAATGATATCCTGTTTCACCTTATAACCATTTTGTACGTTTTTAATAATTATTAATGACTAGCTGTTGCCTGCGGCTCCGCCTGCGTTGGCAAAACAAATTCCTTTTTTTTAATAAATTGTATCCTATATTACTTGTAGTACCTCCCAGAATATATGTACAAAGTTTCATGCTGATTCGTCCAGCAGTTTTTGCGTGAAAGCGTAACAAACATCCACGGTTTCACGTTTATAATATTAGTAAGGATTTGGTTCGTGAAGACGGAAGATTGGGGACCTTCCATTAGACGTGATGACGTCCGTAATGAATCTCCGTAGTGGCCGGTTCTCGTGGGACGCTGGTGCCGGGGGATTAGCCGAGATCATTGCATAAGGTCTACGTCCAGCACTGGAAGGATGAACGATGAATTAATTAAGTACCTAATTATTAATTTATTGTACAAGATCATATATGATATTCAAGATCATACAAATACACACAAAAAATCCATAAATAAGTAGCAGTTTTGTAGTTTATCATCATAATCATCAGCCCTTATCCGTCCACTGCTGAACATTGGCCGCCCTCAATGAACGCCAAGACGATCGATCCCTCGCTACACCCAACACGGACCGGCCACTGGTGGAGGTCGTCTTCCCATCTGGTTAATGGCCGACCAACACATCGTCTACCTAAATACGGAATCCACACTCAAACCTTAGTGGCCCAACGGCCATAGTAGTTTATATATACATATATTATCACTTAACCCTTGATTATATGTCTTTGTTATCAAACTGTAAAGCAAAAAAAAGTTAAGTAGTTCTTAACGTAAATAAGTCTGTAACAAAAATACAAATTTTAATTAGTTCGCGAACTCTGATAGAGTTAATTAATGCACATATTTTTATACTAGCTCGTGAAATATTAAATTACGGTACGTAACATACATTTTGTATATATTTTATAACAACTACGTTCGTATTAAATTACCTTAAACGTTGATAATGTTAAAAAACTTTACGACGGCGAAATCTATAATTGGTCATAAATCGACCCGTTTTTGTTTCCTGTAAGTTAGACTCGTTATGAAACTGGTCGTAGAAATTGTTTTTTTTTTTTTTTGAAGACGTTTCATAAGCTTTAGAGTTTAAACTTAAAAATGTAAATATTCTAAATAATTATTTTAAAATTGAAAGAAATAATTCTAATTGAAATATACACCAATAAAATCAGCAATCGGGATTGCCTATGTTAAAACAGGGTATCTACTATATAATATATGATATTATATCATACTACTTGAAAAGGAGAGGGTCTATTTCAAGACTGGTCACAAGACCAGTACTGTACGAACAGTATACCATAAATATATAGATTTCGTTAAAAATAAAATAAATTAATATCTCAAACAAAATTAAAAGCAAAAGAATTAAAAATCTAATTCAATTTTTTTCAACCTGTTAGCAACTCTACATAAAGATGGCACACTTTAGACAGTTAATACTTATTATGGGTCATTCTGCCTTATTTATTGAGTCAATCGATCAATGACGTATTTTCCTAGATTTGACAGATAACGCCAAATATAATATATGTGTTGCATGGTGGTTGCATATCTTGGAAACATTAAATTATGCTACCGCTGAAATGAGGATGAATTCTTCGATATGAACATATCGAAACTGATTGAATTCTTTTCTTCCCTTCATTTCATTACCTGTACCGTAGATCTATGTCCCATACAATTTTGGATCGTCTCCTCTATGTTAAAAAGTACGAAGCGGGTAACGCAAATACATATTTCCGGGCACGCGTTTTATAATGTTACAATATGTTTGTTATGAGACAATAAATAACACATTAAATTGTAACATGAGACCCGGGCATGTAGGGCTGTAAATCATGATTTTTGTGGCAGTAAGCGTGGCACGCATGGCCCTAATGAAAACTATCAGATGCTCACATCAATAACAATCCCACCAGATCCCTTCCAACCCCAAAGCCTCGACAATTTGTCCCACACTATATCCCGCTGGGTATATTCTGCATACATTTACCACGCGCTGAATACAAGATCCCGTTTTGAATTTCATATTCTAATATACTTTCCAGTATTACAAAGTGTGTATTACATTATTATTCACATAAAAAATTATATTGTGTATGTGTGCATTTATTTACGTTTCTTTCCCATGCCTTTTTTATCAATTGTGCCTTCTTCAGCAAAATAATAACCTGTCACAATATGATGATTTTCGTCCACTGTTAGACATATTATAATATCAGTAATTTAATAATAATACGAGTATAATAAATCTTTATTTCGATTTTTCAATTTTATCATTATATGCCGCATTAAATGCACGATAAGGCTCCATGTCTTATAGCTCGCATTCTACTGCAAGAAATCGTCTCCCCATCTAGGTATCTTGCCTTAATTTCCCGAAACCGAACGAGGACGCCAATTTAGTACTTTAAAATCAGAATACATCATCATCATTAGCCTTTATCCACCCACTATTGAACATTGAAGGACAGTGAAGCCAAAACGGCCGATTAGAAAATTTATTTTGTCTGAATTCTATATCTCCGTAAGAAGCGTGGAAGGAAGTAGTAAAACCAAGTAAGTTAGAATAATCACGTAATATTATTTCTTCATTTCATTTTTTTATAATTGACAAAAAAGGCTGTTTATTTTTATCCATTTTAATTACTTCAATGTACATCCGTGGCTCGTACGCGTTAACCTTCAATATTAGTTATTATTCATTAATTCTCGAATATTGAACTCGACGTGTACAGGAATAAAAAAGCCTTCAACCAAATTGAACTATGAATATGATTTCTCATGCATATATTTGTTGGCACGTTGTTTTCATGGCGCGTTAAAATTGTTTTATTCAATGTCAGCTGCGCGGAAGCCTTCGGTGCTCACGCGCTCGGGTCACGACTACTCCAAATATAAAATTGATTAGGATAAAAACTCACCGCGGACCGGTCTAGAAACGAGTCCGTTCGCCATTACGTATTATTTATTCAAAGAAATAAATATTCCACGGGTACAACGTATGTACGTAGCCCGACACGACGTGCAAAAATGGAAAATGAACCTTAGATGGTTCATTTTGCACTATTTCCACAAAATTCGCATTTCAATTGGATAAACATCTAAATTAAAATACATCTTGGAAATCTATGAACGTGCATATAACATCAGAACCACTGCATCGAAATTACATAATTCTTTTTGAAGTGAAACTTCTTCAGAATCGTTGTGATTTCAAACCGGATGCAACGGAAAAAACGACAGGTAAGAGACAAATACAAAAGAGCGAGAGAGTAAATGTCGGTGAGTATGTGTATTGTACACTGTTTAATATTTGCTTGTATTTGAGCATTTAACGTGTGTTTTTTTTTCTTACGCTAACTTTAGTCATTATTGAAACAATTTTTACCGTCCTCTCGTAACCATTAAAAAACTCAATAAACCGCAATAAAATCTGTAAAAGTTGTTCCATTATACATTTATTTATTTGTTGTTTTATACTTGCTGTTTATAATTTAAAAAATCATAACATTATTAAATATTTTTGCATAAGGTTTGCAGAATAACGGATTCAAGTTCTCTTTCATAAATATCATCATTATCTGCAATATCCGTAACTGCTTAACATTACCGTCTTGCAATAAAAATCAAAAAGACTGATTCCTAGCACCAAAATCTTTGTTCCACCTACTTGTAAATTAACATATTCTTGTTTTGATACACTGAATTTGTCCACTTCTTCAGTTTATAAATATTAAATACCTTCCTAATAGCAGTAATAAGTATGCCATATTACATTTCACGTTTTTAATGAAGTACATTAAAACTTCATGCTTTTAAAACTTACTAATTGTTTTGTGCTCTGTTTGTGACGCATGCGGACGAATTTCACTCACGTCTAGATCATTCGTTTATTTATATCTCGTTATACCAATCTAATCTCATTTATTATACCTCGTATTCGGAGTAAGGCGTTATAATATTACATCCGTCGGTGCTATCTCGTCCTGTAATCCGTATGGGTTTAGACGAAGCCTATTGCTCATATAACGGAACTCACAACCGCAAATTGTAACAGTTGATATAAAACCCCTCGCTGTTTGTTTTCCGCGTGCTGTGGTTACCCACTTTCTATCCTATCTAGTAAACCTTACTGTTATAAACATTATCAACCCGCGAATAAGCAGACGTGTAAACTATAAAGGTGCAATAAACAGTGAATCGTAAAATTAAATATCTTATAAACAGAGAGTCAAATAGAGGATTTATATGTATTTGTCATGTTTCTTCTATTACAACTTACAGTTTATTTTACCCTGGACCCTGGTACATATAATAAAAACACTTAAATTCTTTTCTCTAGAAATTCTCATAAATTTTACAGATTAAAAAAAATGCTTGGTGGCGACTGTAGCACAATTATATCACAAGTTAGGCAAAATTTTATTCGATTTAACAGTATTCAATTCTTTGATAAGTTAATCAATAAACAATCTGTATGTTCATTGATTAAGTTTATGTTCGTGTGGGCGACGCCGCGGGCAGCTTTTTGGCATATTTATTGTACGGCCAATATAAAATAGATAATAATGTACAAACTGAGGAAAACTATGGCTTTCACTTCAGTTCACGGTCTAATGGTAATATTATGGTAATGAGACAGCGGAAAAACTTATGTGGATAATACACTAAAAATATAATATTATCTATTTACGAACAGTCATACCGATGAATACAATGTCATTACTCTGAAATTTCATGTAAATCTATTTTGTACATGCTGTTTAAATTTCTATTTGTAAGTCCATTGCTTTCTTTTCAAATAATGTCAGTAGAGTAATATTAACTGTTGACCTGCAAGACTGTCGTATCCACTGCTAGTTGTGATAATACGAAATTTTATTTCCATATGATAAAATAATTCATCGACATAAGATTCAAAATGTAAATTGATTCCTGGCCCTGTGTAGGCCTTAAACTTTAGCTGTGTACCCAAACTAAAACCACTGCGCCTCCAGCTGCTCTTTGAGGATCTGCAGGTAGCAGGAGCATCTCAGCGACAGATGACCTCCCCTTTCACCAGCTCTTCAGCCTCCTCTTGAGACATTACTGCCTGGCAGACGAAGATCGTGGTGACAATACTCCATCCAGCTCCGGCACACCTCGATGGTGATCTGGACCGAGTCCACCGCCGCGTCAGATTTGTGACATACTGTCACCGGCTCCCTATTCCCTCCTCCTAGTTACTCCCCACAGTTAATCAGTAATCTCTAAAGCAATCATTCCCGGTGAGTGCCTGTGTAAATATGTGACTATAAATCCGTCTGTTATCAAAATAATAACTACAAATACCTAGCTATCGATTGAGCATAAAGGCCATCAAGCCTAAAAGTCTAGACCCTTCGAAAAAAAACTATGGGATTTTTAAACTATGTTTTAAATCAGATAAATAATTTAGTTATATAATATTTTAAGTTAACATTTTCACATTGAATACTTTCGAAAAAAAAATAAATGACATTTTCTACAAATGTATTGTTTAGTATTTTCAATAATTTAAAATATTTTAGTTAAATGTATAATATAATTGAAGGGTTAATACCTTTAGAAATTAATAAATATTGGAAAATCAGCGTCATGCGTATTTATTTTGGCACGTATATGAATCTCATATAAGGTTGAAGTACATTTCAGCCTTCACAAGCCACTGAAATGAACAACGAGCTGATAACAAATAGATTCTGCATTTTATCTTTGTTTATGTAAAAATAGGTCGCTCGTCCTTTATAATCCGTATCTCTGCATCCGTGTCTAATGTAATTAGTTCATTACTTTGCCTCGGCTAAAGCACTCTTCATTTTATCTTTGTGCGGATCCATGTTGTTTCAGTTTGTCTCTTATTACGCTGATCGCTCAAACTTAATTAAGTCAAAGGATATTCCGCTGTGAAAATGTTTTAATAGTTTTCTACTATTTTGCATAAAGCTTATGTTACAATGTTAGTTTCTTCGAGATTCTAGTATGGGCCAACATAAGTTGTTTTAAGTCCCTGTTTTTTATATTTTTACGATGAAACAGAGAAGTAGTATGAGCTACGTTTAAGATTGTAAATACCTTATTTATTTTTGTATTATGTATAATTGATACATTAATTTTAATAATTATTAGGTACTTGTTTCGGCCGCCAAGTTTTACCGGACGCGTTGCCTTTTGTAAGGTTTCGGTGAGGAAGGGCGTGGGAACACAGTACTAAATATACAATTGGTATTATGACTGAATCAAATTAAGTCCTCCCGTGACCATGGTTGCTGTAAAATATCCGAAAAGTCGGGTATGTAAAAACTTAATTAACCGCAATAAAATCCCCAAAAATTGTTTCATTAAAATCAAACCAAGTAATTTGGGGTCTCAGTATAATAAACTGTTTACATAAATACCCTGGTATTTTTGAACGAATTGACCTAGAATATAATTAAGTTAGGAGTATGGAATGGAATATTGACATGTCAAAACGAAAGCTGAAATCGCCAAGTTTACATCGTCAAGTGGCCGCACCATGTCGACACAGAGTGTACTCGTGAAAAATATTTTCAATTTACGCCCATATAACAAATCCTAATCGTTGGAGTCTGTTAATCATTCATGTTAATTTGACGGACTAATTTTTTTCCATTTGGACTGAGTACGAGAGCGACTCGACACAAAATAGAAACTCGTTTAACCTGAATAGGCTGCACAGTACCGTTAACGAATATAAAATGCTAATTAAGCGTATTCCAACTGCACCTGAGTGGGACGAGGAGCTGTTCAGATACTGTCATATTTTTGTCATTTGCATTTTCATAATGCTTCATAGATTATATAACGTATTGAAGTTGATATTTCCTCTAGGTGAGCTACTCACCTACCTACCGATTGAGCTTAAAGGCCATCAGGCCTAAAAGTCTAGACCTTTCCAGAAAATAAGTTGATATTGAAGATATGATTCAAATATTCAGTTATGGAATATTTCAATCCAATTTTATTAATTAAATAAAATAATTACCTACATATTATTATAGTGGTATAATATTGAACCAGATAGTTTTTTTTTTCATTCAGAATTCTTGAGAAAACTGATAGCTAGTTTATTACAATAAAAGATAGAATAAAAATATGAAGCCCAATTACAAGCTTTCACAAGTTAATAGGAAATAAGTAATTTATTATTAGTACTGTTATTATAACTAAGGCCTTATTAAATATTCTCAAAACGTACTGTGGACAGCTTAACCTTAAATAAATAATCTAAATTTTAAAAACACAGCGGCGAATTGAATTTGTCACCGCGCTTACTCGTATTGCATTACTTTTAAAATAAATCTACTGTTGCAAATTAAACGTCACACGCTCATTAAAACCGATTATTCGAACAGATATATTCATTTATCGTATGTTTATCGATTCGGGGACTAATAGAGCTGGACTCATCGTTGACAGCCAATTACCCGGTGCCCCTATTCCCCCTCCAACTCCTAAACCCATTTATCTTTATTCGACAGCATCGCCCGCACGATCGACTCTCGATTTGCGGAGTGCGATACCAATTGGCCTCTCCCGCGAACACACGTTCGTTAAAGCTCTACCTGGATGTGACACATCCACAAAAGGTGACAAAATTGCGTCTATTGGAGTAAATTATGCCCCATTAAAAGCCCGCCATTTTTGTTTGAACAAAAGATTTGAACAAATATTGATTTATTGTTAATTAATTTTGACTTTGATGGACTTGATAAGGCATAGTGTTTTTCATATAACAAAAGTTAGGGCAAATTATATGTTTATAGTATAACTTCAGATTCACAGAAGGATTCGCTAATAAAATATTTTCTTTAGTAAACACTCACGAGTCCATCACTCGCTCACCGGTGAAGAAAAACTATGGCCTATTACCCTCCTTGCCTAATTCGAGGAGGAGACCCGTGCTCAACAATGGGACAAATGGAGATATAAATATGAATACTGAATTTATACTGTACAAACTAAGATGTGGTTAAACGACATTTAATTAAGCTTTAAGATAAAATCTTAAGATCAGAATTAACGTGAGCGAAGTCGCGGGTGATGTACACAATAATATATTTGCCAGTGAGACAATGATTAACCAATACTAAGAAGATCTTATATACACGCCTATGTAAGCAGAGCACAATAATCCCGACTTGACAGTAAGTCTAAGCCGTAATTTATTGGTCTACTTGATTTATTTTCGCCATACTTGAGTTCCAGCAAGAGTCTGACTGTCAAGGTTACGTGCTATTTCGAGAATCACATTTAGCACAGCTCATGACTCAGTCCTTCTGATTCATCGAAGTACTTGGTTGTTTATCGATAGACAATATATCTGATTCACTACAGAAGTTGTAAAAAATCTACATACTCAACCAAGAAAAACCGGTGAAGGAAAACATCGTCAGGAAACCTGCATGCCTGATGAGATTGAAAGTCTTTGAAAGTATGTGCAATTCACCAACCCACATTAGGCCAGCGCATCCATTACCCTCCTCGCCTTATATCGAGAGGAGACCCGTGCCCAGCTGTGGGACATAATATATGGGTTGATACTTTATTTTACTCAAGTTATAGACAGCAGTTAGTTGTAGAACTTTGTCAATATTGTACATTCATAAAGTATTCTCAAACTTTATTTTATTTTGAAGAATAAATAAGAAAACTTACAAATATGCTTTGCAATTGCTTTATGAAAGGAACTAGAAGAACATAAGAAAAAGTGTTTGTTTTTACTTTTTTAACGAATATTTTGTGAATTATTTCTCTGTTTATTTGTCAGTGTTTCTTTTTCCTTTAGGTTTCGAAATCAAATTTAAAGTGAATCTAATACTCATCTTAGAGTATGAGCTATTTCTTTTTAATACCTGCGACGTTCGGGATCTTTTCTGGGCCATCGTTTAACATGTGGTTTAAGATTTTAAATAAAATGTTTAATTAAATTCAATTCTGTTAACTATTCTAATCTTTACATAGTTTAGAATGTCGCTTCCGCTGTCTATTTGCTTAGATCTTTTAAATTAAACGACGGATTTTAATTCAGTTCTATTCAATATTGATACCTATATGCTGATTTTACTTTGTGCGCACGAATTAATGTTATACCTATTTGGATATCATAAATTGCGTATCTTCAATTTTGTGTCTACAACTTATAATCATTGCTCTTCTAATAATATACAATCTTTTGAGTATATTTGATCGATGCTTTTTTACTTTAAAAATCGGTGTTGTATTTGTCACTATACATATCCGACACTGGCAACCAAGACAGACATAATTGGACATGATCAACGTATTTTAATGTTAACTCATTAATCATCATCAGTTTGGATACATCCATAAGTTAAGATTTAACAAAGATTTATGCGGATTGCGGGCGAACCTCCAGGCAACAGCTAGTGTGATATAAATTATTGAAATCACATTGTTTTGTTACACAGAACATAAACACAAAGTTACCCATTTAAATAGAAATAAATTCACAATGAAACAATAGCTCATTGTGAGTGTAACAATTTAACACAGCCGTACGTACAATTAGTTTCAATACAATCCCCATAATTCGTTGCAATACATCGCTTAGAATAGTACTAAAGACGTCTTGACCTCGAAGTTGACATTCAGTGCGGTTGCAATAGTGAGTTATGCAAAGGCAGTTATGATGCAAACCGTGGTAGCGTCTTCGGAACTAAATATGCCGTCGTCATTCGAATATCCACGCTCCCAGCCACAGGCTACGTGCTAGAGATGTTTAAAGTTAGGAGATTAAGTGACGAGAATGGAAGCTAGTTCGCTGGCACGATAGTGTTATAAGGAAGCGTATTACACATTTTACTAACGTTATATAAAATAGGAAATACAGACTAACAATCTATGTTTTCGTTTCTTCGTCATCGATATAAATATTTATAAAACTTAATATCACGTTTTTTTATCGAAAGAAATAGAGCGAGATATTTTAGGGCGAGTTGCATCGACCGATTTTAACGAATATGTAATCGTTAAAGATGGCGGATTTTATTTAACAGGATTAACAGACGTTAAAATTTAACGAAGTCTCTGACGTTAACAAATGATTTGAAAGGGTCAGTCCCTTAGTCACTTCGAAAATCTGATTTTTAAATATTAAATCCTCCCATAATATGCTCCAAAACAATAAAATACCGATAGAAAGTCGGCGTTCCTTAGAAAGGCCAAGGTCTAGGAGTGAAGGGAATGTTGAAGATGATGACATTTATCAAGTCTATCATAGAGCTCATATGCACGATGGTTGCAGTGTAAAAAATCGGACCATAGAACGACCGCAGCGGTTTGTGGGTAACCCGCGCGAGTGACCGCCCAGTGTGTATGGGCACGATGTATAAACCCCAATTTAGAATAATATATTGCCAATTAGATTTCAAAGCCATAGACCTAGCCAAAATATAAGAAATATAACAACAAAACGATGTTTTCATAAATATTTCCAAGCAAAAATTAAAAGCCTGTTTCCTTTGAACGTTATTGAAGGAAGCAGAAAAGTCAAACCATATCTTAATCTCTGAAATAGATTAAAGGAAAGCGGTTGGAGAAAATCGGCTGATAAATAAACGACGGTTCACTGATCGCAAAGTTACTGATACCCCATGAAAAATAATCTCAGCGGTGAGTAATGGTTTCCGCGGGGCGGGCCGATACGCTCGGAGGCGATTGCGGGGCTAAAAGCTCGGGTATGCCAGGCCAGTGCGTGCGATTATATTACGGAGGTTTTATACCATATTATGGTGTCATTTTACTAAAGTTTAATAGTTAAAATATATACCCAACGTACTAAAGAAAGAGTTGATTTGGAAACTAAAAAAACATGTTTTCAAATGGAAAAAAAAACTACATCAAAATCGGGACAGATACGGACGGACTTTAACTGCTTCGGTGTCAAACACAGACAAAATACTAAATTATGATCTGTCATTTTACAAAGGGGCTGGAGATTACAAACGCCTTTAGGCGTATTTTAGGTGTGTTATTAGAAATTTTACAATTCCAATACATGTTTTAGTAGAATTATTTTAGTAGAAAAAGGACTTAATCAAGAAAAACGTCTCGAGATTATCGTAGATTACAATAAACGGACTTATGATGAGTATATAATAGTATTTTGTGTTGGTCAAAATTTGTAAAAATCAAAAGATGGAAGATTTTGAACTGTTTCATCATAATCATCAGCTCTCATCCGTCCACTGCTAAACATAGTCCTCCCATAATAAACGCCAAAATGGCCGATCCCTTGCCACCATTCAACACGGACCGGCCATTGCACGGAGATGGTCGTATCTGGTTAAACAGTTTATACATAACAAATTACGATAATTTCCAGAAGCTACGCCCGCTTCAATTCCAACTTTGCATCATTAAGCCGCCATCTATCATCTACAATTGTATCTACTGATCTACAACTCTTTCATTTACCTATGGGAATGAGCAGTTTCCCGGAATAAAAAAGTGTGAGAGATCATTTTTTGCTGCGGCGAATGAATGAACAAACACTTGGGAGTTTATTCGTCGTTTTGTTCATGTTGGTTTGTTCGTTATTATTTTTTAATCAGTACTAAACGTATGTGGAAAGAGTTTTTAACATTGACGGCCGGCTAGTCAAGTGATAGGCTATTGGACACTTAACGCAGCGGTTACTAGTTCGAATACCGCTAGGTGCAAATAATTAAATAATTAATATTTATCTGCACCGGGTGAGAGACGTAAAGAAAAAAAATAAAGTATCAACCCTTATATTATGTCCCACTGCTGGGCACGGGTCTCCTCCTCGAAATCAATTAAGGCAATGGGCCATAGTTCACCGATGCGCTGGCCCAATGCGGGTTGGTGAACTTCACATACCTTCAAATACTTCCAAGTCTCATCAGGCATGCAGGTTTCCTCACGATTTTCCTCACGACTTTTCCTTCGCCGGTTAGCAAGCGATGGTCTCGTGTTTAGGGTGCACTTAGAAACTTGGAAAAATCAATTTCAAAGCACACACGGGGGGTCAAGATCGAACCCGGAGTTCGAAAAAGCCTCTCAATCTCTCACATAAGAGACCGAGTCCACCCACCACTGGACCATCGTCGCTCGACTCGGGTCATAGACGAGTTTTTGTCTATATTAAATTATTTTCGTTCTTGGTACCCGTAACACAAGTTCTTACCACAGGGCTAAGTTAAAGTAATGTAATGATTGAATATTATGTTATACTATCTGAACCCGGCAAACGTTATCCTGCCCCCATGAAGGCCTTGTCATCATCATTTTCTTATACAAGCCTTGTTCTGTCGATTACTATCATAACAAAAAAATAATTATCTAATTTGGTGAAGTGGTTCATAAGTAATGTACAGTCAACGTTCAAAAGTCCAGTAGCATCGTAACGATCATATTCGCTTGCCGGTACAGTGCGTATTCTGAATGTGTGCGCCGTGTTACCGTGTACACTTTACACACACTGAAATAGCGTACAGTATCAATACCAGAAAATATAAGCGTGTAGTGGATGCAAGACAAAGATAACGTTATATTGTTTGTCTTCTTCATTCATTATTCTACATTTATTGCATTGTGACAATAATAATGCAAAAATTTCACGAGTTACGTAAGTTAGCTGGTAGCCTCATCGGTAAATAGTTGGCCTCACATCGGCGCTTGGTGGAAATGGTTACGGTTCAAATCTCAGTTATGCAAAGTCTGCGTTTTTATAAAGTCATATATTTTTTAATGAAATGACTTTTTTTTAAGTAAGAATAATATTAAATTATAAAATAGTGATAAGAAATTATAAATGAATATTATAATTTAGTTAGATAATATCATATTATAATATATTATTATTACATATATATATATATATATGACGTATTATATTATATATTATATTAAACAATATATAATATAATATATAAAGTAGTAAGTATATAATAAATTAAAAAATATATATATTAAGTAATATAAATAAAACAACACTTTCAAAAAATAAAATATATTATATTTATTTTAATGACCTAACAATTGAACAATTGAATTGATTGACGTTAAAATCTTTGATCCATAGATCTATCAAAATAATAATATTATATCTATTGTGTTACCAATATTGCATATTTTTATTGAGGTTATAGTTTAATTATTCATTTTCTCGAGGAAAAGAGGATTAAAACTTAACCTCAACCTTTAAATATTAAACCTACTAATTATTGGCCAGCACGTCCCTAGGTAGAAACTAGAATGCCCAATTGAAACTAACAAAATATAAATATTATTAATACTTAGTGTGACACAGAAACATATTTTTAATGTAATAATATTGATTGATATTGTGTGTGTATAAATACAAGATCACCCGGCCCTTGCGCACTAATCCATCCCCACATGTTCACACTTATTCTGCCAGATTCGGTGTTTGACACTTCTTTATTTTCACTTTATATAAGTACTATTATCTTTACGCCATAAATGTAGTCTTCCTTTTTGAGAGGATTTAAGTCTGTTCATCGGAAAAAAATATTGTGCGAAGCGTATCCGTTCGTCTTTATGCCTTTAAGTCAAAAACGGTTTTTTCGCCGGCTTTCGGTGATGTAGTCCCTCGTCATGAAGTGCACGACGAACGGTTACCAATGAGGTGTAAAATTCATCGGCAAAACGTCTTGTCGGTATGAAACCACACTTTTTATACTCCGCTGCCATGTAACGCCGCTGAGTCTGGTAAATAAGAAGTGGCCTTCCACTTCGTTTACGACTCTGCAAGCCACCTTCTTCCTCGAATCTCTTCCCCCGTCGACTTACAGTATTTCTCTAAAAAAAATTAACAAATTGTAAAAGACTATTTTAACCATTGAAAAAATATGCATCACAATAATATAATTAATTTCTACTTACAGAGAAGCCAGTTTCGTTAGAAATTTGAGAAATATTCAGGCCATTCGATTATAGGGCCACAATATTAGCTCTTGATTCGATATTAATATTTGCTTACATATTGGACACCTAATTATTATTTTAAATTGAAACAGTTAGCACACAATCACTCGTAGCTGAGTTCACCAACCAACAACATTTTAATATTTTGTTTTTTGCAAGCCAGTAATCATTTTATTTTAAATCTACCCTCACATTATTTGCTCTGTTTAGAATGGTATGTTTCTAACTTAGTTTTAGTTAGAAACATTCGTAATAATTTATAAATATTTCAAAATTTAAAACATTACAATTTAAAAATGTAGAATCGACGCAGACCCAATGTGAGATGGATTTGATCCTGCAATTTAACAGGTGATCGAAGAATAAAATATATAATACACTTGCTTAACCACTAGGCCACGGCATTGCTTACACGTTGAGACGAAATTGACGATATGAATTTATACAGACAAACAAAGTGTATGTGTGTGTGTGAATTGTCTTTATAGAAAAAGGTCACAAGTAACGTTAAGTGTTGACGCTATAGCTGCGTTCGATTGCTACTGGACTTTTGAACGTTACTGTACGTACATACATTTTGACGATTAACTTTAATTTATATCAACTTTAATTTTAATGTAATCTTTTCAAAATGTCGGCCTTTCACTTTCAAGTAAGGCATATAACATATGACACAGAGCTTATTTGAAATAAACGTAACACATGTCGCATTCCTTTGACCTACTTGCAGCGAGTGTTGGACTTATGTCTAGTTCACTCAAAGAGACGACATATCTTAGTACTTTTGTTTTGTCAGACAAAAAATTAGCACAGACTTTAAGCTTGGCTTTCTTTTCCATACAAAGATCTGCTCTGTACGTACTTTATGCTTTATTGTCACTAAAAGGGAATAGTTAATAGTAAACCCAGTAGGATAAAATATAACGAATTCGATGTCCCTGGGGAGGAATCCTCACGTCTCGGCCAGCTCATCCCATCATTAATTCGAGGAGCCATTTTTTATCCTTTTTTTATGTCGACAGTAGGACCAAGAATGCTCACTAATGGATAAGAGATTACTTTTGTTTCACGCGTTTGATCCTTTCCGTTTCGAAATGAGATTGTTTTCTCGCTGTGCTAATGTTTATAGAGTTAATACGGTATTGCGTATAGCCTGAGTATAAATATAATATAAAGCCTACATTGGTGTCGTCACTGTATTTTTATACGGTATAATGAATGAATGAATGAATCAATCAATTTTTATTTGCAAGAATATGGTACAATTGGTGTTTGGATAGTTTATATAGTTCACACATTCTGCTTAATAGCAAATAGTGTATTATAGTCCATACAAATATTAGTCCCGAAATTTTCCACTATATATCGAGGGCTTATATATTTCTAGTCAGGTTCTAGATAGAAATATAAATCTACCGGAGTTATAAAATATGGAAGTAATTTAAAAGAAATACAATAACCTACTTTGTTCTTGTCGTTTGCTTTACTAACATTGACGTGAATCGCCGGTAACAGTAATGAGTTTTAATTTATATTTTATACAAACTTTAGGCAAAAATTATGCGAGCTTAAACTCCATTTTCAATTTTAAAAAATTTATAATTCTTAAAAAAAGTTTATGAATAAAAAGAAGTATCGTAAAATATTATAATAACGTTATCACATAGAGTAACTTTGATCGTCAGTTGGATTTTACTAATATTTGTGAACATTGTACATTGTAGTTACTAATCAACATGTGTTTTTATATTATGCATTTTTAAGAAGTTCTCACAACAAATACCTTAGTAAGGAGAATTGGCCTTACAATTTTAAATAAATAAAAAAAACATACAAAGATTACAATTTCGACCAAACGTGAGCCCTTTAAAAGCTCTACAATAGAAATAAAATTTTATTACCTTAAGTTTCTGATTCAGGTAGAGGGTTTTGAGATGTTGCAGCCACATGATGTCTGTGATGCTGATACTGTCACAAATATTTATCATGTAACTATTGGCACGCATTGGCACTAAATTCGAATCGAATCTCGTGACGGCGAATGGCATGACGCAGTGATTTTTACACGCTTTTTATTAGCTTCACTTGTATGTCAGTTTGTCAGTTTGTCAGTTTGTCAGTATGTCAGTATGTCAGTATGTAACTCTCCGTGGGTAATCTGCGCGCCTGCGGCCTTCCTTGGTTCTGGGAAACAATTTGTTTTATTTTTTTTTACACGCTTTTTGTTAGCTTCACTTGTATGTATGTTTGTATGTTTGTATATTTGTATGTTTGTAACCGACTTTTTTGGGCGCGATTTTGACCAACTTTAAATGGCCAGATTTCGTTCAAACTTTGTGGATTTATTGAGGACCGATGACAATACACTTATTTGATAAAATTATTCCATTTTTCAATTTACAAAATATGATTTTTGTTCATTTATATAATTTTCATCTACAGTCGATAAGGTAGAAACTTAATTTCAATTTTTATAATTTTTCTCTACAATCGATAAGGTAGAAACTTAATTTTAATTTTTTATAATTTTCTCTGTAGTCGATAAGGTAGAAACTTAATTTCAATTTTTTATAATTTTTCTCTACAGTCGATAAGACAGGACTTGATGTTAATTTTAATTTCCAATAATTATCTTTAGCCGATTTCTCTAATATTGACAAATTTTCGAATACTAAGGAGATTTTTAACTCTACAAAACAAATAATAGTTTAAAAAAACTAAATAAAAAATCACGCTTTTATAAATAAACCAAACTAAAAAGTCAAAAATAAATAATAGTTAAAAAAACTAAAAACACGCTCTTTATAGAAACCCAAACTAAAAAATAGAAAATAAATTTTAATAAATTTAAATTAAGAATAGTGTTAAAAATTTCAATAACTATAAATTAATAGTAGTGTAAATAAAAAAAATATTTTATTTTAAAAAAAGCGTGGGGTGCTTTTTAAGATATTATCAAAATGATAATCACTCTACTCATATCTGTCAATAAAATATTTATAACTATATTGACACCATGCACCCCACGCTTTTTTTTAAATATTTTTTTTTATTTACACTATTATTAATTTATAGTTATTGAAATTTTTAACACTATTCTTAATTTAAATTTATTAAAATTTATTTTCTATTTTTTAGTTTGGGTTTCTATAAAAAGCGTGTTTTTAGTTTTTTTAACTATTATTTATTTATTCTTTCATATTCCAGACGATTTGGTTGCCAATGTTTTTAATACAGTAGAAAAATTTAAATGCACGATCAAGGGAAATGTAATTGATCACCATCACCCCTATTTCCTGTATTATGTTAGTTAGATAGGCAAACGAGCAGACGAGCCACCTGATGGCAAGTGGCCAGCGTCGCCCATCAACATAAAACATACCATTAGTCTAGCCCATTTATGTGTTCATACTTCATCCTCATTGTGCCAGCAATTGTATTAAATGTACTCTCCTTCTCTCCAAACACATCAAAGCTGCTTTACCAGAGAAATAGACAAAATAGTGGTACCCATGCAGATGGAAGCGCGGCACCCTTCCCCTAGGTAAGTAAGGTCTAGAGGGAAATGTCTTGCCATTATTACGCATCCTGTACTTTTCCGCAAGCAAAGCTGTTTATTAAAATAATAGAAGTAATGAGGCCGACAGAACCTGTCCCCGAACAAGCGCCACCCAAAGCGCCATCCCACTAGTAAAGTGTAAATGAAGCCTTAAAATAAAACCTTACCATAACAAACAAAGTCCCGTTACGAGTGGAAATATTAAAATTTATTCTAATCACATCTCTTAACAGCTTCGGCACACATATACCACTGTTGTAGAATGTAGATACGATAACGATACTGGACTCACACACTGTTGACGTTTCAGCATTATCATCAGCATCATCCGTTCACTGCTGGTCATAGGCCTTCAATGAACGCCCAGATGACCGCTCCGCCGCAAGGAGATCGTCTTCCCACCTGATTAATGGCAGAATTTGTCTAGCTATTGGCAATTGTTTTATATTAATATGGCAGGCTTTATTACGTATTGTTTTCTGAGACAATTCGTGAGACAATTATGTAATTATGAAACTTGGTAGACAATGCACTTACCCACGGTATCGATTGATAAAAACAAAATTGGATCTCCTTGTACCTACCAGTTTAAAGCATGAACCGTGACTCAATCTTAACAATAGTCATCAAAAACAATAGAGCTCCTTAAAATGTGTTCAATTTTTTTTATAGCATAGGAGGGCAAACAAACAGTCGAAGCCTTGCGACTATCGACGCCTATTAACACCCACACAACCAAAGGTTACGCAGATGCGTTGCCCTCCTTTTCACTATCCCCCCAATAGGCCACCGGAAACTCGCAAATCGCACGAAACGCGACAGCATAACTGTCACTTTACGCCGGTATTATGTGAGCGAGAGGTACCACCCCGGTCGTGCCGGCCCAATTTGGCTGCAAAGCAGCATGGCACTACCTTTTACATATATTTATTTATATTCCTTTAATATTAATAGAAGTTGAATAACAGACAAATCACCTGATTGTAATTTTCTTACATTAGTATTAATAATGTGAAAGAGTTTTAAAAGAAAATATCCTATGTATATACTAGTTATGCATGCTATTGAATAATCTTTCGTACGGTAATAGTAACTGAGCACATCTGTAACAATGTAACGATTCAAAAGGTTGATGTTGATAATGATGAATCACTGTTGAGCTACTTCTCAAAAGTTATTCCAGATACGTTATCAAACCATAAGTTGAAGACTGCGATAGTGAAACTCAGTGACTGTAGTCTGCGTTGAGCCGAAGCATCTTACATAAAACAGGTTTGGCAAAACGTTTACTAATTAATATGACTTTGATTTTAATCGCTGGAAGTTTTTATCCATTTTAGTATTTGATTAGCAATCAAATGCTAAATACTTAGCACTAAATAGGAACGTCAACAAGGCTGAATAATGTTTACGTTATTATTTAGCATAAATAACAAAACTTAAAATTATTGTGGAAATTTTATTTTTTGATTAATTAATTTTATTTAAATTATTGATTTAATTAATTAATTAACGTGGCACAAAGAATCTAAAAAATGGGACATTTATTACAAAAACATATGAAGTTACAATATTTATCATGACAGGATTTTGTGTTAAATTACAATGCTTTTGACATTTTTATCACTCGCAAAGGGCGTTAGCGTAAAATGTCAGTCGGAAAGCGGACATGTAAAGTATTGATATAAATAAACGCGAAAGCTAAAGCGCTAATCCTCAGAAGTTCGATGTACAAAAATAGACTTTTGTTTGTGTTTCGTTTGTATTTAAATCCAGGGCGAAAATGCCGCACAAAGTGCCAGCGAGATTGCGGGCTCTTTTAGCTTTACTTTCGTCTTACGAATAGCTGATACAATCAATCTATAACTTTTTTGCCACCGGATGATAAACGATTTGCTATAAAAACCCAATAAACTTTGGTCATCAGCCGCGTAACCTATAAATCCCAAGAGGAATCCATTTGAAACGTACGTGCGTAACACAAACTATATTTTTGTTAGATATTATCGAAAAAAAAAGTATAGAATATGTTTAAGAATGTTATTACTCATTTCCGTCATCACCGTAAATTTGAAAAATGTTGAGGTTTGATTAAAGGAAGAAGGAAGCCATATCGATAATAATTAATATATTTTGTTGCGCACACGAGAAAAGTTGCTCTTAATTAAGAGCGAGGGTAGAATTTATTTTTGTATATTAAATATATACTACCTTTATATACTACACGTAATTGTTTGTCCTTGCTTACATCTCTGAATTGAAACCGCTGAAGTTAATTACGTGGAATTTGGATAGTCAAGAAGCCGCAATCTTATGCAATACTTCAATAATCCCTGATGAATAAAAGGTCGTTCTTTACTCAAATCAATAAAATTTCCTACTTTAAACTTTTACTTGCAAATTTTATGATTCTTTATTTTACATTTTCCTGCAATTTATAAATACAAAAAACGTTTTTTCTTCTTATACAAAAAAATCCTTTTTTCTTAGATGTAAACTTTCAACTACCTAACCTAACAGCTAACGAGTGCTAAGCAATAATTAGTAAATACACATTTGTATACTCAGTACACCATAGTTAAAAAACAAATATTTACATACATGCACTCAATGGGAAAGTGCAACGGAAGGGAATCTAATATTACATGTAACGGTTGGTGTGCAGTGGTCCGGGGAGAGGGGAGGGGGGAGTCACGCTCTCTGCTCATACAAACTTACTGGCACTCCTTGCACTTGAGATTTTGAAGTTGACAAATAATCTTTGAGAAACGTAACGTTACACAGTCCAGTTCAGTTAATAAATTTTACTAAGGGTCTGTTTCACAATATACTAGTAAAGTACCCTATAGCTATATGACACATAAATTAACTGACACATAAATCTTCTAGTTAGGGCCTGTTTCACAATCTCCAGTTAAGTTCCGAATAGGCTATCGGCAACATATTTGACAGATAGAGTATGGAGTATCTGTCAAATATGTTGCCGATAGCCTATTGGGAACTTAACTGGAGATTGTGAAACAGGCCCTTAGTCTTGATTGGGTTTCACCATCATCTTCCCTGTAAATTTATTTGGCAGATCCCTATTTGGCACTTACTGGTTAGTAGGCTTGGCAACCTCGCATTTTATAGTTCCATTTTACGATAAATATGTTTTAGAAAAACATTCCATGTTGTAAATATACATGAAAATATGTTTTTATAATTTAAATGTATGTATCATACCATCTTTATACCTTTTATTTACATAGACATTGTATATAATGTTATCCCTTAATTATTAAACGTTCAAAACACAATTTAAATTATTTTGTATATTACTGTTACCGGAACGTCAAATTGTCAAATGTCGTGAAGCTGTCAACCGCGTATATATCTGTCAACTAATTTATGTGGCAGATAAATTTGCTAATGGCCAGTTGATCCGACCTATAGTTTACAGGGAACTTTATTAGCCAAATATTGCTATTTGTCAATTGTGAAACAAAAACGTTGTAGTTATGTGGTAAATATGTTGCAAATAGCTTAATTGGAACTTTATTAGGACATTGTGAAACAAACCCTAATAATAATAATAATAAATCTTTATTTCAATATCCTTTCTGCAAAAGGCTTACATATAAATTTTATTAGCGTTTTATATATTCTTATAATATAATTTAATTACCAACTCACCGTCAAAAGTCGATATATTGACAACCGACTCAGGATCACTGCAGAAATCACAGAAATATAAATGTAACCCAAGATCGTGCGATGATCTGTCATCTGATATAACTAGATGCGAATCACGATGTGAAGATTTGTTGCTTTTAAAAGCCTCACTGTGATAGTTTTAATATGTACACAGATTAAAACATATACCTGTCTCGTAATAAATCAAAACTTACGATATTTGGTAACTGACAACACTGACAAATATAAAAGTAGATGCTGCTTAAAACCACCCAGCGGCGGTGTGACTTTCGAATCGGGTAAAGGTCAATAAAGAGAAAAGCAATCGGTCAAGTAGTTTAAAATACTGCGGCTGCTGCAACATTTATTAATATTTGACTTACCTTTTACTTATTACTTTGAAACTTGCCAAGTGGATTCATTGAATATCCACTTTAACACCAGCTCAGATTGTAGACGGGTATCCTTAATAAGTCTTGTAAATAGTAAATTTATTGCCCGGCTAAATTTGTAATCAAAATTACAATTCTCACGCGACATAACAGACTTTAGTCCCAAAATATGCTAATTAATCATAATAATAACGTTAAACCATTCACTCATAAAATGTCAAGTTGCCAGTTAAAATATTCATTTTTCTGTGACGCAGTGACGACTAAATTACCGTTCAATTAAATTTTAATGCTCTAGTTGCCTTAGCTTCGAATTCCGTTAGTTTGTTAAAATAATTTAATTCGTATATTAAAAGATCTTTGCTCTGATTAATCACAAACGTTTGAGACCCGTTTCTTTTTATATGTTTTTTAGTGTGACATAAATTGTTAGTATAATTGGCAGATTACATTGAAAATAGAGTCATAGGTTTATGACGAATAATTAATATAGAGGATAGTATTATATTATATTAGTAAATAAAGTTTGAATTGATAAGTCAGCCTGGCATACGAATGAAATGTATTTTTATTATAATCTTGTCCCTACTCGGTAAACTTGTTTGCTTCTAGTTTTATGAAATAAAATTTATAGGAGTGTTTACTACAGTGAAATATATTCAATCATTGGCGTATCACATCTTTGAAAGATGATAAAACAACGTCAATTATTTTGAAGAGTTTTCCGACATTGGTCTAGACGACCTCTATGGCTCAATGGTTAGCGCGTTGGCGCTCAAGCTGGAAGTGACGGGTTCGAATCTCGCCAGGGAACAAAAAGTTTTCTGTATTCCTGGGTCATGGATGTGTATTAAATTTATGTATTATATAATTAAAATCTTAAATATATGTATTAATATAAAAGTATTAAATATATGTATTTCCGTTGTTTGGTACCCGTAAGACACGTTTTTCGAAAACTTAGCACGGGACCAGATTGACGTGGTGTAAAAACATCCATAGGTATTATTATTTAATTTCGTGGCCTTATAAACCAATCCGTGACTTATAGTTTCGGCCACATAATGTGCTAGAATGTGTTAGATTACTAGGTAATGGGTCATTTTCACATCCATTCGTATTCATAGTTTCTAAAATGTTCTAATATTTTAATATGAGATACAATTAAAATATAATGCATTACCTTCAGATATTTTTTAAAGAGAGGGTTACATACAAAAAATATACAATTGAATTAAAACTTTTCAAACTTACAACTTGAAAGGTACAATAATGTATGGCTTTTGACGTGGTGGGCTGGCTTTTGGGCACGTTCGGCAAATCTGCAACATCGACATTCTTGCACGTTGGTGCTTTTAGCGATCAATTAGCTTTAACCCAAGGTGGTAGCGCGAAAACATTTAAGCAGTATATTGTGCTGCGCTTATTAACCATTGCGTTTACTTTTTGTGTGATGAAAAACAATAAAACTAAATCTATTAAAAAGTCATTTTTTAGACAAATTATTGTATTAAGTATCTATTTGTAACAACTTGGTAGCCTTATTTCGTGAAACTTGTGTTTAGCGAAGTATAAATATAAGAGATTATTATAAAGATGTATAATGAAACAACTTTTACGGATTTGATCGTGATGTATTAAGTTTTTTTTATTCGCCGTAATGTTTCAGTGCACCCGTGACCATGGTTGCTGTAAAGTATCCGAAACGTCGGGCATATAAAAAAGCTTAATAAACCGCGATAAATTCCGTAAAAGTTGTTTTATTACAATAAGAGTAATTCGCGTAAACATAATAAAATAATAAGATATAATATATAAAGTTTAAAGTACTTTAAAGGTGTTAAAATAAAATATATTTCTTAATTATGATAGAGCGGTCCCTGTAAAGCAAGTTTTTTTTAAGTAATGCTTCATCTTTACACGAATGAAATCACTTATTGTGAAAGTATAATAGATACGTATTATGTTACCTTTAAGTACCGATGTCAATAAAAAAAACCTATCAAATGTGATGGAGAAACACTTATAACTGGTCATCTGATCTCTACTAGACGAGCCTCATTGTCGGGTCGTTGGTCGATTGCATAACAAAAGGCATCGCCCATCTTATATTGGAATCAAATCAAAACCCCACCGTAGCCGCTTTCTTCATCTTTGACTAATTTAAATACCAGCTATCAACGACTGTTATTTAATTCAACACATTGTTTGCTATCGTTACAATTCTGCTTGTAATGTTCTATACATTTCTTATTGACGTCAATAAGATGTTAATTATGTTTTGATTACGTAAACGATATATTAATAATTGTTAATTTGTGAGTAAAAGTTATTTATATACACGTTTTAACATTTATTATTAGAACTTCTTAAAATAATATAGAAAAAAAAACAAAGTGTGATGTATTAAAAAACTACTACTCGATTGGACGACTAATGAAATAAAACACCACATATGAATATCTTACCCATATAAAGGGATTTGCTGAGCCGCGCTCCCGTCTTCATGGGTACCACCATGCTGCTTGTTTCTTCCGTGAAACAGCTTTGCTGTGTTTGCTGAGAGAAGGGCAAGAAGGGCAGTGTAATAACAACACACATAAATAATTTGGATAGGCTGGCTCCAGGTTTTAAACAACATGGGCGACATTTACCACTTGTGATCATGTGGCACATCTGCCAGTTTTTTATATCTAGATAACATAAAACAAATTAAAATTAATAAGCGAAAAATAGTTACAAGTAATCACGTAGATACCGAATAAAGAAGTAATACGCCAAGTTGGAGTGCCAGCAACCATATATCATAAGATTAATTGAAACCAGTAGACCGATTCATATTAATTATGAGTTATTCAGCTAATGAGTTAAAATGACTGTAATAAGTTAGGAATGTTAAAGTCAACCCAAGGAATTTTAGTTGGACAGCCGATATTTTTTAATTTTAACCTGATACGTCTATTAGTCAATTGTTACGTGTAGACATATTTGTTTCACTATCCGGTTAGGAAGGACCATCTTATCCATTACGCTTTTGAGTTTATCTAAAACTCAACTTTGTGAATTATTATAAACTTTTACGGATTTTATCGCGGTTCACTAAGTTTTTTATATGAACGATGTTTTGGATACTTTACAGCAACCATGGTCGGAGGAGGTCAGTCCTCCATAGTTGCTGTAAGCTTAATAATTCGCGATAATATCCGTAAAATTACTTCATTATAATTAGTGGATTCACGTAAACATAAGAAAACAATTTTTTAATTATTTATTGCTCCACAAATATCCTATCATAAACACCTTGTGGAGATACGACTAAATAGGCTAGATGCTAGGAAGTTCACGAACACAATAGTTAGTAACCGAGACCATACATATTCATGCAGGTATCTACGTGATATGCAATATGAAATATGACATTTACATGTATTCGAATCACGCTGTCAAAATTCTAAAGATAAGTCTAAAATAGGAAGGTAGTAATTGTTTACGCAATCATATAAACGCTGAATTATTTATTGAGTAAAAGACTTACTGCATAATTGATCGGCAATTACTACTGGTGGTGAAAAGAGAATGTAATCTTTCCTTATACGCTTACATAACTGTATGTATGTAATTTGTAATTAAAAAAAAATACAAAGCCATCCGTACAGATAACGTTTCACTATCAAATTTAAAAAAAGTTGTTTCACTCGTTTATAATTGTAGGAAGTAAGTAAATGTACTTCCAAATAAGTGCTTCTATTAAATGTCTCGTTATAAAAACCTATTAAATCACGTCTTAATTCGAAACAAGTCAACGTATAAATCATGGTTGATATTTCGTTAATAATTACTTGTAGTGCCGACGTCGTGAATATTCAATATCAACGTAGCGAGAAATAATTTGAAGCATTTTCCAGAGGCTATCAATCTGGACAACTAATGAGATTGAGCGGCGCAATAGCCTCCACCAATTTGTGCCTCATTGCACCCCGCTAATGAAATAGTGCAGCTTTATCAATGCATACACTGAACATAATACCATATTGTATTTATTGCTATTGTTTTCAATCGTCATTAGAACCTCGTGGCTAAGTATTAGCAGCCGCTCGGTTAAGCTACACTTGGTTGGTCCGTGGATGGGTGACCTTTATATACAGAGACACGTCTGTGTCTCGGAAAGCACGTTAAGATGTTGGTTTCGGCTGTCATTTGTTGATCTTCGACAGTTGTTACGCTTGTCAGAAACCGAAAAGAAGGATTTAACCAAATTGTTTAAAATAAATGTGAAGCAATAAGAGTCCTTCAAAATCTAGCACTTGTTGGCGTAATAGTACGTCTTATGTTTCCATTTCCTCGCCATACTCTTCTTCACCAAGCTGTACATAAATAATATTTTAGTTTGTTATTTTTCACTGTATATTCTAACGAAATTGGATAGGATAACACGATTAGTAGCAATTCCCCGACAGGTTATCATTCCAATGAAACGACTATTTTCTTTTTCTTTGTATTTCTATTTTTCCCGAACTAAAGGTATTCATTAATAATGCTTTAAAGTTTTGAGAAATAATAGTAATACTGTGCCTTCTCTTAATATTATTTAAATAAGCTTAAATAAATATTCTTTAATTTTAATTTGACTCTATTCTTCTTTTCCCCCTTTTCTTAGAGAAAGTAAAATTGTTACTTAAGCTTTATCGATTGTGTTTTTCCTCGAATCAGTCGTTATACATGTAAAGTTAGGGTTAAATTTAAGAATTATTACTTGGTTCTATTTTGTACTTTTAGCTATTAAAGAACCAGAGCGACATAATCTTGTTTGATTAAGCTCTTTAAATAAAGAATAAATCTATAATTTAACGAATTAAATCTTTGTAATTTATTCATTGGACTTATTGTGGACAGAATCTATTTTGGAGTGAATATATTGATCTATGACCTTCTGATACAAACATTAGTGGAAAAATTTATATAATTTAAAGAATATATACATTTTTTACACATATATTTAGCTATTAACGATGCGTATTGTCGATTATTACATCTAGTTACCTTTTTATATTATTATTAATATTGTAAAGTCAGTTCTTACACTACATAAAACTACCTACTTTATTACTTGATTATATTTACATACGCTCACCATTTACTATCGAGTCGTTTGTCCGTTGTCTATCTAAAAAAGGATGAAAATTTTAATTGTGAAACTTTTATAATTTATTCTATAATAGTATGCGTTAACTTGTGCCCAATCATTTGTGTTCTTGTTTGTAATTTTTTACTCCATACATGTTGAGCAGCTGGATGCAGCTGTTATAACAATATCCACCTGATGTGTGAAGATGTCGAGTCAATATTGCATCCTAAGCTGCATCTCATGCATAACAGGCACAGGTGGCGGGGTAAGTAATATCTGCACATTTGCATCTGCTGTGTAACAAGGTTATAACTATGTATTGTGGACAAGAAACGTATGTAACATTTATAATACCAAAGATGTTTCTTATAATGACATATACATATATGAATAATTTAAAATCATAAGGGCCTGTTTCACAATCTCCAGATAAGTGCCGAATAGGCTATCGGCAACATATTTGACAGATAGAGTATGGAGTATCTGTCAAATATGTTGCCGATATCCTTATCTGGACCTATCTGGAGATTGTGAAACAGGCCCTAAATGTCTTTAACTCGTAAAATAAAAATTATTGGGTGGATCTATATGAACTATATTATCATTACCATCCTCATCAATATCAGCCTCTATCCGTCTACTTCTGAATATAGGCCTCCCACAATGATCTTCAAGACAGCCTATGTGATCATTATAAGAATATATTATTACCATGAAACAATCATTTTTTTTTTACAAATTATAAAACATTAGCTCTCCTAGATCTCACACATAAACGAGTGCACTAAAAATTCTTGACCATAATAAAGTAAATACTAATATTATAAAGAGGAAAGATTTGATTGTTTAGTATAGACTACTTGACCGATTTGAAAAATTCTGTCACTGTTGTAAGCTACACTATCCCCGGTAAACATAGGCTATATTAAATTTTCAAAAAATTAGGGACCCGTTTTAAATCTTAGTTGACGTAGGCGAAGTTGCGTGCAACAGCTAGTATAAAATAAAATACAAGCGCCTAGAATGAAACAAGATTCTTAATTTGAAACACTAAAGTATATCACGAGAATATATCGTCTTCGAAACTCGAAAGTCGGTCCCATAACATTGTGACGTGGTCATAGCCTCTGCCGCTTTCTCCGGCCCCGATTACAACACGCTAACAACCTCCGACGTAATAGGTAATGGGGAAAGCCATTTTATATGGTAGTATTGCTCGAGCCTTAAAATCTGACTGCTACTTTGGTTGCGGAATTAGGGATCTCTTGTTCGGCGGAATCTCTCTCACCCAACATTTCCCACTACATAATCAGACATCATAATATTTGCCGATATTGCAATTGAGAAAAACCTATATAAAATATTTTTATTTTATATTAATAGAAAAAAATTAACGTATTAGTTATAATGAAACAAATTCACGGATTTTATCGCGTTTTATTAAGTTTCTTACAAGCTCGACGTTTC
This sequence comes from Lycaena phlaeas, assembly GCA_905333005.2. Taxonomy (NCBI): domain Eukaryota; kingdom Metazoa; phylum Arthropoda; class Insecta; order Lepidoptera; family Lycaenidae; genus Lycaena; species Lycaena phlaeas. Next base: position 10,976,420 of record HG995171.1, on the reverse strand, counting down.
GGATACTTTACAGCAACCATGGTCACGGGGAGACTGAGAACCGCGATAAAATCCGTAAATTTGTTTCATTATAATGAGTGAAATTCGCGTAAACATAAGAAAACAATAAATGTATTAGATTTATTTGTATAATAATAAAATAGAGTCCCCCCGTTACCACGGTTGCTGTAAAATATTCAAAGCGTCGGGCACGTAAAAATATTAATGAGCCTGTACAAAATCCATCAAAGTTTTTTTATTGTAATTGGCGTAAACAATATTATTTAAATTATTCGTGCTTATATATTATTTATCGGCTACTTTACTTAAAACATATTGTACAGTCCTTACTAAAATTATTGAATACATAATATTATTTACTATACTTTTTATTTTTATTTCGCTGAGCTCTATTTAGACATTATCTACGAATATCTTGTTCAAAAACCAAAGTATGTGGGTAGATGTAAGTAAGTAAGTATTAGAAGTTTCCGTAAGGTACTTCCTCTTTTCTCGTACGTTTACTGCGTAAAGCTGCAAATACTTTACAGGAGTAAAGCAGCAAACACTTTACAGGAGTAAAGCCGCCAACACTGGTCACCTATTGTATTTCCATCTCTTGTAATGTTCTGACAGACCAGCACAGACATAAAACTCTTAGTACTTAAAAGGATTCTATCGATACCCTATCGAACACTAAAAACAGTAATCTATGTACAAAATTGACAACCTAGAAATGGTAAACGTGATCAGGACACAGGCCTTATTAGTCTTTAAAGTCCTATACATCAGCGTAACGCAAGACATAACTCCTACCTAAACCTGCTGAACGGGATTAGTACAGCGTTGAGTTCAAACCATAAAACACACAGACATCAGTTCACTTAGATAAAGATAATATATAATAATATTGAAATACGTATAGTTAAATAAATTAAGAGGTTATTATGTTAATACAACATTTCTTAACTTAATTAATTTAATTTAAAAAAGATGTGTGTGCGATTCACACACGATGAAGTTCAAGTGAAACACACGTTAATACTCAAATACAAGCAAGTATTAAACAGTGTGCAATATACACACCGACATTTGCTCTCTCGCTTATTGTATTTGTGTCTCTTACCTGTCGTTTTTTCCGTTGCATTCGGTTTGAAATCACAACGATTCTAAAGAAGTTTCACTTCAAAATCTAGAGGAAATATTTTATCGTTAATAAACAATAAAAGTTTGAAATAAGAAATAAAATATTTTGAAATGTATAATTACGAGTATAAATTGTCACTAAGCAACGAAGTGAAGTTATCAGACCGAAAAATAGGTATGTTAAGGTCAAGAGTAGATTCACGTATTTCTCATGAGTCAATCGTTTACCATAAACACAACAATTATATAATTTAATCGGTCATCTTTATTACACGAACAAAGGGATAGAGTAACATTGTATCATTATATTGATTCTGTAACCTTTACTAATTGCCAGAATACTATATTAAGAATAATAGAAATAAATAAAGGAATTAAGAAAATTAAAAATAATAGTCTTGCTTCAGTTAAAGCTTATTTTTATCCTTATAAGGAAGGAATTTAATATGCAAGTTCTTTATTTTTACAGGTGGTAATTTAAATTAAATTGCATTAAAAAACTAACCATTACTTATATGTTTATTTTAATACTTCATGAATATTCATCATCAGATTGGTTTTCAAGTCCGTCATCTTACGTCCGTAAGTCCGTCTGATTGGATGCGTATAATATATTCCATTGACTATTGTAAATATTGCCGCGAAAAAAAAATCAAAGCAAATTAGAACGTACGTTCCGAAATACATGTTATCAATTAAATGTAGGTATGCGATTATCGTATTTAAATAATAAAATCGTTTATCACTCCCGTTATCGTTAGCTTAATAAAAGTCGGTTATATATTATTTATAACCTTAGAAGTACAAAAACATCGTAGCATTACATTTCGCCTGTCGACCGGCAGCTCCTACTATGATAATATTATTGAGCCATTTCTTGACAAACCGGTAATATTTTCTGCGTATCCATTTTTGCTGTTGTCTGGACTATATTTTATAGAACTTTAAGATGCTTATAAACATGCTTGATATATAAATAACAAAGCCAAATAAGGTGAATAAAAAATGTTATTCGTATGCTGCGATCATTTGAGAAAAATAGTGTTGTAGCTCCACGCAAATGGGACCTTTTGTCTTCTTTTTAATGATGTCTTCTTCAATGTTTATTGTTGTTTTGAAGTTCAGGCTAGTCCAACTAGTTTCCATTCTTAGACTAATAATAGTCATGTTACATTATTTGACGACGTTATCATTAGCTTAGATATTTCCTACCTTTTACTAACCTTTACCTTACCTTACCTTTCGAACCTACCGAATATGGGATGTCGTTTTCATGTACAGCAAGAGCTTAGTGTTTTTACAAGGACCATGGTTTTGTGACAAAAATACCCGAAACGTCAGGCATGTGAAAAACTTTATCTCTCTCTCTCTTTCTCTTCAGTGCGTCCATCAATGTTGAGGATCGTAACTCCCGTCATAATAGCCTTGTTGCTAATAATTTTTGCACCAGCTTCAATTTTTAGCATCGTGGGGTGCTCTGTGCATAGGTATTTGAAGCTGCTGTGTAATCTGGTTGGACCATGACTTCGGGTTTCGACCCTTCGATCGTTTACCCGTAGCGACGGTTTTAGAGTATCCTGACACACAGAACCGAAAAAACCCAATAAACCGCTATAAAATCCTTAGTAAGTAAGTAACTTGATTGCTAGAAATGTGAGTAAGTAAGTAACTTTATTGCTAGAAAAGTAAGTAAGTAAGTATCTTTATTACTTATTTTTTGTTTCGTTTTAACCAACGTTTCAAATTACTGTTACAACAAAAACTGAATCTTTGTTGTTAAAGATGAATAATACTGATATAGAAACAATATTATTCAATATGAAAATATTATGTATTTCAAACTTACTATCGTGTCGTTATTGTAATGAGTCATTTGCAAACAATAAGCGTACCGGAAACAAATATTCCTTTGTAACTTTCTCCGAAACGTACTGTCCTTTGGATGGTATTTTTATCAACACTGATATTGTAAAGCACGTACTTCGAATTGCATCAGTTCTATGGTTCTAAGAATTTTTTCAAACTTGCGGTTCATTTGCGGGAAAATCATTTTTATCGACAGATATATCCAGCTTACCTAGTTTTAGAACAGTCGAATGTAAGCATGGCTTCCTCAAGCTTTCTTAATTTGGTCTTTGCCTCCTTTCGAAGAGCCGGAATGGAAAAGGTATGCGAAAGTACATTACAACATTTTAACGAAATACTTCAAGGAAGGAAGTAAAAATTAACTAGAAAGTTTGATAACAGTTTATTATGATACAGTTATTAAAGATAAATCGAACAGAATAAAATAGCGAAGTTATAGGGAAATGGCGGCCTCATTATCTCATTTACAATCCACCTAAAACGGGCCTATCTCATAGAATGCCGTAATATCATTGCCCCATGAGACGAATTTTACAATCAGGTGATTTGTCTGTCATTCAACTTCTATTAATATTAAAGGAATATAAATAAATATATGTAAGAGGTAGTGCCATGCTGCTTTGCAGCCAAATTGGGCCGGCATGACCGGGGTGGTACCTCTCTCTCATATAATACCGGCGTAAAGTGACAGTTATGCTGTCGCGCTTCGTGCGGTTTGTGATTTTCCGGTGGCCCATTAGGTGGTTAGGCTATTTATTGATAGAGAAAAGAAGGGCAACGCATCTGCATAAGCTTTGCTTGTGTGGATGTTAATGGGCGTCGATAGTCGCAGGGCTTCGGCTGTTCGTTTGCCCTCCTATGCTGTTAAAAAAAACGTACAATCTCTAGGCATCATCTAGTTCCCGATTGTTAACACAAACAGAATCAGCATAGTTATCATAGTTTCACATAAACGTTAAACATTAGGAAGCTATAACAAACAATAAAGTGAGCATAAAGAACTACATTTTCGAGACGCAGGGACCTTCGATAGCCGACTATATAATATCTAGTTAAAATCTTCGTGTAATCAAGGAACGGAATATCGTTGTTGCCTATCGGATAAATGAACATCCATATTTTATGATTAAAAGAATATTTACGTATGTTACAAATTGAGCTTAAATATTAACCAAATTATTGTGAGCCTCAAGTCAAAAGATCAAATATAATCTCATATTAATAATGCATAGGTTTTCTTTAGCTTTAAAATCATATTGAGACCTGTTTCTATAATAAATGTGGTGCCATTTATTTTCCATTTAACATTAGTTAAACTTTATGGCTTATGTTTTTTTTATATAATATAATGACTTTAATTTAGTAGACGATTTCTACTGATTATGTCTTAATGGCGAGAAGAAATTATCAATTGCTGATCGCCATTTTACATAGACTGGACAAACTGATAGCTTTTTAGACGATGTAAATGATTAAGAATATGTTTAGAAAAATAATGAAATTCTTCTGTGCGTGTGTAGGTCACTAAACGCTCTTCTAAATGTCTGGACTGATTTCGATGGATTTTTTGGGTATTTGAGAGTTCGAGAATGATCTAAATTCAAAATGAGTTGGACTACAAAATGTTTTGTACATGACATCTGTAGGGCTCGCTAGCGTGCTGTTTTAAAAAGATGGTAAATCGTTTTAAAATTAATATAATAGTGATTATAAATCATGAAGTACATTAGTTGTGCGCTATAAGCGATGAGCCAGAAATATATATCGGGTGAGGCGTGAGTGCAATGCGTTGAAGACATAAGTTTCAATCTGGACATATCCTGTGGCGTGACGTGTCAATTGGTGCTCTTTTGTAATCAACAATTTGTGCCACTTGGAGAAAAGCTTCCGTCGTCACACATTCAGTAACAACGTGATCGAATTCATCATTCAATTGCTAATATTTTGACGAAATTTGTTATAATTACAATTGTCAACTACAAAATTACTTCAAGTACCTCCTAAAATATGTGTACCAAGTTTCACGATTATTCTTTTTCTTTTTATTATTTTTTATTCTTATATTTATTATTATTTATTTATTTATTTATTTGATTATTATATTAATTTATACAGTTTATGCGTGAAAACGTAACAAACATCCACGCTTTCACATTTATAATATTATTAAGGATTGAAGTGTCACAAGTACTAACAAAGGCTACTATTACAAAGTAAATATATTAATTTTAGTAAAATACATAAAATCAATTTATTAATATATATTTATCATAACATCTCAAAATCATAATATTTATTATTGTAGAGGTCGTCTAGTGATCAAAATTCAATCTCAATTAATAAGATTTTTGCGACGCGTATTAGTAATAATAATTAATGTATTAATATGTTTTGATCTCAATGCGATGTTTTTTTTTTCTACTACGCAGTGGAAAGTGTTTCACATGTATCTACGTTACTAGGGCAGTCTCCTAGACCCTATGTGGGACTCGTTCTTACGAGTGCACTACCCTTACTAAACCAGCCTTATATCTGAGTGCATTCAGCCGTATTATGAGGGTTTTGATTCTCAGGCAACAAGAACACCTCAACGACCAGGAAGGACCTGCTTTTGGGAGTAGAGTTACATATCTCGAGTATCAGATTCAAAGTCGCTTGCCGTCGCTCCTTTTTTATTTCCATTTATCGTCATATTAAATGTGGGTAAACTAATACCCAACCATTCCTAACAATGGGACCTATAAGATCACTAGTGCTATGTTTATATATTCATATTCCGAACACTATTAACAAAATTATTCACGCACTATGATATAATACCTTTTGAAATATGAAAATCATGACTACACATTAGTATAAACGTGTTATTAATATAATTAATGTACCCATTAAAATATAATGGCCGAGATAACAATATGATAAAATATACAAGGGTACACGATATTTTATCTAAATATGACCATGACCTACACACATACGATATTATTTTAACATATTATGTATGTTGCATTGCAATACCCACTTGAAGACTGAAGACCGTAGAGAGATGAGGCATGAGCTGTTGCAACGCTTCCGTATGCACAGGTACCGTACTTCTTTTAGAAGCTTGGCTGTGTATGTATTTACATTGACCGTGTTCAACTGTTATGTTGTTGATGTCTCTTAAGTCATGAGAACCAAAACGTTTCCTAAACTTAAGTACTTACAATCAATATACGTTTAATCATGTATTAATTACCTAAAAAAAGGTAAAATGCAACTAATAACCTCTACAATAAAATAGCTGCGTTGTGTTATTACTTGTACGGGTACTCATGTATTCTGCCCCACTCATGCCCCCCTAGACAGTGGCACAAACGCTAAATGAATAGAATAGAATATGTATTGTTTAGGAATGACACTAGCTGTCAAATTACATGTCTTAAGCGTTTGTGGCACTTGTTTAGGCGAGCTAGTAGGTTACGTATAAATGAGTGATCTTAGCATTTTTCGGGTGAACTCATAGCTTTCGGGTAAACTTACGTGTTACGTCAGCCACGTTGTCTATGCTAAGAAAAAATATTGTATCGCAATAGCCGAGTAACGACGCCTATTTGTACAGTATTAAAAGTGCATTAAACTCTATTTAACCACTCGCATAGTAAGCTTGTTAAGATTGAAATGGCTCTCATGTTTCATGCGATGTGAAATATTTATTCTAAATGGTCACGGTAGTTGACGTAGAAACCGAATCATTATAATTAGTATCAGTTTGAATACCGCCTTAAATTATATTAACAAGCACAGACACAGGATACAGCTAGTACACCGCAAAATATACCAAAAACTTAAATTACACGGTAAAGCTAAGTTTCATCAGCGAATTTACAAAGATTATCGCGGGACTCGGTCACGTCATCCACGTAAACTTGTCTCTAACCACAAAGGTATCTCTGACAAAATGCGTCCAGAATAAATTAGAGAACGTTGGCGACAATTAAATTTGTACTGGCGCTAACGACTCCCGGTCAATTCATATTTCGAATGTGCATCCTAAAGAAATATTGTCTGTGATTATTTCCGATTTATGAATGACGTCATATTTTGTAAGATATTATTTTCACCGTATAACGGTGTCATAAAAAAATCAGGGAGAAAAAAATCGGTAAGAATTAATTTATACTCTTCACACGAAAAGTTGCTGGTTCTCAGCAAGATGTTGATTACAAGCATCTTTACATATATATTCCATATTATAAGATGTTTAAATTTATTTAAGTCACCTGAAAATATTCTTTTTATTTAATCTATAATGGCTACGTTCCACAAGCTAAGTGATAGTAGTTGCCCTTATAAATCTCTACATAAATAATTATTGTATATGTCTGCCCTTTAACGTGTCAATAATATGGGTTCCACTTATTAAAATCGTTCGATATTGTATATCATTGAGTGATAATAACCACTTGATATTAGAAAATACCCAGCTATCTCATTCTTAGTAATACATTTTTATGTATATTTTACCATATTGAAGTAGATAAACAAGCTCTAATCCTCTACTTGTCCCTCATAGAGTCTGGACGCTGGTATTTACCCAGGTAACCTTGCTATTTAGATACATTTTTACCCAAAAAAAAGATAAACATAGATAGTGCCATGTAGATTGGCAGATTATGAAGATCTATAGACTACATTTTTCACGAATTTAATCGTTGTCCTAGCGCTTAACTAACTCACAGAAGGTTCTAGTAATTATACTGCCAGATTACAACTAAATTGCTTAGTGGAAGAAATAAACAGGATGGTAATACCCATGTGGTAAACATAATTAAAATGAGATGCTTCTTCATCCACCAGTAAAATACAAAATGTGTTAAACACGACACAGTAGCAAACTCAATTTCCCGCTTTATTATGAGTACCTGGTTGACCTAGCATTTGCTAGGTTTTTTGTTTTGTTTTAAATACCCTTAGTCATAATAATATGAAAAAGGTTTTCTTCCAAAAGAATGAACTTGAAAAATAATCGGACTGGTGATACGAACCAGGGGGCCTAGCCAAAATGCCATTACGAGAACGACAGCGACGATCGTTCGTCCGTTCGAAGTTGTGATTGGCTAAATCACGTCGTCGATTGAATGATCGAGCGATCGTCGACGTAATTTAGCCAATCACAACTTCGAACGGACGAACGATCGTCGCTATCGTTTTCGTAATGGCATTTTGGCTAGGCCCCCAGGCTCTTTTCGATTCATAACTGCCTTATTTCTCACGCTGTAATATGTCATGATAGCTAATATCATGACATATTACAGCGAAACTTACGTCCGTATATGAAATTGAAATGATATTAAAATAAAAAAAAATAAAATAAAAAATATAAAATAAAAAAAAAATAAAAAAAAAAAAAATTAAAAAAAAAAAAAAAAAATATAAAATATAAAATTCTAATGATATTGTTTAACCCGTGTATATAAGATTTTCTACATCAATAATACGTATTATGAACTTGTTAAAACAAATGCCTATTTCCTTTGTAACAGGAACAAGTTCACGAGAAAAGAGAGGAGAAAATAAGACAAAAGTTTTAATAATAGCCGTAAAAGTTTTAATTATTTAATTAAATTTAATGGGACACAGTTATAATCCGCTGTCGCTCTGTTTGTCGAAATTTTTGGGATAAAAAGCCTATGTTATAGGTCGTCCGTACTTTAATTATAAGATTTAATTCAAGCCAACTGATTAATATACTTGCCTTGCCAGTTTATTTAAATTATATACGTCCATAATAATTTTGAAAGATATATGTGCATTTTCTTATATTTTTATTTCTCTTTAGGATTAAGTACCTAGAGAGCTTAAACACAGTAATGGTGTTAAATATAAGATATAACAAGCCATACATTTGATGCTGTCTTAGTTCAAAAAATGCGATGAGACAATAGTTTCAAAAAAAATTTTTATGAGCCCTGATTAAAATAGCATTTAGTTCGACTAATATATATTATAGACTATTCATAGACTACTGAGTATTCAATCTAATAAGAACTTAGACAGCCAGTTGTTGTTGGAATACAACGAGCCATTTGAGTTATTTCTGAAGATAAATTTCGATCAAGAGATTTAATTACAGCTTCAAGAAAATAGAAGTTATTTAATAATCATAACAATGAGCAATTTATTATATTCAGTCATGCAAAGTTCACCAACACAACGATTTAGGCCAGCGCTTCGGTGAACTATCTCTTATTTTAAAAAAAGAAAAAAAATATTTTGTACAATGTTAAAAATTCATTTAAAAAAGAATGTTACTCTTTATGATATAAGTTTTTATCTCAGCGATATTGAAATCGAAAGCCTTAATATGTTATAAACATGGACTTTTATATGTAACCGTTATTCATGAATATCTAATTTTATTTTTAGACCGTTATATAATTGAATGTGGATCAGTCAAAATGGTTTTTGAATAATATCGTATCTGCGGGGCGGTAACAATGGCTGCCGACTGATAGGTCACGCAACGGTGGTCGGCGATACATCGATCAAGACACACGTGCCTCTGAACACGTCTGGCCTGGACCTTCAATAAAACTGCCCCTCTATTATGCTCTCATCTTCATCATCATCAAAATTATCAGCCTTTAACATCCACTGTTGGAACTTGGAAATAATTCTCATTCAATGTAGCCCTGATCCCCCGTCTACCCCCATCCAACCTCATCACAACACGCAAAACATCGTCCTTTAAAGTTGTTGGTCAGTTTTACTTCATACATATATTGACTGCCGGTTCGAATAGCCAGATTTGATACGCAGCAGTCGGCTGTCGGGGTATTCGGAGTTAGAATCCTGGTAAGACCAAAATTAGTATGGATATGTATTTATGTCGACCCCAGGTCATGTTAACAGCAACGAAACAAGAACACACTCCTTATTTTTTATTGCTGTCACTAGTACTCGTAGCTTTTATTAACTTACCCTAGAGTTGTGTTAACGTGATGTTTTTAATATGATATTGATAATAATCAAAATCCGAGCTTGTCATAAACAATATTTGAAACGGTTCCTAAGTTTACAAAGTATTTCCGTTGTTTGTTATATAGTATCTAATCTCCATTACTATATTTCCCTTCATGTTCGTTACATTACAGAGAATCTTCTCTAGAACTAATCGAAAACACTTCATAATTATAAAAATAAGGTATTTTTATAATTGCAACAAAACAGTCTTTAATCGCAGCTTCGCTCGGTGAACATCTTAAAATGAAATAGAAAAAACGTGATATATAGTTTTTTTAAACAATCAATCACCAAGTCAATGAAATAATTCATTTTTAATAAATTATAGGTATTTCTTTAACTAGCATTTCTAGAATATTGAAATACAATTAATACCTGTGCGTATTATTCATAAATGAGCATAAATAACGTATGTTTATGTCTCTGTATTGTGCTCTAAACCGTTTTTATTACACCTACGATAAATCTAATTACACATGACTTATCCCCATGGCTCTAGACCCCTAGAGGTCAATGGTCTGATAGAACATGAGATTTATAGGAATGCTGGAACCGGTCCTCATTTCCGATGGTGAGTCGTATCGGAGGACTACATAATATGCGTCACTTGTAAATCCCGCTCGGCGACTTATCTCCATAGAAAGCGAACAGGAAGTTTTAAATATAACGAACCATAACTTATCTCGGCGATATTTTATGTGACAGATACTTTGTTACCTTTTCACGCCTCAACCGCTGATTGATTTTGAATAAACATTAGAATACATTACCTGAGAACACGGGGTAACTTTGATAATATTTTTTTTTTTTTTTTTACTAACCAAAATCACTGTGCAAGTACCTTTATACGCGTAAGTACCTTTATTTAATGTATGTATTTATACTGTTACATATTTATTTATTATAATTTATATATAATATGTATTGTGTATGTATGTATGAATATATATTATATTAGTATGAATATATTTTTATAATATATAATTATAGATTTTCTGAAAATTTGTCTTTGTATTGTTTGTTAGTGTTTTTATAATTTTATCTTTTAATTAATGTACACCCTATTATTAAATTATTATTCTTCTTCTCCTGTATTAAGTCAGCTGGAAGAAATTTCAGTGTGGAATAAGCTGTACCTTTGTACTGTTCTCTTTTAATTTAACTGTTTTATGTTGTAAGTTTCCTGTGTACATAAATAATTAAATAAATAAATAAATAAGATTCTACAAGTCTATGTAGTATTAAATGTAAAGGTTTGTGAGTTAGAGGTTTTTTTTTTTTTTGGTTATCCGATGCCGATATATAGTAGGGCTATTCTGTAAAAACCATTTCGATATCGAGCTTCACCTGAGTGATAGAGCTCACTTTTCGTTCACTTCTAAAGTGAACATTATTGATATAGATAGATAGTCAAATTTTAAAGAATACAAATTCGTCATATTACCACGGATAACGCGATAATAATTGGAGATTCGAAAACGACCTTACAAAATAGCCCTACTCTAGTCTGCGTGAACAGTGTTGCTCTACAGGCTGCTTCAACCGCAGATACTTTTAGGAATATATCTTAACCACGTCTCAATCCAGTATAGGTCCTTATAGTATAATTTACAGTAGTAAGAATTATTATGTACTGTATTTTGATACTATAACAATATCATATCCGCTTTTAAAATATTATTATATTTTAAAAGCGGATTTACATATTTATTTATATATGTAACTGTTGTGTATTTGTCATTCGTTATGCCAATCTCATATTCCTGTCGTTTCAGCTATAAAATAAAGCATATATAAGTGTTATTCTTATCTCTCACGGTACCAAGTCGTACAAACCGCCCACGCAAGACTCGACAAGATACGAGTTACAGCCGCCTTGCTGCATCATAACTGATGTGACAAAATATTAACTGCAGATAAGTATGAGATATAGAAATGGAAGCAATATTAAACGTTATTTGAGATATAAATTTGAATATGCTGCAATCGATGACAATCACAAGCTGTGTTGTCTCGGTTAGAAAATACTGGTTTGTGTGAGTACGTAGTCTGTTTCCCTCTTGCAGAATGTTGCTAGGTCCAATATTCATGTACCATAAAATCTATGACTGCCATGGAGTCTATGGACAAGCCTCTATGTCTTGGTTTTCTTTTCTTATCATCGTTTGAAGTAGAAGTCTCAAAAACTAGAAACAACCCAATTTTGACATGACAACGTCTAATAACTCGATATTACGGGTAGCATGCACGAAAAAGATGACGTCATGTAGCGTTCCGCCAGCGAGAGCGTGGAACGTACAAGAGAGAGGCATGATCGGCTCAAGCGATCGGCTCAGTTCGGTTCGTGCTCCATGTAATGTTTGACGTTGTCACGTCAAACTACCGTCATTTTTTTAGTGGCAATTAATCCAAAAAAAAAACGCATACATATAAAAAACAATAACAAAGGGGCATATTTGAAAGTATTTTTTGGTTTATTAAAACCAAAGCAAAACATTTAGGCATGTTTTAGAAAAGGAAATAGTCGACTACGAAATACTGTTTGGTTAATTATTAGCCACATAAAACAGTCTGGACTGCCGTTAACCCTTTCTTGTTTATTATAATGAAACTTTTACGAATTTTATCGTGGCCTATTAAGTTTCTTTACATACCCAACGTTTTATATTTTATTATATAGCCTGTTATATATACTAATAGGCTCTTATAACATATGTAGAGTTTCTTAAAATTATCAACAACAATTATATTTTATTTAATAAGTACTGATAATTACTTTTGCTTAATTAATTAACTACTATTATATCAAAACATTAATTACGCGTAGCTGACGGACAAGCGACACCCAGTAGGGGTCCACCCATATCAGGCTAGAAGTTGTTCAGGGCTTGTGACCTTTACTGGTCATTATATAATGCTAATTTGGTTTTATAAGTAAAAAACGAATCATAGTTAAATATGCTCAATATGTTATTCTATTCTTCTAAAAATAAATTGATTGCGCCGCTTGAAAATGAGTATTTAAAATAGATTTGATTAATTGAGATTTTATTCTGAAAGCTCTAATACGGATTCATACGTAATGAAAAATAAAATAATGATAAACATATAATTCATATTAATTAAAATAAAATAATAATAAACCTTACATTGAATAAGTAAGTTTGTATACTTTCGCATATTTGAAAAAAAACCAAAACTAAACCCAGCATCAGATAACTTGTAAGAACGCCTAAGTTGTCTGTTTATATCCTTAGTCAAAATTTGCAGAAGAAAAAAAAATATGATCAGTGATCATATTTCTATTAATGAAAGAAACTATTGTATGATTCACTCAGATATGCCTCTCAGTGGACTAATGCATCTCAAGCATTTCGTTAAATCCAAATGCACTGATGAAATCAGTACTCCGAGGATGGTTTCGTACCAGTCACGAGTATTTTTGGCCAAAGCGTATCGTCTGTTCTGGTTCGTTCAAGCAATACTGTTCAATAACGGATGCTGTCGATTGTGGATTATTTCGGTCCCGGAAAGCCGAGGAATAAACTAGCAACTAGTGCAATACTAAGGAAAGATTGTGCGACGGCGGTTTACGATTCTGTGAACAAAACGACGGTTCATATAAACTTTACTTGCCTTTGAGAAATATGTCTCTTTACTCACTCTTTTATAAATTAATTAACATCACCTTTGCTTTTACCTTAAATTACAATAAAATACTGTGTTATAGTCTAGTACCTACCAATCAATCTTGAGGGTGAAACTAAATGAATCCTAAGAAAATATTCGATTAAAACTAAACTATGTTCGTAAGAAACTATATCGGTATTGGGTAACGCGATTCTCCAGAATTTATATTTACTGTTACGTAACATAGAATCGAAAAGTTTAATTAAAATTATATCAAGACATTAAATTAACAAAAAAATAGTTTTTATTGTATTAATAATATAAAAACGTAACGAGGTAAGTACCGGCGAGTTGACCCACGTAAGTGTTACAACTAACGCTATAAAAGCTAACAGGAACGTACTGTCATATCACGGAATACTCCTTTCTCTCAATAAACTGCAAAGAGAAAGTTAGGATTTCAGAATTGGTATTCCGTAGTAATGTTTTGATCACAATTGAAACAAAAAAAATTGAAAAAGAACATTGTGTTCTGTGATATTAGAATAGAATTTAAAACAATTTCGCTCATAATTCTTAATTACAGAACGATTTATTAATATCAAATGTCAAAAATAACTGTCTAACCTCAATTTTAAAATAAGTAGGCGTTGTTGATTTGTGACAAATTGTTTTGTCAAGTAGCTTTCAAAAACCCTTCGGAAATTTTGGAGAGCTTAAGTTGTTTATGGGGTCCTTGTTTGGTTCACGATTATTGCCCTTCACAAAGATATCTATTCATAAAGTTCCCGGAAAGCCGCAAGGGATTACAACTATATAAATCAATCAATCTAGTATTTATTACCCAAATTAAAATAATGTTGAACAATTCATCACTTTAAATATAAATATTTACTAAAATATTTAAGCCTAATTGTTTAAAGCATACATTTATCCATTTTTGTTTGAACGAATCAACATAACATAAATATTCAGCTTTGTAGTCAATAGATATGAAATATATAAATAAAAAATCACCGTTATCACATTTTATAGCAAAATAGGCAATTTTACGAGACACTTTAAGTTTCATTACGTAATAAATCAATATGTATTTAAAACTAATATATACAGCAGAGGAAGAACACATCTTTATATCTAATATGTATTGACCTTTGCTTGTCCATAACTTATGTAAAGATTTTTTTTCGTGTGGAAAAATGTTTAACAAGTTCGTCCAAACTGTGTTGTATCACGTGACAGTCAGTGTCAAATCAAGTTGGGGACATGGAGATTTTCTCCATCGAAAAATTTATTATGTGATCTACCTAAGAACAACTACAGAACTCAGTGCTGGATTTACGTATAGGCCCGTGAGGCCCGGGCCTAGGGCGGCATGATTTGAGGGGCGCCAAAATTTCAGAGACGAAAAACGTAAAGAAGATTGCATTTGAAAAAGAGTTTGGATTAATTTTTGTAAAGCATTCTCTATAGAATATACCTATAACAATTCACTTTTTTTATTTACTTTTCAGTATATGAAAAAGATTGTTTTTTTAAAGATTAATTATAATCTTTACCGAATGATGTTTTTTACTTTTTGTTTCATTACTGAATATCTATATTATATAAATTTTAAAAATGACTAAATCTTAATAATTTCGCCCTGGCCCAGCAGTGGGACATAATATAAGTGTTAATACTTTACTTTTTCTAGCATAAAGGGCGGCAAAATAAACAGGGCCTAGGGCGGCATCAAGCCTAAATCTGTCACTGACAGAACTCTCACCAAGCTACGCAACAGCCTATATCGGTCTACTGTAACCACACATTTATTACCACGAAATGGGATCACACCATTTCGTTGCCATCTACTTGGTACTGACGTTGACCCAATAAAATATTGTAAACTGTACATGATGTTAATGAAATTAAGGCAGTGGTGAGTGATAGTACAACATCGCTAAACAGAGAAAGAGAAAAGTGCAGTCAGTATAACAAAGCTTTTGTTAATAAGAGCACCCAATATTAATATAATATAAGAAATAAAACAACTTGAGAACCGAACAAACTGTAAAATATACATGTCTTACGGCTTATATATTATATTACTTACACTATTAATAAAGTAAAGTATCAACCCTTACATGTCCCACTGCTGGGCACGGGTCTCCTCCTCGAAATCAAGCGAGGAGGGTATTGGGCCAATAGTCCACCGCGCTGGCCCAGTGCGGATTGGTGAACTTCACATACCTTCAAAGACTTTCAATCTCATCAGGCATGCAGGTTTCCTCACGATGTTTTCCTTCACCGGTGAGCGAACGATGGTCTCGTGTGCACTTAGAAATTTAGAAAAACCCATTTCAAGGCACACACGGACGGGTCAGGATCGAACCCGGAACCCCTCGCGTAAGAGGCCGAGTCCGTCCACCACTGGACCACCGTCGCTCCATTTATAACAATAAAAATAATTATTAACCGCCTTTATTTCATCAATATCTTTACAGTTTACTAATGTTTAATAATGACAATAAATAATAAAAAAAAATCTATTTAAAATAAACACACAACTCAGGTACCCTTAGGAATCAAACGGACATGCCGTTGAAATATATAGCAACAGCAACATTGTTGTTAATCCTATTTCCTTTATTGTATTGAACGCATTAGTTTGTCCTTCTGGATCCACTTAGGGCCAATAATGTTTGACATGGTCTGAAGACGGTCCGGCCCATTAGTCGCGACGCCCTGATAGGGCTCACGATAGACACGATAGGCAATCAAATAATTGAGGCCAACGCTTACACTACCGGTCCCAGCGACGGGGATTGAGGACCTTTGTGTTCTTCACTGTTGGCGAGTATGTTTGAGTATTGTATATTCTGCGCAGCAAAAAGCGAAACTTTTTATTACAAGGTCTCAAACTTTTCGACTATGTGTTGCATGTCGCGTGACGGTCGGAGACCAATATGGCGGCGTCTATAGTTCGCATCAGCTAACCGTGTAGTTTATACTTTATATACTCATTTGTGCTAGTGCTCGGCGCTATTTTATTTATTAAATGTCTATAATGTGAAAAAAGTTTCACTTTTACCGTGGTTTCATAAAACCACACAATCCTTTTTTTTTACTTTACTGTTTATACTTAGTAATTTAGTGTTGTTGGTAGTTTAAAAAACAAAAAAATAAATTAAAGGGGAGCTTACACACTTATGTGAGTGGCAACCGCCGCCCTGACTGGAAATCCGCTGTAGCAGCTCGAGGCGTTGGTGCTGCCTAAAGAGCCTCTTCTGCTTACGGCGGTACATAAATTATATTTTTTTAATGCTCGTAGGCGTATAAACAATACGTAACAATATGACAAAAAACAGTGTCTTAATGCATTATATAACTTCGTTAAAAGCTTTTCTATTTCTTATTTATAAATACAATTTATTATATTATGTACGCCTATGTTCGGCAGTCGACGAATAGATAATTATAATTAAATACAATTATATACACATAAAACAAACAGATACCATCTCACAATTACCCTATTACCCTCCTCGCCTGATTTCAAGGAGGGGACCCGTGCCCAGCAGTGGGAAATAAAGGGTTGATACTTTCCTTTTTTTTACCATCTCACAAAACAATAAAATAGCAATGAGACGTCTGAGTAATTTTGCATGTGTTTCTATAATTTCACTGACGCATCTCATCGCGGACATCCGCTGACGCCAAACACATACAAAACACAGCAAATTGTCACAAAAGTCAACAGGACGTCCTTTTATTTGTGTCGGTTATAATTACACGTATAGAAATACTACACTACAATGGTTATTATGTTCCATTTGTTTTGCGAACATACATTAAAAGCGTTTTCTCTTTCACGTAATGAAAGAGCGATGAAACTCAAACAACCCTAGTAAGTTAATGAAACGTGATGTTTACTATGAAATACACTCTTTGATGTGAAACTTTTGATACATTTTTATCAAAATAGCCGTGAAAAAAAT
This sequence comes from Lycaena phlaeas, assembly GCA_905333005.2. Taxonomy (NCBI): domain Eukaryota; kingdom Metazoa; phylum Arthropoda; class Insecta; order Lepidoptera; family Lycaenidae; genus Lycaena; species Lycaena phlaeas. Next base: position 10,958,814 of record HG995171.1, on the reverse strand, counting down.
TACATTAAAGAAGTATGTAGGAAATGCACAAGAAAAAAGCTAATAAATGGAAAGTCCAAGAGATTCTAAAATACTCTCTATAGTATCTTCTTTATAATCTTAGGGGCCACTAACGTTTGGAATCCGTATTCCATTTCCAAATTCGTTTAACGCGATCGCTATCGTAAGCCCGGGCACATACGTTCGGAATCCTTATTCATTTCCAAATTAGTTTTTCGCGTTCGCTATTGAAATAATTTAACGTATGTGGCGGTCAGTGTGTTTTCATATGATTCCTTCGGGACCCTGTACGTGGAAAATGAATTTGGATTCCGAACGTTTGTGGTCTTAAAAAACACAGCTGCAGCTACAATTAACGAAGGAAAGAGTAGGTTACAACTAACAGTATTAGAAGCACTAATTTTACCACCAATGTAATTTACCAAAAGTGCAATATTGGACAAATAAATGGTAAGGACCAATCAATTTCCGAATTCCAAATAAGATTTAGATAAAAAACCCAAGAGAGCTTGTGTTGAGAGAATGTATTGACCCCTATAAATGACGCCGATGTTTAGAAGGGCTTACTAAAAGACCAAAATTTAGATCGAATCGCTATACAATATACAACTCGGTACAGCCATCAAAGATTTAAATCTTTGACAGCCATAGTTTCATGAGCTCATCGCACATCTATGTCAGTGATTTAAATATAAATATTATGGTAAACTTCGGCGTCAATTATCCAAGCATCAACTTGCAAATGCATAATGTTATCACAAGACCGCCGCAGAACTGTCGTTAATTTCCTGTATGAAAAGACATTTCTTTTGTTATTCTGTAAATATGACTTTTACTATATTATCTTTGCTATTTTAAAACTTAATATTGACTCTATCAAAATATATTATGATTAATTCATATCTAACATACATCCTACTAATATTGTATACGCAAAAGTTCGTATGAATGTATATTTGCAACTCATGCAAAAACTACCGAATGAATATTGACAAAACTTTATGGTAATAAAACTTTTACATCAGAATAATACAAAGGCTATTTTATCCCTGTACTACCACGGGAATGGGAGGTACACGGGTGTATTTCCCATTCTCGTGAGCTATGTGGTGAGTATAGGCAATAAACAATATTATACGGGCTATTTTAGACAGCCGTTACTAAGTATCTTAAACGTGGCGTCATTCTAAATATAGTACACGTGTACACAGAGTAACCTAGATGGAAAACAGATTATACTCATCGTATGCAAATCAGTGAATCAATCATTATATGAGGTAATCCACACTAGTGCAGCTATTTAAATCCATCGATGTACGAACACCAATTACAAGGAGCTTCGATAAAATCCATTTCATACAGCTCAATGTTCCAGAAAATTCCGAAGTGTGAAGTGTGAACGATTGAACTATTTCCGAACCCACTGTTATATTATCGCGGCCAATTAACATTATCCCGCGAACGCTTTCCTTCAAAACCGCACGCTTTCATTGTATTAAAAAAAATGATTACTGCTTAGTTGTTTACCACAGATAATTAACGAAACAATGTAACACACATTTATGTGAACGAACCTGTGTTTAGTACGTGCGAAGTTTCTGCATCAGCTTATTGTTTATCATGGGAAAACGCTTGGCCATTGTCCTTAACTTGTGTCCTAGCTGATTAGTGCTTAGTGCTAACTCTATTTATCTTTGACATAAAAGCGTTTCCCAGCGTATGTACATGTGAGAATGTTCCATAGTATCTTTTTGTTCTTTCCGATCTCACGGCCACTTTATTTCTCACAAGTATGATCGATAAAGAATTCGGTTCCTGTCAAACGGAAGTAACCACTAATTGGTTTTAGATGAAGGTTATAATTCTAAATGTTAATTGTTTTAATTCGCTTAAAGCATGCAGATAACAATAAATGAATGTCTGATGATAAAAGCTGTATGGTTACTAGGCTTCTTTAATTGAGTAGGAGAGGCGGCGCGAGCGGGCGGCAGGGGTCAAGCCGATTTAATTGTCACGATAAGAGCCGCACTTAGCGTGGGAAGGGTCTGGGACCGTGACGTCACACACAATAATTGCAACGTCTTGCGCGCGTCCGGAACTACACATCCTCGCTGAATATTTACATTTACAAAGCAATTCCAACTGAGCGGTCTTTATATTCGTACAATGAAGAAAATTTAAATTTATTCAGTCACACACATATGCTTCTAAAAACATATTGTGCATATCATAAACGAATACAGTAGTAAATGTGAGCCATAAAAATCCGATAAAAAATGGTCAGTGATTTCTCACTCACATGATAGCAATTTAACCAACCAATGATCTGCGTGTTCGACATACACGTAAAAAATCAAAATTGGGTCTTACACGTCCAGGTGTCAATTAGGGCACTACGCCTTCAGGTATTCCCTAGGAATTTCGTATTATTATTGAGGTTTTTCACAAAATTTTCCTTCATCAATACTAGCATAAACAATTTGTTGACACAACTAAATTCGAAAACTGTAAAAACGATTCCATCAGCCCTGCTAATGGGAGCGTGTTAAAATGGTGAAATCTCTGGATACAATATAGGTCTGATGATATCTGCGTGATTGCGACGGACGGGTCAGCGCGGACACAATGAGCCACTTCCTGCGGCCAACAATGACAGCTGATGTAAGCGTTTAAAAAACTGACCGATGTAGTGCCGAACCGCATGTACCTAACATTACACAAGGCGTATAATATATACGCTTTGTGTAATGGTAGGTAAAATATTGAAAAGCTAGAAGTAGTAAGTAGTAAAGTATTGAAAAGCTAGAATTTAAAAATATTGAATATCCTGAATAATGAAAAATACAAGCGATTTCCAGACGGTTTTTTTCCTTCTTCAGTGACTCTCCCTCTATATTTAGGAGCATTCCTTCTAGTTCCTCACGAAAGTAGTTCTACCGAGGTATATGTCCTTATTTTATTAGTTCTTCTCAGATGATAACAATGGCGTCTGAGCGACGTGTTATTTTCTAAATTATAAACAGTGTTTATATAGATCAAAGTTGCGCCGTCCGGCAGAACAAAAGCTGATTACGATTTATGCGTGTACAAAATGTCCAATCAGATTACCATACGTATAATACACATGTACATAATCTGATCAATACATGGAGCCATTTTCAATAATTCCAAAGCCACAATGAAATCGAAGCCAAGATTTAATTACGTGTGTAATTGAATGTTACGCTTCGGATGCGATGTATGAAGGGAGATGAGTCGACGGGATGAGCATGCCCAGGTGGGGCATGACCTCTAGTGACCTCGGACCAATTACGCGCCCATTAACACCCAACAATTAGAATGATATCCACAACCAACGCACGTATGGGATTAGATCACCAAAATGTTCAAACCACTATCAAACTTAGATTGTTTTGTCAGTCGAAATAAGCTTAACAGCATAGACAGTGCCTCCCGATACGATCTCGATATTGCCAATAAACACTAACCTACCTACCTATACATTATGTTTCATCATTATATGACTTAGCATGAAGTGTGTTAGCTGTCTGAAACGCGAACTATGTATCATTTGTACGCATAAACATGGACACGTTATTGAAATTTCTTTTGCCGCAATTAATTTTTTTTTTTCTTTGTAAACACAAATTATTTTCGTAAAGTGATTCTTAATCTGAGAATGTTTGAAATTTGACACTTTTTGCAACTAAAGCAATCCATTTTACTGAAGATAGCGTCCCACACAAATGTTTGTACAGCCAAGTTGTATAAAATAAGAAAATCTCACAGCGCGCTCTGCTAATGACAAATACTATGCATCTTATCTAAGGCGGTCTTGAAAGATGTTGCCTATATATTGCAGAGCTTCCTGTCAGTGGTTGGCTCCGAGCGGTGTCACTTACAGAAGAGCCATCTAAATGATAACGTTTTTGCCACCCCAGCTTACGTTAAAGATAAGTATTTTTATTACGGCTTCAGAACTCTAGCCACATTTTTAATTTGTGAATACAATTATGAATATTCTTTGAACTGAACGTGTAATCAAATTGTGAATCTTTTCGCTGTATTAAATTCTGTTTTTGAATTTCAACGGTTCGAAAATGTTTGTGAGTACTTTTATTTTAATTATTAACATCCTATTAAATGAAATGTTTCTTGTTTAATTTAATGTGATCTCAATAAGTGAAAGAAATGACAAGTGGGATTTTTATGAACCGTGGATTGAAAGCAAATTAGGATCAAGTGCGGAAGCTTTTTACTTATACAGCCCCGGGGTAAAGGTTCCGAAAGGTTGTCATTTATACTAGAAGTCATTTTATACCATTGCTCTATTATGCTCCATTGTGATCTCTTGTGGATTACTTGAAAGAATTTGTATACTTTATCAGCTGAGACACTACAGCAACCATCCACTATTATCCCATAAAACTTGGCTTCCATGGAGAAATCTGTTGATGTAGATTAAATCGAATGTTTACGCGAATTTCACTCATTATAATGAAACAACTTTTACGGATTTTATCGCGGTTTATTTAGTTTTTTATGAGCCCGACGTTTCGGATACTTTATTATATCTTGTGACATCTCAGTCCTCCCGTGACCATGGTTGCTGTAAAGTATCCGAAACCGCGATAAAATCCGTAAAAGTTGTTTCATTATCTTATCTTATACCTTTAAACGAGCAATTCTTGTATATATATATTCTGAATCTCGGAAACGACTCCAACGATTTTCATGAAATTTTGTATACATGGGTTAAAAACGGCGATAAATCGATCTAGCTTGGATAAATTTTTAGAAAACTTTTTTATCCGTGTTTTGAGGCAACGATAAAATATGATTAGAATACGAACGTTTCGCTGTCAAATAGTATGTCATGATAGCTTAGTGGGAAAGTTAGGCAGTTAAATCCGAACGAGCCTGGTTCGAATCTCCAGTCCGAAAAATTTTTTTTTCCTTTTTTTTAAGATCATTTTGGAAGAAAAATTTTACTGTATTTAATCACTAAGGGTACCAAGCAAATGCTCGGTCAACCAGGTACTAATAAATCTAATGTATTATATATATTATCTTCATATTCATAAATTAGATTTTGGACGGGAGACATTTTGATATATCACAAGACCTCTAAACACATAAAAGGATCTTCTTATAGATAGGAAGATAGATATTATATACATTTATTGGAAATAACTATTTCATCAGTCGACGCCGGTTGGCTTAATGTGTAATTATAGTATTGATTAATTTCATTTATATCCACAGCATGCTTGAAATTTTAACATAAACATAAATATTTAAAAAGAAATTTATTTAGTAAAGTCTAGTAATTAAGTTAATCACAACTTTCACTACATAAAGGAGCTAGGAATTAATGACTTTAATTATCACCAAGAAAATTTTTAGTAATTCTAATTGAGATAATAACGAAGTCTTAGAGAAACGTAACGGAATATTAAAGGTTGTAAGTTTCAAGGAGCTGAAATTCAAGCTTATCTCATTTTAGATTTATTATTAATGAATATTTAAATAATAATACCTTATTAACAGAGAGGCTAATTCAACTTAGACGATATATTATAATATTATGATGTTATTAATATATAAATTACCTCGCGATTTACTAGTTATTATTAAAATTATTGCTTTTCTTGGAAGATTGAAAATTAACTCATATTTCTACTGTTTACGTGTTATAAAGCAACAGAACTTCACACGGCTATGTATAGAATATACATCTATATAGAATGGTTAAAATAACTATGTATTGGCGTTCATTGATTGAATCCTATGTTCAGCAGTGGACGGATAACATTTGGTGATGATGATGATGATGACAGAATGGTCTTACACTCTACTGTGAATGAGATCATAAAACCTGTTATCATAATACTCTCATTGCCATTGCCTATAAGTTACTTTTACTTTAACATACGAACATTAAAATTATTCATTTTTTAAGTTCAATTAAAAAACTTCACAAACGGTACGATTAACATGGAAATGTCTATTTTAAAAGATATAAGCTCAGGTGCAATTAAAATAAGAATAAGTAATCCGAAATGGCAACTCGCCAGTTCCTCCCGGTACTGTTCTGTACAAAAGATAGCGACGTCTTTCACTGAAATATATTGTCCCAATGTAGCTCTACAGCCGCAGCCGCTGATATGCAAATGGAGCAGAGATCGTAAACCGCTTTACATCAGATAATGTAAGAGCTAAATTATAAAGATAATTCACTTATATCTGTCCCAAGTTGAGACTTAGATAAACGATTTTATTATTAATCTGCAATCTTTGAATTAATCTCTTTTTGGATTTAGAATATTGATGGTGATACGCAATCTTGGTTTTACAGTGTCTTTGACACTCATTCATGTTACATTCCCATACATTTATTCATAAATGTTTCGAGCCACAGTCACCGTCTAAGAAATAAAATTCTCACAGCACATACTATGAATTCAATTCAATTCATATACAACCTACACTCGAATACTACCGACTTTCATTTACGTATTTCCAAATATGTTTAAACAGTGCAAATTTTTAAGCATGTGTCCTTAATATGTACAAATATTATAGGTTGTTTTTATAGTTATTATTTTTATTACAAATTTACTAACTTTATTCTATAGAAGGCCTATAATAAAATTAATTTTAAATAAAAAAACCAAAAACCGACTTTAAAACTATACCTTTAAATTGTATACAACTAAAAATTTTAAAATAATATTTAAATACTTCGAGATGATGATAATTAAAAAAAATAATTAACGAAATTATTGAAACTTATATTATGTCTTACTTATACTATTTAAAATTAGGTATTTTTGGAGTCGGTACCAGCCAAAACAAAGACGGCCTACACAGACATCTATCTACTCAATACTTGGTGTATGTGATTAATCATTAAAATATCCTCTTTGGCATTAATAGAGGACCAATTCGGAGCTTTCAAACGAAGAAAGAATCATCAAAATCCATTCACAAACAGCGGAGTAATCGTGTAAACACATATAGACGAATTAAGAACCTCCTTTTTTTGGAAGTCGGTTAGAAATCATCTTATCATAGTAACATTGGTGGAAAATAATATAACATTACATTATTAATCCTTCTTTTATTGGCACTTAGCTACAGAATAATTTATGAAATTTTTATTTATGTAACATTTGAATGATAATATAATGTGTACCAAAGCGTGCTTATCTCTTAAAAAGATCTACAAATATGTTTAGTGAATATTCAAATCTAACAAAAACATTTTGGACCTTGAAAAGGGTATTATTAGTTTATATTAAAGTCTAACATGTATAACTAACAAACATGTGTGTCAGATTTGGGTTAGCAATCACTCAACACTGCTTGATAGTATTTCGCTATATTTTTTACATAAGATTGACTAGACTTAATGGAAAAATATCTACAAAGTCTCTTACACACACAACAAACAACCAAAAATGGATGGTAGAATAGTTTTGTGTATAGTTAGTATACTTCAAATTATGTATGTATGTAGAGTTTTTAGTTAGCTGTATAGGTAAACTGTTTTTTTTTTCCAAATGTCCCATGCTGTGGCCAAAAGGTATCTTGTGGCTTACCAAAGTAGCCTAGGAAACTGACAGATGCACCATGGTGGTAAGTGCTCGCCATAGCCTATCCGTAAACTAGTTTACCTGAAACTAGACCTGGCACTCAGGCACTCGACAGGTTAAGTCTCAGTGCCAGTAATTACACTATATATCTTACCCATTTCTTTGAAACACAGCAAAGCTGTCTCACGGGAGAAACAAGAAAAATGGGCCCATGCAGCCGAAAGCGTGGCACAGAGTATCCCACCAGTAATATAGTGAGAATAGATCCCATTTAAATGTCACAATGAGAAATTACTCTCGAGTGTTTCTTGTTTCTTTACATTGTGACAAATTGTTGTCACACCGATAAGATTCGTTAGGATATAAAGTCGATAGTCGGATTGTTAAGAAAATAAACATCTTTATAATGAACACCACAAATGCTGGATTACAATACAGATTATTTATTATTTTCTTAATTTCATTATATAAGTAAAAAAAATAGTTTATTTTCATAATATATTTACTCAGTCGGCCTTATACTGAATGGAATACAATATCCTTGCAATGGCTGATCCTCGACTAAGTAACGGGAAATCAGCCGTCTTGGCGTTTATTGATGCCAGCATCAATAATTATGATAACTGAAAACAATACCTCACATGAAAACATGCGTCAAAGAAAGTCTGAATAAACACGTGGTATATTCGCAACGCTTGGCGCGATTAAAATACGTGATAAAGCAAAAAGGTTTATAAATATGTATCCAATCTCGGTAAATGTTTAGCAAACCCAAAAATGTTTGGCGTCATTAACATTTTTGTACAAATTTTGTCCTGACGACAACCAACAAAACCAAAAAACGGATCTAATTTGGTGCATTGGTTCTGAAAGTATATATATATATATATATTCATTTTTACTTAAATATACAGATAAAAGATAAAATAATGCAAACAAAATAATAATCTATAATCCCGGCAATTATAAGGGTACTGCTGAGAATGCGTTTCGGCAAGATTTTTTTGCGAACGTATCTCAAGATGACAGCTCTAATGGCGTGCCCTTAAATTGTCGGGATACTAATAACTCCGAGCAGTCCTCGCTCCAGCAGAAAATACATATTCTGTAATTTTCCTGTATTACAATAAAATACTGTAATATATATTAAATGCAAATGCAAGTGTGAATAAATAAGCCGGTACGAACACAGGTGACAGCTACCTGCTCGGACCATTATCAGCAGTGAACAGACCTTTTTGCTATCCTTCAAAAGATATACACATTTGCCTGTGACGTGGAATAAATGATTATATTCTGTCAGGAAGAGTAAGGTTACGTTTCTATTTGAAATGTTTTGACTAACGACGTTATTGTGATATTTCTTTGTGACATTTTGTTACTTTAATGTTTTTGTACGATTTCATATTTGTAAGACACTAACAGCGGCAAATTCTAGGCAATAAATACATAGTTTAGGTAAAAGAAATGGTGGTTAATCATTAGCCAGGAGGGAATACGATCTCTGTGCAGTAGCCGGGCAGTGTTGGATGCGAGTGGCAAGCTTTTGGTCATCTCGCCGTTAATTCAGGGAGACCTATCTTCATCAGTGGACGAATAAAGAGATATATAGAAACAACCTAACAATCATATGTAGTGTTTATTTTTGTACATTACTCCTAAAACATTTATCTCGAGAATTATTAAATAGATTTTTGTGTACCCTTTCGCATATTCTGAAAGCGTTATCTAATTCACATCAATCTAAAATTCATGAAGACGCAAGCTTGGTACATGAAAATAATAATATTCACTGTGGATGAGTACATGATAATTCATGTCCAAAGTAAAAACGAATAAAACTAAATTATAAAATACTCGTGAAATATAATATGTACCAGAAATATATTTCATAAAAATGCACATTGCTTTTCGCCATGTAAGCTCCGAAATAAGTTGTGAGCCATCTGCTGCGGAGACTCGGGGTCGGAGAATAGCAGGTACTTCCTAGACATCTGTTAAAATATTTGAAAAAAAAAATGCAACCGTATTTAATATGCACTCTAAGCACAAAGTATTACGGTTACTAATAAAAATTGTAGTATACATTTTAGAACAAAAATATTATTATTTATTGTTTAACCTACCTTAAAAAAAAGTTCGTATGTATAAATAAGTAATTAATCGTTAATAAAACACGCTTTTCGTTTTGTAAATTTAAAAATGGAATATTCTTATCGAATGAGTGCATTGTCATCGGTCCTGGATGGATCTACAAAGTTTGAACGAAATATGACTGTTTAAAGTCATGGGTCAATATCGCACATACAGGTGAAGGTAAAAGCGTGTAAAAATAAATCAAATCAATATTCATTGAATACGAGCTGCTCACGGCTGTAATAATTATTTTAAAAAGTTTATAACCTTTATCCTTCCGTATGATATAATTTGTATCCTTGTTAAATCTATTTAAAATTATCAGTGGCGCACGCGCCTAAATGTAGCAATGAATGGAACTCGTTTCTTATATTACTAAGAAGTTAATGTCTAAATTAGAAATGGAATATTGACCTTCCTAAAGTTCGATATAAAAACTTCCAGCCAGACGGTCGATTATACAAATATAGAAATTAATAGTATTATGAAGTAATGTTGTATCGAGATATATTCAGATTTTTTTAAGAAAACTTGGCGGTGAATCGTGATTATTTAGTCATGATATTGACAATATTTCCAATTCTATTAGTTACATGCAGCGATTTGATTAAATCATATCCATTTCCGATTAGCATTAATCATAATTCAATGGTTGATAAACAAAACGTTTATCACACGTGATGAGTTTGTTTATTTTTCTAGTATAAATTAATATTAATTCGCCTCATAATTCACACGATCAAACCACACCACGCGATATATTTAAATTAATAACATTTGAATTTACAAATTACAATGCCATGAGAGTGGTGTACAGTCTACACTGTAGACTACAGAAATTCTTGATTGTGATGGTGGTAATACCAGATCTGAACATCAGTCCATGGATCAGAGTTTTGGGAAAAATACCAATACCATTAAAGTTTTGGGAGAGATACCAAATTGTAATGGGGAAACACCATCTTATATTTTAGGCGACGCCGGTTAGATTAATTCCGGAAAGGACGGCTCTATTTCTGGAACGGAGGACTGCCATCACGCTTCCCAGGATAGCGGCAAATGCTTGGTCCTGCCATGCGATGAGCGAAGGATGAGCCCCGGAAGTGACGCTGGTCATTTGTAATTAAATAGTTCACCTAGCTATTAGCTTACCAAACTACAAACATTACCACAAACAATAAATAAATTCAGCTGCTTATGCACGTAGATAACGCTACTCAAGCAATTTTTACTTTTACTTTCGGACTTACGTCTTTTTTTATTCACGGACAAATAGCGTAAGCTTTTTTCTTTGCCATTAATGTCCTGTAACTAGTAAGGCAGAATAATTATTACTTTCTATTTTCATATTTTTAAGCATACTTTTAGAGACGGTTGACTAATTTACAATGTAAGAGTAACCTTTAGAGGATTTAAATTTTTTATGCCTACTAAAATGCGTATAAAATTTATGAAATTTTACAAAGTACGACTCATTTCAAAAAGTTGTTGGCCGGAGGTAATTTTTACATTCACAAAACACACAAAAATGGTATGTAAAGTTCATTTATGTTAACCGTTATATCCGAAACCATTAAGCTTTTTAAATATTGTTTTATTTAAAAAACGGTTGAATTAAAAAATATATATAATTTCGGTTAAAAATTAAAAAAAAATTATAATCCTTAGGGCCTGTTTCACAATCTCCAGTTAAGTTCCCAATAGGCTATCGGCAACATATTTGACAGATAGAGTATGGAGTATCTGTCAAATATCTGTCAAATATGTTGCCGATAGCCTATTGGGAACTTAACTGGAGATTGTGAAACAGGCCCTTACTCTATTTATATTCCGACCTATGTTTATTCACGATAAAGATATTTATTTAGATTTTTGATTTGTTTAATTGGTGAAATAGTTTGGATTCTATATTTAAAACATATAATTTTTCATTAAAGCTGTAACATGTGTAATGCAATGTTTGTCGGTTTCTCCAATGTGCGTGAGAGGACCGAACAGCCACGTCAGTAACTTCAGTTTACGCACCGGAACATTTTATGGTTTTGGGATGGAATTAATGACCAGAATGGTACGCGGCCGAACTCTACATAAGTTTAGTTTTCGATTTCAAAAGCTTGTAACCAATGATGGAAATATTGATATTCATAAAATAAATCTAATAATAACTAATATGCATAATTCAAAAAATAAATATAATGTGTAGTAAGTGAATAGAATATGTAATCTGGGAATCTATTGAATATTTTATTCGGAGCTATCATGCAATAGTAAAAATGAAAATCATTTTAATAAAGAGTTCTATCGGACGATAAAAAGTTTATAATAAGTGGCATATATTTCAGTTTTAACGCTTACAATTAACTTTGAGATGAACTATTAGCTCATCTACTCTTCAGATGAAGCTTAAAAGCCAACAGGCCAACACGCCAAGAGCATAAAAATAAAAATAAATTTTCGAAAAAAAAAAACGCTTAAATTCAATCTGACAGCCGTTTTCATCGACGATTGCCTCTTATTAATTATCATCACAAAACTGCATCTGTTTGCACAATTGTAGTAGAGTAATCTTTCCAAAATAATCACCATTTAATATACGAGTATATACTATACAAGTAAAGCGAAAGTAAACTCATAAGTATGCTAGTTTATCACTTGAGCAAAATAAGCCGGGAATAAAACATGCATTAGTATTGTGTATATTGCGGGTTATAGGAACTCAATTTGGTAGAGTGTTCAGAATGCTCAGAGGATATCGTTACGAGCTCATCTGTTGGCCCACGTATCATCGGGTAACGTATCTAATTACTGAAGGCATTGTGCTTGTAAGCGTCTAGTTTCTTATATATTATTTGAGCATAAAAGTCTTACTATTATTGGAATCTTAATTAAAAAGTATTTCGCATCTCATTTAATGTATTCGAAAAGATTTTATATATGGATATAGAGTATAAAAACGTGATAAAATATTGCTAAGCACAATTTTACTTTATGCGATAAAATTTTCTAATTTCAAATAAAGTACTTATGATATATTCTGCTACTGTCAAAAGTACTTTTTTTTTTAATTCGTACTCGACTTCGATTGGGGTCAAAAATTGGGGTCGATTTATTTAACGTGTCAAAAGGGTCCATTAAAAATCAATTTCACGAATCTATGTTTTTAAATAAATTTTTAATGTCATTAGAATGACGATCGAAAATAATATCGATGTACAAAACCCCTTAAAATAATAAGAAGAAACACAAACTCTACATATTCTCTACTTTTTTATCCAAAAATAAAAACCGTAGCGATAGAAATCTTTATACATAAATATATGCTGTGTTCTTTGTAATAAATTATAATAAATTATTTATTCATAACAATGCCAATTATATTCTCTATAATAATAAATATTAACTTCTTTAAAATAGAGACAAAGTTTTTTAAGGCTTGATTTTAACTTTTCAACATGCAAATCCCAAAATCGGTTGTCTACCCAGAGAAGCCATAGGCAACAGCTAATCTCATCAATATTAATATACCTTTTCAATCATAAAATATAATATAGAATTTTAAACTACTCCATGAATAATATTTTTTATCATCAATCGTCAAAATATCCAATAAAATTAGTATCATAAAATCTTTTACGATGCGAATGCTATAACCAGCCATAAGAAATCTAATCCATAAATCTGGCGGTTTAAAATAGCTACCTGAGGTTGGGGCCCACATGGTAGCACCTGACACGCTTGCCTACATTACTTGGGTAGGCAACTTTGTTTGCTGTATTCGTTTACGTTTGATAATAAAATTATATCTCTTGTGATTACGCTCCTAATTTAAAACACGATTGTTAGCCAGATCACATCTTGTAATATACATTCTAGAGTCTAAACTGTTTTCAGTCAAATATTACGAGTAATCTTACGCACAATCAATCGCTACAATATTGTAGTTTTCATTCATACGCAGAGATTGGCCCTATTGGTAATAATTGACATATTCTATCGAAATATTATTTTTAGAATCGTCTACCAACTCAATCATTACTCTCTTACATTCAACGTTTTCTATTTTATGGCCCTTACAGTGTCTCTACCTTTAACAAAAAATATCGAACTGGCAACGCAACGCCTAGCGAGCGGTGAACGTGGCAACGCACGCGCATGAAAAAGATAGAGAAACCGGTCGGGCTGGTTGGTGGTTGTACGAGACGGTCCCCCGCCCGCCGTGTGCCCCCTCCCCCCCTTCCGTTGGACTCACTCGCGCCAGTGCCGTAGACGAGTGCATCGTGACCGTACGTCAGCGCGATAGAAGTTTCGTCGTAACTCTACAAACACAAGCGCGTAACACTTCGACGAACCGGTTTACAACCAACTCTACGTATCAGTGTTCAGTGACCCATTGTGATATTGAGTGTCAATCAGAGGTGTTAGTGGAAACTATGTTATGATACGGAAACAAAGTTTTATTTCACATATTTTGGATTTGTTGGCCGGTGGCATAGGTAAGTTTGGAGCGACTATACTGTATAATATACACACTATAGCATGGCATGTTATTACAAAAAGCTGCAGATGTAGGGGAGGGATAGAGAGCGTGCATGAATTGTTGACATATTTACAAACACCATGCGTTTTGATGTTGCCGGATAGTGGTATATTTATTTGATAGTAGATTATAAATTTAATAAAAATTAACATCATTTTTTATATAAATGTGAATTAAAGTGTTGAAGGTAGACGAAATGTTGGTCGGTAATTAGTCAGGTGGTAAGACAATCTTTCTGCAATAGATATGGGAATAGTCGTCTTGTATTATTGTTCGTTCATTGCGGGATGTATTCAGCAGTGAACGGATAAAGACTGATAAAAAGTTTTATTACTTTAATAAATATTTAAAAATGAAATGCGCCATACATTTCATAAAAGTAAACAACTACATGTTTTTTATAGTTTAGTCTGGACTTAACTCTAAAAGTAATTGTGATTTTGTTTGCAATTCAGTCGCTAGATATATTTGCTTCAGGCACCAAAGATTTAATGTCATTAACAAAATGACTTAATTTAATAGATATTTTTGAAGCTAGGATTTATATTTTATATTGTATAGAAATTTTTAATAAATTAAGGATACAAAAAAATACACTACGTATATATAATACTATTTTATATATTAAATAATGTTTTAATGTACGTGATAAATTAATATCGGTTCATTAAATTTATAGGCTGTGCCATGGTATGACACCAAATAATAATAATAACGGGAATGTCCCGCGCAACGCACAATCGTGGGGTTCGTAGATGCAAGCAATTGGGTCCGCACCCCGAACGCGGGTCGGCTGCAGCGCTTGTGTTGATTGTGCAGTCAAAATATGTTTGTTTTATTCCAAAATTTTAGTTTCACTACCAATTATACAGCTTTTATTTACTAGAAAGAATCATAAAAAATATTAATTAAGAATTTCTTTTTACTATTTAAACAATATATTTTATGATGTTTTCCGCTTTTATTTTGTAGAGCTTGATATTTTGACATTGTCGACGAATGTCTTGTTCACGACACGACCTCTGCAAAAAATAGTTATAATAATAATCATAACAATGAATAAGTAACAACTGATATAAAAAATATACAAATGCTTAACATAGGTACCTATTTTCGACTAATTTCATAGATAGTTTCATTATAAAATAGAGTAACTCTCATTCATGGTAGTTTCTAGATTCAAAGAATCTATTTTCAAAATGGCGCCCTATGATATACATGTAATCGTAAAATCTTGGATTAAATAAATCAAAAATTCAACTGTAATTATTATTAATAGGTGAAACAATTATAAGAGACACGTCACATTATTTTCTAAGCATATTTGCAATTGGAGAATATGCGTAGAGTGAGTATATCTATATGGGTAAGCTAGCTAGACAGTATTATATTTTCGTAAAGAGATAAAAAAACTTTTTTTTTATATAACTAGAAAAGAGTTTATAAATAATGTGCTTGGGATATTTATCGCTGACAATTTATTTTGTTAGATTAGTAAAGTAATATATTGTTAGTTTAAACATTGACCTTTTTTAAAGTTTATAGCAGAAAAACCTGCGATATTAAATACATATTTCATTTATTTATCATCATTCTCTCTCCGTCCTCTGTTAAACGCGTATAATAAACTAGCTATTGCCCGCAGTTTCGCCTGCGTTAACTAAGATTTAGCCAATATAGAGCTTTCCTCTATGAATGGGCTATCTAACTCTGAAAGAATCATTCAAATCCGATCAATAGTTCCTGAGATTAGTGCGTTTAAACAAACAAATTTTTCAGCCTTATATATTAATATAAGATATTCTTTTGCCATAATTATTACCAGCTAACTGTACCTTTATAGACACTAAAATATCTTTGCCTCTATCTATATCAGACCATAGATATATTTGTTACTGCGGTTCACAAATACATATTCCAAAACATGCCTGAGCTAAGATGAACCATCGACCTTTTCTTGTAACACAAAAGGCCAGCACACGCTTTTAGTCTCAAAGCGTCAAGCTATGGCACATGCTTCAATAATGAACGCACTAACGGAGTAACAGTACACAAAGTAGTACCTAACTAATGTCATCCCAAAAGCAGATATGAAAGCTTATGAAGTACCCTTACTTTGAGTAACTAGATAGCCAAAATAATACATAATATGTATAATACATAATCAACAACGTTGATATAGTCGTTTAGTAGCTTGATTACAACTTGCGATACGTATATTCGAAAAGGAATTAAAGTTACACATATTTTAATACTTCGTGGTACTCTCTCTCTACTTAGTGATTAGCAAGGCGGCCGTCACAAATCTATAATAATAATGGCTACGGACGCCTTTATATCACGTCAAGCTGGTCCCGTGGTAAGTTTCCGAAGAACTTGCGTTACGGGTACCAGCCAACGGAAATACATTATATGTATTTAATACTTTATATATTAATACATACACTTAAGATTTCACATAATACACATATTTAATATACAACTATGTCCCAGGAACACAGAAAACTTTTTGTTCCCTTGGTAGATTCAAACCCGCTACATCTGGCTTGAGCGCCAACGCGCTAACCACTAAGCCATGACAGAGGTCATCACAAATCTTTGTCATTAAATATTCTATTATTTATTTCTATCTTATTGACGGTGGACTAGTGGGTAATGGGCTCAACCTCTTCAGTGACGGGCTTGGGTTCGATACTTACCCCTTGTGCCTTGAATGATGATAACACTAAAAAAGAAAAACTGTTAGGTATTCGTTAACTGGATTTTCCTTGATTCATAAAATTAGCACTAATAAAATATGATAAAAAAAAGAAATGTGGTGTCGTGGGACACCAGGTAGGAACGAAGTTCCTTCGGCTAAAAAGAAAGGTATTATACACTACTCGCTTGTGTATGCGACTGTCGCGCCTGCGCACGTTTCATTTAACGTTTTTATTCCACGCACTTTATCTTACGGTTTTACTATCACATTTTTTCAGTTCGCTCGCGAAGCATAATCCCTATCCCCTCCAAGCCTGCCGTAAGGAACTTCGTTCCAATAAATAATAATTGTTTCCCGTCTGAATACCGAACTATATATGACGTCAAATATCTTTAATATACGAATAGACACCGTCTCGACAATATCATTACTTTTTAACTTTTCCGCGCCACGCATTAAAAATAAAAATATAGCAACACCAACGTTAGTTTCATCATAAGATCATGAATACGTTGCTCTATATGAAACCATAATTATGCAAAGTCAGGCGTGAAAACTAATTTACAGGTGAAGGAAAACTAGGGCGCTTCTTGTGAGATAGCCCTACTTACAATAATAACATGTAATAAGAGGTTTATGAATTTTCAGATTAATACTTATGGAAATTTCGTAAGTAGAGATTTCATAGATTTCCGTAAGTAGAGATTTCATAGAGAATTAGCGATTAATCACGAAATCATTTTTTTATAGCATAGCTTTTTATGGTATAGAAATTTTGTAAGTAAATATTTAATAGAGTTCCACAAGTAGAGATTTAATAGAGAACTAGCGATTACTCACGAAATCTTTTTTATTAAATAGCTTTTCCATATTATAATAAACTGACAATATCACACACAGACAGAATGGATTTTAACGAATCGCTTATTAGAAACAGTGTCCGTCTATTAAGATTGATTTTTATATGAATGAGTGTGCATACAATGAAAACACTATCATCTGAACAAACGTAATATTCTGTTTCATAAACGACCCCTTATGTTATTTAAATATTTATACAATTATTAAGAATGATCGTCTAATAGAATAAGGCCAACGAACCGTCGAATCACAACATTAAGACTGAGAAGCTTTTACGGATCTCATCGTGGGACGAAGTCACACATTAACCTGCTCGGTAGCTCATATATGGAAAATCAGATTGCCTTATTGGTCAAGTAAATATTTCGAAAATCGCCTAGAGAAGTGAGACCTTCACAAGGATCGTGGGTTTGAAATTCAAATATACATTACGTATGATGAATGTAGCCATTTTGGATGTGCATACTAATTTCTTAATTTCCCTTTATCTGGTAGTAACTTGGTACTAATGTATGCAGGCAACACGAAATATGAACACACTACGTGATTAGGATAACGTAGTATGATTTATAAGAGCCTTGCTGTATACCCAACCTAAAATACAATGTTTCTTAATGATTTAGAAATCAAATCTCCAATCTGATGGTTTGTTCAGGTGTATAAATGTGTGCAAACAAATACACAAACGATAATCTTTCATATTTTATAATATACCAGCGAACCCGATAAATATAATCCTGTTCAAAACAATTTATAGTTATTCGAATTTCGAATCCACTTAAACACACTCGCAATTTCATCAAAATTGTTCCAGTCGCTTAGGAGCAGCAGCAGTAGTTTAGTGAAGAACGAGTCACGGCTCCTAAACTAAAGCACTAAAAAAATATTCAACAATTTAGAGATTAAACCACTTTTAACTTGTGCATGTTACTCTCCCTAAATTCATCTCAGAATTCTGCTTTTGTATTAATGTGTATTCTATACAGTTCTATTTTTACATGCCAGGATGAATGAATGTTATCTGTATAATATTATTAGCCATACATCAATGTTACAGAACGCAGTTTGGAATAGATTTATATAAATTAAAATTAATGTGAATATTTATTGATATCACATATTACAACGATGACTCACGAGTCACGATTGATTCATTATATTGCATAGTAGGAATGATAGTAGATAAGATAATGACTGTAATTACATAATATAAGATCATTTGTAGCAAACTTACTTTAAAAACTGATCAAATATTTATTTCTTAATACTTAATCATTTATCTTTCTTAGTCTTTGATTATGGAGGTTTTTAGAAAACCTTCCTGCAAACTTAAACGAATCAAGATAGTTTATTATTGTCACGTATATAACATGAAGCTATGTAATATGTATGGTCTACGCTACTGGCACTTCAGCACTTTATGATACACTATCGCTATAATCTCACGTTCATTATTATAGTACATACACAGACACTACGTCTGACATAGCCTTGATATATACTACATCATCATCATCATTTATCCTTTACCTGGTCCATAAGTCTCCTTGAATGAACACCAAAATGACCAATTCCCATGTAGTCGGACATTAATATAAACTTATATTACTTACTAGAGACAAAATGATGTAACCACTACAATACGTATATCTACGTATATTATACTAAAAAAATTGGAAACTAAAATATCGTACGTAACTAATTTCAAAAATACATACATCAAAGTGAGCTTTTAAAGTAGTGTTTAGTATTACTGAAAATGTAATAACATATGAAATTGATCAAAAAATTTAAAAAAAAATTGAGTAGTACTACATCACAATTAATACAAAAGTAGCATATTTCAGCGTCAATTAACGTAACAAATTGCACATTTGCGTCACACTTCACTAATTTCTGCTGTGTCAGCATAATTTTCTGGTATGCAATGAACGTGAAATTAGTAGAATTACGTTTAAACTGACGTGCTTCAGTGTTAATCACGTTTTGCCGCCAAGGAAAAAGGTTCTTTTTGTTTGCTTTTGTTTTTGAAGGAACAAAAATATTTTACTAATGAGATGTTGTGATGAACATAGTCGGAAATATAATAAAAATAATATCTATGGACGCGTTCACTTCACGTCAATCTAGTCCCGTGGTAAGTTCTCGAAGAACTTGTGTTACATGATATTTCAATCGATCTTGTCTCTAAGTGCTAATATTAATTATATCACAGATCATCACTCAAAGTTAAATAAATCTATTTTCCGT
Organism: Lycaena phlaeas; assembly: GCA_905333005.2. NCBI lineage: Eukaryota > Metazoa > Arthropoda > Insecta > Lepidoptera > Lycaenidae > Lycaena > Lycaena phlaeas. Next base: position 10,938,731 of record HG995171.1, on the reverse strand, counting down.
TCTCAAATCAAACGTTTTCAAGATGGCGCTTAAAGCGTTCAAAATATATCTTCTCAGACAGTAAAAAATATAATTGCAATTTAATCTGCGTCTGATTTATGTGTAATCTACATATCTACTTCTAACGATTCGTTCGGTGTTCCTCCCGAAGTTTTCGCACATTTCAAGGCTACCGCAAACTATAATTAGCGCGAGTCTATCCTTACACACTTTTTGCAGTAAAAATTGGAAACGAAGTGTTTAATTAAATTTGCAATTGAGCATATTTCTTTTGTGCTGACTCATCCATTATGTGTCATTTGTACATTTCCGAAGTGATTCTTCTCAATAAAAGTGGTCTACTTTTTCACGTAATCATCATTTATTCGACTTCCAAAAGCAGGTACATTCATTAATTAAAATATACTCGATAATATCGTCGGAATAGAGTGGGTAAACTTATTTCTTCGTAATATATAACAACAGCATGCAAAATGTGAAAATGTATTTATACTAATATTATAAAGTTTTTTGAATTCAATACGCTCCGAAACTTCTTGACCGATTTTAAAAATCTTTCACTTTTGGGAAGCTACACTATCTCCGGTTAACATAGACCCGTTTTAAATCTTAGTTGACGCAGGCGAAGCTGCGTGCAACAGCTAGTTCATGATATTGTGATAGATGCTATCTATCAAATCCTATTTCGAGTCTCACCACGTAAATATCCATCCTCAATCCACTGCACGTTTCTTTATATGGCGTATATTTCACACGTGACACCGCCAGAAGCTCCTATAGTTTATACATCGATAGCGCTGACAAAATGCCCCGTAGAAGCCTTTTTATACAACCAATATAAATCATGAGAACCGTGCATACCTGCATTGCGTGAGATCGCGTCGGACGTAGAACCGAGCCTCCTCAAATGTCAACCGCATCTACATAATTACAGCCTATCTTTGGTCACGCCATACGCATGAAGCGTCATCCCGGGAAGCCATCCATGTAACATAAATGGAAATTTAATTTTAAAACGAGTTCGCGATCTCACGGTAATTACATCGGCTACTGCAACGAGACGAGCAAATACTCGATTCAATTTAAAGTAGGGGATCATTGTTACGTAAGAGTTTTCTCTTTTTGGACGTAAATCCTCGTTGCGATTACCTACATTGTATTCAGGGCTATTAAATACGAATTATTAAGTGAAAGTGTTCCAGAACGGAAACAAGAGTATGCTAATGTATATTAATGATTATTTGAGTATTTTTAAACTGTTATTAACTTTAACATAACAATACAGTGATCAAATTAAGTTTTCTTCTATTGTTTGAAACACTACTTACCATGTTTTTTAGATTCCGTACTTTAAATGAACTCTCACGCCCTACATTTGGATAACATTTTCTGTCTTTCTGTCTGTCTGACTGTCCGTGCTAATGTTTTTATCAATAATGGATAAAAAACCTGGTCGGTTCGTAAACTTGTTTACCTGCCTTAGTTCTTGGTAAAAATGTAATAAAGTTTATTTAAATTATTAAAAACGGAATTCTGGAAATGTTTGACAAGGAAATAACAGAAATCAACAGAAAAATTAACTAACCCACTGTCAAACCGGTTGTTAAGTCTCAAATGAGTTGATAAAATCTATTCTAAAATCATGATTAAATTACATAATTAGATCAGCCTGTAAGTTGACATAACAAGTACAATGAAAAGTTGACAAATTTGACTCTCGATTCGTATGTTAACCACCATTAACATCCATGTTAGTTAACATACCCTTTGATCAACGTTTCAGAAACCGGGCGTAAGTCATGTAATTGAAATGATTAAAAGTGAACATCTCCTTATCAATGTGCAAACCGTAAAAGTCTGATAACAATAAAAACGTAGGATTCATTCTGCTATGTTCATTGATCGATTGATAAGAATAAAATAATTTGCCTAGACAATGTTTCTACTATTCTTAGTTTTACATAAAATTTTGTAACAAATAAAAGTGTAAATTGGTTAGGATGTGCTTCGTATCCAAGAAATCTCGTTTAGTATTCATCAAAATGTCTCTATAACTTTTTATATTTCTTATTTCGTATTCGATGTTTGTGCATACGATGTTATATTCATAAATTACGCTTTCTGTTCGGGAACCAGCTGCCGTCCCGCCTCTGGCTGACTTAATATTACAGCTACATTCATTTAACCTTTACATGTGAATTTATCTTTTATAGTGATCTTTCTGAACGTCAATATTATTTATTAGCTTTAGACCGTTTAAAAACTTGAAACCATTTGATCTGAAAACTGGCATTTCATATAAATAATTAATCGTTTCAAAACGTTATATTTATGCCCTCAAAGTAAAAGTACCGTTATGAATGACAGGAAGTTGTATCATATGTAAAAAATCCATGAACAGAATCGAAAGCGCTGTAGCATCTCGCCAATACAAGTCGAAATATTGACACAATTTCTTAACGTTTTTAATTTTGGTTATTTAATCGTTAACCAAATTTATGTACGGAATGAATATTTTGTAAAAAAAATGACGCAAACGCTCGATATTTGACTATCTTGTATGGTTTTGTTAGTTTATTCAAGTGTTCGTCGAAGGAATAACACTTCACCTCAACAATGTGACTAAGGTCCCCTAACTTTTTCTGTGGAATAAGGAATTTATAATAGAGTATTATATTACTAGTAGTATACTATTTTATTATATTTCTATGATAAAGTTATGACTATCAAGCAATATAGTGGTTTAATAGCCTAATGAAGCTTCTAACGGATATGTGCCTAATTATTAAATATGTAAATGGTGCTTTAATATATAATTTGTACTTTCTTAATTTCTTGCTGATTACATGAATTTAATAAATTTATTTTATTTCATTGCTTAAATAAAAGTGCTCATAGTGAAAGGTCATAAAATAATTTTGTCTTTGCCATTGGAAACACTTGTCTTTTGTCCCATTGATTGTTCCTAACAGTTTATTGGTAAGGAGCTTGATTGGTATTAGCTAATTTGATAAAATCGCCTTGAAATCCACTATGAAATCCTAAACGACAGTTGCTATGAGCATAGACATTTGTTATTTCATGTATTACTGTAGTCACCCCATTCAACCCTTTCTGTAATAAAGGACACGCCTTCTGCTACATTAATATTGCATCCCCTTTTGCTGCGCAAATACATCAAATGTGCATTAAAATGAAATGGACGTGTGTTTGTTATGGTGAATTTGGATATTTTATATTGTTTTTTAATACTATATAAATAATAGAATGTAGGGGAAAATCGGTCGTCTTTGTGTAGTGATTGGCGGTAGGGATAATGATGATATTAATAATATAAAAGTAGCTTACAATCTAAATCGTAATGTTCAGCGGTGGACATATTCTGGGAATGAATGTGCGGTTGTGAAATTAATTACATTAATTACTAAACTTGTTTTAAATATAAAACTTGATCAATTAAGTATTAATTGAAATTTACTAATATACAAAATTTTAACGATAATTTAATACTCGTGAACCTGTCAGCACTGTCTTTACGTATAATTATTTCAGTAGATTTTTAAAATTACTTATCTTCTTATCTTACTTTTAGATCAAATATTTTACTCATATACTAGAATGCCACTGAACTCTCTTCTTTTACATGTTAGTTCATAATCTTCCATACTGAGACAATATTTTGTGAATAATATGAAATGGATTTGGACCTGAAATAAATGTATTACTATTATCAATAATCTAAATCCTCAAAACTATTTAGTGTTTTTTATCATAACCTGAAATCAAGTCACGTATGAGTGATCGGAACTTGCTGTAGCCAAGCGTTGCGAGATTACCTAAAAATATTAATATTTTATTTAATTTAGGGCCTGTTTCACAATCTCCCTTTAAGTTCCCTATAGGCTATTGGCAACATAATTGACAGATGTTTGACAGATACTCCATACTCTATCTGTCAAACATCTGTCAAATATGTTGCCAATAGCCTATAGGGAACTTAAAGGGAGATTGTGAAACAGGCCCTTAATAATAAGTAATTATGAAGTTTTTTTTTTTGCCAAATATTTAAAGTTTTTATTTGAAGCAAAAGCAGCCACGAATAACGTCAACATCAACAAGCTAATATACACGAAACTGGTATAACAAACCTGTACCTACCTACAGGTCATTTGTGAAACGAGAATAATAAACCAGAACATGCAAACCAGCTTATTAGTGTTTATGGAAATATTATACGACAAAATGAAATAATTTATATGTATATATTTTATAACAATAGATAATTATTCTGATCATCATCATTTAACGCCTACGCACAGCTTTTTTATTATTTAGTTGGAAATTCTACTCAAATAATAAATAACTATTGGATAATGCTTATGAATTTATAACACATCTGCTTTACTTAAAGTTGACTTATTATTTAGTATAATTGTCCGGAAAAATAAAACTTTGGTAAAAAAATATGGGAGAACAAGTTGGCAATGAAACTTTTTGAGAAATTAACATAACATAGTCTATGTTACTACATATTTTGTGTTACGTGGCTATAAATTAAAGAGGCTTAGCCGTAACTAAAACCTAGCCCTTACACAATTTATTCCCATATTCCAAACTGAGATATTATATAAATGAGATTACTCTCGAGTCATAGGTAAAAAGTAAAGGAAACAACTTAATATCATCTAAAACAAAAATATCATAGAGACTATATTTTAAAAGTATTAAAGGAATATGCAAATCATAATTCGCGCTCAATGTAAAGTATAGAGGGGTATGAAAACAATACATGGCCACTCCACCACTCTAGCAGTATTTAAGCTAGGGTTTGTGAGGAGGGTAAGAAATCATTTCGGGACCGCGACTGTTTCAAGTGTTTGATGGAAAGCCTGGAAAAAATACGCACAATTACTTTATATACGTAAAACATAAACTCGTCAGGACTGTGTATTGTAAAACGTAGTATAAAAACATTTATTATAATAAATATTTCTTATCATACTTACAATTATCATTAATTGTATACAATATGATACGCTTACATTCTTTGTGATTTTTTATCTGTGTCGATAACCACACTGAAAGGTCTACAAACTACAAAGTAGTGCTATAAAATACTTTATTGATCGCTAATCAGCGACATCAATATCGAATAACAAATCCTTTTCACTGTCAAACTGTCTGACTTTAGTGTCTGCTCTATTTCCTTTTTTAAAGTCTCTACCTTTTGACTCTTTCATATCATCTCATTCCACTTTCTTTTACGTATTTATCAATGCTACTGCTTAAAAACAAGGTTAAACTATATTGGTATTATGATACTATATCACTATATGGTTAAATTATATAAATTTACATATCTTTTTCCAATATTTAAACAAATAATCAATAAATTCACATAAAACTGCTAACTAAGTAATTACTATTTACCTAGTATTATATAATTTTACTACTTCTAGATACAATCTAAAAAAACTGAAAAAAATTATATAGATTAACAAAAAATCTAATTTTAGTTTGCTTAAAAAGCGGGTTAAAGCCTCTCTGACACTACTCAACCTAACTTAGGACAATCACTTGAGAATGAGTATGAGATTAAACATTTATTTATTTGCTCGCCTTTTCCTTTCCTTATGGAATATTGAAACAAACTCATTTAATTACTGACTGAATTACTTACTGTACCTAAATGATATTATCTTTTACAGGTAGCCGAAGAAAAATGGCGTGTATAGAAAGGTATTAAAGCAATATGGCCGTCGCGCGCGCGGTCCTGTTACTACTCGCGTCCACCGCACAAGCGTGGATGCCCGATGCCAACGCTAGAATTCATGTTAAATACGGTAAGTCGATTGCCATTCTTATAACTATTGTTTATTTTTTAAACATAATGTATTATTGTAGCTTGTGATATCGGTACGTGATTTCAATACCTCTATTCTAAGAATAATTACCTACACTATAGAAACCAAGTACGCACATACATTTTGAAGCTCCTTAATTGAAGCCATAAATGGCCCAATCCAAAAATAGTTGATAAAAAATGTATTCATCATCATGCAGTTTGTCGTCACGGTAATGTAGGCGATTTTGCGGCCATGGCTCGCCAATAGACGTTTCACATCCAAACAGAAGATACACACAGAAGAAAACTAACTAAATGGATTACTAATTACATGCTTAAGCTCGTATCCATATAATTTTGTATAATTCGGAACGTCTTAAATTATAATCGTTTGCCTTTTTACTGCAGCATTTGGCTGAAGTGAATGATACGTTTTGCAACACAAGCGACCGTGATTACTGATTTACAAATCGCTGCGAGACTGCTGCGAATGTCGCTGTCGTTGATTTCAAAACATATCACGGTGTTACGAACGCACATTGTGATACGCGTGCAATATACTAGGTATATAGCGACGGCGTCATAGATTGGAATGGATGCTATAAAATAATCGTTAAAAACCAATTAGAGATGTCGGACAACGAAAATGTAATAACAACAAGGTGCCAATTCATTGCTAACTTCAATGTCTTAACAAAATCAAAAATAAACATATTTATATAATAATGTATATAATAATAATTATCTTATATTTAATTTATTACATTACTTTATGAAGTAGTCTATCAAATGATAAAAATGATTCTGTAAATTCGACTGATAGTTTTGAGATTATCGAGTAAAACGCCCTCTTCTTTGAAGTCGTTTAACAAACAAACAAACTCATCAACTGCAATACTTATAGATAGTCTTAATCATTGTATGAGTAATGAATCGTATCTCATATATGAACTGAGTTGTTGATCTTTTATCGGTCTTACAAACAATAATACGAAAAAAATGTGAGTTTATCTGCTTGATAAATATAATGTTGTTGATTTATGACATGGCAAAAGAATTAGTGACTATTTAGCACAAAAGATATTTTAAATAGGAAGGATTATACGTTATTTGAAGAAAATGTTTCTTATGCTTCCCTACTCTTTAAGAGTGGGTACATGTTATTCAACCAACTTTAACAAGAACGATATTTTTTTTTATATGACGCTCTACGCTACCAAGAAAGTACTTATCGAGCCAGATAACTAGCCTGATCTACGTGAGATAGATACAAAAATGGTATATATGTAATGTATAAAACCTAAAACTTTTGCACCAGTATCAAGTATTACAGTACAGCTCAACTACATCCTGAAACCACTGTTTAATGAAACTTAAGATCTAACCATAAAGGCACAAACCACAAATTTTTTACATTGGTTACTTAGAAGAAAAGAGGCCTTATATTTTTTCTGACTTACCATTTAAAACTGGAATGTAACAACCAATATGGATACTAGTATGCAGCCTGCTGTCTGCGTGTTATGTTCGGGGTATTATTAAATCAACCGGTTGAAAGGTGTAGTATTGTAAAGGAATTCTATCGCTGCAACTGTCGTAATAACTTTTTGTTATTGTACTAATCGCGTTACGTTCTGTCAGAGACATAACGCGTGAATACAAATTTATATGTATCCAATAATTTTAAATACCAAAATGATATCTATTATGAACGTTATTTATAGTCATGTCATTTGTTACTATGTAAAGTAGCTGGGTATTTATACCTAACAGTCTAAAATCAGTAAATCATTAACTGTCGTAATGACTATTGACTACGTATCTGTCTGATTTGTTTTCGTAAAAAGATATCCTGTATAAAAGGTTAGAAGACGTAAGTAGATAGACGATAATTTATACCCTGATTAATACGCTATAAAAATTATGATCAGGGGGCTTAGTCCAAACACCATTACGAAAACGACAGCGAAGTTCGTTCGTTCGTTCGAAGTTGTGATTGACTATATCACGTCGTCGATTGAATGATCTAGCGATCGACGACGTGATTTAGCCAATCACAACTTCGAACGAACGAACGTCGCTGTCGTTTTCGTAATGGCGTTTTGACTAAGCCCCCAGTTCAAATATTACACGAGAGAATAACTACCTACACACATTAAACTCGTATTCATAAAACTGGAAATGTTGTGTAAATAAACAGAATAAGAATAAACAAATAAAAAAACTCCTGAAACTTCAAAAAGTAAAAAATAAATATCAACCCTTATAAAGGATTTTAAATTAACATGGTTATTTTTATTATTAAAACTATTTAAGACGGCATATTTACCATGTTTTTAAGGTTATTTCGCGAAGTTCGACATTTCTACTTAAGACATTCGTAGATAATGTAAAATATCAACCCTTATGTCTCACTCCTGGGCACGGGTCTCCTCGAAAGCAGACGAGGAGGTTATAAGCCGTAATTCATGAATGCGCTGGGCTAATGCGGTTGTGAACCCGGAGCTCTCTCTTAAGAGGTCGAGCCCATTGCCACTGGACCATCGCAGCTTAAACTTCAACGTAAAAATGAGATAAAAATCTTCATCTATTTCGTATTAATTCTTCGCTTACATTTCTTTCTTTCCGCATAACATTAAGCCGGAGACTGACACGTGAGAATGTTTAAAACGAATTGTTATGAAATCAAACCACATCATTGTTGTTTAATCTCTTCACAATAGGTGCATTGTTCGACGGTTTACTGAATCGCGGATAATATAAATTGTATTTTAATACGATTTTTTTCAATAAAGCAGTGGCAATAAAATTCTATAATATAGATTTATTTAGTTTCATAAAAACATATAATATATAAAGTGCATATTTTATTGAACGACAAAATTTTATTAAATTACACTTGTAAGTGACTAGAAAGTTTTTTTTTTGTGTATTTAAATTATTAATATCCACTTTTTTCACCTTTCAGTATTCATTAATAAAATAATTAATAATAGCTATAAAATCTGACTACAGCTAACTATTCTAGGGACTGTTTGTTTTTTACGATTTCCTCCAAATGTAAGTTCTACACAAAGTTATGAACTCACATTTACATTTTAACTTTTAAATGTCACAGTATACATTGGATGAGACCAAATTATGGCAAAAAAAAACTAAGAATAAAGCAAACTATCTCTAGAGGCGATAAACATTACTTGTTCATAGCCCCTTAGGAGAGCATATTAAAATAAAGCAATTAAAACTAATCCATAATCCTTAGACTTATGGGGTGAACTCAAATTGCGAATCTGAACATAATATTATAGACCAATATTATAAATCCTACTAATATTATAAACGCGAAAGTTTGTAAGTATGGATGTTTGGTACTCTTTCCCGTAAAAACGACTGAATGGATTTTTATAAAACTTTACAATAATATAGCTTATGCATCAGTACATAGGCTATCATTTATTCCTGTACTCCCACGGCAATGGAAAATACGCGGGTGAAACCGCGGGGCGCTGCTAGTGATATTATAAATTAACGAACGGTCAGAGGGATAAACACATTAAATGCCACAGTCTGAACAGAATATAAACATGGCAAAAAATATCTGTGGGTGGCAGAAAACATGTGCACGTCTTAAATTATACTTAAATTAGATCGATTTTTCTCCCCCATAATCTCAATCTGTAAATAGAAATTCTGAGAGAGTTGTTTTTTGTTTCAGGCGATGACACGTCGGAGCAGTTCGTCGGTAACACAACTGGACCAAACCATTTTCGTATTTTAGAAAAGGACGATTTCTCAATTTTAGTTGGCGGAAGGTTTGTATTATATTTTTCGCTAAGTACCAAAGCATATTCGTATTCTATATTTCTAATATCACAGTTACAAAATTGATATATTTGTTAATATTCACTTTCTTTGCTTACAGGAGTATAGTGTACAACCTTAGCTTATACGATCTATCAGAAAACTTGGAGCAGGTCAGTAATTTATGTATAAAGTTTATAAAACAACGGTACAATGGTTTCATTAAACTCAAGGATCAAGGGCAACTCCTTCCAAGCCAATCGTGACGTGGTTGGGTCGTGTTCAAAGTTAAAACTCTCGATAAGCTTTACACGATCTACATTTTACTCTTGAACTATTTAAACACTCCAACATGATCATAATTTTTCCAACCCATATACTTGTTACATAAACGTACTATGAAAATCTTAAACTTTTAAACGAGCAATTCTTGTATATATATAATCTGAATCTCGGAAACGACTCCAATGATTTTTATGAAATTCAGCATAGTACATGGAGTTTCGGGGGCGATAAACCGATCTAGCTAGGATTCATTTTTAGAAAATGTCGTTTTATTCATGTTATCAATAATCAACTTTACCGAGCAAGGCTCTGTGATCCGGGTACGTATAATGTATGACGTTTTTCTATTTCCAAAGAATATCATTATTTTGGTGTTTACAAATTACCTTTTAATAATAACAATTTAATTATTGATCTCATTTGTATCTATGTAAGCCGATTGGCCTTCTTATGGCTTTAATATTAGTAGAACCAGTTAGCAACCACAACTGTCGCTTAAACTACAAATACTTGAGATAACAATGCGGTTAAGTTCAATAAATCTTATCGAATAGTAGCCAAGATACATATTCGACTTCCCAAATCCTAATACAAATTTATTGTTTATTCAGTACCATAAATACCATTGCAAATTTACGAAAATGTATCGCAAGATATCTTGTATAAACATTGATATCCGTTACGACTCAATAACTTTCGTTTATTTTCAGTAAAATAGGTCATTCAAAACCGGCCAAGTAATTGCACGTTTTATTATAATACAAAAACATTTGCAACACGTGTTGTATTATTGTATCAAATTAAATATCCTGGCATATCGTTTTAACCTTAAGTAGGTTAAAACGAAAAATGTTTTCAATTCAATATCTTTGTATTTATACTTTTGTTGTAACTAAATGTATTATTTTATTTCACTCGCGTATGCAGTTGTGAACAAGACATTTGTAGACATAGTCGAAATGTAGAGCACCGCGAAATAAAAAGAAAAACAATAAATATCATTTTAAATCATTTTAGTAGTAATATTCTGTATCTTATATAATAAAACGTATCAAATGTTACTTCTAGTACCTCCCAGAATATGTGTACAAAGTTTCATTAGGATTCGTCGAGTACTTATTGGGTGAAAGCATAACAAACATCCACGCTTTTACATTTGTAATATAAGTAAGGATAACACATTTTAGATTATTCAACCAACTCGTTGATACTGTATTATGCTAGCACGAAACGTAATGCACCTAGCGCATTCTTGGACGTAGCGGGCCGCGCACGCAACATCAATGAACGAGGCGCATTACGCATACTTATATGTTTTAAATTATTTACTTGTACATATTACCCGTATGAGCCTACGATATCGCCGTCGAGCATGCGAAATAATTTGACAGAATTGCTCAAGTCACGTTATTCACGTCATAGATGTGCACGCGAGCAAGATGTTTGAGTTTGACGTTACAGATATTGCTATTCTTTTTGAAGTTTCGTAATAATTCTAACAAGCACGATTGTATTCCCGTTTGAGACTAATTGGCAATCACTATTGGTGCAAGACTTTCGAATACGTATTCGTCGTTGTCAAAATCAAATAGAACCCTAATGACGTCTGTAAAAAAGCATTTTCACAAATACATTAAATCGTAGCCTGTATGGAGTAAATTCTTAAATGTGTGAAAATAGCAGGTAATAAATTGTCGGGGAATTACACATCTATATAACGGTACCTTTCCTAGTTTGACTGAACCATTACGTTTTTGTAATAGTTGTTATAGATAGGTCAACTCAACTTTGCGCGCGGCGCTATGCTTGCGTGCGCTTGTCATTACACAGCTTTATGTGTGACAAATTAAATCTTTAATACGCATGTATAGACAGCGACGTGCGCAAGCTTGAATTGATCTATATTTACTGAACTACAATTAGCCGTTGAACACATCAAATAAAAGCTTGTTTCTTCTTTAGCGTCTAGAATGGCAGTCGACAGATGCCCATCGAGAATTGTGCCAGCTAAAAGGAAAATCGGCAGATGATTGTCAGAATTACCTTCGCGTAGCAACCCGTGTCCACGGAAGGTTGTTGGTATGTGGCACCAACGCCTTCAAGCCCATGTGCCGACGGTACGCGCGCCACCCGCCAAACCACCACCTCGAGGAATTCGACGGCACAGGCCGCTGTCCATACAACCCACAGCACAATTCTACAGCGATATTCACTGGTAAGTTATATGTTCAAGATATCTTGAAAACTCTGGCATTAGTTTTGTGTGGCAGCATTCACAAAACTTAATTGTCTACAAAAATAGGCTGTACCGTATGAAATAGTCGCTACAGTTATTATTAGCCTCTATCTTAGATTAACAAAATATTATGAGTAACTAATAACATTTATAGACTTATGTTTTATTCAACACCATTATCAGTTTTTATCCGTTCACTGTTAGATATAGGCCTCTTTAAATGAACAGGAAGACGGCCGATCCGCAACCGTCATCCAACCAGGATCGAATACCTGTAAATTGTATTGTAATACATGTCTATATTATTTTAATGTATATTTTCAGATGGTGAACTGTATACCGCCACTGCAGCAGACTTCTCTGGATCGGAACCGTTAATCTACCGCGAGCCCGTACGGACCGAGCACTCAGATCTCCGATTGTTAAACGATCCATCCTTTGTTGGAGCGGTTGCTTCAACGAGTCACGCGTTCTTCTTTTATCGTGAAACCGCCGTCGAGTTCATGAATTGTGGAAAGGTAGGTTTTTGTGAACGTTATATTGTATTATTTTAAGTTATAACGTGAATATAATTACTTAAATGATAATATACTTTCAGGCTGTGTATTCAAGAGTAGCGAGAGTTTGCTTAAATGACAAAGGGGGCCCGCATCCATTCAATGACCGGTGGACATCGTTTCTCAAGACTCGGTTAAATTGTTCCATACCCGGAGAATATCCATTCTACTTTGATGAAATTCGTGAGTGTTTTTTTTTTTCTTTTCGTACATTCATTTACCTAAGTATATACGAAAAAAACTTTTTCTAAATCGAACGTAAATTTTACAGAAGCAAATACTGAAATAATCAACGGAATATACGGTAGTGGAAGCAGCCGGAATGATATTGTATACGCTGTGTTTACGACCCCTCAAAATGCGATTGGAGGTTCCGCCGTTTGTGCGTTCGCTATGAGAGATATACTCGATGCTTTTGAGGGACCATTCAAGGGACAGAAGGACATGAATTCAAATTGGTTATCTCTATCCAAAGAAAAAGTACCCCAGCCGCAACCCGGTTTGTGCGTGGAAGACAGCAGAACTCTTTCCGATTCGGCAATCAATTTTATTAAATCTCATCCATTAATGGACAAATCCGTGCAGTCATTTTTGGCGCGCCCAATCTTAATTCGAGTCAGTCTACAGTACAGATTTTCAGCGATCGCTATCCATCCTCAAGTGCAATCGATGAACGGAAACAAATACGACGTAATGTACGTCGGGACGGACGACGGTAGAGTCATTAAGGCGGTCAATGTGGCGTCAAACGAGGGAGAGTTCGATGCGAGCATGAACGAGTACAGCAGGAACCCCGTACGAACAGCCGTCATTTCCGAGATGCAGGTGCTGCCCCCGGGCGTCCCCATAAAACAAATGCACGTCGCGCTCACTACCGAAAAATTAATTGTAGCGTCGGGGGATATCATTAAAGCCGTCACATTATCTCACTGTACAAACGTTCTATCGTGCAGGTACTACATTTATTTATGTTATCTCTACTCGTCACTCATTATCAAATGTGGCACACAATTCAACAACGATAACACAAACTTTATTGTTCCTTTTATTACAGGGAATGTGTCGCTCTACAAGATCCGCATTGCGCTTGGGATTCTAAACAACAACAATGTTCTTGGGTGGGTAACAGACAGTTCCCGAACCCCGAAAGATTCCTACAAAACGTAGATAATGGAAAGACTGATATATGTAATAAATTACCCGCGCTGCTGCCCGGCGACCGGCACAGTAATAGAAACCCAGCAACCAAAATACCAACCCAAGCCGAACCCAATCAGAGACAACCAAAGAACGATATACAAAACGAAATTTTAATAGAAGTGGTGGAAACAAACGTTATATCTGAACAAAAGCCTCCCAGTAAAACCGAAACAGGTGAGTTTCTATATACGATACTTTTATTTGTATTACTTATAAATATACCTACTTATAAATAAACAAATGTTCTAGTTTTGTTTTAGAAATTTATATGAAAAAGGAAAATTAAGAATTAATATTTTTTCATGTTTTATCATCCATTCTTAACTTGGGCTGCTGATAGTTTAAAGTATAACACAATATAATATAACATTGCTATATATATATATATATATATATATATATATATTATTTGGAGTGTTGTAACTTTTACGAATCCAATCCAATCACTTAAAGAATACAAATAAAAATCCAAGACTAGAATTCCATAGTCCGTGATTTACGCCCTCCCCTTTACAACATACGCCTGAGATTATACCTTTGTTTTAGGACAATAATGTAGGTACCATACCTGCCCATATAAGTGAAATAGTCATCATAAATTCAGGATCATTTTACTAAGTTGGAATCCGTATTCCCTTGCGTGTGTTTTATATTGAGTGTGTGTTCATTGCAGACTCGCTGACCATCGAAGCGGCGGACGGTAACATTTACAGTGCGCAGGCGCTGCTCACGGCCGTGGTCGCGTCGTGTCTCGTGACCCTGATGGTCGGTTTCGTCATCGGGTACCTTTTTTCTCGGCGATTTCGACACCCTTTTTTTACCGACACCTCCCCGTTCAATGAGCAACACAATCACTTGAACAGGTAAGAATATTATTAGGCATAATTAAGTATTTGAAGTTCCATGCTAATAAAAATGAATAACGGTGACAGTGCATTTTAAAATATATTATAAGGGCCTGTTTCACAACCTCCAGATAAGAAATAATAGTACATTATAAATGTTGCCCCCCGCAATCGAGCAGTCGAAGTCTTTTGGCCGTTTACGACTATCCTGCACATCGAAACCTGAATGCCTGATGACATTAAGGAGATGTAAATATGTGTGTATTTTACCAATCCACATTGTACTGGCGCATCAGTGACGTATGGCCTTACATCCTGATTTCGAGGAAGAGACCCATGCAGTGGGACATAATATAAGGATTGACACTTGACTTTTACATTTGTAACTTGTGTAACTAGGCCATACAATTCCGTTTTATTTTTACTTAATATATTTTAAAATAAATATGCGACCTTTTAAATACACCCATGAACTTTAGCTTGTATAATATTATGTATTAAGACAAGATATTTATTATTATAAACTGTGAACTTTGAAACGCCCGATGTACATATTTGTTATCTTATTAATACGTGTCAATATGTACATTGGATTTAGGTATCATAACCACTAATGGAGTGCCTTTTATTTTCAGACTGAGCCCCTTAGAAACGCCGTTGAACGTTAACTCGGGGTACAACATGCCGCCGAGGTCAAAAAACGTGAACATGGTGGCCAACGTGTGCCCTTTAGCTAAACAAGATAATTTACACCTTGAACTGGGAAAGGATCGCACCCTAGACTTAAGGAACTCAACGGAATCTCTAGACAAAGACTTAAAGTGTGGTACTTTACAGAAGGTTAAAAAGACTTACATATGAAACCTACCGCAGCGAACTGTGTACGGTACTATTTCGAAGTGATAGCGACATTTGTGCGTATAGTGTGCCAAGTCCACCGGGAATAATGGATGAATGTCAACTCGTTGTGAAAAGACTCGAATTGTAAATATTGCATTTTTATTATTGTACAGAATTAGTGAATTAAACTGTTCAGTTTTACGATCGATCGTGGTAATTATATAATGTACAGCATGTACATCCTGTGATGTTGCAGTCTGAGGCATCTAAGCAGTTCATAGACGTCTGCAGATTTATTTTTAAGAAAAAAAAACAAAATGGCGTGCCTAGCCTTGTGCTACACGACACGTCTGTGTACTTTGTACGAACAGCGGAATACTTGAAAATATGTTGTGTGTCTATAGAACTTATACCCCATTCAATTCAAAATCTAATTGTCACATCGAGTATAGTAAATGAAGACATCTCAAGATACATTTATACTTCTAGTAGTATACAAATCTGATAGAAAATACTTTAGTATATTTTTCTACATGATTAGAGATGTTATTGTCTTGTCAAAGACAGTCTCAACTTTATTTGCTAAGCTCAGTGACTGCAAGAGTATAAGTTCTGTAAATATATCTGACATCAAAGCTGTAAAATTGCATCTTTTACTAAATAGAGCAATTCTGTTGTAATGAACTACTTACTTATAATTTTTGTATGGAAAAGTTACTGGAGTATAAATCCATCAAAGGTTCTCATCGGATACATTTGTTAGACTAGTGAATTTATTCTATTTAGTATTAAATGTACACTTACAACATTCCATGTATTATGTAGGTTATGAGATACAGCGTAACTTTATGTACATAAAAATGTGTATATAACGATATAAGTAAGAATTTAAAATAAGAACGTCGTATTCATAGTCGAAAAATTGTTACAAAATTAAACTATTATGAATAGAGAAATATACTTATGGGGCTAACTGTTATTGCAAAGCAGACCGAGCTGTAAGCGGGCAACGTCTATAAATAATAGTTATTTAAAAAAATATAATTTTTGTTATAACAATATAAATTTTTGTTATAATAAATAAAATGCTGTGCTAACTGCATAGTGCCTTGTAGGTTGCCAATTTAGTGCCTAATGTACTTTAGGATACATCAGGATATATATACCTATATATAGACATGTTTACGCTCCAATTGTTTACTGTTTGTAGCTTCATTTGAAAATGTATGCCGTAAATATTTTGCTTAGTGCTACATATATATTCGTATACAAGTAGATATGAATACAACCTACGATACCTTCGTTATGTCGAACATAATTCTTCAATGTACCCTCTATTTATGCATCTCATGAAATATAGTAAATTTGTTTAAAAACCAATATTAGGCTGAAGAGACCACCAGAAATCTAGAAATTAACAAGTATATTCCCACCGTAATATAATAAAGCAGAAATGTATATTTCTACTTCTATAATACTATGTAATGTTAAGAAAGAAATTTTTATTATAGTTATAGACGAGAAAAAAAATCTTCAAATAGAAACATTTTATTTTTAAAAAATTGTATTGTATTGATAATTTAAAGGTGAAATGAATCATTAGTCTATACATTTTTCATAAATAAAATTTAATTTAAATTTTATTCAGGGATGATCATTGTAATACTTAAATACTAGTGTTCTGATGTAAAATCTATTTTAATAAAATCAAAACTACGTATTCTCCATCTATACTCGATGTTAGAATGTTAAGTGACAAAGCCATGATATTAATGAATAGGCATCCGCCCAACAGCTGAGGGGTAAAAACATTTTTGTTAAATGATTATTATAAAAAAGCTGAATAAATGGTGAGATAAATTGATAATAATTATTTAACTTAGAAAATACTGAGACATAATTTAAAAAAATACTTTTTTTAACTGCATTCATAAGTTATAATTCCATTTATTAAGTTTCGATAGAACTATTATTTTTCTAATTAAAAAAAATGTAAAAACTACGATATGAGCATAGTTGTTGTATTGACTAGAATGGATTTTACGGACGTTTTATATAGACTTGATCAACAATAACAAGTTTGTATTGATCGAAGTACAACAAGACTTAGTTCCATGCAAAATTAAGAATGCTATGAATGAATGAATGCGAAATAGGGATGTTAATATTTAAAACTGACATGACAAACAATATTAATGAAAATGTAATAAAATATGGTAATTATTGCATATGATTTGAAACGGGTAATTAATCGATTTTTATCTTTTGCTTTATTTTTAAATTAAAATTTTAAGAGGTTTGGGCGATTTTAACCTATCAAGTATGAAATCACAAAAAATATATAGTGATGACCCTAAAAGTCAGCTGTTGTGGTTTCTTTTACAAACATTTATTTCTACTGTAGAATCGATGCAGAATTTCTACATTGAGTTTGGCTGGAGTATAGACTGATTGTAACTGTGTACCCAAGAATTGACATCGTTTTTAAATAAAAATTGTTTTGTGTATCTTGCAATTGTAATTTTTTCTTGATATTTTTGTAGTGAAATTATAAGTTTTTTTAATTAAACAGTATTTTATTTCAAACAGGATAGCTGTTTTTTTGTATATATAACTTTTTATATTGTTTAGATAAATGAAATTGAAAAATTACACTACCTGTATCCGAAAACACAGCAAAGCTGTTTCACAAGGGGAACAAGCAAGCCTGTGTACGTGTTTGTACTTTTTAGGTAAAATCTCAATGTTTGCTAACGAACACAATTTTAACACTGATAGTTTTATAATATACTAGCTGTTACCCGCAGCTTCGCCCGCGTGAACTTAGGTTTACGGATTCATCATGTTTGATGATGATCATTTTCCATTTCAATAATGACTAAGTTTTGGTATTAAAATGGATATAATATGGTATCTTGAATATAAAGACATATTATATTCCTTCGCAGACTTTCTGCATGCATATTTACTATTAAGGATACTATTACATATTACACTGCCCTCTCAAATCACGGCAACACGATTTATTTTCTTGCCTATTATTTTGATATTGCCATATCTTCTAAAGTATTCATTTAATTTGCATGATGTAAAGGGGGAAAATAATCTCCATTAAGTGCTCCAGCTGATTAACTGATTTAAAATGATAAGGATTCATACCGTATTTGTGTAAATAACTTTCAAATTATCGCGTTATAATTTTCCATTTTTTAAAGTATTAAATGGATATAGTATGATATCCCTAAGAGATAGACATATGCCATCGCGGACTTTTTTATAGACCTATTTAAGATACACAATTCCATCATACATTATTTTGTTACATCTCAAAGGGTTTAGGCAGCGTTTTCGTTGGAAACTTCCAGACGGCCAATTTTTTTCCGACACCTCCTATAAATATTGTTATATCTTAACCAATGTATATAAAAACTTAATAAATTATGTACATAAACCTACCTCTTGAATTGTCCTATCCATTAAAGAAAACCGCTTCAAAATCCGTTGCGTAGTTTTAAAGATTTAAGCGTACAAAGGGATATAGGGACAGAAAAAGCGACTTTGTTTTATAATATGTAGTGATTACGTAGGTACCCATGAGGCATAAACTTATACTTAGGGCCTGTTTCACAATCTCCAGTTAAGTTCCCAATAGGCTATCGGCAACATATTTGACAGATATTTGACAGATACTCCATACTCTATCTGTCAAATATGTTGCCGGTAGCCTATTGGGAACTTAACTGGAGATTGTGAAACAGGCCCTTAGTTAACAAAATATATTATTATAGTTCGGTTCACGAAAGTTGACCACAAATGGCGGCCGTCTGCGCAGGTACACGCATGGAGAAAAAACTTACGACACAAAAAGATACTATTAACTTAATACTGTAAATGCTGGTTGTTAAAATAAATCAAAGGTAGGTTAGGTATTTTAATAAAAAAATAAAAAAAAGAATGTTTTTACATTCTTTTTTTTTTTTATAGCATAGGAGGGCAAACGAACAATCGAAGCCCTGTGCCAATCGACGCCCATTAGCATCCTCCTTTTCCCTATCTCCCCAAATGGGCCACCGGAAACTCCCAAACCGCACGAAACGCGACGAGCGAGAGGTTCCTCCCCGGTCGTGCCGGCCCAATTTAGCTGCAAAGCAGCATGGCACTACCTCTTACGAAGTGTCGTCATTAATAAAATTACTTGTTTTTAACAAAGTAAACTAAAATAATATTATATGAATATAGGGACTCATTTTTTTATTATTATATATAGAAAATAACATATTAAAACAAATCTAAAAAAACATAACAAAAAGAATATAAAACAACTAAAATACTTTCTTCCGAACTGTACTGGAGAGTAGTGACACGGCGTTGACATAATATTATATCACGTCAACGCCGCGATTGACGAATAGCGACAGAGCGGCCTGTCACGTGACGCGAGCGCGCCAATGGTGTCGCTCCGGGCTTGACGTATTCCCTTATCCCTTCACCCCGCACCTTAAAGGAGACCTAAAAATGCGTTCTCGCGCAGTGGTCTTCTTTCGTGAACTGATCTATACCTATATTGTTTTTAAAATATAGGTAATATCACTTAAAATAATATGCTAATGATTATTTAAAACATTTGTTTTTTATTTCTCTTTATTGAAATAAAGTTTTATAAAAAAGTTTAGCTCCTCCGAAAATGAAATGTATTAATTATGAATGTGATTCATAATTAATACATTTCTTTTTCGGCGCGCCCCTGACCAAAATGTAGAGCTAGCCTTTTGTTCAGTATCTTGGAGATATCTGTTATTGGGAAGAAATATCAAACTAATAAAAACACTTTAAATTTTTACATAGAATTGATTACATAATGGTATCTATTGTTTTTCATTTAAAGAAAAAATATTGCATCTCTTCGTAAAGTAAATAATATTTTGTGACGGACATTAATGTAGAGACAATTTTCTATTTAACATTTGGTGAGATTTTTTTGTTTGTTTTTTAAAAGACCGAAATTATTTACTATTTTAAGTACTTAGTTATAGCTCAAGCGATTCTATTCCTTTGCGTTTTCTCGCTAACTCCATAGGGTTGCTGCAAAATTTTTGAAGAATGTTTATTAAGACACAATACACATATTATGATTTTGTTTGTAAAAACGTTTAACAACCAGTGTACTTCGTTTAAAATGAACATTATTATTATAATATTTCTTGATTTTTTTTAATGTCGTAAGCTAGGGTAATTCCCACACAATAAGTATTCTTTTCTATTATATTCGTTTAACGTATATGCCACTTTTCTGGGGGTGACGAATTACATACGTTTTTAGACGTTTTTACAAACAAAACCATATACTTGTGTCCTAATAAACGTTCTTCAAAAGCTTTACAGCAACCCTATGAGCTAGCGAGAAAACGCAAAGGAATAGAATCGGCGCGTATGCCACTTGTCTAGGGAGTAGGGTCAATCTGCAGCAATGTTTTGAGAGTAGCCGGTAGTTTTTTTCAGGGGTCATTTGTCATCGTGTCGGCAAGTGCACGCTCACGTCACATTATCAGTAGGAAATATACGTAGTATTACTATATAGTTTGTGGTAGGAAATAAATTTACGCATCAATATCATATCTTTGTTATAAAATATAAATACCTAGCGGAACCGACATACTTCGTTCTGTAAAAAGATCTGGTATGTAGCAGTTTTTTGTTCCTACCTATTTTTTCTCAAATTCGAGAAATAAACTATCCTATCTTTTAAGTTAAAGAAAAGTACACATTTTAAAAGAAAAAATATTTAAATCGGTTTAGTAGTTTCGGAGTTCATCCCGGACAAACATCGTGACACTGGAATTATAATATTATATACTTAATAAATAAAGCATAGTTTTTTTTTGTTAATTACGGCAATTAATGAATATAAGATCTGTAATTATTTACGTGTATTCGTAAGTTGTTCACCAAATGACGCAAAGTAATGTTTTACGAAGTAGGTGTGCGACATAGAAGAAATGGATGCTCAAGCTTATTTGGTCCGGGTAGCGCTTTAATATTCTAAAGTTATAATAGTCTATACAATATACAATGGCACAAAATAAAAATATTCTTTATTGTGTTCATTTCTCAAAGGGTTTCAACCCTCTCTAATCTAATTGATCAATCCTGTTTGTGGCAGATTTTTTTATTTATTTATTTATACATAGTAAACAGTTCAAAATATAAAAAAATGTTAAATAGAAAAGTTGTAGAGATTTGAATTTTTCAAAATATTGATAATAGATACAAATAGCGTAAAACTCATAGAAAATTAGATATTTGCAAAAAATGTAACCATTTTTGTGACCTTTCACTCCTGACTTTAAAACTTGCGACCATCAAATTATATGTGAATTTTGAGAACAGATTTAGGATGCCAAAATACAAGTTTTTATGTGATAATATACTGGGTATGTCGATTTTCCGAGATATGCACCTAATTTGGCCTAAAATGAATGGACTATTAATAGAAATGCCATAACGTAAAGGATTCTAAATAAAAAATACTAATTTAACAACATTGATGACATTAAAGTAAAAAACTAAATAAAAGTTCAAAAACTAAAGTTATGACTTATGATTATTTTTATTTATTAAACATGGAAACATAATATGTCAACACTGGTCTCACGTTTGGTTGACACTGCATAGTAAATTGCAAGCATGTAGCAGACGCAACTACATTCATGTGGTGAGCATTTATACTTTTAATGCCAAATAATTGTGGGTACTCAGTGAACTGAGATAAATAAATTATTTTCATAAATTACTACATATTATGTACAAAGATTTAACAAGTAATTATCTCAAGTGTTATCAATAAAATTAATATAATTACAGAGAAACTGCCTCTTCTCTAATGCTGTTGTCACTATATTAGTATCAATAGTAATGGTGTCATTATTTATTTTAGTTTCTTCTTTCAACTGTGAATTCCCTTCATTTAGGAGAATAAAGTTATGTAAAACACAAGCTGCATATATCAAAGTCTTCACTGCATCATGCCTGCAGATGTCTATATGGTTTAATTTTGTGAATCGCTTTTTTAACATTTGAAATGCGTGACCAATATATGCACGGGCATTCCAATGCATTTCATTAAATTTCATCTCCTCACCAGTCAACATGTCACCGCTTGGAAAAGGAGTGATTAAGTTGTTTTTTAATTTATATTCTGAATCACCAAGCAAATGATTTTCAATACTTACAATTTTTTTTAAATCTTTTGCCAATGGGCTTCCTTTGAACACTCTATTCTTTTTTGTGTTACCTATATCACCTACATACACATCAATAAACATGAGGTTCTCATCACAAACAGCTTGTAAAAGTATGATGTCTGGTTTTTGATTGTGTTTTCTTTTAGAGCCAACCTTAAGGCGACAAGCATCAATAAAACCAACACAGTTTGGGAATCCAAATCTACTGTATACTTTCATACTAGTCACTTGTTGTTCTTCTAGGCTCGGCCAATTAAAAAAATGACATCTTTGGTCACAAATTAAGTTGGCAATTTGGTGAAAAATATAACTTACTGACGACTTGTGAAGACCAAATTTCTCCCCAACTTCATAAAATGATAAATCATTAGCAATGAGATACAAAAATATGTGTACTTTCTTATCAAATGGCACTATTGAATTGTCTTCTTGAATAAAATCCTTCAAATAGTTAATGAGTGCCTGAAAATGATAATTACAAGATTTTATGGTCACTTCACAGTTAAGTCTTTAAATTTCTACCATGAATTGTGCAGCTTAAATATTGAAAAACAAACTATATAATATCTAAAAAGTACTATTTAACAATGACAATCATAGTCTAACTAAATGAAGCTTTACCTAATTCACATGGGAGCCAGACTGTGAGATATTTAGAGATTTTTAGAGAGATATTAGTAAACTATAGAACATATTGTTCTACAGTTTTGCTGTTTGATTTTATCAATAGCCATTTTGGATGTGGTTCCGAGCATTTGGTAAATAATAATTATTTAAAACACCCACCACCGAAAATACGGGCAATCCCGGGCGGATCCCGCTCATGCCGAGCATGCTACAACAGACATGGTCTTATGTGTAAATACAGCCTGAACATATGCAGACAGTGCTTCTGTGTGATTATGCTCATGATATTGGATTTAAGAAGCTGGACTAAATGATCAATGTCTTAGGTTATTAAATAATAATAATAAATTCTTAAGAAAATTATTAATTGTGTTCTTAGTTTAGAACAATATGCCAACAAGTTTCCTGAGTTAGGTTAAGGTGGTGATTTTTGAAAAGCTTTTGATAGATAGTAGATACCATTATGATATGATAGAACTTACCTGAACCGTATTCATATTTATTTTAAAGTCATTTATGTACTCGTAGTTTGTAAAATGTTTTACTATGGCTTCATAATAATTCCCTTTATGCCTTGTTTCTTTATCACTTGATTTGTCTCTTTTGCAAGAAAAGTGAGGGATACGTTTGTGTTCTTTATAAAGAGCATCGCTGATAAAATTAATATTTTCAAAATTTTCATTAGCAACATTCGCTGTTGAGACAATCAATCTATTAATTGTAGACACACTATCATCTAAAAACATTTCCATCATAAACTTAGCATTAAAATTCATTGTAAAAATTGAATTACGTATCACGTATAATACAAATTTAAAAAAATTAAACACAAATAATTATATTTGAATTTCAATTATAATAACCACAATAATAACCACATAATGGCCGTGTTCCTTTTTACACTGGAGCACTGTAAACCGTGACGTCACTACAGTATACTGCGAACTGTCAGCGAAGCTGTTCCTTTATAAATATGTATACTGGTTAGTGTTGTAAATCGAAACGCAGTACAGTATACTGGGATTTGTAAACTGTCATCTACCATCACATATTATGAGCTAAGAACTTATGACATTCGTCATTGACATTTTCAGTTTTCACGTGTTTGTGTTTTAATTGTGAAAGTATTGTTTTTATTTATTGTCGGTTGAAGTAATTACTTAATAAAAAAATAGGTATACTTCATCTTAAAAGAAAATATTGGTTTTCAAGTAATTAAATGTACTAAATAATAATAACTTACAGACCGGATTTAATAGCTAAATAACTGATTTTTTATATCCTTAGCTAATGAAAAACGTAACAATTACTGGTGCTGTCCAATATTTATTAGATTTTTCGGACTCCGATGATGATGAGGAAGACCTTATAATATAAACATATATCTAGAAATCGTGCTGAACAAAATATAATAATTTTAGAATATCAGTCATTAAAAAAATATCTTTAAAAGTCAGATTCGTAAGGCATTAAGTTATTTATCTAATTTTTCTTATTAAAAGTCGACGTAACTGGATTGTTCATTGCATTTCCATTTGTTAATTGACTATATTATGTGGCTAGATACTCTTCGTTTCCTAATAAGTTTACTTGAACCTAACATACACAAGCAGTCTGTTTGATATGGTAGACAGCACATTACTGTACAAATAGCTTCGTATGAGTATCTGGACTATAGCCACAACTGACCTCTCTACCCTGAAACATCATTGAAATATAGACACAGTTTAATGTATGACAATTTTGTTTATAGATAAGTATGTGATTGCTTTGATGTTGTAAAAGTAACAGCATGTAGAACTTTGAAAAGTAGTTAAATCAATTTATAAATATCTACATGTATCTCTACAAAATGGCCTATGTGCAAGGAAGCTAGCCGAACATGAAATTATATACATTGAAAGTATGGGTTTCCAAGTATTCTAGAAGCAGTTGATGGAAAACATATTAGACTAAGTCAACTCAAAGAACACTTTATCAGCTATATAATAGTAATGGATTTCATTCCATTCAAACTCAGGTATTAAAAAAATGTATAAGTAGTTAATTTGTAAAAAAAATTAAATTTACACAAAAAAAAATTGTAATTTCTAGTATGTGGCCACAAATTGAAAATTATTCATGCATGATTACACTCATTTATTAGAATACAAAGCTTACAGTGTCTAGCCTTATTGAATGACACCTTACCAAAATAATGGTAATTTGGGGCAAGATTGCTTACAATACATTATTGCACATTCAAGTTTGCATATAATTATAGAATAAGCTAATGCTTCTTTAAAAGGTAGATTTTGTAGTTTATTGGACAAACTACCATTCAAAAGCACTGACTTAATTCCATAAAATGTTTTAGCCTGTCGCATTTGCACAATATTTGTATTTTCAGAAGTGATATGATTGAAGTCCCCATTCTCGTGAATCATAATGTTCTTGCACTTGATGTGAACATTGATGGAAATAATGCCATGAAATTTGTGGGGATGGAAAAAAGAGGATATTTAAAAAAATGTTAACAATTTACAAGTTTGAAGACAAATTCAAAGCATTAGTCAATCTAAATTATGCATATTTATGCTATGGAGGTCTATATTATTACATTTATGTTATGGAGGCCTATTTTCAGCAGTGGATGGATGATGATGCATAACTTAATCGACAACTCTTAATTAAAATGAGCAACTTGAATAGTTATATACCTATATTATATGTTCAGCAGTGAATGGATAAGGGCTGATGATGAACCATACAATTTGATTATATAAAAATTCACTGTAGATTTTATAGGAATATAAGAGGATGACATTAAAAGTTCTTAGGACTGGCCACTTGTAAACATTATAATAAAAGTGTTATATCACTTGACCGGCACAACTATAAAGGAATTTCAAATCAAATTTCATTCATTTGTCATTTCTTTTTTTAGGTGTGATGGTAAATTAAAATAAAGTGTCATGCATCAGCATGTATATAACTTCAGATAATGTTTCTGCAATGATTGACATAGTTTTCTATGTCATTTAAGTCAACAAGAAAAGCACAAATCTCACTTATGATCTGTGTGACGCACACCGTCTACAGCAACGACTGAAGATGACATCAGTGTTATGGAGTGTATGACAGAGACTAACAGAAGGGTATCCTATTACATGATTCTGACAAACTTAGGCATAGGTTTGAGTAATTGCACAAAACCCTCCATCAACATTTAGTGGTGAGGAAGCTTTGTGGTGGATACCTCATAATTTGGCAGAGGCTCAAAAACTTCATCTATCTGTCTATTGGTGCCGTGAAGTGGTATAAAAATTTAACGGAGGTTACTAAGTCTCCTGAGTGGTTGTTTCCTTCCTGCTGTGTGAGAAATTGCCAACAAAAGAGAAGACAGGTCAAAGCATGGGAAAAAAAGATGGTGGCTTCTTTATTCAGAAGGACATTGCATTACGGAAAAAATATTTCAGATGATTTAAAGGCAGTTACTGCAGGGTGGTACACTAATATGTAATTATTTGCTACTTGTCTTAAAAAAGATCAGAAGAAACGATGTTCCAATTGTGTCCCCCTTGACCACGACATCATCGCCAAGCTAACAATAAATCAACTTTTTGCTGGTGTTAGGCATGGAATTACTGGATCATCTACCATATAGCCCTGACCTCGCAAAAAACTTAAATGTTAATAATAAACATTTTCAGTATGTAATCAGGTTTAGGTACTGAGTACCTGTTAATGTGTAATCTCTAATATTTGCACTAAGTACAGCCAGTAATTGCTTATACCTAGCTTATAAGACTAGAAATGAGTATATAAAAACCCTTGATTTGTTTTGAATACTATAATTTTAAAAGGCGTACATAATAAAATACTAGAAACATTAAACTTATTTAAAGAAAATACAACAACATATCCTTAATAATTTTTACTGCCTGTTTTGCACCTAACTTTTAAGACAATATTAGAAATGAGTAGTAAATAAAGAAAGAAATAACAAAAGTGTATTAAAAATGATTTATAAATAAAAATATGTAATAAATAATTAATTAGACTAAAATACTCTTAAATATAACTCATCAACATTTTCAGTAATTTCTATGTACTTATGTGATAAAGATATATGTGAAAAAAGTATAGTATCAACCCTTACAAGTCCCACTACTGGGCACGGGTATCTTCGAAATCAGGCGAGGAGGATAATGGGCCATTGATAGTTCACTGATGCACTGGCCCAATGGTGAACTTTTCATACTTTCAAAGACTTTAAATCTCATCAGGCATGCAGGTTTCCTCAAGATGTTTTCCTTCATCAGTAAGCGAGCGATAGTCTTGTGTTTAGGGTATTTAGGATACAAGAAGGTCCGGATCGAACCCGGAAGCAAGGGATTGGTCGTCTTGGTGTTCATTGCGGTTTGCCTAAGTGCAACACCAAGAGAATATAATCACTACGTTTAGTGCAACAGTGGACTGATAAAGGCTGATGATGATGAATCCTACACGCACGAGTGACAGCTGCCATCTGACATCTCTTTTTAATTTCGTTCCTATTAGAACAGGCTAAGACCAGAGACCATGCTACCAAGTAAGCAATATTTAGTTAATTTTGAAAAATGCCGGAAAACCGTAGGATTTGTCCCTCAAGAATTCAACCATCTTTAACATTTACATTAATACCCAACAAGTTAAAATTGTAAACACGAAAGCAATACATTGCAGCATTGATTTAGAATGTTTCGTTACGCTTTCAAATTTTGAAAGCAAAAAAAATGTACATATCAATGTAATGAAATCCCCATTGTGCCACTAGAGCCATGTTTCAGTAAAATCTTCAGACAAAAAAAATGAAAATAAATGTTGATAATTAACCAACAATATTTTTCTTTCATCAATCATCGACCAACAAACAAACTAGAAAAAAATCTATGAAGTGGGTTTATTCCTAGTAACAATGGGAATTAATGCTATTTCGCATTCATTTCACTAGTATGCGAATTCATAAGCCTCAGCATGCTTATTGCTATGCGATTTTCTAATATGACCTGAGATATGAGATGGAAGATATCCTTAATCCTACTAACGTTAATAAACATGCGAAAGATCGTAAGTATGGAATTTGTAACTCTTTCACACAAAACTACTTTGATTTTATTAAGTTATTTGGTACTTAAATGAAATTTTTCATTACAATATCTTATGTATATTTTAATAACACCTTATAACAAATAGGCAGAGTAAATTATAATTTATAAAGATATTGTGTGAATTGTCCAAATACTGCCCAAACAAAGTCGCGGGTCGCTCTTATATTATACGGTAAGGTAAGCTGATGTTCTAAAATTTAAAACATTGAAATGAATGATATAACGAGCCCCATTGAGTTCCACCAGCAATGAGTTCACTCACTGATATCCATTTAAATAACAACAATTAGTAAACATGAAATATGAATATCGAATAATATTGAATATCGAATACTTATTAATAAACTTTTACTATAAACTACTTTAACTTTCCAAAACTCACTGACCATACATACGATACGCGCCAAATACACAAACAGATTATTACTAAAAAAAATACGCATTTTTACGATATTCGACACTACATACAAACAAATCAAAGATGTTAACAAAATATTAATATTTTTGAACCTTGTATTTAGCAATTAAGTATACCATTCACATAATTTATAAAGATATTGTGTGAATTGTCCAAATACTGCCCAAACAAAGTCGCGGGTCGCTCTTATATTATACGGTAAGGTGAGCTGATGTTCTAAAATTTAAAACATTGAAATTAATGATATAACGAGCCCCTCTACTGGTAGAAAGGTACTGAGTTGACTCACTGATATCCATTTAAATAACAACAATAAGTAAACATGAAATATGAATATCGAATAATATTGAATATCGAATACTTATTAATAAACTTTTACTATAAACTACTTTAACTTTCCAAAACTCACTGACCATACATACGATACGCGCCAAATACACAAACAAATTATTACTAAAAAAAATACGCATTTTTTCGATAATCGAAACTACATACAAACAAATCAAAGATGTTAACAAAATGTTAATATTAAACCGCGATAAAATCCCTAAAAGTTGTTTTATTGTAATATTAATATTGTTGAACCTTGTATTTAGCAATTCTACCATTCACATTTATGTTTAAAACGAACTCAACATAACAAATAAAAAATCGGGAAAACAACATTCAACAATCGTACGCATTCATTCATTATCAGACCTCACAAGTCGTACTTGAAGCAAGCAAGTGCTTCCATAGACAAAGTACTGGAGCACCTTACCTCGAAAAAACAGTGCTCACAGTACAAAAATGGCGTCGATTTTATGACGTCATTAATTGTGACGTCATATTGCGACTGAATACTGTCGGCCATTACCGAACAATTCTCTCGCTGTGATTGGTGACAGTGCTTGCAGTAGAAAAATGGCGCCCTAGTCATGACGTCACTAGCACTGTGACAGTATACTGTCAGTATAAAACGGAACGAATTTCTTCCAGTACTGAGCACTGGGCAGTGCTCGCAGTATAAAACGGAACACACCCATAACACGCATATTTATTTTTTGTTCCTGTTAGAACCGGCTAAGACCAGAGGCCATGCTGCTGTGTCTGTCATAAAATACATTAATGGAGCTAACTGTTCTGTTTTACCGGATCCACACGTTTGTGGCTTGCCGCAAACTCCAAACCTTTACAAATCAAAAACATTTGGATGCATTGCAAGCGCTTGTGACAAATTCCCTATGATTTGTGAACAAAACCGACACTCGTCGGATCGGCCACAAACCCTGTCTTGGCTTGCGTAGGTTTGCAAGGGTTTGTGGCCGACCCGATGAGTGTCGGTATTATGCACAAGCCAAAGGTAACAAAAGAGAATTTGCCGCAAGCGCTTGCGAGGCGTCCGCATGCTTGTGACTTGTGGAGACTTGGAGCTTGCGGCAAGCCACAAACGTGTGGATCTGGTACGGTATTACAATTCTATTACTGTACAGACTAAAGATATTCGTCTTTGAAGATTTTGTTACCTTGAATATTATAGCTGTCTTGTGGCTGATAGTTTACAAGCTAATGCCTTAAATAAAACAAACAAAAACAGTCTGTCAAAAGTCATTTATCGTAGAAGTGACATTAGATAATAATCATATTTTCAAGTTCTGGTTTCTGTATTTCTTGTTAATTTAATGCCGATTGCTTTTTTTAAAATTAAATCTTGATCTCGCCTTTCTGATGTTTTTGTATAAATAAAACCATAGATATTACGCATCAAATGTGTTCTAAAATTGAGTATTAATTATTTCTATGGTGACTGTACGTAGACAAGTTATCAGAAATCTGAGCATTTTTTTACGAAGATCCATGTCGAACTCAAACGAAAAGTATACTAGTAATAGCGACAGTAATGAGTAAGTTCTTTTCATTTATAAATTGAGATGTGTTACGTAATGACTCTGGTAGCCCTTAATATTGTTATATCCTATCTTGTTACAGTTATAACAAAGAGAAATTGATATATCCCGCCGCAACACGGAATAAAGAACCGATTTTGCAGGTTTTAAAGAGATTCATTATCTGTGATTTTGATGAAATTGAAGAAGATAGTCCTTTATTTGTTGAAATTTCATCAGGCTCTGGTCAACATGTCGCCCACTTTGCGCCT
Organism: Lycaena phlaeas; assembly: GCA_905333005.2. Taxonomy (NCBI): domain Eukaryota; kingdom Metazoa; phylum Arthropoda; class Insecta; order Lepidoptera; family Lycaenidae; genus Lycaena; species Lycaena phlaeas. The sequence goes on along the minus strand of HG995171.1, from coordinate 10,907,567 downwards.
CATTTTCCAGGTGTAAAATTTCAGCCCACCGAATATGATAAAAACCTGTTTGGTAGCATATCAATCTATGCGGGTTCCTGCCCAACGAAAAATATACTTCAACCTATATTGGTTGACATTTCTACACCACTTTCACGTTTTGGATTTCTGGAAAATACCATTGATTACATGTACAATGCCAATATGATACACATAAGTCCATATGAATGCACAATTGGGCTATTTGAAAATGCAGGAAAATATCTTAAACCAGAAGCATTGTTAATTACTTATGGCCCATATAGTAAGGATGGCATAATTACACCACAGAGTAATGTTGAATTTGATGCATCTTTAAGGTCTAGAAATCCACTATGGGGATTGAGAGATATAAATGATCTTATACAATTAGGTGATCAAAATGACCTCTGCCTCATAGATACTGTAGAAATGCCTTCAAATAATTTGACATTGATTTGGAAAAAAAATTAGGACAATCATTTTAAATTGAATTAAAATAAGATTTTATATAACTGTGATATTTTTTACATCTTTCAAATAATCTTTACCTTAAAACAATATAAGACTTATGTTTCTGATACACCTCGAATATTTTGCAGGTATTTTTTACTTTTTACTGATACTTATTGTTACTACCTTTTTAACTCGGTTCATAATTTTTCTTTTGTATGAATTTTGATTGTTAGGGACATGTTATTGTCTATATGAATCTGGAATATCATGAAATATATAAATTTATAGGTATAGAGATTTATTACATTAGTTTATTTCACAATGAAGCAAGACTTAATTTAGTATATTTAAATATATAAGCTTATGGTCTACTTTAAAATATTAAAACTTGACAATTATATATCATATGAATAGAACTTTTAGAATATTAATAATTTGCCTTATAATCAAAACTGTATTTCAATGTAATAAGTCCTTCTTGAAACAGAATTCTAAATAATTTAATAATTATACAGGTGGTATAATTTTTCAATAGTCTTACGTGACTGTCAATAAATATTAATAACATAAGGATATTGCTTTTTTAAATAGATCATATAATTATAAACGACTTAAATTTCAAATGTAATCTCTTGACCATAGGAATAATATTGAATAATATTTAGTATTTCTTGTTTATAATGCTAAGAAAGTGCATTCTGTTACAAACAGAAAGACACATGCTGATAACTTAATATTTTCCTATTGAAAATATTATGTCTAATACAATAGTAATAAAGCCTTGGAATAAAACAAATATAACTGTGTTCTTTCTTTAATAAAACTGTTCCCTAAACATTCTTCTTTCTGTTTTCAAATATTCTTAATAAACTTGTTATTTCAACTTCACATAATACTCTTGCGATTTGATTGATTAGAACTATAAACAATGTTATCAATTGAACTATAACATATTGTGATATGGACATCCCAATGTCAAGCCAACTGCCATAATTCTTGACATGATATAACAAATGGAGTCCCATTATGTTGGAATATATCAACACAATCATATTTAAGTATCCCATTGGAGCCTGTAAAATAGAAAATATCATAATATAACTTTGTATGGTATAAAAGTAAACATCTGACATAATACATGAACAATTTGACATTATCTGATGACTGGCTGACACGATTCGAGGTTCCACGCGCGACAAGCATGCCGCCTTCCTGAACGAGAAAATTCGCATTCATGAAGCGTTCGTCAAAGAGTCACTTTTCCGCATCACGGTCGAGCTCGTCTGTGTTTCTCTGACAGACAAGCGTGGGTTTTCTTAGACAAGCATGGGTCATCTTAGACAAGCATGGGTTTTCTTCATATAGTTCGACAAACTTAATCATTTGTACTTAAATCATTTCACTTCGTTCCGTCAACATCCAAAAACGTTCGAGACGTCTTTCGAACGTCTACTAATAAAGATGCACGAACTCGTTCGCGCGCGAACAACGCTGTGTTCGTGCTCGCATGCGAGCTTTCTAGAGCCGTCTCGAGTCTAGACTTTAGACCAGTGATTCCTGTGAGACCCTAGACTTTGGGTCTAGGATCCACGGGAGACTCGGAAGGAGTCCACGATGAGCGTGACAAAAAATGGGAGTCCACTATCGTAAGCGGGAGTCCATGAAATTTAATTTGGTTTCGATAGTGGAGAACCAATGAGCCAGAATTCAACCTATGTTGGCTGGACTTCTATTTCCTATTGTTAAGAGAATTTTACTCTTATAAAAAAAGTTCAGCAAGGAGTCCACCTGATGCAGGTAAAGTTTAAAAGGGGTCTATGAAGCAAAAGAGTTTGGTAACCACTGCTCTAGAGTCTAGACGATGCTCGATTGCGTTCGAGAAGCATTTCTCGTGGGTGAACTCGCATCGTGTCAACCAGCCCTAAGATATAAATCAAATAGATGGCTTAGTAGTAGAAAAATCAAAGACATCCTAGGATCACTAGCAACAATAATACAAGTTGCTCATTATAATGAAACAACTTTTACGGATTTTATCACGGTTTATTTAGTTTTTTACAAGCCCGACGTTTCGGATACTTTACAGCAACCATGGTCACGGGAGGACCAGATATAGATATTTGAATAAAATTACGAAATATCTGGGCTTTTACTTGTTCTATAGTTAAGATACTAACCGGAAAAAAATCACCTTTGTCGAATTTTAAGGTAAATACCAAAAGAAAAGCACTGTTTTTTAAATAATGCTGAAATATTTACCTTAGTTAAATGCTGTATTCCTCTGAAACTGCAAGCAACACTCAAAAATGGCGCCAATGTTTTCAACAATATCAGTGTTGTAATAGCAAACGGACGGTATGAAGTTGTAAAACAGATCACCCATCTCACTTCAAACGAGTTCAATGAGGCTATATTTCCTGTTCCGAAATATGCTAAAATTATGTACAGAGTCTGTTATGCTGTTAATTTAATTATTGTAAAAATCCAGTTTATGAGACACGCCAAGAAAGAAAAGATTACAATCATGTCATTTATATTATTTACGCCTAGAGCCCAAAATACTTTGATCTTGATCGTTCGGACGAGTTTTAAAAAATCGGTCGCAACATTCAAGTAATAATCTTGCGAAGACGATTTTAGAAACTTTAAGCATAATTTGTTACCTATATGCAGTGGCGTAACTACAGGGTGGAAAGTCGGCAAAATGCCACGGGCCCCCAGCTGAAAGGGGCCCCCGGTCGGAGGAGAAATTCCAACTCAACATTTATTATTACACATTTATTTAAAGAAAATGTGTCTTTCCTAGCATCCGATGAATTTGCCACGGGCCCCGAACGGTATAGCTACGCCACTGCGTATATGCTGACAGTTAATGAACTAAAAAAAAGTGTAAGTATATAAGTACCAAAGTAAACCTAATTTCAATATAAAAATAGATTATAGACATTTGACCCTATTGTAACACAATCTTTATTAGGTCAAAAACAAAAAGGATACAAAAAAGAAAGCTCTTCGGAAGTCATGATTGCTTATACTTCTCTCTGTTGAAGTTAAACTCTTTTCCAGTTCACTGTCATTTCCAAACGTAAAATGATTGATCTGAAAATAAAACAAACATTATGAAAAAGATGTAGTGATGAATGAAATTCGTCTTGATCTTGCTTTGCTCGTTACTAAAAACATGAACGGCACCTGTAAATGACGCGATGTATTTCAGAAAAATATTGAATATTTTTTTGTGTTTATAATATTATGATAACAAAGTCCATATTTATAACTAATAGCAAAGAATTCAGACGTACATAGAAGGACAGTTCTTATGGGCGCTTTGAGGACAAACTCTGCGATGTAAACGTCCGCTTGGCGGCGTGACGAGTAGCCGCGATGTCCCCAGCGTATGAGCCTACGAGAGCGAGCGAGTGCGAACTGGGGACTAGTCCCCGATAAAGTCAGCACAAAAAATCCTAAAGATTTGTGCTTCTATGTACGTCTGAATTCTTTGCTAATAGATACCTGTTGACTCATCGACTGTTGTTTAGAACTCCGTCAATAGCATTCTCATAAAAATAGCCATTTTTACAGCTATACTGAATATACTACATTGTATTTGTCTACAATAGTAGACAGCATATTAAGCTTGTTGTATGTTATTAAATCCAACATTTAAATGAAAGTATTAAACCATGGGTAGGTAGGTAGAGGTAGTGTCCCTCTGCTGAGGATCACACGATCTCCTCGAAATCAGACGAGGAGGGTATTGGGCCATAGATCAGTGATTCCCTAGCCCAATGCGGGTTAGTGAACTACACACATTTAAATTCAATATAAGACATGCAGGTTTCCTCACATTTTTTTCTTCACCGGCGATCGAGCGTTGATCTCGTGTTTAGGGCGCACTTAAAATCTTAGAAAAATCCATTTCAAAGCATTACAGCCCACAGGGGACCGAGATAGAACCCGGGCCCACTCGCTCAAGAGACCGAAACCTTAACCACTGAACCATCGTCGCTCCAATTATATTTAAAATCATTTTAGGAAGTAGGTAATTTTTAGTATGATTTTCACTATCTTAGACCTTGCACTATTTCCATTTTCAGACCGAATGCGCTTAGATGGCTACTCGGATGCTACTGAAATAGTGTAGTAACATGGTGGGAACTCAGCTAAGTATATGAATAAACAGGTTGCTACTTGCCTATACAATTTAATTGAATACGAATTATTTATTCTTAATTCACTCTTAGTCTGTTAGTTTAGGTATATTCTAAAATGATATTTAAAGTAATCAACAAGAAAATTCTAAAAAATAGAATATCTAGAGTTTCTACGTCCACCTACCTTATGTTTTTCTAAGTCCAGCAATTTAAATTCGATTATCATCCAACAGTTGACGCTTAAAATTAATGTGACCATAAATAATCCTTCATGAGATACCGATAGTAGCAGGTAGAAAATAAGAATCGATGAATTAATACCCAACAATCGATTTAATAGTTTTCGGGAGTACAAAAGCGGCAGCAAGGGTAGAACGGCTGAAAAGAAATGGGTTTATTTTTTAATTGGTACGCGAAACTAACTCACATTTGATCCAATAAATTAGTTCACCTGAGATTTGCCTAAACAACTTTTTTTATTGGGTATAGCCTAAGCTACTCGCATCCATCGCGGACCTGCCACTGCACGGAGATCGTCTTCCCATCTGGTTAATGGCCGACCAACACTTCGTCTAACTAAACGCTGCCTCCACTCTTAAACCTTATTGGCCCATCGGTCTTATTATGGGTTAACCTTAGAGATCGGTCGTCTTGGCGTTCATTGAGGGAGGCCTATGTTCAGCGGTGGACGGATAAAGGCTGATGATAATGAAAGCCTAAGCAATTCATCCTGCAATGTATGATATATGCTAAAGCCGATAATCACACTCCCAGCTCTGTCCTTTCTTCTAAAACAATTGAGCAACATGCAGGAAGGCTAGCAGCACAGTTCTTTCTAATTGTTGCTACTTATACTCAACTTGCAGACTTTACTTACGTTATCGAAACAAAACATTTTGTAGTCGAGTTCAAATTGTAAATTGGAACCATTCAAATTCACTTGAACACACATAAAACCTAATCAAAATCGGTGCTGCCACTTAAGAAAAACAACATTAATTACCTGCTACTATCCAACATACTGTTTGTAAAGCCTGTGATATAGGCTCTTCGTCATCAAATCTTTTGGATTGTGTATTTATAATATAAAGAGATATAAATAGCAGACACATTTGTATAAAACAAATTCCTATTTCTTTTTTAGACTCCTCATTCTTCTTATATTCATGTAATAAATATGCACCCACACCCATTGGTATAGTCCATATTAAACCAGCTGCGACACTGTAAGTTTTAAATTATATTCTTCATGCATATAGATTTTACAAGCAAAGAACAAAAATATATATGTTGGAATGAAAATTCAAACCATACTATTCTTACTAAAAATGACTTATAATTGCTTCTTATTTACTTATTTATATGATTACTTATAATAACAAGTATCAAATTTATTAGGTTTATCTACATAATGTAAAAGGCACAGACTATATTATTATACATATTTTATGAATCATACTTACACTAATTCTATGACTACCTGCTTTCCTACAACAGGCATGAATGAAAAGATACTTAGTAGTATACATCCAGTTGCCCAAGCGAAAGATATTGATTTAGTCAGTAGATGTTTGTATGAAGAAAAAAATGGCCACAAACCCATGCCTAAGAGGGGAATACTTAAAATCCATCTGTGAGTGAACGACAGCCCCTAAAAATCCCATCCTAATTAAACTTCCAATCAGCCAATTTAATTATTTAAATAGCTACAAACATATTATGTAAAATTAACATGCATCTTACTAAAAGTATAGATCCACATGTGTAGGATATCGCCTCTGTGCTCAACATCAACCAATTCTCCTGTTTAAAATTGTTCCATGTTTGAATCCAGACATGCATGGGTATTATTGCATACCACCAAAGCAACACTGGCATTAGGAAATAAATATAATATTGAACTGGTAAATTTTGCACTGAAATGATAAACAAGAAAACATTTTAAATATATACAAAAGTAAAAGGCAATAATTGTATGAATAATAGCACCAACCGTTAATCAACAGAGATATGATAATAGATATTGCTAATAATAAACCATTAATTGAGTTTTCTATCATTTTTCTATTGTGTAGTGTATTTTTATTATGCTTAAGAATTTTTTCAGCGTGTATTTGTATTGTTTGTTCAATTATGAACCTTAATAAACACAATATCCATCCGATGAAGGACAAAGTAACAGTTATCAACAGAGGTTTTTGATAATAGTTATGATAATAATCAAGACCCTTGAGACTTAATTCTGCAATTTCATTACTGAATTGTATAAGGTTTTCATATTCTCCTTTCTCTAATAATTGTTCTGTAAATCTGATTATTTCTGTAACTTTCTCTCCATCAAACTCCTTAAAGGGCTGATAGAACATTTGAATTGCATTAGCTTCAACATCAAGTCTTTTCTTATTATATTGCGCTAAAAGTTGTCTACTGTTACTATAAATAGCCATAGCTTTATTTTCTATCGACGTATCCAATAGATTTGGTACAAGCTGACCCTAAAATATCAAAAAAAGAACAATAACTATAATAGTCCATAATATAATGCAAATTTATGGCACTAATCGCGACAATGGTCCAGTGGGTATGTGTTTGTAGTGTTGAAACTTTTATTAATTAATTAGAGGTAAACTTGTAATAGTTTATATTACTTAAACAAGCAAAACTATACTGTCAATGCTTTACATAACTATGAATTTATATGTTCATGTGAACATCTTCATAACAAAAAGACAGCAACTTTATGGTACAGGGTGAGCACAGTGTACAAACCCATTAGAAGATCCATGTCTTATTAATCACAAAACTCATATTCTTACAATTGAATTTACTGGGACGGGTATTGAAATAAATGTTGCCATCAAAGGTGTTAAGTCAGCTTGATTAAGATCTACTCTGTGAGTTAGTGACATCAAATAGCTTTCGGGATCATTTACAGTAACATCTTCAGTTATTTGGTTAACTCCTGCACCCCATAAAATGTATGGTGTTTGAGTTTCATGGTGGTCTCCTGTACCATGTGACCCTGAAATGTATAAATATGAAACAATTATACCCCAATAAATAGTAAATGTTACTAAAAAACCAAGCTCTGAGAACCTTAAGATGTCTTCTGTACTATTTACATTGAAATTTATATCAAAAGTTTACCAATAACAAAAACCTAAGTATCTATAAAAGATTAAATAAAAATATATACTCATTACCCCAATCAGTCATGCCATGATCAGATGTCACTAAGAATGTAGTTCTTCCATCATTATTATAGTAATTATTAATTTTAGTTTCAATGACTTTTATGTTTTCATCAACAAATCTTATTGTTGTTAAAAAGTTTCTGTAAACATTTTGAAACATCAATTTATAAAGTCAGTAATTATAACAATAACAATATAAATTTAACTAAACTTTTGGTTTTAAAATGGCAATTAATATTTGATTTTGTATCACTTACTCAGTTTTAGGTTTATGTGTATGGCCAGAAGTATCAGTACCAAGCAAATGTAAGAAAAATATAATTTTTTTTGCATGTAGTTTTTCATAGAGAGCAGTATCAGAGCGTGAATGGTCAAACAAATGTTTTACTCTTGTAAATACCCAGTCATCTAGTAGAGTGGTGTTTTTGTTTGAACTAAAAGATTGATCATAAGGATCAAACTTCTCCACAAATATATGATCATCAATATCTCCTTTTGTAAATATATCTATAATGTCATATGCACCCCAGCACCATGTATAGTAGCTTTGGTTGAAAAGATTGTCGAAATCAACTGGATTCTCCTTCCAACCTTTGGCTACTGCTGATGGGTCTTCATAAAATCCAGCAATAATAGCTACATGGCCTGGGCGTGATTCAGTTGGTACTCTCGTATTTGAAATGCCCCACCTGCCAAATGTATTACCTATAGACCTGTAATAATTAATAGTGGATGTTTAAAAATAATAAAGGTATTTAGCACCACAACAGTACTACTAAAAATTATTACCTAAGATATGGCATCGTTGTATAGTTTAGGAAAGATTCAGCTCTTAAGCCATCTATTACAATAAGAACTAAACGATCTGATAAAGCGTCATGTTTTGGTTGATAGGGATTTATATTATTTACTATTGGTGACTTAAAGTATATGTCGAATATTGAAAATAAAAATGTTATGTGTATCAGAATACCAAGAATAAACATAGCACCGCCTTGTATTACTTTATTTCTTTCTTAGGGTACAAAAATTTATCAGTAGATCAATCGCATGTATATTTTATTTTATTGTAACAATACGTTCCTTTTATAATTTTAATGTCAATACGATACATTTATATGAATGTATCTCATTTCTCGATTTAAATTTTAATAAAGAGAGACTTCTCCTGATTCCTCAATCCTCATATAAAAAATTCTATTTTGAATTTTCTAAATAAGATTTGACACTTCACAATGATGACACTTGACATTGACATTTGACAGTAACAAACAGGAAAATGTCAAAGATTACTTTTTATATATTATTTATTTAAAGGCATTAACTACCAAGCTAGCCATTAGCCATCATCATCATCATCAGCCTTTATCCTTCCTCTGCTGAAGACAGGCCTCCCTCAATGAACGCCAAGAAGACCGACATTGCCACTCGCATCCAACATGGACCGACCACTGCTTGGAGATGGTCAATTCCCACCTGGTTAATGGCCACACTTTGCCTACCTTAACGCGGTCTACACTCTTGAATCTTAATGACCTATCAGCTATTAGGTATTAGCCATGCAAAAATTAATTAAGTAATAACTAAGTATTTAATATTTAATACAATTATATTGTACGTCAAAGAATCGTTTAAAGTGATGCGGCGGGAAGCGTCGGAGTGCGCAGTTGTGTTTTTTCCATTTCCTGGTAGGTAATTAATTTGTCTTGCGTTTTATTCACTCGCAGTGGTTTTCTATAGTTTTTGTCTTAAAAACCCAATCTGTATATATTGTGATTAGAATATTGCGGAGAACTATTGTGGAGTGGTTTTCTTTAGAGAAAACCACTGTTCTGGCAGTCTTCGAAAGTGTTTGAAATAATAATATAAGGCATCTATAATTTTCGTTTTCCTTCTTATTTTCTCGCTTTTCACTTGTATTAAAAACTTTGGAAGTAATTTATCTATGGCACTATACCATAAGAACCATAAAAATATCATAAATATGCAGTAGCGTCACCAATGCAGAATTTTTAATATATTGTCTAAACAACTATAATATTATATTGTATTTAAATTATTTAAAAAAACTACTATATTATATGATAATAGGTATTTAATTTTCGATACTAGTATCAACAACTGCAAATTAATTTATAATGAACAATTAATTAATAACTTTCTTTTAAAATGCCAGCAGAGAGAAGCTGATATAAAGCAACGTCTTGTGTTTTCTTTAAATCTTCCAATATTATTTCGATGGAGACTGCATCACCTACAATATTTTCTGCATTCAAGCCCAAGTTTGAGTATAGTCGACGTATTTGCCCTGTACTTAACCATCCACGTTGGCCTGGGTCAAAACTTTTGATAATGGCCTGTAAATGTCTGAAGCAGAAGTGTTAATAAATTTGTATTATGAACCTATTAGTTTCTTGCCAGTTGCCACTCGCATCCTACACGTACCGGCTACTGCACGAAGATCATCCAAAGAGTATTTATTACATAAGTACAATGTATAATGAGATCGTCTTCCCACCAGCTTAATCGTCGGTCATGAATCATGATTCACCTGGTCTAGTTTTGGTCGTTTCGGCGTCCATTGAGGGATGCCTATGTTCAGCGTTGGAATAAAGTGAAATATGGATAAAGGCTAATGATGATGATAACTAGTTTATTTAGGGTTGTTCTTACTTATTATGTACAAATATTTGATGAATCAATTCTAAAACTATCCACAACCATATTTTTCAAAAATTTACGCGTATCGCGGACAAGATTTGAAATAAGTGATAAACTTCATAAAAATGTCATTTAAAAAATATTTTAATGATCAAATTTTATTTGACCTTGTTTCAAAAAGCGTCGGTGCTGGACCATATCCAGCACGAAATAGCATGCAATCATCCATCAGTTTTTCAAGAAAAGCTACAGGTTTATCAGGAGCTTCAGCTAAAACTTTTGTTAGTAAAAAACGTATGAGTTCTGGAATGCGTCTTTCGCTCAAATATGTTTCAGTGCTTGAAACAATGTTAAAAACTTTTTTCTTTCGAACAGTTTCTTCCACAACCTTAATTTCAGATTCATTTTCCAAAAAGCACTTACACTGCATGGACGATTTTTGACTAACTTCTTGAGTAGGACTAGTACTGCTAGCTATCTCCATGTAAGTTCAATAGTAATTATCAATATTATGTGACCAATGTGTTGAACGACGATCTATAAATATAAATAAAACTGTCAAGAATTATAATGTGATACAATATAGTGTTTATATACTCTTTGATGTGATAAAATACACCAATGAGTTTTTAGTTATATTTATTAAAGAAATACAGCACAACTATATGCGTTAATAAAGTGTTTATTTTTATCTGTTAATAATTATACCAATTTATAATATTATATAAGTAATTATTATTACTGAAAAAGTAAAGGTTATAAAATATTTGTTCAGATATTATAATTATTTTTTAGAAAATTTTATCGCGGGATTCACGAAGTATAAGTAGTCCGAACGATATGGGCTTTTCCGTAATCCATAGAGTATAATATATTATGTTACCGTAATCCGTAGTATTCACATTTCACATACAGAATAATAAACCCTGATCTTAGTTCTTTTTTCTGCCGCTGTCTGCGCTAGGATTGGGTGCGTACCGATGCTATTATAATATTGTTGTCGACCAATCAGCGCCACAATACTTCCCGCGTAAAGATTTAAACAAGCACTTATTGAAGAAGGCGTGCTCTACCAGCAAAGCTTCTGTCATCTAAATTACGATCGATTTCAACATTACGTTTGGACTCCTTATATTATCTATGTTACGTGGTAGGATCGCTGTGTAATATTGAAATACCTGATCCGCACGTTTGTGGCTTGCCGCAAGCCTTAAGCCTCCACAATTCACTTGTGACTTCTAATCTGAAGCATTATGAGTGCTTCTCATACTTTATTACAATCAGAATATTAAAAAATGTAATACGAATTTTCTCAAAGACAAAATAAAAAATGGTAAAAGCATGTGGACGCCCCGCAAGCAATTGCTTAAGGCTTGGGGCTTGCGGCAAGCGACAAACGTGCGGACCCGGTATATTATGTAATAAATATTATTGTAAGTTACATGTATTGGACTTAAAAACTCTATTAATTATAAGTTTATAGTTAATTGTTTTTTTTTCAATATGTAATCATTCATTGTAACGCGCGTGTGGGATTCCAGCTGCAGCGTAATAAATATATATATTTTTTACTGCTTTCACCAACATCATATATATTATCTAAAAGTAATTTAAATGTGCGAAAAGCTTTTACATACAGCCGGATACAAAGAACTTGTATCCACCAAAGTATCACTAAAATATATTTGTATCGAGCTCTTCATATATTAAAAAAAAAAACTGAGAATGGTGGGAAACGTCAGGGCTAACGGTCGTGTTTTTTCTGTTTTCCGTTAATCAATTATTATTTCCAGTTTTGTTGTTTCGGAGTGGTTTTCTATAATGTTTGGTTTAAAAACGCAATCTGTTATATTGCGATTGGTTCGCGAATGCTGCGGAAATTGTTCTGGGGCTGTTTTCTGTATGGGACTGTTTCGGCGGTATTATATAGTGAATGTTCTGGTGGTTTTCTATAGTGTTTGTCTTCAAAACTCGATCCATATATTATAATGTGATTGGTTCGCAAATGTTGTGGCGGACTGTTTCGGAATGGATGGATTTGGAGTTATAATTGATATTTGATTGATGGTGATGTATGGGACGGGGCCCCCCTTGGCATTTCCCGCCTTTCCTCCTTCTTCACACAAAAAATGTGTTGTTTACGTCAGACATGGTAGTATGGCCTCTGGTCTTAGCCGGTTCCAGCAGGAACAAATATACGAAAAAAAAACTGCAAATTCAATATTTTAACCGTTTACTATTTTCAAACAAACAGATTGAAGTGACTATAGCAAAGTTTAATTAATTTTGTTATTAGAATTCATTATCTACTTGGAAACTATGCTTTTTGTTGTATAATAAGTGTATTTCGAACGATAAATTTATTTTATATATTTTTTAGTTTTAAAGTTCGCCAAGCTAAAGAGAATGACCAATGGTGCAACTGAAAGTTTAATGTTTTAAGCTTAAGAGAACAATAAGTTATCATGGGTAACGACAACGAGGAAATACTAATAGGACGCATAGACGATTGTAAGTTTTATATGGAAATAATACTTGTAGTGAAATTATGTTTTTCTTCATAAATCTTTTATTTATCAGGCGATACAGATGTTCGCAAGACTGCTCAAGAAATGGATGTTATTCGTCATAGGACGATTGCTTACGAATATCTATGTAGATTAGAAGAAGCTAAAACGTGGTTAGAAGCGTGCCTCAACGAGGAACTTCCGCCCGTTATTGAGTTTGAAGAAAGTTTACGAAATGGTGTTTATTTAGCGAAACTGGGACACTTTATAGCACCAGATCTACTGCCTCTAAGCAAAATATATGACATTGATCAGAAGCGCTATAAGGTAATAAAATTTTTGTTTATTTTACAATTGGTATGTTTTTCAATGATGCTTTCATAAGTTTCATAAGCAAACTAGTTGACGAGTAATTTTAATAGAAAGTAATACTGGTTATATGCAGTTATAACTCAACAAAATTCATGGAGTACCACATATTGGGAATAGGTTGTATCTCCCAGACATTTCAGAACAACATATAAATTGTTATAGAGTATTTGAAAAGATTGGTTCTACTGACTTTGTTTTGCTGGTACTTTTCAGTGGGTTCAAAAATATACTTTGGTGGTAATATTTTGAATAATCTTTTTTTTATTCTTGAATATAATTTGAACATATTTTTTATTTTTGATGGTTGGGCTACCTCTAATTAATATAATTACCATGTCTTGCCTGTGGTAGTGGTGCATGTTGATCCAGCAGGAGTGGTATTTCCATAAACATATTTGTATCTGCAGATCTTGAGAACCAATAACAATAATTAGATCTATATGAACTGATCAACTGATGATATATTTTTAACAATCCATCACATCACTATTAATTATATTATGTGCAACCAATACATTTTTTTTTTCACTTAATATTTTTTGTTTTTATAGTTGATGGGACTACAATTTAAACACACAGACAATATAAATATGTTCCTGCATGTTTTAAAGAAAACTGAGTTACCATGTGTAAGTGAATTTCTTATCGTCTGAATTTACTGATGTTGATAGATATAGATAGCATAATATAACATTTTTTTTTAAATGTTTACAAAAAACACATTTTGAAGTTTTCTGATTTGATATTATTGAATCAGTAACATAAGGTACAATTGATGCATTACAATTTGTATGCTCAAAAGCTTTCTTTCTCTGTATTCCATGCGGTTTATTTATTATATCTCTAAAAATATCCTTTACCGGTATAAGCCAGCATTCTGAATGTAAGCTTGGAAGGGGCTTCAATATTTCTGAATCTTACCATACATATTCTATTATCTTTTTATTATTTACCAATTTACACAAACTATTGGTTAGTTTTACATACTTTAAACTGCTTTGTTTTCAATATAGATAATAACAGGTAGCTTTGCTACAAAGAGCAAATTCCTTAATCATGGCTAGATTAGTTATCAGATGATTTTTTCAGAATTTGTCAAAAAAGCAACATCATGTTCAACATTGTTTAATAGAGAGCCAATACTTACAATACCCCGTTTTACGTGGATTCTGAAATACGCGTTTTCCTTTTTTATTGTTATTTAAAAAAAATACTATCTAATAAAAAGCCTAAATACTATTACTATGCAACACTTTATTGAATATAATGTCAGAATTTAGTCCCTATTTAACACAGGTACTTTATATTTATTTCATATTCCGACTTCCGACAAATTTGACTTGCACTACTCTTACAGTTATTTGTCGGTATACCTATCGTGTACGTCCGAGGTATTACTGTAAAAGAAAGGATTTCTAATTGTAGTTTTTTAAATTAGACCATACATTTGAGTATTCAGCATGTATTTTATTGCAGACTTTTCAACCAGAAACAACAGACATTTATGATAACAAAAACATGCCAAGGGTGATCTACTGTTTACATGCTTTAAGTTCACATTTGTTTAAATTGGGTAAAGCACCAATAATCCACGACGTCTTTGGTAAAGCAGTTTTTACAGGTATGTTTACATAATCAGAACTAATACTTTTTTCTGGGGCACATCTATTTTTATAATTCATAATGAGAATTAAATAAGGCACTCAATGGCATGTACTAAGGATGACTTTTTATAAATACATATATATACATATAAAGATATTTTTATTGAATTATCTGCTGCTATTTCATTGTAAAAAGGTAATATCACCCAAGAATTTTGTAAGATCAGATCATTATTATTTAAAAATACATAGCACGACCAATCATCTTCTCAATTCTGCTCTTCAATTTGCAATTATTATTAATGTACATGTAATAAATGTTACAGACGAAGAATTGGATTCTATAACAAAGGACTTACAGAAATGCAAGCATCCACTTCCTATGTTTCAAAAGATTGGTGGACTTTTGTCAGATAATAATGATAAAGGTGAAGCACAAACTGCACTTATTGAACTTAACAATCTATTAGATACAGAAAAATCTATAACATCTGCACTTTTAAATCCCAAACTGAAATTTAAATATATTCAAAATTATCTCATGGACGAATATAAAACAGTTCTAAAAAGAGCTAAACGTGAAAAAGAACAAGCAGCTCATAACCGTTCATTAAATGATAGCTATGTGCCCGATGAATATGATGATATACTTACACCTGTAGAAATTCAAGGACACATTACAGCCACAAATTACAAATTCTTTTGGAGATCCCTCTGTTCGGCGTGCAAAAGTAACGATGTGAATAACTTACATAAAATATTTACTGAAGACTGCATAAAAATAAGAAATTATAATGCCAGCAATATAGATTTCTATTGTGACGTCGTGCAAGATATCATAGAAAATTGTAAAGATATTGACGTGGAAAGCATTGCTAATTGGCAAAAGATCTTTCAGAATATCATAAATGACGGAAATTTAAAAGCAAATGACCATAATGACCATAAAATGGCCATAGCAATGGTGAACCAAGCTTTGGATTACGGCACGCCAGGTGATCTGTACAAAGCACTAACGAGTCCGCAACTTGGATTGAATTTTAAAATAGACAAATATGCTGCCCCCCTTTTATTTGAAGAGATGAGATTGGAGAAGTGTGAATTGGACAAGAACCTTAATGAGAGTGAAATAGCCTCTACCGCACTGTCCCTTAATACAGTAGCTGCAGTATCGGCTGCCGTTGAGCGAGGCGATGAAGTAGCTGTATGGAATGCTCTTAATGCAAAAAAGATCCAACTAACCGGTCTTAGGACTCATTGCAGACGCCGATACTTTTCAGCGTTAGTGACCGCCATGCAAGTAAAAATAAGAGAAGCGTGTGAGTGCACCTTACTTACACTAGAAGACATCAGAGACACAGTGGAAATGGTCAATATGAAGGATGACGATAATGACGAACGTGAGTTATTTTTTTTATATCACAAATACTTTTACATCTATTACACATTTTCCGCGGGACATCTGATTCTTAAACACAATAGGCACTCCAATTTTTTTCATAGAAACAAATATTCTCCAAAACAGACACTTCAATGTCTACTCTCTTGCCATTAAACAAGACATTTGCTATTGCATAAAAGACACTTGCTATTGCATAAAAGACACTTCCTTTTGCATAAAAGACACTAATTGCTAAGCACAAAAGCCACTTGCTACTAAACAAAGGACTTGCAAATTCACAAAAGGCACATACAGATACTTTACTCTCTCACACCTCACTCCTCCCGTGACCATGGTTGCTGTATAGTATCCGACACGTCGGACATATAAAAACTCAATAAACCGCGATAAAATCCGTAAAAGTTGTTCCAATATAAGGAGGGAAATTCCCGTAACCATAAGAAAAGCCCGCAGTATGTTCTTAAAAACTTGTACTACGGGTTATTACGAGTATATACGAGAACGGAAATAAATTTTAGAAATTTATTTTTATACACATAGTATGTCGTTCTTTTAACTATTTAAATTATTATTACAGTGGTGGAAATAATAGATAGTATTAACAGAGCCGTTTGCGATGAAGACGTGAACACATTGATAACATTACTAAAAAACCCTTGTCTTAAGTTACCTATGTCATTGCATAAGGAAGAATATCACTTGTATATGAGAACACTAAAGAAAATACTGCTTCAAAAAGAATCTCAAAATTTGTGGTATGAAGATATTATAAATGCTATTCAAGATGTTAACATAGAGTCGAAAAAGGCAAAAGAATTTACTGATGTTATTGTCCAGTTAAATTCATGCATCCTCAAAAACGATGTAAAGGGATTTTGGGAGGCACTTTCGTCTCCCCTTCTCACAGAAAGTACTTATATTGATAGTAACTGTAAGGATGTCTACTTTCAAATGTTCTCAAGGGCACTAAAGAAGAAGGGGCATCATATTTGCCCGTGGATAGTCTGTCACACTGACGCTGGTAACACAGTTTACATTGATGTAGAATCCTATTCATATAGTTGGGCCACTCCAAAAGACTTTGTACCATATGCACGTTATTTGACAAAAAAGGATATACATAATATTATTGAAAAAACCAATAAACACCATATTACTGCATATAGACAGAAACTATTTGAGAAATCCATTGCTGTATTTCAAGCATATTGTAAGGGATACTTGCTGCGGAAATTGTTCAGGAGACATCAGTATTTAAAAGACAATGAAATATATATAATAAAAATACAATCCTGGTGGCGCCAAATTCTGGTAAAAAGGAAGTATAGTACTCTGATTAAAATGAAAGCCATCGAAGCCAAGCTTAAGCGAGAGAGGAAACAAAATCCTTGGGTCTGGTATAAAGTGCAGGTATGCTAAAAAAATTACTTTCTCAAAACTGATACAATCGAGTCTTTAGACTATAATTCTAAAATTTACCTCCTAAGTAATTATTTCAAAAATATAAATTATATTTTATCGTCTAGTGTAATTCATTGTTATTTCGCTATTACTCGTTTGTGTCTATTTATTTATCTTTACTTTCCAGGAGCACAAAATAATTAAAATTCAAGCACTGTGGAGAGGTAGACGAGCTCGGAAAGCTTTCATTTCTCTGATCCATTCTGCGAATCCGCCTCTCAAAGTCGTTAAAAAGTTCATCCCCATGTTAGATTTTTCAACAGAAGATTACGACCGAGAAATAGAATTGCAATCCCTCAAATCTGAGGTAGTGCAGTCTATCCGTAAGAACCAGGAACTGTCTAAACAAATTGATAATATGGATTTGAAAATTGGGTTACTAGTTCAAAATAGAATAGCACTTCAAGATGTTGCTGCACATGGTTTGAGACTTAACAATTTGGTGAAACATAATTCAATGACAAAATTAGTGTTGCACCGAGACAGTAAAGGGTCTCTAATGACCGTATCAACAGCAGTCAAAGGCTTGAAATCTCTTACTAAGGAGAGTAAGAGACTCTTAGACGGATATCAACATCTGTTCTACGAATTGCAAACCAACCCTACATATTTATCTAAACTTCTATTTTGTATCCCTCAAAATAAAACAAACTCATTTTTACAAAATGTTGTTTTAAGTCTTTACAATTTTGGCGCGTATTCACGGGATGAGTATTTACTATTGAAGCTGTTTAGATTCACATTAGAGGAAGAGATAAGTTGCAAGGTTTCGAAACCATTTGATATAATATCATCTACTCCGCTGGTGTTAAAAATGGCAGTGAGTCTGTCTCGACAGCTATCAGGCTTGAACAGCCTTCAAACTATTATTGGTCCACTCGTGGAGAAGATTTTAAAAGACAAAGATCTGAATATTGAGACTGGGCCCATAGAGATTTATAAAACTTGGAGGAACGAAACTGAAATGAAAACTGGAGAAATTTCGTAAGTTCCTTAGTTATTTAAGCATACATATTCCTATACTTTGAAAAGAATCGAAGGCGCGCGTTTCATCTGATACTATCTATAACTCATCTCGGGAATTATTCGTCGGATTTGAAATATTCTTTCATTTTTATCGAGTTAGGTTTATAGGTTATACAGTGTGATTTTTTGAAGAACTGGCATATTCAAGTAGCGTATAGAGCTAACGATCCTCATTCCAAAAATGTGTCACAAAGTGGGGTCTTATTTTTTTTTCAAAATTATCCTTCACATTTGAGTTAAGGTAGACACAGTATCATGATATAGGTAAAATACGATGCCTCAAATACGCCGACGCTCCAGCGCGAGCCATACCTAAGGCCCCGTTCGCACGAGCGTCGCGATCGCGACGCGATTATTTTATACCTACAACTAACGTCATAATACAATAGGGTGACCATATTCTAAGTCCGACAATGCATTACTTACATTTGTCTATATTTTGTTATTTACGTGGTTTTTTTTTTGGTAAATATATTTTTTTTGTATTGGTAAAACCAAGTTCTATTATATTAGTATTATAATCACCCTGTACATCATCCCGCTAAAATGCCATCTCAAATCTTAACTAACGCAGACGAAGCTGCGGGCAACAGCTAGTAGTATATGATTCAGTTGTCAGTCGTCAGTCGTCAATGGATGATGATATATATTTTTCCGTTATAGTCTCAAATTTAATTCGTATAAAGACTCGTTCGTATGAAAAGTAAAATTCGCGTAAATAGAAGAAAATAATATGTGTAAAATTAATTTCAGAAAGTTGCCATATTCAGTAACACAGGAGGAGGCCCTTTTATATCCTGAAGTAAAGACACGACTTGAAAAGGCCCTGTCTCAATTAAAAACAGTCGTACTCATGTTCCTGGATAAAATCACCGCCTCAACTGAGCTCTTACCGTTTTGTATAACGTACATGGCGCGTGTTTTACATCGATGTCTCACGTCAAAATTCCCTCATACACCAGAAAAGGATATTTTAAAGGTAACAAAAAATGTTTGTAATTTAAAAATATGGATTAAAAATCAAACATTGTTGTTTTACCCACATTTTCTAATAAAAGTAATAATTAATATCGATAATGTTATACGGTATCTATTTCTAATAATTAAAATGAAATCAAATAAAATAATTGTTTTTCTTTATATTTACTTATCAAAAGATTTCAAATGGCATATCTAATACTTTTTGGACAAAAGTCATACCTAGAACAACTCAACAAATAAAAGTTTGAATAGTTTAAATGCCATGTGCATTTATTAAACTTGACGACCTCTGTGGCTCAATTGTTAGCACGTTAGCGCTCAAGCCCGGAGGTAGCGGATTCGGATCTCGCCAGGGAACAAAAGTTTTCTGTGTTCCTGGGTCATGGATGTGTATTAAATATGTATATTATATAATAAAAATCTTAAATATATGCATTAATATGAAACGTATTGTATATGTATTTCCGTTGTCTAGTATACACGTAACACAAGTTCTTTGGCAACTTAGCACGGGGCCAGATTGACGTGGTGTAAAAAGCGTCCATAGATATTATTATTATTAAATTATTATAAATATTTTTGAGATAAACATTACCTATATATCTATTTTATTTCAGGTCATAGGCAATTTGGTCTATTACCAGTTCTTCAACGCAGCCATCGTAGCGCCCGATGCATTTCACATAATAAACATGGCTAACGGTGCTAGCCTTACAACAGATCAGAGGAAAAACCTCGCTTCAGTCGCCAAGATTCTTCATTTTTCAGCTGCCAAGAAAGGAGTGAGTAAAATGTTATTTGTTACATGTGTATTTGTAAGGGTATAAGCGTATGATCAGTAAAACATTGGGTATAGAAGTTCCTCACACATACATATAGGTCAGATAACTAAAGCAGATGCATCCAAGACATTCACACGTTATACTTGTGTAATGTTCGAATAATCGCGTGGCGTGAAGTGGTTTTAAAATTACCCAGGTCTGCCATCTATGAACATAATCTTCACAAAGCTCGCCATTATATCAGATTTAATTTAATTAAATTAATAAGCCGCGACAAAATCCGTAAAAGATTTTCCATTATAATATATTAAACTATTTATAGTATTCATAGAAATAACTTTTTACCTAACTTAAAAATAACTTTTATACTTCGATTTTGAACCATAAAAAAGAAAAAATAAAAATTTTATACTTTTGAGAGAAAAATATGGTAAGTACATTAATTTTTACATGAGCTAAAAATATTAATATGCCCGCTTTTATATATTTTTAGTTCGGCGAGGAGTCTGCTCACCTGCGCTGTCTCAACCCGTTCATAGTGGAGTGTCATGAGAAGATGAAGGGTCTATTCCGCGCGTGCTGCCGCGGGCCCACGCTCGAGGACTACTTCGCCGTCGACGAGTACACGGAGGCCACGCTATTGGACCACCCGCATATCTATATCACAGTGCAAGTAAGCTATGAATCAGACTTATTCCGACAGATGCTCTTGAGGATAATATGTTCCAACTGAAAGATGCAAATAAATTGTTCCAATAAAAAGAAGTAACAACGCATATGTTTTAACAGAAAAATTCGAGGGGAATCCATCCATATTACATAGAGTCTGCTATCTATCTATCTATATATATTACAGAGACCTTCACAGAATCTTATGAACCATAATAAGTAGGTAACAAGAAATATATTTGATCGTTTTTGTTAGGTTTGAACTGGACTATTTAAAAACAATCAGTAATAATTGTGTTTTTTTTTGTACGTTAAACGGGATGCACAAAAGCTATCTGTCGTTGAGAGGTGAACTGTTGAATCTTGTGTATAATTTGATTTATTATTTAATACAAATTTATAGAAACTAATGCGTTTGATGGTATTTTTACAGGAAATAGTAGACACGCATGCGTTGCTTGTTGAGTACCAAGACATCTTGGCGTCTGATCCGAACGATCGGCTCAACGAATTGCTCGACGACCTAGGGGAGGTGCCGTCCGTTGCACAATTGGCGTCGCGCGACGTAACTATGGTAATATAAATTGACATTTATTTCACACTTTTATGTCGAACAGCTACTGAAACGCCTTAGCAGTAAAATCGACTGGAACGCCGTGCAGACATGGGGCAAGTCGCTGTCATTACTTTTTCACTTATCGCTATTTTTATTTAATTATGATATCAACTTTAATATACCCTCCTCGCCTAATTTCGAGTAGACCCGTGCACAACAGTGGGACATACTTTTGTTAACAGAGATAATTTATACCTGACAATGTCGCATCTCGTGACAGCCTACATTTTTTGTTACTTATTAGCCCTATCTATATACAAGGCATAAGAGGTCTAGGTAATTTGATAATAATAGATGTGGTAGTGATTTTGAACTTGAACAGTGTCATTGTTTATCAGATTAAGTGGTTATGTAACTGTAACATAATTATAATATGGATTAGTAATTAGTAACACGTCTTATTTTTTTAGAACGCCGGAGAAGCCGAAGAAAATGCGAGGTTGGAAGTATGTCTGGCACTAGTCAATAAATTCCAAGCCCCGGCAGATGATATGACTGATTTGAATAAACTTTTCATCAAAACCAAAGAGCTATGTGTTGCTATTATTCCTTTTTTAAATGGTATGTATTTTTTTAACTAACATGCATACAAACACATTATTTAATATTATTTTCATTAATTGAATACAATATCATATCCATTCATTGAAAACAAATCCTTAGGTGAACATTTGTTGGAGGCACTGTGTATCGGCACAACTACGGAACAACAGGAACAATATAGAGAGAAAGTTCAAAGAAGAATATATTCGGGACAAGCGAGGCCTGATGATGTAATGACCCTAAGGGAACACATCGCGAAACTGAGAAGAAATTTACAGTTGCTCGAAGAAGAAGGGTATGTGACAAGAGAGGATGGATATCAAGCGGTTGTTACCTCCATAGCTCTGGATTTGTGTAACAAGGGCAAATACAGACAAGCACAACGGAGGGCATTGTCAACGCTTATAAGAACTAAACAAAGTTTGCAAGAGAAAACCAAGTATTATGAGGAAAAATGTGAATCATACAATGAATATATTAAGTCGTGTCTTGAAAATCTGCACACTGGAAAGAGGTAATGATATTGATACATTACGTTTAAACATAAAATTTTATATATTATTTACAATAGGATCCCGGAAAGCCGGGCGGAAGGGAACCCCACCGGGCCTGCTCTCCAGATGGGAGGAGGGGAGGTCAAGATGCGCTAACTTGAGAGAATTAACCTGCGTCATAAAAAAAGGATCCCAGAAGATATTCAAAACCTCTTAATAAATAAAGTGTTTTCTATGAGGCACCCGTGTGTATATGTTAGATGTATAATGTAAGATTAATAAATCCGTAAAAAAAGTTTTATAATGATATTTAATGCTGTTCTTTTCAGGAGTGTTCATGCATGCTTAAGACGATCTGGAAAAGACGTACAAAAACTAAAGTCCAAACTAACAGTAAAATATTCAGGCTCGAAGCTGTTTGATAGAGGTGTGCTGTTGCAAATAGATGGCCTCTCGAACTCACAACTGAAGAATGTACAATTCGAGATCACACCGACCAATACTAACGGAGTGTTTACAGTAAAAGGTAAATTTATGGGAGTAGAAATGGAATCTATTGATGTCGATATTCAGGATTTATTGCAGAAGCAATATGAAGGATGCACTATAATGGACTTGTTTGGGAAAGCCAAAATAAATGTTAATTTACTAATATTTTTGTTAAACAGTAAGTTTTATGGTAAATCCTAGATTCAATAGTTATAAGTTCTCCTTATCTTTAAAGAAACACAAAATTTATTTTACCAAAAATATGTTAATTTGGCATTGAATATGTTCCTTGTATTTATCCTATTACCCATGCGTTAATATTAACAGCCTATTTACGACAATCATTGTAAATAACTAATGTTCCACGGCTCTTATTATGTTCTATGTTGAATGTACGAATGTGTCGATTTTGAGACAGTTGATAATAATTATAATAACTGACAAAAGCAGTGTTGAAGTACTTTGCGCCGCCTATAATATATGTTATAGCTGTTAAGTAACGTTAAAAACATTTTTTTTTGAAATCACTAAGGTGATTGAGAAAAATTTAATTTATTACATATATTACATACTTTGTAACAATAATATTGTGCCTTGAACTAAAATAGATTTCAGATTTTAAGGATAAAAACGCTCTCTATAGTATATAAGTTTCTGTATCTTTTGAAGTTAACCATACATAAGATATTTTTGATACTAATATTAAATAATAATTTTAATATTATGGTTGTGAAAAACTGCAAATGAAAATTGTACATATGTGGAATGTGGGATTCTACTTGAAGCGGCCATGGTGCAGGCCTCGTACATACTACATAGACGAAGGCCCGCATTAGTTGCGCCGAGACGCCACTACGTGACCTCATTTTGTTTTTAAAAATATTGTGTAGTTGTTAAAATCTCCCTTTACGTACTAACTGTATAGGTACTTGTTTTGATTGTATCTTCCTATTCTTTTTTAAATTATCAGTTAAGAAATTACCAGTATATAGACTCAAATTATAGGCTGAAGTCATCTTTAACATCACTTGACGTAGTTCTAGGTGCTATCTTCATATCCCGATACATTTTTTTTGCTTTTGGACAAGATTGTTTAGAATAAATTGGTGCTGAAATGAGAAAACACTGGTATGAACAATCATTTAAAATTAAAAATGTCATATTCCAAATTCAAACGTAATATTTTGTTTATTTTTAACAGTATATATGGGCAGAGTGATAATATGTTATATTATTTTGTGCTATTATGATATATATACATTCACAAGACACAAGCACTTCAACTTCAATAACATTAATTCTAAATTTAGGAGTATTTTTGACCAAATAATATTTTAAATTAGTTATATAGGTACCCCTATTTAAGTTATTATGTATGTTTTAAGCTAATATTATGATGATCTTTTTCACTTAATATTTGTGCCGGTCAATTTCTGTTACTTCTTGCACTACTATATATATAATTTTGACTTGAAAAGTGCTGTATTATTGTTTAATCTATTAATTTCCAAATTCATTTTAACATCTATTATTTTTATATTATGCACTATCATTGAATGATTTAAAAGTGTCTGCACTGTATGAAATTTCCATGTGATATTATATTTTTATGAGGCTATGTTTGTTTTTTATTGATAATTCCTACAGTAACTTAAAAACCTATTTCTATATAATAATGCCTCAGCTATCGGCAAAATTTGCGAAAAACTGATTTTCGTGACCTTTTGACCTTTATAACTATTTTAGCCGGTACAATATCGATGTTGATTTTTCACATCTTCATTGCCCCTCGGGCACAAAATGACTCTTTATAAAACGTGTATACGGCCCATATTGTCGTACTCATACGTCGAATTCGCGCACGTTGCCGCAAAGTCGACTAAAAGCACTACAAGTTGTACAAAATAGTTTTCTGCGTATGGCAACTGGTTGCCCGTGGTATATCAGAAACATAACCTACACCGCAACCTTTGACTGGAGTGCATTCTATTGGAACGAAGTTCCTTACGGCAGGGTTGGAGGGGCTATCCCCTGGATTTTGCAGCGCGACCGAACTGAAAAAAATGTAATAGTAAAACCGTAAGAAAAAGTGCGTGGAATAAAAGCGTTAAATGAGACGTGCGCAGGCGCGACAGTCGCATACACAAGCGAGTAGTGTATAATACCTTTCTTTTTAGCCGAAGGAACTTCGTTCCTACCTGGTGTCCCACGACACCAAATTTCTTTTTTTTTTTTCAATTTAGTATAAACTAGTTTATACTAAGTCTGTGAGTCCATTAGAGGTCACTTCAAAGCGATGTCAGAACGTCAGCCGAAGCCGAATTCGAACCCGCTAGTAGTAAGCGTGGCGAATATGTTCTCTTTTTTTTTAGCTCAGTCTAAATGAATAAACGACCGCGACACCCGAAACACGAATTAATCGACCCAGCTGAAGAAATCTAACAGTTGTTAAAATAAGACGCAAAAATGCATAAGCGCAGTTGTGACCCCCCCATCTGAGGGAAGGGATATGGCTAGCCATCAAGATTTTAACATCATCGATAATAATCTGTCGATGGTATTGGATTTCTATAGACTAACCCTTACTCCTCATAGTAGCGCGACAGCAAAGAGTATAATATATTATATAGTTATATTTATTATTTTATATATTATGTTATCATGTTATTTATTTTATTATATGCTATGCGCGACAGTGAAGCCACAACTCCTGGGGGGAGTGGCGGTTAACCCTGCCTCCCATGACGGCATCACAGATCCAGCTCAGGACAGCATACAGGGGACGTCGTGGCGCACGCTGGTGGAGTGGTGTACACCAGTATTGTGCGCGCCATCTGCTGGGGTTTCACTCGCTTGTGAAATCGTGAAAAAAGTTAGGGGTAGTCGCGTGGGAACATACTCCAACCTCCAGTGACGTCAGACGTGGCGCTGCTTCGCTGCATATACCCCCCCTCCCCCGCTGTATATATAGACAATCCCCCCCTCCCATAAAAGTACTTCAAATGTGAGCCATCTAGTCATCTATTCTTCCGATAAGGCTTGAAGGCCAACAGCATAGGTCTATTTACAGGTAGGTACATTTAGCTTTAAGGCCTTAAGGCCAACAGCATAGGTCCTTTCGAAAAAAAAAGTTCCATTGACAAAAAAATCATTCATTATTGCAACTGGCAACACCGAAAATCGTAAATAAACATGAAATAAACCGTCGTCTGTCACTATAGTAATTTTTCAGCAGAATAAACACGATGAATCAACTAATGGTGTATTTTTTAAACCAGAGACCTAAACTAAACTTAAGGACTTATGGATAAATTATATTTGATAATCATTTATGTACAGTTGTGAGTTGTGACTTGTGACCATGTCTATTGTTGTAAACTTATGGAAGTTATGTTTTATCAGTGAATTCAAGATGATAATAATACTTGGCCTTAGATAATACGTTAGTATGAAAACGATTTTATAAATCATAAACATGAGAAGAGTATCTAAAAAGGCCTTAGTATTTGTGATTGGTTTATTTTTCATAGCATTTTACTGTGAATATTTGATATATTATGTAGTTATAGCACAGGTAATACACTAAAGTAAATGTTATCGTATAGCATAAAAATGTATCCCTATTAAAGATACGTTCCGAAGTAGTTTTACCATCACGCCAAAAGCGATAATGCCTGATTCAGTTATTTAATTTTTAAATATGTCGTGGATTTAAACTATATGTCCCTAAACCTATGTCCTTTTACATGGACATAGGTTACTGAAATAATCATCAATTATCATAAAACTATGAATAGACAAGCAGACAATAGTCTTTTATTTAAATTGTTTATCCTCATTTTTTATAGTGTGGATGGCCATCTTTACTAAGCACAAACAATGCTGATGTCCTGAAAGCATTGATTATAGCTGACACACATTTACTTGGCCCATACAGAGGACATTGGTTGGATAAATGGAGACGGGAATGGCAAATGCAACAAGCTTTTCAAGCTATTATATTGTTACATAAACCAGAAGTTGTTTTTGTTCTAGGTAATTATATATTGTATATGGTTAGAGCAAGTTGCTACCTTATCAAGACTAGGATTACCTAGTCTTTAAGTATAATTTAATTTTGTAATCCTGATAATTTATTCAATGTTATTGTATATTACAGGTGACTTATTTGATGAAGGTGAATGGACTAATGATGATCAGTTTAGAGATTATGTAGAGAGATTTCACTATTTGTTTTCCATTCCTGATTATATCAAAATGTATGTTGCAGTGGGGAACCATGATATTGGCTTCCATAATAGGTAATATATTTTGATTATGTATAACAATAATCGGAAATGTAATGCAAATGAAATATAATAATTTTTACAATGAGTTTCACTAAAAAATTAAGGTAACTTTTGTGCTTGCATAAAGTGACACTGCACATGAACAACTCACAAACTTTACTACAACATAAGTAACTTTACTAGTAACCAGATGAAAGTCGCATGCTTTAACTCTGATTAATCCTGACTAATCCATGCCATACTTTCATCCTTCAAGAGCTTGCAGATGCAATGGGACTAGCTGGAACTTGTTTCTAATTAAACAGGATTGGGTATAGCCACTATAATGAATTTGAATGGATTGGGTATTTCAATGACATAATGAAGATATTACTCTTCAGCTGTTGACTTAACATATCAGCACCAGCTGAGTATGGGGGCAGAATCTGCCCCTATACTAACAGTATCTGATATAAACAACACTAGGCATATTGAACACTTGCTTGCTGTCTTGTAATAATTATAATATAATATTTTTAACAATTTTTTAACATCTTATAGGCGCTATAAATTGTTGCTATCAATTTTTTTATTGATTTTAGAATACGGAGAGGAGCTGCTCAGAGGTTTGAGAGGCAACTTAAGGCTCCTTCAGTACAGCATATTATATTAAAAGAGAATCACTTTGTACTTTTAAATTCAATGGCACTAGAAGGTGATGGTTGTAGCCTTTGCAAGGCTGCTAGGAAGGCAATAGACAAAGTATCAGGTAGGTTTTGAATGTATTTATACTGAATTAACTAAAATTTTGACTAAATATGAATGTATTTGAACTTAATAAATAAAACAAATGGTGGGTTAATACAAATATTTAATATTGAGATTTTGAATGCTGATTTGAATTAAACTACTTTCGTTTTAGAATTATTAAAATGTTCCAAACCATCAAGTGATTGTAACAAGAATTCCATGGTTAACTACAGTCAACCAATATTAATGCAGGTATGTCATTAAATGGTCATGGTGTTGTTTATCATGATTTACATTTCTCAAAACCAATTTTTATGGTCCCAGAAAAGTCTCTATCTATTTTTTTAGAAATCATGTTTAATTAAGACTTTGATAAGCATAATATTTAAGTGGTATAATGAGATATAATATTTTAGCATTTCCCTTTATACCGCATGTCAGATTCTATGTGTACAGAAGAAGATGCACCTCCGTTACCAGAGAGGAATAAACGGTTCAGGATAAAAATTGATGCTCTATCACAAGAAGCCACTGAACACATAGTCTCAAAGATAACACCGAGAGCTGCATTTGGAGGCCATACCCATCATGGCTGCTTATTGAAACATTCCTATGAAAATATTGGAAATATAACTTTCTTGGAATATTCAGTACCATCTTTTTCGTGGCGTAATAGACCTGACCCAAAGTACATATTGGTAAGTGAGCATTTTTGCAGCCTGTTCAACTTAGGTGCTTCTCATTTTCATTAATAAAAAAATATTTATTAAAAAGAAAGGAAGAAAAAGTGTAAAAACTAATATTTTTTACTTGTTATTAATTACACATTAGAAATCTTAGGCAGGTGTCATTTGTGCTCGAAAAATTTAACGACACAAATAATTTTATCGCGTTATAAAAACGCTTTTTGATGTTATACTTCTTTAGGCGCGTTATGAAAAAATGATGAGAGTGACATTGTGCTCATCACTAACACAAGTCGAGTAACAGGTTGAACTTTGAAAATTAATTTTTTTACACCCAAGGTGTAAAACAATGACATAAAAATATTTTTATAGCATTTTCGCTATTGATAATAGAACAAAATTACGTTCTACAATATTATAGGTATAACACTAAAACATTTCAACTACCTACAAAAAACTTCGCGATTCTATATCTCTCTTTACATTTTTAAAGTTGCTAGAAATAAATAATATTTAGAATTGAGGATAGAGGATAGATTTAGAGGGTCTAGTGGGAAACGTCAAGGCTAATGGAGTGTTTTTTCCGTTATCCGTTAATCAATTATTATTTCTAGTTTTGTTATTTCGGAGTGGTTTTTCTATAGTGTTTGTCTTCAAAACTCAATCCATATATTATAATGTGATTGGTTCGCAAATACTGTGGCGGACTGTTTCGGAATAGATGAATTTGGAGATATAATTGATTGATGGTGACGTAAGGGATGCCCCCCCCCTTGGCGTTTCCCGCCCTTCCTTCTTCTTCACACAAAAAAAATATAATAAAATAATAAATATCCATATTATAATATGGACATGTTATGTGATAAATGAAATAATAATGTCGATTAATGTGTGGATGTTTGTTTCTCTTTTTAATAGTGCCAAAGATTTATAACTTCTCACTCTCGTATAAGTACACACACCTATTTTTTTAAATAATTTTGTTTGTTGAAATATATTATTTAGCCATAGAAAAGTTAATTACTTATGCAGAATCTAAAACATTTTTTTCTAAGAACGATCTTAATTTAATTCCAGGCTTCCATGACACCTACACAGTATGCAGTGAATAAGTGTGGTCTACCTAAGGAGACGTCGATCATACTGAGCGCCGCGACAATGGTGTTTATTTTATTGGTGTACTTATTGAGGACGCGGTCAATTGGTAGAGTCTAAAAATAAATGAAACTGCAGAAGTGTATTTGATAATAAATATTATTGACAAGATGAAGCATTTGATACACTTTACACTTTTATTACATTATATTTAATTAACTTTAATTATAACATAACTATGTCTATTTTTTCATGCATAATAAATACTTGTTGACACATGGCAGTTGTTTATTCCAATTACCATAGAGAGAATGACTAACTTATCACAAAAATATTTTTAGGATTAAGCTGTTTCAATAAATTAATTAAAATTATTAATATACAAAAGAGGTAGATAAAAGTTCAGAGATTCATAAATTTACTTACAATATTGAATACTGATAATGGTAATGCAAGCAAAAACTTAACCACCTACCTGAGCATTTCACATTCTTAATTTAAATCAGTCTATAACTCTATGGGCTATCTCTTGTGTCTGAGCAGAGGCGAAGCGACTAAAATATTGTAGTTCCAAGAAAGCGTCGATTGGTGCACTCAAGGCGTACTTATTTTAGCTGGCTTTGAATAGCATAATTATAATAAGTACCTGGTTGACCGAGCATTTGCTCGGCACACTAAGTGATAAAATACGATAAAATTTTTCTTCCAAAATAATGATCTTAAAAAAAGGAAAAAAAATCGGACTGAAGATTCGAACCAGGCTCGTTGGAACTTAACTGCCTAATTTCACCACTAAGCTACCATGACATATTATTTGACAGCGAAATTTACGTTCGTATTCTAATCATATTTTATCATATCATAAAAAAAATCTAAAAATGTATCCTAGCTAGATCGATTTATCGCCGTTTCTAACACATGTATACAAAATTTCCGTTTTTCCGCCGTTTCCGAGATCCCGATTCTTTATATATATATACAAGAATTGCTCGTTTAAAGGTATAAGATAAATAAAACCTTATTTCTTAAACACAAACAGACAAATAGACACTTTCAGAGAACAATTATTATAGCAGGCTGGCTCTTGTTTATACTAACTATTAGAACCACTGTTATCATTTATTTATCTCACCAGCAAATCGGACAATTGCGTCCACTGATCCGCACCATACGGCTCCAATTTAAGTGCCACTTTATGGACATCGAAAAAAAATTGGAAGCCTTTATCTTCAGAATATTCACTGATAGCCAGCCGCACAAATCATTAACATGGGCTAAATATTAAAAAAAATATTTTTAGTCGCTTCGCCACCATATTAATTCAACCGCCTGAGCTAAACCCATGTGAATTACTAATTTATTATTAAAACATATGTTTATAATTAAGTTTATGTACAAAATTTGCATTATATCAGACCTTACATACCTCAATAATTTATTATAACTCAATTAGTAGATATCTCAAACTTAAAGTATATCTTATTTTTTTGTAGGTATTATACATTTTATTGAATAATAAGGCACTTCCTATTGAAATTCCTGTGTTATATAAATTCCCAAGTTCGTTTTCGAACACTAAACTGTAAGCATAATTGCCTTTGCCTTGCCATTTTTAGTTTACCTCATTTTTTTCTGTATGGGTAAAAAAAAATATGACAAAATACAAATTCATATTCTTACTGCTATCTAAGATAACCTATAAGTCTTGCAACTCCAGATTGACTTTACAAAATTTTGCTGTTATATACAGAATATTATTATAATAAATAATTACTGGGCTATAGGTACAGACTGAAAATTCATTATTTTAGTAATTTAAGGTTTAAAGAGAGTAATTTAAATAAGTCAGGCAAAACAATTAGCCGAAACCTATTTCTATCAATTACATTATTATGTAAAAATAAATAACGCATTACTATGAACAATATACATCACACATTCTACGACATGCACTCTAAAGAGTGTGTGTGCCAATCATAATAAAAGCTAAATTGCTTTAAAAACTTATTACGAGACGAGTTTAATCTTGGTTGGCCTGAGATTGCTTTAAAAATATGAGCATTTGCAACACATTTTAAATGAAAACTACTCTGTGACGTCATTAGTACCAAACTTCAGTCTAGCCAATAAATTGCGCGTACTACTTATGTAATATATACATTGGAAATATCACGTTTTATATTTATGATAAGCAGGTATTATACAGTTGTAACTATTATTACTTTGTACAATAGAAAATTCAGGTAGAGAGAAGGACAAAGCATTGTCCTTTTTCTGAATTCTATAAAAATATAATTTGTAACACTCTAGGTTGTTTGGACTGTAAATGAAATGGCAGATCATGAGAACGCGATCTGCCGTTGGGGGTGTGGGGTGTTCGCGTGGGCCTCGCTGCATGAGATTGCTTCTGGTGGAAGCCGGTGTGAGCGTGTCTCGCCGAAGAACATATCACTGCATGTAAATGTCTGTCATATCTACACAAATTTGAATCACCACCGCTGGCTAAGTCTAAATATCCATTGCTCATTTCGGGCTTAAACTTCTGGAATGCAATATTGGGCTTATCACTAATCGTATACGATCTGTTCCGCAACTTGTGGTATTTACTCCTTACTTCTTCATCGACAACTGGTTCACTGGGCTTTCTGTGGATATAAGAAAGGCATGTAAGACAAGTGTTCAACTAGCTTATCTATATCAGGTTAGGTACAACATAAAGAGGAGAATGTTACATTAATTGTTGCAACTTTTTAAGAGTGGATAAATCATACTAAAATTTTCTTGGTGGCTGTAATCATTATATTTGCAGGCATTAAAATTACACATAATTCTTGTCCAGTTAAACCTTAATAGATAAAAGTTAGTTCAATTTACCTTGAAGTCTGAAAGCTCAGACGATTTTTTTCCATGTTTGCCTGTATGATTTCGAGTAATTCCCGCCTTTGTAAACTTCCAGACCGTTTCTTTTCATGTCTACGTTCTCTATGGTCTTTCCTACGCTGCCGGTGTTGTCTATGCCGTGAAACAGGCGCTTGTCTTTGTATAGGTCTCTGATCACCGGAACACGATGATTTCGATGAAGCGTCATCATGAGACAATCTTTCGTGTTGTTCCTCTTCGCTCAAATTGTCTGCACAATTTTGAGTTTTTGAACTAACTACTGGAGGCTGTTCTCGTCTTTTCCTTCTTTCGTCCCTCCTGTCTCTCTGACTCCTTTTGCTATTTTCTTCTGGTACGATTGTTAACCGAACTTGTATTGTCTTAGAACCGTAGTGTGGTACCGTCACTGACTTGCCTATCGATTCATATATTGTAGATACAATGCCAGCAATATCCTGTTGAAGATATTTATTAATTAGGACCCAGTTTTAATACAAGTTTTGGGTATTGCAACAGTCATTTTTGCTTTAAATATCAATTCCATTTTAATGTTTTATTGAGTAGATTTTTAAGTTTTAAGCTACAGCAAGTACACAATAAGCCGCGTTTAATATGGTAAATGGTAATACATACATCTTTTGTCATTCGTCCTCGACCATCCAAATCGTACAATGTAAATGAAAACTGCAACGGTTTTTGTTTCGACGATTCCGAATGCTGCAATTCGACGTCGCACGTCAGCTCCTGAAAACGTTCGAACAATATTTAAAAAATACAATAAGATAAGACAAAACAAAAGTACTGAGAACGGGACGGGATTAACCATAAACGTGATAAAGCTCTTAACATCGGCGCCGACCTAAACCGCGTTCCAGCCGATTTGAACAACGGTGTTTCTTATCTTGCGTCTTAAAAGGAAACTATTCATGTCTTTATGTGAATAAAGGTATAATTATACAAAAGTGAAAAGACAGCGTTTCTGAGTCAGATCATGTACAAATGAATCATTATAAAGACGATAGCATGTACACGCATATACAATAATGAATGGCTGGAGGCGTATGTAATATGTATAACACAATCATACGTAAATATGATAAATATGATATCGGTTAAGGAGTTCACATTTCATTCATAAGTCACTGTAAGTGCAATCGCTCCATATATAAATTATTATTTGAAATTATTACTACGTTTTGTTTAACATATCTTAGAATGACCGAAATATGTGTATTTGTTTTGTATACATAAATATAGTATTTTTATGTACATTTGTACATAGTCGCGTCACGTGTTTTCGATACAGGGGATGGAAGTTTTAGAAACCAATATGTTGTTAAATATAAAATTAAATGTACATCTACAGGTAACGTAATGAAAACATGTTCACAGCTGTGACTCGATACGAAAATTTGCGACATACAAACGTCTGGATTAGGATCCAAAGCTTACTTTTTCCTGTGGGAATAAATAATAAAAATACAAGCGTCTTTTAGATGTACCTAATAGATTATAGACGCTTGTATTTAGTCGGTCTAGCCTTCGTCTGTCGAATTGTATCCTACTAATATTATAAACGCGAAAGTTTGTAAGTATGGATGTTTGTTACTCTTTCACGTCAAAAGTACTGAATGGATTTTTATGAAACTTTACAATCATATAGCTTATACATCAGAATAACACATAGGCTATCATTTATCACCACACTCCCACGGGAATGGGAATTGCGCGGGTGAATCCGCGGGGCGCTACTAGTATAATATACAATATTTTTAAGTATATGTAATATTGAATTCTTATGTAATTTTTACCTCAAATCTTAGCCGTGAATGTTTATCTTCAGTGGGCTCTTTGGGTGGCTGATGTGGGGAGGGTTGCCTTCTATACGATTCGGTCAGTAGAGGTGGTGGAGTTGAAGGTTGGAGAAGCGCTCGTGCTTCACTTGGTAGAAGGTCTGGTGGTGCAGAGCATTGAGAAACAGCTCGACCTACTAGTTCCTCAGTATCAGTCCGTTCGCTTTCACCAACTGAAAAAAAAAGAAATACGGGTTTAATATAATGTAAGGAGAGCTTGGCTGTTATGGCAGGTTTGAATCATATTATGTTAATTTGCAAAATCAAAATTAATAAAATCTATAACGAAATATAGAATAAAATTAGGAAATGATGTTTGCCGAGGTAGGTTTGTCGTCTGGCATATAAATAATAAAATCGACGATTTTTTGCCTATGCTAACAGAATGTTTCAGATCAAAAAGCATATGAATATCTCTTTCAAACTAGTACCTACCTAAATTGATAGACCTTATCAATTTTACTAGTATGCCTACATAAACTATTAGATATAATATAGTCAACACTCAACAACAATAATTATTATAGATTGAAGTAAAAATTAAAAAGAATCAATAAATTATAAAATATGGCAACAATTTATTTTAGAAAGTACAGACAATGCATTCTTTATGGCGTTCCAAATTTGAAATCGGCAAAATTCAAAAGTGATTTGTTTAAAAGATGCGTAAAGCGAACAGTTGATTCAGTAAAGTCGGTATAAGGGCCAACAGAGCGCTGAGCCGTTTCTAGGAAGGCCCGAGTCGGCACGGCCCGAATTCTTCAAAGCACGATTCACATCTGCCGCTAATGTTATTTTATAAAAAAACGTAGGAATGTATTTGATGATTCTCAAACAACAGAAGCTGCAAGAATTTACTTGTATTTTTTTATACAACTTTAGATAAATTGAAAAATGTGTTAGTTTTATGTAGGTTAGTCTTATGTAGGCATATAATTTTATATTTGAACTTACAGTACGTTTGATCTATAACAAGATTATTCTTTTGTAGTTTTTAATTTAAAATAAAACGAAAAGTCTTATTTTTATTTCATAGTAATATCCTAAATTCTTAGGTAAATAATGTTATTCCTAATAAAACTGGCCTAAACGAGACAGGTAGTTTCGTTGTAAAGTAACATGAAACCGATGTACAACTCTACCATAAATATTCATAAAATACAATAATAAAATAAAGGTAAAATACCCGTAGCAACAATTTTAAAATTAATCGGTAGGGGTTAGAATGATTACACTAGAGGATCCTAGTCTGCGCGTCTATTTTGAAGAACTTTCATTGGAGTCATTTATGACTCCAAACACCGGGCCGTCGCGTAGTATCAAATGTCAAAGCATACTGGACGAGTCCCACGAATAAAAAATAATTATGATGATTTATGCAATTCAATTTAAAAAGAAGTCATCTGAAAAACAAAAGAAGTGATATTATCATAATATTATCTTTTCAAAGAAAAGCTTTCAATATTTTATACAACAGTTATAGAGGAACAGTATTTACACTACTGTAACTAACTTTTTTATGTGTCATGCATAAATTTATTCGAATATTTATTACACCAGTATCATGTTATAAAAAATATAGGAAAAATAAACATAAAACATATGTTAAAAGAGAAAAGAGACTTGGTAGCTAAGCAGTAAACAGAGTTCTGGTAAATAGTAGTTAGTACTAAACAACTTATTTTTATGCATATTAATATTCTAATCCTGAATACGTACTGCACGAAAACTGTCATAAGCAAAAATGTGTAATGCAACATCGCATAATTAATGTTACATTTGTCTTTATTACACAGTAATTAGCCATTGCAACGGAACTTTCAGAACCATTGAGTTCGTTAGTCCTGTACGAGTATCATTACCATTAGCGGCCCTACAAGCGCTGAACGACGGCATAAAACTTAATACCTACGACCTATTAAATGACATACGAACACTAGATATACAATTACTGCTATGCAACCATAAAACCGCAGTAATGTTACCACACGATAGCGCCTATATAACATGCATTCATATTATATTATAAACGCGTTTTAAAGGCTTTATTGTTGTAAAAAATAAATAAAACTTCCTGAAATCAAACACTAATCTATTACTGAAATAAAGCCTGCAAATCCGTTTAGTACATATTGTGTTCATCGCATTCAAATATACGCCCAACTTATAAATTTTCTCATTAATTAGATTAATAAGAAACGTTTTGTAAGCCTGGTAGACTCAATTGACTTTCAAAAAGATACTTTGATTGTACTATTTTGAATAAAAAAATTTGACTTTGACTTTGTAATATTTAATATGATGGTACAATTTATACACTCATCTTAATATCAGAATTAATCTATCCGATAACAATATTGCATCGTCCGTTCTTTATAACTATTAGCCCTTTAGACACGGCAAGAACCGCGCGGTTTCAGAATCGCAGGGTCTTATTTACATGTCATTAAAGATATTGATTTAGGACTACTTCAGACACGCGGAACCGCACGATTACAAGTCGTGAGGTTCTGGAATCGCACGGTTCCCGGCGTGTCTAAACTAAAACTAGGATTCAAACGTTATGCTAAAATTTTTGAAACATCAATCAGATGGAGATGGCGAGCCGAGTTAGAAAGTTTTTGGACCTCCATTTGCTCTACAGGCTTTCAAACCTGAAGAATAACCTATCTAATATATAAAATTCTCGTGTCACGTGTTTGTTACCAAACTCATCTGAAACGGCTGGACCGATTTTTATGAAACTTTATGTGCATATCGAGTAAGTCTAAGAATCGGGCAGCATCTATTTTCCATCCCCTTAAATGTGGTCCACCCTTAATTTTTTATTTGGCAGACAATTTTTTTTGTTTTTATATTTTATGATACAGTATTAAAAAATACATACAGCGAAATTTTTACCCTTTTATCACCAAACCCAAAACAGAGATATTAGTACTTTTGGCAGAACTAAATCTGTTGAGACAACTAGTAAATTGCTTTGTAATGTTGGGTTTCATAATACCGAAATATCAGAGACAATTGTCTCTGAATGTAGTTGCATTGAGGTCCATTGTACTCTAACTAAAAGCTATATCATCAATAATAATTAGGTTCCTACTTACAAATGAAAACACGATTCACGAATGTACCAGACGCGTAAACCATATTTGTGGCCTCATTACTGTCACTAAACGATGCGCCATCGGTGTTTTTAGAACATATTTGTTAGACGGATAATACTAATAAATATGGACATTTTCAAATTTTACAGCATCTGCAGGCGTTCCAAATATAACGAATTGAAATACGTTACATAATTGCCCCCTTATTAAAGCTTTATAATCAAAAGCGTAGACTAAACGGAGAACAAAGTGAAAACATTAAATTACGCAACAAAAGCTCGATCCGACTAAAAAGTCCTTTGAGTCTGCCGCTTACTATAAATTGTAGCGGACTATGCGTACTATTCTCTCGAAAGAAGGGCTTAAAGCTCGGGGCGGTGAATTCTTTGATGTCAAATAAAAGGTATCATTGTCTCCGCCTCGCCGAGTGCTTTCAACTTTTCTCTTTGAAGTTAATCAAATGAGCGGCACGGATCGGTTTGCATTAAAAATAATTTTAACAAACCGTCGCCGCGTCGGTTTGATGTGTATTACGGAATGTTAAGGAACAAAAACGTACGTATCATCTACTAATTGAAGTGTTCAGCTTTCATAACTAAATATAACAAGATCAAAGAGACGTAATACTTTGATGTAACTAATATCAGATGAAAGCGGACTCAAGAGCGGAAGCTCCTTTTTTCTTTTACTTTTAAACCACCCAGTAAAGCTAGATAGGCTCAAAACTGAAATGCATATCAAAATAAAATATATTTTCATTTTTTATAATTGTTTAAATGTATATTGTAGTTGTCTGTTATTTTGGAAAATGGAAAGAGAATATTGTGATTAATATGGGAGATGTTATGGTTATTTTAATGCCTCCATTTTTTAGATTATCCAGATATTATGTCATTTACCAGATGGGTAGATGATCTATGTGCAGTGGCCGATCCGTGTTGGATCCGAGTGACAAGGAAACTGTCGTCTTGACATTAATTGAAGGAGGCCTATGTGGCTGATGATTATGATGAATGATTTTACTATAATAAGCTTGTTTATAGTATCAACAATACATTCTTATATAACAAATTTGAAAGCATGTATTGATAGACCGATGTATGGACTAGCTGTTGCCCGTGACTACGTCTGTGATTATAGCATGCAGTTTGATAAGACTTCTTAAAATAGGCAAATATTGTACATCATACTAAATAAACCAATATGTTGATAATTAATATATTGATACGTTTATTCTTAATTTACCTAACCTTTTACCTTTTTTAAGTCTTTTAAGCTTCTTATTATTATTTTACTTTAACTTTTTTTATTATTTTTAATTAAAGTATATAATCTTTCACAAAATAGTAACTACCAATTCAATAATCGTTAGTCTATAGTCTATACACACATAAGCGCAAATATTTACGTGTCTATTTTGTTTTATTTGTATGGTATAATATAGAGTTTGAAAAATTTGTAAGATTTCTTTAATTCTATTTAATTTCAATATTTTTTTTTACTAAGATCACTTTCGCAAGCTCATCGTTCACATGATAATACAATAACTATGAGACTGATAAGCATGTAGAGACATAATTTGTTATTGATAACAATAAATTGAAAGAAACTTCGGACAATAGTTCCACCTACGACGTATC
This sequence comes from Lycaena phlaeas, assembly GCA_905333005.2. Taxonomy (NCBI): domain Eukaryota; kingdom Metazoa; phylum Arthropoda; class Insecta; order Lepidoptera; family Lycaenidae; genus Lycaena; species Lycaena phlaeas. Next base: position 10,867,883 of record HG995171.1, on the reverse strand, counting down.
TATGGGGCATATAAAAAATATTTGACTCTACAAAATTTAGAATATGTATACAGTTCATTTTAGTTTTAAAAGCTCACGTATTTAACCAGAATGTTATTTAAATCAAAAGCAGTACACAACTCCACAATTGTGTATAATTAGATACCTAAAATCTATTGTAATTATAAAGTTATATAGCTGTCGCGTAGATTTATAACTCTATGTAGAGTTTGTTGTTTGTTTTCATGGATGTATGCTACGTTTGTTTTTGAGCGCGTGCAATATACTCACTGCTAAACTTCTTGTATCCACTCCTGAACTTGTTGCGCCACCACTTGACAAAGTGGTGAGCCATGGGGACCGCGACGGGTGCCGAAGCTCTCAACGTTTCGTAGCACGTCATGCGCTGCGCTCACGCACGCATCACGTACACAAAAGCACCGCGGTTATATCCTCACATATATTTCCGATCACTCTCACTACGATCATTCATAACACTGAACAAATATGTTTTGTAGACGTACGGTTCTCGTGACCCAATTGTCTGTGTGGAGCGCGGCGGACGACTGTCCCCTGCGAGTGTAATCTAGTGACTGACTGATGGATTGAGGGACGCGGCGAGCCGGGCGGCATGGCGGGCGGGCGCGGCGGCAGCGCTTACTGCCTAGAGCTGTGAACTGTCGCGGTCGGATAGTTAACCGAAATCCGGAAGCTCGCTTTATATACAGCTATAACTATAAACTTGAGCATTCAATTTAATTATGTAATTAAATTATTTTGTCTCGAATAAATTTAATGTAATGTATAATGTGTATGAAACTGAAAACGAATGTTACGCGAAAGTTTTGCATTTTCACTTTCAAATGTTAAATAAATTTCATAAGCTATACGTTTACTTTCTTAAGACACGGGTGAATTTCTTTTTTAATGTTTGCTAGATTGATTGCTGTTATCATTAATCATAATAAAAAATGTTAAAAGTAAAAAGCTGTAGGTAACTCTACATTTTTTAAATATCATCTTTTTTATAATGAGCGACAATAGTCTAGTGGGTATAGGCTCGGTCTCTTAAGATAGAAGTCCGGGTTCAATCCTGATCCAGCAGTGGTGCGTTGAAAATGGTTTTCACAAATTCTCACTCTAATCACTCGCTCACTCACTGGTGTACATCGTGAGGAAACCTGTATGCCTGATGAGGTTAAAAGTTTTTGAAGGTGTGTGAAGTTCACCAACCCGCATTCGGTTAGCGCATCGGTGAACTATTGCACAATGCCGTCCTCAGCTGATTCCGTGGAGACCCTCGCTCAACAGTTAAACTTACTTTTTTATCATTTGTTTATTATTATCATTGAGAAATCGATGATATATTGCTTTATTTACAACGTGAATAATATTTGAACGTATAATTGACCTATGATAGTGAATAATAATATTTGAACATTTTTTGGAGTCAAAAAAATAATATTTAATTGTTTTAGTTTACAAAGAATTGAAAAAACAATTATTCCAAAAAAAAAAAAATTCATTCCTTATTAAGTTCAACGCCATGTTTATATATAACTTTAGTATATAGATACTGCAATTTATAAGTAAGTACAAGACTTAACCTAATTTGGTGAACGTCTTGGCGTTCATTGAGGGAGGCCTTTGTTCAGCAGTGGACGAATAAAGGCTGGTGATGATGATGATGAAAGCACGCATTGTTAATGAAAAGTAAATATTATCACTAGGTATCTAATATTTTAATATACATGCTATATAACTTAAATTCATTAAGAGCTACATTTACAAAAAATATTTTATATAAAATATATTCCAGCAACAGCTTGGCAATATTACCAAAAACACTCCACCGTATTACCCTCTGCGTATTTCGACATACTCTTGGTAATATGACTTTACCCTATAATTGCATCGCCGCCGCGTCGCCACTCAAGCGTCAACGACAATAATACCATTTTTTAATTTAGTAATATCATGCTACCCGAAAAGTATTACTGATAAGCGGAAAAACAGGCATGCAATTACACTTTTTTCAAATAATCATCGGCGAGCTTTATGCAAAAGCTTAATTGTGAAGTATTATTTCATGAATATAGTGGAAAGAATTGTCTTATATTGGCAACGTGTGTTTAACGAGAACAAGGGAGAAGAATCATTTTATCTTTAAGCTAAGGTTTTGGCGCCAATCATTGTTAAGTTAAGCCTGCTCTGCTATTGTATCTGGAACACACCGAAGCCATTTCGCGGAATAGATTAGTATAATGATGAAAGTCTAGATGATTGTATGGGAATTATGCTTGCCCTGTTATATTTCAAAGCAGAGATTGTTTTAGCAAGAAATTATGGCTGCTATTTTAGTGAACAACAGTAATTAGGTTGGCTTACTAAAACGCTGATCGGAAATATGTTTTCTTCTATTTATAAACGGTTATGAAAGGCTATATATATTTTGCACTTAAAATTTAATACTTTCTATATCTGGTATAAGAGGCCGAGTAAAGATATTATTTTTCGGAGAATATCAATGTTTACTACATAGATGTATTACAGTGTGTTTAAAGATAAATAGTTTGTTGGTAAAGAAAGTAGTGAACAAGTAAAGGGAAGAGATAGAAGAAGGCGCGCGCGCATGCTTTGGGCCCGCTACGTTAGCAGCCTCTTCGGTCAACGACCTGCAGTCGGCGATTATAAAAAAGATAATTGTAAGTAGGTACCTACTAGGGTAACTGATGGCGGTCTAGCGACTTTCTCCGTCCATATTTGTTAAATCAGATGAAAAATATTTGGACATGTTCTAGTCGTACATTGTTAACTGTCTTTGAACCCGACGTTAACGTTCCAATTGTAAAATCTATATTTGAAAAACGCGGTGTATAAAACAAAAAGTATTTTCTACTTAATATACTAATTAGCGTCAAAGGCTTTTTGGTGCCGATGATGATGATGAAGATCTACGGGGCCGAAACTTGGCCTTTAAGTTTACGTACCAAGAAGCTTGCTATGCTGGATGTTTCTTTGGCAGATAGATTCGGAACCAATGAGTCTATAAGGCTCACTCAAGAGTGGATGCCACGTCTTGATAGAAGAAGTATCGGCCATTGATCAAGTGGAGGAATACGATCTTCTTACAGTGACTCGTTCGTGTTGGTTGCGGCGTTCTTGGCATTTATTAAAGAAGGTCTATTTTCGGCAGTGGACAGATAAAGGCTGATGATGATGGTGGTATCACACATTACGTAACATACTCATTTAAATAGGAAAGAGTCTTGCTTGTAACTTACAATTTAACAATAGATGTTTTGTATCGAAACAAGTCTGTACGTTTTGCTATAGGACGTAAAAAATGAAACACCCACATAGGGGCAGGTAGTCTGTGTTGGAGTTTATTTACCTTTGTGTAAGAAAACACATTTACAAAATAAACTTCAAATCTAAAGTTTTCGGGTAATTTTTTCGTCAAACAACCAGAGACTCAACGAAGAACAATAATGTAGATGTTTATAATTAGGACTACCTATAGCTTAACTTCGAGTGAAGGAAAAGGTACGGATAGTAAAGGTGAAGGAAATGGAGTCTTGTTAAGTAAGTATCTCCGTAGATAAAAGTACGAAGTCAACAACTATTCCTAAACCTTACCATTAAAAAAATATTAGTCCGATAAATATGCGATTCCACAACGATGCCCAATGTTCAATCAATTCACAACCCAATGTTCGAGACGGTTAAAAGCTTCTTCGAAAACAACGAGGGCTAAGTATAAGGGCCAGTTGTACTCATAGCCTTTTTATCAGCTGTTTTACGGCATGGTTATAGTTGATAGAGAAGAAACCGCTTTTGATGCTGGCATGCGCAAGCGGCTGCCATTCGTAAAGCTGACGACTCAAACGATTGCACAAAAATTGCATAATTTGTAAAATAAGACGAATTTAGTCATGTTTGCCTTGTCACCTGTTTTGTGCAAGATAGTAATGTTAGTATGTATACATATTTATCCACCTAGATTTTCGGTTATATAACACATTGGTAAAAAAATCTTACAAGAACCTTGAGTACCGGTTCTCCACTGCCACGTACTTGTTTCAATAGTGACTCCATCTCCCCTAGGTGACTTATCCATTTTAATATTAGCGAGGGCTTGCCACCTGAATGCATCTGTGGAACTTGGAAGACCTTTGGTGTCTAAGATTTCTACTGATCCACTCATCACGGTTCAGCTCAGTTCAGTTTAATCCACGTGGTTCATTCCACGTGGATAAACGCCATGAACGTATAAAGGTATCGAAATCACACCTACTTACACCTGGCTGCAAAGAAGTGCGGCCAGATGCGCAACGGCAACTGTGATATTTTAGAATCTTCATGTAAATTGCCATGATATAGACGTTACTTTATTTAAAAAACAAGTGAACGAAATACTTTCCCAAAAATCAATTTTTAATAATTTAATTAAAAATACTTGCGGCCAAATTTTGATAGGCAACCTGGTAAATGTATATTCTCCTAATTGTAAATATACATAAAAAATTGGTTTCATGCAAAAAACAGGTGAGCGCACTGATCTTACGGTCGGATCTCGGGCTATTATAAGAGGAGTACAAAGGGCCCCCTTTGGCTCAATTCGCTTCGCCCAAGGTGTTGAGCTGAAACTCGGCCTGAACCATGGTGGGGAAATTTATCAATCCTATTCAATGGTACTATTTATATTTTTCTCTCATATTATATCAAGCTTCATTAACCCTTATTCATTTCAAATATATGTATTATGTACTTAAACATGTAACAGGGTTAAGAGTGTTTAGACAGATACCTACTGTAAAAAATAAAACAGAGTTAGCTCCGTTATAATATTATTTCTTTAGGAAAATTCTGTAAAAAAGGCAACAATTATTGGTGTAAATGTTTTAGGATAATTTTAATTGAAAGACATAAATGTACTATTTACCAATAAGTTACTCTAGTTTGTCATAAGTTAGGATTGATTTTTTTTCCATATTTTTTTCTACATCTTTATAATCTTGGAATAGTAAGTTATTTCAAACAATACTTTTCTTTTAAAAAAATACGAAATAAATAGTAAAATACCGATGTTTCGAATAATGAAAAAGTATTGTCTCTACCACTAGGCTGTCCCATCACGATCAACAAGATAATCCTTGTATGGTATTGTTATAAATTCCACTTCCATAACAAAACATAAACGTACAATATATTCCATAAAAAGATCGGCAGGTGATACATTCTTACGTTCTAGTTTTTGGCCATAATACGTGTTTGCGAGATATTTTTAGTTTATATGATTTTTAGGTACTCGCATACCGCAAGTTTAAAGTTTTGTGATAGTAGTTTTAATGGTACTTTACATCATAATCAGCCTTTATCCCTCCATTACTGAACATAGGCCAATGAACGCCAAGACGACCGATCCCTTACCACTCGCATCCAACGCAGACCGGCCACTGCACGGAGATCTTCTTTCCACCTGATTGATGGCCAACCAACACTTCGTAACAACAATACTTTACATATAAGTGTTAATATTATGTTTTTCTTTTGACTTATCTGTTTCATGACCGATGTGGTCATTACCTAGTACCGTATTTTTTTTTAAATAGTTGTAGAACACAGTGAGCTCATATATTATTGTGTCAGTTCTAACACTTTTAACATAGAGTAATGTTTCATATGATATTATGATGTTTGTACATAATATCTTTTTAGACTGAACAAAACGCGATTTAGCTGTTTGCACTGTGAAAGTGAACATTCCATCTTAAGTGAATGCCTAATTTTAAATATTTATTTAGGCTTTGTTTTGATTATTGCCTGATTTGTATAAATATTATTTAAATGCTTTTTGGCTGTATGATTATGTTGCCTGTGTCATTTTAAAAATAGTTGGCTATCGTGAGTCACTGTGAAAAATCGAATTAATATTAAAATTCTAGCAGCTATAACGAAAAATAATGTCAGGCCCTTTGCCGTCATGCCATTTGATTTTAATACTGTGGCGCTTCAATGGACGTTAAAATATTCTCGTTCCTTATTCAAGTTTGAACCGTAGATGTAGTCAGAGTACCCATAACAGAGCGGAGGGCGCCAAGGATGCTCTGCCCGGCTTCGAATTAGAATTTTACGACCTCTTCGTGTTAGGTTTACTGTCGACGATTTATCTGCGACCGAGATGAGCTCGTATTCCAAAAATGACTTACAACAAACACGGTTTTATGTTGGTCATAAAAAAACTCTGGTATACAATATCCGATAACAATTTAATAATATCCATTACATGAATTGTTTATTGAAAAACGTGTATAGTAAAATTAAAACAAATGAATACCTAAATATATTTTTAATTTAAATAGTTGAAGCCGTTTTAAAAGCTTCTCAATTATCAATTTGTAGCAAAATCAAACTCATAAATAATTTTAATTATATAATTTAACTAGCTGTTGCCCGCAACTTCGCCTGCGTTAACTAAGATTTACAACGGGATCTTAGTACGCAAACAACTAACTTTTCTGGTTGATTTTTTACACCTTGAGTCCGAAAAATCCAAATATCTTACGGAACCCAATTTTTTCCAGAATAAAATTTAGCCTATGTTACTTGTAGATAATGTAGCTTTCAATCAATGAAAGAATTTTCAAAATCGGTCCAGTGCTTTTTAAGCCTATTCATTACAACCAAACAAACAAAGTTTTCCTCTTTATAATATTAAGTATAGATAATGGTATTTATTATACCAAAAAAAATCAATATAAAATTTATAAATTATAAAGTTGGTAAAACAATCCCATCGCCTTTCGCTATATAACGAAGGTTCGACGTTCGAATTCAACATGGGTGGCATTTTTGAGTCGAGAAATGACGCAGCCGACGAATAGGTGATCGATAAACTCCGGTACTCAGTTTCCTATAAAGCGCTATTGTAATTGTATCTGCCATCCACAGGGCCCCGTCATCAGAGCCTTCCTCGAAGGACCGTGCTTTATTTATTGTATCGCATTCATTTTATATGATCGTTAGTAGAGTAAGCTTATGTTGTTTTACCATGATGAAGATATGAAAACTAATCCTAGTAATTGCTAGCTATTTTGTATTCGAAATGACGGCATAGTAAATTATATCGCTATATAATCAATGTAAAATTGTTTTCTCTTAATTAATATGACTGACTTTCTTTTTTTTTACTTTTTTATTTACAACACTTACGCGACTTCAACTTTTTGTAATAAATTATGATTATACGACCTTGCTAAGTTTCTATAATACTTAATTATGAAATCCGAACAATAATAACTAAAATATAATTGTATATAAGAGTTGTTACATTTCATAGATATTCAACTAATATATTATGTTAATGTTTATAAACAGAGGGAGTAAACGCGGCTGTAAAAATAATACTCTGTCTCGTAAAGCGTACTCGCATACTCTACAATACTCTACATATTTTAAACAACTCAAGTATCTATCCACTTTAGTTTCCTAAAATAACTCGGAGCTATTTTGCCGATGATATATGAATTCAAAGATACCTAATGAATATAAGGTAATAATACCATTAGTCATTAGATTTTTAAGCCCCAACGAAAAAATAGAGGTGAGTTTGACCGCTAGTGTGCATCTATCAGTTCCACATTTTGTGTCACTGGGTCTGTTTCACCATAGCACTTAAACGCGTATACCGATTTAGATGCGGTCTTTTAAACAGCTTTCCTAGTAGTTAGACATTTTCAAATCAGCCATTTATCAGCGATTGCGTTGGCGTTTTTTTCGTATAACCTTTTAGTTATTTCAAATGTAAATATGTCAGAGAGTGGGCAATGCCCACGCGAGAGAAGTGGAGCGACCGCTGCGGCGGTTGGCTTCGGGCCAGCCAACTGAATAGCAGAAATAAAACGCCACTATCAACATTCCAGCTCATTTCGTGTGATTATATTGTTTTGAACATTTAAGCAGTTTCATCGAATTCAATTGTTGTTCAACAAGTCCCATTGATGCTTGAGCGACGATTTTGTACCTATGGGTTCGGTATAAAATGGAATCATCCTATTTTGTATTAGAATAGATTTCATAACACATACTAAGATAGTATGTAATTTGCCTGAATTTATTAGATGTAAATTAGAAGACCTGAACATCAGGAAGTAAAACTGTTATTAAACTGCGATAAAAGATTTAAAACTCTCCCAACAATGAGTTACTACTAGAGATGAAACGGATATCCGGTATCCGGCCTATCCGGCCTTGTTTTCACTATCCGGCCGAATCTTAAGTCACTATCCGGTATCCGGCCGGATACCGGATAGTTTAATTTAAAAAAAAACATTATTTTACACAAGGCCAGTCATGCCACAAAAGGTTATGGATAACTTTTATTTTTATAATCGATTAAACCTGACACAATATACATGCCGCGTACTTGTTATCGTCATTATATAAATCAAAATATTGACAAATTAGCGATCTTTTTTTTAAATCATGTACATGGACATCAAACATGACCAGTATAAAAAACAATGGGATAAACAAACCATGTAAACAAACAAGAAGAAACTGTGGCAAATCCTATAGCCCCCGTTCACACGAGCGTTTAAAACCGTCGTGGTAAAAGCCGACGTCGGCTTGAGTTGCAAGTTTGGCATGCTAAATTTGATTTAACGTCAAACACCCAACGTCGAAAATCCAATAGTGCTCGATAAAAAGCTTTGCGTTTTAAAAACGCCTTGAACAGATACATGGGTGTCCATTTGTCACATTTGAATGGATTTTTACCGCTCGGTAAAAATGCGTTCATTAGGAAGGCAATATTGAAGAAGAAAAAAAAGAAACTGACACGTGCGATACGTTTAGACCCGGACGCGCTCATGTTCTAAATTTCTTTGTAAAATGAAAAATTGATCGCGTCGCGTGCATGGGCAACAGCTAGTAACATTATGACACTAGCTGTTGCCCGCATTTTCGCTTGCGATTTACATTACATTTTTGCCGAATATCCGGCGCTCCGGCCTCGTAGCTGGCCGAATATCCGGTATCCGGTATCCGGCCAAACCACTATCCGTTTCATCTCTATTTACTACTATAATACTTATCTTTATGATGTATTCGGTATATAAAAGTGGCCAAAGAAATAAAAAATATGGTTGCTACAAATCTTTCAATTACGTTATCGTTCTATTTGAAATAATCGTATCCGCTTTTCGTATTTCCTGCTCTATCTCTACATTCAATTTCATGCCAAATATTACGTGCTCTTGAATTTATAGGCCCAAATTTGTTATTAGATTTGTTATGGAAATTTGACCTGTTTATATTTAGGGCTGTATCTACAAAATTATATTCCTCAAGGTATGTATATAGTATTAAGTATAGTAATAATAACATAGTAATAGGTTAATATGTGAAAGAGTATCAACCTTAAAATGTCCTCCTGCTGGGTCTGCTTCTCGAAATCAGGGTAATTCATCTTTATAGACTTTTGATCTCATGCAGGTTTCCTCCTGATAGTTTCCTTCACCTGTGACCGAGCGATGGTATCCAGTTCGGGTGCACTTAGAAATTCAGAAAAATCTATTTCTTATCTACAGGGGTCAGGGTCAAACTCTAATCTATTACCCTAAAGACCGTGTCTATACGCACTATACTTACTTTACTCTATATACCCCTTTACTATAGAGTAAAGGGGTAATGTAATATTTTTCACATTATAATCATCAGTTCATTGAGTGAGGCCAATATTCAGCAGTGTACGGATAAAAGCTGATGATGATGATGATGATGAATCATCAGTAATACAGGAAAATACGAATTAATGGAAATTTAGGTTCAAAAAGTATTCAAGGCTTGATGATGTAATGAATTAATATTTAATAGTATAATTATGACGTAGTAACAGATATTTCTTTCTCTAGACTTCTAAGACTTTTCTTTTCTCTAATTCTATGAAACTTAAATACCGACAAAATCCGAAAAAAATTGGCTGATATTTTAACGATAATGCAAGAATAATAAGTATGCATCAAAAGGAACATTATACGTTAAGCTTATGCGTAAAGCTTTCACAATTTTACTTTGATGTCGGCAATTATACTTTTATTGCGTTTTCTTTTTAATCACTAAAGTCACAATTATAATGACAGTATACATTGACACAAGTATGAAATAATCTTTTAATGAGTTTTAACGGGAAGTTTTTGGATTATAATTTTTTAATTTCGTTTGCTTCATTCCTAAAAGTAATAAAGCACGCTTAGTTTAGCTGATATTGTAAACTAAGCCGTAATGATTTTCTATTGGTCCTAAAAAGAAAGTATTTTTTTTTATTTCACAATTATCCATGCTTTACATACTTAAATGGAAATCTCTACCACTACGAATAATGATACGGAATTAACCACATCCTAGTTATATTTTATCGAATATCAATTATACTATCTAAGAAAGCTTTGAAAATAATTCTAACATTTGCGATTTTAGCTTAAACTGGTATGAAAAAGACTGAAGCCATTATCCTACTCCTTTCATAAGCATGTAATGTTTGTTTCAACAAAAGATTTAGTACGCCAGCTTCTAGATCGTACTTGGGGACTAGAACATAGATATACCATTCATCTCGGTAACAGTCTTTTGTGCGATAGTTAACAATTAATAAAAAATATTAATTATTTGTTTCTTAACTCTACACGCTGATTTTTATAAATTTAAGTCCACGGAGGCGAAAATACATGCATTATTATCTTTATACATATTTTCTATTTGATTATTAATTAACACTCTCTGAATTTGTCGCCACAACCATGATAATTCGACGTAAATCCACGCAGGAAAAATTATATGTATACAGCAATGTACTTATTAACCATCAAGTGGTAGATATATAGTATATAGAAACATAACTCTTAAAGTCGAATCTCCAAAGTATAATCATATCGACATTATAAGCACATTATACTCGTTTCCTACGTTCGCGGCGCGCGCTTTACTCAAATCGCTTTAAGGCTTTGTAATTATCATTTAATCTACGTTAAGCGCGATATCGACCTCCGGTACATCAAAGCGGTACTAACATACGATTACCTTACCCCTCCCCCCACCTCGGCATGACCGCTTTTTTTCATCGGAACAAGTTTCTTTCAATGTCGGTCTCGAAAAGTAATTCCATCGTAATAGACGAAGTATGATTACTATTACATTACGAAACAAGGACTTAATTATGAGCTCATGAAATATTTTACGACCTTACAAAATGCAGAGTTGGATTATTATGATTTTCTTCTTCCTTTTTCTGGTTGAAACATAACTTTTTATAGTTATTTTATTTGATTTTATGTGAGTGTTAAAACTATAAAATAATTTAAAGACATGTATAACGTAATCAACATTTTAATCTTGAAATAAAATCAACTTCGAGCATATCATTCTGTGGTCTACAGACAATCAAATATCTTAAAATTAATGTTTGGCCCGTATTGTTTTTATATTATCAAAGCTTATAATTGAATGTCGAAAGCGTTATATTTTATTTACGCACGGACCATTTATAAAACGACGAGCCGGCTGTTCAATATATTCCCATGGGGATGAAACGTCGGCATCATCAAAGCGATTTAAATTATATCAATGGCCCCGGCTACTGTATTTTTTTGCTCCTTAATAGTTTATAATGCTAGTGACAACTATACAACTGCATCTGCGATTTATCTATCGTAGAAAAGATCAAACGTGCCGCCGGTTCTAGCAGACCATTGCTTAATGTACCGTGAATATTATTATGGCCGATGTGAGCTCTTAGCCGTGATTTTTATTTCGTAAAGTTTCGAATATCATAAGTCTTGCTAGATATTTTCACTTCAGTACACATCGTAATGCAAAAAGTAAAAAATCTTAGCCTTGAAGTTCGTTTTACACATTTTAAGGGTAACCCCTCATGCATAAAAATCACTCTTATGTCGTATCCATTGCACTATAGGTTAGACCAACTTAAGTGCTCTTTAAGCATATTCTTAATGCTTCTTTTGTGGTTTATAGGAATAAGTAAGTTGGATATTATTCGTACATTTCCATGTATAAAAATCTCAAAAAATTATTATGTAGTAACAATTAAGTATTAGTACTCAATTCTCTGTTTATTGTTATAAGTAAGATTGAAATTGAAGTGGCATTATTTAAGTGGAAAAACTAAAAAGACGTTATTTACAAAATGTACATAAATGCAATTAGAGTAGCCCTGACTCACATTGTCCTGTACAAAATATTTTATAGTTAGCTTTATTGTGAATAATTTAATAAATATACGCAATCAAACAAATGTGCATTTATAGCAGACTGTTTGATTCTCTCATTTCGTATATTAGCTTAAATAATTAATAAAATTTGCAAAAAAATTGTGAATTTAAACATTGTTGAATACACTGAAACACAGAAAAATTTAATAAAGATCCAGCCCGCCATTTAGGAGTTCAGTGACGTAAGCACAGAAAAAATATTTACATTAAGACTTTGGTAATAAATACAATATTATTATTATTTATTATCATCCCTTCTTTTGTCTAAGGGTAGCGAAAACCCATTTTTTCCTTCATTTTAAAGCTTTTGAAAAACTGTCGGCGACTGTAGTAGAAGTCTAAACTTGGTACATACATAGAACTGTGACATCATGAAATTACTTATCTATATATATAAAAATGAAACCCGTTTCGCGTTGTCACGGCATCACGTGTGAACGGCTGAACCGATTTCGATAATTCTTTTTTTTAAATGTTTGTGGAAGTCCAAGGATGGATGTTCCGGCGAAAAAAATTCGAATAATTGCCGGGAAAGCCCTAAAAACAGCCCTTTTCTTTTTCCCATACAAACGTTTTCTAACTAAAATGTAGAGTCAATCTGAACTTTATCGCTATTATATAAAGCTCATATTAGATTACAAACACTCATTGTTGTCTAAGCTATATCATATTAATAATTTCGTCGTAGACTCAATCTAAAAGTTACCTAAATAATAAAACATAAAAAATTAAAGATTTCGAGTCGACAACAAATATCCCCAAAATTTGGATTGTTGAGTATTTTGTTAAATTCTAATAGTGTTGACAGACAAAATATTGCAGTCCATTAAAATACAATGACATAATTGCATATTATCACTGTCATTGATAACGGGTGACATTTACTTTTTTTAATACGCTTTTGGCAAGGAGTATTTATTATTTGCCAGTGTCAAGTTTTGTTTTGTATTGTATTTGTATTATGAAAAGGATTATTTAGACAAAGAAATATTATGATCAGGAGAATTTATAGGTACTATATCAAAAGAATTTATAGATATACATTCTGTTCCAACTTGACGGCCCAAGAGGAACTGGAAAAACTTTTGTATTTACAACTATTGTACATTTTAAGATCTGAAAACAAAATATGCCTGCCTATAGGCAAAAATTAAATAATGCTATAGCATTTACTGGGATTGCAGCAAATTTTTAGATGGCGGTAGAACAGATCACTCGAGATTAAAAATTCCAATTAATTCTGATGAGATCTCTACGTCTTACGTGTCATAAGGATCCAGGCAATTGATCATCAAATGAGGATGGTGTTGACCATAGCGATGCATTGTAGATAATTCAATTGTAGACCATATGTTTGATGTGTCGCTTGACACAAATGATACCTAATAAAAATTATTCAATGAAAACGTTACTTACTCCTCAAAACGGAGATCGTTTTCAATTGCACGACTAAGTTGTTGAAAAAACCTCCGGTGTGTTTAAAATTTAAGAGAGTTATAACGCTGTAGTTGAGGATGATCATAATGATGTTTTAGACTATCCCGTAGAATTCCTAAACTCGATATAACGATTGCAGGATTACCACCACACATTCCTTAAATTAAACGTTGGTTGTATAGAAATGCTTTTAAGAAATTTAAACCCTACTGTTGGGTTGTGCAATGGGACCCTACCGGTCTTATTATTAGATCGTTAGTTATGTGCATTGTAAATCAAATTTCACCCGAGCAAAGTCGGAATTTCATTTATTCTATCAAAACAGTATGCGTTTGCTGTTGGAGGGTCTAATGTCGTGTTCGGAAACTCATAAAAGGTGATAATAACGCGAACCCGATCAAATTACATAGCTACACAATTTACGGGCTATGGATCATTAGTACTGACTTTCAATTTGGTCGGTTTCGCGATATTATTTCGTTTGTTTTAGTTTCAGGCAGGCACGCGTCATAAAATGCATCAGTTTCCACGTCATTACATCAGTCAAACACAAACCGCGTTACCAAGAGTGTTTTATTATTTTTAATTATTAATTTAATATCCCTGTCTGTGCAAAATTATTTAAATACATTCTAATATTATTATGTAATTGGGATGAACACCGAATTAAATTATAAATATAGGAAAATGAAAACTTTACACACGTGTGATTTACTTTTAAATGTATTTTGTATATATTATATAGTATCGAAAACTTATCTGTTCGGGTGGTATAAGCTTTTGAAAATGAATAATTTCACTACAGTTTGTACACACACATGAAGCCATCTGTCGAAGATTAGGACCACTTCTGGCGAGACCGTTTCTTCTAGGCCGGAGATCTTATCGGAGAACGGAGACTTCTATAGCAAATTGTACGCGTCCCATGCTCCTCAACCTAATACCCGGAATAATGATCCGCGTGCCAGCCTAACACGACACCTCTCTGGAAAGCTTCTGAACATCAGATTAGATGAGGTTAGTTTGGCTCTTAAGTAGCTAAAAGGGGGAGGATTTAGCACCATAGACCACATTCATACTATAAGGCAAGTTATACGGAAGACCCATGAGTACAACCAGCCACCGTGCCTTGCTTTTGTGGACTATGAGAAAGCTTTTGACTCTTTTAAAACCTGGGCTGTTCTGGAAGCTCTGCAGCGATGTCATGTCGATTGGCGATACGTTAAAGTAATGAGAGGATTATACGAAGCCGCTTTTATGTTCATTCTGATTCCGGGAGGTCAAATAAGACCAATCCAACTGCATCGAGGAGGGGGATATATACAGGGGGATGTTCATTCCCCGAAACCATTCACGAATGATTTGGACGAAATCTTCAAGACTTTAAATTGGGCAGAATGTGGCATAAACATTAACGGCGAGTATCTCTGACACCTTCGTTTCGCCGACGATATACTTACTTATTATACTGGCCGAGTCGCTGAAGGGTTTACAGAAGATGCTGCAAAGTCTAAACGAATCATCCCGACGTGTGGGCCTTAGGGTGAACTTGGACAACATGAAAGTCATGTTCAACGAACACGTTCTCCTTAGGCCGGTTAACGTCGATGACATAACTCTCGAAGCCGTGCAAGAGTATTTCTACCTTAGGCATACCTTGCAGCTAGGTCGACATAACTTCGAGAGGCAAGCCAATAAGAGGATTCAATTAGGGTGGGCAGCATTTAGGAAGTTTCGCCATATTCTCACGTCGTCCGTATACCGTACAGTTTAAAGACCAATGCGTTATCCCCGTGTTGACCTACGGGACTGAAACAAACTCTTAATTTACGACTGGAGCGTGCTATGCTTGGTGTTTCTTTGGCAGATAGGATTCGAAACGAAGTCCTCCTCCAGAGTACTAAAATTACCGATATCATGCGAAAAATATGTACGTTGAAGTGGCACTGGGCTGGTCACACACTCAGAAGAACGGATGGCCAATAGGTCAATAAGGTTCAAATGTGGAGGCCGCATTTAGGTAGATGAAGTGTTGGTCGGCCATTAAACAGGTGGGAAGACGATCTCCGTGCAGTGGCAGGTCCGCGTTGCATGCGAGTGGTACGGGATCGGTCATCTTGGCGTTCATTGAGGGAGGCCTATGTTCAGCAGTGGACGGATATATGCCGATGATGATGATGTACCCATTATAAACAATGCCATCACAAGAATATAACCAGAATAGATGAGTTTGTGTGTTGTTGTAATAAGTTGTTGATTATTGTATTTATGCTTATTAAATCCCCATGACCTTTGACAGAACGAAGTCTGTCGGGTCCGCTAGTAATTTAATAAAAAAAATAAAAGTCACTTTGGAAGCGAGTTTTACGCGTTTTGTTCATCCAAAAAGTACTCAACGCGCCAAAGGAAGTTTTCACTTCGATTTAGTCTTTTTAGTCGAATTTAGTCGTTAGTTAGATTTAGTAGAAATTTAGTCTTGTACATTCAAATCACTATACAAAGAATCAAAGACTTTTCATTGAATTACAAGACGCTTAATACCTCATCATCATCATCAGTCTTTATACTCCTCCCTCAATAAACGTCAAGACGACCGATCCCTTGGCACTCGCATCCAACACGGACCGGCTCCTGCACGGAGAATGGAGATCGTCTGCCCACCAAAAACAATTCGCCTTTTATAAACAATTTCATTGTTAGACCTTTGATTTATATGTACTTACCTGTGTATACTTGTGTACATTATATTGAAAACGTGCAGTCGAGGCGGTTCCGATAGCATCTTGGCCGGAGCGCTGGCGTGCACCGCGCCATCAAATTAATTACCTCTATATTTTATCTCTTTGTCGGCTACCGCTCGTAACAGCTGCCAGCATCGCTTACTTTGGACTTGTCCGATATTGCTAATGTATAAGAGATTTACTAAAGCCTTGCTTTCATATCGATTTTAGGTAATTTGTGAAGGTTAGTCGATATTTTTATATGCGGGTTTGAAGAAGAATTTTAATAAATGTCAAATTGTTAGTTAAAAAAATAGTTCTACTTATGTGAATATTGTGTTATAAAAAGCTTATTATCATGATAAGAAACTAGCTTGTCACTACTTAACCTTAGTTAGAAAATATTTCCATTCATAATATTCATAAAATAGGTTTGTAAGTATGAATGAAAAGCGCCTATTTCTGTGACTCTATAACACAAACATTTTAATAATAAAATTGTATTATTAAAAGTATTTAATCCACGCAGCCAACAAAAGCTGCAGATTATAACTTGTATAAAATATTCCCATATTTATTCGTATGGAATAAAATTTGTACATCCTCTCTGTTTAATTATTAATTAATATCACGGAAGAGTGGCTCTGACTCTGAACACATGGGTAATATTGAAATTGATAAACGTTTCTCAAAAGCTTTTAAGTTTTAAAATATGCACAATACCTACAGATTATTTGTATGTTAATGTCGTAAAAAAAACAAGCGATCAAATTGACTATTTCGGGGCGTGCCCTGCGGAGGCGGCGGCCGTCAAAGGCCCGCCGTGATCAAAGGCGCCGCCATCGAGCGGCACTGGCTTTGATCTCACTGCACGAAGTGCAAATTATGTTGTAAAGACAGTGAGTGGAGCGCAAGCCAAGCAGTACACTGTTAATTAATTCAATCAGAGGCGATGTGCCGCGAAGTGCCGCGATGTGCCGTAGGCTTGTATAGGCGGTACAACGGGTTACGTATTGGATTTGAATACGTGCTTACGTATTGTATTGAAGCTTTGATTTCCTGTACGCAACGCGATACCGACGCGCCGTAATTTTTTTACGTGCGTGGTTTTACGTACTCTATATGAACCAAAACATCAGTAACAAGCTCAAGGTTAACAAGTTTCCAAAACTAGTTTTTCAAATGCACTACTCTTATGTACATTGTACACTACTCGTACTGTATGTAGCATGTATCTTAAGTATTATTTTTATCAAGTATAAAAAATTCATAGAGTTTTTATTTAGATAGGTATAATATTTTTTCACTAAATTATTCGATCTAAGCATCCGTCGCTAGTTTAGTAGATACTCTTCTAATATCTTATCTATCCGCTATCAAATACATTAGATGTTAGTTTCAATGCCATCAATCTCAGCATTGAATTCAATATCAGCTGAGATAAAAAAAAAACTGTTTATAAACCTTGATATTATTGTCAAATTATGCGAAATAGTGACTTGAATACTTTTTGTAAACAATAACCGGTCCATATAGTATTTTTGTTATCATGTTGGTTGGAGATCGAACAAATCGTATACCGTATAGTCGTGGCGGCGCGCGGCGATTGGGAATCGAGAAGCCCGGTGCCGCGTGCGTCGACCTGCGTGCTTTGATCGTGCCGCTCACGTCGCCGCAAAGGTCCGAGCCGTCCGCCACACTCCGCTCTCCAGTTACTATGCAGTATGCACACCTGCCGCACAACCTACCAACCAACCAACCGAAACAATACTTTTTTAAACCTAAATGCAGTTATGTATACAATCTGTCCTAATATAGTAGAGGAAAATATGATCTCTATTAAAGAAGAATCATCAACTCTATTATATTGGAATTTAGTATACATTTGTAAGGGCAAGCTTGCATTTCTTGCATGTAGGATATATATTGTAGGTAATCTTTGAAACTACTCTGGTAAAAATAGTGGCTCTAAGCCGAGCATTTAAACAGGCCGTGCATAATGCCTTCCTTTCGATATCTTCCAGTTCTGCAGGGCGAGCAGACGCCTACGCCTTTTGACTCGTGGGTAGTTGCTGGAGGGAGGTGGTGAGTTTGCTCCTGAACACCGCCACCTCGGCCGACAGCCGTTTGTATGGCGTCTCTAACGTCCTCGTTTCTGGAAGAGGAGCGGCCAAAGAGCATCACTGTGACATCTGGCAATAGCTGGTTATATAAATATTTAGATAATATATAATAGAGTCTTCCCATTATCATTATTATGATATGTATACTTGTGAAGTATGAGTTGTACGGTCGCAAAAGCTCTGTAAAGTAGGTAAATCACTTTTTTGTAACCTAGTAGTAAGTGATAGCACCGCCCATGTAGGATGTTATTCGTGTCTTTATAAACGTGTACATAATATTATCTATGCGCGGTAAAGATTATATCAATCATGCATAATTTATTATTCTTTTATAGAGTCAAGCTTAATACTTATTATTTTAGATACCTATACAAAATGGATACTTATATGGACTTTTTTTTTAGACTACAAACCAAACATTATTATTGTATTACATAAGCGGAAAGAGGGAATGTAATTCGTTCGCAGCTCGTTCTGTAATAATCGGGGCCTGCGCAATCATATCAAAGAATGTTGAGAAAATAAACAAAACGAGCGACAAGAGATCAGATACACGAGTTACTCGGAAGCGCTATTTCCGACTTTCTTAGAACACTCCGCGCGCATTCTGAGGTGACAGATAAAATATAAGCGCTGCTTCTACTTACTGCTATTTATTTCTTAGTTTATATAACATCTAGCTTGAAAACGTAGCTTATGTATTTCTGTTACAATGAAACAATGAAACAGTCAAATTATAAATTTTAATCCTTATCAATTTAATTTAAAATGTGTGTGTAACACATCTTTATACTACATTGAAAGAATTGTTGCGATGGGCCAGTTCATTCATTTTTTGCGGGTGACAATTATGTCGTTTGTGACATTTCAATTGACATAATTAAGAATATCAATTACTATTAATTAAGGCAAATGCAATTCTCATAGGAACTTATATTGCGGGACAAAATGTACGTGAATGACGTGCTACGAACGTAATGTTCTTATTTAGGGTACGAGCCATTACCATTTCAACTTTCCGTCGCGAATGAGCAACAAACATCCAAACTTACAAACGTTCGCCTCTATAACAATAGTAAGATTCATCAATATCAATCTGTAGCGTGGGTACTTTGAGCGCCTCAATTCTCAAGTTTGACAGGACATAATTGACGTCTGGCAGTTTGTCAAAATTTGACGTTTTATAGTCAAGGAAAAAAATAAACTATTCAATATGCCAAATGCCAATCCTTGAATAAATTAATCTAAGATGGATGTGCCGCTGTCATTCTGCGTGACCTTCATGTACAGGTTTTAGGAAGAGCGTGTTTTTTCTCGTACATCTACTACTACGTATGTAGTAATTTCAACATTGCTTGTCTGTTGTTTAAACTTTAGACAACTAAAATATTTCAAATTGCACATTAATAATTTCAATGTCGTTTATTCTGCTGTAAACGAAAATGTCATTATTTTTCTTTATTTATAAATCTATGATTAAGAAAGTAAAGTTCGCTAACTTATAGTTTCTTTTCAATGTAAAAGTTCCATGTTTTAATAGCTTAAGGGAATTAGAAGGAGTCTCTCAGTATATTTATCTATCTATCTACCATCGACACTTTGTTTATGTACCGACTATCAAATGTTAGTGAACTAAACTTTCACCAAAGTTAAAACCCAAGCTTTGTTGTAATTCATGAGTTGTGATGCCTTTAATGATAATTTCTGTTAAAATAAATTAGAATTAGCTTGCGCGTCGACTTATAATCGACATCGTAAAGTTTGTAACACGAATGTATCGAAGAGAACAAGCAGTTACCGAATAGGTTAGCATTCGTTAACGAGGTAGCCGAGAGCCGGCCGGTCGGCTTCCATATGTAAATTACAGGTTTGAATTTGTACCGCACTGCGCTGCGGGAGAGTTATTCCGAACTTCGGAACTGATGAGGCCACTTACTAGGAATAATGTTTATAAAGGACGCCACCATTAGGGTCTAAATACGCACAATAGTAACAATTTCACAAAAAAATATCGTTCCAGTCTACAAAACTTAACCGTCTAGACATTTTCTACAAATATACACAAACGATGATCTGTATGTCTATGACGTGTTTATTAAATAAAGTTTTACTACTATACTAGCTGTTACCCACAGCTTCGCCTGCGTGAACTAAGATTGAGAACGGGGTCTGAGTGGGATAATATATTCTGCATGTATTATGCCTATAAACCTTTCTCTTGAATTGTTCTATCTATTAAAAAACGCACCAAAATCCGTTGCGTACTTTTAAATATTTAAGCGTACATACTAAGGGAGTGACTTTGTTTTATATTATGTAAAGATAAAGAACTTAACTAATTGCACTACTAGTAAAGACGACAAAACCGCTGGTTTTGTTTTTGTTTCGTCTAATGTTGATGATCTATTTTACAACTTTATTCATTTATTTACAGCTTTCTTTTTGAAGACTCCGCCTCAGTTCTTGCCACGCCTACACGCTTGTCTTCTTTGAAATAAAGCAATAAAAATACGGTCTATTGAAAAAATCTTTTCCAATTTTATGAGTATCTTTTATGGTAATGCTATAAATATTTGATCTATTTATTATTAAAAAAAAACTCACAAAATTACGCTGTTGAATAACATACAATCTTATTTCACAATAATTATATTGTAATTGCATAAACGCAAACCAATGTTCTTATTAATCGCACAACCGGAGTCGCGGGCACAGCTAGCTGTAAATATTTCTCTTATTTCCATTTTACGGATGGGGGAGTGTAATGAAAGGAGCCTGCGTTCGACGTGGAACATCGAAATCGAATCACTTAGTGGAACGGATTCATTATCCTGCATACATTTTTATATATCGATCCCGCTTTTGTAAAATCGAATGCTCCGCAAAAAGTGCTCTACATAAATTATATTTGATTTATTACATTATTATGCGGATGAACGATTAAGATAGCGTCGTATATATCATCCCATAATTGAACACTTGAAATTGTATGCGGATGTTTAGTGTTCGGGCTGGAGAATTTGACTTAGAGTCTTACACTGCTTCAAGTGTACGAGCGCCGAATAAACAAACGTATGTTTCTTATAATAAAATGCTATTATGTTTTGTAGGCATTCAATTATGTAGCTCCACAAAATTAAGCATTTTTGGAGTTATTTTTAGATTTTTATCTTAAAAAGTCGAAAAGATGTTCCTATTGACCAAAAATGTATAGGTATTAGTGTCTATTTTGAATGAAGATTATACGCGTTTTTGTGTTGCCTATATAATATGTGCTTGTTTTACGGCCGTCTTATAGACTGCTAGGTAGACCGGTGATTTTTAGGACGACGGTGTTAGCTTAGTATGTATTTTTTTATGTCATAACGAGACACCAAACCAGGCAGTCGGAACCATTTAGTAACTACCGAGTACCGACATACCTAAGCATACGCACAACCAAAGGTTATGCAGATGGATGGAAACTCACAAAACGACAGCATATTGACACTTTAGGTCGGTACTAATAATATGAGCGAGAGGTACCACCCCGGTCGTGCCACCCCGATTCGGCTGAAAACAGCACAGCACTACTTCTTATCAATTTTTTTTTTACTTAAAAAAAAACTTTGACAAAGATTTTAAAACGAAAAACATTCGATTAAGATTCTCATATCTCTATAAAGTTCAACGCATATTAAACTATATTATATACATCCGATATGTATTACGAATGATATCAATTTTTTTTCTAAATCTTAATATACGTTTAGCAATTACTTCCTAATACATAGGTATATTGAATAAGCTCTGAAATGTTTGTACGTGGCGAACCATCGAGTTTAGAACGCGAGTTGTTTGTTCTATCTCAGCAACCAACCCCCGGTGTTACACAGCCGAGTGCCGGATCTCTTTTTTATTTTGTTTTCTTTCTCATGTCAAGAGCGCCGCCATGCTATCGCTTTTTATCTATCAACTTGTGTAAATAAGTCCGGAATTATTGCTGTAATATAAATAAAGGATGAAATATTATCGTGCGAGTGTAAACGCAGAAAGAATTATCATTGGGCGATGTAAATAAAAGGTGGGTATTAACGTCTACATTTCCTTGAGGTAAGTAATGGGTGTTTACATAAGTTTGTTGTTGTATTTTAAAGCGTAATGAAACAGATTAGTGGCTAGGGGTTTTGTAAAAAGAATATATTATAAGTGGATTCATTCGACTTTAATGAAATATTGATTGAACATAACATAACGTCTCAACAAAACGTATTACAGTTTAAACGTAAGGGTACCTGGGAGATTTAAAAATTGATGGGACATGAAACCCCCTACCCATCGCTCCACAAGCAGCAAGAAAGAGCTGCAGCTCTTACCTCTTTAGGTGGATAATTACTGACGGAAGACTCCCCTAAAAAAGCATTCAGCATAATATGTTCTCGTTTTTTGTAAATATGAATTTTTGAGAGTTTGAAAATGTAGAGGCGAAGAGAAGACTCCTTCATAAGAATATATAAAAAACTTAGACATAACATAAATACATACAACATGGTTATGGCAGTAATTTTTTTTATGGTACAAATTATTGATCTAAGGCACAAAGATATTTGATCTAATGTCATTATCCAAGGAGAAAATATTATATTACATTTGTGTGGAGAATGAGCCGGTGTCCTTTCCATTTTTATGTCACATTGCATAGTTCTCGAATTTTATAGCATAGGGTATTGGAGTCTATATTTTGAGCTCATTTGAAGTCCTAAATGAGTATATAGCCCAGCCCAGAGTGATAGCCCAGCTGATGTCGTATACAAAAATAAAATTTTCTGGCTCTTGTTAAAATTAATGAAGTCTCGTAATTATGCTCTTACTGATTTCTTATACATACGGCGACTAGAGGTGTCTTTCAACAAATTGATTGGTTTTGTTGTAATCTATAATTAATAGAAAGGCATCTTCAATACATTGCTAGACTTATGTTAAGTTAGCTTTCACATTCAACGAAAACATAACTTCATTAACCAACAGTATTAAAACGCGTTTCTATGTGGTTATAAATTAAAAATCCGCTAATGTTGTTATATAAATCAACTTTCATTTATCAAAATTAATGAAATGCTATTCACATGGTCAATATAAACGTTATAATATTTAGCTACGTTACACCGACTCTATTGAGCTAATGGTAGAGATTTGAGAGTTTCATTGAAATATTATAAAAAAATAGTTAATTTGAAAACTGTTGTAATATCGCGTTTATTGAAATTAATTGAATAACAAAATTATGAATAATGTTTTTCATAAAACTTTTACTTCACTACAATAATTTGAAAATTTATATTTTATTATAAGTAAGTATTTTATTTATTAAAATTGAAATAAATTACATTTTATAACTACGTAACTATATTAACAATAAATAACAATATCAAACTAAAAACTTATCATTCAAAATTAACCCTAAAATATTCATATAAGTATTCACAAAAAGAATATGTCATCCAAAATTTCAATTTGGGGCATGTTACCCAGAACACTGGCAGCCAATACCGTCTTCACCATAAGGGCACACGGGGCCAGTGCCCGGGGCCCCTGAGAATGGGGGCCCCAAAGGACCTATAAATTCTTTCACACATTTAATCTCAAAACATTTTTGTCGGGCACATTACACTTTTTTTACAAATCAGTAATGTTATCAGAAGGTATTTACAACGAAGAAAGTATTTACTTTACCATAAAGCAGAAGAGTTTGTTTGTTTGAACGCGCTAATTATAAAAAATATTGGTCAGGTTTGAATCTTAGCAACTGCTAGTCTATAATAAATGGTCACAGGTACCTTAGGTACCTACTTAGTAAAAAATGGTATTAAAATTCGCTTTTTTTAGCTTCCAAAAGGGGCCCAAAATCTAGTGTGCCCAAGGGCCCCAGCCTAGTTTAAGACGGCCTTGCTGGCAGCATTACCTCGCTGAATAGCTAAACTTATTCTCTACGCGAAATAGCTGCCAGCCTTCTGCCATATTTTATTATTTATATATTATATTGTATTTAATTAGCAGAAAAAAATATCAGATGTAAAATGTAATATCTAGAATGTAATAATTCGTCTATATACATAACGAATTCAATACAGATTATAGATATAATTTACCTTCTGACTATAACAATAAAATAGCAGGAACAAACATATCCACGACATCCGGTGCGGTTTCTTTGAATCCCTGGCGTGGACGCGACGCCGACCGAATGGCGCCATAGGGTGGAAAGTAGACCCCAAGTATTGTTTTACTTTACTTTTTCATTAAGGAGCTAACACAATAATCGAAATTGTATTATCCTCTAAGTTCGAGAGGTTGATGAAAATTTGTTGTTTGATACAAACAAGGGTAATAAAACTTTTATTATAGTTTCATTAGGCAAAAATATGAATCATATATAGGGTGGCAAGTCGGCAAAATGCCACGGGCCGCAAGGGGCCCCCGGTCGGAGGAGAATTCCAGCTCCCAACATTTATTATTATAAATTAAAAAAAAATGTGTCTTTCCTAGCATCCGATGAATTTGCCACGGGCCCCGGACGATATAGTTACGCCACTGCCTCATATAAACAATTCTTAGCACGATCCAAGGCGGCCAAATCTTATAGAAATAATACCTACAACGTTACAGGGTCCAATATCAATCTATTATTTCATCATCATCATCATGAGGTGACATCTTCATACTGAAGTTTGGAGGTCCGCATTTGTATTTATAATATTTATATTATTTTATTTTGTCATTATTATTGCACATTACGCAAATACATCATAAATTCTTCATTAATACTTTGTTCACAGATAATTCATTCTGTTTTGAATATTATCAGAATACCTACGTGGAAAAAGTGCGGAAAGCATAGTTCGAATATGTGACGGTAATAAAATATTGATTATAAAGCATAAAAGCCTTATTTCATCACCATTAACCTTTTAAGGGCCAATTGTTGGATTTAAACCTCTTTCGATGCACTTCATTTTTTACTAATAATCATTCGAACATTATATAGGTAGAAGTACGAAGTTATTCAAAGAACCATATAAACGAGAGAGTTTATATCGCATATAAATATTAAATACTACCAACAACAAAGCGCGCTGATTGAGCCACGGAAATGCGCCTGATCTCGTTTCAATACGTAATTGGAGCAGCATTCTGCGGAGTAGTTCTCGATTTCCGATTGAATCGATTCCGTCGAAGGTTTTTGTTGTGACTCGAAAACAAACGCGATCGTGTGATCTCGTGGATCTCATCCTGTTCTTTACAATATAAGCGCCGTGTGTTCGTCCGGTGCCACAATAATCGATTACGTCCAAATATTTACTTTTTTCTACTTCCCTTCATTTATTTCGAAGCGGAAAAGGTGGATTTGTCGACGATGTGTAATCAATACACGGCACACCCCTTTATTGCGTTAAGGTAAAGCCATATCAAAATAAGGGTTAATAAGATGGCCTTTTGTACACAATGGCGTGGCACTTTTTTTTTCTTTTCGAATGGGGCTGCTATGCTTTTGGTTTTTATGACTTGTAAAGCTACACACATACATGAGTAACGATAGGTGAGCAACTGGCTCGCATAAGAATAGCGAGTAGCATTGTTATAAGCTCCATAAAGAATAAGACTTCATAATATTTCTATTATACATATTTATTTTTATAAGGGTTACAAAAAATCCTGCGCATATACATATAAAACATTAAGAACTGTAAGATCTCTGTTAACTAATACTCATTATCATTATCAGCCCTTATCCGTCCACTTCTGAACATAGGCCTCTCTCAATGAACGCCAAGATGACCGATCTCTTGCCACTTGCATCCAACACGGACCGGCCACTTCACAGAGATCGTCTTCCGACTTCGTTATGGCCGACCAACACTTCGCCTATCTAAACGCGGCCTTCGCTTTTGAACCTTACCTATTAGCCCATCAACCATCCGTTATAATATAACTGGTATTTATAATGAAACAACTTTTACGGATTTTATCGCGGTTTATTTAGTTTTTTACAAGCCCGACGTGCAACCATGGTCACGGGAGGACGTCCCGTGACCATGGTTGCTGTAA
Source organism: Lycaena phlaeas (assembly GCA_905333005.2). Classification (NCBI taxonomy): domain Eukaryota; kingdom Metazoa; phylum Arthropoda; class Insecta; order Lepidoptera; family Lycaenidae; genus Lycaena; species Lycaena phlaeas. The sequence continues at coordinate 10,841,249 of HG995171.1, read as the reverse complement.
AGTTTCCGAAACGTCGGGCTTGTAAAAAACTAAATAAACCGCGATAAAATCCGTAAAAGTTGTTTCATTATAATGAGTGAAATTCGCGTAAACTTAAGAAAACAATAACTGGTATTTTCTGATAAACCAACTAATGGCAAATGGCTAACGTCTAAAGTAAATTAGTAAGCTTTGTAAGAACCAGGAATTTCTCGCAAACCTTGCCTATTGTGATTTGTGGCAACTGGCAAGCAAGTCATTGTATATATAATTTATAGTATTTATGTTCTAGTGCTCGATAATTACTATAATCAGGAACATTGATACATATATACAGTCCATATATATAGTCCTGTCATTGAGATTACACACTATAGCAAAGCTCACAAACAAACAATCAATTTATTAAATAGTCCGGTATTGTTAACCTCTGAATGCTCTTTTTTTCCCCTAGAAGAACAAAATATGCTATTCACTTTATGCACAGGCATGTCTTGTTTGGATGAAGTCTTACGATGATACTTCACTGTTTAAACATTGCAATCAGATTGTCTTTTTAGGGTTCCGTACCTCAAAAATAAAAAAGGAATCCATATATAACTTTCTAGTGACTTTATAAGGATCTGTCTGTCCTTGTATCACCGTCGCTTTTCTCAGGAAGTGGGTTGACCTGGTATTTATAAGGTCTGAAGTTCCTAATCTCTATTAGGTGACTCGATGCTGAGTTGACATCGTAAAAAGATACGGAAAAAATCGATTTTACTCAAAATCTTATAAGTACCTACACCAAGTATACGTTAGTTTTCCACTTTTATTTTGGTTTTTGGGAATTTTTTCTTCAATTTACCCGTTTATTGTGCTGAAGACCTTGAAATAGACCCAAATTTACATTTTTAGATATCCCCCAGAAGTAGTAGTACATACCCTATAGGTTTTGGGCCCATTATGGTAGCTTATATTTTTGTTGACTGGTGACATAATAATATGTTAGTTCATTTTTCTGATTGTAAAATATATTTAAATAACCACCATTTACTACATGCATATGTACATATATCAAAATAACATTTATTCAATTTTGTCTGTCTATCTGTTTGCTCCGGCTTATCTCTGAAATGGCTGGACTGATTTTGACGGCACTTTTACTGGCACATAACTGTTATAATAAGAAGTAATCTAGGCTATAAACTATCTAGGCTATATATTATCGCGGGCGAATAAATTTTAAAAATATAAATTATAAATGACATGGAAATCTTCATGCGCGAGTCTGTCTCGCACATGGCCGTTTTTTAAAACAATATTTTGAATTAATGATGAACATCAGCTGTAGTTATAGCTACTAGGATAATAAAATAAATTACTTTTGCAGGAGGTATTTTTCAAGTTGGATCAATAGTCGGTCACAATATAATAATAGTTTCATATTATGTTACCTCATTTATACGTGGGCGGTAAACACATACCGTTAAATAACTTATTTATGATAATTTCATGGCATATGATAACGATATCTCTAAGTGTCAAAACAACAAACTCTTACTTCGGTGTTTATTTATCTTAGAATGGTACTTTATACTATTAAATATCTAGGTCCGTACAGTACAAGCAATTTAACTTTTAGTTTACAGAGATTTGAGCGAACGTATTTTGCAGAGGAACAATTTGCAACGTCACTCTCAGCTTATTTAAGTCCATACTAGTTGAATTACTCGTAGTTCCTATAACCTATAGGCTATACGTGAAAACACATCGCATACAATATTATAGTTACACGTACTATATAGATACTTGAAATTGTCATGATGACATAAGCCCGCATCCGTTCTCATATAAAGTTAAGCTTCGTAAATTAATGAAAGATAGAGTCATATGCTAGTTAAACTAGCTTATCAGAGATAAGTCCAGTGTACATTATACTGGAGGTGCTTATAATATCATTCGTTTTCAAATGTTAGAAGGCATGTGAAGTCAATTTCAAAATAAAGAAAAGAGCAAGATGGCTAAATACACGACAATATCTATCATCAAATTTCTCTATTATCTGTTACTAATTGTGTGTTTATGATACGTCAAGCGGTAGCGGGTAGCCATCTTTTTATCTATGATTTCACATTAATTTAATGCGCAAGGCAATAAATTGTCGGCATTGTGAAAGCAAACAATTGATTTTATATGAGAAACAAGAATTACAATCCCATAACAAATACCTTTTTATTAGAATGCATTTTTTCATGCTCTAACTTTTGTTTTGGATTACAAGAATATACGACTCGAACGGCAACAGTCAATGTATTATCGAATGAAACGAAATGAACGATAATGGAATTTCTGGGAACAACCCTTAAGCCTGGGGGTCCGCTGCGGTGTAGGGAGCATGCGGCAAGAGGCAGGGCCCGGGCCATCCATCACGCCGCGGGGGTGCAATTAGACGGAGTATATGTGCTGACACGCCGCGCCGAGCCGCCTGTACGCATACGCTTCGTCCATCTCCCGATATCTCACGTCATTCAGAAAATAGGAAGTTACATGTATAATTAAAAAAGAAATAAGGATGCTGGATGTTGTCTATGAAAATTAAGATTTTTGATAGCTTTTTTAAAAATCCTGTCAGTAGTGTATGGTGTCATACATTTTATGCCATGGTTAAGAATTACGCGATTGGATAATAAAGTGATATAAAAAAAACAGGACTATTGGACCTGAGAACCAAACACAAACTCATACGCGATAAACACATTTTTCTACAATGCAGAGAAATACTAAAGTATATTTAGATATACCTTTGCATTGAGTAATAGACAAACATTAATATACAGCAAATATCAAAATAAAATTGTTTTAGAATCTACCAAAACAAAAACGTTAAGATTGCATCAATCATTTCAGTTTATTACGAATTTCTAAATAAAAATGAACAATCGGTTAGTTCTTTTATTACATATTATTATAATTTAATGTCATCTAAAATCATCATAGATATTGCTCTGGATAGGAAAAAATGGCTTGGAATGGAGAAGGCTTTTACCCAAAAGGGTTCCATACTCAGTACTAACAAATACTAAATAAAGGTAATGAAAAGAAACATACTATCAAAGCTAACATAACATTTGACCTGAAAATTGGTATGGAATAAATAAAGCTATATTATTATTATTATATTATAAAATCATCATTCATCTAGTATTGTTCTAAGCCTTTGTTTAAGTTATAATTATTGGTGACACATACATTATGACATTTTTATCATCAATACAAAAGATTTATTTCATTTTGTACTCATAACATAAGTCAGATAGGTATTTGGTTGCTTCGGTATGCGCATATAGTGCATTATAATTAGTCGGTAAAAAATAAAAGATAGATATCGTAATATGGAAGGGGACCAACATCAACCGCCGGAGCAGTAGCTGACGCCGTTTATACGTCGATAAGACACAAAAACAACTTTTTGATTTATGAAGAAAGCCTGTGAAGCGGCTACCGGGCGCCGCGCCTTACTCACTTACTAAATCCCAGTTCCCGCTTCCTTTAATACAATTTAGTGACGTCATGCTCACCATTAATTATGCCAAAATATCGAAATTTTTGTGCAGACCAATTCATTTATTAGAACGATAAATAAAATAAAATTTGTAGGTCGTAAATGTAGTTATTACTATTTAATTTTTTTTGTTTTATGTAGATATACTCGATCTTACACAGACATAATTTAATTGCTCTAAAATTTCAAAAATACCGGCTTTAAATAAAAAATATATCAATCACATTGTTTTAATCTACAAATATAATATAAATACACAAAAGGGTAAAATCCCGTCTTACCCTTGATCACATTTTAACTTACATTGAAATAAATAGGTAAGTAGGTATATAATTTGTTTCGTGCTCGGATATCCGATCCTCGCTTCGGAAATTAGCAAGATATTTACAAGTAGGTATATAATATCAAATGCTATGTGACATAATAATATGTTAAGTATACATGTAGGGTTCTTTGCATGATAATAAGGAAGCTTCGGACCTACACTATACTACTGCTAATATGTTGATGGCGCTTGTTTAAAAATATTGTGATTTGTGATATTCATTTATACTTACTCCTATTTAATTACCCTATTTTACAGTATGCAAGTGCTTTAGTGTAGACATGATTTAATATAATATGTAAGTACTATATTATGATTGATGAAAATGCGGTAAAATACAAAATGACGGATAACGTTTCTATATTTTCTTTTGGAAAAAAATAATCATACATGCCCGACGTATCGAATAACTTAATACGTAGTATTCTCTATATAGTTTGTGAATAACTTACAGCAACCCAAAGATTTATTAAATCGTTAAAACGATTTAAATCTTTGCAGCAACCATAGTCTCGGGAGGACCATAAAATACACTAGAGAATAAAACTTATTTGTAGGCGTTTGTGAGTATTTTATCAATAATGTAATAAATTTATTTATATAAAAATATTAACCAAAAGAAAATAAAATGACAAATGAAATTATTAGAAATCCCTATATATAGAAACGCATTTGTTTCTTTTTTAAAATTGTATATTTAAGTCTTTTATAATGATCCGTAATAAAACAACTTCCGTGGCGTTTATCGACAGGTACCCAGCCCTAAGTTGGTCGGCATCGACAAGTCGTTCCGCGGCCAGATTTTGAAACATACGATTATGTAAATGAAGCCGGCGGCGGACGCTCAAAGGCGCCGCCTGTGCATCTAGCACCCAAGACTTATTTGCTATAGAATGTCGCTTCATTTTATCTTATATGGTTTTTATGGGCGGCAAAACAGGTTTTGCACGCTTGACATTTTTTTTTACAAAAAATATATTCCAACTGACCTTATGCTTCAAGCCGAACTTCGTTAGTTCAATAATTAGTGTTTACATTTTTTTTATTGTTTTCGTTATTTATTTTAATACCTTATTGCATATTTAAATGACCACCCACAACATGTTTTATCGAATTATTCAATTAGGCCGTATGCTAATATAAAATAAATATAAAATGGTAGATAAAATATTTAATACTTTTCAGAAAAAATGATCGGATACGAATCAAACGCTCGACGTGTCCGTAATCCGTACCGAGTATTGGGTTCTTTTAAAGATTTGTGTAATAAAATTCTCAATTTTTTTCTACTTATTGAAATCGCTAAAGTTTTGAACTTCATTTTGAAAAATCAATCGTAAACAAATATTTTGTTTATAAAAGATTTGTTTTATAATTCGCAAATTTCAAATAATAAATGCGGGATATAATATTTTTTTAGTGTTTTCCGCCTGTAAGCTAAAAACCGTGAAAGTTTATATTGTATAAAGTGATTAATTTACGAGAAATTGTTATTTCACATTAGTGGTCTAAAGGGAGGTATGCAATTTAAGGTAAAATATTTGTTTATCTATCTGTGAATATATAAGTACAAGTAAAGCTTAGGTAGAATCTCTCTCTCTCATCATCGTCATCAACATCATCATCACCATCACATTATCACCTTTATCCGTCCACTACTGAATAGGCCTTTTTTTGTTGATGACTTAGTGGAAATCCTTTTCGGACCATACCAGGGCCTTGGGTAGACGCGCTGGCGTGTGTGGGGACTCGCATTGGGTGCACTACCCCATTAAAACCACTGCGTGAGTCTTCAGCTGGTATTTGAAGGATCCGGATCTGTAGGCGACTGGAAACCCTTAGCGACCGGAAAGACCAGATTCTCCACAAATATATAATAGGCCTACCTCAATAAACGCCAAGACGATCAATCGCCTGCCACATAAATGAATGCCAGGTAACAACTTAGGTCTTCTACGGTTTTCACCAGTAGTTTCAAATAATTGCCTGGATTAATCAAAAATATTAGTCAATCAAAGGCGTAGCTAGAACAAAATAAACGAGGGCCCAAACTCAACTATTTAAAATAGTTTTTTTTCAAATTCGTCGTGTTCTAAATTCGACTTAAAGTCCGCGCCACTTATGAAGTCCTGCGACTAATGCCCGAACTAAATTTGACAAGATTGACATCTTGACGTCTGTCTGGAGTAAGAAGTTGTGATATCTTAAATTGTTTTACGTGAAATATGGAGCATATAATATAAAGTGAGGTGTAAAAAGTGAAGGCCGTATAATGATCATTAAAATCAAATATTTTTGTGAATTAGAAAGTAAAAATAAACAACAATTAACCCTGTTGAATAATATGTTTATAAATGTCACTGCCATAACAGGTAAATTTTAGATATGCCAGAGTCACTCATTTTTGCCTAATTTATGGTTAAAATATTATCGTTAACTCTATACCTACATTTATCTTATGATATTTTATATGAATATAATTACAAGGCAAAATAATTAAAACCTTGCTTAGATGAACTATATTTTCAGGTAAGTGAATATTGTGGTAGACTGTACTGAATGAATAAATTTGGAAGTGATAGTTTATTGTAGTTTATTGATGATGACGTGAAGAGCGAAACCACACTTCTTGGCGTTTTCCGCCGTTTCTCCACAGGCTATATTATGTATATTAAAACAACAAATATAGCATGTCTGCTGGTCTTAGCCGGTTTCAACAGACACAAAAAAATGTCAAAGTTATTGTCATTTGTTAGTGTCAACTGTCAAGTGTCAACTGTCTAATGAATGAAAACAACTTCTGACAGCTTCTATAACAACGTGCTCGCCGGAGTTTACTGTTGAATTTTGATCTTAAGCTAATCGTGTGGAGGTTAAGTGTTTTATTTATAGTTCTAAAATAATTTAATTTAATAAACATGGGTAAAGTAAGAAAACGCAAAGCAAATAAACCTAAAATTAACGTTTCGGTTGAGCCCACTGATGAGGAAGAAGTTTTAATGGATTCAAAAGAGAATCTTATTCAGACTATGATTGATCAAATTCTGGTTAGTATTATTTTATATTATTTTGTGGATATTTTTTGGCGGTTTTGTATTGATTCAAAGATTAATTGCAGTCTGCTAATGTCGAGGAAAAATATTGCGGACTACAGAGTTTTGCTATGCACATAGAAGACCCAGAAACATTACATAAATTAATGGATAGAAACTTAGTTAAAATTGTAGCACCCCTCCTGCTCGATGCTGCCAGTTCAGTGAGGAATGCTGCTTCGGGTTCTCTCAGAAATCTATCAGCTTTGAAACTGGATATCTGTGATATTTTAATGGACAATGATGTTATGACACCATTGATATGTTATTTTCATCAGGTATTTAATCATCATAAACTTCTCACGCTTTGTTTTATCATGTCTCCACTTGTAATAAAAAAAAAAAATATTTCATAATATTTATACTATGCCTAAAATCATAGCTTGTACCATAATACCAAAAATTGTTATAATTTAGTAATTTGAAACATACATACAGAGTAATATATAATAAATAAAGACATACTCTCACAAGCTTATGTTCTATTTACAGTATGCCGAAACATGGACACCAGATTGTAATTCTAAAACAAATACTGAGGATATTGACACATTTGTTCAATGTGTAAACCTTTTACTGAACTTATGTGAAAGTTCAGGTAACTTTTTTAAATGTTTCTTACGAAAGTCATTAAAATTTTAATTAATATTAATTGACAACAACATATATAATACAAAAAACAAGGATTTTGTACGCAATGTTGCAAATTCAGATTCCATTAATCAGCAGTATACATAACCATTTCATTTTAAAAGCTAATATGTTTCAGATTTAGCTATAAAATATTTGGGAGAATCAAGGATATTGGACATATTCCCTCGGTATTTAGATTTACCAACTTTTGGGACTGACATAGTGACGGCCGTAATGCAATGTTTGTTTGTTGTTGTTGAAGACAATCCTAAAGGAATTGAGAAAATCAAGTCATCTTCAGAAATTCAGCTAAAGATGTTATTGAATTTAGATGACCCAGATCAATTGTTACTAAAAACTTTAGCAGCTGGCATTATTATTAATTTATCTGGTGGAAATCTTGAGGTGCTGCCTGTGGATCTTGTAAATAAAATAATAGCTATATTAGCAGAGACCTTGGGTACTGACCATCGATTGGCTTGTCATCAACTGTCTAGCTCTACCCCAGTCGTTGATGAGAGTGGGAAAGCCTCAGATCTTAAGGGTAAAGAAGCGCAAATATTGGCAAATAAAATTAAATACGTTTTGCAGATTATAGATGCACACCAATGTGCAGTAGAGATTATTGCAAACATTTGTTCTTGTGAAGGTCAGTATTAAATTCTTATATTACAGTTTTTTTTTCACTTTTAATATCAGCTTAATGAATGCATAAATTGTTTTAGGCTACTTTTAGAAATATCTGTTTTTTAAATTTTGTTTTTTCTTGCTCAGTTATACTAACTTTAATTTTAAGTCATGTTTGCTGCTTTTCTAATATTTAAAAAAAATATACTGCATACTTATATACTTGCAGAATTAGATGATGCAATGGATGGTACAGAATCTTCAGTAAGTGATGAAATGCATGATGATGAAATTTTGAGCAATGGAGATGGAGGGTCACTTCTCCCAGAAGACAAATTGTCAACCCATGTACTTGAAGCTTTAATTTCTTTGGATGTTTTTGACAAAGTATGGGCAAAAACACAACTCCCAGCAGAAAATGTCATGTTAATATTAAAAGAATATGAGGGTTCACAACTAATATATAAAAAGTAAGAAATAATATTTTTTGTTATTCTAGCTTTATCACTTTCTGTATGTTTTTTAATATACATATAAATGTTTCCATGTGATACAAATGCGGTATTTGATTTGGAAGATTAAGTGCTGGCATGCTAATAATATGAGGGTAAGAGGATCTCTGCAGTGGCTTTTACATGTTGGATGTGTGTAACAAGGGATTGGCCGTTTTGGTAGTGTATGTCCAGCAATAGATGTATAGAGGCTGATGGCGATGGTGATAATGGTTTGTTTCCAACATCTTGTAGTAGCTACCTAAGCCAAAGAAAGTTACTTTAAGCCATAGACTAAAAATTATGTTACTGCCTTTAGATTAGTGTAGTATTAAAAATGAATTGCAACCCTAGTTGATGTTATAGAATTTTAAAATATGTTCTCTATTTTCAGACTTTTAACTCTGCAGACTAAAGCTTTGCTGTGCATTAACAATATCCTGTCCACCTTACCCTTGGAAAACCTTGGTGGTGTAGATGGTGTTTATAAAATATGGGTTGATGTGGGTAAACTAGTGTTTAAGCAGAATTCCCAAAATATGAATCTTTTAGAGTCTGCCACGGCTGTAATGAGAGCTGCGTTAGATAAAATTAAATACAGCCAAAATGGAAATACTATGCAATGCAAACTGTTTCAAGATATAGCATTGTCTGATATTGAAGTAAGTTTCAATTTGAGGTAATATTCTGAGTTATCATCATCATCAGCCTTTATCCATCACTATTGGACATAGGTCTGCCCGAATTATGTATTCTGAGATATGATGTGATTAATTTGAGACAGATCTGTGATGTCATTTATTGCTTCTGAAAGGGCCGTACCGGATCCTATTTTAAATTATCTCATTTCTTACTGATAAATCTTTTATGTTAATCCTAAAAAAACTTAATTCATCTATAATAACAACTTGTGTGATAATTATTATCATAATCATGTTTAAATATTTTAACCATGTGTATAAAATAGAAAGAAAAATACTTGGAATTTTTTACTAATAAGTAAAAATAAGTATCAGTATCTATATTTTAATAACATTTGTACTATTTTCAGATGATGTTAGTTGGAATAAGAGACTGTCAGGTACCTGAAATAAGATCAAATCTTATTCGCATGATAGGTATCTTAGCTTTCTTGTTTGTGAACAATTTGAATGACACAACCGCTAACGTAATATGCACCATCACAGAGTTTATATTAGAGCAAGCGCATAAAGAAAATGAGGTTTGGGTGCTGGCGGAGGCAATAGACACAGTTGTAGATCTATATTCTGAGGATGAGACTGATGGATTAGCTGCAAAAATTAAGCTGGTTGAGAAATTGTCAGTACTGGCTCCTATTCTACGAAATAAGGTACATATATTATAATATGTATAATGCATAATATTATAATACATATTAATAATATAGTGTGTATTATATGCATTTCAAATTATGCACGATTCTACCCAGTTCTGGTGGAAGCATGGCTGTAATAATTTTATAAATCACAAGAAATACATGAAAATATGTTCTTTTAGTAACATGACATGTCAGACTTCTCAAAAAATTAGTTTTATGGGACATAGACATCTACTTTAAAAAAACATGATTTTTTTATTACTTCTTGCTAATTTTTCGTAATTTTTTAGGCAAGGCAACAAAAGAAGCTCCCGAAAGAATATAAAGTTTTGGTGAATACAGCAAATTCAAATTTGCCTAGATTCATAAAATATATGAAAGAAAGAGTGAATAATTTGTAAGTTACAAGTGTCATATGTAAAGATGTTATTTACATGCATAGATTTATTACAATATTGTATGTATTTAAGGTAATTTTATTTTTATTACCAATAAACACATTGAAAATGTTTTTTTCTTTTTAATGTAAAAAACTTAGATCTCGATCCATTAACTAGTGAATGAGCTTGATACAAAATACAGTGGCATTAATGACTACTTGCGGTCTTATTAATGATGTACTAATAGGTTTTTATTATTAGTAAGCATTTACTAAATACCACTACATCATTAAAATTCATCAAAACTGTACATAAGCCATACTTACTTTGGCACCACAATGTTGTTTTTCACGGCTCTACCCTCTCCGATCCGATACCAGAAGCCCGTGCGGTCGTTCTCGACTTCGCAGCTGGCAGGGGAGACCACCCCCCTTAAAAATCTTTAAAACCATCCACCCCTCATAAAAGTTTTTAGATGAGCCATGTGCTCATGTACTCTTCCAATGAACTTAAAGCCCAACAGCATAGGTCTACCCTTATTCTAAAAACCTACTTAAAGTTTTCAGAAATCTGATTGATATCATGTAACAGCAACAGAGTTAGTTTCTTTCGAATTTCTATTAGTAGTTTTTAAAGAACGGACATAATCAGGGACGTCATAGAACTTGGTTTCAATCAATAATTCCAAGAATTATATCCACCAAAAAAAAAAAAACACATAAATAACAAAATAAAGACAGATGTAAGTAATGCATTGTTGGACTTAGAATATGGTCACCCTATTGTATTATCACGTGCACTTTGCGCGCTAGATTTAGGAAGACCACAGACGTTAGTTGAAGGTATAAAGTAATCGCGTCACGTCAAGTTACGCGACGACGGAGCCTTGGGTATAGTAGGAGGCTTGGACTGGAACGTCGGCGTATTTGTTGCATCGTATTTTACCTATATTATGATACTGTGTCTACTTTAATTCAAATGTGAAGGATAATTTTGAAAAAAATTAAAACACCACTTGTGATATATTTTTGGAATGAGGATTGTTAGCTGTATACGCTACTTGAATATGTCCTTTCTTCAAAAAATCACGCTGTATTGTCCTAAAATGAAATGACGTAATTTCTTTATCATAAATTCTGTCACTACTCAATAATAATTAATATTCTTTCTCTTTCTGCATAAATATTATGTGAATTTTATTATTTTACCTTTTAGGGGGAGTGTAAATAATAAAACTTACAAGCCCAGTGTCTACTTTTAATTAACAGTAAAAATTGTGCCTACATAATATTAAATATACCACATCTATGATTTTATTAAACTTTTAACATCAGTAATTATGCACCAATAATATTTAACATTTATAACATTTCATTAGGAACAAATTTTTAAGTAAATAAATACCTATAAAATATATATTTATATGCACATAAGTTAATATATTCTATCACAATTCAAACATTAGCTATTATGGCATTTTTGTTATCATCATAAGCGACTAATTTTATAAATTATTTAAATATAGAAATATAGGTAGGTAAATACATATATATTTTTGAACAGAATAATGATTAGAATAATTATTCATAAATCCTTTTTTTTAAATAAATAAGTAATTTTAATTTTTTTTGGTTTTTACAGGGATATCACAGAAAAAAATATATTTAAAACCAACTTTCGAATAACATCACTTTAATCGTTATAAGTATCACAAAGTAACCAATAGGTATACTGGATCAACTCTTGTGCACAAAATTCAGGGGTGGATCTGCAATTCATGTGGCATTTCTGGGCTGCAGCTTGGAGTCTGACGAATATAATGGTCGCAAGACTCTTGAAAACGATATGGCTGATATAAAAATATTGAATATGAGTTTGGAAATCCTGCGATTTACCTACGTCTTATTTTGTTGTTACGATAGAAATTAGTTACGAAATCTAATTGGTAAAATATATTATATTATACGAATTCTATTGGTAGCCCAGGGCGTCTGAAATTCAATAGCCACCCTTGTAATAAACGAAATATACAATTATCATACTTTAGCCAGTAGCTTATGTTTATATGAAAGTAACTAGAGGTTATCATTAAAATATTTACAGCTCGCTGAATGTAAACTATGTACTGTTTTCAAATAAGATGAAAAAGTCACCTTAATTTTATATTACAAAGTAATGCCTTTTATAAAAGTATGTCACTATTTAAAACTAAAGACTAAGATGGATTTGATCGAAGTTAATATTATCTTATTGTTTCGTTATAAGGTTTAATATATTTACTATAACTAATAATTAAGTGAGGCTTTTGAATAATTTGAAAGTATAAAGAAGATGTATTGATATTAGCCAACTAACGTTAGTAGTGCTTATGTTATATGTATACACGAGTTTATTGACGTCTTGAAGTTTTCTATACTTAATAATAATATTATCCTACTAATATTATGAACGCGATAGTTTGTAAAAATATATGGATGTATTTTGTTACTATTAAATTACTGAATGAGTTTTGATGAAACTACAATAATATAGCTTACACAACAGTTTAACTTTAAATAGGTTATAATGTATACTCGTACCCGTACACGGGAATGGAAGGTACGCGATTGAAACCGCGGAGCGCTGCTAGTCTAATGGATTCTCTCTAGTATTTGTATCAGTCCAGCTAACTTTATTTACCAAAGACAATTTTAATCAAGACATACCTTCATAATCATCAGCCTTTATCCGTCCACTGCTGAAATAGATCTCCCTCAATGAATGCCAAGACAATACCTTTAAAGTAAATCTTCAAGCACTCAACGGCTATACGATACAGGATTTGCCTTTTCTAAGCGAAACTAAAATTAAACTGGCCTTTTCAAGTTTCAAGTTCAATATAATACATAGATGATATTCAAAGTTACCTCTTAAATGACAAACATCACATTAAAAACTGCTATAAATATAACGAAGAGTAATAATTTAAATGCTTATTTTCTATATACGTATATAAATATAGTTTTTGACAATATATTATTATGTTATGAAGTAGATACAGTAGTCGTTTTCACAGTCTAATCGTGGCCCTGTACTAACAGTATAGAAGTGATATAGATACATTTAAAACAGAGATCCAAACCTAATAAAATTAATTTTGATTATTTAATCTTGAAGTTATAAATATTGCACTCTATTTATTTCATACTCGTGAAGCTATACTAGGTGTGCATTTCCATTAATCGGTGACTCTCCATAATGACTACGTCTAGGCTTTGGTATAGGATTTGGTGACGTTGAATCATTCATATCAAATCTTCGGCGAATTTCCGACACTGAAAGGCGCCCTCTGTCTAACGACAAATCATCTTCATTCAATGCGGTATTGAGTTTACTTATTTCTTTCTCTAATTCTCTAGTAGCTCTGTCTATCTCCAAGAATTCCTTCTCTGTACTCGAAATAGAATTATCAATACTCTTCTTACGTGACTCATCATAGAGTTTACAAACAACTTTCTGCGGTTCTTCGTTGCTGTTGATATCAAAATGTTTGCTCTCATTTAAATTTATATCGAATGCGACATATCGTCCATCTGATGTATTTATTAAGCTTTGGCTTCGTTTGTTCGATAATGATTGGAAATCTTCCAAATTTCCACGCCGGAGTTTGATGTCATCTTCATTGACGCTCGAATTTCTCCTATACTTTTCAATATTAATTTTAGGAAATGAGGCTTTATCTAAAAGGTTATCTTCGGAATCACTTTTCAAAATGTCGGGTGCAGTGTTGTCTTGAGTTTCCATCGCCGTACTCGTTAACTCTATAGTTTCAGCCTCTTTCTGTGATGATGTTTCAACAGGATCTTTGTCAGGAACCTTAGCATTGGTAACTTCATTATGTGTTGTGTTAGGACTATCGCTGTCTTTATCTTCTATAATTTTCAATTCGACGTTTAGATTTAAGTCTTCTATTTCATCTTCAATGTTTGTGTTATGTTGTTCCTTTTTATCATCCGTTTCCTTTATGCGTAGTTCTACGTTATCGTCTTTCACCTGTAATGAATAAATTACTAACGGTTATACTTACAATATTAGTTGAATAAATAGTAAATACATCACTACCACGTACATTGGTTATTTGTAAAACTAGAGCGAAGCACATAGTTACCGTTTCATCGATTTGAAGGATGGCAGGCGGCGGTGGTGGCGCACGTTTTTTCTTACGCCGTGATGCTCGAACCGGTGGTATTGGAGGTTCATCAAAAGGATTTGTGCTTTCGACACTTAATCTCGACCCCATAATATCACTGCGCGCCATGCGTGGTGTGTTACTGAAATATTAAAATAAAAAGTTTAGAAAATTGTAGTTCAATTAAAATTAATAATAGCAATTATTGTAATCGGTATCTAATTGGCACCTTGGTAAATCCCACTGCACACAAGTAGTTGTAAGTTTTATTTTTACAATATATATTTTTAATTTGTTTGTAAATTGTTCATGATTTAAAAAAAGAATGGTCATCGTTTTTGGAAAACCAATATGATGTATAACGTACGTAGATACGCACGTTCTGGAGGAGGCAGACATGTTGGGCACATGTCTGCCTCCTCCAGAACCTTAAATAGCCTTTTTTGCGCCCTGTGCTAGCTTCTACAACTGCGCTCTTAGCAAACCGAAAAAAATAATAGTCCTGCCTCGTCTGGCCATTCTTGCGCCCCCCAGAGCCTACGCCCTGTGCCTGGGCCTTATTTACGGCTCTGGCCTCCTCTAATCAGACAATGTGGGTGTTCGACAATAGTTCTAGTAGACCTATGTGCTAACCCAATATGGAGTGGTGACTTCATAGACCTTCAAGGTATTTATTCTTATGAAGCGCGGGGATATTGAAAAACAAAGCACATTTAAGATGCACCAGTCCGAATCGAATCTAGGCATATAATAATTAAGACCGAGCCCACTAGTGACTAGACCAGTGGTTCCCAAACTCTTTTGTTTTATAGAAACTTTCAAACTTTTCTTGGTTATTCACGATCGAAACCAAATTAATTTTCTTAATTTTCATGGACCCCCGCTTACGATAGTGGACCATCATTTTTTTCACGCTTATCGTTAGTTACCTTCGTGTTTTCCGGGGACCCCTGGGGTTCCCCACCTGGACCACTTTGGGAATCACTGGACTAGACCATCGTCGCTCTGGAGAATAATTACCTCAACGAGTCGACGTCTTGTTGAGAGCTGCGCAGGCGCTCCTGGAAGCGAGAGCGTGGCAGCGGCGTGACGGAACCCCCGTACACGTAGCGGTCCGCGCGCTCCGGCGAGCCCACCGTGCTGCGGGCGCCGGTCGAGCCTGACGAGTCTGTAATCATTACCATAGCTCATTAGTGTATAATCAATCGTCTTATAGTTAAGCCGCGACTTGCGGTTTGGTTTAATTAAAATATAAATCGTATTAATCCAGTAAGAAATATTTTTAATACAGACCGATCAAATTAAGTAATTTTAACCATGCTTCTAGCAACTCATTTAAAACTTAACAAGATATTTGACAGTTGATTTGTTAATTTTTGCTTGCTTGATCGGTCTTTCGGAAACCGGGCGATAATCTTAAAAACGTCTACAATTATTGATAATATCCTTTGCAAACTATTTTTGTAATCATTCAACATAATATCCGCTTTTCGGTTTCTCTTAGAAGCTACTTATCTAGACTTATAAGTTATAAAACTTATGGCAGACATAAGTCTAATGATAGCCTCATTTAAAGACGTTTTGTAAATTATGTCACACCAATCAAATCGCTTTGGCATCAAGGTTTGGCAATAGCAGAATTAGATAACTCAAATCTCAACCGTATAAATATTTCTTACAGCGGCAAATCAGGGGATTTTCCGTTTAATCTATCGTGACAGAGAAACCACGAACTACAACATTACTTAACTTTCATCAAAGGGTTTTCAATGTGCATCGGTTTGATGGGTTTTTACAATTGGCGCGCCATGCCAGTAAACATGCCGTGACGGTCATCGCATTCGCGTGATGGTTTGATATGCATGTTATTTGCTGCTGCTATATTTAAACATACATACCATACCATACATACACATTTAATTTGTGTACCGTACAAATGAACGCGTTGTATCTAGTCTTTTCCTTTACAGTATGAGGTAGATAACATCTATTCTTTATTTTATTCTTATCTTAAGTCAAAGAGTTTGTTTTGATTCATGGATTCATATATTTACTTATAGATGTTTCAAATCTGTCGCGCGTCCTGTGACATCAAACGTTTATAACAAATAAGGTTATTAATCAAATATTTAATTAACTTACATTGTAAAGCTCGCCTGTACACGATAGGGCTGTTATCGCCGTTAACTTGATTTGGAGATTTTGCATCTTTAGAGGTGTCACCTTTCTTTCCTTTTCGCATAAACGATCTTAATGACCTGAAATTGTACAAAAACAGATTTAAATATTTGCAAATAAGTTGTTTAAGCAACGAGATCATCGTACTAATATATTTTTATAAACGCGAAAGTTGTAGGAATATATCGAATGATGGGTCTATCGCTCTTTTGCTCAAAAACTATGGATATATCGATTTAGATATAAACACATAACACATTGGTTATAATTTCCCCGTACTCCGACGAGAAAAGGAAGTGCGCGGATGGATGTCCTTGTGTTTGAATAATAATTAAGTGTATTTTTTCTTTTTAAATAAGTTAAACATGCTTAAAAAATATGAAAATAGTCTAGACCTAAATGTAAATAAGATTTTAATTTTAATTTAATATCTTAAAAAATAACCTTTCCAATACATATGTATTATGTTTCCAGAAAAAATGTAAGTAAATTATATTATAATATGTATGGTTTTACATACCAAGTTTGCATGGCGCAACATATTTTTAAATATTTTCTTAAAATACTGTTTATGTTTGAATCGCTAAAACCTAGCAGGACGTCTGACACCTCAGTCCTCCCGTGACCATGGTTGCTGTAAAGTTTCCGAAACGTCGGGCTTGTAAAAAACTAAATAAACCGCGATAAAATTCGTAAAAGTTGTTTCATTATAACTAGCAGTACCGTTTGATTGAGCATAATGTAGGTATATACGCATATTATATATAATACAAAAATCAGTGTAAGCAGTGAGATTACGTCAAGAGTACGTATAGAGGCCTAACAGATTTACATAAGCCATGTTATGTAATGTGGTTAATCCTAAGGTCAGACTAGGTGATAGTCTAAATCCGCTCGTGATTCATATATTAGTGACATTCAAATTCTATTGTTACGTTGAGGTCCCAGTCTGGGAGCGGATGTCAGTAGGCGCAAAACTGACAAAAGTAAGTAGTTTAGTGCACTTGATACCACTTGAAGAGCACAATAATTGCGATGTGACGGACGGACGGACGGACGGAGAGCTCGCCCACCCTGGGACGTTACTCGTCATTTATTTAGTGCGACCTTGAAATAAGAACACTATTTTGAGTTTATTTATGATTTGTCATAAATAAGTGTTTCTGTAAAGGAGACTGGCGGGTTTCTTAGGAACGTTCGGCCTGGTCACCTACACGGATAATTTTTATGTAGTCTGATAGTATTATTATTTAGAAAACCATGTATGGCTGTCATTTTTTCGTAAAACTTGTCTGATAAAAGATATAAGACAATAACTTATAACATTGACATAAGGTAAAAGGTTATGACTTATGTTATTCACGATAACTTCCGTTATTACTTTAAATACAGTGAGTTGTATTTAAAAAGTATAATATATTGTATAGTTAGTTGTATTACTACGCTAGTAATGATAGTTTAAATGACGTTATTTCACTAAGTGAAAATTAAGTATACAAGAAAGACGTTCATATTGCTTTTGTCGTCGTTCGTTCCAGGGTAAATGACAGATTTGATACAGTTCAGGCAAATGCGCAACTGATCCAAACTGATCAATTTCTCTAAATAAATAAGAATTTTGTATTACTAAATATAACATTTAAAACAGGATATTTGCCATGTTTGTGGTGTGTATTGGAACTCGATATTTTGACATTCTATAATAATGTATTTTTCAAGAGACTGATTAATTGTATTATATAATAATTATAAAGGTGATGGAAAAGATAACGGTTTGTTTGCTGTGTGTTTAGTTTATGTCAGACAGGAATTAAATAGAAACCACTTTTTGATTTAGTATTTTATTCATTCACTATCATAACATAATAATATTTCATCCAGAAATTGTGCCGGAGGTTGGATGTTATTTTGATATCTAGCCCAGCCTAAGTACCAAATAATAGACATAATATGCGCACAACAACCTACTGTTCGCTTTCCCACTATGCAATTGCAATAGTATTGCGAAATTGCTTCTCTGCCAGGCAAGTTATTATTAATTAAAATATACACAAAATATATTTTCCGGCTAACATGTCTACTCTGTATCTTTCCTCTTAATAACCATTCGTTGTCATTGACAAGTCCTAACAACATGTTATCATCAACCTCACGGCACACTTCAATAGTATAGCAACCATTGGCCCTGACATGCTCACCATAATAAGATCGAGCTTGTTTTATTTGATAACTGCCTAAACATATTAGTGACATTTCTGATAAAGAGAGTCGAGGAAAATCTTGGAGGTTATTGTTACTAGCATCTATGCCATAAAATTGAGCTCGCCTTCTATTTAAATTATTTTCAAAAACAACATCTGCTAATGAATTATTAACATGCATATTCCTCTGAATAATTGTTAATATGTCTCCAGCATCCTCTCTGTCTGTTATCAAACAATGGAACTTATTTATTAATGCGCTAGCACATAAAAAATCAGTCATAAGATGGTGTGAAGCTACATTAAAATATTCCTGTCTAAATATTTTAAAATCCCTTTTATATCTCCCATTCACTACTTCAACCACCCATCGAGTAATCGTCACTGCTCTACTTTTATTGGCTTGCAATGTTGAAAGCTGAGATTCATTTGGTTCTAGAGAGGGTGGAATATATGGACAATAACGACATTGCTCTAATAGAGGTATTGCATCCCTAAAGCCCCTATCCAGAATGAACACATCTCCTGGACGGAAAAATGTCCTTAATGCACTGTCAGCATTTTGTAATTCTTTCATTAAGATTTGAGCATCAGAAGTTGTGGCTGGATAGGGGCCTAAAATGTCAATAATATATCCATCAGTAGTCACAATTAATAAGGGCTTTACAAGGTTACTATACTTATGCAAAGAATATGTCTTTTTCTGATATAAATAATTGGTGCTTTTTTGTATGTAGACATAAGTCCCATCTAAAATAATAATAGCTTTCCTATTTTCTGGGCTGCTGTTAGGATTACCAAATAGCCCATTAGGAATCAATAGATTGCGCTCTGTCACATTTTGTCTAGTCAAATGACCTAAACCTACATGATTAGGCACAAAATACTGCCTCAATATATTTCTCACTTTGGCCATCAAATCTTCTAATGTCCTTCTAGGAATATGTAACAAACTCGAAAGTCGTTCATCTGAATCACCTGTTCTTAATTTTATTAAATATGCAGCTAGCCCAGTATTTCCCCTTTTAATAAGCGACAATTGTGGAACTTCTGACATGATTTCCATAAACTGGTCTCTAGAAAATCCTGTCCAATAATACACTATGTTATCAGACATTTCACCTATATTTGCAAAATCAAGGTGTGCATCGTCTGATTTTAAGACTTCAAAAATATCTTCTATATATTCAGCAGTAAATGACTGAATACCAGTTGTGATTGCTGTGTCCCAATCCCCAACTAAATGATTTCGACAAATACGACAGTTTCGTGGGACATAATAATTGAATTCCATAAGTGAATGTTTCCTAACCGATAGAGGTACAATAAACCTATGTTGGTCTTCACAATTTAAAAAAATACATCTATTTTCTGTATCAGCAGACCGAGTGTAATTTGGCAATATAATGTTATTCAGCTGCATAGGTGGGCTTGGTATTTCTGGTCTTGGAATTACTTCTGGAAGTAGTGGTGGGGACACAGCTGCTTGATTGTCATCAACTCCTTCAACTATTAAAGAGGATGAAGCTTGTGATGTTGACGGGGCAGAATATTGGTGTTGATCAGCTCGCATCCAACAAGGATGGCAAATGAGGTTTCCTGGTTGTACCTGACATTAAAAAAAATCTATGTTTTATCCAGTCAAAGATAAGTAGTTATTATTATATGCATGCAATTTGTGATACTATACTTCTGAGGCTTGCTGGGAGCAAAAACTATTTAACTTACAAGCATACTACAGTGTTCAAATATTCCTGTATTAGTGATATGTAAGTAAAGCTTTATGTTTGAGACTGGTAAATATGATCTTATCTCATTTAATTGTATATGTATGTATTATATCAGTCAGAATTTAGAGCTAAGCTCTTTGTATTTCCTTCCATTTTTTAGTAACTTAAGTGTTCTTAGTTAAAGTATTTTAAGTATAAGAATAAATAAATAAATAAAATAATTACCTGATTAGGTAAAATCCACTCTGCAATAACATTGTATATGTGTATATCTCTCTCAGAACTTCTTTGTAGTCTATGCAAGCGGGCCTTCATAAGAGATCGACCACAATTAATACAAACCTGATGATGTCCCAAAACTGGTGTTTGTACATCTCCCGTTCTATAAAGGGCATTATTAATAGATCTCCAACATTCATGACATATATGATCTATGTTGAGAATCTGTAAAAAGAATAAATAAAGAAAGTGGTAAGTTAAAATATTTACAATCAAAATATTAGAAATGAAAATATTTCAAACCATGAAAGTACTGGCAGAGTCTTTATCGTCAGTTTGGTTTAGCAACATTCATGTACCCAATAAAATAAAGTATTATCAAAGAGCTTACCGTGCGATTAGGATGCCACTGCCTTATTAAAGACAGTATTTCTCGATTTTCCAATGGAGTCAATACATGCCTCCTCAATCGTTGAGTAGATATGGTGCAATTAGCACAGCGTAACCGTTCCATAGTAGTCACAATCCAAAATAGCTAAGAATTCCAAAGTCCGATGGTAATTCGCCAGGTCAACGTTTATGCAAGGTATACAGTCCAAAATACAAAGCTGAGGTCAAAAATAAACGATACAACAATAAATGATCTACGTAGCGCTGACGCGAGAAAAAGCAAGAGAACGAAAATATTAAATTGATCGAATTGATCGAATTGATCGGCAAATGGCGATCAACAGAATGACAGCCTGCTGTCAAGTTGTGTTGCCAACCTAAAGAAACTAGTTAAAGTATTAATTGCATAATCGATTACAAAAAATAATACAAATCGATAAAATAAAATCTATAAAATACCTCATTTCTGCGAGATATACCTATCTTAAATGTTGTAATGTAAGTGCTAGAAAAACCAATTTGATAAAAGCCACAAAGAAGGATAATATTATGAATCATGTGATAAAAGTAAAATGGTGTCGCTCGATTATTTGCAAGTATCGATTATCACATCATGGGTGAAATATAAAAATATTTTTTTCTCAACTCAGACAAGTTCTCTGAAAATATTACTACATAAAATAGATACGAGTAAAAATCTACTTTTTTTTCCTAAACGTTTTATTTCTGTAGGAGTTCAGGCCGAAAGCCGCCAGTCTCCTTTGTGAATTTGTGAATGTATGTTATTCAAAAAACCTGTAGTATTTGATGCTTTGTTTTATTAAACTCGATAATCTCTGGAATTACCAGTCCTTTTTTTAAATTTCATAGCCAATTTATTAAATAAGTTAATCGACAATTTTTAACAGACTTAAAAAAAGAGGATATTTCCAATAATTCTGTTTGTTTTTTATATTTGTCATACGATATATTATATTTGATTATTTTTTTAGTTTCAAAGCTGGTGTTTCCGATTTAGTCCCCTCTTAATTTGATCAAGATCTGATCATTCGTTTGTGGGGTATTTTCAATAATGTTTATTTAGTCGACTTTTCGACGACTGTAAAATTTAAATAAAAAGCGTGTAAAAAACAACTGTACGAATACTTTAGATGTGCATTCTTTTTTTTTCTTAAACCCCTTAATAAAAAAATATAAATAAAAAAATAAAAATAAAAAAAAATAATTTAAATTTAAATAAGTAATTTAATTTTAATTTTTTTTTCATCTCATAAAAATGGCGCTGGCTTAATATATAATTTATAATTTTTGCGCCTACAACTTCTAAGTAATCAATATTTATTGTTTACTGAATGTACAGTCACAATTACAATCTTTGCGTTTAGTAGGTCCCTATTGTTACTTTGGATTCGGAGTCAGCCAAGATAGGTTTAGGAATATGTACTTACTTAAATATTTTTTGAAGAAAATTTCTGTAATGATCAAGATAATATTATAGTTCTAATTAAAATTCGCCATCAAATTCTTGTAATATCGTTAGTCAGTGAAAAAGATGTATAAACCACTTGGTACGTTTCTACTATTTCAAAGCAATTTGAAATGATAGTAAAATATGTTTCATCATCACTTTCAGCCTTTTTCCGTCCATTGCTGAAATTGGGCCCCTCTAAATGAACGCCAAGCCAAGACTAAGTATTAAACTAAACGCTAGTTTGTATAAGTCTGTTAGGACAAACCTATAATACCTACCTACTTGATTTTCATTAAAACAGTTCAGCGCAACACCGCGTCGCATCGCATTTAGTGAAAATCACCGAAGGCGATTGAATGAAAATAATTCAGCAGATTTCTCTTGTGATTTAAGTTAACGTAAATAAGAAATCATGTAAGTGTCTTGAATGCTTCATCATCATCATCATCATCATTATCAGCTTTTATCCGTCCACTGCTGAACATAGGCCTCCCTTAATATACGCCAAGACGACCGAACCCTTGCTACTCGCATCCAACGCGAACCTGGGGGCCTAGCCAAAATGCCATTACGAAAACGACAGCGACGATCGTTCGTTCGTTTGAAGTTGTGATTGGCTAAATTACGTCGTCGATCGCTCGATCGTTCAATCGACGACGTGATTAAGCCAATCACAACTTCGAACGGACGAACGATCGTCGCTGTCGTTTTCGTAATGGCATTTTGGCTAGGCCCCCTGCCACTACACACTGCACAAAGATCGTCTTCCCATCTGGTCAATGGCCGACAAACACTTCGTCTACCTAAACGCTTAAAATTAATGAACGAATGATTGAATGCTTAAGGATCTGTAAATATCGTGAGTATCTCTAGATTCTCGAGAAAAAGCTAAATGTTTTTAGTTAGGCGACCATAGATATTTTATAAAATACAATGCGAGTAAATAATAAATATGACCCAACAATGTCACTTGCCTGCAAGATAAATAAATCATACAGATTATAAACAAATTGCATAAATGACATTAAATTGTCTAGGTCACAGATAAAACGAGATTCGACTTGTTCTTGAACTACTGCATCCGTTTTTATCGCCTATATGTTCAAACACATACCTCGATATACTTCGTTACCGTTGCAACACTCATGAAAACGCTCTAACATTTTAACGACTTCCAAAATACATTCCTATCCTATCATTGTTGTTATTGGCTATTCTACTACGAATATGCTTCCTTCAGAACATCAAAGAACAAATGTTGCTTTTAAAAGAAAAGTCGCTTGTTTGTTTGCGGTTTTCCATTAGCGTATAACTTAGCTTATTATCAAATTATAAAGCGAAGTTTATTTTACTATCGACACGGACGTCCATTGATGTATAAGAATTAAGATACTAGTACGTACAGGTACATAATATTTGATTCCATTTAACATAACCTTGATTTATTGTATATTTTAATTTCCATGAAGTATTGTAAAGCAAATCGACTCTACCACCTACTACACGTACAACAAAATTTATATAAAATAATAACCATATATCATCATTATCATCATCATCAGCCTTTATCCGTCCACTGCTGAACATAGGCTCAACCATATAAACAGATTAATAATATCGGAGTGTCTAAACGGTACTGAAATATTTTTTTGAATAGAATAGAATAGAATATTTATTTGCATTTGTATAAGGTACATACATTTCCGGTGGTCATAATTATAATAAATTCAGCTTATTCAGCAATGTTTGTCTATTCATCTGTCTGTTTGCTTCGTCATTTCTCTAAAACCGCTGGACCGATTTTGACGGGACTTTCACAAAGATGTAATAAGGGGCCACTTAAGCCTTAAAAGTAACCTTTACTAATCGGGTTAAGGCGAAGTAGCGAGCACCAGGTCGTTTAATAGTTTAGTACGAATGATTCTTTGAAAAACTTGAACTTTACCTGTAACCTTGGCTTCTATGAAAGATACGGTTAATGTCGGATCGGTCACATACGGTTAATGTTATTTTTGCCACGGTAAAATGAGTTTTATATCTTGTTAATTAAAAAAAAAAACAAGAGCGTGAGTTGAGTTCGAAATATTTAAAAAGTGAATGTGTTTAAAAATTGATTTCCCCTCTAGAATATGACAATGTGTATCTAGGATTGTGAACCTAAATGTCTGAGGTTATAACCTTCAAAATATATATGGGCAGTGTTAATGAAAGCCTAATGCCGCTCTAAACAAACACTGGTATTCCAACGACCTACTTTTGTGGCCTAGTGAATTTTATCATAATTTTCTTCAAGCGTGAATCACTTATCCGACATATGATATCATTGTATAGAATAATAATAAGACCTTGCGTGTTTAAGATGTTTTTTTTTTCTTTAAGTACTTACCTATATTCTTATGAAATAAGTCTCATTTTGAAACACATAAGGGTATGAATGATGAGAGTATAAAATCCACAATTTAAATATACAATAATTTAGAAGGTTGGACTGCCTAGTTTTACCGCCTTAGTTCTGTATCCAAGCAGATGCAGAAGTGGCAATCATGACTATTGTTAGGTAGCCCGTTAATTAGACCATTAAATATACTCTTTTCCTGTAGGGCTATTCTGTGAGGCTGTTTTCGAATCTCGAAAGCGGAATCCGCGGTGATATGACGAATTTGTATTCTTTTAAACTCGACTATCTATCTATATCAATGAAGTTCGCTTTCGAAGTGACGTAAAGTGTGCGCTATCACTCAGGTGAAGCTTGATATCGAAATGGTTTTTACAGAATAGCCCTGCTGGACTCTAACAGGACTTAGGTTACATTTCACCGAGCCTCAGTGACACTCTTCAACCTCACTTTCGAAATTGTCTTGAAGATACGACAGAAAATATAATATTCAACCAAACGAAGCTCACTAGATTTATACAAATTAGTAGATCTTGTAATAGGTCAATGGGACTCAACTCACTAGCGTGATTAAAAGCCGTTTGGCTTGCAGATTAGTTCACAAACCCTGCATTGTAATCAACTAAACCTGCGCAGTTTGGTGCATAACGTTGGCGTATTGTAATTAGCACTTCACATACTATGTTAGATTCTATTACCTTCTGTCAAGTAACGAACGTTCTAGGTGAATATATTCTAATTCACGTAGTACATTCGACTAATATTTAAATGTTAAGAGCATGTTGTTGTTGCAATAAATATTAATATACATAAATAGGACGAGCCACCCGAAAATAATTTCAACACTCGGTCAGCCCATTTTACATAGTTTAGATGCTAGCTAGATAGATTAATTTATCATTATCATCTTAATCCCCACTCGCTAGATAAGAAACAGTAATGAGGACGGCACGACCGCCGAACGGGGAGGTACCTCTTGCTCATTTCGTGAGTTCCCGGTGGCCTATTTGGGGATAGGGAAAAGGAGGGCAAAAGGCAAAGCATCTGCATAACCAGTTATGTAGATGTTAATGAGCGTCGATAGTCTTAGGGCTTCGACTATTCGTTTGCCCTTCTATGTTATACAAAAAAAAAATCGATTATTTCATAAACTTACGAAGTATGAATTCATATAGTACCGAAATAATTAGGAAAAAATGGACACTCAAATGAAAACCGATCGGGGAAATTTTCACCAATCGTATTTTCTGGGATACAGTTTGTTAGAACGTATTTTGAAAAATAACCAAAGTACTAAAATTTCATTCATGTAGTTAATTGGCTTAAAGTAACGAAAGGTACACTGCAAAAAAATCGAAATTTATTAATCAAAATAAAAAATAGCTAATAAAATATTATCTATTGTTATTTTTCGAGTATATTTTCAAAAATAATGTATTTAGTTTTCTTTGCGCTTGAAAAAAGATTTAGTAAATTACATAAAATACCGGACCATTTAAAATGATTAACTCATTTTACGGAGAAATTTTAAAATCGCTTGTTATCAATCATTATTACTTAATAGATTGAAATAAAATTTCAACTAAAACGTTTCAATATTTTTTACGAAACTTCTCGAAATGCTTCGGGCAAGTTTAAGAAAATCGATACTCAAGGCTCGTCAAGGTCACACTTTCGGCTTTTGACCAAAGAATAAAACTATAGGTATAGTTTCTACCGACACCGCGGCTTACAACTCAATCATTTAGGAAGGTAGTTTCGTAGGGGCTGCTCAAGCGATTGTGTATAAGTGACGTCATTATGATCATTATCAACTATTTTCAGTCCACCGCTAGACATAGGCCTCCTGTAATTAAGGCCAGTATATCCCAAAGCGCCTGTTTTTGTTTAAGTCGTAAACATAGTAATGTTGGTTTTTTTGATCCGTTAAAAATATATGTTGTAGTTTAGTATACATTCTTTTTTATTAACCTATTCAAAACACGATCATTGTAACTTGCCTCGATAAAAAAAAATCACAAACACAAGATGTTTTTGATTATTTTTCTAGTTGTAATTGAAGAATGTGAGATTTTAAGTTACAAAATTTATATGAAAAAATAGGTAATAACATTTAGAATTTTATTCTGATCTTACTTTTTTAAATAAATGTTTTTATTTTTCTTAATATCAAATAATGTGAAAAACTCGACTAGTCCCCAGCGCGGCCTCAATTTAGTTGCCTGCGAGGCGTTAACAAAGTAGGATCTATGTTTCGCTGCTGCCTGGCGGCTCTCCCCCGATATAGATCGTTAAAACAACGTGTGGAATATATAAGCCGGTGCCTGATATGATAGTGTACATAGGAAATAAAAATAAAAATTTGAACAATATTTAGTTTTAATATTTTTTTCTCATTTTTGTCGTAATCATGATCATCAGCGTGTTTTTTCCTCAATTTTATTTTAATATCGATTTAATGTTACTAATTCATCATCATCATCAGCCTTTATCCATCAACTGCTGAACATAGGCCTCCCTCAATGAACGCCAAGACGGCCGATCCCTTGCTACTCGCATCTTTATTATAAAAATATTAATTTTAAATTCTAAATGGTGGTGATGATGATGATCGCGGTGATTGTGGTGGTGGTGATGATGATGATGGTGGTGGTGGTGGTGGGGAAGGGGGGTGTAAATTGTAATAGTGATGATGATGAAGTTGATGATTACAATGATGGTGGTGATGACGCTGACGAGAATAATGATGGTGGTGGTGGTGGTGGTGTTGGGGGAAGGGGGTGTAAATTGTAATAGTGATGATGATGAAGTTGATGATTACAATGATGGTGGTGATGACGCTGACGAGAATAATGATGGTGGTGGTGGTGGTGGTGAGGGAGGGGGGTGTAAATTGTAATAGTGATGATGATGAAGTTGATGATTATAATGATGGTGGTGATGACGCTGACGAGAATAAAGATGGTGGTGGTGGTGGTGGTGTTGGGGGAAGGGGGTGTAAATTGTAATAGTGATGATGATGAAGTTGATGATTACAATGATGGTGGTGATGACGCTGACGAGAATAATGATGGTGGTGGTGGTGGTGGTGAGGGAGGGGGGTGTAAATTGTAATAGTGATGATGATGAAGTTGATGATTATAATGATGGTGGTGATGACGCTGACGAGAATAATGATGGTGGTGGTGGTGGTGATGAATGGTGATGGAGGTGATAATTAACACTTATTTCATTTACAATGATTTGTGTGTCTGTTTGTAATATGACCTCTGTGGCTCAATGGTTAGCGCGTTGGCGTTCAAGCCGGAGGTCGCGGGTTCGAATCCCGCCAGGGAACAAAAAAGTTTCTGTGTTCCTGGGTCATGGTTGTGTATTAAATATGTGTATTATATAATCAAAATCTTAAATAGGTATAAGTATTAATATAAAACGTATTAAATATATTGTATTTCCGTTGTCTGGTACCCGTAACACAAGTCTCTTCGAGTACTTACCACGGGACTAGATTGACGTGGTGTAAAAAGCGTCCATAGATATTATTATTATTATTAACAATGCACAGAAGAATATCCCGGGTACGCATGTTAGCTACTACTACTACTATAAAACAAAGTCGCTTTCTCCGTCCCTGTAACCGTTTGTACGCTTAAATCTTTAAAACTACGCAACGGATTTAGATGCGGTTTTTTTAAATAGATAGGACAATTTAGGAGGAAGGTTTTTGTGTATAATTTATTAAGTTTTTATATATATTGGCTAAGATATAACAATAATTGTTGGACGTGTCGGAAAAAAATAGGCCGCCTGGGAGTTTTCAACGAAAACGCTGCCTAAACCATTTGAGATACAACAAAAAAATGTACGGTGGAATTGTGTAGCTTAAATAGGTCTACAAAAAAGTCCACGATGGCATATGTCTATCTCTTAGCAATATCATGCTATATCCATTTAAACATATTATGAAACAAAGTCGCTTTCTCCGTCCCTGTATCCGTTTGTACGCTTAAATCTTCAAAACTACGCAACCGATTTTAATGCGATTTTTTTAATAGATAGAACAATTCAAGAGTAAGGTTTTTGTATATAATTTATTAAAATATCATAAGCATTGGCTAAGATATAACAATAATTGTTGGACGTGTCGGAAAAAAATAGGCCGCCTGGGAGTTTTCAACGAAAACGCTGCCTAAACCCTTTGAGATACAACAAAATAATGTATGGTGGAATTGTGTAGCTTAAATAGGTCTACAAAAAAGTCCGCGATGGCATATGTCTATCTCTTAGCGATATCATGCTATATCCATTTAAACATATTATGAAACAAAGTCGCTTTCTCCGTCACTGTATCCGTTTGTACGCTTAAATCTTCAAAACTACGCAACGGATTTTGATGCGGTTTTTTTAATAGATAGAACAATTCAAGAGTAAGGTTTTTGTATATAATTTATTAAAATATCATAAGCATTGGCTAAGATATAACAATAATTGTTGGACGTGTCGGAAAAAAATAGGCCGCCTGGGAGTTTTCAACGAAAACGCTGCCTAAACCCTTTGAGATACAACAAAATAATGTATGGTGGAATTGTGTAGCTTAAATAGGTCTACAAAAAGTCCGCGATGGCATATGTCTATCTCTTAGCGATATCATGCTATATCCATTTAAACATATTATGAAACAAAGTCGCTTTCTCCGTGCCTATATCCGTTTGTACGCTTAAATCTTCAAAACTACGCAACGGATTTTGATGCGGTTTTTTAATAGATAGGACAATTCAAGATGAAGGTTTTTGTATATAATTTATTAAAATTTTATAAGCCTTGGCTAAAATATAACAATAATTGTTGGACGTGTCGGAAAAAAATAGGCCGCCTGGGAGTTTTCAACGAAAACGCTGCCTGAACCATTTGAGATACAACAAAAAAATGTATGGTGGAATGGTGTAGCTTAAATAGGTCTACAAAAAAGTCCACGATGGCATATGTCTATCTCTTAGCAATATCATGCTATATCCATTTAAACATATTATGAAACAAAGTCGCTTTCTCCGTCCCTGTATCCGTTTGTACGCTTAAATCTTCAAAACTACGCAACCGATTTTAATGCGGTTTTTTAATAGATAGGACAATTCAAGAGGAAGGTTTTTGTATATAATTTATTAAAATTTTATAAGCTTTGGCTAAAATATAACAATAATTGTTGGACGTGTCGGAAAAAAATAGGCCGTCTGGGAGTTTTCAACGAAAACGCTGCCTAACCCATTAAGATATAACAAAATAATGTATGGTGGAATTGTGTATCTTAAAAAGGTCTATAAAAAAGTCCGCGATGGCATATGTCTATCTCTTAGGGATATTATACTATATCAATTTAATACTTTAAAAATTGGCAATTATAATGCAATAATTTGAAAGTTATTGACACAAATACGGTATGAATATGAAAATGAAAATATGAAAGCAATAATAGTATCCTAAATATGCCTTCAGAAAGTCTGCGACGGGAAATATGTATTTATGTTCAAGATTAAATACTCACGTAACGTATCCATTTTAATACTAAAACTTAGTAATTATTAAAATAGAAAATGATCATGTGTGTTCAGGATCGATAACAAAACCATAAAACGCTCTTTATATAATGTAATTCTTATGAAATAAACTAAAGTAAAAAAAAAACCTAGTAAGTTGCCATACGTTTAAAATTATACTAGGACGGACAATAAGTTCACGCCGGGTTCAAGAAAGTTCATTTGTAGGCAGACTATTCGTAAGTCGCCGTGCGGGGAGGCCGACAGCGCTCAATGCATAAAACGCCCGAATATACTGGCCTTAACGCCAAGACGGCTGATGCAACACGCATCCAACTGGACCGGAAAGAGCGCGAATATCATCGTTCTATCCAATGTTCTATTTAGTTGAAAGCCGTAAAAAAAAGTAAAATTAAAAAAATAAATAAAAAAGTCCTTTCAAATATACGGTGATAATAATCACCCTAGGATTCAATTAAAGGACCTAGATAGGTTTCAAGTATCTACGTACCCGACATTCGAGTATTTAGTGGTACACCCACACTATTCATAAATTATTAAAAGCGATCAATCAGGCTTTGTATCTAGATTTCGTAGAGCACGCACACGAATACGTTTCGAAACCACGATTGGAAAAATTCTTTCACCTTCCTTTTTTTCAGCAATAACATACGTCGTATATTGTTTATCCGTGCGAAACCGGGACGGACCGCTAGAGGCGTTGGTATTCCATATTTGGCTTTACTAGTCTATCTAACCTAATATTATAAAGAGGAAAACTTTGTTTGTTTGGTTGTAATGAATAGGCTCAAAAAGTACTGGACCGATTTCAATAATTCTTTCACCATTCGAAAGCTACATTATCCACGAGTAACATAGGCTAAATTTAATCTGGAAAAAATAGGGTTCCGTAAGATATTTGGGTTTTTCGGACACAAGGTGTAAAATCATCCAGAAAAGTTACTTATTTTGCGTACTAAGATCCCGTTGTAAATCTTAGTTAAGGCAGGCGAAGCTGCGGGCAACAGCTAGTTCCTTATAAATGTAAAATTCACATGTTACTAGAGATCACACATACGTTAGTATTTACGTGTGTCCACAAAGATTTAATTGTGATGTAGACGGACACGGATTTATGTGATCGTTATAGGTATGTATATGGCAAGGCGTTAAAATTAGTATTCACTATTCCTCAATAGATATATTCAGCCGTTTTACCGGTATGTTGATGAGTAAAATAAAATTGTATGAAGTAAAATCTACTGAAATGTTACTACGGAAAATGGCGTGACGCTGTCATTAATTTATTTTAACGTAGCTTTTGTTGAATATTTTTATTTTTTATCTAATATATAAAATTCTCGTGTGGTGCGTAATTGAACTGCTCCGAAGCGGCTCGACCGATTTTTATGAATTATTCATCTAATTTTCATCCCTCTAAATGATAAGGGTGACCAGCGCCAAAATATTTTATTTTTATTTTTATGATACAACATACAAAAATACACAACCTTAAATTTTCACCCCTCTACGATCAACCCCTATTTTTTAATTGCAATTTTAATTTTGGCAGAACGAAGTCTGTCGGGGCAGCTAGTAAATTTTAGACGCGTGCGCTCCAATGGCCAATCTTTCTTGTAACAAGAAGTATCTATAATATAAATTTGAGTCCCAGTTACCGATAGTATCGTAAATAAATAAACACATGAATACGACAAAACAAGAGCATAGGTTTCCTCGTAACTCATAATTTATTCAGTAGCATTACTTCCATGAAGCATCAGTTTACAGTAATCGTGGTTAATTAAAAA
The DNA here is from genome assembly GCA_905333005.2 of Lycaena phlaeas. Taxonomy (NCBI): domain Eukaryota; kingdom Metazoa; phylum Arthropoda; class Insecta; order Lepidoptera; family Lycaenidae; genus Lycaena; species Lycaena phlaeas. Next base: position 10,808,748 of record HG995171.1, on the reverse strand, counting down.
CAATAAATTGTAAAATAATACCACTCTGGCCTTTACCTTTTGAAGGTTGTCGTGTGAAGATTCATTACAACGCGGTTACAGTTGCCATCACCATGAATATGAAATATGGGTTTATGAGTCCGGCTTATGAGTATCGATTTCACTTAAGCCTTTTCAGTTCAATAGTTTCAATTAAATGCAAAGGTGGAGCTTGAATGCGTTTCATTTTCAATATATTGCTTGTTTTAAATAAATTCCAATTTTAAAAATATTTAAAATTAGAGCCTCAACCTATAAGAACTTCACAGTTACTGTTTAAAAACAAAATTTCAACATGAACTTACGCAGGTCATCTTATAAAGTAAATTTAAGTTTACCAATTGAAATGAAAAACTAACGCCGGAGATGCATATTTTCCTTTGAATGCGGTTTATTATTTTGAGTTGTAAATACGTTATTCTTACGTTATAAGAATGTTTGGTAAAATTGTTGGAAATTTTCCAAGGCACGTCCATAACAACATCAATGTTGCCACCTCATCCGTTTGCATGTTTTATATCCTACTTGCCTATAAAACCTATCTATTAATTCAACTAGGCATATGAATGTAAAAATATAGGGTTCAATTTTTTTATTATAAGAATTAATTAATTAATTTATAATTAATTCTTTATTAAAAGTCATAACTTGTAGTCTTTAACCATAGTTCCATTTATAATTATCTTGTTTTTCTAAAAATTAAAGTGTTGTAGTTTAAATATTTTTCTTTTGTTTTCTTATGTTTACGCGATTTCACTCATTATAATAAAACAAAATTTTACGGATTTTATCGCGGCTTATTAAGTTTTTTACAATCCCGACGTTTCGGATACTTTACAGCAACCATGGTCACGGGAGGAGTCCTCCTGTATAATAAACCGCGATAAAATCCGTAAAATTTTGTTTTAATAAAATAACTTCTAAATTCTAATTACTATACGCTCTTTAACCCTAATGTATCGGGAGGTTCTGAATTCCTTTGTTTGTCTGAAACTTTAGTGGGTACGTCACTAGAACTAAAGCTACATTACGGAGGAAAACGTATTTCCTCAGAAACCTTACTGTAAAGTGGTAACATGCGTTATTCAATCGATGTTTTATTTACTACGTCGACGATATATACGATCAATACATATTTTTTTTCCAAAAACGTATCGAGTGCGATTAATTATTCAACAAGGTCACGATAATCTAAATGTACTTCGGGGAAAATACGTTCACATCATAAAATAATAAAAAACAGTCTACAAAAAGAAGAGTAAAAATTATCGAACCCATAGTCATATCTATGTCCTTTTTTTGATGTCAGGGCCTCGGGTAGGCACACTGGCGAGTGGCGTGTGTTGGGACTCGCATTAGGGTACATTACCTCGCTAAAACCACTATGAGTGCCTTCGGCCACTTTCTAAGGGTCCCGGATCCTCAAGCAATAGCCTCAGTGACAGACTGGCCCGGTCGCTACAAAGCAGTACACGAGCACAGGGGTGTTATTAGAAGCGCCTTAAATAGCGCCTCCGACGCGCCCCATTCGTCATCTACACGTCCATCCTCTCTCACACGTTCGTCGGCCTCCTTCTGGGACATCACTGTCTCCCAAAAAGAGGCCATTGCCGTCCAGGACAAGTCACTACCATGCATCGCGGTGATGACACTCGAAAGCGAAAGTCTCCTCCGATGAGTCGTTCCTAGGCCCCTAGTTTTAACCGAAAATATTTTTTGAGAAATATGTAGGCTACAAGTTAATTTAAACAGACAGACCGACAATTTCAGAACGTTTGGTCTATAGATATTTTTCTTTTTGTTGTTTGCGTCGTGTTCATGTCGTTTACCAGGCCGCATATAATTGAATTCTTACAACAAATGACTTTCATTTTTATCTGGGTCAATTAATTACATTTCATTTATTTCTTGCGGCCGGTTCTATTTATTCAGTGATCAGTAATTTACTATTGAGGTATATGTTGTATAATATATTTATATACATACCTCGGTATAGTCTGACTAATTGAACAACAAGGAAAACAGAGTTTAAGGTCGAACAAATCATTTTAAACACAATATAATGTTAGGTCATTGTTAGGAAAGATATATTACGGTCGTCTTTCTTATTATAAAAGGGCCTCATTTAGACACGGCCACAATCGCGCGATTACAGAACTCTAGATTTAATTTGTCATGTAACCGTCCGATTCTCGCGTGTCTAAGCAAGCAATAAATAATAAAACCCGCGCGACTCCAACCCAATTAACGCAATTCCAAAAACGTGCAGATTTTTTAATATTTTTTATAAATTGATAAGCTGTACGGAATTCAAAGAACGAGTCCGACCCCCACATTATGTATTTGCGCGTATTGGAATAATGCAAATTTAAAAAGTTTTATAATACTAATTTTATAGTGTTTTAGTTATTTTGAAAGTGTTTGTCTGCTGTTTTGTAGAAATAGACTATAGTCATATCTACGAGAAGGTTAAGAACCACGTACGTAAATGCATAACTGATAGGTATGTGCTATGTTTATTGAACAAGTGACATCAACTTTATAAATAAACCGCTGACACTGCTGACGAGTATACTTTTAGCGTGTGCAAAATAAATATCCATTATATTGTACCTAATCTTCACTGATGTTGCAGATGGCCTCGCGTAATCCTAAAGGAGCAATGACTTCATTTTGATTAAATCCTAAAATAGATCTCGCTTCGAATAATGTATTCATATTTATAAATATCAATTATGATACACAACTAAGACCGGCTACAGACATTGGAGCAGATGGTCGCTGCTGTGTTCTGGAAGAGGCTGTCTGATAAGAACATGTTGTTTAGTTACGATTAGCTACATCTAATGGCAATATTAGTTTAGGATTGGGTTTTTATGGATAATAAGTCATTGGGACTTATATCGAAATTCCAATTGTAAGTAGATGAGTATGAGATGATGAGGAGGCTTTTTAAAGATAATAATATTCATTTATATCCATCCTTTTCGCTTTTTGTCAACTATTCAAGTGAAACTTCTTTTGGCGCACCGTATATTTCGTACGAACGAAAAATAAAGTTCAGTCGCGAAATAAAAACAACAGCTCCCCTTATTATCGTAAATTATGTCACTGTTATTAAATTCATTAAGATTTGTTTACAAATAATATGTACAGATGCAATGCAGATTGCTAAAGTGTTTTTATGTTTACTTTATATACTTAACTATCGAGATTTTTTTAAATATGTGTTTTGAATACAAAACTCCATCCATAAATATGATTGAGATTAAGATATTTTTTATTCTTTCACATGTATGGTCTATGGGTATTTACTAAAATACTCTTCAATTAACCCTTTTTTCAACATACCTTAATTGTATTAGCGCACAAGATATTGCAAATGATTTCTGCTATGTATTGTCGACTCAAGATTTTATGAATTCATTACAAAATAAACTAGTATTCTTTATTGCATCATTTATTATCTCGGTCTGTTCATGCACACGTTGACATGTCTAAAGTCTAACTATTCACCGGTTAAAGGTTACATCTGCTAGTTAGTTCTGTTGGCGTAATATAATCAAAGTATTCGAGTATTTGAGATGTTACATTCAACTTGATTACTCTTGTATATCGACTCGCTAAGAAGAAGAAGAAGACACTTGTAATAAAAAAAGTTATGATTCGGACCTGTACCTTCAATTGGTGAGACCATAGACGGGGGCGGGTCTACATTACAGGCTTTTTGTGTTGCACTATATCGAAAATTATAATCAATTTTGACAATTCTGAGGAAAACTCGACTATTTGGTTACATATATTTTAAATTGAATAAGCGTTCTTCGTCCATCTGCCCACCCACTACTCCGATTTCGCTTAAAGGCTCTCGAGCCACAGCATAAAAGAAAATACTTAGGTACCATAGGTTAACCACTAATAAGATCATAAGCGAAATACATAATATAATTACTCTTTAAAAACCTTTATCTGATTTGCTGTATTATTGTCAGTATTTAAAATTACTTATTTCGCAACTATATCTAGGCTACGAATAGAATGGAAATCGATATAAATTCTCAATGAATATTAATATATTATATACTTGATTCCAGTTTTCCCAACGGTACTGCCTGCTTTATGCGAAATAAATTTTCTAATTTCTACGCAGAGATCCTCATTGTGTAAAATTAAAAATAAGCAATTGTTTAGCGATTATTTTCATGGTAAATAAAATTAAAAAATTACAGACTATTTTTCTTCCTCGACAACATTCTCAGTTTGGCGCCAAAATTCTTCCGCTTATGTCACGTTACCATAAAGGAAATATTTGCAAATATAATTATAGAGAATTCTATAATTGAAACCTTTTATATTAGTACGCGACTGGATCAGTCTGAATGTAGTAACATGTAGTGTCCAAAATAACATTTAAGAGTTTTGTACGTACTAAATAATAATAAAGGTCTCTTCAGTACCTACTCACAAATAAGTGGCCAACTGACTACCATCCACCGGTGAAGGAAAACATCGTGAGGAAACCTGCATGCCTGATGAGATTAAAATTCTTTGTATGTATGTGAAGTTCACCAACCCGCATTGGGCCAGCTGCAGTGAACTATGGCCCATTACCGTCATCGCCTGATTTTGAGGAGGAGACCCGTGCCCAGCAGTGGGACATATAAGGGTTGACACTTTACTTTTTTATGCTTTATTTTGTACCATGAAATTGATAAAAGTGACAGCACAAACTTAGAACTAGGAGTAGACACAAAAATGGCGGTCTTACCGCTTCAAGCCAAAGATTTAAATCTTTGCTTCAAGCGGTCTCTACTAGACATGAGACAACCATGAGTATGCGAGAAATATATTATCTAACAACGGGAAGAAGGTAGGAGTGGGCACAAGCATTTTTGTTAAATAAGATAACAATAGTAAAAAGATTATATACTAAAGCTTATATACTAGTATATAGGGAATAAGCAAAAAAAAAGAGCCCAGCTGCAAGGTGCGCGATATATGCCGTAGTTCTAACTGTAAATTCAGCAAGTAATGATTTACAGATTTAAAAAATCTTACCACTTGGCTTACTACTCGAGCGTTTCCTACTGATTTATATGCATAAAATATAACAAAACATGTTGTAGCATTAAAAAACAATAATTAAAAGCAAGTATATTCTCATCTTATAATATTCAATTCCCTTGCAATATTTAATGAAAAGATACATTGTGTAAAATATTTTCATACTTTATTCTGGCTTTCCACGTAATTTGTATTTTGTTGCATATCTTCATGCGACTTCATGGAAGTTAATTAGCCAATAATAATGCGAACGACAAATAATAATATTAAGTAAGTTGAGTTAAGTTTACTAATGATTTCGTTGCAAAAATGCTCAGTTTGTGATGCAATGAAAATAAGAAGTTTTCAAAAAATGTTTCTTAAAAAAATTAGGCTTTACTAAAATTTTACATCCTGTATTAATCTGTAAGCAAAACATGTCCTCCATACCAGCTCTTTTCGTTTGTTTGGCAGTTTGGCATTAATATTTACTTTAAATTAACCCCCTAAGCATCTAATGTTGCCGTCAATTAATGTAAAAATAGAGTAGGTGATAATGATTGAAATTCTTAAAAATAAATGATTAAAATGTATGTCGGAATATAGAAATCGTATGACCTAGGCAAGTAAGTGAAATACAACATCAGATATATCTATAGAGTATTGATAAATGTTTTATCGTGTAAGAACAATATCTTTGGCCTACATTAGCCATTATTTCAAAGCATATATACCCTTCTTGCCAAATTTTATCGAAATATGTTGAGCGGTTTAGGCGTGAAAGCGTAACAAACCAAGTTACTTTCGCTTAAGGATTAATTATTATCCACATTTGTACATTCGCGATTCTGTCTATAAAGGCCGTAAAATAAATTAAAAATAGTTTATCAGTTACATTCTTATTAAATCGGAAATACGTATAATATATACGTAAATTGTTATCAGTTTGCTTAAAACAACACATCTCAGGAAGTTTTTCATCAATTAGATACTTTGATAATGTTATTATCTGAACTCTGAAGTCTATACATTGATATAGCTCAAGCTAGATTAAGACAATATGGGCATTGGGCTACTACCACATAGGCTACTAGTGTTATGTACATTATATCTTCTTATATTACTCTAAAACGGTTCGAAAAATCAATTGTATAGTAAATAAACATTTGCTAAGAATTGGATTGGCATTTAGTGTAAAGTTACTATAGACTATAAAGATTTAGAAAACTATACGAATACAAAATATTTTGCCCACAGTTTCCTATTTTCACTTACCATAGTCATCTCTTGTAGGTAATCTACACTTTCTATACATATTAAAAGAATTCGCACATACTACATATTTATATTTAATATCGTTTATGAGACAACTAAAGATTTAAGAATTGGTAAGAATAAATGTGTGTTAATGGCCTTTCTTCGAAATAAACGAAAGCACTTTTTGCGGAAAATGTAACAGATTCAAATTGGTAAATGGCGTCATAACATGACACATATTTATATCGAAATCGAGGAGTTTCTTGATTCTTTTGAATTTTTTGTTTCCATTTTAATGTATTTTGAATTAGGAGCTCAAGGCTGATCACACCTACATACACAGCGTTACTACGTCAAAACAAAAAATCGTAAATCAAAACCTTTATAAAGTCAAATACTGTTCTAAATTAATTTTATAATTAATCCAGCTGTTGACAATCTAATTTAATCAGTTTTAAAATTCATTGCATTAGATGGTCAACTGCAGGACCTTTCTCAATGAACGCCAATATAATAATTACAAATAAAAAATAAGACTGTAAAATAATAAAATTCAACATATTAATATGTATAGGTTAAATATAAAACTGAGGCCGATTCGTTTTATTGCAATTTCATCCTACAAAAATAAAGCAAAATGACTCATAATAAGAGCGAAGGTATAATCGGACATAATAGCCAGCATTAGTTATTACAAAAACAATCAACAAAGACGACCAGAGTATTCCACTGCGCTCTGAATCATCATCATCATCAGCATGCCGGTGTTCATCCACTACACATTAAAAAATAATGTGCATATCTAACGACCGGCTTAGTGGCCAGGTCACAAGAATCCACATTTTCTGGGTTTAAATCCAGCCAAGTGTATACAATTTATATAAATGAATATTTAAAATGTCAGCGGTTTTTGGGTGTGCATTTACGCAGTAATATATAAATTCTTAAAATTTATACCTCTTTTTAGTGTTCATAGGAATTTCTTATAAGAGTGCAATGCGACTAGGCTAACACGATTATATATAACACTTTTAAAAGCAATTTAGAGTAGCCGCTTGTCAGCAATCGATAAAACCTTTTTTTTCTCATCCTTAATAATGCTAAAATATGATAGCATTGAGAGCATATTCTCGTATTTTGAGCACCTCATAAAATGCAATACGATGAACACTCGAAGTAATCACATTAAGAGATTAGATAAAATGTTACCCTACAATTGGACGTCCTATCAAGTGCTCCCCTAACATATATATTCTTTTATTAGTAATGATATGTAAAAAAATATGTTTCAGTAAAAAAAGATTACAAAAACTTAAAAAAAAACATGCAGACGAATTAAGAACCTCCTTTTTTGAAGTCAGTCAATAAAAACCAACAGACCTTAACACAATTGTTATTTAGTTGTTTTTGTAACTTTTCAACTGTTTAATAAGCTATAGTTAAATCGTTCTTTGTACTCTATATAAATAATGAAGATATAAAATAAACTCACCAAGAGTTTCTTAAGTCTTTTATCCCACTGAAATTGATACTATTAGACCGGTTGAGCTTCCTTCCGATCGTCCAAAATCGTATCTTGTTATGGTTATCTTCGTCGCGAAAAGGATTAAGGTGTTCAGGATAATCGTGGACCGAGATGGTCTTACGGGGTGCAGCTAAGGTCGTCATTTCACAAATCCAAACACAACCTTTACATAATAGACACAGTAAACCAGGCGTCGACCACTTCGCTTATCTTTTATCACACTGGTAAATTATCACGGACTGATAGCGGACTTATCGCGTACAGATAATTGCTAGTTTGTTTTCGCGGTACACGACGGCGTACTGCGTTCGCCACCGACCGAAACGAACTACTCGCGCGCGCCACTTACCACTGTTGTCCACACAGACTATCGCAACCGGCTACGTCAAAACGTGCATGTTGCATACAACTAAGCATATTAGTCATTAAGATTTTATTGACGAAAACAAAGACACATGTAAACTATACCTACAATATACCTATATGCGTATATTTCTTTTGTATTTTTAACACGCTTAAAGTATTTAGTACGAGGTAGATATTTCATGTTGTATGTTGTGTCCACACATTTTTTACGGTTTTTAAAGATGCAAATATTTAGTCATGACGTCACGCCGCATGTCAGGTTACATTCTCGTAAGGCCGTGTAAACTGAGGAAAATATATGCTATCAAATATTTTATTAGGAGACCGGCTAACTTCATCGATTACGTAACAGCCTGCTGAATTTTAAACACGTGAATTGTGATAAACCTTTATGAATACCATTTGCATTATACATATATAATATCGTAGCTACTGGAATATTAAACGTAGAGGCATCAAAACGAATGTTTCATTCACTATTTATAGGAAAATTAAAATTTATTCGTTAATGTTATTTGATATTTATTTAAGTTAAGATTTGCTATTTTCCTCGGGTAAATTTACCAACATGAAAAACTGTTTAATACTATGTAAGTATATCGGATAATATAATCCGTCTACTCCCACTGAAAAAATGGAATGAAAATGTTAAATGGTCTGAAAATGATGAAATGATAAATGCCAAAGTCGAATGACATCGTTTTATGTTATAATGGTAAGAAACCTTGCCCACCTTCAGTGGACGCTAAGACGGTTGATGACAGGAATAAATTTAGACCAGTTCACCACGGAGAACGTTTCCATATTCAATATGCGGTCCCAACCAGCGGACCAACTCGCATTTACATAAATTAAAAAAATAAACCTATATATAAATAAGTTTAGGTAACATTTACTGAAGATTCTTAGATGAGCCATCCACTTTTCCGATGAAGCTTAAAGACCTTAAGGCCAACAATATAGTCCCATTCGAAAAAAAATACTGAAGAGTACAAAACGCATACGAAAATGTTCAACACCGTTCGAGAATTTTCAGGCCACCGTGTAGGGGCATAGACTCGAACAAGGCGCGTGTCATGACGTCATGATTCTTTCCCGCCGAAACGGTAAACCTCGAATATCGATCGATTGCTGATACAATCGTCGGTGGAACTGAAAACTTTTATGTGTATGTCAGCTCGCCAAGGTGAAGCAAAATTAATTACTCGAACTGTAAACACACGCACGTTCAAATGGTTACAAATTACAACACAATATCTTTGTATATTGGACTGGCTTTTTCCGACAGCTTTGTTCGCGTTAACTTAATACAACCGTACTTAGTTAGGTACGTTTAGATTCTTTCTTGCAACTCCAACTCACATTTACGTCTTTAAGTTATATTGATTAGGAACAAAGATAAAAATGTACTCATATTTATGTTGCAAAGATCGATCCAATTTCGCTCCAAAAATCGGTTGTCTGTGTCGGATAGTTGAACGTGACGACGTCATAAGAAAATACTGATAGGCCGATTGTGCCTCTTTGTTGCTTGTTCCGTGCTCCCGCTTGCACTTCAAGCCTTAAATGGAACGCCTCAAAGCGAGATAACGTCGCATGAGTCATGTTTTTTCATGCGTGCAGCCAGCTCCATCGAATTACAAGACGTTTTCACGTCAGTAATAAAAAGTAATCACAATTTTGTAAAGAAAAATGAAAATATACGTGTTAGGTATATTATTATGGATCGAAACACAAATGCATTGTAATCTAGGTCACTGACCCCGTCGATATTGTCAGCACATCAAGGCGACAATTTGTTAACCGTCTCCTATGTCTCGTGAGTGGTCCTTGTTAACACCGGATAGGCTGATGCATCGGATAGCTGCTATGCTCTATATCGCCAATTAATTGAGCTTTATCTGTATCAAAATACATTAATAATGGTGTATTGTATAGAAGTAAACTTCTACACTATAAAAATTAACGAAGGTTTAATAATTTTTATGAATTAAATATTGAAACTTTTCTCGAGCGCATTTTTTATCGTGGGCTAAAAATTGAATTTCTTCAGTTTGTTGACTCTACTGTCTACAGTTGAATATTTTCAGTAGTGTATTGAGTGTAACAATAAGACGAACGATATTAATATTTCTTAAGAGAATATATTTTAAAATTTCATTTATATTTAATCTAAAATCAAATGTTAAGTATAAAATATACAAAATCAATCTCTAAATACTCTTTTAAGGCGTAACGTTTTTCGAATTAATAATTACTTTTACTAGTGTGAAACATGTATTCTAAACGATATTAATGTCACTGTAACCATATTATTTGTTGCAAGTAAATGAATTAAAGTTTAAAGTTCAGTTTGCAAAGGAGTTTTCCCTAAAGTTCCTTGATACTCAAATTTAATTGTACAAATCATAAAGAGAAAGCTTAGGTTATTCAAACAAAACGTTAACGAGACTAGTACAACGTTTTGGTGTTTGGAATCTAGATTGCAGAGAATTAGTACTAATTACGAATGAATCTATTTCACGTCGGCCGTTCTATTGGCCTGATTAAAATGTAACAATCCTTAATTAGACAAAGCGCTTAACATACAACTGATTAGTGATTCTCATGATATGATATTACTTATTAGTAAATCATTTTCTCCTATTTTTCCTATATCCGATGAGAACTAAATTATTTCATCATCATCACTATCAGCCTTTAGCCGTCCACTGCTGAATATAGGCCTCCCTCAATGAACGGCGGGACGACCGATCCGCTGCCGCTGCATCCAACGTAACGCAGACATGTCGGTAAATTACTTGTAAAGAAAAATAAGGAGAAATTGTGGCTATAGTATCAAGGTTGGCAAGAACATCAGGTAAATTGAATTGGGCGCTCTGATTGGTAGTTTGATGGATTATTGGCCGATTAGATGTGCTACGTAGATCACTGGTTGGTTGAATAGTTATTACAACAGTGACAAATCACTGACTAGTTTAGGATACATCCTCTTAAATTCCCTTTATAAACAGTTAGAATTTCCTCTATAAATTTATAAAGGATCTTTTCTGTATACAATTTTTATCTTTCACCTCAAGCAGCTTTGTCTTATAAATAGCACATATTTTATTTTCTTTATAATATAAGATAATATAATTTTATCTTTAAGAAATATCTTTTGAAAATTCTTTTGACCTTTTGAAATTTTGATTATCTTTTGAAAATGACCAGCGCAGCGCATTAATTACCTACTTAAGCCCAGCAAAAACTACTCAAAATAAATTTCAATATGGTGAGGTGAGGTGGGGTATCTCATTATTTGAATATCGAATAGGAATAGCAGACTTCTCGAACAGACTCCTATAGGCTATAATATCAATTACAGATTTAGCACTTTTCACGGAAATACGTCTGGTATAATTTAAGAACGGGTATTATGAAGGAAGTTACAAGATACTTCGGAAATTGCAAAGAGGATGCGCTCCTCCATGTGACATTGAGCACCAATCAGATGAACTAGAGTTAAATGGCCAGCTCAAGTATAACGATGCGCATTTCATTTGATAACCGAGACATTCTCCATGCCTTTTGTTAACTAATAAATCACAATAGCATTTACAAGGACGTCTTATAAATCAATTGCTTATTCATTTTTGGTCTCGTTTCGTTTTATTCGATTTAAATTATGGAACGTTTTACTTTTATTGGATTTTCAAATCAACTTGATGCGTTTGTGAATTACATGTTTTTCTATGTTGGTAATAAAAAATGAAAATTAAGTTTTTTTTGTATAATTTCGGTAAATTAGGAAATCGCCTAGAAATTATTTAAGTACCTATATTATTTGTGGAATCTTAAGACTTAAGTCTCGAGAGCAAACTTATTAATTGAGTTCTTATTTCTTTGAGTCTTAATTCAGTTACCTACTACTCGTTATATAAGTAAAAATAGGTTTTTTTGTTACAAAAACCTATTTTTACTATTTCATAGTCATAGACGTAAGACACTAAAGAAGTTCAATATATTGATATTTTGTCAGTTACCATAACAACCTCCTTCTGTTATTGAGTGAGCTGGGAATTCGTTTTCGATAATCTAACTTTAGCAAGCTAATATTAAAAAAGAAGAAGAAATAATCTAACTTTTAATTTCAAGAAATGGCGGTAAATACACCACCAAACATCGCAGCACGTTGTTTTTATGGATTACGAACGGATATTCAGTGAGTTGTCGTAGTTTTTATTTTTTATTTCTATGTCATAAAGAGCAACAGTTATATTGCGTTAAAGCCATGTTATAGTTATAAGAGCACTTGACTTATTCACAGTTCAAACACGATCGTTTGTTTGCATTTCAGATACAATGCCCATTATCTCTCCGATTCAGAGATAATATACCCTGCCGGAGGCGTCATCGTTATTCATAATCACCTACAGAAGAAACAAAAATTCATTAGGCTTCAAGACAAACATAAACCCATAAAGTCACTAGTTTTGGCTCCAAACAGGTAAATTTTTACTAATTATCATGATTAACGTTCATACAGATGGACAGACCATTTGGTAGCAGGATCAATATGATCAATGAAAGATCTCTCTTCAGTCGGTTTCTCAATGTTGAGGAGTGACACCTGTCATAATATGTCTTCATTGCTAATGAGTTTCTTCCACCAGCTTCTATTTTTAGTTTCGTTGAGTGCTTTATTCAAAGGTATTTGATGCTGCTAATCTGCTCGGACCATCGCATCGGGTTTCGACCCTTTGGCCTTTTGCCCTCTAGTTTGCCCGTGACGATCAATATTTCTAGGTTATCGGGGTTTCTACGTGCTATCTGACCAAAGTATTGGAGTATCCTGTACACGCAGATCTGTCGGTTTGGTTTCTCGAGTTTCAGCTGTTTGAGAATCGATAAGTTGGTGCGGTGTGCTGTCCAAGGAATTCTCAGCATTTAATTCCGTACATTAATGCTATTTAATAAATTGCCAATATGAGATCCAGATGATGCGCGGTTATTGTTTTTAAATATTCCTAGTATTTTCATATTACTTATGCCTTTAAAGATATATAATATGTACTTATATATTTTTTTACTTTTTATGACTTTTTAGGCGTTGGCTTGCTTTAAATGAGATTGCCGATGAGGGCCAAAAACCAATAATAACAATTTATGATCTGACCACTTACAAGAGGAGAAAAATTCTAACGGTGCCATTTGAGAACTCCACAGCAAGGGAATTCGCTTGTGTGCAATTCACGTATGATTCCAAGTACCTAGTGGCCATCACAGGAGAACCCGACTGGTACTTGTACTATTACAACTGGGATAAGGGAAAAGTCGAAAGTCACGCCAAAGCTCAAAACCCAAGCGGACAAGGTGTAGTTGAAAGTGTATGTTGAATATTTTTTGTACATTTTTAAAATGTTAAACGAATATGCCACCTGATGGCAAGTGCTCGACGTAGCCCATCAACATAAATTGGTTGACGTGGAAGTTGGAACAAGCTAATCCAACTCGTCTATATTTTATTATTATTATAATTTCTTTTTTTAATAATAATAATATCTATGGACGCTTTTACACCACGTCAAGGTCTCTGGTCCCTTGGTAAGTTTCCGAAGAACTTGTGTTACGGGTACCAGACAAGGGAAATACATATATTTTATACTTTTTAACTAACGCTAACCATTGAGCTACAGATATGTTGCCTATCTTGAGGTATGATGATTCTCGGTGCCAGTAATTACACTCAACGTCCTGCCCTACTCTTCGTAACACGGCAAAGCTGGTTGACGGAAGAAACAAGCACGATGGTGGTACTCATGCAGCCGTGACTGCGGCACAGCGCATCCCCCCCATTGGTAAAACTACTTGTACTTCTGGTACTTTTTCCGTAACATCATCATCAGCATTTATCCGCCCACTAGTGAACATAGGCCTATTTTGAGCGCATCTTTCCGTGACCATGGTTGCTGTAAAGTATCCGAAACGTCGGGCTCCTAAAAAAAACTTAATAAACCGCGATAAAATCCGTAAAAGTTGTTTCATTATAAAGCATTTTACCATATAATTCAAAGTTGTTTGTAAGTTATCGGTTCTTCTTACCATCTGACTATAAATTTTATAATAGGAAAATTACAAGCTAAAATGTTGCTTCTATTGCCAAAACCGGATGAACTACGGTTCCTAAAAGAAGACCCCTCCTTAAAATTAGCTCTCACTATCAGTAATTATACCGCCTAGACCCTTGTTTTGCAAGCAGCAAATCCATGTTGTTTCAGAGGAATCCCACGCTAGTCTTACCATTTTTCGATGAATTAACTTGGTATTGCAATAATTTTATTCTCATTTATTTACTTATTTTGATATAGACATCTATCTATGTATCTTTTATGTGTAGTCAAATTTGGTTTGTCTTTTTCAGGTGCAATGTAATCCAACAGACGCGACCCTGATAGTAATATCGGGGCCGTACACCTTCCGTATCATGAACGTCGCTGAGACTGTGTGGAGACAGTGGGGGTGGTGCAAGGCGGAAAATGTAAGCATTTTTAAAATATCATTATTAAATATTTAACAAACGCCAAGACATCATCAGCCTTTATCCCTCCGCTGCATATGTTAATGAACGCCAAGACGACCGATCCCTTGCTACTCGCATTCTTTTCCCGATAGCTCAACGGTAATAATTGATAATATAAGTATAAGTAAGAGGAATTGTACCAAAAAAACCTATAAAACGAAAATTGTAAGCCGGATAGCAACTGTTTTGGCGTTTGTCGAGAGAGCCCTTGAGTATGTTTGTATTATAACGACGATGGCAATGATTACATAAAAACCGATGCAATGATTAACAGCATAACAATATAGTTACTACCAAAAAAAATTAACATAACTTTGCGATATCGAAGTTCCTTTCAGTTATAGTCAAAATACCTACTGCGCGTATATTACGGCTTGATGACGTAGATAAATTTGGTATCTTCCTTTTAGACCGTGATAACTTCGTGTATGTGGTTGACACCTGACCGTATTTTGTTCGGTACGGATAAAGGAATAATTATGATGGTGGAAAATGGCGAGCTGCGACAAAATTGCATATTTCGTGCAACAGATGTCATGGAGATGTCGTTGAAAAAAGTTGAAGCTGAGTAAGTTGTGACAATCAATATTATAAATACGAAGAGAATAGTTGACTCAGTTTTTCGAAAATATTTTACACTAGCCATTTCTCGTGATTTCCACCTCACTAAATGTAGAGTAGGAAATATAGGGGAGCCCCCGCTAGTTTCAAAAATAAATGTTTAAAACAGCAAAAATAAACAAAATTATAAACTTCATTTTTTTGGTAGGTTTATTCTTTATAGTACCTAGACTAATTTAAGGTGGGGTATTACATTCGTACTACCTACTTGTAATTCTTTGTAGGTCTGACGAAGGTGATAAAACAAGTGTTTCTTCGAAACAACCAGATTCTTGTAGCGAAGAAAGTGTTGCCGATACAGAAAATTATCCTGTTACGAATTTCGTTAACTTTTCTAAAGGTACGTTATTATGACTAGTGTAGCGATATTAGTTAAATGAATGAATACATGAATTATTTATTTATTATTTTTATACAAACAAAAGTATTTAAGTAATTACAACTACATAAATAATGCTTCATAGTTACATCCTTTAATATTTTTTTTATGTAATTACTAATATAATTTATTTATTAAGACATTTTTCTAGGTTTTGTATACGCCTGTGGTCCGGGTTACGTGCACATGTTCGAAAAGGAAACTCCGCATCACTGGAGAAAAAGGAATCTTTACAGGATTTCAAAAAAATCTTACAAGTATTACCTCTTACATATATTATGAAATCTTACGTACTATGTGGTGGTATTGTAGGATGCGAAAATTTAATCGATTTTTGATGTAAAAACTTATATAGCCAGGTTGAATATTTTTTGGTTGAGGAAAATCTTAAAGGTTCGAAATTTTAAAGTTGCCTAGTGACGTCATAATTATAAATTATGTTTTCACTTGTAAGGACAGCTTGTATGATTGTTTTTTTTTTTACTCTTTTTCAGCAAAGTTACTCGTGATGATCACAGGTGTAAATTCTATAACTATGTAATGATGACGATAATTTTTTCTTGCACGCGATTTTGTAAAATCATTGCCTTTATAAGCTTCTTATGTGCAATAATTTTATATCAAACTTTTCGAAAAAAAAATTGCGATATTTTCAGACATACTCGTGAGCATCCAGTGTGGTCGTATCTCGATGCTATACAGCACATCACCATAGATCCAAGTCAAGATACACTACTGATAACGACATTGAGGAAACAACTTTATTCTGTTAAGCTATTCGGACAGCATATGCTGCAGGTTAACATTACGTTATACTCTACTCTAGCGCTAGTGTTATTTAACTGTTGAAAATTAAAATATATGCTTATATCGTAAAAATATGTAGAGCGACGATGGTCGAGTGGTGGATGGACTCGGCCTCTTATGCGAGAGGTTCCGGATTCGATCCTGACCCCCGGTGTGTGCCTTGAAATGGGATTTTCTAAATTTCTAAATGCACCCCAAACGTGAGACCATCGTTCGCTCATCATGCATGCAAATGAGATTGAAAGTCTTTGAAGGTATGTGAAGTTGACTAACCCGCACTGGGCCAACGCATCGGTGAACTATGGCCCATTACCCTCCTCGTCTGATTTCGAGGAGACCTGTGCCCAGCAGTGGGACTTATTATAAGGGTTGATACGTTATTGTAAAAACATTGGGCCGGATTTAGAAACTAAAATTTAGGAATCTTAACTATACTAGTGTCAGATTTTCTTTTTATTACACTTAAGTGGCAATTCAATGCCACTGAATTATAATGACTACTATAATGTATGATATGAATGTATTTGTAGAATCCAGAAATCCCTTTCACCGAATTAGGACCGTCAATGCATTACGGAAAAATTAATTCACTATCGATGTGCGCTTGGAAGTCGATATTCATGACCTCAGGTGAGGAGGATAAGAGCATCAGGATCTGGAATTATATGACGGATGACGTGGAGCTGATTAAGTTGTATCAAGAGGAAATACATTGCGTGTCTTTGCACCCAACTGGTAAGCGTTTTTCCCATTTACAATATTGAATTAATATTGATTTTAGATGCTAATTGGACAGGTATGTGTAACTAAGTGAACATTAAAAAAAATATACGATAAAATATATAATAAATGATATTATTTTTTAGGTATTGAGATGAAATGAGAAAAAAATTTAATAATATGAAACACCAAGTCGAACACACTCACTTGATAATATAAATATTTTACTATTTGTAACTTATTCAAATTTATTTGCTTCAGGGCTCTTTGCGATCGTAGGATTCTCCGATAAGTTACGCTATATGGTAGTACTTATTGACGATTTCGAAGTAATGAGAGAATTTCCAATACGGAACTGTAAACGCGCCAAGTTTAGTACTAACGGACACATGTTCGCTGCAGTTAATAGTCAAGTTATACAAGTCTTCTCATCGGTGTCTTTTCAGAATATTTTCAATTTGAAAGGGCATAATGGAAGAGTAAGTTTTAAAGCATATTCTAAGTTTATAAATATGTATATAAAACCTATTGTTTCATCTTCTATCTACTGCTGAACGTAGGTCTCTTTGAACGGACGCCAAGACGGCCAATCCTATCTGTGATTTAATCATATACATTTTTGTTTAAGATCACTTGCCTAGCTTGGTCTGCTAGTGATTTGACTCTGGTATCCTGTGGCTCTGAGGGCGCTGTTTATGAATGGAGTATGTCTTCAGGTCAACGCGTCGGCGAGATAATATTAAAAACCAATCAATTCAACTCCTGTGCGGTGAATAGGTCCGGATTAATTTTAATTTAATTAAATTATAAAAAAATATATAGTTCTTGAATATTATAATTTGTTTTTAGTGTCGGTAAAACAACGTATGCTGTTGGAACTGATGGAGAAATAAAAGAGATAGGATCAAATACAATTCGAAGAAACCTAAGTTTAATCGGATGCGGGCTAGATACGATAGTATTGTCTCGATCGGATTTGATGTTGTTCGTTACTGGGGGTGAGGGTGGAGTCACTGCTGTTCAGCTACCATTGCTGGATAAAGCAATTTTCAACGAATATCATATGCATAATCAAAAAGTGACCGGTATAGCGTTAGCATACGACGACCAAACGTTAGTGTCAGTTGCTGAAGATTCGTCAATTTGTTTGTGGAGATTAACAAATGCAGACGGAAGGGCCATAGCTTTAGATAAAGATTTTGCATATTCTAAAGAGATATTAATAAGCAAGAAGGACTTGCAAGACAAAATTAACAATATAAATGTGAGTTGCATATCCTAGTCTTGATATCCTATGTCTTTTCGTGAAATGTAAAGGTATACACTTTTAATTTGTACTAGTTGCTGAGCACCAGAATGAGTGAATTAGAAACTGAACACTCATATCAACTTCGTCAAGCAGAGGCTTTGCATGCTGAGAAATTGAAAGAAGTTCACGAAGGTTACTGTGCAGCCATAGAAGAACTCAAAGATAAAAATGAGGTAAAAACAAAATGAGGTGAAATACACTACGAAAGTGAAAAATACATTCAAAGTATCTTTGAAATTACTTAATTTGAAAATTTTTAGCAAATGGAAAATGAACATACACATGAAATTGGAATGATTCAACAAGATATAGTCAAGTTACGTTCCGGTCATGAAAGAACCCTGCAGGCTTTGGAAGCCGATTTTAACGTCAGGTTAATAAACGAATACGATAGATATCAGGTAAAGGGATATTCTTTAATCACATGACGTTAAGATTATAAATAGTAACGTTATATCAATTATGATACGTATTATAATTTTGTATATTTAAATATCTTAATAAATTTCGCAGTCCCTGGAAGATAAAACGGCGCGCATAAGAAAAGATTATGAACAAAGACTGGAGGATCTAGCTGAAAGTAAACGACAAGCATTGAGGGAAATTAATAATATGTTTGAAGCAAAATTAGAAGAAAAGGACACCTTACTACTAGAGGTAAAAGATTCGTATAATATATTATAATTATAATTTGCATCTATTAATGAGTATTAAAACGTATGCTAAACAGTATTCTTCTTTTAGTTACAAGAACAAGCTGATATGGAAAAAAAGGAACATGAAACGATAAAAGCTTCAATAGAGGAAGACGCAGACCGTGAAATAATAGAAATGAGAACGGCGTATGAAGTTCAACTAAAGGAAGAAAAAGATGCGAATGTGAGATTAAAAGGAGAAACAGGACTTATGAAGAAGAAACTCATATCAGCTCACAAGGAAATTGATGATTTTAAACATCAAGTATCACAACTAAAATGTAAAATGTTTCCTGCAACACTAACATTAAATATTATATGTACTATATTGCATATTTTACTCTCGTATCGAGAAATCAAATCTAAATATCAAATCTAAAGTTATACGTCGTAGCCGATTTGTTGCAAGTATCAGGAGAATCCATACTCATAAACGTCTAGACAAATAAATATAATAATTAGCATCCAAAAATATCTTATCGGACGTTAATGTTGTTTAGTGGTTATTAATAGGGGCCAAGTCCAGCTAGGTGCTTCGTATGTACTTATGACTTCTTAATATTTTAAATTATTTATTTTTAGTGGAACACAAGCAATTCCAAAAAGTAATTTCTACTCTTGAACGAGATGTAAACGATTTAAAGAAAGAAATATCTGAAAGAGACGGTACTATACAGGATAAAGAAAAAAGAATATACGAATTGAAACGCAAAAAACAGGAATTGGAAAAATACAAATTTGTTCTAAATTTCAAGATAACAGAATTAAAGAATCAGGTAAGCCATACGTATGATATTTATGATGACGATTTGGTTGAAAGAGTTGATCGAATACTTAAATATTATATTTTTATTAAAAACCCAGATCTTGGTAGGCAATGGTATCTGATTGGCCACAGCATCTATAGTAGATAATAGTAGCCAAAACAATGTTAAAAAATAATATAATAACAAGATAAACGATAAAAAAGTGCATGATTGGCTAAGGGATAAGGTGGTATTGGAATCGCTAGATTATCAATATTTAATTCTAAACAAAATCAACCTAGATTGGACGTGTGCAGGATAACATGTGCTTATCATACGTTGTATTATTTACTGCATCACAAAACAAAACTACACTATTAGATATTACAATTAATATAGGCATATGTATTCCTATATGCAATGCTATATGCAATGCAAAATATGCAAAAAACCCCATGCAAATACATTAATTATGCATAGATCGAACCCAAGGAACGAGAAATTCAGGAATTAAAAGTACAAATTGATGACATGGAAAATGAGGAAGCAAAGTTGTTGAACATAAAACATGAGCTTGGTAAAATATTTACCTAGATTTTAGCCTTTTACAGCCGATTGCATTTTAAGTTTCATAAAAAAAAGTTACAGCTGTAATGCCCTTTTAAAACAAATACAGATAGTGCCGTTAGAACGCGAGATCAAAGATAGAAAAGTCCGTATACTAGAACTGGAGGTGTCTTTAGAAACTCTTTTAAAGCAAAAGGCATTTCGTGGTAAATTATCTTCAGTTGTAATTTTTTTCTATAAGCTGATTTGGATAAAGCTAGCACTTAGAAGTATTTCACAAGTCTCTGTTAGTTCCTAGTAGAGTTGTTGCTTTATAACGTGTGCTAATTATTACATTGCATGAGTCGTCAGGTGTGATACTGTAGTTTTCTGTTTTATTATGCAATCTTTTTTATCGAGCACGTATGTTATGTAGCCTATAGAGGATTTTTAGATAAATATATTTTATTACTTAGATAATAATATTTTTTCTTATTTATTCTGATTTTGAACAATATATTTATAAATGTGTTGTAGATATATTATGTCAGTCACAATAAATAAACTTGTAATGCTAAAAACATAAGTTTTAAACACAAATTTTAGTCTAACATACACGGTGTATTTGGAAAGCTTTGAAAAACGAAGAGGTATGATAGTGTACTGTGTAGGCGAGGCCTGACATGATAGAAGTGAAAAACGCGAAATTATATCTTTATTTTTTTGGTTGTCTTTTTAAACTTTTTTTTGTATAATCCGGTTCGGTAAACAAAATGATACTGACATTTGATGACTATGCTTTAAGATAATCGTTTTTGAATAAAACAAATGTAACAGCTGACTCACAGTTGCTTCGCGCCAGGTGAACGAACTCCCGCACCGCGCGCGACTCGCGGTCATCGCGGGCATGCAAAATTAAATGGTTATATGAATTATATAGTATACAAATAGTGTATTATTAGTTTAAATCTTTCAAATCTTTCAAAATACACCCGGTATTTTAGATTAGCTTAATTTAAGCTATAGGTACAAAGTGACAACTTTCAGTGGTTAAGGTACCTAACTACTAAATTAAAACTAATACTCTCCATTCCATATTGACGATTAAGCTAATTTTGATATTAAGCAATATAGTATAATAAAACGAAAAAAAAAATCATTTTATTTTAAGTAATTAGTGAGATTCTCGTGAACAAACTATTTTTAACAAATTATTGAACTATTATTATAATGGTCCCTTGGCAATGGAATAATTGAATTTTATTTTCATGGTACTAGAACTCAAGATCGGTCAGCTGAATGAGAAACTAGTGTCCGCAAAAAAGGACTTCATACATGAATCAAACAAAAACGTCGCTTTTAAAAACACTTTGAAGAAAATTAAAATAGATCTCCACAACATGACCGCCAATCTTCAAGATCCTACAAAATTGAAACTTAATGTAAAGGTATGTAAAGATATATCTTGTAAGATCATAATATTATAGATATGTATCTGTTTGTGTTTGCCAGACTAAAACAATAGAATATACATATTATATAAAATAGAAAATGCATTGCCTCAATATTTGCGGTTACATATTATCTTTTTTATGGTTTCCTGCAGGCTTTGTTTCATAAATACATAGACGATCTCGACTTTCTCCAAAGTCGAATTGGAGAAGACGAAGCTATGGGTGAATTCAATCGTCAAAGAGATCACTTGGAGAAACAAGTAGCGGCATTAAAAACGCAATTGGCGAAATCACTTGGAGGTTCCAAAAGCGATATTGGCAAAATAATGGATGTAAGTGCTTTAATAAGTCATTTTTGGTAAAAAAAAATGTACGAGGACTATATTGGACTTTTTTTTAATGAAATATGATATTAATTGCACAATATACATAGTAGGTATGATTAATATTTTTTTCTGCGATATTTGATTCATTAATTAACGAAAAATAAAGCTACAACATGGCTTTTTAGCTGAATTTTTTGTTGCAAAAAAAATATACACTTAGGTAATAAATCATTTAAATTCTAAAAAAAATTTCTTCTCATATTTTCATATTATTTATAGCTCCTTTGCCTGCTATATATTGAATATAATACAATTCTTATTCTTTATAATTCTAAGGTAGGCATGTATTTCGCAAACTCCTCATTGACGTCGTTATTTGCGGCGCTGAGCTAACTTTTTAGGAATTTATATGCAAATTTAGCACAGCAAGTTTCATTTTGTTTTAAGGAGAATTGTGTTCTTCTGGAGGAAATCAACAAGCTACGTAGCGACTTAAAATCTACTCGGACTCGGTGTTTCCAAATGGAGTCAATACTTGGTTTGTCAGGGCGATATGTACCGCCGGCAACCGCGCGCGCTAAACTGAACCACGTCACCGAGGATCGTGAGAAACTAGACGAAATGTATAAACAGAAAATCGAGGTAAAACTATTTGTATAATCCTAATAACGGCACGCCTCTTGCAAGGGAATCAAGTCTTTATTGACTACAAACAATTTTATAAAAAAATATCTACCTTGTGTTTAAAAATACAGTCCCGTGGAGAAAGTGCCTACGAGGATCATTGGACCCCATCAAACACCGGAATTATAAATTTAACTTTTTGAAATTTTAACAGTTTTCTTGACCTACGTAAAACGTATCATTTTTTATGATAAATCTTGAGTCGTGGTACGTCGAGTTCAGAATACGACGAATACTAAACAAATTCTTACAATTTTATCTATACAACTTAAAAGACAATATTATATGTATATACTTACTATACTTTTTTGTAAAGCTATTTTACGTCTTACGCTCAGATTTTAGTACACTTTGTAGCGTTTTAGTCATGATTTGCGAAAAACGTGTGCTGTTAAAACGCACTGTTCGACGGCGCGATTGTGTAGCTAGCCAAAGAATACAAGACACCCACAAGATTCAAAGATAATCGAGACTTGTTGGGAATTCCACTGTTAATTATTTTACTATTAATGTAAGAGACCCCTGAGTTTGTGGTTCTAATCCTCCCTTCGGTAGCTTTACGCCACTTACAAGCTATGCAACACTGTGCTGTCGTCTTATAAGTTATGTCATTAAAAAATATGATTTTTGTTTTAGGAAAGAGAAGAAATTATTAATACTCTGAAAGGGGAGAATGAACTTCTTTTGGAGAAAGTACATTGTATTGATGCGTCACAGAATATGGATATGAAATAATAATAGTGTGTATTAAAACAATTATGTAGTGCAATGTCATTTATTATAAAAAAAAAATTAAATGCATTTTATCTTGATACATAAATGTTTTTTTTTAAGCCGGGTGGCGAGTATTTAACGAGTAGGTAATTTATTTATTAACATAAATATTGAGCAAGCTATAAAACTTAAACGTACTGCGATAAACTATCAATACCAACACCAAAGAAGCCTTCACCCAGTTCTACAAATTATACCCAGGAGACAAATACTATTCTTATTGCTAATGCTTCTTTTGGCGCAAGTGTCTATAATTAAAAGACGCATTATCCACGAAAATTATTTGTCACTTTGTTTATTTCATTATTTATAAGACGAATGGTATTATAGCTTTACGGCCTTTAGGATAGTCGGGGAATTCCTTCTTGTAGTTGCGGTGTTTGCCGAGAGCCCATACTGCCATTTGATAGAGTCCAGCCAATGTGAACAGACCAGCTGAAAATAAAAATTAAAAAATAATGGCTAGCTTTTCCTCTTTTGCATGGCCAGTTGATAAAGACAAGCAAACATCGTTGTTATTACTGTAGTACAGCCGTAGCCGTAAAAGCTTTGAACCTTAATTAATATGCTCATGTTAAGATAAATATTAAGTTCACGTCGATATAACGTAAATTTATTTTTTATAACATAGAAGGTCAAACGAACAGTCGAAGCCTTGCGACTATCGACGCCCATTAACATCCACATAACCAGAGCTTATGCAGATGCGTTCCCCTCCTTTTCCCTATCCCCCAATGGGCCACCGGAAACTCACAAACTGCACGAAACGCGACAGCATAGCTGCCACTTTACGCCGATTTCATGTGAGCAAGAGGTACCACTCCGGTTGTGCCAGACCATTTTGACTGGCACAATAGATTACTTCAATGTAAAAAAATATGTGTGTCATTTAAATAATTCGATAACGAGGCTGAAAATTTTATTTTGGGAATATATTTAATATTTTAATTATATTCCCAACATATAAATATATATTGTTACCATATGACAGACGATATAAAAATGGCAGGTTAAAGGTTTAAAGAAGGAATCAAGCTTCATTATAATTTATGAATAAATTTGTAAATGAACATTGACTATTAATGAATGTTAAGCATTTTAACATTCAATGTCAAGTGAGACAATGATTCGACGCTTTATAATACTGCCACTGTCGGAAAATAATATGTATCAGCTTTTGATAACGGTCCATATTTTTATACCACCAGTGAAAAACAACCACTTACGACTATTAAAATATTTGTGTTCACAAATATAAAAAAAGACTAAAGTATTAACCTTTAATGTCCTACAAATACATTAGAGAGGCCGAGATCATGCCTACCAGTTTCACTAACTCTTGTATGGATATTTTGTTCTCATGTATGGATGCATGTTTATTGTTTTTTTAGGCAAAAACTATTGAATGGATTTTGATGAGATTTTACATACTCATAGCTTACACATCAGAATAACACTTATTATCTATAAATAATTTATCCTCATACTCCCACTCTAATAGAAAGTAGTCAATTAATATTCTTAAAATTGCAAGTGTCCCTAGGCCTGATATTATAAGAGGTATATAAGATTTGGTTATTGCCAAGAGCATTGTTGAAAAAATATATAGAATTAATTACAGCTGTAAGAATCATTACATACGCAAATTCACATTTTCCTGTGCAATTTGTAAACAGAATAATTATTAACTTTAAAAGAGATAAGAATATGTTTTGCAAAGGGAAATAATATCCTATCAAATGTTTTGAAGGTTACCATAAAGGCACAAGTTAAATGAATTGATAAAGAAGAGTAATATTATCAAAAATTCTAGTCTTTTCTGTTTCAAATAATTTTATAATTATTATGTCATTGTTATAGAATTTTTTTTAAATAAGTATAAATTATTCAACAAACCTGGTGCACATTTTGTCATCACTGTGAAGAATATCCATGAACCAACTTCGTATGTATAATTTGGACAGGACACAAAATTGAATAATTGAGTAAAGGGATTTCCGTCTGGTATTGGAATGCGCCTAACTTTAGTGCCTGGGGGACGTAGATTCTTCAGCAGTATATGAATACTTAAGTTACCAAGTTCACAAATCTGTAATTGATGAAATATATATGTTATATCCCACTCTTAGAGTACCAATTCCAATACTGACAATGTAATATGGTTTTTAATTAAATCCAAATAAAAATTGCATTTGCAATAAATATAACAAAATCAAGTTATTTTATTTCAAATATTATTTTGAAAATCAAATTTTTGTTAAAGTGGAAAAATAAATTGTCATAAGAATTATTAATTATTCAATCTAATAGAAGAGTTCAGCATTTTTAGGGAAGAAAATAAGTTTGAAAATATTTATGTTATTATACATTATATTCAATTTTTACTGTTATACTTACAATAAAGCCGGCAAGTCCAACAATTACGCATGTACTGCATGGAGAAGTGTACAGTGGGTGGTTAACATGGTAAGCAATGTACAGTGTAAATAACCAATAATAAGAACAATTCTTAAACAAATTTCTTAAAGGCATAGTGCCGTGCGAAAAACGATGCACAAATAGAGTTTCAAGTAATCGTTTAGCATAATGCACTGACCAACAAACTGCAGCTAATCTGAAAACAACATGAAATTTAAAAAAGGCTGTACTGTGTCAATACTAATATTATATACTATAATACTAAAAAATACTATAATACTAAAACTGCAATATATTTAATGTACTTACGTTGCCACACTGCTGGGAGGTGTAGTAACTTCACCATATAAAAGCCATGGCCTTTGATAGACCCATAGATATACAAACAGAGGACCTGCATATTCAGCCAGAAACACATTTCTCCAAGAAATTTGAGGACCAAGATCTTGTAAGTAAAGTTTGGCACCATTACCAATATTTAAAGATTTTAATGTACTCTCATCCTTCTGAGATCTACCTTTAGCTTCAAGTTTAATAGATTGTCTATCTGGATATAATGACTTTTTAAGACTTTGATGAATCTTCTCTTTGACAGTCTTGATAGTAGCATCTTCGTTTAATCTTATTTTACCGATTGGTTTAGAACCCGACACACTTAATATTTCCACCTGTGAGAATATAAAAATATCGTTAATAATTAAAACCATTAAATTTTTAAACTACAAAATATGTTCAAACAATTACCTCCATCGCTGGAACTATAGGTGACGATGAATTAGAATCCTGTTAATAAATATTCGTATGTAAATTGTAAATTAAAGTTACAGGGAGGCAAAGGTCATTAAATTGTAAGTAAAAACTGTGTATATGTTAACTTGCTCAATGAACATGTGAAATGTGAATACGTGACTACTAACCACCTATGCTAACCACACACCGATAACTTAAAATACTTGTAAATCAGGTTTACTGAAAGCGAAACCTTAATTTAAACAACTCTTTAGTAATACTCGTACGTATCTTTCGAATTTTCTTTCGGCGAAGCGCGAGCCAATTCACATTTGACGTTGACACTTGACAGGCTCTTGAAAAGGGAGTGACGTCATCAAAGAAAATTCTTGTTATACCTGATCCACAAGTTTGGAGCTTGCCGCAAACTCCAAACCTCTACAAGCACAAACATGTTGGCGTCGCAAGCACTTGCGGCAAATTCCCTCTGATTGTGCACAATACCGACACTCGTCGTCCGGCTACAAACCCTTGCAAACCTAAACAAGCCAAGACAAACTCTGTATCCACACGTTTGAATTTGTAAGGGTTTGCCGAGGCTTGGCAAGCGTGCGGAACCAGCTTAAAGCCTAGGAAAACCTCAACAAAAACAATTTCAATTTTATATTTCAATATTAATTAATTATTAAATTAAATTCTACAAAATCTTTTTTTTTCTTGCATTAATACATACAACTTCGATATTCGTCATGCTTGCGTCTACGGACTATAGATATAAGGAGCCCGAACGATATGCGCTTTTCCGTAATATTCACATACGCAATAATAAATCTTAATTCCTTTTACTGCCACTGTCCGCGCTAGAATCATTTGGGTACCGATGCTATTGTAGTGGACCAATCAGAGCCACAATATATACCGCGAATATAACAGACAATATGTTTGTAGCTGTATCAGCACGCTTGGCAAGCCTCGGCAAAACTCTCACAAATTCAAACGTGTGGATAAGAGTTTGTCTTGGCTTACGTAGGTTTGCAAGGGTTTGTGGCCGATCTGACGAGTGTCAGTATTGTGCACAAATGCTTGTCGCAAACTCCAAACGTCTACAAGTACAAACATGTGGGCGTCGCAAGCACTGGTGGCAAATTCACTTTGATTTGTGCACAATACCGACATTCGTTGGTTGAACCCTTGCAAACCTACCCAGGACCAACTCTGTATTCACACGTTTGAATTTGTGAGGGCTTGCCGAGGCTTGGCAAGCGTGTGGTTCCGGCTTAATAGAATAGAAATATAAAATAAACCAGTAGGATTATTTTTTTTAAATATAAATCTAAGAATAAGAATTATATAAATGGACAAGTAATACTTTATAATTTTATACAAATTATTAAAAGCAATTTTTTTTTGAGATTGCCAAATTAAAAATATACTATTTGGTAGTGTGGTACTTGGTACAATTTTATAATCTGTAGCCTAGATCCTTTGTATGTGTGCGAATTTATGTTAATGTGTGACGATCTGTTATGTATAATATTATTGCTAAATTAAATGGCGATTCGTGGATAGATTGTATTTCAACAAAATATTTCATGAAGATTTTAACAGTTTGTTGTTAAGAATAAAGATTTAGTAAAGATTTTTTATAATGCGTTCAGTTGTAGAAATTGCAGCTAGTGTCCCAGCTTTTTTGGGAAAACTGTGGAAGTTAGTTAATGATTCAGAGACAAACCATCTGATATCATGGAGCCCTGTAAGAGTTTATTTTTTTGTGTTATTGTTGATAATATTTTTTTTTCTAAAGATTACATAGATGCGTCGTATGTATTTGTTTTTCAATTTTTAGGCTTTAGTAAGAGTTAAAGTAATAAGTAACAACCTCTAACAACACAGGTGACAGATCGTCATTATGTTCGCATATAAATAAATAGTTTCAAGTCACGTTTTAGTACATGCTTTCGTTTATGTACATTAATTGTATACAATATTACAAAAAATGAAATGTTTATATGTATATAGATCATTATCTAGCATGTTAATATTCAATTTTAATGAATCTACTGTGTATTATATACATAAATTGCTAAATTGTGGTATTTAATATACCTATATGACCTAATAAGTACATAATTGATGAAATAGTTAAATACTGTTCTTTAACTTAAAACAGTTTTTCACAATGAATATATATTTTTAGGGTGGGAAAACTTTCGTTATCAAAAACCAAGCTGATTTTGCAAGAGAATTATTGCCCCTATACTATAAACACAACAATATGGCAAGTTTTATTCGTCAGTTGAATATGTATGGCTTTCATAAAATAACATCTGTAGAGAATGGTGGTCTTCGGTATGAGAAGGATGAAATTGAATTTTCACATCCTTGTTTTATGAGAGGTCATGCCTATTTATTAGAGCATATCAAAAGAAAAATTGCCAATCCCAAGTCAATTGTAGCCAGTAATGAGAGTGGTGAGAAAATATTGCTTAAACCTGAGCTCATGAATAAAGTATTAGCAGATGTAAAACAAATGAAGGGCAAACAGGAAAGTCTAGATGCAAAATTTAGTGCAATGAAACAAGAAAATGAAGCTTTATGGCGAGAGGTAGCAATATTACGTCAAAAACATATCAAACAGCAACAGATTGTCAATAATGTAAGTATATACTGGTGTGTTGTAGCCATTAAGGTTTGTAATAAAGTTAAGATTTAAATAAATGATTCTTTAAATGGTTTATTAATTGATTATAGCTCATCCAATTCTTGATGTCCTTGGTGCAACCAACGAGAGCACCTGCAGCTAACAGTAATAATGTAGGAGTAAAGAGACCATACCAGTTAATGATTAATAATGCTGCACACAACTCCGACAGTTATCCTGGCAAAACGAAAAATATGAAACTTGATAAAGATATCTTAGAAGATCTGAATGAGGATAATATGGTTTGTAAATTAGTATTTGCATTATATGTTATTTGTATGTATGTAAATAAAAATGAATCTCCGAAATATGTATATGCACAGATAATGTTTACTGGGTGCAGCTTGTTTCTAATAAAAATCTTAAAAAAAAAAACAAGAAAACTGCTGTTTAAAATCTTTATAAGTACATTTTTTTAAAATAATGCATAAAGATATACATCTACTCTCATATAGTGCAAATAAGGGAGAAGGAAAGACAAGGGGCAATATTAGCATCCACAATGTAGTGTCCATAACACTGTTAAATAATTTAAAGTGACTTTTTTTTCCTTTTTTTATTGTAGGAGGATGGGCCAACTATACATGAGCTTGCCCATGATGATATACTACACACAGAAAATACTGAAGAGTTATTGGATCCAACAAATTTTGTGACTGTGAATATATCAAATGATCGGGCTCTCAACAATACATATGACACAACAGATCCCAGCTCATCACAGTACCATGTTACCCTGGAAGATGGGGAAGACATTGATACAGGTATGTCTGTTCATAATAGCTTGTTAATAATTAAAAAGATTTTGATACAGGTATGTCTGTGCATAACAGCTTGTTAACAATAAAAGATATTTCTATTTTTCTACAAATACTATTCTACAATTTGTATACAATTATTTCAAAATTGTATAAAAACAGTCTTCTAAAGAATGTTTCTTTTTTTATTTTATTTGATCAAAATTTTATAATATGATGTACTAAGGTAGTCAATGGTTTGCTTCTATATTACAATATATGAATGGAGATGCTGTTGAAATACCTATACTAATTTTACGATAAGGAGTAATTTAGTATCTATCTTGCCCAATGAAGTGCTAAGAGAAATTAATTATATATTTTTTCCTAATATTTTGTTGTTTGAAACAAAGTTTCAAATAACCATTATGTACAAAGTCAAAAATATTATGAATTTAATCCTTAACTTAATTGAATGTCTTTAGATGGTTCAAGATTAACATTCACCATTACTCCCAATGGCTTATTAAGGACAACAGATTCTAAGCCGGTAGTAACATCCCCATCGCCAACAATGGTTTCTCCCACATCTCCGCTAGGGCATACTCAAGCTACAATGGAAAAAACTCAGAGTAGTAGCATATCAGCATCACCTGGAACATCTAAAATAAAAACAAAGATAAGTGGGAAGAAAAATAATACAGTAAACGCTAACAGTTTACTGTCACTTAATAATTACAACACCATAAACCCTCCGGCTGACTTTAGACTGCCAGCTGAAATATTTGCAAGTGATGATTCTGTTAGTGATGCTGGCACTACTACAGCAGAAGATATCAATGTACTACAGGATAATATTCTGGGTGCCGAGCAGCTGGTATCAACGTCTAAGGATCAAATGCTTGGTGGTATTAATATAAAACTTGAAAATCCAAGTGAAACAGTGAAATCAGGAAAGAAGTCTAAAAAAACGAAAGACAATAACAATGTCTGTAATTTAAACCTAGCAGACATCAAAACAGAACTTCAAGATGATTTTGACTGGAGCAACATGACTTTAGCAACGGTAAACAACAACCCTAACATCAACAGGTTGCAGACCATGTAAGTATACAATAACTTAAGTTCATAGATGCAAGCTTTTGGAACATTACTAAATAAAATTTATGAAAATATCATGTATATATAGTGTATATACTCCCAAACTATATTTATTCATAGGTTGGGGAAAGTCTTTTCGCATAAGTATAGTATGTATGAACTTGTATTATAATCGCTTTGGCTATACCATTTGTATATGGCTGGTTTTGGTATCATTAAAAAATTATTTATTTTAAAGAAGACAATTCCAAATTCAAATTAGGAAAATGTGTGATTTTCATTTGTTTTTGTTATTGTGAAAATGAGTGAATCTAATGAAAGAATTCGATACATATTAACATTTTACTATAAGAAAAAGGTAAGAATGCAACACAAGCCGCGATTTTTTTTTGTGATGTTTATAGACCTAATGCAGTATTTGTGAAAGTAGCGCAAATTTTTTCTAAGCATTATCAAGGTCTCTGCAGGATTTCTTAGGCAGTGTCAGGTTAACATCACAAGAGGACTGCCAAAACCACTTGTAGTTTTTTCTTCAAAAGCCCCAATTTTTTTAAAGCAATGGTATCATGTCTCTACCTACAAGATGGCAAAAAGCTATTTAACAAAATAGCTTACTTTACTCAAATGTAAATAATCATTGTTAAATAAAATCTTTTTAATTTTTATATAAAATGCGAAGAAATTTTCCCCAACCTAATATGTATCGTGATGTGTAGATATTAGTTATTTCATCATAATATAGTTTCATACCTCTTACACCTTATTTTATAATTCATATGTAATTTTGCTACTCAGGTATAGGAGAGATAACATCAATCAAAAACGGGACGATTATTCTTCCCTCTTTGGACTTAATTCAAACAAGTATGTAAAAGAAGGGATAATGTAATATCTCACTTATGTAAATATATGTATGATAAGCATTATCTAAAGAAGTGGCTATATGAATTATGAACATTTAAATTAAAATAAATGTATAAAAAACCACCTTAATATTTATGCGTCATTATATAGTAGAATTCTATAATATATGATATGATATATTGTTATAACAACCTATCTTATCATTACTTAAATCATGTTATATAAGTACATGATATATAAGTATATTACATTATCAATACCTCCAAAATGCTTGATAAATAAATAACTTAAATGCTTATTCTCAAATTAGGTTATGGAAAAGGATATTATGTGTATCTGTATGTTAAACTAATTAATAATTTGTTACTTTCTAGGAATGACATAGATGACCATCTGGATACAATGCAGACAGACTTGGATTCATTAAGAGAGCTTTTGAGAAGTGACTCTTATTCATTAGATACAAATACATTACTGGGAGTGAGTATTTTAATATTTATTTGATTCATGTATTTTCAATAACTAATTATTATTACAAATAATAATCTAAGTATGTATATAAATAATATTCGTCATAGACGTTTTATATTTATTATTTTTGTATATGATAAACAACATAGTGAAAATATTTTATTGCAACAATTGCATTATTTATAAAGCAAAGTAGATAAATTTCGCGCTCATATTTGAGTGTATCTATATATTATTGACGGGTCACGCACACACAGAAGCGTCATGTAAACAACGGGTGGCGCGCGCTAGGTTGGCACTACTGACGCGAAAGTCACGTTGCAGCCAACGTGTTGAGAGTCGCGTGTTCGGGCTGTAGGTTTCCATCGCACTTATACGCCCGAGCGGCTACGTAACAAACGGGTTGACTTCATAACAATCATTATCGATTCAAATACACTTCGCAATTTGGATTTAATTTGTTATCATTGTTTTTGGAGATAATGAATATAATAATTTTCATTTTGGTATTATATTTTTTTAATGGTCGGTTATTAAACGCTAATGAACTAATAAATCAGTAATAATAACGCTCATGTAAGCAATTTCCTTTAGCCTTTTCGGAATGTTTTGGCTTCAACTTTAACAACATTCAACTTTAAACATTTACATAATATGATAAAATGAGGACTTATTCCACGAACTTACTAGGTCTAGGTGAACGTGGCGTGATTGTTCAATATATTTATTTAATATTTTATGACGATAACTTCTCCTTTTTTTTTAAACTCGATATATCTTGATTATTATAATGAAACAACTTTTACGGATTTTATCGCGATAGTTTTTTTATATGCCCGATGTTTCGTATACTTTACAGCAACCATGGTCACGGGAGGACTTGGAAAATTTTACAAATAAGTTGGACGTTTTTTTTTGACAGCCAAACATTGTTGAGTGACGTATCGGTATACGAATTTTCATTTAAGTGACGTTTGAGTGGGCCCCTATAATTTAAGATATGCCTAAAATTTGGGAGTTATAGTCATCGCCACTTTTAAAGTCCTGCGACTAATGGCCGAACTAAATTTGACAACATTGACATCTTGATGTCTGTCTGGAGTAAGAAGTTGTGATATTTTAAATTGTTTTACGTGAAATATGGAGCATATAATATAAAGTGAGGTGTAAAAAGTGAAGGCCGTAAAATGATCATTAAAGTGAAATAATTTTGTGAATTAGAAAGTAAAAATAAACAACAATTAACCCCGTTGAATAAAATGTTTATAAATGTCACTGCCATGACAGATAAATTTTAGAGATGCCAGAGTCACTTATTTTTGCCTAATTTATGGTTAAAATATTATCATTAACTCTATACCTACATCTATCTTATGATATTTTATATGAATATAAATACAAGGTAAAAGAATTAAATCCTTGCTCAGATGAATTATATTTTTAGGTGTTTCTGTAGAAAAGGTCGAATAACAAAAGAAGTAACAATGGCAGCAATTACTTCTGAGAAAATCGTCACTCCTGGCAAAAGCCGAACACATCCGAAGAAGCTTGTTTTAGATGAATTCTACTAATCGGTTATACGTAAAAAATACGAATGAAATATTTACAAAAAAAAAAATGTTTTATTTTACTGAAACCTGGCAGGGAGATTTTTATTTTGCTGCTATAATTATTTTTGTCATTATTATCATACTGAGTCTTTATCAATCCACTACTGACCATAGGCCCTATAATTATTTAATTTTTTTATTGTACTAGACTTGGTGGAAAATCATTACACTATAAATTGGCAACATTGAGTTATGAGATCGCAGCGCCGCGTCTATCGGACTTCTAAAGTGGCGATGACTCTAGTTTGTGAGCTTACATTTTGATTTAAGGCGTGCTTAGTAGTTTCGGCTCAAAAAATTAAGTCGCGTTTTATGATTATAAACGTTCGGGCGTTAAAAAACAACACGCTATAAATAGTATTTTTTTGAAACTATGCATCCAATACTTTTCAAAATAAAAATGTTTGGGACAAGATGAATATACGAATACATTGCATGATAATACTGGGATCGCCAGCTTTTTAGAAAATATTGCAAAAGTAATACAATGTAAAAAATATTGTTCTCAAATTTGAAACTGATAAGCCGCCGTCGAGTAATTTTAAAATTGGTGGTTTCCGGTCAAAAGCATTATCACCTACGATTGCAGAACTTAGAACACTGGGCAACAAAAATACACAAATGGTATTTCTAAATTCAAATAATTTAAATAAAATTAAATATTTAAATTAACAGTCTAATAACATAATTATTAAAATATTGCTTTCGTAGAACAAAAATAAAACATTCTAAGCTAGCACTGAACTGACAAATAAAATAAATTAATAAGCTTTAATCTTATTAGCACTAAAGATTTTGGTTTTTAAGGTGTGACTCTTATAAAAAAAAAAACCAACTTCTTTGTATTGGACTAAGACTTGAGTTTACTTTATAAGGATACAATTTTAATAAGTTTTTGGATCCAAGACAGGGTAAAAAGTATGTGATGATTCTCTTCTGAATGTCAAGGGGGGATGTCATCACATCGAATGTTACTGATGGCCTGTGATCTGGTAAAATGAATGTTAACTAAAGAGGTGTTATCTTTTCTTTTTTGGAACTTCTACACAATATAGCAGACTAAAAACGAAGACTGGATGCAAACCAGGGAATTATTCAAGGTAAAAAACGCTTTTAAAATATATGCGACAGTTGTATGTATGTATGGATGATCTGATATGTATGGATCCAGTACATGATACAACATGATATTGTATGTACCTTATCGTGGTTGTAGCACAAAAGTAGTTCTGTTTCGAGTATTTTTGTGTTGCCCGGTGTTATTAAGGTACTGTCCCCGTCGTTATTGTCGGACGCGAATATATAAATGAAGTAAAAACTTTTTCCAAACAATTTATCTTTTGATGTTTCAACGGATTCCTTGCTGTGCCTTTAAATGTAATACGCAAAATATTTACGTTACAGTTATTTGGAACGGACGATCCATTTTATGGCCTCTCATACAATCCCTCTGAAGAACGGACGAAAGTCAGTAACAATGGTAAGTTCATTTGATTGACGTTAATAGTTTTTCTTAACGATACAATGCAAAATGCGCCAAGGTAATAAGATTACATATTATGTAAATCTTTACATGTAGCCTTTTTAATTGTATTCACATCTTATATGTTTCACGTTATAACTTCTTATTCAATAGGCATCAATGCTACATTTGACGACCGTAATTGGGTATTTGACATGAAACCAAATAAATTTAATCTCATCATATCTTATCTCTGAATAAAAATCAAAGAAATAGTACCTATCTAATAATAAATTGCATCGACCACATAACCCATAGACTCCTAATAACAGGGGAAAGGGTTCTGGCGACACATCTGACTTATAGTTCCGATGTAAGCCGTAAACAATGTACTCAAACTATCGTGTCGTCTCATTCTTTCCCGTTGCGAAATATATCAATTTCTTTTTAACGTTCCGTGATTGGTAATGTATGACATTGAATGAGCTAATCAAAGCATTGTAACCCCTTTCGTCTCACCTTAGCTAGTTGCCAGAATGCATTTAATACGGAAAATCAAACGTTAGGAGTCTATGGGTTATGTGGTCGATGATAAATTGATTCTTAGTACAATCGGTATTTATTCTTAGGTTATTGTTTTAAATGATTCTTTGTCGTTTTCTTTCATGGTATATTTTTTGTTTTATAAAAAATATTATGAAATACCGGTATTACTTTTATTATAGCACTTATCTCTTATTGCGCATAGAGTTCTTTACACTTTGTATAAGTTATCACAGCTTACGTTCAAGTTAATTGTTCCATAAATCTCACTCAAGTACCAAGAGCTGGTAGTAAAAGATACTGAAATAAATAACATTACTTATGATAGGGTTAAAATTGACAGGGTTATATGTAAAACACCAGTAACTTTGCAGAGCTAAATCGCTGACATTATAAGCAACAATATTTTCTACGACTTTCATAATTTTTAACTGTTCAATTGCATGTTATTCAACATTGCGCAGCGTGGGGCGAGCGAGCGTGCGTTGTGTCATGAGTTCCGAATCCGTATTCGATTTTCGAATCGGTTTCCACGTTCATAGACCCGAATTCACCAAATAGATATGAAAAAGTAAATACCGCCGCACACTATCGTTCTTTTTCCGTACGGAACACATTCGAATTCGAAAACCAAACATGCATTCCGTACTTATGCGGTTGGTCAAAATGAAAAAAATCTAAAAATGTCACAAAATTATAATAAAAATGTCAAAAGTCGTAGAATAGGCGTAGTTAATGATTTTAGCTATTTGGCCCTGCTATGCTGCTGGATTTTTACATATCATAATACCTAACCTTATATTCAGGGTACTGAAGTTACAACAAAATAATATTGTAAAAAAAAAACATCATAGGACAGGCACAGACGTCAAATACTCAATTCTGGTCAGCCAATTTCAGTATTTTGTTTTCACGTTTATGTTAATTGTAGATACAACAAAACAAATACCGATGATTGATTTTGATTGGCTGATTGGTAGCAGCGATACATCGACAACCAAGTAGTTCGTGGTAACTCATCACAAGGGATGTTTCCCATCCGACACAGCATCCGTTCCGCATATTATAGCGGACATTTTGGTTCATTATCGTCGTATCTGTTGCGATTACATTTATTTAGTTATAAGTATAGACTATCGGGAATAGTTGTTTTAGTTGTAATATATTCATAAAGGTTCGATACGACTTTAATGATATTTTTGTAAGGGTAAGTGGCTAGTGGTTAAAATAGGAGATCTAGATAAGTGAAAGTAAACCGTTATTTGTTGTTAATTAAAGCTAAGAAGAAGGGTGAGATATCACATGTAAGCAGTGACGACACTCGAGCACAGAGCCTGTTTATTGAGGACGATGGTAGTGATGTTATTAAATATTAATGTTTCAATTATAATATTGTCTTTTGCACGAATAATGTAGTGTCGAGCTTTATTTTTTCGAACGTCAAATTTTATCGTTTGCACCTGGCCTAAGTTTGCCTAATAATAATGCAATGATAATCGTTGAAGTTGTAATGCCTGAAATAGATCATAGAGGACATGTGTAAATAGTTTTTGAAGGCTTATGCTGTTGGTGTCATGTATACGTATGTAATATTTTAAGGGGGTTTAAATACGCGATATGTTTCTCATTAAACTTTTACCTGTTTCCTATGTATGGAAAGTGTTGCCACTACGAATTCAGCATGAATAAAAGTGCTCTCATTTCGTTTGCTGACTTGTTTTATATGGTTGTAATTTTATTACGATATATTGAATTATTATTCTGAATTTATTACGTATGTTCAGCTTATGAATAGAATATATATTTTATTGTATATATTATAAATATATTATAGATTTACGCGTTATTTTTTTATATTTTGCAATAATTGTTTATTTAGTGATTATATAGATTTTAGAATATATTATGTACCAAAGCATAAAACTGTTATATTATTACGAAATACATATAACATATAATAGTTTTTGTGTTTGATATGTAACATAGTACATAGTTTAGCTGTCGTGCATGATCATTATGCTAGTTATTTCTTAATGTTGTTTCAATAACGATTTTACTATGGGAGTTGTAGTAATGGCAGCTAATAGTACCTAATAATGTTTGAATTGAATGTCAAATTATTGGCCTTTTTACTTTGAAAATGAGATGTATTTTCATGCCTGCTGTTTTGTAATATAACTAATAAACATTTTTTGGGTACCTTTCAGCTGAAGGGAATCAGTTAATCTCGTATTCAGGGAATATTCCAGACTTTGAGGACATAAGTATGCCCCAAATGGACGCGGAAAGTTCACAGGAGTGTCTGTCCCCGACTCCGAGCAGCTCGCTCAACACACCACAAGTACAAATCAATTCTCCGTCGTACCCTCTAAGGCCGTGAGGAGATGCGGCGTCCCGGAAGGAAAGTACACCCACGTGATCTGTGTAGACTGAAACTAAATTATTTATTCAGATTTTTATTAAAATAATGCTGGGAAAAGAGTCCGTTCAGAAAGCTTCTAATATACGCATCGTGCAAGCTTATTAAAGATTGTAATTGTTTACAAACATCGACTTAACACGCTAGCTCATATTATGTTAACACGTAGACTCACCGTGTTTGGTACCCCACTGTCGATACAACAGTTGTATATAATTCCATATTCATATTAAATTAACTCTAATTAAATGACAGCATTTAGGTTTTCTTATAATTAAGATTACGAGCGAATCACAACTAATACATTAAGTTAATGTAATGTTACTATAAGAGTAGTGTATGTATTGTACTGTAGAAACTTTGGGAGTTTTTGACGCTGACGGTGCCTTGAATGAAATATTTTTATAAAAAAACACCCCAAAGATATTTAAAGTTATACCCGTAACAATACTAAAATGATGAAAATAAAACCACTGTTATGAAATTAAAATTTAATTACTTTTAATAAATTGGCTGGTTTCACTAAATACATTTTATATAACTAAATTGTGCTATCAAGGCAATATGGCTCACTTTTAAAATAATTTTTTACTGTATCTGGTTATTTGTACACACAAATAAGGCGTTGATGGCCACTGGCAAGCATAATATATGACATGGCATTTAGTTTGAATGTTGATGTGTTTACCAAAGTTAAAAGATATATTTTTAATCTATAACACACATTTCTATTGAGGTGTCTTCAACTCCACTAGATAGACAATATATTTATAACTGAATGCCAAAACTGTCTAAATCAATAAACAAATTGAATTGATATTATTGATACAATACCATAATTACGGTATTTTTTTTGTAGTAATTCAGAGTCTGAGTTTGGTCGTTGCTGAGCAATATAAGCAGGTCCAATATAAAATAGTCGCCTGTTAAATTTTTATTTAGTTCATAATGTTGGTTTTGATAGAGTTTATAAGTTGTTAAATTAATTTAACATACAATTGTAAATATCCTCGCATTAGTTTGCGCAATATTTAACGATTGTTATAAACTTGAAATTGAAAAATAAAAAATAAAATTGGTACAAAAGCTTATATACAAAAGCTCATATTATATACTAGATAAGCTAGCGAAAGAGATATAACGACTACATTTACGTCAATGTCAGTGTAACTGCATTTTTTTTTTCATTTGCCAAGTCTCAATTGTACGCAGCCTTGTAAAATTTCCCTAGTATTGTCTACAAATTGTTATTCGTTTTCACATACTACATAATATCTTCTAATAATGTATTTAACATTTATGTTCTTAAGAGTGCCGCGCTGTCCAAATGTGTTGGCCAGCGCGGCGGTGGTTTTTGTTTCAAACCCATACTTATTTTCCTCTTATACTGAACTCTCGTAAAAAAAATCTGTAGGTTCTCTAAATTCTGTTTCGAATGTCAAATATTGCGCAAAGTAAATAATTTCCTACGTATTTAGTAATAGCAGTACCTACACTGCTATGGTGCTGAGTGAATTTAAATATTATTTTTTAATTTTTGTATATTTTTTCTAAATAATGTCCGTTATCATATATTTCGGTGTCCATAAACAGCGTAGATAGGAGTAGAGCCGCATTAGCATCAAGCTACATTTTTAAACGTGTGTGCGAATGAAACAATGTGTGTGGGTGAATAGAAATTATGCACACACATCAATACGTATACATATACACATATTGATGTGTGCGTAATTTATATATATGTCATTTCAAGTCCTTTTAATACACCAGCGGCATTGTTAAAACTTGTTATTTAGAGCATACAGTTCGACACAATTCCTACTTTTCTCCCATGTGAGATGACTCTCCTTGTGTCGATACTACATGTTCAAGTGATTCAATTATTATTTCCCTTAATAAATCGGTTATGGACGTTGTATTTCATAATTTGCTACCCACCTAATTTATGTTTCGTGTTTCATAAAGTAGCTTGAAAGACTCATGAACATTTTTTTAACCTACAACAAACAAACAATGAATGTATGTATTGTATTGTAAATAAATTTAAATAAGATTTTTAGTAGTAGACTGCAATAATTATATATTTATATGTTTAAAAAATCCTTGAAAAAATTATTATAAAATGTTCATAAAATATTATTAAATTGGTATGAAGCTATTTTTTACTTGTATATTTTGTTTTTATTGTTTTGGAGGCTGAAAATCATAAATTATAGAAGGCCAGCCATTGATGCCAGTGTTTAAATGACAATATTCGAAGCTATATATACTTTTGAAACTTTGATTTATAAGTATACAAATGCTTTACATCCCCTTGTTGAAATAAAATCTTAATACAGTAAACTTGATAAAATTATACACGGTGTATTTTGAACGCTTTGAAAAACGAAGAGGCATGGCCTGACATAATAGATGTGAAAAAAACGCGAAACTGTAAAAAAAATATTTTTGTCTGTCTTTTTTAACTTTTTTTGTATAAGTAGTTAATCCGGTTTGGTTAACATATTGATACAGACATTTGATGACAATTATTTAAAATACTTAATCGTTTTTTTTAATAAAACAGAAATGTAACAGCTGACTCACAGCCGCGTCGCGTGAGGTGTACGAAAGCCCACACCGTGTGTGACTCGCGGTCAGTGTGAGTTTATAGCGTATATGCATACATTGCGGGCATGCAAAATATATAAATTCTAAAATTTTCTTAAAAAAACGTTTCTG
Source organism: Lycaena phlaeas (assembly GCA_905333005.2). Classification (NCBI taxonomy): domain Eukaryota; kingdom Metazoa; phylum Arthropoda; class Insecta; order Lepidoptera; family Lycaenidae; genus Lycaena; species Lycaena phlaeas. Next base: position 10,767,140 of record HG995171.1, on the reverse strand, counting down.
AGATAAATGGTTATATGCCAATGCGTATAACCATTTATTATAGTATATAAGTAGATACATACTGTATAATTATAGTATATTATTAAGCTAAAATTTTTCAAAGCGTTTCAAATACACCCGGTATACGAGTTAGTATTAGAAAAATAATAAACTAAAAAGAAACCTGAAGTATTATAATACAATAAGGACCATGTTTCATGTTATCATCTTCATTTATTGCTATTTGTTGAGCACTTTGTACTAATTTTTTTCCTACTTTTAACTTTGTAAATATTTTTTTCCTATCTGCGATACATATATTGGATTCGTGGTCGTCTCTGTCAATGCAATACAGCTTTTAAATTATTCAACAAAAGTGTATTTTTCATTAGGCCTGCCGTAATCATCACGACGTTTTTCTTTGCGAAGCAATTATTAATATTCTAAAAGCCAAACAAGCATAAATTTACAATAAAACAATAAATCTTTGTCGACTTCTGTGCTGTAGTCGCAAATTTATCCGATTTCTTTTCAAATAGCTATCTTGTTAAATTCAACTCGATGAGATGTGCAACATTTTCGCCTATTTTGATACATTTAAAACATGACAGTTGTTTTTTTAATTCATCCAATTTACCATTGTACAATAACATGTTAAATATGAACAAAGTTTGTTAGTCGTAAGTTAGATTTTAACGTGTATATGATTCATATTTGAAAGTTATTTTTAATGAAATGTAATAAAAAAGAAAACTGAACTTTTGTTTTATTGTTTCATCATTATCTTACCTATATCATGAATTACGTCAAATGATAAAATGTTTAGTGGGCCAATGAACTAGGCTGATGATAACCGGATCAGGTAAAAGATTCGTAAAATATTTGAGCGCAGGAGTTTTCTTAACATTCTTGGATCCAAATGGAATATAAGGTTATCTTGATATGAAAAGGCGTGACCGGCATTGTAGACATCGACTGACAAATAGCAAAACAGATATTTTGATCATTTTATCCACAGAAAAACAGAACTAGAATATTGGCCCTATCAATATTTTTTTTTAATTTGTTAAGTACCTACCTACCTATATTTCTAATAATATAAACAATCCTATGTTCCAATGTTGGGCGCTGGTTTCTAGTTTCCTCAAAATCAGGCGAGGGAGTATTAGCTTAATGAACCAACGCACTGACCCATTGCAGGTTGGTGATCTTCACACACCTTCAAATACATTTTAATCATAAGGCATGCAAGTTTCCTCAGGACGTTTTATTCACAAGCAAGCGATGGCCTCATGTTCAGATGCACGGAGATTTAGAAAAGTCCATTCCATCGCTCCGGCCAGCATCGAACCCGGAGGCCGGATCTCTTAATCTAGAGGCCGAGCACATACCATCGTCGCTGAATTCTTGACTTCATTAAACAATGTGGTAATTTCTGATGTGTTGAAAGCCCCTAAGTAGTTTACATTATGTTTTATATACTCGTGTAAACCTAAGCCATTAATTCCGAGCTCTTTAATTATTGAAATTCAGTTCTCTTCAGAGATCCGAAATGAATCAAATTGAAAAGACAAGAGTCTTTGATTCTTGAAGATTGTAAGAATGCAAAGAGCTTTATTTGTGGTTGAGGTGTTTATCCAGATTGGTAGACTATAATATTATATACAAATGTACTCCGTGACTGGCAGTCTACTCTATGAAGTATCGATACAAAGAGTCCGAACGTTATATTGAACGAATGTTCTCAATTTAGGGGACAAAAAAACCGCGGCACACACACATTTGACCCGCTTTATAATATATTATTTTTGTCATAATATTAGGTAGGTACATTCAGATTCATATCTTTTAGAATTTAGAGGACTGTCTTACACATTGCAAGTGATGTGCTTATATCCCACTGCTGAATACGGGCGTCTCAAAATCAGGTCACGAAGAAGGGTTCGAGTTTGCGCTGCCCCAATCATATCATAATCAAAAGGGTATCTTCATCCTCGAGGATTTAAACGTAGATACAAGTTTTCTCATGATGTTTTCTAATACGCGTACAAACTGCACTGGAAAATATAGTTTTGACTTCATGAGGATGTCAAGGGATGTCAAGTCATCGATGGAGGTTATCAGGGTAATAAAAATATTATTGTGCTTTAATAATTTATCTATGTCAGCAATAAATAATATAACAATAAATAAATGATATCACAGCTAGGTATGAGTAGCTAAATTTTTACGAAGCTTTATTAACAAAATTAATATCACAACACAATTTGATGTAGATATAAGCTATATGTATTATTAATAATAAAAAATAATTTTGTAAGAATGTTGTTTTTTGCTTGTAATAAACCCCCTTTTACGGTCTTTATTTAGTCGGTAATAAAGCTTTAATTACGTGGATTTTGTTAATGCATATTTATATACAGTCAATGGGGTTTAATTACAACGCGTTTAGCAGACCTTAAATGAGGGTTATAAGAATAAATTACATGTAAGATTATGAAAAGGGTCTTTTAAATTGATTAAAGTATACATATAATTCTTACGTCTACGAGTTTGTTATTCTACAAGATTAAAATTGCAACGACATATTTTTGTGACAATAATTTGTAAACCAAGTTAAAAAAGGATTGTGTGATTATATAAAACCACGGTAAAGGTAAAACTTAGTTTTCACATTATAGACAAAAAATAGGGTGGAGCACTGGCACAAGTAAATAATAGTCTATACACTACACGGTCAGGTGATGCGAATAGGCGCTGCCATATTGGCCTCCGACCGTCACGCGACATGCAACACACAGACAAGTGTTTAAGACGATATAATAAGTTTCACTTTAAAAAAGAATAACTAAAAAGCAACATAAACAGATAGATATACCTATCTATCGTAGATCTACGTACAAGACATTTTGAAAACTTTTGAACTTACTACTAATTTCTTTAAATAGAAAATACTTGCCCCATCACATCAATAATACTGGACCTCTTTAAAATTGTCTCTCCGCTTTCCGTAGGAGAATATGTATATCACTGGTCACATGTTTGTTCGCGTAAAATGATTTGCATCAGACTCGCAAAAAAAATTTTGTTCTAGTTTTTTTTTAGTTTTCTAGTATCGATACAATACAAAATAAAATTATGTTTTTTGTAAAATTATCTATGTTATATCATGCAGTATGGTAGCCGCCCTTAAATGTTGATTATGTTCTGTTTTATTTGTTGTTATGGCCTAATAAAACCGAAGTATATCAGTGAAAATTTCAACAGTCTGACTATCTCGGTACATCATATTAATACAACCTGGTGTTACCGTTTAAGTACGGAAGTCGGAACCCTAAAAATAAATACCTACATATCTATAATAACACATGACTGTCTCAAAACGATTTTATTGTAAAAAATTGAAAAAATACAAAACTATTGAAAATAATGACATTAATGCTGTAGTTAAGTACCTATAATATAATTATAATTCAACTCTGATAAATACGCTCGACGCGGATAAATATGTGACCATCTAAAATCGCATCGTAATATGCATAATAAATATTATTTAACAATTACAACACGTTAACCTAGCCCCTTTTTAGTTTTTGAGAACTAGGAACGGAAATATACCTATTTATGAAGTTTATAGAAATAGACGCCCATGAGCCGGCGCAGACATCTATAATATTTAACATAATACAATTATCTGTACTTGGCGGGACTCAAAACCGTGACCGCAACGTTAAGTCAAAGAATTCAGACGTATATAGAAAAATAATTGTGCCGACTTTATTGGGGACATGTCCCCAGCGGGTTTAGTTCGCAATCGCGACGCTGTCGACGGCAAGTCATTGTCGCACTCGCTCGCTCTCGTAGGCTCATACGCTGGGGACATCGCGGTGTCCTTTTCGTCACGCCGCCAAGCGGACGTTTGCGTCGCAGAAAAATTGTCCTCAAAGCGCCCATAATAACTGTTCGTCTGAATTCTTTGGTTAAGTGTAGCCTGACTACTCGACCAGTCGGCTGTTAGTTAAGAATATGATCTCTTTTAAAAATGTATGCATAAGTAATTATAATAATAAATTTCAATAATCCAATTTATACATAAATATCTTTCCGATCGAATTTTCTCCTATGTACACATAATTACATTCTCATTCTATAAAATATATTAATCTTGTGATGTGAAAATATATTAATCTTGTGATTTTAGAATGTAAAGTACGTCTATGACCTCTTTTTATACAAATCCCCGGGCTAAACACTACAAACATGACTACTTTACAACGATGACACATTAAAAGCATCTTTTAAGATGCAAACACATGTTAGTAAAAACACAATGCTACTACTACATACTAATGCCAGCGAAATTTTCTCATCAATGAAGGTAAAAATGCAGGAGCTGGAGTTCTGTTTTTTATCCCATCGTTTATATAGGGCTCCGGTTTGGACATGAGGATGGTATGGAGGGTGGGTATACTGCCAATTGAGCATGCTGCCTCTGCTGATATATTGCGGCACCCCTGCATATCTAGAACCTTAATTTTCTTGCAATAGGTCTTAATGGCTTCAACGGATTTATCAGTAAGCTGATTGCAACCCTGAAATTAGAAAATATATATGTGAGAAGATAATGTAGTGACGAGAAGTATTAATTTTTTATTTCAACTCATTCTCATTTGTCTAATAAAAGCAAATAGAATTGGATGAAATTGACAATAAAAAAGGACCAAGGAAGATTGTTTTAGAAGTGGTGAGATAATATGCAAACAATTGAAAAGTTTTGTCAAGATTCATAATCATCAACAGCATTTCACCCGGTTGCTAGACACGAGTCACAGTTAATGCTAAGACTTACCTTTTCATTTGCATCTAACTGGAACCAGTCATAGCATGGATATTATAATTCTGAATCAGGGTCATAATAGGTAATAAATCATTAATTATAATACACGGTGTATTTGGAACGCGTTGAAAAACGAAGTGGTATAATAGTGTAGGCGTGGCAGCATGATAGAAGTAAAAAATCGCGAAAATAATCAATTTTTTTTGCTGTATTTTTTAACTTTTTTTTTGCATAATTCGGTTCGGTAAAAATAATGATACAGACATTTTATGACAATGCTTTGAAATAATCGTTTTTTTTAATAAAGCACAAATGTAGCAGCTGTCTTAAAGCCGCGTCGCGCGAGGTGTACGAACTTCCCCACCACGCGCAACTCGCGGTCAACGTTTGACTTATATGCATGATATATAATGTATATAAATATTACCTATAATATTAGGCTTCAATCTTTCAAGCGTTCCAAATATACCCGGTATATTGGTGTTTAATTATTAAATACCTTAATATATACACATACATACCCGCACTTCTAAATGAGTCAGTCTTTTCAATCCTTTAACGATTTCTATCAGACCATCATCATGTAAATTAAAGCAATCAACCAAACTTATATTTTCAATACTTGGACAGTTTTTGACCAAATGTTTTATGCCTTCTAGGGTTATTTGTTGGCATGTGCTTATATTTAAGCAATTTAATTCCTTGAGGTTAAAAGCATAAGTTAAGCTCACATCTGTTATTCGATTGCAACCGCCAATGTCCAATTCTATAAGACCTTTAACTCTAGATAGTGAGTACCCGCTGTAAGAATCCATTGACAATTTTTCACACATTCTCATAACATCTTTTTTTCTCTGAGCATCTCTCACAATTTCTTCTTCAGCTCTTGATCCTAAGTGTATTCTGTTTTGGCTATTGGACTCAACATAACCAGACATAATGGGCCCATTATTATCATCTTCTTCAATTTTTCCCATTCCAGTTAAACCAGCATCGGATACTTTGTCACAGTGATTGATACGTAATCTGTGCAACAAAACCTGATTCTTGAAAATAACTTGAATGGAGGTGTCCGTAACAGCATTAAAGCAATAGCTCATGTCCAAAACACGTAACTGAGGTAGTTTTTCAGAAATAGTTATAATGGCACTTTGATCTAAATTGAGGGAACTAATATCTAAGTCCTCTATGACATTGTTTAGTTCTTTACATATACCCTTCTCTATGCCTTCTTTTGTGATCAATTCACATTGGGAAATATTTATTCTTTTTAGTTTCTTTAATTTCTGCAGTTCAACTATACCAAGATCAGTTACTGCTCGACACCTCTGTATATTTAAATATTCTAACACAGTAAGGTTTTCACAGATGTGCAACAATGATTGGTCTGTAACTCGGGTGCAAAAACTTATATCAAGCTCTCTTAAGTATTTTTGATGATTTACCAACGAAAGTATACCAGCATTTGTAAGCTGATCACAACCAGAAACATTTAAAAATCTTAAACATAAATCCTCAATTTCTGCTATCGAGGCTAAAGCAGATCCATCAAGAAGAGTATTTGAAAATTGTAAGCTTCTAATGTAATTTGCCCTTGATATAATGAATTGCAAAATAAAGTAAAATGTAAATACACTTTCAGATGGGTTTTCAAAAACATTTGTGCCAGACGGATAGAATTTTCTCATCAATCCATAGTGAAACTGTACTGAGCTAACAGATAAATTCAAATCATCTATTTCAGGGGCAGCTTTTACAAATCGATTAAATAAAGCATCCGTAAGATACTGATTTTCAGATAAACTAAGGCATCTTAGTTTGCTTAGACTATTTGGTTGCAATCCATCAGTCTTTCCTTCTAGCAAGCATCCAGACATGAAAAGTTCTTTACATCCATGGATATGTAGAACCAGTAGATTTTTACACTTATCCAATATGTACATGAATTCTTTTTCATGAATATCGCAGTTTCTTAAGCTGAGACATTGTACATGCTCTCCCAATTTATCCCAGAAACTGTTTAGTTTACTAGATATCTCTACTCCATTAAACATATAATTATTAATAATCATAGAAGAGTTTTCAAAAATTTGTAATGATGTTGTATCATCGCTTAAGTCAATTTTATGAAATACTGCCAATTTATTTTTCATGAAACAGTGGTCATTAGCAGCCATATTCCAAATGCGACATGTTTCACCTGCAGCTTTTCTATCAGACTTAGGCAAATATTTAAAAATGTGAACTATTAACTGGAAAATAAAGATATATAATTATAAATATTAGCCATGGCAGTAGTCTTTAATATTCTCACCTAGATTACATGTTTTATTAACTTTATATACTTACCTAGGTATCTTAAATAAAAAAAAAAATACACAACATTAAACAGGATATGTAGGTAAGTATATCAAATTTTGATGTTCACAATAATTGTTTTGTTCTACGAGAATGTAATTACTATGTTGAGTTATGTTTCAAAAAATATTTTGTTGTTTCTAGTGTGTTCTTTTTTATATTGATTGTTAAGTTATTGCGTACAAAAATAGAAATTTAGATCATTTTGTAAAAGTGTATACACGACAAAATATTGTTTTACTTTTGATTGATCACGTGAATTACTGATAAAGTACTTTTTATGTGCAAACAAAGGAAATCGATACGGAAACGACAAGATATTTATTACATACCTCAAATGGGAGATCTGATGCCATATTGTTGACTTTTTTGAAAACAGTTTATAACATAATAATAATTATAAAATTTAAAATAGATTTGTTTGTGTGTTTTATTTTTAATTTTTCGTTTAATAATATAATAATCTCACAAGAATTCAGAACCAAACTGACAGTCGACTGACGGCTGACCAATCACCTGACGTTTGTGAATTGATAATTTGACATTGTGATTATATAGTTATTGATAATTGATAACGAATTGATAAGAATATAGCTCATGACAGGTAAAACATTAAAGCAAGACTCTAAACTGTAATAAAACATGATACTAATTATGAAAATATAATAATAATGTGGATTTAGTTGCATCACAGCTAATAAAGCAAAACGAGTGGAACAGAGTATTAACATTTCAAAGTTGCTGTTAGACAATTCAAAATAGGAAAATGGACTTATACGTTATAAAAAAATATATTGTGTCGCCTAATTTAATAAGGTAACGGCTTCATAAAGTTGCGTCAAGCTTTTTATATAAAAACTAGCTGTTGCCTACGGCTTCTTACTTAGGTCTTAGTATTAGATCTACAAATATTTCCGGACGGATGATGATTTCTACGAATAGGCGGAGTTCTTTGTTTTATAATATGTAGAGACTAGCTGTGCCCGCGACTTCGTTCACGTAAATAAGGGTTTTTTTACACCAATTTTAATCAAATATAGCCTAAATGTTGCTCCAGGTTCAGCTAAAGAAATTAGTGAAAGTTTCATGAAAATCCCTCCAGTAGTTCCATAGAGTATGTGTACAAACAGACAGACGGACATTTTTTTCAAAACTTGTATTTTTGTGTTCAGTCACACTCCCTTTATCACCTACAATAATTTTTTTGAAAAACAAATCAATGTACAGACACGCCGATTCTTCAGCGCTATACTTACATATAGATAGTGATGTTTATTATTATAAGGGCCTGTTTCACAATCTCCAAATAAGTTCCCAATAGGCTATCGGCAACATATTTGACAGATACTTGACAGATACTCCATACTCTATCTGTCTAATATGTTGCCAATAGCCTATTGGGCACTTAACTGGAGATTGTGAAACAGGCCCTAAGTACCATTATAATATAATGGTATATTTTTTAGTGAAAATATATTTTAGATTACCGCTTTAAACTGCCATAAAAATGGATATAAGTAGTACCTACTTTCTTTAACATAGGTAAAGACAATTTTTTACTAAGGCATCCCGATGGGGAGTGGGTCTCCCCTGGCGGGTATGTGAGACTCGCTGCGCCCGAAAGATGGTAAGTGGACGCAGCTCTACCCACTGAAACCCGGCGAGTGCTACCAATGCCGCCTTTGAAGAGGTGCCCCGGATCAACAGGCAACAGGGCATCTCGTCGGTTAGTCAGTCACTCAGAGGACTGACGCCACCCAGAGGGGTTGTCCCGCACCACAGAACAACCTCTCCCAACGTCGGGACGGGACAAAAAACGTGACAGTACGATAAGGTGAGGTTCTCGTCCTCACACATTTTAGTGCCACCTTTCTAATTAACTGTATGTGTTCTTTAGAATAATTAACATAGTAATTGTATTCTATAACATAATATTATATTTATATACTTCAAAATTTTCTGAAACGTTAGTAATGCTACACCTCCAACAAAGATTGATATATTTTAGCCAATGTATTCAAAAACTTTTAATGATTATTTGAATTTTAATTATAGACCAATACTTTTCTCGAGAACCACTCTATCCATCGGTGAAAACAGCATTAAAACTTGCATCCGTGTACTGTGCATACATTAGCCAGTTTTTAATGCTAAGAGTAAAAAAAGTCAAGTGCGAGTTGGACTTGAGGACTGAGGGCTCCGTACAAATATATGTAATATGTACAAAAAGAAACACTAACAAAAATTAAGTATATGAGCTACAAGCGTCCATACAACTGAGTGGCTATCTTAATAATTGGCGTATGTACTATGTACCTACACATGAGAACACCCTTTAATTTACAACTTCTATTTTGTTTTTGGGAGTATTCCCTTTATTTGGTCTGAAAGATCTTGCCTTTTACCCAATATTGTGATTCTAGGTCAACGGGAACTACCATAGAGGTCTTCGACCTAAAACCTATAGCTTACTTCTGGTTAACCTAGAAGTGTCAATTGTGGTTAAAAGCAAGGTCTTACAACACAAGTAAAGGGACATTTCCGAGACAAAAAAATAAGATAAAAATTGGTATTTATAAGTTTTAGCGAATATCTGTATTTGTCATGCATCCAATGCATATCTTTTTGTAGTTTTAAGCTATTAGGTACGTTAAAAGCTTCAAATGGGTTAAGGTAATTTATATTTGAACCTTGGAACAAAACACAAAAATCAGACGTATGTTAGCATTCCGTGTTGTACGCTATTACTTTAAACGTACTAATAATAAATTAATTATTATGACCTATCCTAATAATATATTTTCAGGAAAGCATTCGAATGAATTTGGCAGTGCGCAGATGATGATGCTAATTCGAATAAGACATCACAAATATTCTAGTTGTTATTAAGGTGCTTTTAAACTGGTAATCATTTCACTGAAATGTCTGGCTGCAGAAACATTGCCGGCAATGGCTGGGATATTGTACCCACATATTGCAGTAAAAGTGTCAAGTACATTTCTTAATGTAAATATGATTTTTAAATTGTTATTTCATATTTTAAAATTCTTTACAATAACAATTTAGCGATCTATCAAAGATCTGTGGCGGTAAGATTGATGATGATGATGATGATGCTCGACCGATTTCAGCCACAGCGACCACTTACGACTCCTGAATTCTCTATAGAAAGATAAGGATAAGGCTAAGGATTAAGGCTTAGTAGATATTGGCACTTGTCTTTACCAACCGCTAGTACCTACTTCTACTACGACAACGTGCTTCCACAAGTTTAAGGAACCGGCAGAAACTGTGGTGAGCGTCTTGTGAGTTTGCGCGGCGGATACATTATTGTTATTGCCACTTGTTGGGCGCCAGTAAGCTCAGTGAGCGCGGGGTGAGCTTCCCGGCCGGCCTTGTGTCGTGTACTCGATGACGCATATCGATAAACTTTCTTCGTTACGACACTGACATTGAACGTTTCAGTATAACATCATAAAACTGTTCGCCAAAACCTATTCTATCGGACTATGCTATATGATCATGTCTAGAAGAAAACAAGCGAAGCCGAGATCGCTAAAGCGTAAGTATTATAATATTAGTGTGTAATGTGATTATTATTAAAATGAAAACAGTTCATGTATATAAAGTAAACTCACCTTAACTAAATATAACAAAAAATACGTGCAGTGTATATCGATAAATTATTTCAAAAGTATCGAAAAATATACTCTAACTTATAACAACAATACGAGAGAGTAAATAATAAACACTAGAGCTTTTATCTATATTAATATGTAGTAAAGATTTGTGGATTTGTAATCGACTCAGTCTGAAACTACGGAACTAATTTGATTTTTTTTCTCGCTTCAGTAATACTGGCAAGTTTCATATACATACAACACTGTACATAGTAAATACATTTACTTATTCAATTATTATTGTTATTATTAACATTAAATAATAAGTGGTAAAGAAATCTGCAAGAGCATTTTTTATTGTTGTTTTGACGAGTTGAGTCATGAGTGTAAAAAGCTAATACAGATAAAGAACACCGTATCATAATATCACGATTACTTTGAAAATGTCGACTGATAAAAATAATATTAAACTTAATTAATTAACATAATTAGTCTTATATTTATAATTTACAACGGTCTTACTGTGCAATGTTTTAAAAACGCGGCATACTTATTTTACACTTAACACATATTATTCTTAGATGTACCGAAAATATATAGCTACAAAAGACACGTGCACAGCGCGTAATAATAATTATTATTATAGTAAATAAGTACAAAAAATAGTAAGCAAATACTAAGATAATCTAATGTAGAGAAAGGGGAGCAAAACAAAGCGTAGTAAAAGTTTTTTTAGTAACAATTAATTGATCACATGCATATTATCTTATTAATCATCATCATCATCATCAACAACAGTCTTTATCCGTATATTTAATACACAATGTAATTAATAAACTCATTAGTGATTATTTAATTGTTTTAATTTTTTCAAATAACTGATTCCCAGAGCTTGACTGTTCAGGTTTTTATTTTCTGCACAATTTAATGTTCCTGCAAAACTGTGTCGAAATTTGACCTGTGGTTCACATTTTGAACATCGTAGTTCTTGGCGTAGCTTATTCTATAGGCTATGACGTGCCCGTGCGACCTATCTGACAAAAACTTGAAAGGCGTATGGAGTTTTTAGTTACGGATAGACGATGGGGCATTAGGGTTCATAAATAGTAGATAATCGGCCATACAGATAGATAGATCAAGATATCAATAGAGATAGACAGAACCGCGCTTAGGTAGACGAAGTGTTGATTGGCCATTGACCAGGTGGGAAGACGATCTCCATGCAATGGTCGGAGAGTGTTGGATGCGAGAGGCAAGAGATCGGTCGTCTTGGTGTTTATTGAGGGCGGCTTGTATTCAGCAGTAGACAGATAAATGCTGATGATAATGATGATGATGGATAGTCTTAAGACATTCGCTTACACACTTTGGGGTTCCTGAAGCCCGGAGGTCTCGTATCATTGATACGGCTGATACAGCAGTAACTACACCCCTGGGTAAGCTACCTCCACCCTAATAAAATTAACATGAAAAACTATGTTTCTCAAAGTATGAATATTAAATTAGTTATGGTTGAAAATGATTTAACAATTATACCTAAATCAAACAAACAAATCAAGAAAAACATCAAGTTTTTCTAAATTTCTAATTGCACCCAAACATAAACATGAGGCCATCGCTCACTCGCCGGCGAAGGAAACTATCGTGAAAGCCTGCATGCTTTATGAGATTGAAAGTCTTTGAATGCGTATGAAGTTCAGCATTAGTAGCAGTAGAAAATACAGGTATGGGTTGACAAGCTAAGAAACCAATGACTTAATAATCCCTTTTTTCTTTAGACTTCGTACATTTATAATTAAACAACTTTTACGGATTTAATCGCGGTTTATTGAGTTATGTCCGTTTCGGATACTTTACAACAACCATCATGTCAGGTCATGGGAGGACTGAGAATCCGTAAAAGTTGTTGGAACGAAGTTCCTTACGGCAGGCTTGGAGGGCATAGGGATTTTGCTGCGCGACCGAACGAAAAGTGCGTAGAATAAAAGCGTTAAATGAGACGTGCGCAGGCGCGACAGTCGCATACACAAGCGAGTAGTGTATAATACCTTTCTTTTTAGCCGAAGGAACTTCGTTCCTACCTGGTGTCCCACAACACCACATTTCTTTTTTTTATTATAATGAATGAAATTCGCGTGATAGGGAAAAATTTGGACATATTTTTTATGATTTAAACTAATTATTTAAAATGGGATATTTACAATTTTTTTAAATATTATTTCGCGTAGCTCGATATTTCGACACTGTCTAAGAATGTCATGTTCACGAGACTGATTTAAAATCCTATATATTTTTTAAGTTTCCACTCAAAAACTTAATGTATTTTTGTATCTCATAAAATAATATAAATTCACGTGATAGTAATACGATTATCTTTGCGCATGTAAACAAAATCCTTCCCTGCGGACGTAAATCGGCTTCATCAATGAATTAAGAGGCTTGGGTGGAAATATTAACGACGCGTCAGGCCACGCCAGCGAGCCAGGCCTTGATGGAGCGCGCTCGCAGCAACCGCGGATCCCTAATATCAGCGTTTTATCAGTGACCGTTGTGGTACGAGCAGCTGCGGTCATGGATGCCTATTTCTAACTCACCTGCGCTCGTATTTAGAAATTTACCTCTAAAATAAGTTTACAGTTGGTAACTTTGAAGTCGTGGCTGGGCTGATCCAAGCCCGTAAATATTGGTCATAAATAAGAATGTCTGTACCGCGATATTATATAAGTTCCCCACAAAAGTTCTGACAAGGCCACTAATTAGTTTATGGCTTAATCAAGTGGTTTTTGTATTTCAATTTTTGCTATTACCTTTTATCTATATCTTTTCTCAACATGGTGATAATTTCATACGAAAAACTATAAAAATTATAGTGGTATTGCATTAGGATCAAAATTATAAGAAGTCATACTTTTTACATTTTAGGAGTCATTCATTTTCTGGTCAGCCATTGAACAGATGAGAAGATTGGTGCAGATTAACCGTGCAGTGGCTGGTCCGTGTTAGAGGCGAGTGGCAAGGGATCGGTCCTCATACGTTCAATGACTTCCTCATTCTTCTGTCTTCAGCTTTGAAAGGATAAAGGCTGATCATGAATAAATTTGACACTCACTTCTAAGTTATACTCTATCAACTGCGAGTTCACGTCTTCACACGACAAGAAAGAAATTGTTGTTAAAACAAATGAAGCTGATGCATTGCTACGAGACTCACAGTGTGTTATGCATATTTGTATAAAAGGTCCATAAGATCCGTTTTCTAAAGCATATTACGAACATAGCAATTTTAGTTCAAAGGTGGAACAGAACAATGTTGTTTGTGGCTCAACAGTGCCGTAATGTTGTTAACTTAAGGCATCGATCTGGCAGTCTAGTACTTTCGTAATGCGTCCGGGGGGAGCGCGAGAACGCTGCGACTCGAGCTCCTGGGATACCTAATGCAATATCCACCACTACTGGAAATATATACATATAAAACACGCTGTAACTCGGTTGTGGAGATCACTGTTTTCTACCAGCCAATTCATCAATAAAAACATGACGAAACAACCCATTACAGAATCATTTTCCTTATAGGTTGAAAGCGATAAGTCAGTGGGTACGTCAAAGGGGTCCGCATTCGATCCCGACGGATGCATCTAAAACGGGGTTTTCTGCAATTTTTTCATGCACAAATGTCAAAATCGCTTGCTCACCGGTACAGGATAACATCATAAAAAAATTTGCATGCGCCGATATTGACTCATTCCGTGTGAATTCAAAGTCATATTGAGCTGGACACAGATTAATTCTAGCTGGGGTAAATAAAAAGTACAGGATATTTTCTGTATCAGTATCATTTGATGAACATTTTTAAAAGGTATTTTTTGTAATTTTTGCGGCACAAAACTTTGAAAACCAATAATATATTATGGTTTGGGATTATACGACACTAAACATACTAAGATACATAATAGGGAGCTCATATGTAATCAATTTCATTTAACCCCTGTGCCTCTTTTCCCGCCACTTATAGGTTCGTACCCATATTATCCTTAATAGGCATGCATATAGGTGAATTCTATTATATAAATGTCGTAATCATTTTCTAAAAAAACATATTATTTTAGCGTCATCTATAATTAGTGTTATAGATTATATAGATCATGCCTATGTGTGATCCTATGTACGATACTATATTTGTGAATACGGTTGGCAACCCTAACTGTGCCTAAAAGCCGCCTCGTCTCAATTTGACGATGGCGTCTATAGACCACCATAGAAATGGAGGATTAAATAATAAAACAAATTGACCTGATCAAATTATGGGGCAATAATTGGTAAGAAGAGATGTAGAGCTTAGTTCCTTAATATACTGACAGACCCAGACTTCGCTCAAGTCTATACATAAGAACTAGTTTATTGTGTTAGTAAGTTCTATTTGTATAACACATAACTAATTCAATTAATTACAATAATAAAGAGTAATTACCAGGCGGCGGTGGCACGCTGGGGTCCCATAACGCGTCAATTTTGAGTCTCATTTGTCGTCCCTTAAGCCGACGAATTAAAATTTTACATCCAACGAAGATGTTAATCCTTCGTGTCCCAGGCTTGCAATAAAAACGAATTGCTGTTCTTGAAGCACCGACCTCCAGGAGACTAGATAATGCCTTAAGGTTCTTGTGACATTCTAATAATTTCATAATGTTGTGTAAGCGACCACTGTCAAATAAATTTATTTAAAAATAATTTCACTTTAGTAACAAAATATTAATATATACTTGGTCTAACCACTTAAGTTAACGTGGTGTTCATTTTACATCAGAAACTATTCCTTTCATGAACATCGTTACCAAGATTCATAGAGCATATAACCAGAACAGAAGGGCAATTTTAGATACGTATTATCTATGAAAATTCCGCCAAACTCGTGCTGCAACACTGCGCCAGGTTTGCGCTCTGATTAGCTGACTGATGGCCAGTGATGACTGATGATTGGCCGGGGACGTTCACACTAACCACGGGTTGGTTGAATTTCTATTATGTCAGTGACAAATCACTATCCAGTACGGTTTTTAATGGCTCACATTACTACTCCATCCTGTTATATATACGATGCCAAAATACGATAGTAATATATTCCTTGCAATGTAACTACAACATATTCTTAAGGGTTTAATCCTGACTCCTGTGGTGCTTTGAAATGGGGGTCAACTAAATTTCTTTGTACACATGAGACCATCGCTTGACCAAGAGTGAAAACATCGGGAAGAAACCTGCATTCCCGATGAGATTTAAGCCTTTGAAGGTGGGAGTAGCTCATCAAACCGTATTTAGCCAGCTCATTGGTGAATTATAGCCCAACACTTTCCGAGAGAGATGAGAGAGAGAGAGAGAGGCACTAAATTAATTTCATTACTTTATATTAGGTTTATAAGTGTATGTTGTTTATTTCTTTCCAAATACAGAATAAGATATACGTACACCATATCCTTCCAGTTTTAAGCTTTATGATGAGGGTTAAACCCATCGGACCTTTTTGACAACTTTTTATCTTTGTTTACTTCGCATTCAATTACAGTCTGTACCTACGAGACAAACCCGAACGTTCGAGAACTCCACGAATATTATTAAAATACCTTCGATTAATTTCTGAAAGATACGTGGTATATCTATATGTGTTCACTTTTAGACTAGAATGACTGCATTATTGTTTTCCTGACATAATGTAGATCTGCTGCCAAATACTTCCACTTAATTGATGTTATCTATGAATGTATGGTAGATATACTTCCTAGTGTCCGTTTGTTTCAATAAATACATACAAAGCTGAACCTGATAGTTCATATTGGGGTAATAGCCATGTATGTTATCGATGCTATTCGTCGAACAGACGAAAGTATTGAAAAATACCGATTATGCACAAAATTAAATAAACGTAACATATAATACACACTTTATTTGCCCTAATATTTTAAAAAGGAAATATTTGTATTTTGTATCAACAACAAAACTGAAAAACTACTGAACTGAATCGATTTAAAGTTTGGCCTTAGAAAACTCCATTATAATTGAGTCATCAATCTGAATATGATTGTAAATCGAAATTAGCGCGGTTTTGTAGCACAAGTCATCCAATAAAATGATATCTAATGATAACAAACATCTGGAGATACATTGAATATGATATCAGATATTCTGGCATCAATTGTAATGTGTAGCGATAAGATGGCGGGCGGGTGGGGGGTGTTGCACGTCCATAAAACTTGTGCGGGGCCCGCAGAGAGCCGCCGCCAAATTTCCCCAGGGCGAAGCGCACCTCCCCGTACTGGGAAATACGTAGCCATATCATAACAGTTTTATGTAGATGCCGACCTCGGCCTCCACGCTCTCATATACTACCTAATTAATTACTTAATACGTCTTTATTGAGGTAGCCATCATTTAGGTACTACATAAGATATGCTATTGATGACTCGATGGCATTGATTCTTTTTTAAATTCATTCCTGTCTATTAAAATTAATTAATTTACTGTAAAACGACTTAACAGATCTATGTGTTTCACTATCGTTCAACTATTACTAAGTAATTACATAATAATAATTGTAAAGTTTCTAGCTACAGTAGTTTCGGTTCTGCGTTTTTATATTATTACCCTTAAATACAGTGAGTACCCTTAAATATATTTTGCCACCAGTATCGTGACGGGATTTGAACCCGTGCTGGGTTGCTGGTCTGAATAATGTTATTTAAAAAATAAATATTAATGAAGAAATTATAATATAACATCTTTTACGTATTTTATCGCAGTTTATTAAGTTGTTTACATACCCAACGTTTCGGACACCTACTTTAGGTATATCTGCTGTAAGGGAGTCCTCCAGTCCTCCCGTAACCATGGTTACTGTAAAGTATAAACCGCGATAGAATCCGTAAAAGTTGTTTCATTATAATAAAGGAAATTCGCGTATTAGAAAACAATATTATTGAACAAAGTTGTTGAAACTAGATGATTAAGTACGTAATATATTTTAGCATATGTTAAAAAAAAATTACATCGTACAATATAACGAGGCTTTACCAAGTTTGACAAGAGTGTTGAGTATTACGAAAAAAATATATGAAACATTGAAATTTAAAAGGAAAATCCGAAGGAAGAATATTAATGCAGCCTGCTAACAGTACGAGGCATTATTTTTTCTTATTCCCCGTTGACTTCAATAAATCACTCACATGCTTTCACGCAAAAAATCCATAACAGGTAACATAATAACGCTACCACAGGAGAACCCGACGCCGACGTAGCCACATTTTTGAATCATAACGTTATTTGGTATGTACAATTTTTAATTACAATGAAAAGAATACAATTGCTTAAACATAATTATAGAAGAACGATAAATGATGATATCTAATAGCATATACATAGTATATTTCGTTTTTACTGATTTGATATAAATTCTCATATGGCTTTTAAAGATTCGCTTACGTGCGAGACAAAATGCTTAGAAAGCACAAATGTATCTAAGTTATAACACGTATGACGTAACTATTGTTTATTTTGTCTTTGAACAAATTCGTATAAGATTTTTTTTAATATTCTGATTGTAATAAGGAACGAGAAGTACTCATAATGCTTCAGATTAGATTTACAAAAGGACTGGTAAAATAAAAAATATATTTACAAAGAGTAAATCCTACTGATATTATAAATGCGAAATTTTGTAAGTATGGATGTTTGTTACCCAATCACGTAAAAACTACTGAATGAATTTTAATGAAACTTTACAATAATATAGCTTATACATCATAATAATACATAGGGTATAATTTATTACCGTACTCCCCCGGGAATGGAAAGTACGTGAGTGAAACCGCGGGGTGCGGCTTGTTTTTATCATAAAACTCCTTTTTTATTAGTATTTGCGTAATGCATCGTCAAAGACTAATGTTTTGATAAATCTGTGAGTTGTCATTGCTTGGTAACTTGGCGGTCCGAATTAAAATCCACCTCACCAATCGGCCCAATTATACAATTTGCTATTCACAAAAATATTATTTTAAAACCATTGTTAATCTTTACCCCAACAATATACTATCATCTTTATGAAGCTATACACAAATAGTTCTTCGTGAATGTTGTATTTGAAAAGGTAATACTAAAGGATATTGTTTAAAAATATCACGGTCTCCCTCCCCGACGAGGGGGTATCCCTGTGGAAGCGAAGTTCTCGCCCGCCGCCCACGCCGAGTCCCTCGGGAGCTGGCCCAAGCACCGCCGCCTGCTCTCCAGGGATCCTCATTCCCTCCGACCACCTCTCCCTGTCTCTCAGGAAAATACCAGAGATGTTCGACTTTTAATTGATAACAGTTTTTGTTTCTTTGCGTGCCGTAAAACAAAATTAGTCGGATAAAGATAATATTTACTGATGATCTACGATTTAATTAAATTAGTTCTCTATCTAGGGCCTAAACTAACCTAAACTAACTAAAAGAAAAAATGTGATACTAAAAGCGAAATATAAATAATATTGAGTTATATAATTATATTGGCATAACTTATCTATAATATTATAAAGAGGAAAGATTTGATTGTTTGTTTTTATTAAATAGGCAACTAAACTACTGGACCGATTTGAATTTTTTTTTCACTATTGGGACGCTACACTATCCCCGGTGAACACAGGCTATATTAAATTTTCAAAAAGTTAGGGATCCGTTTAAATACTAGTTGACGCAGGCGAAGCTGCATGTAGCAGTTAGTTAGTTATTAAGTCAAGGGCAGTTTCGTCGTCATGATTATAAACTCTAGTGCATTAATTATTACTATGCTGTTGTAATAATATTAGATGTTCATAGAAATTATTTCTGCAATTTTTATTTTGGTTGTATTTGAAGTTGGAGCCCCTCACATGAAGCAACGTGTCCCCAAAACACTCGTCCGTTCGGACAAACTCTCGTATTCCAGCCACCTTCTACGTGGTACTAGCAAGCGACACGTGCAGTGCGCTTTTCAAATTGATTGAGCATTCGAGCAGTTTCATATTTCGAATTTTTTCAGAGCTTCTGGAACATTTTTTGTGGGTTTTATGTGGTTGTCACCTTAGATCAATAATATGTCTAATAATTTAAGGTTGTCACATTAGTCCAGGATATAATTGTATAGATGGATAGATGATATAACCGTTTGCATCAATTCAACCTTATCTGGAATATTTAAAGTTAATAGAATATCTGCTTTTTTTGTAAAATTCTACTACGTGTTTTTGTTGATGATAAAAGCTACAATATTTAAGGGTCGTGAAGGATGCGATGTGCGATTCTCTTATCTGCATTGGATTTTTCATGAAAAATATGCCAGTAGGCGAACGAGATGTCGGATCCTTATGGTGACTATTGACGACAATAGACGTCCGCATAACCAGTGGTTATGCATATGCGATGGCCGATGCCTTATCCCTAATGGGCTACCAGAACTCACAAACAGTACTAAATCGCGACAGCGTAGCTGCCACTTTACGCTGGTACTATGTAAGCGACAGGCACCACCCCACTCGTGGGGCCAGAATTCGGTTTCAATGCAGCAATGGCATTACCTCCAGTGGCGTAACTACAGGGTGGCAAGTCGGCAAAATGCCACGGGCCCCCAGCTGAATGGGGCCCCCGGTTGGAGGAGAATTCCAACTCCCAACATTTATTATTGCACATTTAGTAAAAAAAAATGTCTTTCCTAGCATCCGATGAATTTGCCACGGGCCCCGAACGGTATAGTTACGCCACTGATTACCTCTTACAAAATTGGTGTTATTATACTGCTTTATGCTTACATGTTACAAGGGATTATGCTCAGGTGGTACATATTATGCGGTTCTGAACGTCTCAACTACCATAAAAACTCGACAGCGTCGATACTCCTCAGTCCCCACAATTGAATCGACACACACGCAAATTGCTAGTTTCGTTAACAGTTGCGCGTTTGTTTGTTACAAAATGTCTCAGTGTGTAGCCTTTCCATATCAGTACCGTTCTTGACATTTCAGTGATATACGCTGTGTGTGAGGAACAAATGCTGTCATAACAAGTGAGCCCTCACCTTTATTAACCTTTCTTTATTTTAGAAATTCAACCCGTAAAGATAACGGCATAACTCTCGGAGTCGTGCAAGAGTAGAGTTGGGCATACTCTGCAGCTAGGTCGACATAACTTCGAGAGACAAGCCCATAGGAGGATTCAATTAGGATGGGCAGCATTTAGGAAGCTTCCCCATATTCTCACGTCGTCTATACCGCAGAGTTTGAAGACGAATGTCTTCAACCAATGCGTTCTCCCCATGATGACCTGAAATGTGGCCTCTTAATTTACGACTGGTCCGTAAGTTTGTCTCAGCTCAACGTGCTATGCTGGGTGTTTCTTTGGCAGATAGGATTCGAAACGAAAACCTCCGATAGAGAACTAAAGTTACCGAAATGACGCGAATAATAAGCACGTTGAAGTGGCAATGGGCTGTTCACGCACTTACGGATGGCCGATTCAAGTTTGTATGGATATTTTTCATTATTGAACTTAACAGTATGAAAATTGATACTATAAACTATCTGCATAGAACTTTTCCTTATATTTATAAGGAATGACGAAGTGGCATGTCAAAAATATAACAGAGATAAATTTAAATATACATAATATGATAACTTCATCGGCGTGTACTTTAGTACACGCCGATGAAGTTGCAGGCAAAGGCCTTATGAATAGCATGTGTACCGAATCATATAGCTTTTCGTTCTCTGGTTGAATCATTGTTAAGCTCTACGCTACGCCAGCCAATATTTTCTTTTAGATTATGTTTTAATCCATTTATTTTATATTTAATAAGACAAAAACTGTGTTATATCTATGATTGATGATTAAACTGTCGGAAATTTATATTCGGAATCGGATGCGGTTTATGCAAACAAACAGCAAAAATCTGCTAAATCCAAGTCAGTCTACCAAGCCTCTAGGGAGTCCGTAAGCTGTAACTGTATGTACTAGTTACTATGTACCTTAGTGCTTATATTTACAAGACCCTTAATCATAGTTATTACCTAGTTGTAACAGCTGCCTGAGGAATTGCTCGTTTATAAGATATTAACGTTGAACGACTTGAGAAGTCAACAATAAGATAGTAATTATTGGCGTAAGCGAGTTTAGAATAGGCATAATTTGAAATTATAATATTTTGGTAAAACTTCAAGTTAGTTTAAAGAACAAAATAGTACAATTTTTTTTTGGAATTGCTAACATGTAAAGCTTTATGCTGTAGATACGTCTATTCTAGAAGGTATTGGATCATTTTGTTTCCTTAACATTATCTATCGTTTTAAAAAATATTTTTAAAACGATAGAGTTTATGCAAATATTTAGGAAATTTAATTAATTTTAAATAAAAACCAAAAACCGAATTCAAAACTAAACCTTAATTTATGTACAACTAAAAATTTTAAAATAATATTGAAATACTTCGAAGTGAAGTAGAAGTATACTATTTAAAATTGGGTATTTTTGGAGTCGGTGACAGCCAAAGAGGATATTTAATGATCAATCACATACACCGAGTATTGAGTAGATGTCTGTGAAGGGCATCGATGTTTTGGCTGGTACCGACTCCAAAAATACCCAATTTTAAATAGTATACTTCTACTTCACTTCGAAGTATTTCAATATTATTTTAAAATTTTTAGTTGTACATAAATTAAGGTGTAGTTTTGAATTCGGTTTTTGGTTTTTTATTTAAAATTAATGTTATTTTGTACTTTTTAGTTTTAACTTTATACATAAGTAATATAGTTTTTATTTTTTCTTGCAAAATTTTTGGCGTTTCCGATCCGTCTTGGATGTTAGTGGTAAGGGACCTGTCGTCTTAGCGTTCATTGAGGGAACCTATGTTCAGCCGTGGACGGATGAAAGTTGATGATGATGACCTCACAATACTTTGATACTTTCCAAAGTATCCTATTCAGTGGTTTTGTTCATATTATTCATATTACATCCACAAGTAATAAAATGAGGAAATCGTCTGGGTATACAAAACCAACCAAATAAGCATTATTGAAAATAACTTAAAAACCACTGATTAGATGACGATCAAACAAAACAAGAATTACCAAAATTCATTCTCAAACAGCGGAGTAATCGTGAAACAAACATACAAAAAAAAAAACATACAGACGAATTGATAACCTCCTTCTTTTTTGAAGTCGTTTAAAAATGGAATAATATTATCGAATTAGTGTATTGTCATCCGTCTTCGATATATCTATAAACTTTTAAGGAAATCTGGTCGTTTAAAGTGGGTCAAAATCGCGCCCAAAGGTTCGGTTACAAACATACAAACAAACATATATATAAAGGTGAAGCTAATAAAGCGTGTAAAAAATTTGCAGCGATATTGCAATTTGGCACTGGCGTTAAAATTTTAACATATACTGTGGTCAAAGAAAATTGAATTGACAACAATAGAGTTAGCTCTTTGGTGCTAAATGTCTCCCGCGCGGCACATTGTGGACGGAGTTATGACGGGCCATCGCTCTGGCCGGAGCCACCACTTGCCCAAACAATACCCAATCGCTTATTTGTGTGTATACAATATAAAATATTTTAGTACACTTAGGAGACTAGACGCCATCTTCAATAGCGTGTCCGGTTGCACTTAAATATAAATAGGATACAATAAATACTAAAAACAAAAGGCAATCTACACTAATATTATAAAGAGGAAAACTTTGTTTGTTTGTTTTGTTGTAATTAATAGGCTCAAAAAGTACTAGACCGATTTCAAAAATTGTTTCACCATTCGAAAGCTACATTATCCACGAGTAACATATTCTAAATTTTATTCTGAAAAAAAAATCGGACACAAGGTGTAAAAAATCAACCAGAAAGTTACTTATTTTGCGTACTAAGATTCCGTTGTAAAATCTTAATTAACGCAAGCGAAGCTAGTTCTTTATAAAATTCGAAAATACACTTGTGTTTCATTGACTAATTTTTTATCGACAAATGCAGCGCTGTGTAAAAATTTTCATTCTGTTCCTCTTCAAATTTCCCTTTATGTCCAATTTTAAACATGACACTCATAATCCGAATTACATTGAATCAATAAATAGTTAAAAATCTCTTTAGGTTTAAACATTTTCTCTATGTTTTCTATCACAGCAAAATTAAATTGGGACTTTAACATAGTTAATGTTACATGAAGCCGGAAAATGTTTCCAGTCGTTTGGTCCAGATCGAATCTTGATGTCAAGAAAATAGGCATTAATCGTTGCGCCATTGTAACGAGTAGAATGGAGGGACAGCTGCAGAAAATATTCTTGGATCTTAACACTTTTACTGTCAACGATTGCAAACCGTATGAAACTGAGTTTTATAGTTCCCATACTTTCTATACATTTTATGATGAACTTAATGTGTTTTATATAATTCATCATCATCAGCCTTTATCTGTCCACTACTGAACATAGGCCCCCTTAATGAACGCCTAGGCGGCGGATGCCTTACCACTCGTGTCCAACACATTTATTAAATAACAATTATTGAATTTAAAATTTGTTATTTACACTATGGTTATCATTATTTATATTATGTATAAATGTAACGATCTTATAATGTGGGAGAATCGGTTTTAATGCTAATATTAAAAAAAAAATCAGGAAATCCAATGTAGCACCATCATTTTAAAGGATGTTTCTTGAATGCATTAATTTTAATAGTATGTTTAAGAAATTATCACATTAAAAAGCATATATACGGTCGAATTGAGAAACGTCTCCTTCCTTGAAGTCGTTTAAAAAAAGAACCTAAAGCCTTTTTTTATTAATCTTTCTTCTTGTAGGGGGTCAACAGTTTAGATTTAAACACCTGAAAAACATCTGAAAAGGAACTTGCATGGAGGTTCTATGCCAAGCTAACCGTGTGCTCCATTTTCACTAAACCTGGCTACAATTTCCTTATTTCCCTGAAGGGCACTATTAAGTCACCCGCCTCATCTAGGAGGTGCCGTTGCTTCACCGTTGCCCAATACACATACCACGTGTACACTTGACACGTGCACCTTACAATCATCATCATCATTATCATCAGCCTTTATCCGTCCACTGCAGAAAATAGGCCTCCTTCAATGAACGCCAAGACGACCGATCCCTTGCCACTCGCAAGTCGCCGACTGAAATAGCCAATCAACACTTCGTCTAACCAAAAGCGGCCTCTACTTTTAAACCAATTAATGACACCTTACAATGCACTCAATTTATTTTATTAATAATTTTTTTTAATTAATAATTTTAATGTATTTTTATTTCAATTGCGTGTAGCACTTTCGCATAAGTTATGATAAAAAGAGAGACATTATAATATTAACAGCAAACTTTTTCCATATACATTTAATTTAAATTTTTATATAGAAACTGTAATAATATTATACTAAATATTAAATTTTAATACGAAATACTAACAGGGTGAAAAATACCTGAGCGAAAAAAACCAAAATTTTCATAAAGCTCAACAAGCGGTAAGTAGCGAGAAACAAGGGATCGGCCATCTTTGTGCTTATTGAGGGAAACCTATGTTCAACAGTGGATAAAGACTGATGATGATGAAAAAACAAGCTACAGCACAATATTTTTACCGTCATAGAATAAGCTCGCCAGTGTAGTACTCCTATCATATAGGTACTACGGGATCGTAATTGAAATCTAATGGAAGCTACGTTTTGGAAAACGGCAGTTTGATCCAACTGTTTTTGATAATGAGCTCTGTCTATTAACTCGTATTAGTTGTATGCGAGTGCTTTTAACATATTATAGCTTATAACATTTGCTTTATCGAAGTTAAAATATAAACACTTTTAATAAGGATTTTTATAAAATTAGGGTGCGCCGGGGTGTAGAATCACGCCATCCGCGCCCCGCTCATTATAACACCGTATAATGAGGATTACCTTTGTTTTGTCTAATATTTTTATGATCCGATTTATGTGACGTAGCTTGTCTGTATCCTATTTTAAGTTCAATAACCTACATACATTTGTGATAATTCTAATGTTATAAAATGTTGGATGTTTGTTACTCTTTCACGTAAAAAGTACTAAATAGATTTTAATGAAACTTTACAATAATATAGCTTTCACATTAGAATAACACATAGATTAGAATTTCTCCCCGTACTCCCACGGGTATGGGAAATACGCGGGTAAAACCGCGGGACGCTGCTTGTTTATCATAAATCGAACGACGTTGGTGAAGTGTTGGCGCGGTTTTAATGCGAGAGGTTCGAAAAAATGGTTAAGTTAGGGAAAAAAAAACTTGAACGAGTGTGGTCATAGTACATGTTAGTGGGATAGAAATAAGCTAGGTTTATTACTATCGGTAACCAGCTGGAGTCCGTAGAGTGGCGGGAAGTCTGGTGCTATCAGGGATCGGTCCTGGGCACGATACCGCCACCTCCCTGGGATAAGTGTCATTTGATACAAGAATGTAGGTGATATACAGGGCTAATGTCGGACCGGGATAGGCCTGTTCTAGTACAGGCACGACGTCACCAGGACTGTTTTGTGGCAACTAGGCAGTACCCCCTTACGAGGAGTAGGTAATATGGCCTTCGGCTGGTCCATCGTGTCGCTTGAGGATAAGGAGGTCGTCATAAAAAAGGGGTAATCCCATGATTTATTAATATAAAATTATTTTAATAACATAATTCTATCTAATAATGTCCCTTATACTCGTATGGCCTCCAGCTGGGATGGGTCCACTCCTCGTAATCAGGCGAGGAGGGTACTGGGCCATAGTTCACCTATGTGCTGGCTCAATGCGGGTATGTGAGCCTCACACACCGCCAAAGACTTTTAATCATCAATTATCTCTTACTCAGGTGCACGTAGAAGCTTAGAAAACCTTATATCAAGTTACCACGGGGCTTAGTATCGAATCCGTTTTCATTTAAGAGACTCGGTCTTACCTTACTCCCATACCGAGGGCAGTCCTCGCTTAGTAATAATTGTCTAATTGAATTAATTGCTGCATAAAAAGCACATACATTATATTATAGAGTAAAAAAGTACTACAATTATCCTAAAAGTGAAACTCAATAATTTAGCGTCCATTAAATGCGGCTAATTTGATTTGTCAGTGTAAGCCTGTGATTTCTCGCCCCCCGGGGATAAGCACCTCACGCCTTCTATTTTCTGCATTATTTTAGTTGGTTGTGTAGATATTTATTATTTTTGTGTAATAATATAATAATAATTACTTTTACGAGACTGAGTTCTCGTGATCCAGACATTGGTAGACAATACACTAAAACGAAATAACACTAAAAAACATGGTAAATATTCCCTTTTAAATAGTTTTAATTATGAAAATGACCATGTTAATTTAAAGTCCAATAATTACCTTGATTTGAAACTAAACCACTCCAAGAAACAACAACAGATAAATAAGATTTCATACAGACTAATATCATAGTGAGACTACCATTTATTAAGTAACTAACTTGGTACGTTGAAAATGGTAAAGTATCTCTATAAATATTTGGTTTACAGTCAAACGTCTATTTAGAGATTGTTTTTATTTTTATACTCTTCATACAAAATATTGGTCCTATTTCATCATCATCATCATCAGTCGTAATCCGTCCACTGCTGAATGAATCAGGCCTCGCTCAACCGATCACTTGTCACTCACATCCAACAGTATTAAAAAGTAAAAAATGTAAAAATATAAATAAATAAACAAGGAACCTAATAAGTGCTTTACATTTTTAGGGGCCAGAAAGATTGATTACATTTTTATATTAAAATAAACTTTAATAACATAATTAATTGATAAATTAATTAATTTATTTTGTTAATTATTTTAATGTAATGAGCGCTAGTATACATACAAAGTCACCGCTCAGCACTTATAAAACTTGACCATTTTAGCAACGAAAACTAGAACCACAACAACAGCTTCACGATGTTTGACAACTTATGACGTCACTGAAAAGTCTTAGCATTTTGGGGCGACATTTTCGAAGCGAGATTTTATACGCATGAGACGTCTTTAAGCAAAATTTCATTAATACTTAGGTCTCCACTAGAGATAAACGATATAAAAACATTCTAATATCGGCTTCCCTAATAAACGTAATTTTCACCTTCATTATAATTCCATCTGCGATTCGAAGTTAGCTAATATATAATATTTAGTCCAACACTATCTATATTTCTTAACATTTTTAGGTTTTACTTTAAGACCAGAGAACTCGTTAAATAAATTACAACCCAATTTTTGTAACTATAGCACTTAGCGTCAAGCAAATGTAAAATAAACCTTTTATAGCGCTGGGAGATCGGGTTATACTAAAATTGAAATCTATCGCTTTTGGAGCTTTTTTCGTTGTAAGATAGGACAATAAGCAATTTCATCCAAACGGCCTATCAGGGTTATTGTGAACGTTTAAAACATTATGGCTATCTAAATATCTGTTTTCAACTTTTATTGGAGTATAAATGTGAATTTGAAGATAATTGTGTTTGGTAGGTCATTGGTGAAAATGGCATTTTCTTTTTGTAAATGTCTTTTTATTTTTTATTATTATTTCAATTACTTACTTAGTTAATCTAATCATCATCTTGACGTTCATTAAAAGAGTCCATATCCGGCAGTGGACGGGAAAAGGTTGGCAGTGATGATGATAATTATGATCCATAATATATTTTTTTATTTTTACAAATTATAAAATCTCTACCTCTACAATTATAGAGATTCTGGAAAACCATATTCTATTTTATTATAAGATAAACAACTATTTTATTCAATGTGGGTGAGAAATTTCCCATAATTGAGGTGATTCCCATGTTTATAGTTTTGTTGAGATCCCGATATTTCGGCAATATTTGAATCTTCCAGTCTCGGAGTGATCATGGCGATTGCAAAATTGCCTAAATATTAACAACAAATGTATATTTCAATATGAATCATCAAAATCATCAAATAAAATGAACCATCAAAAAGTGAAAAAAAATATGATCGCGTTAGTTAAAAAGAAATTTTCTACTTTGTTTCAGCGGATGAAGAGGAATGGGCTGATGGGACAGCCAGAGATGTTAAAGATGAAAATGAAGGTGGCGCCGTAAATGATAATGAGCCTGAAGAAGACACCAGTGTTAGTGATAAAAACGAAATGGAAGAGGAAGGCGAGGAACGCGAAGGTAAAGCTTTTAATTCTAGTCTAGAAATAATATCTTATTATCCTGTAAGGCCATTTAAATGTGGATAAGAAACTACTTTTTCAGCTTAAATTTTTATGATTTATTAATTTTATACATTTCCGAACTATCGAATACTTTACATCAATTATCACATTTAAATTTAGAATTTTTTCTATAATTAAACGAGTCCATGGGATACGAGTCCTATTCTAATTTTAAAAGTTTAACCAATACGAATACTAATTCGTACTACCAGCCTGATGTCGTACAAGCTAGTACTAACTATAGCTGAATGCAAATAACAACATTTGCATATGTGGTAAGTGGCATCGTAAAGCGTAGGGTGGTCTGACACTGACACACGGCCACGGATAAGAGATGACGTACGAGGTTGAGCTGCATTGGGTGCACTACGCCGATTCGAGAATGACAGATCGGTGCGTCAAGCTCCTAATAAAGCCTTCGGATTGAATCGTACAGTGGAATTGGATTTGCACTGTCAAGTTTCAAACGCGTCGGTTTGTTTTTGATACTTTTGGTGTATTTTACGTCTTTTTTTTTGGTTTTTGTTTATTTATTTTAATTATATATTTTGTGTTGTCCTCTGGTAAGTGTTTTTAGTGTTTATTTTAGTTTTAAGCCATGGAAGGGAATGAACCTCCCGATCCACCGGCGCCTCCTGACATCCAAGATACAGATCGTGCGGAACAATATACAGCCATTCTCACGGTCCCACTCCCTACCTTCACAGCCCACGAAAAGAACTTGAGCAAGAAACGTACATTAGATACTAGCAATGACTCCATCCCTACCAAACAAGCAAAACAAGTTGTTACAAGAATGAGATACTCTAATCTAGATAAACCTCCTTATTTAACACATGTATCTCGTATTGAAAGTGACCCAACGGCCAATACCACACTCCACCCCGTTAAGTTTGGCCAGTTCCTAAAAACCCAACGTTTTACGGGTATATTAAATGACGGACTTAAACGAGTTGGTCGGAACAAAGTCTCAGTAGAGTTCACTAGCCCTGCTGATGCCAATTCCTTTTTAACACACCCATTGATTATACAAAATGGTTTTACTGTTTCAATCCCCACCTACAACATTACCCGTATGGGAGTTGTTCGTGAAATTCCTGTAGATTGGTCCCCCGAGGAAATTACAGTAAATTTAGAAGTTCCCTCAGGATGTGGGAAAATCATCAAGGCTCGCAGAATAAACAGGAAAGTGATTACCAATGGTACCGTAGACTGGCAACCAACTCAATCTGTGATTCTGACGTTTGACGGACAAACTTTACCAAAGAGAGTCTACTGTTGCTACAACTCTTTGAAGGTGGAATTGTATAAATATCCAACAATCCAGTGCTTTAACTGCTGTAGATTTGGTCACACGAAAACGCAATGTAGATCCAAGCCCAGGTGCTACAAGTGCAGTGAAAATCATACTGGTGAGGGATGCCCGACCCCAGAAGACAAATCAGTTTGCCTTTACTGTTCAGGGAGACATTTTGCTATCAGCAAGTGTTGCCCGGAATATATAAGACAGACTGAAATTAAAACAACCATGTCAGAGCGTAACATTTCATATGAGGAAGCATCCAAGTCCCAACCTGCATCCTACCGCTCCTACGCTGATGTCTCTAAGACTACCTTTAGCTCCTCTACATCCCGCCCTACTCGCCCCGCACCCTCAACTATTTCATACAAAAAAACTGTTTTCACTCCCAAAAAACCCCGACCTGCTCAATTACCTGGGTATGACAAACAAGCCCATCAAAATGTCATTAATGAATTTATGTTCCCACCATCAGCAAATGGTTGTGCTTTACCTACTGAAGAACAACCCACCAACTCTAATTTCTCTATAAGTAACCTCTTGTTAACTTTATTAGTTAACATTGTAAATAACAAAGACTTTGTATTAACTGACCACGTTGCAAAAACACTTTACTCAATTCTCCAACAACATAATGGATCCACTCAAATTTCTTCAGTGGAATGCCAGGAGCATTCAGAATAAGAAACACGAACTTATTCATTTAGTTAATAGTTTTAAAATTGACCTTATAAGTATCAATGAAACTTGGTTGAAACCTGATCAAAACTTTTACCTTCGTGGCTTTTCTACGTTCCGTGATGATCGGTCTGATGGTCATGGAGGCACAATGATACTTGTAAGCAATAAATTTCCAATTAATATACTCCCAATACCTGCCCATTGTGGCAACGATATCAACATTGTTGGTATCAAAATCAAAAATATCCATGTTCTCTCTATATACATTCCTCACCCTAATTCTTCTATCCTTTCCCTCCTACGTCGTATCTTTCTATGCTTTCCCCCTCCCCTTCTAATTCTAGGAGATTTCAACAGCCACAATATTATGTGGGGCTCAGATTCTAATGACTCCTCTGGCATTGAATTAGCAGAACTGTTAGAGGAGTTAAATCTCTGTGTCCTTAATGATGGTCAATCTACAAGAATAACTCTTCCTGGACAAAGAAAGAGTTGTGTAGACCTCTCTATATGTTCCAGTGACATATCTACACTTTTGCAATGGGACCGTTTAAACAGTACATTTGGTAGCGATCATTATCCAATTAGGGTTGAATATCCACTTAGATGTTCCCCTCAACTGGCACCACCCCCACTACTCAAATACAGGACTTCCAGTGCAAACTGGGATCTGTATAAGAAAAATTTAGAAGATAAAGTAAATTCACTGCCTATCATCACTCCGGAAAATTTAAGTTATTGTTTTTCTGAGCTCTGCTGTCTAATTGGACAAGCAGCTGACAACTCTATCCCCCTCAAAAATTCGGCCACAGGAAAATTACCTTCCCCACCCTGGTGGGATAGTGAATGCACAGAAATGATTAAATCCAGAAAAATGGCAGAAAGGGCATATAACCGAGATATGTCTGTAGCGAATCTGATTAATTATCAGAGGATTGCAGCCATGGCAAAACGCCTGTTTCGTAAGAAAAAGACCCTGAGCTGGCGTCAATTCTGTGCATCACTCTCACCAGATACTAGTTCCAAAGTAGTATGGAATCAAATAAATCGATTTAGACGCGGTCATACCTATAAAAATTCCCCATGTATTTCTGGTCCTGTTGCTTTTTCCTTCCTTAGCAAAATAGCCCCCCCATATGTTCCAAATTATAACGACCTTCCCTCCTCAAATCACAACTGTCTCCAATCTCAACATCCTATTACCCAGCCCTTCTCCATGAATGAACTAAAATTTGTTCTCTCACATGTCAAGGATTCTGCCCCGGGAAGTGATGGGTTTCCTTACTCCTTTCTAGGAAAGGCTGGACCAAAATTTTTACAATATTTTCTAAATTTAATTAATAAATTTTTTGACTATAATATCATACCCACTGAATGGAAAATGCAGTTAGTTATACCCATTTTAAAACCTGGGAAATCCCCAGAGGTAAGTGACAACTACCGCCCTATTGCTCTTTCATCTACTTTCTGCAAAATATTCGAACATCTTATAAAAAATCGCCTTGAATGGCTTGCAGAAAGTAACTCATTAATCCCCCATTGCCAATTTGGTTTCCGTAAGGGTTTGAGTACCACCGACAGCCTTAGCATTTTCCTTACTGATTTGAGAATAGCCTTTTCAAGAGAGGAGTCTGTAGTGGCCACATTTCTTGACATCTCAGCAGCATATGACAATGTCATTCTTTCTGTGCTCAGGTACAGGCTACAAGAGCTGAGCATTCCAGAAAAGCTTGTTCGGGTTATATGCAATCTGCTGATGGATAGAAAAATTCAACTACGCATCCCGGGACAGTCCTTTGACCCACACACTGTGTGGAAAGGTCTCCCCCAGGGCTCTGTTTTAAGTCCAATCCTTTACAATTTATATACCTCTTCCCTACATAGTTCCCTGAACATTGACTGTCAAATCCTTCAATATGCTGATGACCTTACTCTTTATGTTTCCCATCCTAATATCCCTCATGCATCATCTTCTCTCCAAATTTCATTAAATTCTCTAATATCCTGGCTGCAACAGGCTGGCCTCCAAATATCAGCTCCAAAAAGCAGCGTGGTAATTTTCAGTAGGAAGAAAAACATCCCACAAATAGACCTGAGAATTGAAGGCCACCCTGTTCCGGTCCAGGATACAACAAAATTTTTAGGAATAAATTTAGATTCCAAACTATCTGGTACTAGTCATATCAAATATATTAGCCAAAAAGCAGAGCGAAACTTAAACATAATAAAGGCATTGGCTGGAGTCTCCTGGGGCTCCCATCCATTTTGTCAAAAAATCTTATATAATGCCATAATCAGAAGCCTTTTTGACTTTGGTACATTCCTCCTTTTTCCATTTAACAAGTCATCCCTCAGATCATTAGATTCCCTGCAGTCAAGGGCACTCCGTTGTGTCATAGGCTGTATGAAATCTACACCCATCAATGCCCTTCAGGTAGAATGTGGTGATCCACCTTTACACATCCGTTTCCAATTCCTCTCAGACCGGTTCCTCTTCCGTATAAACTCCCGCTCTGAGCATCCACTAAAAAAGAAAATTGAGTGCTTAAATAATCTCTGTACCTCTTCTCCTTATTGGCGCCATAAACCTATTCCTTATTTAATAAATAGCTTCAGGAAAATATCTAATATTGAGCAGGTTATTCCTATTCAATCCTCTCCAAAACTCCCTTGGCAACTTTTCCCATATGAAGTACTAATATATTGCCCTAATATATTGCTTGACATTGGTATTAATAAGACATCAACCGAATGCAATATCAACTTCAAAGCCGAGTTAGCTAACAGATGGAACTCTAGTCACTTATTTTTCACAGATGCATCTAAATTATCAGAGTCTGGTCACACTGGGGTTGCAGTGTACTACCAAAATTCAAAAATAGCCTTACAATTTCAATGTCCTCCTCATTCATCAGTCTTTACGGGTGAGTGCATTGGTATATTAGAGGCCTGTCTATTTATAGAGAGTCATAATATATCTAATGCGGTCATCTTTTCAGACTCAAAAAGTGCTCTGGAATCCCTTATTGGTAACCCTTTTTATAATAAATTGAACAGTAAAATTATTTTAGAAATTAAACATTCCCTGTTAAATAGTTTTAATGCGGGTTCAAACATCTCTCTTGTTTGGATACCAGGACATACTGGCATCAAGGGCAATGAAGTTGCTGATTCTCTTGCGAAACAAGCCACTTACCAACAGGTGGACTGCAAACACTTTAGGTACCAAACATACGACCTCCTAAACATCCCCCAAACTCAAGCACACAAATCTTGGCACATGGAATGGAGCAGGAGTAGTACTCATAAAGGAAGGTTCTATGCCTCCTTACAACCTGATATTCCCAGAAAACCATGGTTCTGGAAATATAAAAAAATTCCAAAGGGTGTGGTATCCATCTTAAGCAGACTCCGTTTAGGTCACTGTTGTACTCCAGTGTTCCTACAAAAAATAAGAATTAGGGATACATCATTGTGTGAGTGTGGTTTGGACGATGGGACTTTAGACCACATTTTTTTCTCCTGTCCCAACAATTTGGCATTTAGTTTATATCCCCACCTACCATCACTTAATATTCCACTCCCTACAAATTTAAACTTATTATTAAAAACTTTTCATGACCCCCGCATCATTTTCCTCTTGTCAAAATTTATTAAAATGAACAATATTAGGCTATAAAATATCTATCTCCTTTCTTTTTTCCATTCTTTCCCTAAATATTCATGGATATTTGTGTACATAATATTATATTGTAAATAAATTGTGTATGTCAATTATTTATATATTTGAATTTAATTTTTTATTTTTTTAAATAGAAATGTGTGCAATAGAATGTGTCAGTCTATCCCTTAAATGTATAACTCCACACTTAGTACTAAACTAATGATGTTTGTTTCAGCCAACAAAAATCAAAATTTTAATAAATTTAAAATCTCGAAAAATTTATTCTCTAAAAAACTTGACATTGGCAGAATGTTGCAACATGATAGTTGCGACCGCGGTCCATAAAAAAAAAAAGAAGAAGAAGAATCGTACAGTGTACTGCCGACTATGTTTTTTGCATCGAAAATTTTCGTTTAGATGTTGCAAATATTCTGTCCTTGATTATAAGTTTGCTTGTCAAAGATAATTTATAAAGAGCTTTTAAGTATTTGAATGAGAAGGTACTTTTCTGTCATGATGTATCCTAAAATTGATCAAACGTGACATCAATATAATACACAGCTTATGATTTTTGTCAAGTCTTTTGTATAGCTGAAGTTTATTTAGTAGCTAGCGGCTTCTTCCGCGTTAACTTAAATTTACAGACATATCCAGATGATGATTATTTGTACAGCCTTAGTTACTCCTTGTTACATCAGCTATCTGCCAGTGAAAGTGCGGTCAAAATTAGTTCAGCCACCTTAGAGATTAGCCAAAGCAGATAGATAAAAAATACATACATTTAGATAAAAAATGTTAAAAATGCTATTTTGATGTATGTACCGTGTATACACCTACAATGAATTTATTAAAAAGTGGTTATTTTATTATTATAAATAGACACATCAGTTTTATTTATCTGTATTGATACCAGTCACATTATCAAAATACAACTAAGTATATTCATACCTACTATAATCTTCATAGCTTGACTTGAGCGACATTCAAGTTTTTTTCATTAGTATAAAATTTTATGGCATTAACATGAATTCTAAACCTAAAAATTCGTATTTCTAAAATCGAATTTCGTGAAAATATGGTCGTAAATAGGCCTAGCCATAGCTGTTAATCAATAGAGATTGATTGAGTCGTCGTGGTGTGGCGTCTGCACCCAGCACTTAGTCAACTGTCAGGCGCATTCGCGGCTGCACACTATTCACTGAGCGCACCGTCAACGGTCATTTATCGTTAGATTACTCAACCACGCTCATATTCGCCCTGCAATCAGGCGACTAAATGAGTGCCAATATCTGATTAGTATGGGATAAATAATCTAAAATAATATTATAAGTAAGGCACAAAAAAGTATATAATAGACAGTTGATTCCAATCAATCAGCCTAAAGAAGCCATTGTTGGATATACCTATACCTCCCCGAAGGATCTCCACAGCGATCCGTCCTGTGCTATTCAGCAGATTCTTGTGACCTTAACCAACTAGTACCAAGTCGACGGTCTACTTAGAGAGAGGCCTACCAATACTGAGCTACGTGGTTGCCATTCCTGATCTCTTCGACCCCAGAAATCATCCGTTTACACTGACGAATTAATTTTCAGAAATTACTTTTTGTCTTTTTTTTTCTTACAGATACCGAGGAGTTGGAAAGCCCGAAAAAAAATATAAAACAGCTCGACGACATAGCTGGTACGTAATTTTTTCTTAGTAAAACTAAAAATAATATTTGTATTATTTTTTTATTTTAGCTCACCAGTAGTATTATAATATTTTTGGGCGCTCTGATATGCAACAATACAATCTCAAAGATTAATCTTATAATGTATACCTACTTAAAAAGATATTTTTAAGATTATATTTACTTAGAGCTAACTTACATTATAATATAGGTCGTGAATGCTCTTGGATTATTTTCTAAAAACCCTTTAAAACTGGCTTAGATGTATAAATATATCACGTAACAGATGCATGAATAATATCGTTAATAAAGTCAAAATATCTTCCCCGCTTAATCGAGGTTCGTTGAAATTCATAAGGTCACTAAAATAAGGAGCAGTTTTTGACGAGCGACGTCCCAAGCGATGGAGCTCACGATGCGTTTTTAGTGCGGTTTAACGGTCATTTTACAACTTCGTGAAAGGGTGTGCTGCCGCTGACTGGTTGGTCTCATCATCTCCCGGTGCTTTACGGCCGCGTCCTCGCTTATCTCCCGTCGTTCGCGATAAATCTCGACCAGCCTCTTTGGACCTCAAATATTTACATGCTAATTTAGAGTCAATTCTGAACCCGAGATTATAAATAAATTGGCCAGAGTCCTATCGCTGAGACCACTTCATCCACTTTATCTTTCACGACTTTTCGAGTTTTTAGCGCAGACACAAGCGCAGTATTATAATTTAATGTTCCCCAGATGAATTTAGTTTTTATATTTAGCACTGTTAAAAGGGGCTTTCTTGTTCCCTGCAGTGGCGTCTACAAGAGTTAAATTATTTCTGGTCAAAAATATAATGCTTAGCTTTTTTCGTGCTATCAATCTATTTTTCTAAGCCGGTCAACAATATGCAAAAAACGTTAGTTTAAAATGTCAATAACTATTTTAAGGTTCTAAAAAATATTCATTTCTTGTGCTTTGTTGTATACATAAAATGTATGTATGGCTCTCAAATATAAGATAAGAATGGAGTATAAATAAATATGTTCACCCATAACATTACACACCACAATCGAATAATTGAAGATAACAAACCATAATTCCACACCCAGAATTACGTATTGTCTTACACTCATTCTTCTCGAATGTTCTGGTGAATTTTCAATTGTTCGCAACAAAAGCTCCATAGTGGTGATCAGAAAATGAGTAATTTTTCCATAGCGGTTCGCGTTGTCGCAATCTAGTTGTTAGGCCAACACGAGTGGTGCGCAAATGTATTCTCAGGGGGGGCGGCGGGCCGTGCCGGGGGCAGGCGCTGGAGCCCGAAGTTGGGCGCGTGGGCTTCGTCTCTGGGGACTTCGCCGTCGGGTCCGTATTCTTCCTTTTATTTCAGTATTTCCCATTCATATTACTTAGTAATGTATATTTAGTAATGAGGGTCACCTTTATTACAAAATACTCGTGGTATCTTTGAGTAAAGAATCAAAGTGATAGTGTGAGTGAGAGTTGTGAGAGAAGTGTAGTGAGTTGCTATAATGATAAAGGTCAGAATCGGCCGTTTTGGTATTCATTGGAAGTCAATTTACAACAGTGGATGGGAAGAAATTAATAATCATGATAGTTATATAAAAATGATTAGTATTTCACTAGTGTGAAGCTTTTGATAAAGCTTTGTTAATTAAAGACAGGCTCATACTGTATTGAACCAATTGTGTTTTTGTTCACGTCTTTGGGAAATTTATGATATAATAGCAAAACCTAGTAAACCTACCTTGCCTTGAAATAGGTTTTTATAATTTTTTAAGTGCACCTGAACACGAGAGCATCGCTCGCTCACAGGTGAAGGAAAGTCAGGAAGTAACCTACATTCCTAATGAGAATACAAGTATTTGAATATGTGGGAGGTTCACTAACCCACATTTTTTTAGCACATCGGTAAACTATGCCCCAATACCCTCCTCGCCTGATTTCGAGGAGACCCGTGGTACATATATGGATTCAAACTTTTTCACCAAGAACATCTGATTGTAAAAAGTTTATTAGGTCTGAATTCTAGTTTTTACATTTTCATTCTGATTCCATGTTCGAAATATATTTATTTGAATATTGCCTCAATTAACAATCATTAGAGAAGATACCCACAACAATTTAGTTATTATAGTGCGGTGATAGGAACAACAATTTGAGTTATGTCCGAAGGATCGCCTCAGTACGTGCTAATTAAATGCCGATGTTGGACGGGGCTTGGGGGTGCCGGATTCCTCTCCACGCGGCGGCGCGTGCTTGACGCCACATGCCTTTGTCAACTCCAGTCCAAATTGTTGTAAACTTAGCGTGTTTGTACAACAAATGTACTTCGTTTTGATTTATCACTTCTGTAAGCTTATGTTGCTTGAACATGTTATTTTAGCTTCGTTGGACTTTAAGAATTAATGAGTCTAACATTTTTAATATACATATTTATTTCAGGGACAATATATTATAGGGGTAGCTTACATGAGATACTCGTATAATTCAATATGATTTTACTAAAAAAAAATATTTTGGAAAAAACTGAAAAGATCTAATCTAGTAATTCGAGGAACCCGGAACCATAAAAATTACAGTTGTTGGAAAATAGTAATTCATTGACTGAAAATTAATTAAATAAACTACTACGGATTGCATAACCGGCATTGTTTTATACCATGAGAAGTTATGTTTTTGTAAATAATTATTAAATAATAATAATAATTACTTCAAATAATTTCCACGCTTAGAATCCGTCCCTGGCTGATCCCAGGTGGCTTGGCCGCAGCGTTTGGAATTATCACATAGTGGAGAGTGCGGGCGGCGCGCGGGGGGTGGAGCGGCGGCAGGCGGTGGGGCGGGGGGAGGGGGCGCGGCGGGCCCGATACATTCGTCACAGGCCCAGCAGCCATTAGGCATTTAGATATTATCAGCACCCTCTGGGCCTGACCCGCGACCTGGGCCCACCGCACTGCCAATGCTTAATTACTGAAAGTGTTTGTTTACTGTTGGGATTTAAACGGTAAAACCCACATGTAAAACTTCCAATATATACTTAATTTGTCTGTACATCATATTATATAGGTCCAGCGTATGGCAATTATATTCGTTCTTAAAAAAACATACAGATTTGATCGGTCAATATACTTAGCATTAGCTAGTTATAGCCTATAGGTATATTGGACTAATATTGTTGCAGTTTTATGTGGAGTCGGATCCCCTCGTCCCAGGTGGCATCGCTTTGGCCACACTTCTCACATCCCTCGGGAACCTCTCCCTGGAACTCACACAGCCACACTTCCACACACGCTTGATAAAGGTATAAAGGCGTGCAGCAAAAAACAAACTCCTTGAGGATTGATACGAAATATCAAAGCGTCTCAGTCAAAATATAATATTTCCTATAATTAGGGATTTTCAAAGGACAGTTTTGTATGATATAAGACGATGACATGAGAAATACAAAAATATTTTTTTATTAATAAAAATAATAATATTTTTTTATTAATTTTACAATATCTGATGTGGTTTGAGCTTTACCAGCTTCAAGAAAAAATAAGAAAAACCTTTATTTCGTGTACCTACATAAACACGGCTAACCGCCTCGGTTATAGATAGTCCAACTCAACTTTGCGCGCGGCACTGAGTGTGCGTGCGCTTGTCATTACAAGGCTCTAAGTTGTGTGGCAGTGACGAGGCCGTCATCGTCCACTGCCACACATATTTCAGTCTGCATAATGACAAGCGTACGCACACATAGCGCCGCGCGTAAAGTTCAGCTGATTATCCGCAATGCGAATTATCTTTTATGTTCTAGTTTGAATGATATTATACATTTTATTAAATTGGTAAAATAAAGTAAATCCGGTCCATAATTGCCATATAATTCAAGGAGTAGGTTGTACCCGTCGTACCATGTCGCCATGACCTTAAACTATTCTGGAATAAAAACTTTTATATTATCAGTTAATATGTAGTCCATATACAAAATAACGAATCAATAAAAAATCATTAAAATTGGACCAGTTCGTTAGTTAGCTTTTGCTTTGCCACAGGTATAGAACCAAATAAATATTGTTAAATTATATGTATATTATACATATTACAAGTATGACGAGATGTAATGTATTCTATGTTATAATGGAATGTATTATTCTTAATATTACTCAATTCCTTTTTTTTTGCTTTTATCCTTTCCAAAATTAAGAAAAGTATAATACCCTTCTAAAACAACATTTCCTTCGCTATAAAATATCTTGTTTTACTAATATTAAAGTGGCAAAAGTTTGTTTTGGGTGCTTGTAAGCGTGTTGCTCTTCGCGCTAACATGGCCGGCCCAAGCAAGTAGGGCTATTCCTTAAGGTCGTTTTCGAATCTCCAAAGCGGAATCCGCGGTGATATAACGACTTTGACGAATTTGTATTCTTTAAAACTTGACGCTCTATCTATATCAATAAAGTTCATTTTCAAAGTGAGCATAAAGTGAGCTCTATCACTCAGGTGAAGCTCGATATCGAAATGGTTTTTTACAGAATAGCCCTACGGTTCGTTGATAATCCGGCCCTGTGCCCGGCGGCAGGACGCATTCTGGCTCTGCCAGCGCAATTAAGTTCAGACACCAGTAGACAGGCGAACTCATCATGTCATCCCTGGTTAAGCGTATTTTGTGATAGATTGACAATTAGAAATTACAATTGAATACTTTTGATTGCCTACATTCTACATACCTTCGGGATTAGATGGTATCTTTCCACTTCACTACTACCAAAGGACTCAACTCTCTTTGGCTGTAAAAAAATTAATAAAAAAATCATGTGGTGTCGTGGGACACCAGGTAGGAACGAAGTTAAGAAAGAGAAGGGATGAGAGAACGAAAAGAAAGAGGGAGAAAGAGAAAGGTATTATACACTACTCGCTTGTGTATGCGACTGTCGCGCCTGCGCACGTCTCATTTAACGGTTTTATTACACGCATTTTTCGTTACGGTTTTACTATCACATTTTTTTCAGTTCGGTCGCACAGCAAAATCCCTATCCTCTCCAAGCCTGCCGTAAGGAACTTCGTTCCAAAAGGGTTTTCTCAGGACGCTTGGCAGAATAATTTATAATAATTCATTATTGAATAAAACAAATAAAATGTTGGTTGGCTATTAACCAGGCGGGAAGAAGATCTCCGTGCAGTAGCCTGTCCGTGTTGGATGTGAGTAGCAAGAGATCGGTCGTCTTAGCGTTCATTGAAGGAGGCCTATGTTCAGCAGTGGACGGATAAAGGCTAAAAAATGATTATGATTGAATAAAACATAGTACGTGCATGCGTGCACACAACAAACAAAGCAGTGCAAGACAGTGGAGTAGTAGGTGATCACGACATGACAGCTATTTTCCGTCACGGCATTCGACTTAACTTCACTAACAAGGCACACAGTTATATTCTACATACAAAAGCGCGAGTTCTTTTTATAATATACAGAATTTCAAAATTTAAAATTAGAATAATTAATTAAAAACGATATTTTGGTCGATCGCATGATGACAGTATCAATGTGCATATTTTAAATAGCGGAATGAGTCTGCATGGGTAATATGGTAGTTGGGACGTGTCGCAGAGGTGGTCGTGGCGCGACTTCTGATTAATGCAGCCTCCGGGGGCGGCCGAACTGATTGCCACTGACTGTCCCAGGGCGCGGCTGCATAGAGCCGGCCACAAATATTTTGATAAGCCGCAACATGATATTGCTAGATTTTGCGCAGCTGAATTATGGCTATACGTAGGTAATGCTGAATTATTCAAATCCTTACTTACTAATATGTATTATAAATGCGAAAGTAACTCTGTCTGTCTGTTACGCTTTCACACCTAAACCACTGAACCGATTTTGATGAAATTTGGAACAAGGATAGATTAGAGCTTGAGAATGGACATAGGCTACTTATTGTCGATGAAAAAAAGCTTTAAAAAAAGCTGAAAAAAAGGTTTAAATAGGGGATGAAAGTTTGTATGGAATTTTGTCATTATACATAGAAGATGACGCCATGAAATTTTGCATTTATGCACTTGAT
This sequence comes from Lycaena phlaeas, assembly GCA_905333005.2. Taxonomy (NCBI): domain Eukaryota; kingdom Metazoa; phylum Arthropoda; class Insecta; order Lepidoptera; family Lycaenidae; genus Lycaena; species Lycaena phlaeas. Next base: position 10,724,738 of record HG995171.1, on the reverse strand, counting down.
AAGAATTAAATAACCATTAAATTTTGTTCCACCGTTTTGAAGATTTTTACCTATATGGGCATGAATTAATAGGAGATGAAAGTTCGCAGCGTAGTTCAAAAAAAATCTGTCTGTGTTTACTATACATACGTATATTCATCTGCAACATGTACATCCTTACTAATAATATTATAAATGCGAAAGTAACTCTGTCTGTCTGTCTCCGAATTTAACGCGAGCGAAGCCGCGGGTAACAGCTAGTAAGTATATAATAATGACGACCGTTTATCGTTCCTTGAAGCCAGTGAAGTGCAAGAAATGATTCATATTGATGACTATAACTGTTGGAAAATGTCCCCAAAAGCGGTAAAAGATAGTAGACAAAATCGCCTAGTATGATTGGAAAACTTACGGGATGTAAAGGTTCCTAAACAAAACAATTGTGCAGATTTCCTTAACTGCAGGGAATAGATCAAGCAACATAGGCAGAAAAATTGATACTACTCTTAGATATCTTTTTTATAACGTTTGGTTCGCTATTGTAGCGTTGAAATGTGAAAAAAATTATAGGGTTTCGATTCTACGAATATTGAACAGAACAAAGTTTCGATTGCTCGATGGTCTAGGCAAAAGGGTGTTTTATGTAAAAGTCAAAATTTGCCTCCAAAATATCTCCCGAGTTTTTTTACGAGATTCTTTGTCTATGCCTATCTCGAATAAAAGGCGTTTAGTATAACCCTTATCAAAATGATAGACGGATGCACATTTCACAGAGTAAGACGTATTTGAGATATTCCCCGATAAAACACTAAAACATATAATATGTATTGTTATTTAATATATTTTAATTTTTTAATTAGATAATTCAGTTGCCTTTTTAATATACTCTGATCTAGATTTTACTATACATGATGTTCTACATTCAAAAAAATATAGATTGGGTTTTTATGTGATTGGAAAAAGTTGTGGAGAATATAAACAAATTGGAAAACTTTTAACAATATTCATATGATTTGTAAAGCGCTGTAAAGCCTTTGGACACGTGTAAAATGACTGGTGCGGCTAACTACAACTGTATTTATTAAACATAAATAAAAAGATGTTATTCGTGTAAAAAAGCAAAAAAGTATCAACCCTTATATGTCTCACTGCTGGGCATGGGTCTCCTCCTCGAAATCAGGCGAGGAGGGTATTCGTGTATGTGATGTTAATCGTAAATTTTGCAAATAGCAAATTAAGAAGTTTCTTGTAAGTTAATGATTAGGGTTCCGTGGTAAAAAAGTAAAAGGACTTACAAGATCACTCTCTTGTCCGTTGGTCCCTAAGCAACCCCGAACCTAGCGAATTGAAATTAATACTGATACTGAAGTTTAAAATATTTGTTAAGTGTATAAAATCTAGGTCTTAAGTAACCACTATAATAAAATATAGGCCAATTCATGTTTTGCAAAAATTTGTAAATTTCAATTTAACCTTAGTTTTCAACTTTCAATTTTTTTTTAATTTACCCGATACTTGCTTTTGACCAGAATCGAACGAGAACACTATCTAGGTCAACCTGAGGTACCCGATATGTTTTGGATCATAAACCCATATGGTGGTTCCTATGAATGGTTGACCTACAATCGCGTTTAGCGAAAAGCAAAGACATACAGCATAAATAATTATACCATACAGAACCCTTAGTGTGCTAGTCCGACTCGCACTTGTTACCTTCTAAGGTGTACTTTATCTCCTCAGTCATAACAATGTAACGTTATATGCGAGAGTTCACTCCATAATGTTGAGGCTAATTTAGAACTCCCCACCTACTTAATATTCTAAAAAGTAAAAAACGCACATAAATTAGTGGGAATAAACGACAATTTGTTTGTGTTAATGAAGATACATGAAGGGTTTTAATAAACATTAGGTACTTGTAATTAATACTCGTAAAGTATCTATGATATTTCTCTGTGTTCTTGGTATGGTATCAATAATTGTAACAGATCCAACAAATGTCTTGAAGAACATTTTTACACATCCACGATCCTACTGTTTTGACTTCTTGAAATCTTTACCACATCGTACAAGAAGGATAATATATTTTTTTAAATAAGTATAAATTTTGTAAGTCTTGATAAAAAAATTCATTATTGTTTTTTAGTGTTACGAGAATTTTCTCTCATCAAAAATCCAAAACATATGTAAAGATCTTAATAATGCACGTTATATTCCGTTAAAGTGTCATTATAGAAAGAATATTATTTTTAAAATAGATTTTTTTTATTTACATTCACTGCTGCTCACATTTGAGAATTTTACATAAATACATAATACAATACAAATCTGAAATAATATAAAAAAAATACATGACACTGACTATTCTATTCCAACTGATCGTTTTCACAACGAAAGAAAACAAAGGTCGCGTAGGTCGATAAAAATTACGAAATATGCTGAATTCATTAAAAAACTAGGAAGCACTTAGTATCCAGAATAACACCTTCTGAACTGGCACGAAAGGTAGCGCCCCCTGAGGGCAGTATGCTCAAGGCGGCAGAAAATTAACGTGCTCCCGCGGGAAATCTAGCAGCCTTAGAGCCGACCGGGGGGTGGTAGCAGGAGATATTACTGCTCTACAGCCTTGCGCACCTGAGCTCACTTATGTACTTCTTCTAATTTTAATAAAACGTATAAGCTGCTTAAATTAATATTATTATCTTTATACGCGTGTGTGTAATTTTTCTGTGCTTGTGTGTGTGACTGAACTCCTAAACTGATGGATTTTTTGATGATTTCTTGTATGTGTTCGAGTGGATTCAAGAATGTTACAGTAGTACAATTCTCAGAAACACAAAATAATTTATGCTTATGATTTTTTCACTGAGGAATAACATATCTCTATAATCTCTTTAAAAAAAATGGTTGTCTGTAATGTCGGTTTACTGATGGTAGTTTGACGTGACAGCGTCAAACATTACATGTAGCACGAACCGAACTGAGCCGATCGCTCGAGCTGATCATGCCTCTCTCTCGTTCTTTCCGCGCTCTCGCTGGCGGAACGCTACATGACGTCATCTTTTTCGTGCATGCTGCCCGTAATATCGAGTTATTAGACGTTGTCACGTTCAAAACTGCAAAGCTGCTTCAAGGGAGAAACAAGCAAGATAATGGTACCCATGCAGTCGGTAACATGACACAGTTCGTCCTTCCCACCGGACCCATCGTTTCAAATTTGCATTAGAATATCTATTTTAAAATAGAATACCATGCCGGCGCACTAAGAGGACTGCGCGCGTTTGTCAGTTTGTCAAGACTCAAGCTTCACTTTGCAAGAAAATGTATGCGCTTAACGTAACGCATTGACATTCTCGTGCGAAATGAAGCTTAAGGCGCACTCTTGGCCAAATAAGATTTTGTTTGCCGCATCCCACCTCTACAACCTCTTCTACCTCTATTTCGTAAAACACTACTTGCGTCATTTGGTGAACGACTTACGAAGAAACATAAAAATTACAGATCGCAGATACGGCATTTAACAAAAATATTTATTTTTTATATGTCACAAAGAAAGAAATATTATACGAGCATACATTTGTTTTCTAGTGATAATGTGACGTGCACGCTTCACTAACCGACACGGCGACAAACAGCATATGCTCCTCCCTTGGAACCGCACGGCACCACGCACTTGAGTTACAGTATCAGTTTTACAGTTTTATCATTGCAAAAGCACAAGAGTGCAGCTTTTAGAGGTAGTTTTAGGTACCAAGCCACCAAATGTTGGAACAATATACCACCGCCAATCAGAAATATCAAAAGTAAATATACATTTAAAATTAAATATAAAAAATATCTCTTTGAAGAACAAATGCAACTATAATACATAATATGATTATAAAAATTAACGTGTCGTGTACAATAAAATTTATTTAAAATTTATGTGGCCCTATATTATATTTTGTCTAATCTACTAAAAACTATTTACATACTCCCTTGCGTGCCTATTTACCTATTCTCATATGTTGACACCTTGTATTATACATTAACATTTTAAATATTTATAATATACACAACATTGCACCACAAAACAAGCATTGTGCTCTCTCACCGTAACAGGTAGTAACTGAAAATCAGTCGATCTTTCTTCGGATTGATCTTTTAGTACTGAGTTACTTACCTTTTTGCGATTCTGCAGCATACATACTCTGTATTTTAATGTGATCTTATTAACATTGTAAAGATTTATTAATTGTTTTGTTTCTTATATTTAGTTTTTGTTTTCGTTTTTGTTTAATTTGTAGGTATGTGTAATGTGGAATGGTGAATGAAAAGTTTATCTATCTATCTATCTACCTAGATAGAAAATACATCCATATTTAAGAATAAAATCTATAAAAAATCAAATCTGGGTCTTGAAAGAGTCTTGCGAAATGTTCATTTTTAAATTGTCTCTTCCTTGTGTGTGCACTGTGCAGCAAAATAAAATATTAATTACTTTATAAGGTGCATCAAAATATGCGCGCTGACTAGATTTCTATAGTTGATGCCTAGTTACATTGTTGCTAGTTGAATACAAAATATAGTGCGTTACTTAAAAAATACTCAGTTATCTTCTAAGTAGACGCGTTTAAAGAAGTTTTACATTAAAATATATATGTACTCTTTGCCATTCGACACTTGAAAAAAATGTCCATGATCCAGCCACAGATAGCCGTCTCAGTACTATCGATTTTAACCCATTATTTTGCCCAAGGCCTCTAAAACAATATAAAGGATCCTTCACGTAACACACGTTTAGACATATCTTCACATTCATCCTCAAACACAACTAAATCCACTAGATTTGCATGTCCGTGAAAAAGGTCCATCAAACTATAAAATTGGGTTTAGTAAAAGTTTAAACAGGATCACCTATTCAGATGGAGAATTTAAAACAAGGGGAAATTGTCTCAGTGTGGTGAGAGGCGCGCAAGTGGATTAGAGGGAGCCGCCGCAGCCCGGCGCTCGGCCCTCGGCCCTCGGCCCTCGGGCTCTAACATTTAAAGGGTTTTTGTACTGCAAACTATTTTAAATTCAAGTTCCGAATGTGTTTATTTCATGCAACATTTAATTACATAAAAAATAAATCAATATTAAATGTAGCAATAAAACTAAACTCTTTTGAAACGAATGATCCACATAGAAGATCCAAAAAAACACGGGGAGGCTGGCTGATCTTCAAAAATAATTTATCAATTCAGTATGGACACAGATATCTTAAATAATGTTCTTAATATTGTATGATCGTGAATGTCGTGTTATGTAAAACAATAATTTACATAAAGTATGTAAATAAATTAAAAAAAAAATACACAGAGTAAAAATCGTGTACTTTGTAAGTTAGCTATAAGCAGGCTCCTCCTAGTTAAACACATCAACATTTTGTTTGCTTTACCTTTTTTTTGGATCAAAGTAAAAAATATATAAAAAAGGGATGTGGTGTCGTGGGACACCAGGTAGGAATGAAGTTCCTTCGGCTAAAAATATATAAATAAATAAATATCTTACGTAACCCCTTTTTTTTCAAAATATAATTTAGCCTATGTTACTCGTGGATAATGTAGCTTTCGAATCTCGAAAGAAATTTTGAAATCGGTACCGTACTTTTTGAGCCTATTCATTACAACCAAACAAACAAACAAAGTTTTCCTCTTTATAATATTAGTTAGTGTAGATTTAGGATTCTGTTCACGACGACATTAGAATGATGTAAATAATATTGATTTTTTAACATAAACATTTAAGTACACATTTAATAAGATAAGACTGATTTAAAAAGCAAACACATAAGAATGCATACTTGTGAGACTTATTGTAATCTTCTAACAGTACATTGTTTACCTTATAGTTTATTAACTTAATCGCAATTTATATTAAACATGTTGGATAATACTTAGAATATAGTTTATAATTGTTGTTAAATTGAAGAAATATTAAGATAATGTTAAGTTTAAAATATTTGAATATGTAAAGAAATGTATAATGTTTATGAGAAAATTCTCATTACAATCTTATTTTGAAATTCCAATTGGGTTAGTAAAATGTCCGTTACTATAAATCCAATTGGATAAGGGAGACAGCAATAGAAAATGTCAAGCTGGAAGACATTAGACCGAGACATGCTTGTGTAAAAGAGAAAGGAAGTGATGTGGGTGTACCCGGAAGTATTCCGCGGGGGACGAGGTAGTATAAATATGAGAAATGTAGATTTTTGATCGTCAGTCCCACATGCATGCTCGGATGGTGATGTCTTATAGGTAAAAATGTGTAAAAACTGAATATTGTTGTATTAATGTATACTGTATGTAAATTGTTTATGGATTAAATAAAGATATTGAGTAAAAACCACTTAAGGGGGTGAGGCATGGAACATTCTAGAAGGTTTCATAGAAATGGTATAAAAGGGTGGACAAAATCGTAGAAACTCATTCGATACAAGTCTCCGAAGCAAGAAAGTAAATAGTAAAAGTTATAAAGTGTTAAAGTTAGTCCCTGCCTCATTCCAATAGTACTCTCAATAGTTAATCAGTGTTCAGTATTTTATTTCAAGCCCCTTAGTTCATTTAATAATCATCAACCCGAAGCCAGTCAACTTAAAGTTTAGAATCAGTTTAAAATCCGTTTTCATCACCATAATCACCCCGCTGGTGACATAATCTATAGCCGTAGGTAATCTACGCACATACCGTGAACATTTTATGGTCCTTCGACCCGGGATCCACGGAAAAGGATCCGAAGAAAGAAGAAATTAAGAAAAATCCAGTGCCGGCTAAATCATGTCACAGGCAAGATCGAAGCAGGGAAGCATAGCCGATGCTACGGAGACCCAGGCGAATCCTGACCCACGTCTGGCGGGGGTCAGAACGAGAAGCGGTACAAGCTCGGCTAGGTCAGTAATCCAAGAGGCGCCGGAGGAAAATTCGGCGACCTCAGAGGGCACCGCAGTGACGTCCGAAGGCACAACGGCGACGAGTACAGACACGGAGCGCACTACCTATACTTCAGCGACGGAAGAAACTTTGAGGGACGCGGAGGACACGCGCCAGAACAAGCGTGCGTCGCGTCAATCAACGGAAAATAATAATGGAAAAAATACACAGGTATTAAGGCTACAAGCCGCGGAAAAAGTCGCAGAATTGAAGTTATTAGAGGTACGTGCGTCTCTCGCGCTCGCCCAAGCGAAGTTAGCCTCACAACTCGCTGCGGTTGGGGGGGTCGACAATGAAGACCAGCAACCCCCGGCGAAAGAAAATGATGGAGAGCAGACCAGCCCAGTGGAAGAATGGTTAGAACGGCAGGCTCAAGCCGACGAGAAAAAGAGGGAAGAAATACCGCGGCCACAGAACACAGAGGTCACATCCCTGGCCGCGGCCCTCACGCAAGCGGTGAGAATGTCTAGAGATGCCCCGAGATTCCTGCAAGATCTGCCGGTATTCAGCGGGCATTGTTCAGGGTGGCTAGCATATAGAGCTACCTATTACGAGACAGAAGAAATGTTCTCGCATACGGAAAATTTAACTAGGCTTAGAAGAAGCCTGAGAGGTGCGGCCCTTGAAGCGGTCAACAGCCTACTTATTAGCCAGCCGGACCCGCGAGCTGTTATGCAAGCGCTCGAGAGGAGATTTGGTCGTCCGGACACACTGGCGATGAACGAAATACAAAAGATTAAGGCGCTGGGTAAACTAAACGATAACCCACGCGACCTGTGCATATTTGCTAATAAGATAGCGAATATTGTTGCCACTATAGAGGCATTGAAGAAAATTCACTATCTCTTTAATCCTGAGTTAGTGAAGAACATAGTTGAAAAATTAACTCCTATCTTGAAGAATAAATGGTATGACTATGCGGCGACAATGAAAGAAGATACTTCAGACTTGAAGAAAATGACGACATTTTTAAATCTCGAAGCGGATAAATGCGGCGCTTATGCACAACCGGAGGACATAATTGGCGAGTCGCAGCTAGAAAGAGTGCCGAGAAAAAGATTTGAAAGAACATACGCAACAGAGGTCGGAAGAAAGAAAGAATGTCCGATATGCAGACAGGATCACTATCTTCCTGACTGCAAGCGATTCACCAACACTCAAGTAAGTGATCGCTGGGAAATCGCGAAAAAACACCGCCTCTGCTATCAATGTTTAAAAGGCACACATCGCCGCGGCAACTGCAACGCCAAGCGATGCGGACAAGAGGGCTGTAGTATGGCTCACCATCGCCTGCTACACCACAAGAAGCCGCCTATGATGTCTTCGACTGCTGAGCTGCCACGCCAGGCTGATGAAGCGACTGCTACCGTCGAAGTGGTGAATAACGCAAACTGCATGAAGAGTCGACAAGCGTTTTTGAAGATCGCCCCAGTCACGATTACCGGGAAAAATAATACCCGAGTCGACACCTACGCGCTCATGGATGACGGCAGCACCGTCACCTTGATCGACGAGGGGCTCGCCGACATATTGGAGCTTGACGGCCCACAAGATAACATGTGGGTCCAGGGCCTTAATGAAACAACAAAGCATGAAAATAGCAAAAGGGTCGACTTCAAAATCCGAGGGCGTTACGATAAAAAAGATTACACCACTCAAAACGCTCGCACGGTACAAAAGCTCGCGTTTACAAGCCAACGTATAGAAAAGAAAGATCTCCGAGACTGTCCGCATCTAAGGGATATAGAAGACCGCCTAGTCTACCAGAACGCTCGCCCTAAGGTTCTCATCGGACAAGACAATTGGGAACTCTTAGTGGCGATGGAAACGAGAACGGGAAAGAAAAACCAACCTGTCGCATCTCACACGCGACTAGGCTGGGTATTACACGGATACCGGTCTTCATATGACAACCCGGTAGCCTTTTGCGGCCATACGGTCGCGACGAACGAAGAAAACAAGGAAAACTCTATGGAGAAAATGATGAAGAGGTTCTTCGACCTAGAAGCCCTCGGTATAGAAGCACGGAAACCGAAGAACAACCCGGAAGAGCGAGCCCTCCAAATACTCGAGAAAAATAGCCGGAGAACGCCCGACGGTCGCTTCGAAACCTCGCTATTATGGAAAAATGAAAATGAGGAAATTCCGAATAATTATAACGATGCGATGAAACGCCTGAAGTCACTAGAGAAAAAACTAGATCGTGACTCGGGACTGAAAGAAAAATATAATGAACGAATTGAAGATTTATTGAAGTCGGGCTATGCTATACCGGCGTCTGAGCCGCCGGTGCCCGGCCGAACGTGGTACTTACCACACTTCGCTGTCTGCAACCCGTCGAAACCGAAGATTCGTCTGGTACATGACGCGGCGGCGAGATCACACGGCCGCTGCCTGAATGACATGTTACTCTCCGGCCCTGACCTCCTACAGTCGTTGCCGGGAGTAATTATGCGGTTTAGAAAACACCCGGTAGCGGTGACCGCAGATATAAAAGAGATGTTCATGCGCATCAAAATAAGAAAAGAAGACAGAGATGCATTGCGATTCCTGTGGAGGGGCGAGGAAAGAGAAAAAAAGCCCCGGGAATATCAGATGACCTCGGTAATATTCGGAGCCACGTCATCGCCATGTACCGCGCTGTACATCAAAGATAGAAATGCCGCAGATTTCGCGAATGAGTACCCCGAGGCAGTAATCGAGATAAAGAAAAATCATTATATGGACGATTACATCACAAGCTTCGCGGACAAGAAACGGGCGCTCGAGATATCGCGAGAAGTCGATTTTATACACCGTCACGCCGGTTTCGAGCTTCGCGGATGGGTGTCGAATAACGAAGCATTACGACGACACTTCAACGGTAACAACGAGACATCCGTTGTATCAATTGGCGAAAGAAACATAGAGAAAACACTCGGTATGTTATGGGAAGCCCGCGAGGATAAGCTCGGCTTCAACCTCAATGAGGGGAAAATGCCTCGGGAAATACTGGAAAACAGACGCATCCCCACCAAGAGAGAGGCTCTGAGCATCATAATGTCGCTGTTCGACCCTCTCGGCCTGTTATCGCCCATCACTATGCCGGCGAAGAGATTCATGCAAGAAACATGGCGTTATGGAACAGGATGGGATGAACCTATTCCCGAACAACTCGCCCCGAGGTGGACATTATGGATGGAAAACCTGCGAGGGGTGAAGGATATAAAAATACCCCGGTGTTATAATCTACACCCGGCGGTTATAAGAAGAGAGATACACACGTTTGTCGACGCCAGCGAAGAAGCATACGCGACCGCCGTATACATAAGAATGACGCATCGAGACGGCGCAATAAGAACGACGCTCATAGCAGCCAAGAGTCGCGTCGCTCCGCTCAAGCCGACGTCTATCCCGCGGTTAGAACTGCAAGCCGCTCTCCTCGGCGCCAGACTTACGAAAAGCGTCGAGCGAGAGCACGAATACGAGTTCGCACAAAAGATATATTGGAGCGACTCGCGAACTGTGCTCGCGTGGATACGAGCGGAGCCGCGGGCATATAAAACCTTCGTCGCGCATCGCCTCGCCGAAATCGAAGAGACAACAAAAGTTAAAGAATGGCGATGGGTCCCGACGAAGGAAAACGTGGCTGACGACGCGACGAGACAAACCCCGGCGGATTTCGGAGCCACACACAGGTGGTTTCATGGCCCGGAGTTCTTAAGAAAAACCGAAGACTGCTGGCCCACTGAAGAAAAGAGTAATCGCGAAATCCACACGGGGGAAGAAAAATGTAATGCGACGTGCGGCGTGACAAACGAAAGTTATCTCCCAGACATAGAGAGAATAGAAAAATGGCGGACATTAATACGCGCGACGGGTCGAGTATTACAGTTTATCGATCTATGTCGCATTAAACACACCGTCGCGGCGACAAGGAAAAGAACGAAGAAAAACGAGGAAAGCGACGCAACCTGGGGTCCGCGGAAAACGCCAAAAATAAACAAAGAAAAGCCCCGCGTTAATCCGCGACGAACGAAATTCATAACTCTCGAGGCACAGTATTTAATAAAGGCCGAAGAAATATGGCTGAGAAAAGTTCAAATGGAATGCTATGCCGAAGAAAGAAAAAGGTTAATGGAAGGAAAAACCAAGTCCTCAACGGCGGGAGATCGCCTCGCGTCGCTGAGTATATTTATGGAAAATGGCTTAATAAAGCTTAAAGGCCGTATCGGAGCGGCCGCGGATATAAAACAAGAAACGACTAACCCCGTGATACTGGACGGCGGGCACAAGTATACGAGAATGTACATACAACATGTACACGTCGAAATGCATCACGGGGGCGTAGAGCTCACTGTCAATGAGCTTCGGCAGCGGTTTTGGATAACCCGCATTCGACCTACAGTAAAAGGGGTCATAAGAAACTGCCAAGCCTGCCGTATCCGGAAAGCCAAGCCAATGAGTCCGGCCACCGGAGATCTGCCCGCGGCCCGGCTAACGCATCACGCACGTCCCTTCTCATTCACGGGACTCGACTACTTCGGCCCGATTGAAGTGACAGTGGGACGACACAGAGAAAAGCGATGGGTGGCATTATTCACCTGTCTAACGACGCGAGCCATACATCTCGAAGTCGTCACTTCACTCAGCGCGGCCTCGGCCATAGCCGCGCTCCGGAGATTCGTCGCGAGAAGGGGACAACCGACCGAGCTTTGGAGCGACAACGCGACGTGTTTCAAAGCTGCGGAGAAAGAATTGAAAGAAGCTTGGGAAGAGTACAAAAACGAAGTAAACGCTCGACATATCGTTTGGCGATATATCCCTCCAGGCGCTCCATTCATGGGCGGAGCCTGGGAAAGATTGGTGCGCAGTGTAAAAGAAACACTCCGAGTCACGCTGCATGAAAAACACCCGAGCGACGAAACATTCTACACTCTATTGGTAGAAGCCGAGAATATAATAAACTCGAGACCGCTAACCCACGTGACGGTCAATCCGGATGAACCCGAAGCTTTGACCCCGAACCACATACTTCTGGGGTCAAACAGCCACGTGCCTGCGCCAGGAAAATTTGAAGAAAATGCTTCGACGCGCCAATTATGGAAGCGCGCCCAGCACCTAGCCGACGAGTTCTGGAGGAGGTGGGTGAAAGAATATCTCCCACTACTTCAACACAGGCGGGAGCCGCATACCACAGGCTCTACCCCGAAGATAGGCGATGTCGTTATAATATGCGACTCGAACCTACCTAGAAACGTCTGGCCCAAAGGAAGAGTTAAGGCGCTGTATCCCGGACATGACAACGTGGTGCGAGTCGTCGATGTGGAAACCAGCAACGGACATGTGCTTCGGCGTCCCTGTAAGAAGATCGTCGTGCTGCCAGGAGTGTCACCTTCGTGACAGGCGGGAGAAATGTTCACGACGACATTAGAATGATGTAAATAATATTGATTTTTTAACATAAACATTTAAGTACACATTTAATAAGATAAGACTGATTTAAAAAGCAAACACATAAGAATGCATACTTGTGAGACTTATTGTAATCTTCTAACAGTACATTGTTTACCTTATAGTTTATTAACTTAATCGCAATTTATATTAAACATGTTGGATAATACTTAGAATATAGTTTATAATTGTTGTTAAATTGAAGAAATATTAAGATAATGTTAAGTTTAAAATATTTGAATATGTAAAGAAATGTATAATGTTTATGAGAAAATTCTCATTACAATCTTATTTTGAAATTCCAATTGGGTTAGTAAAATGTCCGTTACTATAAATCCAATTGGATAAGGGAGACAGCAATAGAAAATGTCAAGCTGGAAGACATTAGACCGAGACATGCTTGTGTAAAAGAGAAAGGAAGTGATGTGGGTGTACCCGGAAGTATTCCGCGGGGGACGAGGTAGTATAAATATGAGAAATGTAGATTTTTGATCGTCAGTCCCACATGCATGCTCGGATGGTGATGTCTTATAGGTAAAAATGTGTAAAAACTGAATATTGTTGTATTAATGTATACTGTATGTAAATTGTTTATGGATTAAATAAAGATATTGAGTAAAAACCACTTAAGGGGGTGAGGCATGGAACATTCTAGAAGGTTTCATAGAAATGGTATAAAAGGGTGGACAAAATCGTAGAAACTCATTCGATACAAGTCTCCGAAGCAAGAAAGTAAATAGTAAAAGTTATAAAGTGTTAAAGTTAGTCCCTGCCTCATTCCAATAGTACTCTCAATAGTTAATCAGTGTTCAGTATTTTATTTCAAGCCCCTTAGTTCATTTAATAATCATCAACCCGAAGCCAGTCAACTTAAAGTTTAGAATCAGTTTAAAATCCGTTTTCATCACCATAATCACCCCGCTGGTGACATAATCTATAGCCGTAGGTAATCTACGCACATACCGTGCACAGATTCTATTATTACGCTACCCATTCAAATTACGGCAACACGATTTATTTTTTTGCGTATTATTTTGATTTTGTTATATCTCCTAAAGTATTCATTTAATTTGCATGATGTAAAGGGGAAAAATAATCTTCATGAAGTGCTGAAGCTAATTAACTGATTTAAAATGATAAGGATTCATACCGTATTTGTGTAAATAACTTTCAAATTATCGCGTTATAATTGCTAATTTTTTAAAGTATTAAATCGATATATATGATGTATGATATCCCTAAGAGATAGACATATGCCATCGCGGACTTTTTTATATTATGTTTGCTATTTAAGATATCATGAATACCATTCCACCATACATTATTTTGTAACTCCCAGGCGGCCAATTTTTTTCCGACACCTCCAACAATTATTGTTATATCTTAGCTAATGTATATAAAAACTTAATAAATTATATACATAAACCTTCCTCTTGATTTGTCCTATCTATTAAAAAAAGATATTATACATTACTCGCTTGTGTATGCGACTGTCGCGCCTGCGCACGTCTCATTTAACGCTTTTTAATTCCACGCACTTTTTCTTACGGTTTTGCTATCACATTTTTTTCAGTTCGGTCGCGCAGCAAAATCCCTATCCTCTCCAAGCCTGCCGTAAGGAACTTCGTTCCAAAAAGATGTAAAACTTTTACTAAAGAAAGATTTTATAAACTATTAATTTAAAAGCAAATAGCATAATTATTTTAATCTTTGGATAAGTTTTGAATATCTTTTAATAAACTTTGAATATTAAGCATTGATTAGTTAATGATACAAGCATGCAAATTAAGCGTTTGCGTAAGGTATGCAGAGATTTGGTAGAGTTATTATAGTTTATAGAAGGTATTTTTTCATCGTTTATTAATGTAAAAATGTATTTTGTTTCAGATATAGATGTGAAATCTGAAAGCTTGGACAGTTTTGAATCAGGTATGTATTTATTAAATTGTTATTTTATAACTCAAGATATTCTTGAGTTATAAAATATTTTTTTACTTTTTTATTGTAACTTTTGTAAAAGTACATACATTGAATCAAGTTTGAATTATCATGAAGGAAATATATTCGAATGTTATCTATAAAAAACCTTGATTAAATAATATAGGTATTATATAATAGGAAATTAAGAAATGGAATAATAGAAATAGTTAGAAATCATGTTTATAGTGAGTTATCCCGTTGGTGTAATAAAACAATTTATAAAGAAAGAGTATAAAATAAAAATCTAAAATTAATATAATACTGCTAAATTGTATTATAATAGCGGGTAACGTGAACAGTAAAAGGTGGTAAAGGGAAGACAGGCGATATGAACGGAGCTTTGGAGAGCCTTCGGCCAAGTCCCCAATACTGTCGAAAATATAAATGAACATAAAGTTCAGTGGTAGGTAGATATTGTCGCTCAAAGGAGTCACATGCGCTCGCTCGGGGACAAACCGAAAGCAGTTAACACAGTATGATAAGTCTGAAGTAATAAAGCAAGATGCGTTATAATTGAAATAATAATAATAATAATAATATCTATGGACGCTTATACACCACGTCAATTTGGTCCCGTGGTAAGTTCTTGAAGAGAACTTTTGTTACGGGTACCATTCAACAGAAATACATATATTTAATACTTTTGGAACGAAGTTCCTTACGGCAGGCTTGGAGGGGATAGGGATTTTGCTGCGCGACCGAACTAGAAAAAATGTGATAGTAAAACCGTAAGAAAAAGTGCGTGGAATAAAAAGCGTTAAATGAGACGTGCGCAGGCGTGACAGTCGCATACACAAGCGAGTAGTGTATAATACCTTTCTTTTTAGCCGAAGGAACTTCGTTCCTACCTGGTGTCCCACGACACCACATTTTTATATTAATACTTACATTAATACATACGGGATGTCGTCGGTGCCATGGAAGATGGGACGCCCTTTAGTACAGGATGCATCATACGTCGATGCTTTGGCGGCGTCTCATTTACCAGAGACGACGGTTTTAGCTGGTGCAGCGCAAGACAAGAGGACATAAAACGCCGCAAATATAGGTACATATTTTGGCGTTTGGAGTCGAGACTCTTGGACCATGGGGCTCGAAGGCTTTCCGGCTTTATCGAGACCTATCAACTCGTTTGATAGAGGTCTCACGTGACCAAAAGGCTGGCCTGTATTTGGGCAACGCATCAGCGTTGCAATCCAACGTGGTAATGCGGCCAGCGTTTTGGGAACGTTCCCAGCCGACAGCGATCAGGGACCCATATTTTATTTTTAATACTTTTGTACATAGTTAATTTTAGTTTTTCATTATTATAATTTTAGATACTAGTTTTATGTAATACTTGTAAATTGGTTTTCCTAAATTATTAAACACCGGTAGTTAATATTGTTTAGTTGCAGTTTAGATAAATAACCTAGATACCGATTGCAACGCCATCTGCCGGGCTGATTTGTAAATTCTCCATTCTCGAATCCACATGAAAGTACTCATAAAAAATCATTAAAATCGGTCCAGCCGCTTAAGAAGGGATCCGTGACAAAAACACGCACAGAAATATATATATATATATATATAAAGATTGTGTTAGTTTCACATTAGCAGATTATGTAAAGGCACCAAAAAGGATTTCAGTAAATACGAATCTAAAATTGTATTCAGTACGTGGGCCCGCCGAACTTACAATTAAAATGGACACCCAAAATTGTTACATCGTTCGTCACTTAACTCGCGAGATACGGCTGCTTCCAATTTATAGCAACATAAATTAAAATCAATTTTTATAAGTTCTATAATCAAGTAGGTGTAATAGCAAGAATATAAACTTTTTCAATGAATATTGCAATGCAAATAAACATTATCTTAAATAGGCTTCTTGATCGATTACTTTGTGTCATTTCTCACTCTGTTCTTATGTTCATTCGAATTTTTGTTTAAGTACATTTCATTTTAAATGACTAGTAGACCTCAAAAACCTTTAAAAAGTACCAATAATGTGCAGTCATAAGTATTAATAATAGATAAATGTTAACAATAGTTTTGGTCGGCCATTAACTAGGTGGGAAGACGATCTTCGTAGCAAGGGATCGGATGATGACACTGGTGAAGATGTTCAGCAGTGGGCGGGTAAAGGCTGATGATGATGATTAGAATTTAGATAAATATTGAACTGCATCCGACAAACTTTTCAAACCACTTACATTGTAGATAATAATCTTCTTCTCAACACTGAAATATCATCGGATTATTCCGCATCGAAATTATAATGGCGATGCCTAAAATAAAGCGACAGGTTGACTTTTATTAGCCGGGATAGTTACACGAGTCTGCAATCAGGTGCAGTTTAAAATGTGCATTTGCGATGCGGCGCTACGGGCGCAGGGCGCGGACAGAAATGCATTTTCAATAATTGAGGGTCAGACAGGGTGGTGGGGGCGCATTAAAATCGCTAAACTTTTCGATCGTCATTCGTCACCGACACACCGACACCAGCTAGCCGCAACGTCTAATAGCTTCAGAATTTCATTTGTTTCCTTCTATTTTTGTAAATCTTTTGCATAATAATTATCAAAACTAGCAAAAGTGTAACGCAGGAAGATCATTGTGTAAAGTTATTTTATTTATTTAGACTGAATTATAACATCAAGCACAATACCAAGTCGATGTTACAAGCAGATACAAGTAATCACACCGACACTTGTTATATATACATACATAATCATTTGTAAATAAATTAAATAAAGTTATTTCTATTCAAAAACATCCAGTACTAATTCCATTAATTTCAGCTGGTTATAAGCAAAAATGTCTATGCCGTCATCTAAGAGTTCATTCAATTATTGAATAGCTCGTAACAATGGAGACGCATTATGCAAGTTTAGACTGTGTATGTCGTTATGTGGCAATATAGCTATTACATAGTTTTATAATATTTACGCGAATTTTACGCATTATGATGAAACAACTTTTACGGATTTTATCGCATTTTCACGTGACCGATCTTTGGGACTAAAATGTCAGATGTCCTTACGTTACAAAGTTACTC
Source organism: Lycaena phlaeas (assembly GCA_905333005.2). NCBI lineage: Eukaryota > Metazoa > Arthropoda > Insecta > Lepidoptera > Lycaenidae > Lycaena > Lycaena phlaeas. The sequence continues at coordinate 10,707,353 of HG995171.1, read as the reverse complement.
GAAACTACCTTATGAATTATATACATCAATATGTTAGTTAGTTATAACGTAGCTAAGAATGTAAGCTCTTAAATAGGTGCATAGATTTGGATGTGGTTTTTTGTTAATTAGATGTAGGTTTTCTATGGTACTTTATTAACATCTTTATAAGTATAAATGAATCGTCGAAATGTATACATACACAAATTCACCACTGGACCAAATTAGATATTTTTTGGTTGTGTTGGTTATCGTCAAAAAAGGTTTGCTTAAGAAAATGGTGATAACAAGGCATGGGTAAGGACAGGAAACGTTTTCCAAGTTCAGTTTGTACATTATAAAATCATATAAGCTTATTTTTAAGGTAGCATTTTCTATTTTTCGTTTTTAAGAAAATAATTTATTTTATATTTTCTATAAAAATGTCTGTTGCCGTGACCTTATTGGCCCCAAAGCTCAAAAGCACATCTCTAAATAAATAATGAAACATAGCCTATAGCACATCTGGGATTATAAGTGTTAAAACGTGGGTAAAAGTTTTATCAAATTGTACCTACCAAAAAAATTTAAAAGAATAATTTTTTTTAATAAAAATTATTTTTTAAAAAGAACTTAATCGTCAGTCTATACCTTCTCCCTGCTTGGATATGGCCTCTTTCAATAAACGTTAACACGAACAAATCGGGTATATGAAAGTTAATTATTTTACGTTCACCTGTTTAAATATCGATCTACAGGGCGCAAGTTATTGTTTTGGCAAATATAACAACAAGAAAAATACATAATTAATTATATACGGATTACGAAACTAAATGATTTTTAAAAATAAATTTTCATAGCAATTATTAGAACTAAAGTTGATGATGATGATGATGATGGTATTTAGGTCATTACTATTAACATAGTTTATCTACTATTGTATCATAGCTGAAAGGAATTATTTGGTAAAACATGAATCGTATCAAGATTATATTCCGATATGGTAAGTAGGTTACGAAGGATACTTTATTTGGGATCGAATGACATCTTTAATTTGGGTAGAAACATGGAACAAAAATCAAACTTTTTGGAGCAAATAAACAAATAGAATATATTTTTAACTTTCCCACAGTCAGTATATTATATATAGGATTTTAAATTAACATGGTTATTTTCATTATTTAAAGTATTTAAAACGGGATATTTACCATGTTTTTTAATATTGTTTTGCGGAGCTCGATATTTCGACATTGTCTACGAATGTCATGTTCACGAGACTGAAGTATGCGGGTAATATGGCATAATTATGCAAGCCCTTGAGGAATAAAAGTTCGCGAACTGACACGGTGAGCTTCGTGTGTCGAACACAGGATCAAAATATGTTGAGTGTACTTGATAAAAGTGACAATGATACGGGAGAAAAAGACAATAGTAGGGGACGTGACCAATGTTTACGCAGCAAACGTACGAGAAAGGAGGTAGTCCGGTACGGGCACCTCTAACGCCTTTAACATCTACCCGCATACTTCAGTCTCGTGAACATGACATTCGTAGACAATGTCGAAATATCGAGCTCCGCAAAACAATATTAAAAAAACATGGTAAATATCCCGTTTTAAATACAGTATATTATAATTACTGGAGATTGATTTTATTTAAGCGTTTCTTACAAAAATAAAGACGATATTATTATACAGAAAGACTAAAACTAGACTATAAATTAACGAAGCTACGGTCGTAATAAATTAAGGTTACAGATAATCACGTCACTTCCCAGGGAATTGAGAAGTTAATTTAAATGTTACCGAAGTCGCAACTTTTACCACTTGACAAGCTCGTAAGTGCAAAGTGAAGGATAAAATCGCATCTTGAATGTACAAGATTACCAGAGGGAAGATGTACGTTTTGTGACTCGCACGTCTCTATGTGTATACCATATATTTTTGTATAAATAAATCAAATCATTTAATTCAGACTATTATAAATCCATATTATGTTGACAGTAGAGTAATAATACCTATGACTATGTTAGTAAAATTAAAATTAAATATGTATATATATGAACCCAGTGTCTCAAAACAGCACATTCGGGTTTATTACCAGCTAACCGTCAGGATATTGTTAGTACTCGCTCGAACCCTACGTATCAGTGAGGCTGTCCCTTTGCGATGATTGATGAAAACTCATCCACGTGTGCATCCGCAAACATACCTGATGCGCTACTGTACGGCGGGAGCCCGAACAACATCCTGAAATCATTATTATATTGCACTCGAAGAGCATTGTAGGGTAATACAACAAACAACCTGTGCGGTACAACGATAAACCTGCGGGCCAGCATATTGCAGTGGATAGTAATTACCCCGTGATTTTCCAAGTTATTTGGATAGACAAACTGGCAGTCATACCACTTGATGGTCGACCTCGCCCATGAACATCATCTAGTTAACCTGTAACAAGATCAGACTCACGTGTTGCCCGTCCCGAGAAATAAGATGTTAACGCCCTGTTACCGAAAGGTTGATCAACGCAAAAATTAACAAATCAACTGTCAAGTCTCTTGTTAAGTGACAAACGACTTGCTAGAAGCATGGTTAAATTACTTAATTAGATCAGCCTGTCAGTTGACATAGCCACTACAATGAAAAGCTGTCAAATTTGACTGTAGAATCGTATGTTAACCGCCATTAACAGCCATGTTAGTTGACATACACTTCGACCAACGTTTCAGAAACCGGAAGTAAGTCACGGTGCCAGTAATTACACTGCATGTGTCGTTGTTCTTTGTAGTAAATTTATTCATGCAACAGGCAATTTATTTCTGTTGCTTATCCTGAGATATACGACGTCATCCGAAACTTTCTGTAATATCTCCGAAGCACTGAATTACACGGAAGAAACAAGCAGCACAGCGCATCCAATCAGTGTGTCCGAAATAATCTTACGCCTTGCAATAGTGTCTATTCCCGAATGATTTTGCTCATATTTATGCGGCTGTAAATTGCCCCCAGTTGCATCTAATGGCCGAAGAATATCGGTATTAGTAACTGTACAATCGACGAAAGCGTATCTAGGATGCGAAGTTCTTTTACTATGGAGTTTTTTGTCTGGAATGCCGTCCAAGTATGCGTCTCCAACACCACATTTCTAGAGCGTCAACTTTCCAACGCTCTTCATAAAGAAAGGTGAGAAAAATTATAAAAGTAAACTTTTAAATTATCTGAACATAGCCGTGCCTTGTCGCGTGACACGGCACTTGGAAGTGCTTACGATTTTATATTTTCGCAAAGCAGAAAAAGCATATCAATAGTTAATATATTCTCAAGTTGGACGTATAACTTTGGCGTGTAGAAAACAAAGGAGTTTTTCGTCGGTTATTTCCCCGAGATCACCGAGGACGGAGGACGCACCTCATCCCGGCACTCCCTCCGCGGCGATAAAATTTAAAATTCAAGGCCGCGTTAACGAACCGCCCTCGCGAACAAATAGATATTCAAATGTGAGGTCCCATATTAACATTTATGGCAAGTTTGCGGACCGAGACAAAGACTCGGTGGAGGCCTGCGCGTGTCGCGACCGCGACGCCCAAGCTTGGTATTCAGAATACATTTTTAATTGAAACTTTCACATCTGGAATGTAATAACTTGCTTACAAAACTAAAATTACTTGGTTTAAAAAATTATTGATTCTAGAATGTTCGCTACTCAAGAATAAAAAATATGCGGCAAGTATAAAGTTTATGTTTTGAAATTTCATCCACTAAGGCAAGGCGGAGATTCCACCCTTCGACCAAATAGGATTACGAATTAGCGTTAGCAGTGATTAGATGTACGCTTAGTTCTGGATTGTGTGACTAAATATATAAATATATCACATACGAATTAGCAGATAGGTCTTCTGATATTAAATGTGGTCATTGGTAAAAACAAAATCGCGGCAAATAACAACCGGCTGAACCGATGAAAATATAACCAAGAACAACACGTAGAGAATTAGCTTAAAAAACCTTATCACCCATTCGAGAACTACGTGGCCGGCAAACTATTGGACACGTCCGAGTAACTGACATAGGTAAAACCCCACAGGTCATTAAATATTGCAATAATTATCATGATATTTGTGTATCCTGGACCAGTGGGCCGGTCTCACGCTCAGAAGAACGGATGGTCGATAGGTCAATAATATTCAAGAGTGGAGGCGCGTTTAGATAGACGAAGTGTTAGTCCACCATTAAACAGGTGGGAAGACGATCTCCGTGCAGTGGCCGGTTCGTGTTGGATGCGAGTGGCAAGGGATTATTCGTCTTGATGTTCAACGAAGGAGGCCTATGTTCAGCAGTAGACGAATAAAGGCTGATGATATAATTTTTAAATTAGAAAACGCTTATATAAACATTAAGAAAATAAACATAAAATAATCTCTCACATACTTTGGTAACTTGTCATTACATTTTCAGCTTCAATAATTCAAAACAAAATCTTAAGCCCTGACAATAGACAAAAGCATTATGTTTAGGAGCTCCTATTTCTCCAAAGACAAATAAAACTTTCGAAGAAAACAAATCAAAATCCCAATTTTGCCGACTGCATTATTTATGTGATATTGACTTTGGTGACTTTCCCCTTTCTCGTTCTTGTGGTAGATCTTTATTCCAAAAATATGTATTTCTGTTAGTTTACACGTGGAGGCACATACGAGTATTATTAATATCGGACAGTTTAAATGGCCGAAGACGTCCCTAGCGTCAGTTTTCTCCCAAATAAAATTGCTGCTATCTAAACAAAGAGCCCTAATTATTCGGCCGTGGCGGGCGGGGTCGCTCTCTTATGGGTGTTCTGGGGCCCATTTCGCTTCTCGGATAGGGCTCCAGGGATCAGCGGGCGCCGCCTAGCCAATCGGTGGATGGAGGAGCGAGCGATCCGCAACCTTTTTATGTGCGATATCAGTGTTGCCGCCGGACTTTACGCCTGGCCAGACCCTAACTTATTACGAGAATTAAATTTCCACCACATTTATCACTTAATCGCCAATGTATCATCTTTTATTAACATAGCATATAATATGTCACCCGATAATACCAAAGCGTTCGTTGAGTATTGTTTTACGCCGGCTCACTTTTGTTTTAAGATTTAATAGCACTTATAATGCGTATCTCCCCGTTGAACACTTCAACTCTTATTTAAATTTGCACCCGATTTTATTTTGAGACAATAAATTGCGCATAAAGGATTTCCGAGCGGTTTTTGCCTCCGGGCGTATTGTCTTCACCCTACGCCTTTGCGGGCTTTTCATTGTGTAGAAATTATGAAATAGAAAGGCGGGATCGTGTGTCGGCTGGGTCGGGCTCGCTGCCGTGGTGCTGCGGTGTGGTGCGTGGTGCGGCGTGGTGCGGCGTGGGCGACGGTCACCCGACACCGCCGCCCGGCCCGCGCCTCGCCATTGTGCGGAACCATTCACCCGCCGTCTCATATTCGATTGCAGTGTTTTAAACATTCGATTGCCCTCGCCGGTATTAAAGGGTTCCCAAGAAGCGCGTACAATATAAGTTTTTTGCGTTTTGTAGTCTTTTAACCGGTCGAAGGGTACGCTTATTGTTTCTATGCTGAATTGCGGCGATGAATGGGCTCCGAGCATTCATGCGTTTGGTATTTGGAGATCCGAGGAAGATAATGACGAGGCGGGGGCGGCCCGAGGTGGTAACAACAAACCTCCCACAGGCCGTTTTAAATGAGTTTTATTGAGGAATGTTTTTGTATAGTTGTTTGTGTTATAAGATTATGGTGTCTCGTAGGTCGTGGTCTAATTTGGCTCGTGTCCCGGGGCGCTAGTCTCGTTGTTCAATTAAACTTTGACATCTACATGCTCATGCCCGCAGTGGTCGCGAATAATAAACCAACCTCACATTTCAGAGCTTTGCCTTTACCGACTATCGAGTACTAGAGTGGTCCTACTTAAAAAAAAACACCGTATTTTTGTCGCAATTAATAATGAAAACAACATTTTTTTAATGTCTTTTAAAGACAACCGAGTAGTCGGAGCCTTATGATTACTTCCGATACATTAAAGACATCCGCACAACCAAAGGTTATGCAGATGCTTGCCCTCCTTTTCTCTGTTCACCCTAATAGGCAATTAAATACCCACAATCATCACGGTCATTTTACGCCAATATCATATAAGTGCGAGGTAACACTCGGTTCTGCAAGCTGGATACGGCTGTCAACCAGCTGATTTGTTTTCTTTAAAAATTGATTATATGAAATAGAAACAAAATTGAAAGTTGATTAATTTTGCACGACCTGAAGAGATCGTTTGGAACAAGCGTCTCAGGCATGCAGATCCTGTAATATCCTTTATTCCTTCACTGCTGAACAAAGGCCGAACTATTTATTTAGAAAAAAACTTATACTTGATTATTTGGATGGTAGGTATGATATGGTAATTATCACCAGTCAGCTCGTTAGCGCCCATTATAAGGTTCACATTACATTCGTAATGGTCACGTCTGTTACAGATTTTCACATTTTGCTGCGTTTTGGAGAGAAAGGTAACACAGGGGGCCTAGCCAAAATGCCATTAAAAAAGCGTTAGCGAAGTTCGAAATGATGAAATGTATAGGATTGACCACGTGATGAAGCGCGGCCTTATGTCAATCTCAATTTTTCCCAGCGTTAGCGAAGTTCGAAAATGATAAAATGTATTATCATTTTCGAACTTCGCTAACGCTTTCTCAATGGCATTTTGGCTAGGCCCCCTGGTAGTGTTATTATTATTAATCACTGACACCGTAACTTAACATCTTATTGCTCGGGATTGCTACACGAAAATGAGTCTAGCCTTGTTACAGGTTAACTAGTTAATGTTCGTGTACGACGTCGAGCACTTACAATGAGGTGGCACGTCTGTTAGTTTACCCACCAAAGATAAAAAGTAATCGTTCTGCTCCCCTAGAAACACGACACAAACGCTAAACGAATAGAATAGAAATACTTATTGTATGGGAATGACACTGGCTTACGACATGTAATTTGACACCTAGTTTTATTCCCATACAAAAGATATTCTATTCTATTCTATTCATTTAGCGTTTGTGCCACTTGCCTATGGGGGTAGGAAAGTCAAGTACTGCTTAAATTTAAGACACTTTTTAGTGTTTTATAAATGTTGCAAATTTTAATTATTTCAAAAGTCACTTTTTTCAGCAAAACGACGGCTCATACATAGTAAATGGTCAAAGTTAGCTGCGGACATACAATTACCCGGGGTTGCTTACTCTGTCACGTAGAGTCCACCGATACAACCATACATATAACAATAGCTTTCTCAACCTCCAGCTCAACTCGTTCGCAAGAAGTTTATCCGCTGGGGTCACGACATTGCGTCCACACTTGAAGCAGATGCACATAACTTATGCATGGATAGAGTTAATGCAAATCCCCGAACAGAATCCACGAAGTCCCGACGAACATTATTAAAATACAACTTGTATATTAGGATCATTGTATGTAAATTGGCGAATTAAGGAAAACATCGTGGGGAAACCTGTTTGATTAGTCTTTAGGTGAGATCAACCAACACCCACAGTATTTCAAGGAGGAGTCTCGTATGGTCAGAAGGTGATAATGATGATGACTAAAATAATGGAGAGTACGGCCACTTTTTATATTTAATTAGAAAAATTATACGGTTCCTATTGTACAGCCTTTGAAGGCATAAGCATACATTCCAGACATTTAATTTCCAAGTATAAAAAAAGCCTCAACGTTATCCCAATGGCTCCAATTGAAGATGAAGATGGGGGATCCCTCAAATTTTCCTCAGGATTGACTTCGACTTTCGAATTTCAAGTTACAAGTTCAAATATCGAATAGTAGGTAGAAGTAACTGTTCTATTTACTAAGCTAGGTTTTTAATCTATACATAGCTTTAGATAACAATAAAAAAACTTTTGTTCATAATATTAATGTAAGTGGTTATAGTACCTACATAATGATATGCAAAGATTTAAGAATTATAAATAAAATATAAAGCGCTAGATGGCACTATTTATATCTCCAGTAACATGTTACTACAGTGTGTATAATAATTTAAAATATGAAGTAAAAGCTTTAGCTTCCTGTTCACATAAAAGTATCAACCCTTATATGTCCCACTGCTGGGCACGGGTCTCCTTCCTCGAAATCAAGCGAGGAGGGTAATGGGCCAATAGTCCACCGCGCTGGCCCAGTGCGGATTGGTGAACTTCACATACCTTCAAAGACTTTCAATCTCATCAGGTATGCAGGTTTCCTCACGATGTTTTCCTTCACCGGAGAGCGAACGATGGTCTCGTGTGCACTCAGAAATTTAGAAAAACCCATTTCAAGGCACACACGGACGGACGGGTCAGGATCGAACCCGGAACCCCTCGCGTAAGAGGCCGTGTCCGTCCACCACTGGACCACCGTCGCTCTCTCTGTTCACATTACGTACAAGTAAATTATTTGGTTTGACACATTAATATTTGCTATAGTATTGTTTTCTTATGTTTGCGCGTTTTTCATGAAAATTGTCACAGGAATCCTCCCGTGACTATGGTTGCTGTAAAGTATCGGAAACGTTAGGCACATAAAAAACACAAAAAACCGCGATAAAATCCGTGAATGTTGCTTTATTATAATTTTCAATACTTAAACCTTCATACTTATATAAATTTTTTTTTAGAACCACTACCAAAATCCGGTTTTTGAATTAAAAAAAAATGCATTTAAATCGGTGCACCCATTTAAAACTACATTATAATATCTTGTTAAGACATCTCATACGTCTTTTTACGTCGGGAATTAAAAAAATAGAAGAAGCAATATAAATCAACTAAATCACTTAGGGCCTGTTTCACAATCTCCCTTTAAGTTCCCTATAGGCTATTGGCAACATATTTGACAGATAGAGTATGGAGTATCTGTCAAACATCTGTCAAATATGTTGCCAATACCCTATAGGGAACTTAACGGGAGATTGTGAAACAGGCCCTTAACTTACTTAAAATGTTCTGTATTGAACCACGGATATTTGCTATTCCATGATAACAATCACCTTGAATCTAGATCAGAGCTTAGCCTGAAGCGGCGAGATGAAGGAGTCTGATAACATCGGACATGCTTTGCGACACCGCCGCGCCGCCTCGCTGATAACACTCATCTCACATTTCATCTTACGCGAATCTATCGTATAGTAAAGTAAAGTAAAGTAAAGTAATTGACAGTAATTCTAACCCGTGGCCCCCTACTTCCCACGGCTTTCGCCGATTTAGGTCCTGACCCCCCGTGAGCTGTTGGTTTAATCATAGTCAGGTGCCGCTGTGGTCACCGAAGCGGGGTCTCTGGTCTCGGTAAACACCGATGACCAGTCCGGTGGACGTGAAAATCGATCTGTATCGTAATTTCACGGTACTGATGACATTACCACGGTGGTTCACAAACTAATATTGTATTTGTATTGGAATTTAAAGTATTTTAAATCAACGAGAAGTGATTTGAGATCTGTGATAGTAGCTCAATACTATGTACCTGAGTGACGAGTCAATATAATTGAGCTTTACGCGATGCAATTGATTAAAATCCTTGATAAAAAAAATTTACAAATACCTCGTGCTGTTGTACCATTCCTTTTATACTATAAAACTTAATAATCACTTTGAAATGAAAATTTATAATTAATGAAGAAAAATCGAATAACGGTAACCTATCTAAGTTCGTAAGCTGCCACCATTCTTCGGAATGCATTTTGATGGATCTGATGCAGTCCAAAACGCCCAACCAGTCGTGGAAACATTAGATTAGTATATCAACAAATAGTTTAACTGCTAAGATAAAGAGGGTAGTGATAATGAATGCCGATGTCCCTGAATTTCCTAGCATTAAATCCCGTATTAGCAACTGCAGCAGGAATGTCTGAATTAAAAAAAAACTTCTTGAACATAATATCATATAACAATCAATAGACCACTAGTTCTTTACTAAAAATATATTAATTATATAATTAAATATTTTATCAACGTTAATTATTAATCAACATAATAATATTGATGTGCAATTTTTTTAAATATTCAAGAATTGCACATCCGTTTGACGCTACCTGAAGTTAATTATTTTAATAACGTTATCTTAATTCTTGACATTTCGATATTAGTAAACAGTAAAATTTTATTAAGACATTAATTCATACATTTCACAGTTTAAGCGTAATGCAGGTACTCTGTAGTTTAAACTCTACTCTACTTTACATTTACTTAGTGCATTCAATAGTAACACACAGCGCACTCTAGCGTTAAGTTACAAAAATAATGTCAGATGAAGTTTATCAGACAACAACCAGCGTTGGGTGCTGACATCTAACGGACATGTGTGGAATTAGCTTAGCCCCTATTAAAGGATACAAACTTGAAACACGGGAGATACCTTCAATGTGTTAGGTTCAGATCAGAAGAGACTATTTCAAGTATTGACTATTGATGTAAAAAACGTTAAGACATAAGATTTTTTTCTTCGTGTTTTTATGTTTCCCTTTTTAACCGATAAAGAATAAGGTAGATTGAACGATATTGCCAGCTAATATGTCAATAATAAGATTTTATTATTTAACCTTTTTTTAGTTGTGTTGATTATCATTCTAACAAGGTTTGTCTTTGGATGAAAAAAAAGATAAGTTTGCCGGGTTCAGTTTGTGACATAAAAATTACCTATGTAAAATTATTTGCATCCATTCATTGAAGGAAAAAAACACTAAAAAGATACTATTGCTGTGTTTAGGGTTGCCAGGTCGCCAAACCTAATAGCCGGACAGACCAGCTGCCTTGGCCGGACATTTGGGTAGAAAGACCGACATAATACACATTATTGAGGATTTTGTCATAATATTTATAGGTACGGCAAAAAAATGTATGTAAAATCAACATTTTTTTATTAGTATTCGAAATGTAAAAATTCTAACAAGTGCCGAATACCGTTTACTTTGACCGGACACGCAATCAAAAAGCCTAACTATGTCCGGCTTTATCCGGACGCCCGGCAACTCTGTGTTGGATCATATTTTTCTTTTTATTGCTTGCTTATTTAGTATAGCGCTCATATTATTACCCATTCTATACTCTGCACTACTACTCTGCAATACTACCCTACTCTACTCTATACTCTACTATACTATGCAATACTAAAAACGCAACTTAAACCTCGCTATGTAAAATATATAATTGACAAACAGATGGATGGACGAGAGAAGTCTTCTTCTTTATCTTCAATATTAGCTTCCTCAAGGATTTGCCAATGTCAGAGCGGGTGGAGGGCAAAGTCTTTGCAGTAAATATTTCAAGTTTTCACCATATGTCACAAATATCAGTCAAATTAGGTAACCAATGTAAAAAATTAACAAGACCAGTCAGGAAATGGGGTTAATAATTTGTACAACAGTAGAATCAATTAATTAATTATCCAAACAATTCGTATTTTTTTAAAGTGAATACTTCTTTAGCCGCCTTGAGCACTTTTTGGTAGGCGTAAATCTTATAGGTTTGCATCATCGACATGGTTATGACATATTATGACGTCAATTCGAAATTAATTTTTTTTTGTTTCGAAATTTGATATTTCTAAGTTATAAGTTTTTGCAACTATGATTGGCAGTCAGTATTACATTTTTTCTTTTATTGTTATTTGTTAGATGGATTTGGATGAACAGCAATTCAAGACCAATATTTCACGTTTTGTCGAGTTTTGGAAATATGGTAGAAGTTTAACTGATTTTTTTTATAAAAATGAATTTCCTTCGGAACTAATAAAATTGGCCTAAAAACACTAATAAGAAATCTAGTTTATTGCCTAAGCCCTAAGTATCGGAACTGACGAAGGCTTGGGACTTAAAATCATCAAATAACTCTCTTACTTAGCATTGTATTTTTTGGAGGACGTGTTCAAAGTTATGTTAGGATTCCAAAAAAATCAGCTTTGAGATGTAAGCAAACTGTTCTTGTGGACTTCACAACAATAAAATGTTGTCCACGGTATTGACAAAGTGCAGGCAATACAACAAATCAAGCTGTGGAAGACCACTGCCTACAGAAAGGATAAATGGAATGCTGTATACGAATGTCATAAACATAGCTGACGTTTTTCTGTCTAAATATCAAATAAAAAAGTTTTGATAAAACCTTAGTTCCAATGATAATTAAACTTACATATGATTATAACATATAATATAATACAGAATAAAATGAAAAAATCTATTAATATTTAGCAGGCGTGGTCAAAAGGCGGGTAGTGGGCGGGTCGGCGCCGCCCACCGCACCCATGTGAGCACCCAAGGCACACCCATTTTAAGATTGTGTGTAAATAAACGCCAAACTACTGTTCGATATTCAAGAAAATGTAACTAGTAAAAAATAAATGTTAGCAAAGTATTATAAGTAGTAAGTAGTAGTAATATAGTACTATATACAGTAGGTAGGTATAAATTACTTTGACTTTTAAAACGGTGTGAGTTTTTTTTAAACGTTTTGAGGCTCTTTTAGCTTGCCGAATTGATTGTGGTATTTAAGTAAACAAAAATATAATATTAATAAGTCTAATTCAATTCATTTAGGTGATATTTTCAGTAAAATTACCAAGTAGTTTAGTAATTTCATCGAAAGAAAGAACCAGCCTAAAAAAAGTTTCATTGTAGTGACTATAACATGAATTTCCATCAGGGACCGACAGTACATTTATCAATTATAACATAATTATAATTTATAGGAGCACGGAACTTTTGTTTTGAGCGACGATGGTCCAGTAGTGGGCTCGCCCTCCTATGCGAGAGGTTCCGGGTTCGATCCTGACCCCTCCGTGTGTGCCTTGAAATAGGTTTTTTTAATGTCTAAGTGCACCCTAAACACGAGACGTTCGACCGGTAAAGAAAAACATCGTGAGGAAACCTGCATGCCTGATGCGATTTTCAAAGAAGTTCACCAACCTGAATTGGGCCAGCGCATCCGTGAAATATGGCACATTACCCTCCGCGCCTGATTTCGAGGAGGCGACCCGTGCCCAGCAGTGGGACATATAAGGTTTGATACTCACGGACCTTTATGCTTAGTATATCTACTGGATGATAAATAAAGCATTGTGCTCGATAATGATGGTGACGTAATCAATTGTCACGCACCCGGGTGTAATGTAACCATCTCACCGTCTCACAGCGCCTTAATGCGTGAAATGAGCGGACTATACCGACCACCCAGTGATAGGATGTCCATCCGCTCCAGGTTCGGCGCGATATGGGTGTCCTTAATTTAGGACTAATTAAATTGACCTCACATCAATGATTCCGTGTTTTTCATTTTTTTTTGTTTAATGGAGTTACTACGATTTTACAAATTTATAACTTTTACTTATATTATTTAAAACGAGATATAAATGGTTGGATGCGAGTGGCAAGGGATCGGTCGTCTTGGCGTTCATTGACTGGGTTTATGTTCAGATGTGGACGGATAGAGGATGATGATGATAAATGGTAATTATTATTTATCACTAGTTATCACTCCATCGCGACACTTCTGTGCACATCATTATCTCGTTTTTATATACTACTAGCTGTTGCACGCAGCTCCACCTGCGTCAACTAAAATTTAATAAGGATCCCTAGCCTTTTTGAAAATTTAATATAGCCTATGTTCAGCAGGGATAATGTAGCTTCCCAACAATAAAAGAATTTTTCAAATCGGTCAAGTAAATTCGGAGCCTATTCAATACAAACAAACAATTAAATCTTTCCTCTTTATAATATGTATTAGTACCTATACCTACATAGATTTAAAGGAACTTAACTTCGGACCCTGGGCTGAATCATTAAAAATTAGAATTATAAGTTAATCTATTCATAAAATAATTATTATTCATCTTATTACGTAACGTATAGAGTTTGGTTGATGCAATTCTATGGGAACCCATAATTACTACTGACCACCGGAGTACTTGTACAGCTTGTCCACGTCATCATTTCGTCATCAGCGCTCTATTGTAGAGAAGATTGCATTAATATTAGATGGCACCAACCTTAGATGTACCAACATAATTCATAATTGATGATACCAAAAATAGTCATCGTAATAGGCACGTAAATATGCAAACTCTGTGTGAGAAATTCTATCATTATAATCGTTGTAAAGCGAACGTTATGCTATATAAAGATTTAAGAGTAAGAAGAGTTTTAACACTTATTTTTTTAAATTAAGATCATGAAAATCTAAATTTTTTTTAAAATCTTCTAACATTTCCAGATAGTACATGTAAACATAAGTAATCTACACTAATATAAAGAGGAAAGATTTGTACCTATTTTTGTATGTTTGTATGTTTGTAATGAATAGGCTCAAAAAGTACTGGGCCGATTTAAAAAATTCTTTCACCATTCGAAAGCTACATTATCCACGAGTAACATAGGCTAAATTTTATTCTGATAAAAAATAGGGTTCCGTAAGATATTTTGGTTTTTCGGACACAAGGTGTAAAAAATGTTATTTTGCGTACTAAGATCCCGTTGTAAATCTTAATTAACGCAGGCGAAGCTGCGGGCAACAGCTAGTCATTTATACTTACGGTGTCTGACATAGCTTTATATTTATATTACTTCTCGGAAAAATTGAATGTAGATAATGGTGTCTGTACCAGTAATAGCAAATAGCGATCTGCCAAATAAATTTACAGGTAAAATGATGGTGGAACGCAACTAGAAGATATTTTATCTGTCAAGTAATTTATGTGTGAATTTATGTGTGAAAAATAGATATCGGATACTTTACTCGTACATTGTGAAACAAACCTTAAAACCTGAAATTTCAAGTTTACGTCCACACACAAGTCTATTGTGTGTGGACGTGTGTGTCTATCAATTATGTTAAATTGCCAAAGAATGACCGTTACCAAACTTTTGGACTTGTGGTTTACAAGTCAATGCCAGCTGAAACGCACAATAGTGGAGCAGGTGATTGCCGCTCATGTCTCCATTCACTCGTGCAATCAACTTTTTGTGCTTGTTATTCGTAACTAAGTTATTTAATAGTAATCAGAGCATATAATTCGGATCTCTAAGTGTTTGAAAAGAGAACATCTTTTTTATTTTGTTTTCTATATAGTTATGTTAGCCTCAACCAACCCTAGCATACAAATTAATGCTTAGGTAGTATTTTACGTATTATGCTTAGTAGTATTTTAGCTGTTCCCAGGTTATTATATTACGTGTGAACTGGGAACTGCCTGTGATTTACTTGTAAGATATATGTTAGTTCGACTCGAGCATCAACCTCTGTTCGGTCGTCTCATTAGTTTAGTATAGCATATTAACATCAAACTCTGTTATTTGCTTTAATTAAGTTTTAGTTTAAATAAAGTTTTATATTTTTTTAAAAACTTATTTATCGCTCCCGGAAACTTGACTGGCGCAGCCGGTAGGATTGTTCCCGGTAGAGTGTCCGTGTTCCGTCGCGTTTTAGTCATCCAAATTTGATAATTTCGTGAACGAAAAGCGTACATAGGGAGCAATCCAGAACCAAAGAAATAAATAAGGCAAGCCGTGGAGAAGAAAAAATGAGTACAGCAGTCGGTTGGTGAGTACAACTTTTCACCTTCCTTACCTGCCCGTTATTTTAGGAATCGAACATTTTCCATTATAACGTTATCTGGCTTAATTTAGTTATAAGAGTGATATAAAGAAAAATAAAAGGACAAGAATAAAATATAATATTGTATGGAAATCAGAGACAAATTAATATGTTAAAATACTAAAATAATATAATATGTTTTATTGATGATTATGAATAATGAAATATTAAAATTTTAAGACATAAGTACATAAGTGAATTATTATAGGCAATAAAAAATATTGTATTGATAATTAAGAAGTGATTTGAGAAAAATATATATTTAACTTAAAATAATTATTTCATATAATATAAAATACATGACAATTATTACTGTAAGTAAAATAGTTTTAATTTCATATAATTAAATAGACTACTATTTTTAGATATAAGTACAGTATAGTAGTTCATTTTTATTATACTTATATTTACTTTATAATTAAGCTTTTCCATTTAAAAAAAAAAAAAAAAAAAACTTTTAATTATAGTTGGTTCATGGTTGATCTTCATTTAATTATTAATAAAAATAATTCATTTATATTTTTTAGTAAATGCGAATACATTTTGCTATACTTTAATAAATTAATATACATATAATATATCGATATATATATAATATCGATATTATATGAAATAAATATATTATTTTATAATTAAATTAAAAAATAATAATAATGGAACAAATAACATTAATACCTAGTGAATTTTTGAAATTGATACCACTTTTTGGTGGTGACAAAAGACATTTAAACTTATATTTAAGAAAGTGTGAATATATTATAGAAAAATTTAAAGGTAGCGACGCTCAAAATGTATACATTATGCACTGTGTTATGAGTCGCTTAACAGATAACGCAGCTGCATTGATAAGCGAACGAGAAGATGTTATTGCATGGTTGGACTTTAAGAATTTACTGATACAACATTTTGGGGATCCGCGTAACGAGGAGTGCATCGCTATTGAATTAGAGAGTTTAAAAATAAAAACTAATGAGAGTTATTTAGATTTTTGTAACAGAATCCAATCGATCCGTTCTAACTTAATATCTAAGGTTAATAGAATAGATAATCAGGAGATTAAACATAGTAAAATTATTATATATAACAATATGGCCCTCAACGTATTTTTATATAATTTACCAGAGCACATGGTTAGAATTGTAAGATTAAAAATGCCAGACTCTTTAGAAAAGGCCCTTAGTATAGTATTAGAGGAGGTCAATTTTAATGAACAATATCACGCAAAAAATAAATTTTCTACATCAAATAACACATATAAAAATTCACAATTAAATTCAAATTTTAAAAATAATAATTCTAATTTACCTACACCATCCAATAATTTTAAATTTGGTGTACCGCATGTTCATCATGGACAGCAATCGCAGCGCTTTAATATAGCACCTAAGCCGCTGGGTTATAAACCTAGCTTTAATACAAACCCACAATTTGGTTATAGGCCTAATTTTATTCAACCAAGAATGGCACCTCAGCAGTTTGGACAATCGGGCCAACATTTCGGAAATAAGCCACATAATCAATTCAATCAATTCGGTTATAGACCACCCCAACAATTTGGTTATAGACCACCACAAAATTTCGGTTATAAGCCTAATTTACAACCGCAAAACACTGACGTGTCCATGAGGACCGCACCACGACCAAAAATCAACCAATTAAATCTAAACGAGGAACCCGATCAATATAATAGCTGTACGGAACCGTATGAAAATTATTATAATGAGGACGACTATTATTCATATTCGGAGAACAACGATTCCGATGGATATATTCCTCAAACCACTGTACTAGAAGAGGTTTCGGACGTTAATCATAAGCAGCCTCAATCCGTCGATAGGGACGCCAAAGTTGAAAATTTTCACATAGAGGCCTCGAGTCGCCTACTGACAAAAATAGAAATTAATTGTGACTCCAATTTAAAATTACCACACATATATATTCCAGAAATTGATTCTAAATTTATGATCGACACGGGAAGTACAAAATCTTTCATCAGACCCGATATAGCGTATAACTATTTTAAAACATATATACATCAGGAACCATTTAAAGTTATTAGCACACACGCATCTACTAAACATAATGAAGTTATACAAATACCGCCATTACAGATATTTAAATCGAACGAACATCAAAAGTTTTACATATATAACGTTGACTCTAGATATGAAGGATTAATAGGCAGTGACCTACTAAAACAATTAGAAGCAGTTATAGATCTGAGAAATAAAATTCTTAAAATTAAAAACGCACAAATTCCTATAATCTATAATGACTTACAACATAAAAGTAATTTATCACCACAGTCAGAATTAAAAGTTTCCTTACCTAACACTGAATATACTGGTGATACTAATATTAATTATACCGAATATAATTGTAACGATGTACGTATGCCATGTGAAATAGTAAAGTGTGTGAAAGGCTATGCTAAAACAGTAACTCAAAATGTATGCAGTAAAGATAAAACTTTAACAATAAAATCTCCTTTTGAAACAACTGAGTATCAAAGCACCGAGTGTGAGGGTAACAAAATAAGTAACATACTCGAAAAGCTTAGACAAACATATGATTTCGAGGTAATATTATATAAAAATGGCAAGTATAGCAAAGCATATGCATTGCCACGCATTAAATTAAACGTCTTAGGCTCAGATTTTTATGTTAGCGATGTTTCAATGAGGGTGAATGTGAGTGACAAAAGTTTAAAAGAACCAAAATTGCAAAACTATTTCCCTTGGTTCAAAAATAAATTACGTGTAAAGTTATATATTATAAATAAAATTACATGTAAGCGCAAAACATTAGAAATATTTTTACCATTAAATGATACTGGGTTAGTGGAAGAATTTTTTAAAGAATATATTCGTCCGAAAATTAAAATTAAATACTTTTGAATAGTATAGAATAGACACAAAAATATGCCCATATAGTATTATAGTTACTTTGTTAGTTTAGTGTTTTTGTGTCAAATTTTGCTAATATCGTTACCACATTATGTAAAAAGGATATTATGCTTTTAGTAAATTTGGTCCGGCAAATAGTATTAGAAACCGTTCAATCCCTGAGGTAGTGCGCATTTAATTACTATTTTTCATTTTATTACATACCGAAACAAAAAAAAAAATGGCACAGTAAATAGGAACGTTGTACCAATTCAAGTAGGAGATATAAAAAGTAAAGTTCCCATTAAAAATATCAAACGCCCTTCACAGGTGGTGCGTGCTAATCGTGTTAGCAGTGAAGGACAGCCAGGCCCTTCAACTTCAAAAAATTGAAGGTAATCCAGGGTTATTACCCGTGAGAAAAGGCAACGCATTTAGGCAAGAAAATCAATGGATTATTATTAAGGTGTTAGATTTAGTAAAAGTTTTAGAGGATTTAGAGTATCACATAAATAGCTATAAGGATTTTATTAAGATAATTATTAAAGATAGCAAGCCATACCCAAATGAGTTTAGCAATATAAAAGCCCAAGTAGAATATATAAAAGATTCTACTATAACTAAGTTTAAGCAGATTGTCCCCACTCAACGATTTAAACGAGGATTATTAAATCCTCTTGGATCTGTTATAAAATCAATATCTGGTAATCTCGACAATGACGATGCACTTCGATATGATAGACTTATACAAAATTTAAATGGCAAACAAAATTTATTACAAAATAAAATAACTTACCTAACCAAAATTATGGATTATCACATTAACAATACAGAAATACTTTATAATAATTCCTTAACTCAAAATGATAGATTGAAGCGCATAGAAGTAATGATAAAAGATATTAATATAAAAGAAAACAACTCCATTTACACTACTTATGTTCTAAGCATGTTCACTACATTTATTAATACCTTCCGTACAATTTATGTAACATTGAGCGAAGTAGAAACTGCCTTAGCGCTTAGTAAGGTCTCT
The DNA here is from genome assembly GCA_905333005.2 of Lycaena phlaeas. Lineage (NCBI taxonomy): Eukaryota > Metazoa > Arthropoda > Insecta > Lepidoptera > Lycaenidae > Lycaena > Lycaena phlaeas. The sequence continues at coordinate 10,687,803 of HG995171.1, read as the reverse complement.
GTGTTACACCAATGTATTATTAACTCAACAGAATTGTTCAACATTTTATCTTATGTAGAAAAGTCTAATAATTTAGTGTATCCTGTAACAGAAAGTAATTTAGTTAAGTTAGAAAGAATATTGTCCATAAAAGCTTACATAAAAGGAAGCCAGATCACGTTTATCCTAGAGGTCCCACTTATTGATAATAATACTTACCATTTTTATAAAATTTATTCCTTGCCTGTCTTTGATCAACTTAAAAATAAAACTTATATTATCATTCCTGAATACCCCTTCCTTATGGTGAAAGGTTCAATGTACTTACCAGTAGCGTCTCCGTGTCAAGAAATCTCCGATGACGACCATTACCTATGTACTGATATGGAACTCGTATCGTACTCAATGCCTACATGTATCGAACAGTTGATGGAGTATCAAGCCGATACCACACTTTGCATCCCTCGAGCTGTTCGTGTGGAAGATATTAAAGCTCAACGCATTTCGTCTTCTGACTGGATAATATACTCCCGACATAATATCATAATTACGAATAAATGTGGGAGGGAAATAAATAAAACGCCAATAAAAGGAACATACATATTAAAAATTGATCCTGGCTGTGAGATTACATTAGGAAATATGCATCTACGCTATTAACAAAATTTATTTGGAGAAATAACTTATAAAATTACACCCCGAATAAAGTTATTTAATTTGAAAATGGAAAATATGAATATAGTACCCATAGATATTAAAGGAGTTAACTTGGATGATATCAAGCACCTTTCAACAATCATGAAAATGCAAGAAATTAGTGCTAGTGACAGTGAAAAAGTGGAAATAATAAAAGTCAATAGTGTCAGTGTCGCGACGATAGTTTTATATACTATAACTTTCTGTATCTGTATAATTATAATTTTGTATAACTTTAGAAATAAAATAAGAGTAGCGTTTAAAAATCGTAACCCTCAGAATTTAACCATTTCTGATGGTTCCGAACTTAAGGGGGGAGGAGTTATGTTAGCCTCAACCAACCCTAGCATACAAATTAATGCTTAGGTAGTATTTTACGTATTATGCTTAGTAGTATTTTAGCTGTTCCCAGGTTATTATATTACGTGTGAACTGGGAACTGCCTGTGATTTACTTGTAAGATATATGTTAGTTCGACTCGAGCATCAACCTCTGTTCGGTCGTCTCATTAGTTTAGTATAGCATATTAACATCAAACTCTGTTATTTGCTTTAATTAAGTTTTAGTTTAAATAAAGTTTTATATTTTTTTAAAAACTTATTTATCGCTCCCGGAAACTTGACTATATCGATGTTTTAAGGCAGTGATTATTTGTTGTTTATTGCACATTGTCTTTCTGTTTTTGACATTATCGTATGCGTAGTTTTTATTTTAATACGTAAGTGGTTACAACTTCGTTCATAACTTTATTCGACACTTAAATGTCAAACTTCGTCTACCTTGACGCGGCCTCCACTTTTGAACCCTATTGGCCCATCGGCTTTCCGTTCTCCTGAGTATGTGACCAGTCAAGATGTCAATTAACCAAATGGGATGATTTTTCTAGAGATTTACCTTACCTGTGCTTTATACAGACATTATTCTTACAATTTCCGTTTGCGGGGTTTTCAAAGTGCAGTATAACTTTAATACGACTTAAATTTTCCCAATCTTACAATAACTTTTCCTAAATAATTTGCCAATTAAAAATGATTAAATCTTGGTAAATTTATATACTCTACCTAATTTGCCTTAAATTCTGTTCAATTCTGTCTCTAATTGCTGTCATAATGGGAGAGCATGAAAATACATCTGGCAGTTTTTGAGTTTAACGCGTACAGACAGACGCCGGAAAGGACTTTGTTTTGTAATATTTAACGATGTCTCTTATAATAAAAGAGACAATACTTTGTTTTACAATAAATATTATTTATTGGAAAACTTGATCGAAAAAACTTGTCCATTTTTTAGGAAAAATAATTTAGGCTACTTCTACTACTACTACTTCTTTGTCCCGAGGCCCCAAGGCTTCTTAATCCGGCATTAATGGTTAAGATGTCTTTTCTCGACGCAATTTAATGTTGGTTGTGCGTCATAAATTCGATATTTGCTTCGAATTCTTTGTTTTGGTAACTAGAGTAGTTCGTCCCTTTGTTCGCTTCGTCTATTGTGATGTTGTGGAGCATTCCGTCTTCCCCGGCGTTTCCTGCCAGCTTCCACTATTGTCTATACGTCCTCTTACGTCTTATGTTTACTATTTTGAAATTCTCTCGTATGTGGTTATTATAAGCATTGCATTTCAAATAAGCACTGTTATTTGATTGATTTTATGATACCAATAACAAAGCGGGAATACCATGTCTTAGATTTGTGGTAATTATAGTTAGGTTATTAATAAATAGGTACCTAGTACATAGTAGGATAGTATTTATTTACTACCAGGGCCCCGCAGTTTCACCCGCGTACTTCCCATTACTGTGGGAGTACGGAATTATAACCTATGTGTTATTCTGATGTAAGCTACATAAATGTAAAGTTTCATGAAAATCCCTTCAGTAGTATTTCGTAAAAGAGTAACAAACATCTATCCATCCATCCATACTTACAAACTTTCGCGCATATAATATTAGTAAGATTCCAATAACCCGCTTAATCCCTATAATTAAACATTTGCATTTGCAACACTAGATAGCAATAGCACTTCTACTTACCGTTCGTTCCTATGTCTAATTAAATAAACTTTCACTCCATAATGAATATTTTTCTACGCGATTCTCGTATAAAAATCACAAGTTAAGTTTACTAGTTTTCATAAACAACGATATTTCACTTTAAGGAAGTCAGTTCGAGTCCCGTCTCTGGTGAAAGCAATTAAAGTGCGGAAGTCCATCTAAGTCCAAGTGGCCGGAAGTTTGGGTCACTACCGGACGATCAGGAGGCGGTGTTTCCGACCAGGGAAGGAATCTTATGTAAATTAGTGTGTTTCTTAAGCATGCCTAGTAGGAATAGTACATCGCTTGATATGTTAGCATGATTTTATCTGTGGTTCCGCCGGCCTTTGTTAATAACCGAAGATACACATTTGGCTTAAATATGTATGAAATCTGAAAGTAAGTCATTCCTACAATATGATGACAATGACTTCACTGGTAGGATGGAAGTTCTGTGCCGCGCTCTCGGCTGTATGTCTACCGCCATCTTAATTCTTCCTCCCGTGCAACATCTTTGCTGTGTTTGGGATTGTGCAAAAAGTAGACCCCAATTATCATCAGGAGGCGCATCTGCCAGTTTGCTTGTTAAACTAACATAAACATATGATCGATCTTTTAAACTCTTCTCTCTAAGCTGAACAACGCTTCGCCACTTGAGAAGGATGTATACAATTTTCCGCGCCAAATAATTTAATAAAGTGATCCACCTTGGAACAAAAAAGATTACATAAAACGAGACGCAGTTACGGTTGGTTATGGTGTGGTGGTGATTGCGCGGGGCAGGTGCGGGTGGCGGAGCGCGACCGCAGCATCAGCTCACCTGCGCCGGAACTACGTGCCGATCCGCCTGGCGCGCGCTTGCTGCCCATCGCTTGCCCGCCTGCCGCTGCCGCATTAACCACTGGCAACCGACTGCAAAGAACAATGAGAACCAATCAAATCTCAGTCTTAATACTGACAACTTAAATAATTTAGTCAAAACGTATATTTCAATGCGCTAATCTTCGGAATTGTGAGGGCGAAGTACCGCATAATTATGTTAATTGTGATTATTTTGGAAAATATTGTAGCTTATGTTCAGCCGTAGAAGCTGATGATGATGGTGATGATGAAAAAGAAGAAGAAGATGATGATGATCATGATGGTGGTGATGATGATGATGATGATGTAATTATTAATTTTGAAGAAATTTAGTTTTTGTATTTAACCGACTTCATTGTTATCAGCGATAGCCATCTATCGACTGGTCATATAATTATAGCACATTAAACACCAACTGATGTGAATTATATAGGTACCTTCTATATCCTTCAGAAATATAAATTGCATTCAAGTTATAAGAGTATTGATTAGATATCATGCAGCAATCACGTGGTAGTCGGATTTTGTAAAAGTTAACGTTATAAAATTATTATTACCCCGATTAATACGTTGGACGGTTTCATCATCACGATACGTAAACTACGCTTATTAATTTAATTTTGGGATATTATGAAAAATAATATACTTATCTACATAAGCTTTTAGCAATTATTTAGCAACTAGCTTAATTTTTTATTGTAAATGATCTATCTATATCCTGCATTTCAAACGAGTTCTTTTTTACTTTGTTACTTCTTTTGACAAGTCTACTGTACTGTTCAAGTGAAGAAGTTGTTACCTACGAAATAAAAATATTTTGATTTGATTTGATATAAATAAATGTTTAGTGTAGATTTAATTAACTCTTATGAAAAGAGAGAAAACAAAGCCAACCAGTCCGGCTGCAGAGAAATAAAAATAAAAAGTCAACTCATCGAAGTATTATTTTCTATATTTATTATCTGTCGTAGACGTTTTGTTGTCTATTCTATTTAGTTCTACCTTAATCTTGATACCTGACATTAAAGTTCTTGTATTGCAATAGCGTACAAAGAAGCTAATGTATTTTAGCTTGGAGACGCCGATGTCAATCCCTTGTCAAATTGGAAAACTTCTGTGACTTTTCTCGATATATACTTGCTATTACCGGCAGTTTCACTCGCTTGGATTTTAATATAAAACAAAGATACATTATGGCTTGGAAGCAAGTGTAATTGTCTGGCACATTAATTTCTTATGTAGGTATTGTCAATTTATAGAAGTTAGTAGTTTATCTCATTAAAATATTTTTTTATATATGAATGCTGTTATGGCAAATGGCATGGCGTTGCCACAATAACACTGTCATGTATTTTATGTTAGTTTCCGTTACAGACGTACGGGACGTTGAATGAGACAAATAGATATCCTGATAATGATGTATCTGTTCACACGATGGCGTTTTTAAAGCGCAACAATTTTTTATCGAGCACTGATGAATTTTAGATGTTGTTTGACGTTAAGTCGATTTAGCACGCCGAGCTCGCAAACTAATTCAAACGCTTTTTAACGCTCGTCTGAACAGGACCTAAGGCCTACGGATGGTGTATTCGATTTTACATAGATATTTCACATCATGGTCAATTTTTAATTTAACTATAGTCTCTTCACCGTCTATAAGCGATCGTTTAAGCCACCCTTTTTAATACAGATGTCAATGTACGCATGATTTCTCGCGTTGGTGTCTGTCGTGAGCCGGGGTCGTGCGGCTAACGCGGCATAGCTCACCAAAGGTGGTAAAAAGTTGCGTGACGCCGCGATAATTGCGCGTCACGAGCGGACCCGATTCGACAATGACAATTGGCTGTCGCGGATTCGGATGTGGTGACCATGGTGGCGAGGTGAAACGAGATCAAACTTTAAATGCTATGAAATATAGCGAGGTCATGGCAAAACGGATGAGGCCAACCATCTGCACTGCACCATATGCACGAGATAAATCACGAGGTAAAAGCAAATGAAATGCATAAGAAATATTGTTTTAAAATAGTATCCTCAACAATAAGTCCGATAACAAAATACTAAGTTACCCAGGCTATGACCAGGTGAACTATTGGAACGAAGTTCCTTACGGCAGGTTTTGAGGGGATAGGGATTTTGCTGCGCGACCGAACCGAAAAAATGTGATAGTAAAACCGTAAGAAAAAGTGCGTGGAATAAAATCGTTAAATGAGACGTGCGCAGGCGCGACAGTCGCATACACAAGCGAGTAGTGTATAATACCTTTCTTTTTAGCCGAAGGAACTTTGTTCCTACCTGGTGTCCCACGACACCACATTTCTTTCTTTATTTATGTTTTGTTGTTGTTGTCCTTGTTGTTGTTGTTGTTTAGTTTGCCGTGGTTGTCGTACAAACTGACATATTATCTGTATAGAGAAAACGATTATCGTTTTCATAAATATGGCTACCTACAAAAGGCGCCTCCCCGACCTCGGCGTAGGCGCTGGGTCTGGTCTGTCACCAACGTGCTCTCCATTTCGCCACACCAGACCACCGCTTCATGCGCCTTCCCTGTTATACAGTTACTCTAATACCATTCCCACGATACCATTTTGATGCAAAAAGCTTAGCATAACAGTAAACGTAAAGCAAACATTGTCATAAATAAATAAGTTTTTAACACATTTTGATGCAAAAAGCTTAGCATAACAGTAAACGTAAAGCAAACATTGTCATAAATAAATAAGTTTTTAACAGACAAAAACCTGGCTGTTGCATGATGTTAATTTAAATTATTCGAAACGGTGGGCATGTAAAAATCGTACAACGCGATGGAAACTGTAAATTGTGTTAAAAACTTTATTGAAAATGGCAGCCATAATGTTGGCACGAACCTTAAAGATTTTTCTCAAATCACAACGCGGCTAAAGAAGTTTTTACATCAAAAGTACCTAAATACTTATGACATTCATACATCATATCACTTACTAGCTGTTGCCCGCAGCTTCGCCTGCGTTAACTAAGATTTACAACGGGAGCTTAGTACGCAAAATAAGTAACTTTTCTGGTTGATTTTTTATACCTTGTGTCCGAAAAACCCAAATATCTTACGGAACCCTATTTTTTTCAGAATAAAATGTAGCCTATGTTACTCGTGGATAATGTAGCTTTCGAATGGTTAAAGAATTTTTGAAATCGGTCCAGTACTTTTTGAGCCTATTCATTACAACCAAACAAACAAACAAAGTTTTCCTCTTTATAATATTAGTGTAGACTAAAACTTATAATATAACTTAAAATAAAAACAACAAAATCTCATGTCATATAATCCTAGTACAAAAATCTTTATTACTTGCAAACATTTACCTTTTTTTGTAAAAACTGTAGACCAGAAAGGTTAGGTTCTTTAAGTATAAAAATATCTGGCTACAAAATAGGTTGTAGGCGCCATAATTCTAAGGTCATTTACATTACGCTAAGTTCAACTGGTACGCTGCTACTGCGTATAGCCGCTCTAAATCTGTTATTGTAGTGATGATAAGAAGGACTTTCTACAAAGGAGAACCGAGCCGTATGATGTTATCATTTATAAAACACTAAAACCTTTTTTGGTGAAAAAATGTTGCCACTTCTGTAGTGTTCGCAGTTAGTATTTAAGTGAATAAAGAAATAAATGAATACAATAGAACTACCTACCACTTAGTAATTTATCTTGTTGAAGTGAATTTTTGAAAACTTTTTGATTTCATAATTAGATAACTGGGATAAGTAGTGCCTTTGTACATAAAAATTATAAATATTTTTTTTATTATATAGGTATATTAGAACTCAATATAGAGACGATAGAGCACACACACAACACACACTAAAAGCACCGTTTTAATGAGACAAAAAAAAGAAGGGCGCAACCCAATCCACTGCCAATAGGAAATAAAATATTTTTTTGTACAGCTTACCTATGTCTATAACAAGTAATAAAATAAAAATAATGTACCATCGACATAAACTAAATTAATCAAATAAGAAGCTGAATTATTCAGAATAACTCTTTTCTTAATAAATATAGGACCACATTAGAAATATTAGCTTTCCTTTCTTGAAATCCATCCACAAATGATGGAGATATAATAGTGTAAAAAAAAACACAGACAAGACGTGAATTGAGGAGCTCCTCCTCTTTGAAGTCGGAGCTAGCGCTAAATGCCTACTACTTTCGAATATACTGGCCTTAGTAATACTAAAAGGCTTTTTTTCACCCAGCTCGGCCTTATCTACACTTCTATACTAATATTATAAAGAGGAAAACTTTGTTTGTTTGGTTGTAATGAATAGGCTCAAAAGTACGACCGATTTCAAAAATTCTTTCACCTTTTGAAAGCTACATTATCCACGAGTAACATAGGCTAAATTTTATTCTGACAAAAATAAAAAGGTTCCGTAAGATATTTGGGTTTTTCGGACATAAGGTGTAAAAAATCATCCAGAAAAGTTACTTATTTTGCGTAATAAGATCCCGTTGTAAATCTTAGTTAACGCAGGCGAAGCTGCGGTTAACAGTTAGTTGTATATAAGGCCGAAGAATCGGTTAGTTTCGACTAGTTCATGTCCGGAACTTGCAAACGGGTTCGATGTCTGTTTGAGAACATATTATTAACGAAAAGAAAATTAAAGTTTATTTTAATGAAAATGAATTATTTAATGGGAAATATTTTCTTCTAATTTTAAATCAAGTAAAACAGCGGGGAAATCTTTGTATAAGCAAGTTTGCATAGTTCTGAGTCGTTAAAGGCGGCGCAATCGACTGTTGGTTTATCGCTTCCGGAGGGGAGTTATACCGACTCACGCCCAGTACATGAGCCTTGTCGAATGGAGATAAATCTCTTAACGATTCCTATTCTTCGGTAGACTAAAGTGTAGTCGATACAAGCATTTCGTTTTCGATAAAATACAAATTGTAGCGCCCCATCTATTTGATGAATTAAAATGTTATAAACTATATAAACCGAAAGTATAAAAAAGTAGTTTATCAGTAGTTTTAAATTTTCCGTAAATATATGAAAAAATATCGTACGTACGTGTACGACAAAAATTGTCGTGCGTTTAAATGTCGTACCTATCACTTATAAAAATTGAAAGCTGCTATAACATTTCTACATTTATAAGTCTCAACAACCTAATAAGCTTATCGGGAGCTTTGATAAGGATATTTCCTATTACACCATAAAAGACAGAACAATCTGAAATCAAAGAAGCTAATCCAAACATAATCTCAGTACCAACATGAGAACTTTTAGGGATAAAAGGCGTCAAATAGCGCGCCGCGTCGTATCGTTTACGTCGATCAGGCGTCACGGTCACGTACCGCTCCCTCCCACGTCTTAATTGACCTATTTCGTGTGAGACGAGCAAAGCGCACCGACGGGGATACCATCGCGTTACGTGCCTCCTCTATCTCCCCTAACTCTATGCGTGTCACACATATTTGACACATAAAGTGTTTATTTCTCGTAACACAGAATTTGATATCCTCAAATCGTGTTAGTCCTCCGCTATTGTTTTATATATTCATATTAAAACTATTAAAAACAGGATATTCCCAATTTCTAGTGAGCGAAGCATATATTATGTCAAAATATGAATGTCCGCAAAATAAAAGTGGAAAACATAATTATGTTCAATTTTGAATTTTAAATTTTAATTTTCAAATAACCAGCCAAATAAACCCGTTAGTTTATATTTTAGTATTTTGATGAGACACTTCACCAATTTTTGTAAAACAATCATATTCCTATTTTGAGTTACAAAATAACCGTTCGTTTACTAATTCATTCTTTGCTCACTTTCAGTTGTTTCATAAAATGTGATAGCACCAACACAGACGGAAACCAACAACCGTCACGCTTCGACTTCCGCAAAGCAGCTTTTTTCAGGACTGGCAATGTCAATTCGATTTTTACTTTTTTTTTGAGGGGCTTATGCTCACTACTGGAAATAAAAGCTGATGATGATGATGAAATAGATAGGTATGATTCGGTAAATAGCTCGGCTCAGTTAAATAGTTTTGTGACTTGATAGACTGACTAATGATCACACGCCAACAATTTACTAGTTTACCTTTACATGGATTTGACATCGTTATTGTTTTTTTTAAGCGACGGGCCAGTAGGTATTCAGCCTCTTAAGCGGGTTCCAGGTTTTTTGACACCTGATATAGGTTTCTCTAATTTTTTAAGTGCACCTAACGGGTTTAGGTGCACTTAAAATGTGACTATCGTTCCCTCACCGCGAGCGAACGATAACGATACGATTATAGGTCATGAATGTGTGAGAAGTTCTTCAACACATCGTATAACAAAGCGTATCGGTGGACCATGGCCCAATGCCTTCCTCTCCTGATTTCGAGGAGGTGACTTACGCCCATCTGTGGGACATATATAGGTTGATACTTCACTTTTATTTTTTGTTTGGTTTTGATTAGTTATATAGTCTCACCCATGAAATGCTTTGTAGCGAGATCTAGTTGAATAAGTTACGGAATATCGGTCAGTCAAGAGATTTTCAGTGAAGAAAATAGCCTAGTAGTTGTTATCAGGATATCAACGTCTTACGCCCTACAAGCGCTATATGAACTTAATCCCTTTATAATTCACATAGCACTTCTCACAGTTTGGTCATACGGTGAGCTGCGATGTTATCACAGACACGTGACAGAGAGTGTTTATTACTGTCGTGTCGGAATCTCGCACTTTTGTGGTCGGTAACACTGTCACGACATAAACTTAATGACCGTACGTTTATAATTGACCTTAATGTTATAAATATGAAGTGTTATGAAAGGTGAAGGAGATTTTGATTCCAGATAAAGTACTGCTACTGATGTGTTTTTTTTCGCAGATTGTAACTGTAGGATAAGCATACTGACGAACGCGCCACGCGATGGTATGTGTTCAGTATTGCCTATAAACTGCAAAAAATCACCTAAGATTAGCGTAGTCATTTACGTTGTTTTTGCTCATAAATCAGTACACCTGTCTAACCTAAGACTATATATATATATTGCATCACGCTTATTATAGAAATGAACTGCAACATAAACAGTGATCGGTACGTGTTGGATGCAACTTGCAAGTGGCAAGGGGTCGGTCGTCTTGGCGTTCATTCAGGGAAACCTATGTTCAGCATTGGACGGACAAAGGATGATGGTGATGATAAAGTTGCCGTAACAAGTAGGTAATAATATATACCTAATAATAAATGTTAAATTTCAATGGCTTTATACAACCATTTTTAAAAGAGTAGAAATGTTTAAGAACTACTCGTAAGTTAACTTTTTTGAAATAAACCTTGTATATATAAAACCTCTTCATATTATTAATTAGGTACCTATTAATAATACTCTACTATACTAACTTTATACGGCCTAATACCTTGTACAATTTTTTGCAATTAGAACAGATATATTTTAATCATATTTAAAGACGATCGAGCATAAAACTAAATAGAATAGTAATGTAAGCTGTAAAATTCGATTTTGTTCACTGTAGAGTGATTTATCACTGAAGTAATAACAATGTGACTAACTGGTGAGTTGTGCGTACATCCCGTCCGCCAATATCCATCAATAGCCGTCAGTCGGCCAATCACAGCTCAGAACTGAATCAGCGTCGCGTCGCAGCACAAATGTATTCAAGAACACACTCGTATTTAAGAAGCATACTTGGCTAAATAATAAAACAACACTATGCAAAAAGCTGCTCCTCGTGTCAATAGTCGTGTTTGACAGACGGACAGTGACGGATTTCACTTATCTATTGTCTATGAATTGGTTTGAATGACCCTATGCGTTCGGGAGTACATCTCACAGTATTGTTTGTGAATACGGGTGTAAGTATATGCAAAGTAAAGGTACCAACCCATATATTATGTCCCAGTGCACGGGTCTCATCATTGAAATCAGGCGAGGGGGATAATATAGTAGCCATAGTTCATCAAGGCGCTGGCCTAATAAGGGTTAGTAAACTTCACACACTTTCAAAGGCTTTTAATCGGGCATGCAGGTTTCCTCACGATGTTTTTCTTCGCCGATGAAGAGTTAGAGACTAAAATTATGCTAATTTCGATCTTAATAATATGTACACTGTACATAGTATTGCGTGCTTGAAAATACATTACTTTTCATTTATACGTTTGAGGATCATCAATCATATAAAATTGATTTATTGTGACGTGACATTAAATCGCTGGAAGGCTTGAGGCGGATAGAACAAAAAACATGGGTGTTTGAAGACGGGGTGGCATTGTTGTGCTGAGAGCTTTTAAAAAATGTACCTGAACATATCATATTTCATACTTTACAAGAGGAAATATTCATTAGTGCCCTGACTGTAAAATCAAATGCCGTGACAGTAAAACTATATAGGTTCTCTGTTCTCAACTGAATTCCATCTTTAATTAAAAAATGTTAATAAAAAAAATATTAAGACATATAAATATTATATCTATAACAGTAAATATACTTTTGTTGAAAGAAAAGCATATAATTTTTGATTTAATTTAACATTTGCAAGCGTATAAAGAATCAGAGTTCATAAAACCTCTTTTCAGTTTTACAAATTTTCGAATTCGAACTGGTTAAGCTCTTGGGTCGCCCCTCGGATATATTTCATTACAAACTTTTAGGGAGGCTGTGGTCCGGACTATCAGTTTCCATGAATCAAAAAAAAAAGAGATTCACTCGCTAGTCATTAACATACCTATATAAGATATCGGTATCTTATAGAACTTCATCATCATCATCAGCCTTTCTCCGTCCAGTGCTATTTCTTATTCAATGAACGCTAAGACAGACAGATTTTCATCCGAGGTTGATGGCTGACATTTCGTCTACTTTAACGTGGCTTCATCTCTTGAACCTTATTGGCCCATCAGCCAACTGTATTATAGTATTTACATATATGTATATGTAATTATGTAGACTTAGTACTCTACATTGTAGTATAAGTCGGTAAACAGTAATGGTGATAAAGAAAATCGTTTTGAAATGATTTATAAAATTAGTGTCCAATCACCACTTCGACAGCACTACCTATATTTCAAATCAAATCAAAATATCCTTATTTCGTAGGCAAAAATTCGTACACTTGAAATACGTAAAGGGAACATACTTTAAAGTCAATAAAGAGAAGGTAAAACAATTTAATTTTGCTTTAAAAATTAGATTCTATTTCATTTTAAATCAGTATGATTTTCCTGAATTTAAATGGTTTTTCTGCTATCGACAGAAAAGCAAAAAAATGTAGGTACTATACAATTTTCGTACAAAGATTGGAATTGAATCCGGAACTTTTGAATCGATTTCAGCCTTTAACTATGTCGTAAAAGTTAGTAATACAGATAAGTGAAAAGGTTGAAATATTAATGCAGCAATTGTGGGTGGTTTGGTGACGGGGCTCGGAGCTCACACCTCCCCGGGTGACAGTCCGTCGCATTAATAATGGAGACAGCGCTCGCTGTGGGAGCCTAATCAATGATAACTCTGTGCTTTTTAGAGAAGGGTGTCCTTGAAAAGTCCTATAAAATGTGCTAAATTGCGCTAAAACTCATATGTGATTGCTAAGTTTATTCTGCTGTAATACAGCATTTATGTCCTGCTAATATTATAAACGCAAAAATTTGTAAATGTCTATACATTTATTATTATTTGAAATCTATATTTTATCCTATGATTGTTACTTTTTTAACTACACGCTTATGCTATAATTATTTATATTAACACACACCCATAAAAGAAGGAAGTTAGTTGTAAAGTAAGTTGGGACGAAGAGTAAAAGAAAAAGTAAAGTATCAACCCTCATATGTCCCACTGCTGGGCACGGGACTCCTCCCCGAAATCAGCAAGGGGGTAACCGGTTATAGTTCACTGATGCGCTCGCCCAATGCGGGTTGGTAGACTTTACATACCTTCGAAGACTTTCAATCTCATCAGGCATGCAGGTTTCCTTACGATGTTTTCCTTCTACTGGCTAGTAAGAGTGTTTATATATTATTTAAACAAACAATTATTTTGGAATAGTATATTTCATTACAAGTGCGGAAAGCCTGTCATTGCAACGAGTTCCAACAAATGTCTACCCGAGCCGAGGCGCAGCCGAAGGCGAGGGATGACAGTCGGAACAAGTTGCAATGACGGTTCCGCACGTGTACTGAACGACTATTTTAAATACAGTTGCGAAAAAATTAAGCTATTTAATAAAATTATAAAAATACAAAATGGTGCCGAATTTAAAAGAATTGCAGAGATTTTTTTTCTTCACCCTTTCTGGTTAGGCAAAGGGAACTATGCCCATACAGCCAAGTCCTCAGTGGAATTGTTTTATTGATAAAAATAAAATAAAATTTAATAAGATGAAATAAAATGAAACCTAACCTAACTCATTGAATTAAATCATTAAATCTTATATTGAAAGAAATTAGTAACTTCTTTTTAAAAATATTTGCATGAATCATAAAACATCAATGAATTATTTTTAGTAAAAACTTCGTGGTTGTTTTTTTTTCTTTTTAATATACATTATTTTGACACATGGGAAAGAGAACGCACGAGTTCGGAAATGGTAAAGAAAAAGCACGAGTGTGTAATAGCCCACTTTCCGAACGCTATACATCCCTGCAATACGCCACTTTTTGAGCAACTGTATTAAGAAAATCATATTGATTAAAAGTACATAAAGTCAATCTTCTGTAAGAAACACTCAAACGTCTATTAGGTCTAAATGGCGAATGCAAAATACGTCGGACCCTCGTCATAGGCCCTCTAGATAAGAAGTGGATACTTTTTCATAATACTTTATTCAAAGCTCGGAGATTTGGTTGTGACACAGTAATCGGAGTGTCAGGACGAGGTGGGACTCTAGTATTAATGTTTAACCCTTTGTATCCTCGCTCCGTGTCAATCCTGTTTACGTCTGCTGAATGTTTAATGTTCATTAATTTGTCAGAAACGCCCGTTTAGTTCACTTGGAGTGTGATTGAAACATCTTGTGTTAGCTTGAACAACCGTCATTCAAATAAACAATTTAACTGGAAACATATTGATATGTTTTACATGTATATTCACATCATCATCATCATCATCATCATCATGATAGTTTTCTTTAATTTTTTATTATTATGTCTCTTATACTATTTCCATTTCTTTATTTTCCCGATGACAGTTCTAATTTTATGGTTTTAGTGTTGTGACCAAATAAGTAATGATATAACCATCATCATCATCAGCCTTTATCCGTCCACTGCTGAACATAGGTCTCCCTCAATGAACGCCAATACGACCGATCCCTAATGATATCGATATCATAAATTTATTTATTTTAAACAAAGACAAATACAAAAAAAAAACATTCAAATACATATTTGAATACAGTTTCGTTTATTTCGTTTCATTGTCGAGTGTCGAGTGTTGAGTCACAGTTTTACAAGAGCTTCGAAAATTTTAAAGAAATTGGTATAATCAATCAAGAATTAATACGTGTAACATCTTGTAATGTAATATAATATTAGTTAACAAATTTGTACAAAAGTATCCAGCAGTAGTTTAGTTTCTTACATCTTGTAAAAAAATATCGGGTCTGTTATCGTGTTACGTTTAACGATATTGCTCTATCCCTTTAAGTTTCTCCGACTCTGGTATAACCTTGCACGTGTGAAAACTTCACATTTTTATAAAATAATTCATACATAATGTAAAAAAGACGCTCGTTCAAGTTTTCACAGGATCTGTCATCGAGAAAATAAAGAAGTGGAAATATAGTCCTCGCCACTTTTGAAGTCCTGCGACTAATGCCTGAACTAAATTTGACAAGATTGACATCTTGACATCTGTCTGGAGTAAGAAGTTGTGATATTTTAAATTGTTTTACGTGAAATATGGAGCATATAATATAAAGTGAGGTGTAAAAATTGAAGGCCGTATAATGATCGTTAAAGTGAAATAATTTTGTGAATTAGAAAGTAAAAATAAACAACAAGTTAACCCCGTTAAATAATATGTTTATAAATGTCACAGCCATGACAGGTAAATTTTAGAGATGCCAGTATCACTCATTTTTGCCTAATTTATGGTTAAAATATTATCATTAACTCTATACCTACATTTATCTTATGATATATAATATGAATATAAATACCAGGTAAAATAATTAAAACCTTGCTCAGATGAATTATATTTTCAGGTGTTTCTATAAAAAAGGTCGAATAATAAAAGAAATAACAATGGCAGCAATTACTTCTGAGAAAATCGTCAGCCCTGGCAAAAGCCGAACACAACCGAAGAAGCTTGTTTTAGATAAATTCTACTAATCGGTTATACGTAAAAAATACAAACGAAATATTAAAAAAAAATGTTTTATTTATAATATATATTACTATAATTATTTTTGTCATTATTATCATCATCAGTCTTTATCAGTCCACTACTGAACATAGGCCCTATAATTATTTAAATTTTTTATTGTACTAGACTTGGTGGAAAATCATTACAATAGAAATTGGCAACATTGAGTTATGAGATCGCAGCGCCGCGTCTATCGGACTTCTAAAGTGGCGATGACTCTAGTATAAATTAGCTATTATGACATATCACTTGACAGCGAAATTTAGGTTCGTATTCTAATGATATAATTGCCTCGAAACACGGATAAAACTAAATTTTCTAAAAATGTATCCTAGCTAGATCAATTTATCGCCTTTTTTAACCCGTGTCGCGTGTGGTTTTCTACGCTATTCATAATCTCCTAGCTGTTTACCGACTATGGTCCAGTGGGTATTGGATCGGCTTTTTGACTGAGAGGTCCGGTTTCCATCCTGATAGGACCTTGGGTCTTTCCCAAATTTTGTTTCCAAATTTCCCAAATGGGTTTTTTCAAACTTTTAAATCCACCTGAACATGAGACCATCGCGCGGTTACCGTTCGGACACCTATATGCCTGAAAAGTTTTGAGCGTGTGTGAAGTTCACCAACCCACACTGGGACCGCGTATCAGTGAACTATGGCCCAACACCCTCCTCGTCTGACGAGGAGGAGACCCGTGCCCAACAGTGGGACATATAAGGATTAATTCACCTACTTTATTTTTATCTTATAGGTACTAATTATATGTGCTAATATTCTATACCAATATTATAAAGAAGAAATATTTGATTGTTTGTTTGTATTGAATAGGCTCCGAAACTACTTGATCGATTTAAAAAAATATTTCACTGTTGGGAAGCTACACTATCCTCGGTGAACATAGGCTATTTTAAATTTTCAAAAAAGTTAGGGACTTATATTAAAACTTAATTAACGCAGGCGAAGCTGCGTGCAACAGCTAGTAATGTATAAAGCTGAAGAGTTTGTTTGTTTGAATGCGCTAATTTCGGATTTGGAAGATTCTTTCAGTTTTAGATAGCACATTTATGGAGGAAGGCTATATAATCCCTCTAAGATTAGCTTATCTTAGTCAACGCAGGCGAAGCCGCGGATAACAGCTAGTTTTTTTATATAGTAGGTACATAAATGATAAAACTCTTAATAATTTTGATAATAAATGCTAAAAGAATTTAACAAATCCGACAGCTGGTGATTGAAGAGCTTAGCGCTTTAAAATAAACAGGCAAACAGACTCTTCATGTTAATACAATAATTAGTATCAATAGAGAATGCAGTTATGATACAATTATGGCTTTTGTAGTCTCTCATCAATTTTGTATATTGTTATACGATAAAATTATTAGTAATTCAGAAATGATCTAACAGATTATAAAATAAATCGTCATGGTAACTCATTATAATTTAATACACCTACATAATGTGAAGGCGTAGAGCTAAATTTAAAATACGTATCATGTTCACAAAGTTCACTTTACGACACCTAGGACGCCAACGGATGGAGAGCCGCTGGGGTGTTTTTATATGCAGATGTTTTGGAGTTTGACCATAAAATTACAGCAGTTGGTGCCAGGCGTAATCTCTGTAATATATTCACAACTAAAAGGTATCGCTTCAGACAAATCCGTATGGGTCCCTCAGGAGCCATCGCTGGTCATCGGGTGACACTTGTTCAAAATTATTCTATATAACCGTATGACTGCGAGAAACAATTTATTAAAGCGAAATAATGGAAAAATAATATTTTCTTGGTTTAAGCTTGTATAAGTAGATGTTTTTATCATCGGTTATTTAAGTTTAACATTACCTACACATTATTTCACCATAAATGTTTTTATGTGTATTCGCCAAAAATATTACTTATTTTAGTTTCAAGATAAACGATAACATACCTACCTATATAAAGACAGGTAGGTTTTGAATATCGCTGAAGTCGAAACGCATTTGAATCTTTAAAGGTTGCATTTATAATTTCCTTTTAAAAATAGTATCGGTCTGATCGAGCAGTTTCGGAGGGCGGGAGGGCGCGCCCATTGGTTGCGCCCACACGGACGTGGGACGGGAGCCCTGGTTTTCCTCCACATCTCCAAAAGCTTTTAGCGTCATTTATCTGTCACATTCGCGTTTTCCCGCATGCCTCGTTTCGTCTCAAATGGACGCGACATGTGACAATTGATTACATTAGGGAATACAAATAAAACATGCTTATTGACCATTATTACTTACAATTATCTATTCATCAAGTAAAATATAGTTTATTAAATACTTTAGTTACATTATGTACTAGAAAATAAAAACGATTCATGCATACCGAACGAATGGAACCACAAACTATATTTAGATGCTTCGTGGGCTTAGTTGGTTTTGGTTTCACGAATGACTGGAGGTGTTAAATGGATAAAATAGTTCGATACAAATAGTAAATGGTAGGTGCGAGTGGGAGGCGGTGGGCGTGTCCAGCGGGCGGGGCGCAGGGTGCTGAGGTGCCGCGCCACGGGCGACGCACCTCGACCGCCCACTACGAGCCGCAGTCGCGCCGCAAACGTCAGTCCCAACGCGCGTATCACCGGAGGCTCTTGATAATGTATCAGTCGTTGAAAGGTGCACGATTGTCGCTTATTAACCATTAATGAAAGCCACCCAAATTGCCGTGAAGCGGATGAGGTGCACCCCGTCAATTAGCGGCACCTGTCGGACACGCGCCACGCATTAATTCGCACTCGCACGAAATTGCCCGCAAAAAGTACCAAAATAAACTGGTATCGATGCACCTGCGGCAGTGTTACTGCGGAACCGCTGCACAGTAATTGAGGCGAGTGGTCGTCGTACGCAGTCGCCCCGGCCCAGCGATATGATCATGTTATTCAAAGGGAACAGCAGCAGACTGGAGCACCTCATTGAGAAGATACAGGCTAACAAAGAAAACCACGAAGTGACGTCAGAAGATATCAAAGGTAGGTGATGGGATAAAGTACAGAACTCTAATTTTATATATAGGTGCTAAGATTTTACAATAACTGTTCTAATAATTAAAATGTCAATGTTTTGTTAATGGTCTTAATAATTGTATACCTCAGTGTTTATCCTGAAGGTTGATTATAATCAAAAAGAAATTTACTATAATAATGCTTGTAACAAATAAGTTTTATTAAGGGCTGGGTATATGCAATTTATGTATTTTTTAAATTATACTAAAATAAACTTACGGCGGCTTTCAATATCCTATCTATCTTAAAAAATTCTTATAGATCTTAAAATTTTGACAGATTTTGTAAGAAAATGTGTCAAAATTTCAAGATAGATAAGAAAATATAAGAAGAAGATAAAAAAAGATAATAAGATAGGATATTGAAAGCCGCCGTTAGTGAATCAAATATAGGTATCATATTATGTTCGATTCCATACAGTATGTTTAGTGTAACCTGCAAGCAAGCAATTCTTACCATTGCCAAATAAATCTATATCAATTTAAGTTTTAGCGCGCTTTTATTAACTTTTTGTAGATATCAAAGTATATATTAATAAACCTTTGAACTTGGTT
The DNA here is from genome assembly GCA_905333005.2 of Lycaena phlaeas. Classification (NCBI taxonomy): domain Eukaryota; kingdom Metazoa; phylum Arthropoda; class Insecta; order Lepidoptera; family Lycaenidae; genus Lycaena; species Lycaena phlaeas. The sequence continues at coordinate 10,668,290 of HG995171.1, read as the reverse complement.
TTCTTGCACTTCGAAACTTCGATTAATCTCAAGTTTTGAAAACTTACCAAGTACAACAAAAAACGCAGTAATTTATATCCATTAACTTTAAGAAGACCTTTAAGATTATAAAAAAAATTAAAAGGGCTTTAAACGAGTTCCGCATCATAATTTAGTTCTGACTGAAGTAAATAAACTCAAAAAATGACCAATTATATCTTTACCGGTGTAAGAGATGTGCTGTGCCGCGCACCCAGCTGCACGGTTAGGTATCCTCCTTGCTTGTTTATCCCGCAAAACAGCTTTGCTGTGTTTTCGAGTAAAGGGCAAAATAGGCAATATAATATCTGGCACAGAGACTTAACATCTTATGTATCAGGAGTCAGGATAGGCATAACAGAGTAGCCAGGCCTGGGTCTGCAGACGTCGCGCGTCGAGCACTAAGCATAAGGTGGCACTTCTGCCAGTTTGCCCATCCAACATGAAAAAAATGTTTTTACAAATAAGGTGATGTATTGTTTCGTAAAATAATTATCTTGTCCTTACAATAAATGAACGATCAATCGAAAAAAAAAATGCTGAAAACTAGGAGACATGACACTTTAATAGAGAAGACTAGAAGCTTACCTACGCTAAAAATGGCTGCTGGACTATTATTTTTGTAGACCGTCTCCGCGCTTTTAAGTAAAACAAGTATTTTGTTATCTAGTAACAAATACAATATAAAATAATTTGCTTTTTAGTTTTGTCTTAATTTCAAGCCTATTTTATACCTAGTTCTTTAAAACTATATATCTTTATATCTAGATAAAATGCTATGTAATTATCATAACATTAGCTTTTTGTCTTGAATGTACAATTTTATGTAAGAAATTTGTCGTTTCACCAAGAGAACTTACTTTAAGTTACGTATGTAAAAAAGTGAACAACAATGTATTGTTGTTCACTTTTTTAATAACAATAATAAAAACAGTAGCATTTTCTTGTGGTATACAAATACAATCCAAGATATTTAGATAAATATTTGGGCCATTATATTTTTTACTTTATTTTTTAAAGACAATAGGGTTTAAAAAATAACCAAAAAAATGTATTTATAAAATCCAGTTACGACTCTATATGTAGAGCCAAAGCTTACTCTTGGTAGAACTATTATGAAATATTAATTCTTAGTAAAACTACAAAAGAAGTTAAGCTTTGCACTTTTTTGTAGTGATTATCATCCATAGTTATTTATTAGTTTTCTGTATCGAGAAATCAGTTCAGCAGTGGACGGGTGGAAGCTGATGATGATGATGAAACAGTTTATTAAAAAAGTTTATTAATGCCATTGTATTGCATATTCGTTTTTTATTCTTAGTTAGACATTGTTTTTTTATGTTTACGCGAATTTCACTCATTATAATGACACCAATTTAAGGGATTTTATCGCTGTTTATTAAGAATCCTCCTGTGATCGTGGTTGCTGTAAAGTATCCGAAACATCGGGCGTATAAAAAAATCTCAGTTAGAATTCAATAATACGCCATAAAATGCCACTTTTTTGTTATTTATTTAGTCGACCACTCGGTGTTACAAGGCTACACGTAAGCGAGAATAATTATAATAATTAACACGCAAAAGACATCTCGTCGTTTAATTAGAACTGATAGTTAACTAATGTAACGCGAAACGTGACGTCGAATTGATTATCTATAATCATCACTTTTTATGAATCGATGCACTACAATTGATTGATCACTCCGTAAATTACATTTTTTTGATAATTCTACTCAGTATTTTACAGACATCCTGGGCTTTATTGGAAAGTTGTTCTCCTGTATCTTAAGTACATGACATTGTATATTCGTTACAATCACTAAGCCATATCCGTCGCTGTTGTCTGCTTCCAATAAACGATTTTTATTTTATAATCGTAAAGAATCGTGTGATCATCGAGTACCTAATCGACACTTGCGCGAATTCTTTTCTGTGTTGTTTTTTTGGAACTAAGTTCCTTACGGCAGGCTTGGAGGGGATAGGGATTTTGCTGCGCGACCGAACTAAAAAAAATGTGATAGTAAAACCGTAAGAAAAAGTGCGTGGAATAAAAAGCGTTAAATGAGACGTGCGCAGGCGCGATAGTCGCATACACAAGCGAGTAGTGTATAATATCTTTCTTTTTAGCCGAAGGAACTTCGTTCCTACCTGATGTCCCACGGCACCACATTTAATAATATGTAGTGAAAATGAAGGTTTGTAGATTTTTGATTTTAGTGCATGTTTAAATATTTATAGTAACTCTTTTGCTGCTACATCTGTTAGTCTTTGGAACTCATTGCCAAATTGTATTAAGGAAGCTAAGAGTCTCAACATTTTTAAGGGACTCCTCAGAGAACATTATTTAGATGCTTAAATATATAATATATTTTGTTATTTAATTTTTATTATTTATCAACACAAATTACAAGCCATCTATATTTGATGCTTCTCGTTTTTTTTTCTTCTTCTTCTTCTTCGTTTATTCATCGTATGATATTATTGTGCAATTTATTTTTATAATGTTTAGTTTTAGTGCTGCTTTTTGTGTTTTTTGTATAAATTATAATTACATGTGATAACTTCTGGCGCACACCCTTTCTCCTTCTGTAATTTATTCTTTCAATATATGGTTACCTGGAAGAAATCGCTTTATAGCGATAAGGTCGCCTTATTGTACTTCTCCTTTTCATTTTATGTATAAATTATTATTATTTTAAACTATGTGTGTGCAATAAAGTTATATTATTATTATTATTATTTCATATACTCCAAGAACATGTAGTTTTTATAATGAGCATGGAACATTCTCTTGTATCAAGCAGAGTGAATGAGTGTAGGATGCTGGGCTTTGATACGGTCACTCGTTCGGCGATTGGTGTTGATTGGCGAGGCGCCGGTCGAGGTGTCTCACGGAGCGCAATTAGGAAATGAGTTTCCGCCGCCCACCGTCTGGCGGCGCCACCGTCACCCGACGAATTGTCTTCAATATTAATTGCACTTATCACTGGCCCAGTATTCCTTATGTATTCCAGTTTTATGTATCTTATAAAAACCAACCAGTGTTCTCTGATTCAAAATGCTAATGCTCGACTTAACACTGAAATGGCATGACGACTAACGGTGAAATGCTGTGATTCTATCTTTATTACATCAACATTGGTATAGATGTCAATAGATTTTTATGACCTTCCAAGACGCCTAGCTTTTCCTTAAATTAATAATTTGAGAGGTTTTAGAAAATAGAACGGCCTCGTTCGCACAAGCGCATTTCACCGAGCGTTAAAAACACGTTTAATGACACAGATGGGTAACCCACTGGATACCCATAATATTGTATTTATTTACATAAAAGCGATTTTAATGCGCGGTCCTTTTTTTGAGCGAAGTGAACGTTAATCGTTGACGAATTTAACATACGAAACTCGAAACTCGAGTCAACGTCGGGTGTTAACGCGACGCTTATTAAACTCTCTTGAGAACCAGGCAAAAGTATTTGGAATATTTTTTAATTTGATGAATTCTTTTTCAAACAAATTAACCTTTAAAGTCCGTATCTTCGGACAGGCTGCAACGGGTAAATCCTATACCCTCCTCGCCTGAATTCGAGGAGAGAACCCGAGCTCATTGGCTCATTATTCTGTATGCTATGGCGTTATTGGAAAATGAGGGGTATTTTATTTCGCAAATATAACAAATGAGTGTACATATGGCATTTTTTTAAACCATTCAATCGCAATGTCATTAATTTATCTTCATTTAAAACGTCGCTCTGTTGATTTTGTTTTTACCGGATGATGAGTGGTTGAAGTCGCCCATAAATACTAGTCGCCCATAAATACTATAACTAGTTTATAGTTTACCTGGATCTATCCCAGGCTCATTTATGTGTTACCCATCCTTAGACATAAGCTATTGAGTCTAGATGCCAGTAATTATTAACACATCAAAGATTTTCCACGGGAGAATTCCTCGGTCCAGTAAGACCGGCTTATCTTTATTAACGTGATTTTTAAACGACCTAAGTCACATACTAATACTTGGGTGTTAATCAGTAGTAATATTTTTAATAGCCACTACTCTAATAAAAAATAAGCGATCCAAAATCATTATTAACTCATAATAAATCATTGATATGATAATATGTTCATTCAATCACTTTTGTGGAGTTCTGTACCCGAAGGATACAAACGGGACCCTACTACTGAGTCTGTTCGTCTGTCTGTCTGTCTATTTGTCACCAGGCAGTATCTCAAAAACATGCATGCATTGATGCATTTCTGTTGCCGCTCTACTAGCATATAATTATAAAATAAATATTTAAAAGAGGCACAGTAAACGTGCCTTTTTTGGTAAAAAAATGTTTTGCAGAAATTAAAAAAAAGTTTATTGTAATTATTTATAATATAGTAATTATTAATAAATTATGTGTTGATAATCCGGTCGATCCTTCGTGCGCAAGTCCGACTCGCACTTGGCCGGTTTTTCCTCCTGGATTATTATGATATCGACATCAAAGTAATTAAAAATGAAAATTAAACAGATTGAAAATAACACAAAGAATTTGAATTTGGAATGATCGTCTCTCGTTATAGAGAATTTAACTTCACATGACACTTATGGAACGATGACGTCACGCGTGTCCGGGGTGTGGAGGGAACCTGATTGATATAAATAGTTCCTCTTATTAACCGAGCTTTAAGGAAAAGGAAGCGTCCCATTAGAGATAATTCGCCAGTACTTTTAGCGCAGGAGTGAGCTTTTTATACGTGATGGGAATAATGATACGGTTAATTTATTTTTTGTACGATTAATGATTGAAGGGAATTTTAATAAACTCCAATTTATGGCAGACTATTTTCTTAATAGAATCTATAAGTTTCATACCCATATTGATATTTAATCTGAGTTTTGGACAAAATATAATATGCTTATATAAGCTGGTCATTTTATGTCCAAAAAATTACAGGTGGGAGGGATGCGCTGTGCCGCGCTCCCGATACCGCCGTCTTGGTTATTTCCGCCGTGAGACAGCTTTACTGTTTTCAGGAGGAAAGGCAAAACAGGCAGTGCAATTACGGCACACAATTTAAATGAGTTGCCTTTTTTTTTACGCCGAGAAATGCACTTAGGCATTCCGCGAGGGAGTGGGTCTCCCCAGACGGGTATGGGGGACTCACTGCGCCCGAAAGTTGGTAAGTGGATGCAGCTCTACCCATTCAAACCCGGCGAGTGCCACCAATGCCTTTGGTGAGTTGCTCCGAATCTGTCAGCGACAGGGCACCTCGACGACTAGTCAGTCCCTTAGTGGACCGACGCCACCTCCACAAAGGGGTTGTAACGCACTACAGAACAACCCCTCCCAACGCGACGTCGAGGCAGTACAATGAGGTGAGGTTCCCGTCCTCACCCCTTGGCCCTGCTCTTTTATCCCCTCTTCTTATAAGAAGGGTACAAAGGGCCTCCTTAAATGAGTTGCCTGGGCTAGTGTCAGGTAAACTAGTTTATATTTATGGGTGACGTTGACCAATTACCATCAAGTGGCGCTTGGGCGATCGATGGTTTAATGGTTAGAGTACTCTTAGAAATTTAGAAAAATCTATTTCAAGACACCCTTAAGAGTCAGGATCGAACTCAGGCTCTCGCTAAAGAGGCCAAGCCCATACCCACTGCAATCTGCATGGACTATCTCTGCTCTACAATTTATAATATAGTATTTTGACAACGTGCATACTGTATGTGTAGATTCACTCGAAAGATGGGCTTTTCTTCACACAGACCATGGAGTGTAAAAGTAAGGAACAATATCTCTTTGCATGAAAAGTGTCCGTAAGGGTGGCGCCACAGCATCAAGAGAATAAACTTTTAAACGTGTGTGCGCTAAGAAATCACGCACACACATAAATATGTATACCAACACCATACCCCTTTACATCAGCGCCATTGCGGACGGCATTTAAACTGTTACTTAAAGCATATATTAGCTACACTTTTTCTAATTTTCTCCGTATGAGATGGTTCTCTATACCTCTACGCTCCATAACACAGACATTAAAAATGTCATATTTAACTTTAAATATTTGCACACTGTCGTTGACAGTCGATTGTGTGAGGGATCTACTGAATTATTGCTATCTTGATTTGTACCTACAATTCTTAGAACAACGCGGTCCTTCTTCCTTCCTACGGTTCCGTAAGGAAGACCGCGTTGCTCTAAGCCACAATTTGACAAATAAATGTTAATAATAACTATTACAATAATATAATCCCATTAGTAATGGTAGAAAAATATGAAATGCTTCTCTCAGCGGTTTGGTGCTTCGTCTCAGGGATCCTCAAGTTTAAAGTCGCTATCTTATTTGATCTGACAATTGTAAAACCGGTGGTCATTCTTGTATTTTGTAACTCTTCGGGTGTGTTCCCATATCTCTTATCTCTTATTGTTGATGTTTGTCAACAATTTGTACCTTATGGTCTTAATGTGAGTTGGGCTGACTTTTACCCAGAAGTAAAGGTTAACGGGTAAGGAAAGCCGTATTCCTTTTATTTGTGAGGTTTTTTAATAAAGTAATATTTGCATAAAATTTATCAAGATGCGTTTTTGATTTAACTAAAAGCAGTTATATAATTAAAAAGGCGTATGTGCGATTCACACACGACAGAAGTGAAACACAATATGTTAAATGCTCAAATACAAGCAAGTATTAAACAGTCTGCAATATACATACACACTGACATTTGCTCTCTCGCTCTTTTGTATTTGTGTCTCTTACCTGTCGTTTTTTCCGTTGCATCCGGTTTGAAATCACAACGATTCTAAAGAAGTTTCACTTCAAAAATAAAGTATTCGGTTAAAGCGTTTTGTTGTGGCGGCCATCTTGAATAAAAAATATTTTTTAACAAATGACATGCTGAAAACAAATGCATCATTTTTCCGTATGGTGATTTATGCGAGAGATTGATATTCACTGATCTGCATAATATAATAATGGTGTCATATTTACTATAGGAATATTTTCTACGGGATCCGAAACTATAGCATCTACGTGGGATATGTTAGTCTTAGCTGCATGGGTATCATCTTGCTTGTTCCTCGCCTCCTCGCATAATATCTCATCTCAGAATAGGCGACACATTTATAATTCTAAAAAATCGGGGCTAGTTCTAGATAAACTAGTTTATGTACATGGGTGACGGTCTGTCAATTCTCATATTTAACTTGCATTAAAAAAATAAGCGAAATACCCACTACCTTTTCGTACATTTTTGAAAACCAAATAAAATATACACCATCTTATTTGTACCGTGTATTTTCGCAGAGTTTTCTTGATTCCGTACATTAGTCATAATTTGCGCTCGTCAGAGGGTCCATTCAATTTGTATATATTCCCCGCCACTCGAGGTGCCACAGATATATGGGCTCTAACACCAAAATATGGGCCTCAACTGTTGTTTACGACCGTATTATCAGCTTTGAGGTAATATGTACCTTAATGTGGTTTATAGGCTTGTTATTTTTAAATTGGTGTAGGTACGCCATTCCAACACACTGTAAGATACGTGTTTGATATTTTGTCTTTAAAGGACTATTTTCATTGTTTACTTTAGCACCAAGTTTAAAGATAATAACTTTTTTACACGCTTTTTATTAGCGTCATCTGTATGTCATTTCATGTATGTTTGTAACCGACTCGTTTGGGCGCGATTTTGACCCACTTTAAACGGTCAAATTACCTTCAAACTTTGTAGATCTAATGAGAACTGATAAAATTACACAATTTCAATAAGACTATTCAATTTTAAAATTGAAAAAACAATGTGTTTTTATTTCATTTTACGAAAAAAATGATAAATGAAAGGCTTTTATTTTTTTTTTCGTTTATTTATACTATAAAAACTACCATAGTATCGAATTTTATAAATTATATCAACACTAAAACGGCATGAATCTTACATTACATTAAGGTCTTTCTTCCAGAAGCGCTGGGCAGTGTGGGCAGTACTGCCGGCAGCTCCTGGCCTTCGTCAACGCCGGAGCCGTCTCCATCCTCCACCCCGTCAGCAGAGGTAGACGCTGATGAGGCAGAACCACCCTTCACCCTGGGTGCGACGGAGCACACGCCGTACCAGTGCCAGTTTTGCGACAAGGCCTTCCCACGCTTGTCGTATCTTAAGAAACATGAACAGGTAATTGGGATTTTGAATTTTATTGTAATAATAATAGAGTATATGTTGGAGAATCTCACACACGACCACATGATCCCAAACTATGTAAAGCCTGTATTTTAGTAACCGCACAACGGATACATATTTCTGAATACATCCATAAATTACGCCCAGACTTCAGGCTAATCACACAAACATTTTCCCGGGTGGAAATCGAACCCACGACCTTCTGATTTAACAATCATGGTATTAATCATTAGACCAACAGGTCTGAAATGACAGGAATGTTGTAAGATGTTTCTTGCTATGTGCGACTGTAGTCCTGCGAATATGACGAGCGACGAATCGGTACCAAAATATTACACAGTTACTGATTAAGGAGGATAAAGGTATTGAAGGCGTAACACATTAGACTTATTTATTTATATTGAAATAATAAATACGCTGTAAATTAATTATATAAACAGCGAAATAAATATTTTATATTTATTTTGCTGTTTATAACTAACTGTTGCCCGCGGCTTCGCCCGCGCTAGAAACAAATCCTTTTTTAAATGTATCCTGGTGCCAAAAAAGTCCTAGAGTTCATAGAAACAACAGGACTTGGACCGGAGCTGTAAATAGTGGCGATCACAATAGATCAACCCTGGTCGCAGTGATACGAAGGCAGGCCTTGCCCGGAATAGCCGCTCTTTGAATAATAATAATAAAATGTATCCTATTTTACTTCTAGTACCTCCGAGAATATGTGTACAAAGTTTCATAATGATCAGTAGAGTAGTTTTCACGTGAAAGCGTAACAAACATCCCTACTTTCACATTTATTATATTAAAAGTACCTAAGGTTTGTAAAAACAAACGACTACACGACGAAACTAATCATATCACATGCTTGTGTAATACGCGAACTCGTTTTCAAAACTAATATCATGACAACAATACAACCATTAAAACGAGCTTTCGCATTCCAGTTTCCTCATGCAGGCCGTGGCTTCATTAGCAAGTAGATACCCGAAATGGGCCATTTATAGAACCGGTGCGTAGAGATATGCATCGCCTTGCAGTACGCAACTGCGAATTGTGACGCGTATTTACATTACGTACATCTCGGCTCCTTTGTGTCGGCCGATCTCGCCGCACCATTACCGGCACACGACAGATCCGCAGGATAACGCGAATGGAAACGTCACTTTACATAACGCCGGCTCATTCCGCCCACGATTATCATTACAAAAGCATCACTACAAAATTAAGAATATTTTTAATTGGTCGTATAATCGTAAAAGGATTTCCATTAGATTATCGGTTCGTAGGCCGTCAGTCAGATATGGATCGGTTGGTAGAATGGTGCCGACAAATGTATCGCAGATCGTCTGCGCGCGACACGCGGTGACGGCCGGAAATAGGCCCGCGATAACGGCTTCCTAGCACTCGCCACTTTTTTATCATCGACGATTGCTTGGAAAAGGCATCGTTATGAAAATAATTGAATTCAATACAATGTAATACACTTTTGTATTTAATACAAGTTTGTTGTTCAAGAAGCCAGAATAATATTACGTACTTATATTTCACTTACTGTTGCCGGCAGCTTCGCCTGTGTTAACTAAGATTTACGACGGGATCTTAGTACGCAAAATAAGTAACTTTTCCGGTAGATTTTTTACACCTTGTGTCCGAAAAACCCAAATATCTTACAGAACCCTATTTTTTTAGAATAAAATGTAGGCTATGTTACTCGTGGATAATGTAGCTTTCGAATGGTGAACGAATTTTTGAAATCGGTCCAGTACTTTATGAACCTATTTTTTAAAACCAAACAAATAAACAAAGTTTTCCTCTTTATAATATTAGTGTAGAAGAGTAAATGTAGATATACAAGTTCAACTTTTATTTATCAACTTTGACTTATTTTGTTTATCAACATTCAACATTTATCAATAAAATAGCGTCTATCATTGATAATAGCGTCACCAACCGTGTCCAAATATAAGCTTTACCTATATTTACCTATGTCGGTAGCCAAAGTAGAACCTAATATATTATGTGTATACCCAAACGAAATACACTGCGAGCGCCTTCAGGTGCTTTTTTATGTTCCCGGATCTGCAGGCAACAGGAACACCTCAGCGACAGGATGGCTCTTGCCGAAAGACCTGCTCCGGACGAAAGACCAGTATGCTTCTCGTAAGGGGGACTGCCCCGACCCCACTAAGCATACTAGGTCGTACGGCGTGCTATAGGTACTAGGCTAAGGTTGGTTGATTGGCAGGTGCATTGAACAGCGCATCTTACGCTCCCCCGTTCGTCACTAACGGCCGCGTCGGTTGCCTTTTCTCTCCTCCGCTCATAGGTCTCCATTTGGGATATTGCTGTCTCGCACAAAGAAACCATCACCGTCCAGACGTCCCCGGACAACACGGTGATGACGCTCGCCAGTGAAAAGTCCCTGCCTGATGATTCTAAAGTTACCTATTAGAGCTGAAATTTAGGTTTTTTAAATTTCTTTTCGGTAAAAGTCAAGCATTTATAAAATTACTAGCTGCCCCGAATGACTTAGTTCTGCCATATTTATTAAAATGGCTATAAAAAAATAGGGGTTGGTGATAAAAAAGTAAAAATTTAGGGTTGTATGTATTTTTTAATGCCACATTATAAAAAAATAAAAACATAAAATTTCGTCCAAAAATTAAAAAAAAAAATTTAAGGGTGAACAACCCTTATTACTTAGGGGTATGAAAAATAGATGTTGGCCGATTCTCAGACCTACTGAATATGCATATAAAATTTCATAAAGATCGGTCAAGCCGTTTCGGAGGAGTACGGTAACTAACATTGTGTGTGACAGGGAAATTTTATATATATATATATATTTTTTTTTTCGGTTGGATCTATGCTAATGGTCCTAGTGACCGTTATGCGTCATCGGAAATGGGGTGATCCGGTTGGATCATCCTATGACGTTAAAAATTTGGGGGGGTTGCCCCCCGCCATGTTCATGGCGTCGGGTTTGTAATTTTATATATTAGAAGATGTACTGAGGCAAGATTAGTAAGGCACCAAAATAAAAGAATAGTATCTTATTAACAATTTTGTATATTTATATAACGGCGGCATCTCCAATCTCTGATGAAAATGTTTAATGCCGAGATAGTGGTGTCATAAAACTAGCCGTAGTAATTATTGTTACGATGGAACTTGTTTAAAATACAGGAGCTCAAATTCCTCGGAACTCATACCCCATTATCTTAGCTTGTTTTTGTCTTTAAATTAAGTGGTAGATAAGAATGACTGTAATATATACTTTTTTATTTTTTCCAACTGGCTATTGTACGCGAATTTCTTAAAGATTATTTATGTGGATGATAGAGGAAAACGAATTGTATTCGCGATATGGCCATAGGTTACCACTAATATATTGGATAAGGTTTACTTTAAGGACCGTTTCACCACTTCCTGATAAGTGCCGGATAGGCCATCCGCAACATACCTATTTGACACATACTCCATACTATATCTGTTGGATATCCTATTAGATAGATAGATAGCCTATTCGGCACTTATCAGGAAGTGGTGAAACAGCCCCTTAATATTTTTTAGACTTTATTATAATGAGTAAAAATCTCGTCACAATAACATATTGCAAAAATCTAGGTATAAATATTATGATATTATGATGAAATCTAGGTATAAATATCAATTCAGCCGATTCGGGAATCGACCAATTTTTTAAATACAAGAATTGCTGATCACGTTCTTAAAAAGTCACATAACTGTGATCACATAAACCATTTACTGCATTGCATCCAAGTTGCACTTGAAACGTAATATTATTAAATCCTTAATCTCACTTGTATCTTACTTTTATTTGAAGCAAAATGTAATGTCGGCAACATTGTGCTTATGATTTAGTATAACGGTGGGGAATTCTTTGTAATCCAACGGGTGCCCGGCGAGTGGCGACTGGCGAGATGGCCGCTGACCCGCCGCCCCGTGTGAACCAAGATGACATCACAGCCATTACACCTGGGAAACTCACTCGGTAGCCGCTCGCGAGCCATTTCGGTGCTTTTATTGGCTATCACGTTCCTAAACTAGAATGGAATGTGTTTTGGTGTACGCGGAAATTTTATGAAGGTTTATGTGATCTCACGGTATTTCTTAAATGTCTCGCGCTTAGATATGTCTAGATAGAGTGTCGCGCGGAAAACATGTTCAAAAAAATAGCGTCCAACTGTTGGCCTCTAAATGCTTTCTCCGTGTTTAGTATCCGTCCCGCTGTCATCAAATACGCATGAATTGCTACGCATTATTGTTTTTATTTATAATGAAGGTTTATGTTGAAGTGTAACGAGATTAAAATGGATGATTATGGGAGAACTGTAGTAGCTGGTGTTACTATTCACGAACATATGTTTAAAAATGTTGGCCTGTTCTTTTTGTTTTGATTGTAGGGCGACACTCCATCTAGACATATTAATGATCTAAGGTCTCGCGTGTTATTTTGCCATAATACAAGTGTGAGCGTAGAGCTCCGAGCGCACCCAGGGTCGGAGTCCCCGTTGAGATGTTACGTTTATTGAATACACGCACGAATCAATGCGTTGAACAATAAATAAAACAGAGATCTTCATTGCACGAAGATTATAATGTTATTGTTTATTATATTTTTCTTAAAAGTTTTGTGTTTTTTATTAAATCGAAGAAACCTTTTGCGTGTTAAGTATTACAAGTATCCCGTGGTTCCGCCCGTATTGAAAATTAATCGTTTGGGTTTGACGTATACCAATCGAGGACTACATGTTGTAAATACAATTTGTGAGACATGTAGAAATTTATTAAGCGGCCACCAACTTATAATTGGGCTAAGGATGTGTGGAGTAATAGTAACACGGTGAATGTCATGTTTACTATTCGACTACACGCGCTAGTTACAGTATTTTGATCACTCACTGTCACAAATAAAGATATCACGTTTATTACCACGTAGTATAAATAGGGTATGAATAAATCTGGAATTAAATCTTACGGTTGTATTCAACAGGCTTTAAGCTTTGCTTTTAAAGATAATTACTTTATAAAGGAACTAGGAGCGCCCTGCGGCTTTGTCCGTGCTCTTCCCATTCCCTTGGGAGTACGGGGATAAATTGTAGCCTATGTGTTATTCTGATGTAATATAAGCTATATTATTGTAAAGTTTCATTTAAATCCATTCCGTAGTTTTCACGTGAAAGAGTAACAAACATCCATACTTATAAACTTTCGCGTAGTACTCATAACTTCCCTTGTAGGTAGTGTAATCTCAAAGGAGGCCTCGTGGCCAAAGTTAAAGAATCTGAGAAGCATATTTAATCAAAAAGATAATTACCCTACATGTATGAGTCAGCATCTTGTGGTCAAGTATAAAATATTTACACACTAAAGACGTGGACAGAAAAAGTAATTGAGGAAGCGCCACCACTTAGCACAGCCAAACCGGACGGCGCTCCGGGATTCCTGCACAGCCGTTCACTCTTGTCCCATATCCTATATTCATCTGCGTCTGCCGCTTTTCCATTGATTGGACTATAATTTTAATACTATTCATAGTATAGAGTGATTAAAGAGATCTGCCGTCATCTCGATTATTTGAAAGAAAGAAAGAAGAATATTTTTACTGTTGATAACAACATAATATATCAATACAGAATAATTAAAAATTAACTTTAAACAGGCATTACAATTTACAGCCATATCTAGCTTACAGTGAACAGTAGAGGCAGCCACTCAGCATTTGTCACACCATTACAGCAGTGGTGAGACGCTGATTTACAGTGACTCCTAGTGATCCAGCAACATCACCGACTGCAGTATTTCTCGACTAGATTTCGAAAAGAAGGGCAAAACGAGTAGTGTAATGATTACTAGCACGGAGATTTAGTGTCATGCAACCGAATCGAGTCAGAGCGACTGGGGTGGTACTTCTCGCTCGGTGCAGTTTGGTGCGGCTTGTGAGTTTCTGATGCCCCGTAGAGGAAAAAAAGAGAAGGAGGGCAATGCATCTACGTAACTGACTCTTTTATGGCATAAGGAGACGAGCAGTCTCTTTATGCTGTATAATAGATACTTAGCTATTAGACTTACCATTTTACGTCTCAGGATGTAGCGACGTATGAACAAGTTTCGGGGTCGTCTTAGCAACTGTCCTAGTGGCAGACCCGTAATGATCACCAAGACTACCTACTACTACCTACCTTTCCACTCGCATCCAACTCGGACCGGCCACTGCGTGGAGATCGTCTTATGTCTATTTAAATCGCTTCATAAGTATGAAGTTTTCTCTTTCTTTCGAGGAACAATGTAACATTATTTTTTATAAAGATACTCAGACACCAGACCTGTAGCTTATGGAATATTCCGATAAGGTTTTGAATCTGTAATAAAAATGCTTTGTCCCTATACGAATTAACGAATTTTCAAATCATAAAATTATGTAAATCTGTAAATCCATACTAATATTACAAAGAGGAAAGATTGATTGTTTGTTCGTATTGAACTAATCCGAAACTATTTAACTAATTTAAGAATTCTAAGAAAAACCTTAAACCACCAATTAAACGCAATTGCTTCTTTAGCAATAACAAAAACCATGTAGTTTGAATAATATTTTACACTTTTTCAATCTTCGTTAATTATGAAATTTAAAATGTTTGTATTTAAATTTAAAATTTAATAATTATTTCTACTAATATGTGAATTATTGAATTAGGATGACGTAGAGATCCCAGATTATAAGTCATCACTTCTATCGGCAGTCCATGACTATTTTTTTTGTTTCAATCTCACGAAACTGCGGACTACTTATAGGCCTGATAATGATAATATTTGATTTTTAATATGGAAGCGGATCCTGACGGCGCTAACAAATTGGTTCGGTGCTAATGGTTAGAGCTCCATGGTAATTGAGGGAGCACGCCACCTGACCCTCTACTAAACAAATACAGACTCTCACTAACAAGCTCATCGATATCTGTTACTTTTCCGCATAAACGATAAATAAGGATGTAAACATCATTTGTGGATGTTTCAATTTTGTGGGTAATACTTTATTTACTGTTTTGTGTAAAAAAAACCTTTTTTAATGTATTCTATTTTACTTCTAGTACCAACAAAGTAAAGTACAGATTCAAGATGAAGAAGATTGTTGAGTAGTTTTCGTTACAAAATCCCTACTTTCACATTTGTTACATTTATTCATCATCATCAGACTTTATCCGTCCACTACTGAACCTAGGCCTTTTTTTCGCACTGACGCATCCCGCAGGGGAGTGGGTCTCCCCAGGCAGGTATGTGGGACTCGCTGCGCCCGAAAGATGCTAAGTGGACGCAGCTCTACCCACTAAAACCCGGCGAGTGCCACTACTGCCGCCTTTGGTGATGTGCCCCGGATCTACAAGCAACAGGGCACCTCGACGGCTAGTCAGTCCCTCAGGGGACCGACGCCACCTCCGCAGAGCGGTTGTTCCGCACCATAGAACAACCACTCCCAACGTCGGGACAGTACGATGAGGTGAGGTGATCCTCACCTCTTGCTCTTTTGTCCCCTCTTCTTATAAGAGGGATACAAAGAGCCCCCTCGCCTCAATTCGCTTCGCCCAAGTTGTTGGGGTCACCCTGGGCTACTGAGCCCCACCGCCACGACAAGGCCTGAGCCATGGTGGGGACTGAACATATGATGACTGAACGATCCCCTGCCACTCACAATATTTATTAGTAAGGATAATTTTGAGAAACAACATTTAGGGATTAAATCGCGCGGATAGATAATAAACCTAGAGATATATTTGATTTTCGTAGAAACCGCTCTCCTATTTTTGATGCAAAGTATCAAAAGCGCGAATGCCATCAGACACCATGCCTCCCAAACTTATCCAGAATAAACTGTATTCTGTTAAAATCCCATCCAGGGATGAGTGGTTAAACAGTCGTATTGTATGGAAACCAGGAAGCCTGAAGTGGTACACCGATGGCTCCAAATCCGGCTCACGAGTAGGATGTGGAATCTTCGGCGAGCTACCCAAGATGGCTATTAGCCGCAACTTGGGTAAATACTCCTCGATATTCCAAGCAGAGGTTATACGCCATCATTGAATGTGCGACAGCATAACAACTACCGTAATATAGTGATATACATTCACTCAGATAGCCAAGCGGCGCTCTCGGCCCTAACCTCAAAATCTATAAGTTTAAGGCTAGTCGAGAACTGCAGGAAAATTCTAAATACTCTAGTTTATAACAACAGAGTATTTCTGCGCTGGGTCCCGGGGCACGCGGGTATCGTAGGCAATGAAAGGGCTGACGAACTCGCAAGAATAGGGGCGGGAAGCATACAAATGAGTCCAGAACCGATTTGTGGCATCCCGAAAAGCCTTACAAAACTCACCCTAAAGACTCACTGTTTCTATGAAACTTTACAGCTATGGAAGAATACGCCAGGGTTGGAACATTCCAAGGCACTGCTAAAGGCCTATGGCAAAAAGTACTCTTCTAAGGCACTAAAGCTGAATCGGAACAATCTTCGCATTTTGGTTAGGCTGCTTACGGGACACTATCGTCTCAATAAGCATATGCAAATAGTCGGGAAGAGTGACACAAGGCATTGTAGACTCTGCTGCTCAACAGAGGAAACGCCTATGCACATTCTCACTGATTGCCCCAACCTAATGCATAGACGTAGCTCTATTCTAGGGAAGCATGTATTGCACCCAGAAGAAATCAAATCTCTTGGTGCCAAAAAAGTCCTAGAGTTCATAGAAACAACAGGACTTGGACCGGAGCTGTAAATAGTGGCGATCACAATAGATCAACCCTGGTCGCAGTGATACGAAGACAGGCCTTGCCTGAAACAGCTGCTCTTTGAATAATAATAATAATAATCAAAAGCGTCGTGATTATAAAAATCTTAATCACCACCGCCCGGGGGATACGTTAAAACTGCCTTGGGACCCGCAACGAAATTAATAAGAATTCAAGAGGAATAGGAAATATTCCAGTTTCCACAGTTTGCATATTACAATTATTAGACTACTACAGCTTTATTAAATTTTGAGTTCTTTTATGTCATAATATGGAAAAACCGAACAGCCGAAGCCGTATGGTGGCTACCGGCGTCCATAGACATTGGCATTATTAAAAGTTGTGCAGATACGTTACCCCTCTTTTTTGTACCCCTCTTATAAGAAGAGGGGACAAAAGAGCAGAAGGCAAGGGGTAAGGACGGGAACCTAATCTTTGTTTATTGTCCCGACGTTGGGAGGGGTTATTCTATAGTGAGGGACAGCCCCTCTGTGAAGTTGGTGTCAGTCCCCTAAGGGACTAACTAGTCGTCGAGGTGCCCTGTTGCTTGTAGATCCGGGTCACCTCACCAAAGGCGGCATTGGTGGCACTCACCGGGTTTTAGTGGGTAAAGCTGCATCCGCTTACCAGCTTTCGGGCGCAGGCAGTCCCCGCCCTGGGGAGACCCACTCCCCAGCGAAATGCCTCAGCGCATTTCCCGGGGTTAAAGAAAAAAAAAGATACGTTGCCCATGTGAATGAGTGGTGCCGTGGTCCTTGTCCGGTCCGTCTGGTCTTGCCGCTGGTCGTGCCGGTCCGATTCGGTTGCAAAGCATTAAGCAGCTTGGCACTGCCACATACAAAATATTCCGCTAAGCCGACTTAGGCACATGAATCGTTGGTCAACACGTCATTGTAGAGACCAAATTGTATTCTAGTGAATGAATTACACGAGTGTCGTCTGTGAAATAAGTATTTAGAATAACACAAAGAGATAATCTGTGGAGTAATCAATTAGTTAAGCGTGAACGACAGTTTTTTGAATACACATTCGAGTTCGCGGGTGGGCAGACTCCTTTCAGATGGTAACAGCTTCTTTAGCATTCTAACAATATAAGTATGTAAAATTTAAATACTGTAAAAACTACAAACGTTAAATGGAACATTCAAAAATATGGCATGTCGTCCAATGTTCTCGTGTTAGTCCAATGTTTTGAAGTAAGTACATAAAATACACGAATACATAAGTTGTTAGCGTTTATTATAATTGCAAATGACCTATTTGAGCAATTAACTCCACTTATGTTAAAAACAAAATTGTTGGTCCTGAATATAAGTTTCTTATGGGATAATTCATTACAAAGATTGGATTTTTATGCTGTCTGCACTCTGCACCAATATGGATAGAGTAGTTCTCGAGAAAAGTCACAATGTATGATTTATTAAGTTTTTCTACCAATGCATTAGCTAAAATTCGATGATATTGTTGTACTTGTCGGAAAAAATATGTCGTCTGTGAGCTTCTAAGATTATTTTTTCTCTTTACACCATACAAATTAAATAAAGCTTTAAGAGATATAGCCAACCGCGATAAAATCTGTATTTTTTTTTTACATTATAATGAGTGGAATACGCGTAAACATTATAAAACAAGACAACAAAATCAGAATAATGCGCATTCGAAAGAAAAAATGACCCCGCTAGGAGTCCGAACTACGAGTTTGAATATTTAGGTAATAGTTAGTGTTTGATACACTTTATATGTATGGTGGAATTTTGTTTACTAAATATACAGAAAAGTTCACGGTTACATTAGTCTATATTATATTAAAGAGGCTTTATCCGTACACTGCTGAACATAGGCTCAACGATTGCCAAGACGACCGATCCCTTACCACTCGCATCTATCAAGGACTGGCCACTGCACGAAAATCGCCTTCCCACCTTGTTGATGGCAAACAAACACTTCGTCTACCTAAGCGTGGCTTTCACTCTCAAAACTTATTGGCCTATCGGCCATCAGTTGTCTTGTCCGGTTGAATATACTAAACTTTAGCGCATTTACTGCATTACTTCAGTGACTAAAGCAATGCAGTAAACGCGCAAGCACTTACAAAGGGATTCAAGATAGGTGGCGTAGTGAGTGTGTATCATGAATGACAACGTCAGGGGACATAGCCAAAATGCCATTAAGAAAGCGTTAGCGAAGTTCGAAATGATAAAATGTATAGGATTGACCACGTGATTAAGCGCGGCCTTATGTCAATCACATACATTTTATCATTTTCGAACTTCGCTAACGCTTTCTTAATGGCATTTTAGCTAGGCCCCCAGGCCATTTTTCGACACAACATTCGAAGCTAATGCACGCCAACACATAATATGTCACATCAAAAATTTTAAAATAGATACCACAAGCTAGCGAGGACTTTTATTTGATTAATGGGTTGGATTTGGACAGGCTTGGAAAGATAATATCTTTTTCTTTGATTTCTTTTTAGCTTTTCAAACATATGTAAATATATGTTTGTCTTTACAGACGCACTCCGATCAGATGCCATTTCGCTGCGAGTTCTGTTCGAGGCTGTTCAAGCACAAGCGCTCCCGTGATCGGCACGTCAAGCTGCACACGGGAGACAGGAAGTATCGCTGCGCGCACTGCGAGTCCGCCTTTTCTAGGAGGTGAGTTCACAGTCCTACCAAGCAAGGCATTAGTTTACAAGACACGGCTAGAGACTGATTAGTGATTTCACCTTGACAAATAGCACTTGACGCGAAAAGTCAAACATTTATGTTATTAGAATTGATAATTGTTAAAACTCATAGAGCAACGCGGCACCTCCTTCCTCCTTACGTTAAAACTCCTAAATGCCATACGAAAGCTTTACCGTTTGTGGAACAAGATTCAAGGGCTACCAGACACCTGGTATTTTCTGACGAACGAAATGTGGACGAAAAGTGGGAGAAACGTGAACGCGGTTTAGTGACGAATTCAATGGTTCGAAAAAGATAGCCATATTTTGCTTGCCGCCATTTCAGAGATCACACCACTACTAGTACCAGTCAACGCTGTAATTTATCAACGAATTCCGATATCATCATCCAAAAATCTCGAATTACATACTTCGATGTGATTCCGAAGCATCTTAAACTTAACGTCTTATTATTGTTTTTTGTTCATTTTACCTACGACGATTAATTACGACAAGTAATAAAATGAGCACATCATCTACGTATACCAAAAATATAAATACTGTTGAATTGAGAACCGATCTTTTTTTAAAGTCGGTTAAAATATAGATTAAGCACTAAGGTAGTTGCTTCAAATCCATACCCTTAGTTATAAAGCAAAATTGAAAAAATAGCACGAAAAGATGACGTCACGAAAAACCTTACAATTATTTCTATCGTTAATGTTCTTCAGTTAAAACTATTCTCTAAATGGTCGTCTTAATATTAATACGATTAAGCGGTACAATACCGTCGCCCGTAAGATTGATCACCGTGAGCCACAAAGTCACAAGGCTCGTCACCTTTTCGTCACCTCGCCGGTCACGTGACTAATTCCACGCAATTTGTCGGCCCAACAAACCACGGCCCGGTGAATGAGTGAATGTGAGATGAAGCGTTGACAAATGGCCTCGAGGATCTCACAAAAATGAGATAATGGCCTTACCTAAGCTGTTGCGGCGCGCTCCATTAGTGTAGGTGTTTGGGCGAGCGCGTATAGTTTGCATGAAAGGCCTTTGTTAGTTCGTTTTGGTCCGTGCTTTAAGCGGGTACTTATGTCTGAGATGACAAATCGTCTTCCACAGTCACATAAAAACAATTTATCTCAGTCAATCATGTGTTCCTATAAGGATTAGACGGCCATGTACGTCTACGTGTTTTGTTTAAGCGGTTAAACTTGCGTACATGTTTCTGAATACATTTCTAAGAAAGTCAAATATACGACCTGCCTACTTACCTACTTCTTATTGTAGTTATTTTGTAGTTAGTCTTTCTGAATGATTTATCCCTTTAGTTTGAACCCTGAAAAAGCTTAATATTATAACTAGCCAGTCGGCCCCGGCTTCGCACGGGTGTCGTGCTGGTACGATGATATTGAAGCATACATACATACAGACAGATAGAGGGAAGCGACTTTGTTTTATACTATGTATGTTTAATAATATAAATATAAAAAAAATCATTATTTGTTGATGCGTATAAAAGTATCAACCCTTATATGTCCCACTGCTGGGCACGGGTCTCCTTCCTCGAAATCAGGCGAGGAGGGTAATGGGCCAATAGTCCACCGCGCTGGCCCAGTGCGGATTGGTGAACTTCACATACGTTCAAAGACTTTCAATCTCATCAGGCATGCAGGTTTCCTCACGATGTTTTCCTTCACCGGTGAGCGAACGATGGTCTCGTGTGCACTTAGAAATTTAGAAAAACCCATTTCAAGGCACACACGGACGGGTCAGGATCGAACCCGGAACCCCTCGCGTAAGAGGCCGAGTCCGTCCACCACTGGACCACCGTCGCTCGTTCATGTGTGAATGTGAATCGATGAATTGTGTGATGCGTATACATGCGTTCAATACTATCTAATATAAGGGACATCATATATTTTTGGAAGATTGCCATCATATATTTTTTAATATATTACAGTGATCACCTGAAAATCCACATGAAGACGCACGACAATCAAAAGCCGTTCCAGTGTACGGTTTGCAACCGAGGGTACAACACGGCTGCGGCATTGACGTCACACATGCAGGGCCACAAGCGCGACCGTGAAGGACGGGAGCCGGACAGGAGACGGGCTCTGCGCTGCCTGCGCTGCGGGGAGGCGTTCAGAAGACCTGACATGCTACAGGTGTGACTTAAGTTATCATTAATTAAAATTGGTTGCTATAAAATTAATATATCTAGACATAAATGATCATCATCGTCTAAGATGATAGATACTTATAAATTTATCTCGTATTTATAAAGCTTGGTAGAAACTTTAAACTAGAAAGATACAGTTTGTAAATTCTACTTATTTGCTGACAGTTTGACAACAAAAACAATTTCAAAATCTTATACTTTAAAACACCCAACGCGATAACAAGAGCTGATAACTTTAAAACAGCTTAACCGAAATCGATATAACATGTCAAAGAATTACCACCAGAAGAAATCTGCTTTCAAATAGAAAAAAAGCGGAATCCAAATCGATTCGTAATTACAATACAATACACCCCTCTTCTTGCGTTCAGGTAAATACAATTAGTATGGTCTATTGCTTAATTCACGGTTCTATTATTTTCAGGCGCACATGACCAGCGTACACGGAGTTGAAACAACGTCTATGACTCCCCCTCGTCGGGTAGCATCTCAACCGCCGCCTACTCTACTCGCCTGCATATACTGCACTAGAGACACGTTCACGAGCATGGAACAGTTGCAGTTGCATGTACGCGCTGCGCACTCGGCCATCTTGAACGGTGAAGCGCCGGCGCAATACACAGTAGACCAACCCACACCAACAGACTTAAGTAGACGGAGTTCTGATGATGCACCTGTAGCAAAACGTCCACGATCCAGCGCGGGTTCTGTCACGTCAAAGACCACACTTTCACCGAGCACTTTGTTATGCAATCAATGTGACGCAGCCTTACCAGACTTTGAAGCGTTCAGAGCACATTTAAAGGGACATCTAGAAGAAGGAGGCGAACTTCGTACGAGTCCAACTCCATGCGTTCATTGCGGTGCAACGTTTGCTGATGCGGCCGCTTCAGAGAGACATTTAGCCGCACACTATTTAGCCGTTTCTTGTGAATATAATTGTCACAGCTGTGCTCGAAGTTTCCCTACGACTGAAGAACTACAAAAGCACCTACTGGAAATGCACACACATCACATATACCGATGTTCCCTTTGCAAAGAAATATTTGATTCCAAGGTTTCGATACAGGTAAATTGTGCCTTTATTTTGAAATTGTCTTGTCTTGATTATCTTGATTAATATTTAGGAATAACAAAATGATGAAAATTAAAGTTAAAAACGTCTTCTACACATTTATAAGCGTCTTCATTTTTATCTGCTGGAGACATTAATAATCAGGTTTGAGCAGCCGAAACTCCAGTTCCTGAATATGAAGTGTGTTCCAGGCTCACTTCGCAATGGCGCATAGTGGCGAGAACAAGGTATGGGTTTGTCGGTCGTGCGGCGCCGCCGGTGGGGCCCTTCGCTCGGAGGCTGAGGGCGCGGCGCACGTGCGGGCGAGGCATGCGGCCGCGCGCTGCGCCTGCGGGGCCGTGCTGCCCGGGGCCCGCGCGCTAAGGGCCCACACTGCTGCGCACCACGCCTACCGATGCCCAATTCCAAGCTGCACTGAAACGTTCGCTGTACAATACCTACTTGAGCGGCATATGCAGGCTTACCACGCTATTGCACAACAGGTACATACTAATTCCAAAATAAATATTATATAGCTTCTCAAGTTAGCTACTAGGTTATATTTTAAACGAAACGAAACTAATCCCTAAAAATTCTCAATTACACAAAAAAGTTTGTCAATGTTTGTGTGCCTCTAAAACAAAGTTTAATTAAAAAGTTTTTTAACTATTACAGTAACTTTCAACGGCCATGGCTATGGATCGATACCAATTTGTAACCTAAAAACATTATCATTTACACAAGCGGGTTTATTAGCAGGACATGAGCCATGCGGCAGAATTGTTGGGGCGGCAAATAAAAAATCGACCAATGCATTTACAGGTTGTAAACGGTGACGTGACAAGGGTGAAACGGGGTGAAAACAATAACGGATTAGAAGAAGACTGTCCGCCGTGCGTCACGGTCGAAGGCAATGGGTCTGATGAAAGGCGACGCAAGAACGGCACAGTGGCGCTGCAGTGTGCGTACTGCGGCGAGCGCACGCGCAGCCGAGCTGAGCTGGAAGCGCATACCCGCGCGCACTCCGGCACCGCGGCCACCAGGCACAAGTGTCTCATATGCGACGAAATACTACCGTCCGCTGCTGTGCTCGCTGAACATAAACTTACGCATTGCAAGGTACGATATCCTAGAAACGTTTCAAATAAAAATACGAATCAGCCATTGGTTACTAATTAGAAAAAGGGTAGGAAACGCTAGAGAAAATTTCGTTAAAACTTGGATTTTTTATTATAATATTTTTTTATTATTATACATTTTATCTAGAACTCATTAAATTATGTAAAAAATAATTACGTTATATTTTATTCATATAATATAAGTAATTATGTAATTTTAAACAAAAATATACTAAAACTACTTAAAATAAACTATATACTATATCAAATTAAAAATAAAAATAAAACTAAATAATATAAAAAATCGACCCCAAGTCGCTACGCTCGCAGGGTAGCCCAAGAGGCTGGCGGCATTTCCCCGTTGAATGGCAAGGCTCAACCTTTGTCCGAAATGCGCGCCAGCCCTTGGATCCCCGGAGACGTCAATGAGGCGTGCGGAAATCTCCTTAAACAGCTGACGGGCTTCCGCACCCCAAGGCCCCAAGGTCTCAACTGCAAAAGGCGTAAATATATACGGCTCTCCCAAGGCCGCATATTTACGCCTTTTATTGTTTTCGGCTGTCGCCGCAGCTGCACCGGCTTTGCGGGCGGTCGCTCTCACGTGGGATGGGGCAACAGTGAAAAAAAAAATTTTATTATAATATTCCAAACACACTGCAATTTTATTTATCTGATATGTGTCGTGAGACGTCAATGCCAATATAAATCATAAATCATTTACCTTATTAATAAATTTCTTAAATTTATTCCGGTTTCGAAGTTACGTCAATGCTAGTTTGATGTGTTATTAATGTTGAATAATATTTATTATCACTAATTATTCATTTGTTTTAGGTCATTGCTGGAGACGTGTGCGCACGATGCCGATCCCGCCTCCCTTCTGAGGATGCTTTCTTGTCCCACATGGCGCGGCACCACCCAGCTCTACCCGCGCCGTGCGTCATATGTCGCCAAACCCTAGCGTCAGAAGCTGAAGCACGCTTACACGCTAGATTTCACTTACGTCCAAACGAAGATGAACAGAGGTGTGCAATATGCCTAAGAGCGCTGTCTGAGAGTGAGGCTGGCGATGGTGCTAGGGCGTGCTCTTCGTGTTACGCCCGACATGCCACTCCACGGCCTCCTCCCCCAGCCGACCACGATTGTAGGCTATGCCGTCGTACTTTAGGCTCGCCAACACGATTACAAGCTCATCTAATAGAGCACACGTTCGCCGGCATCGGAGCGTTCACATGTTACTTGTGTTCAGCAATGTTCACTAGCGCCGCCGGTCTACAGCGGCATTTACCGGAACACGCTGCAGCACCGAGGCCCTACGATTGTGGTAGATGCGGCTTAAAGTTTTTCTTCCGTGCAGAACTAGACAATCACGCGTTTGTCCATTTGGAAGAGGCTGAAATTGCTCAAAGGGCGTTCTACGAGGCTTACGCACGTGGCGCTGCTTCAGCGTGGGCAGCTTTGCAACCGACTGAACCCACACCACAACCGCCAGTGACGTCCCCTTCGCAACCAGCACCAGTGAAGCAAGAGCCGGAGATAAAAGAAGAACGCGTTGATGAGTATATAGAAGTTGCGTCGCCGCCACCCCCACAAGTTGAAGCAGTGGCAAGCCCGCCTCCTGTAGTGAAGCAAGAGAAGAAAGAGGAAGAATAAAGCGAGTGGTACACTATCGTCCTGTGTAGGATATGTTCCTACTGCAATATTAGATAACGTCCTTTTTATGTACGCACTAGTTGTAAGAAAGTGAAAATCCTGTTGACAATTGCGTTTAGAACGCTGATAAAAGATAGATAGGCTGTAATTATCGTTTATATATTTTTAGGAACTTACTTATTTTTATGTTTATGTTTATACAACACTGTATAAAATATTGTTTATTTAATTAATGTTAAGCTACACCTTATAACTTATCACATTATAAATTATTCTTTCAAAAAAGGAATCACAATCGCTCCTGTATTATTATTTTGTTGTTAGTTGTTAAATGTTGTTTGCAACTTTGAGTTTTTTTAGATAAGCATAAAATATTAATAAAGAAAAATATAAAAAACGTTTTTTTTTCATGCGGTCGCAACTTGTTGCTGTATCCAGGGAAGGAACGCCGCAACGTTTACGTAGGCAGCTGGAACATTGGCGTTTGCGCAACCGAGACCCCAGGCGACCAATCCGATCACCACCCATTGGTTGTTCACATTACAAACCAATCCTGAACCACCATCTCCCTGTAAACAAACAAATGTAACATTTTAAATAGGTTTTGTTACATTCTGCCAATCTACTATTAAAAAAATAATATACGATTCAAAGCATGGAAGAAAAGCAAAAAAGGAAAGAAGTTTTTCGTTCAAAATAATTTGAAAAATATTTATCAATAATTCTAAAAATTGACAGACAATTAATAGTAACACTATAGTAAAATAAGCTCTCTCACGTAGTAGTGATACTTAAATGATGATCTGATTTGATTGATTTATTAAATTAAATCTTTATTAAGTTATTTTATCATTTTTAGTTTTGGATGTAGGCTTTTTAAATGTTTTCAGCTGCATTACCAATATTTCGTAGTTTAAAATTTAATTAGAATGTAATTCATACAGTCAAATGTAACGCAGATGGGTTGCTCCGTTTTTCCAAAACCCTCCAATTTTCCACTGAAAACTTACACACCACAAGAAACACGACAGCATAGTCACTTTACTTCAGTATTATACGAGCGAGTAGTAAAACCCCGGTCTTTTTTTTTCGAAAGGTCTAGACTTTTAGGGTTGATGGACTTTGAGCTCAATCGGTAGGTGCCCCGGTCGTCAGCCCAATTCCGCTGCAAATCAGCATGGCACTACCTCTTACAAAATTTATATCTATGCTGCCACTAATATTTTTTTAAACAACTCACGGTACATGAATCCATGTTAGCCTCTCCTCCAGCACAAATAAACGACGTCGTGTCTAAAACGAAGGTCGGGCCGAGGCGAGCTGTTTGCATCTGCGCTTGACACGTCGCGGAGGCTACTATTGGAACCTCCACCTCCTTCAGGATCTGCTGGTACTGTCCTTGCAGACCGAACATATTTTTTCCCCAACCCGACACCCAACATCTAAAATTAAATTAAATTGAATTAACAAATAATACAAGGGGAACGAGATGACATAGTATACTTCAAAGCTAGTGGCCTATAGCTTTAAAGTTATGAGCGCCTAGCATGTTGATTCCGATAGCACACTTCCCAAAGCTAATATTATATTTTGGACTTCCTCTATTTTTCCATCTCTTGGTATGCTCTTTACTTTCTAGCTATGTAGGATGTATGTATGTTAGGAGAATCATAAGGTATGTTATAGTGCCAAGGAGTGTGCTATGCTGGGTGTTTTTTTGACTCTAGGATTAAACTCGATTAACGAAGAAATGAAATTACCGATATCACGCAAAGAATAATAAATACAAGCAGGTAAACTGAAGGCACGGATGTGCTAATAAGGTTCGAGAGTGGAGGCTGCGCTGAGGTAGACTAAGAGTTGGTCGGTCATTAACCAGGTGAGAAGCCGATCTCCGAGTGGCCGGTTCAGTTTGGATGCGAGTGGCAAGGGATCGGTCGTCTTGGCGTTCATTGAAGAACGATATGTTCAGCAGTGGACGTATAAAATCTGATGTAGCTAGAAAAGTAATTGTTTTTGGAGTAGGTTAATGATAATAAATCTGCTTATTTTCTAGAAAATACCTTTGTCCTGTATAAGTAGCTGTTGCACTTGCAGGGAGACAGGCTCTGTTGATAGTAGTTGCAGCACCGGCCATTGGTGTGAGAGGCACTGGCGCAGACAGGCGCATCACGGCTATGTCGTACTGCAGGGTGCTCGGGTTGAATGAGGGATGAGTGAACACCTTCGCCACATTATACTCTTGGTACGGCACTGGCTCGTACGTCGCCGCGGCGTCCCATTCGCCAAGACGTACTTTTATATTCGGAGCGGTACCTGAAACACTTAAAAGGTCATTGGCATTATTCGCTGTGTCTTGGAAAGAATGGCAGGCATATAACATGTCGTAAGTTAATGTGTGTAATAGTCTGTGGGGACGGGATGACTATTTCCAAATGAAATAGGTACATAAAGTGATCAAATATCTTTATTCCATAAGATGTTATCCAACAGAAATAGTTCTATGCGATGACAAATTACAAACAAAACAATATTATATTCATTGAGTCATCGGATATAATTAATTGTGATTTTTTATGGCATAAGGAGGAAAAAGAGCAGGGTATAACTAGGGATTATGCAGATGCGTTGCATTGCTTTTCCTAGAAATGGGCTACCGGAAACTAACATGCACGTAACGCGACAGCATAGCTGTCACATTACTTCGGTATCATGTGAGCGAGAGGTATCACCTCGGTCGTGTCGGTCCAATTCGGCTGCAATGCATCATACAATTGACGACTCCTAATGAATCCATTTTTTCGGATTAATATAATAATGGCCATAAATCATCTTCACCAATTTGTAGCCTATTCTAATATAAAAATGTTATTTTATTATTATTATATCCAATATAATATTGACTATCTTATAATATACTCACATATATGGAGACAATTTATGCGTCACAGTCAGCACATTTAATTGATCTATCAGAACCCCACCAGCTACGTAATCGTTTTGTTTTGTAAGAACCATAGCCTAAAAATAAAATAATATTAAATATTTTTTATTATGTATAAAATTACACACAATACGTTTATCCTTTGTCATCAATCCCAAAGTGTTTGTTTTCATTTCAAGCGAAAACTAGCCTGAGCTTGGACTATGGTACTTATTACAAATATGAAAAGCTATTATTAAATCTTACTAATACTATATACGCGAAAGTTTAACTCTATACGCGAAAAAAAAATCAGGCGAAGCCGCACACACCAGCTTATAATTAATAAAATTAAGCACTCTTATGAAGTAGAATATAGAAACTTGAGATGTCTGGATTCAAAATACATACAAGCATACTTATAATATTATAGAGCGACGATGGTGACAGTGGTGGATGGACTCGGCCTCTTATGCGAGAGGTCCGGGTTCGATCCTGACCTCCCGCGTGTGCCTTGAAATGGGTTTTTCTAATTTCTAAGTGCACTCCAAACACGAGACCATCGCTCGCTCACCGGTGAAGGAAAACATCGTGAGGAAACCTGCATGCCTGATGAGATTGAAAGTCTTTGAAGGTATGTGAAGTTCACCAACTCGCACTGGGTCAGCGCGGTGATCTATTGGCCCATTACCCTCCCCGCCTGATTTCGAGGAGGAGACCCGTGCCCAGCAGTGGGACATAAAGGGTTGATACTTGTTTTTTTTTTCCTCTCATAAATTTATAAAATGTATAAAATAGGAATTTATTTAGTTTAAATTTCATAAATTTCTAAATAATGTTTCTCACCTGCCACGGATACTCCCCAAAGCTAGCCTGACCAGCAGCAGGCGTCACGCTGGTCGCTGGTACCGTCTGTAACGTTCCACAGGATATTGCGGCCGTGGTACTACCACAACAATATTCCTGACCACTGGGGCACTGCCCAGAAACCTAAAATAGCGACATCTATTAGTTACACAATGCATACCCCGTAGTTAAACAAAGGCCTTTAAGCGGCCATCAGATAAGAGAGGGCTTACCGACCCAAATCCTTTGTTGTCACTTTGTATTACTATCATCATCATCATCATCATTATCCTCCCTGAATAAACGCCAAGACGACCGATACCTTGAAACTCGCAAATAACACGAACTGTCCACTGCATGGAGATCGTATTCCTACCTATCCTGGCCGACTGGTAATAGAAGTCGATCTCGCCTCGACTTCGTCTACCCTAGCGTGGCCTCCACTCTTGAGCCTCATTGGCCCACTTCGTATGTTTGATGTTAATAATAATAATATAATAATAATAATATGTTTATTGCAAGAATGTAGTGTTACAGAGGTCTTGAAAATTCTATAAAAATGTTCTTGTACATTCTGCCATACAGATGGCGTGCAATTAAAAAAAAAATTAAAAATAAGAAAATATTATTTTGATATTATATAGAGTAAGGTTACCATTATAATTACTATACTAGTTATTACATTACATTACATTACAAATTATTTATATATCTATATTTATCATGACAATGATTTTATAATATTACGTCGGTTCTATATGAGACATGTATTCATTTAAACAATAGAAACAGTTTTTTAGTAACCATTTAGATATCTCTCTTTTAAAGGAAGTAGTGGGTAATTCCTTAAATCGATTGGGCAGTTTATTATAAATCCTGATAGCACTAACATAAACATTGCGTTTGAATATTTCGAATCTACATTGAGGTAAAAATCAGTTAATCATTTGGTATGTTTAAATAAAAGCCTTTCAAAAATAATATTAGACAAAGGATGACAATTTGTAAAATTTGATATAAACTATTCAAGAGATAAGAGGCAGAGTTTGTTTTGCCAATTCTTAAATCGACGTTCAAAATTTGTTGATAATAATTTGAATAAAATATATTTTTTGTACCTGGAAATAAACTTACCGGGGTAACAATTCTTATATCGATCAAGCCTGCGCCATACGAGGTCTTAACACATGTACCAGCTGGGACACAACGACAGCTCTGTCGTTTATTAATTTCATGCGAATTCACAACATTTTTCCAATTCAATTTAAATAAATTTATTTCTCGATCATTCGATACATCTCGCTTGTCTCTTGGGAATTTCACAGCTGTATCGGCCGGAACGCCAGCACTATAACCTGTAATAGGCGGCGCTTGGAAAGCTGCGGACGCTGCCTGTGTACTTCCAAGTCTTGGGTCTATCAGGAACGCGCCTGTAGTGTTTTCATTAAAATTAGACACACAAATTATATCTGGATTGGTGCAAAGTAATACAGATAACGGTCCACTTGGTCCAGCCATGTTAGTTACAAATGATGTTATTGGTGTGAGAGTTTGATTAGTTTCGATTGTTATAGTTGGTGACGCAGTTGTTAATGATGTTGCTGAACTGGGAGGAGTGTTACCAGTTGTTGGTCGAGCTGTCGTTGTTGTTGTTGCGGCGGTTGGTGCAACTGTTGGCGGAGTTGGCATTCCTGTGGGCATTACCATCGGCATTCCTGTTGGCATTGCCGTCGGCATTGCTGTCGGCATTCCTGTCGGCATCGTTGCATTGGTGGAAGGTGGTCTGGTTGTTGTTGTTGTTGTTGTAGTTGTAGTTGTTGGTTGTAGTATGGGTGTCGGTATACCCTGAACTACAACTATGTTAGTAGGCGGTACTGGATTTGCAGGCAAAAGCCCCAAACACGCCGTTAAAAGCCACAGACACATGTATAACAGATAACTTTACCGCCGTTCAGCTAATCGCAGAACACACTAGTGTTCGAAATTGTGTCAGCTCGTTATATTGTTAGAAATTCAGATGAGATGAGCCTGTATTAAATATGTCCTTACTATTACAATTGGTGGTATTCCCCTAATAATTGCAACCTTCATGGAATAGTGGTCGTGCTTATTTAGCGATAAATTGAAGCAATCAACAATGTGGATTACTAATCGCATAAAATCTCATATTTTTTATATAATATGTATTTCATGTGGAATATGTTTTTACTATATACAAAAAAGTAAAATAAAAATAAATTCGACATTAGTAAAAACAAATGTGATTTCGAAACATCATTTTTATTTCGAGGGCGCTTAATAATGGTCGTTTGATTCTATGGTTGTAACTATTTGGTAATAGTGTTCTATATAATTTGACTCGATTCACGCGACAATGTGAGAAATAATAATGCTTTATATATTATTTGGTACTTTTGGAGTGCGTAATGACGGTTATTATTCTGAATCATGTTTCTAGTACAGTGCAGTGACTATCTGTTATTATGACGATAACGGACAGGTATTACATGAATGAAATGTATTACATTTTATTCGCAGCCTCGATAAAACATATTAAATACACAGAAGCAAAGTTTTCCTCGCACGGCTTATAAATCTAAAATGTATTTCGTGATTACGATACACATGAGAAGTTATTTCTCTGGAACAAATCGACGAGTGTCGAAACATACTCGTGCGTGAAATCAAATCTGTTAATCAATGGATCTTTACGAGGTACTACTTTATCCGCGTACTTCCAGTTTCCGTGGGAGTACGGGGCTTAGCCTATATGTTATTCTGATGTATAAGCTATATTATTGTAAAGTTTCATTAAAATCCATTCAGTAAACGTGAAATAAAAAACAGAAATAACGTGAAAGGGTAACAATACTAACAAACATCCATACATCCATATTTACTAACTTTCGCGTTTATAATATTATAGTAGGATAATAATAGATCAATTTAACTCACACACACACAAATCGTTCCACTTCAACTTGAAAGCAATGCCTTAGCAGCTGCCAGTATTAAAATAATTGGCACCTCTGGTATAGCTGGTGCTTATGGATTTCGGTCGTTCACATTTACCACCAATTGAACCGACTGCCCGTTTGCTGTATAAAAAAGATAATTATATCACCCTTAATGCATTTAATCCGATAGGCCATTAAGGTTCAAGGGTGGAGGCCATGTTTAGTTAGACGAAGTGTTAGTCCGCCATTAACCACTTGGAAAGCCGAAGGCGATCTCCGTGCAGTAGCCGGTCCCTGTTGGATGCGAGTGGCAAGGGATTGGTCTTTGTGGCATTCATTGAGGGAAGACTATGATCAACAGTGGACAGATAAAGGCTGATGATGATGATGATGATGCATTTTTTAAAAATTATACATATCTTAAGATTCTTTATCAAGTTACATCTTTAATAATTATAGTGTAGTATTAATCATTAGGTTCAATAGATAATGATTACATAGATAGACAATGATTTTTTTTTCAGGTTCAGAAATGAAAAAAGCCCTTAGGTACATGTAATATTTGATGTTGAAATTACAGATGGGAGAGAGGCGCTGTAGCGCGCTCCCAGCTGCAGCGTGCTGACTTAGATATCCAAACGCCTCTACTTAAAAAAAAATGAGATTGAGGCTATTTTGTTTGACGCCTGCCAGATCCACGGAGCAATTTCGTATACAGATAGTATGATAAATTTATGGTTTTTTACGATCAATAACTTAGCAAAAGATGTGAAAAACAATGACAATTCTGTCGAGAAAATATGTCGAGACTCAAGACAACTTTTACAGTAAACAATAAAGTCAAATAAATCATTATAATTATTATTTTTATTAAGTTAATGCAAGATTGCTATTTTCGATGACAGCGACCTCTGTACGTAAATGGTCGCACTGCTTTACTGGCGCGAGACTGAGGGCAGACCAAGTGAATGTTGTTCACACGCTCCTTTAATAATATAGTGTAGATGGCAGCACAATACAGCTATTTCAAGTTATCGCCACCTGAAGTCGCTTATCTCGGCCGCACTCGCGCATGTTGGGTATACGTCAATACAAACACGAAAGAAACATTTGAGTTGTGTATAGTATATGCATGAGTTGACGGCGGCGCCGTCAGTAGTGTTCCGTTTGCTTACAGAGCTTCATTCGATTGAGGCCGGTCGCGTCACGGTCCCTGCATATATACAGCGTTTATGCGGGTAATGATTGATTCGTGA
The DNA here is from genome assembly GCA_905333005.2 of Lycaena phlaeas. Taxonomy (NCBI): domain Eukaryota; kingdom Metazoa; phylum Arthropoda; class Insecta; order Lepidoptera; family Lycaenidae; genus Lycaena; species Lycaena phlaeas. The sequence continues at coordinate 10,634,629 of HG995171.1, read as the reverse complement.
TATTTATTTTACACAAAAAGGAAGTTTAGTTCGTTAGGGAAGTGCATTGTTCTTGTGATATCAATATGGTAGTGGCATCTCCATCGATCGCATTTAATAGTTTAGATTGGTTCTATAATCTGTGATCTGATAATAACCATTTATCAAAATTTGTGCCGATAAAATGTGATGGGAATATATGTTTTTTTGGAGTACCCGTGAACCAATTAAAGATGATGCTTTAGTCAAGATATATTTTAATGAATTTTAATATCAGTCAGTATGCCTTCGCATAGCCAAGAGATAAATGTAGATGTTAATTCAAATGAAAATGATAATAGTACGTTTAGAACCGAACCCAAAGAATCTAAGATGGATGACATTAAGTATGAAACCAAAGGTATTGAGGCGAGTGATGCTCCAGAAGAGTTAAATTCGGGCCAAAAGTTAGCATTTGCTCTAAGAGATTTTTTGAGGCCCAGTTCGGATAAAACCCTAATCGAGGATGAACCGTCTCCGTCTAACGAAATAAAGCTTCCATACATAGACGAAGTAGTAGACGCTGAGAATTCAACACAGTCAGACGAAGAACCACCGACTTGTCATGAAACAGATGAAGTGCTCAATAATGCAGCCTGTCGGTTACGTAGATGGCGGGCTGCATCCAGAAAGCTGCGTCGCCCGCGAATCATTAACAATTTATGTACTAACAATGAAAGTAGTAGTTCTGTAAAAACTAGTCATAGTGGCCATACTGATCTAGCCGATAGGCTCCGGAATCTAGCAGCAGCTGGGAGCCTGTCAGTGTCAGCTGGTGAATTGCTGTCACTAGCGCCGCCCCCACCTGCCGCTACCGCACCGCCTTCCCCTGGCTGTCTATTGACGCCTACACTGGCGGATCAAAGTGCAGCAGAATATTTTGTAAGTACCTACCTACCATAAATTTTTTTGGTCAGGTTGTTTTTTTTTAAACAGCGTTTGATATTTATGTAACATATGAATCCGACGATTTCCAATGCCATCGTTCAAAGTATTAAAAAGTGCTGAATTTCAAATTGTAAACGTAATAAAAGTTTAGATGTCACCATTGCCGCATCATCTTACCAATTCATAAAAAACATCTTCATCTTCAACAACTGTCTTTTATCCCTATTATATTCAACGATTTGGTGCAGTAATGCGTGAAAATTAATATTATTACTAAAATAACACTTTTTTCAAAAAAAAATTGCGTCATCACCATTTTCTTACAAATCTTATCCTGGCTTTAATCAACACAAAAAAAAAGAATTACATATTTTTGTACAGTGGTTCCAAAGCTATGTGCGTATGATATATACATTTCGGGAACTCACTTATACTTGTACATAACAAAAGATATTTGAAACTATATAGATAGCATGTAAGTGTATGTAATTACTGTTTAATATTTAAATATCATTGAACACACAAAATAAATTTGAGCTCCATTCAAAACAGAAAGAGTCAAGTTGTTTAGAAACCATAATATTAAACATGCATATTTACAATTTTATCCGGTTTCGATTTTTCTTTGGGTTTTCCTGAAAGCATCAAATCAGAAAAATGTGGTTACATTAATGTCCTTATTAAATAATGATTGTAACATGAATGCATTTATTAAACCTCTTGCCTAGTAAGTTGTTAATTCGTAATTCCGTAAGGATACCTCATACCCTTTCATTTTGCTAAATAACAATAGTTACCGATGACTTAAAAAAGATTTGAACGTAGTGTTTCAAGTTGAAATTGGTGTTTTGCCTTGCCTTGAACGCCAAGGAGAATAAGAAGTACTTGAAAGGCGAAACTATGTTTATTTATATATTAGTAGCAGTCAAGCGGCACTCGAATACGTCAAGTCCTATGAATTAAAATTTAAGACAAACTTATACTTCCGCCCGGAACATTGTGAGTGAGAGGTAATATATTAAAAGCTAGTTTGGGTATCCAGATAAAAGTACATAATCTAGGATGTATGAAGTAGGAACCAATAAAACTGATAAGCCAAGGATCCAATACCATCTGAAATTTAAAACAATTTCATCTGATATTCCACGTTCAATATGGATATGATGATATTGAACGTGATATGGTATTGTTCCATAAATGCCAAGACAAGAAGAAGCCGACTAATAGCAGCCACTTCAAATCTTTATCTTATTTTTAGACATGATTTAACTGAAATGCCTATATAATATGTCCCATTGCTGGGCACGGGTCTCCTCCTCCCCCGGGTTTTTTGGCCAGAATTCACTATTGCGCTGACCCATGCGGGTTGGTGAACTTTACACACCTTTAAAGACTTTCAATCTCATCAGGCATGCAGGTTTCCTCACGATTGTTTTCTTCATCGGTGAGCGAACTATGGTCTCGTGCCAAAGGTGCACTTAAAAAATTGAAAACCCCATTTTTAGACATCACAAGATGTCAGGATCGAACCCAGATCCTCAATTAAGAGGCCGAGCCCATACCTAATGGATCTTCGTCGCACGAATGGAACATGTTATTCCATCAAGTGGTAATTAAAGATTATTATGCAATACGGCCGCGGCAGAGTGGGCAAAACTTTCTGTCCATTAGTTAATTGCTAAAACTATACCTATTATAGTTATTTTGTGGCGCTAATCGCTTTACTTTGAGATGAATTATAATCTACGTCATCTTTAGGCTTTCTTGGAAATATTTTAATAATAACAAATATTTTATGAAAGAAGTTGCTAAATTGCGTTTCAATTTTTGATTAAAAGTGATGACTTTCTTTCGTCTTATGAAATACCCAGTCTTCCCAAAATATTTTATTTATTGTGTTATTTTCTTTTCTATACGACAAATATGTAAAAGTGAATGTTTATGGTTTTATTACGTTTCAACAATAAGTTGATATAAAAATTTAAGAGATTTGCAATTTAAAGAATTGCAGTTTCAACTTTCAAAATCTCCAAGACGAACAACTCATGTCGCATAGCTGCTGCGGGTTTCTGCATGAATAATTTATGACAGTGATTCATCTGTGAAAGCAAAGGCATAAACAATTTATACTTGTAACTTAGTGAAGACCAAAAGTGGGTGATAACTAAATGGGCAAACTCTAATTTCCTTTATTTTACCTATACCTAAGTGACAAGTGCGTGTTCTGCTTATCTGTTTGTATGTATATCTCTAATACAAAGACTATGACGTTATTCAAAAGTGTTAATTAATGTCTAATGAGTTTGACGTAGTTGTTTATATACAAAAAATATTGAACCTTCACAAAGTCGTACGACACGTAGGGACGCGACCTCATCATCATCAGCCTTTATCCGTCCACTGCTGAACATAGGCCTCCCTCAATGAACGCCAAGACGACCGATCACTTGCTACTCGCATCCAACACGGACCTGCCACTGCACGGAGATCGTCTTCCCATCTGGTTAATGGCCGATCAACAATTCGTCTACCTAAACGCGGCCTCCACTCTTGTATCTTAATGGTCCATCGGCTATCCGTGCTTCTGAGTCTATACCGCAGATTAAAGACGAAAGTCTTGAACCAATGCTTTCTCCCTGTAAGGACCTACGGGGCCGAAACCTGACCTCTTAATTTACGACTGGTCCGCAAGTAGGCCGTAGCTCAACGTGCTATGGAGCGTGCTATGCTGGGTGTTTCTATTTCAGATAGGTTTCGAAACGAAGACCTCCGCTAGAGAACTAAAGTTACCGATATCACCCGAAGAATAAGCACGTTGAAGTGGAAATGGGCTGGTCACGCACTCATGGATGCGATCTAGTGATTTTAAAGTTTAAATACGAAAATGAGGAAATGATATGACATTCTTTAAAAATATTAAGGTTAGGTAAATATTGTGCATCAAAAAACAATGTTTCTGATAAAATAAAAAAGGTTTTTAATAAAGAAGGAAAATTAATAATAGAAAATGCTCACATTAATATTTAAAATAGTGCTCTAAACCATTTAACGTAAAAAAGTATGGGGTCGTTAATTCCATTTCGCACCTGAGTTTAAGTTATGTGTATTTGTAATAAAATATATAGTTTATAGCATATTACTTTGTTGTGTATTCATTACATCTTGATACGTTGAAATAGTTATCGATGTATTTGCCCGAGCGAGCGAAGCGTATTTTCACAGATCTCATTGACGTCAAGAATATTATCGTGCGCTGGCAAAATTTTCGCAAACATAACGAACAATTGTGTACGTCGGAATGTACATTGTTTACGTTTTGTTGCTATAAGCCTAAAGTTCTTAACCAATTTGTGAATTAGTACATCATTAACACGATGAGAAAATTAAGATAGTATTGATGTGCTTTTTAAAAAAGAAATTTTTGTTGTTGTTGTTTTGTTGTTTTATTGTCCGTCCGTATACTAATCTTTTGGTACTTGGAAATATGTTGTTGAATCGTAATCAATAATTACATTGGATTTTAATTATTTCCCAATTCCAACATCGAAGCTACCAAAGAAGTTATTGCAATAAGTAGGTAACAATTTATGCTCAATTGTGTACAATACTAACTGTGGCCTGCAGCTTCACCTGCGTTAAATATAATTTACGACGGCATCTCAGTGGGATGATTAGCATATAGCCTTCCTCGATAAATAGGCTATGTAACACTGAAAGAATCTTCCAAACCCGACCAATAGTTCTTGAGATTAGCGCGTTGAAACAAACAGAAAATAATATTAGATATATAATATTTATAGAAGGAACGTCTTATTTTGAAAGCAAAACATAATATTTGCGATCAAACCGTGTCACAAACCATAAGTAAAACTTCAAAATGATCGATCATGACGTTATGGCGTAGCGGTATGCCGTAGGGAGCTAAATATACAAATATTATTATGGGCATCGTTCAACTGGTGGAAAATTAAGTGTCAAGTGTCAATGTACATAACATTTCATCAATTCTGATGTTGGCAAATCCTAGAGAAAGCTAAAACTTAAAAGAAGAAGAAGAACAAACTGTTATTTACTGATTATTAGCCATCACTTGCTAATAACATAACATTATGCTTATACTTTTTGTTAATTGATTAGTAGAATACCTTCTATATCTAAACTCCCAAATAATACTTTATTGAAGTAAATACTTCTTTATGAATGCTTGACTTGGGAAGTAAACTGGGGAATCAAGAATTGAGAAGGTGGAAGTTAAGAGGGAGATACAAGTTAGTGAAGATAGAAGGAGAGAGAGTTTCGTGAATTAGGATACTCATGCCTATTCCGGAGAGCCATACCGAACATATTCAAACACTATTATGAAATTTTAGTTTTAAAATTCTAAATTTCCTAGTGTCACAAGTATTTAATTCTATCGGCAGTCCCTTTAAGCAACTGCTAATTCTTTTTTTAAGTGAGAGTGGGTTTTTTGCTTGTGAGCCCATTGTTCACGACGACATTAGAATGATGTAAATAATATTGATTTTTTAACATAAACATTTAAGTACACATTTAATAAGATAAGACTAATTTAAAAAGCAAACACATAAGAATGCATACTTGTGAGACTTATTGTAATTTTCTAACAGTACATTGTTTACCTTATAGTTTATTAACTTAATCGCAATTTATATTAAACATGTTGGATAATACTTAGAATATAGTTTATAATCGTTGCTAAATTGAAGAAATATTAAGATAATGTTAAGTTTAAAATATTTAATATGTAAAGAAACGTATAATGTTTATGAGAAAATTCCCATTACAATCTTATTTTGAAATTCCAATTGGGTTAGTAAAATGTCCGTTACTATAAATCCAATTGGATAAGGGAGACAGCAATAGAAAATGTCAAGCTGGAAGACATTAGACCGAGACATGCTTGTGTAATAGAGAAAGGAAGTGATGTGGGTGTACCCGGAAGTATTCCGCGGGGGACGAGGTAGTATAAATATGTGAAATGTAGATTTTTGATCGTCAGTCCCACATGCATGCTCGGATGGTGATGTCTTATAGGTTAAAATATGTAAAAACTGAATATTGTTATATTAATGTATATTGTATGTAAATTGTTTATGGATTGAATAAAGATATTGAGTAAAAACCACTTAAGGGGGTGAGGCATGGAACATTCTAGAAGGTTTCATAGAAATGGTATAAAAGGGTGGACAAAATCGTAGAAATTCATTCGATACAAGTCTCCGAAGCAAGAAAGTAAATAGTAAAAGTTATAAAGTGTTAAAGTTAGTCCCTGCCTCATTCCAATAGTACTCTCAATAGTTAATCAGTGTTTAGTATTTCATTTCAAGCCCCTTAGTTCATTTTAATAATCATCAACCCGAAGCCAGTCAACTTAAAAGTTTAGAATCAGTTTAAAGTCAGTTTCATCACCATAATCACCCCGCTGGTGACATAATCTATAGCCGTAGGCAATCTACGCACATACCGTGCACATTTTATGGTCCTTCGAGCCGGATCCACGGAAAAGGATCCGAAGAAAGAAGAAATTAAGAAAAATCCAGTGCCGGCTAAATCATGTCACAGGCAAGATCGAAGCAGGGAAGCATAGCCGATGCTACGGAGACCCAGGCGAATCCTGACCCACGTCTGGCGGGGGTCAGAACGAGAAGCGGTACAAGCTCGGCTAGGTCAGTAATCCAAGAGGCGCCGGAGGAAAATTCGGCGACCTCAGAGGGCACCGCAGTGACGTCCGAAGGCACAACGGCGACGAGTACAGACACGGAGCGCACTACCTATACTTCAGCGACGGAAGAAACTTTGAGGGACGCGGAGGACACGCGCCAGAACAAGCGTGCGTCGCGTCAATCAACGGAAAATAATAATGGAAAAAATACACAGGTATTAAGGCTACAAGCCGCGGAAAAAGTCGCAGAATTGAAGTTATTAGAGGTACGTGCGTCTCTCGCGCTCGCCCAAGCGAAGTTAGCCACACAACTCGCTGCGGTTGGGGGGGTCGACAATGAAGACCAGCAACCCCCGGCGAAAGAAAATGATGGAGAGCAGACCAGCCCAGTGGAAGAATGGTTAGAACGGCAGACTCAAGCCGACGAGAAAAAGAGGGAAGAAATACCGCGGCCACAGAACACAGAGGTCACATCCCTGGCCGCGGCCCTCACGCAAGCGGTGAGAATGTCTAGAGATGCCCCGAGATTCCTGCAAGATCTGCCGGTATTCAGCGGGCATTGTTCAGGGTGGCTAGCATATAGAGCTACCTATTACGAGACAGAAGAAATGTTCTCGCATACGGAAAATTTAACTAGGCTTAGAAGAAGCCTGAGAGGTGCGGCCCTTGAAGCGGTCAACAGCCTACTTATTAGCCAGCCGGACCCGCGAGCTGTTATGCAAGCGCTCGAGAGGAGATTTGGTCGTCCGGACACACTGGCGATGAACGAAATACAAAAGATTAAGGCGCTGGGTAAACTAAACGATAACCCACGTGACCTGTGCATATTTGCTAATAAGATAGCGAATATTGTTGCCACTATAGAGGCATTGAAGAAAATTCACTATCTCTTTAATCCTGAGTTAGTGAAGAACATAGTTGAAAAATTAACTCCTATCTTGAAGAATAAATGGTATGACTATGCGGCAACGATGAAAGAAGATACTTCAGACTTGAAGAAAATGACGACATTTTTGAATCTCGAAGCGGATAAATGCGGCGCTTATGCACAACCGGAGGACATAATTGGCGAGTCGCAGCTAGAAAGAGTGCCGAGAAAAAGATTTGAAAGAACATACGCAACAGAGGTCGGAAGAAAGAAAGAATGTCCGATATGCAGACAGGATCACTATCTTCCTGACTGCAAGCGATTCACCAACACTCAAGTAAGTGATCGCTGGGAAATCGCGAAAAAACGCCGCCTCTGCTATCAATGTTTAAAAGGCACACATCGCCGCGGCAACTGTAACGCCAAGCGATGCGGACAAGAGGGCTGTAGTATGGCTCACCATCGCCTGCTACACCACAAGAAGCCGCCTATGATGTCTTCGACTGCTGAGCTGCCACGCCAGGCTGATGAAGCGACTGCTACCGTCGAAGTGGTGAATAACGCAAACTGCATGAAGAGTCGACAAGCGTTTTTGAAGATCGCCCCAGTCACGATTACCGGGAAAAATAATACCCGAGTCGACACCTACGCGCTCATGGATGACGGCAGCACCGTCACCTTGATCGACGAGGGGCTCGCCGACATATTGGAGCTTGACGGCCCACAAGATAACATGTGGGTCCAGGGCCTCAATGAAACAACAAAGCATGAAAATAGCAAAAGGGTCGACTTCAAAATCCGAGGGCGTTACGATAAAAAAGATTACACCACTCAAAACGCTCGCACGGTACAAAAGCTCGCGTTTACAAGCCAACGTATAGAAAAGAAAGATCTCCGAGACTGTCCGCATCTAAGGGATATAGAAGACCGCCTAGTCTACCAGAACGCTCGCCCTAAGGTTCTCATCGGACAAGACAATTGGGAACTCTTAGTGGCGATGGAAACACGAACGGGAAAGAAAAACCAACCTGTCGCATCTCACACGCGACTAGGCTGGGTATTACACGGCTACCGGTCTTCACATGACAACCCGGTAGGCTTTTGCGGCCACACAGTCGCGACGAACGAACAAAACAATGAAAACGTGGCTGACGATGCGACGAGACAAACCCCGGCGGATTTCGGAGCCACACACAGGTGGTTTCATGGCCCGGAGTTCTTGAGAAAAACCGAAGACTGCTGGCCCACTGAAGAAAAAAGTAATCGCGAAATCCACACGGGGGAAGAAAAATGTAATGCGACGTGCGGCGCGACAAACGAAAGTTATCTCCCAGACATAGAGAGAATAGAAAAATGGCGGACATTAATACGCGCGACGGGTCGAGTATTACAGTTTATCGATCTATGTCGCATCAAACACACCGTCGCGGCAACAAGAAAGAGAACAAAGAAAAACGAGGAAAGCGACGCAACCTGCGGTCCGCGGAAAACGCCAAAAATAAACCAAGAAAAGCCCCGCGTTAATCCGCGACGAACGAAATTTATAACTCTCGAGGCACAGTATTTAATAAAGGCCGAAGAAATATGGCTAAGAAAAGTTCAAATGGAATGCTATGCCGAAGAAAGAAAAAGATTAATGGAAGGAAAAACTAAGTCCTCAACGACGGGAGATCGCCTCGCGTCGCTGAGTATATTTATGGAAAATGGCTTAATAAAGCTTAAAGGCCGTATCGGAGCGGCCGCGGATATAAAACAAGAAACGACTAACCCCGTGATACTGGACGGCGGGCACAAGTATACGAGAATGTACATACAACATGTACACGTCGAAATGCATCACGGGGGCGTAGAGCTCACTGTCAATGAGCTTCGGCAGCGATTTTGGATAACCCGCATTCGACCTACAGTAAAAGGGGTCATAAGAAACTGCCAAGCCTGCCGTATCCGGAAAGCCAAGCCAATGAGTCCGGCCACCGGAGATATGCCCGCGGCCCGGCTAACGCATCACGCACGTCCCTTCTCATTCACGGGACTCGACTACTTCGGCCCGATTGAAGTGACAGTGGGACGACACAGAGAAAAGCGATGGGTGGCATTATTCACCTGTCTAACGACGCGAGCCATACATCTCGAAGTCGTCACTTCACTCAGCGCGGCCTCGGCCATAGCCGCGCTCCGGAGATTCGTCGCGAGAAGGGGACAACCGACCGAGCTTTGGAGCGACAACGCGACGTGTTTCAAAGCTGCGGAGAAAGAATTGAAAGAAGCTTGGGAAGAGTACAAAAACGAAGTAAACGCTCGACATATCGTTTGGCGATATATCCCTCCAGGCGCTCCATTCATGGGCGGAGCCTGGGAAAGATTGGTGCGCAGTGTAAAAGAAACACTCCGAGTCACGCTGCATGAAAAACACCCGAGCGACGAAACATTCTACACTCTATTGGTAGAAGCCGAGAACATAATAAACTCGAGACCGCTAACCCACGTGACGGTCAATCCGGATGAACCCGAAGCTTTGACCCCGAACCACATACTTCTGGGGTCAAACAGCCACGTGCCTGCGCCAGGAAAATTTGAAGAAAATGCTTCGACGCGCCAATTATGGAAGCGCGCCCAGCACCTAGCCGACGAGTTCTGGAGGAGGTGGGTGAAAGAATATCTCCCACTACTTCAACACAGGCGGGAGCCGCATACCATAGGCTCTACCCCGAAGATAGGCGATGTCGTTATAATATGCGACTCGAACCTACCTAGAAACGTCTGGCCCAAAGGAAGAGTTAAGGCGCTGTATCCCGGACATGACAACGTGGTGCGAGTCGTCGATGTGGAAACCAGCAACGGACATGTGCTTCGGCGTCCCTGTAAGAAGATCGTCGTGCTGCCAGGAGTGTCACCTTCGTGACAGGCGGGAGAAATGTTCACGACGACATTAGAATGATGTAAATAATATTGATTTTTTAACATAAACATTTAAGTACACATTTAATAAGATAAGACTAATTTAAAAAGCAAACACATAAGAATGCATACTTGTGAGACTTATTGTAATTTTCTAACAGTACATTGTTTACCTTATAGTTTATTAACTTAATCGCAATTTATATTAAACATGTTGGATAATACTTAGAATATAGTTTATAATCGTTGCTAAATTGAAGAAATATTAAGATAATGTTAAGTTTAAAATATTTAATATGTAAAGAAACGTATAATGTTTATGAGAAAATTCCCATTACAATCTTATTTTGAAATTCCAATTGGGTTAGTAAAATGTCCGTTACTATAAATCCAATTGGATAAGGGAGACAGCAATAGAAAATGTCAAGCTGGAAGACATTAGACCGAGACATGCTTGTGTAATAGAGAAAGGAAGTGATGTGGGTGTACCCGGAAGTATTCCGCGGGGGACGAGGTAGTATAAATATGTGAAATGTAGATTTTTGATCGTCAGTCCCACATGCATGCTCGGATGGTGATGTCTTATAGGTTAAAATATGTAAAAACTGAATATTGTTATATTAATGTATATTGTATGTAAATTGTTTATGGATTGAATAAAGATATTGAGTAAAAACCACTTAAGGGGGTGAGGCATGGAACATTCTAGAAGGTTTCATAGAAATGGTATAAAAGGGTGGACAAAATCGTAGAAATTCATTCGATACAAGTCTCCGAAGCAAGAAAGTAAATAGTAAAAGTTATAAAGTGTTAAAGTTAGTCCCTGCCTCATTCCAATAGTACTCTCAATAGTTAATCAGTGTTTAGTATTTCATTTCAAGCCCCTTAGTTCATTTTAATAATCATCAACCCGAAGCCAGTCAACTTAAAAGTTTAGAATCAGTTTAAAGTCAGTTTCATCACCATAATCACCCCGCTGGTGACATAATCTATAGCCGTAGGCAATCTACGCACATACCGTGCACACCCATATTGGTATGATAAATGTTTGTGTGAGTATCAGAAATTAGAATGTAAGGTTCATATTCTATTATTATTTCTTCGAAGGATTTCATAATAAAGTATCGACTTGAAGTTTTACAGTAAACATAACGTATAAAGCTTTAAAACAATGGAATACACTCGAGATAACAATAATAAAGCCCTTTAACTGATAAAGAAACTATATTTATTACACTTTTTCAAGCAGCACTTATATTTCAACATATGGAACAAGGCAGCCGCTTTCCTTTATTGTAGTATCGCAAGGCATTGCGTCATTGATAAATTGATAAGAACAAGGAAATGGAACTGCATTTACGTTGGCATTTTGTTGATCAACGTTCATACTATATGTAATCATATAAAGCCACCAACGTAGTTCCAGAGTAGCTTCACAGAGGAGATTCGAACGCTTGTGCAGTCTAAACACTTTAGTGATGTAATTCTGCAAACATATTTTTCTCTCATCTGTTTTGAAGAGATGCAAATCAGATGAGTAATTTGTAGTGTTGGATTGTCACATTTATTGGCAGAAGCCCAATTCAATCTAGATTTTGTGTAATACGTTTACTTTCATTGATTTTATAATAGCGCCTAACTTGTCCTGTTCATCTTTGGAGTGTCTTGTTTTTGGTAAAAAAAAACATGTATATATATATTTTAATAATTCTCTCTCCTGTGTTTTCTAGTTCTTGACGTTTAATAAAAAAGGAAGTTCTATATTCCACTGTATGTAATTTTATTATAATATGCTCTTATATATCCTATACCGTGTTGAATTCAAGTTAATATAAATGACATTCGAATGTACATTATGTGGGGTAATTAACCTATCAGTTCGGTGAGCACTTGGCTTTACCATCTGGTAGGTTATTTTAGATCAAGTGCAACTTGATCATACAAGCACGAATTCATTTCTGGATTATCAACCTATATTATAATATTTATAATCATTGAAACCATCGTGAAATAGAATAAATCAAAGGGGTGATCACCGTGCCACGCTCTCATCTGGACGGGTACCACAATCCAGAGCCGTAAATAGTGCGTGCGAGCTTCTATAACTGCGCCCTTAGCAAACCGAAAAAATAATAGTCCTACCTGGTCTGGCCATTCTTGCGCTCCCCAGAGTCTACGCACTGTGCCTGGGCACCGGTGGCACCGCCCTATTTACGGCTCTGCCACAATCCTGCTAATTTCTTCCTTGAAACAGCTTTGCTGTGTTTTACTGGAAAGAGCCGAGCTGATATGGGTGAAGTCGACACCTGACACTAATATCGGGTGGCAAGTCTCTGGCAGACGTGCCACTGCTTCTGCTTATCCAACTAACATAAAATCCTTACTCCTATGATTTTTTTAAAAGGCCCAATATTGTGTTTATCACACGTTGAGTTTTTATTATGTACAAACAAAATATTTTAAGTTATCTATGACATAAGTATTTTATCTTGTTTGCCGTTATATGTACAATATATAGGTACTAGGCACTAGCGTAACAAAAGCAAAAAGTATTACTAACAAGCATATAAATATTAAACTTCAGTACTGCCATTGTATGAAACTTATCGCGTAAAACGTTGTATGCAATTAGGTACTGTACCTATACTATTTATAAGTACGTAAATGCAAGCTATTTTTAAATTATTTACATTGCTTCTATTCTATATTATCTGTAATTTTATGATTAAATAAATGTTTCGTGTACTTATTTAAAATGTTTTCGCCAATTATAAAAATTTTATGTTATTAAAATGGATTTTAATTAAATTGTATAATTATTTGTTACTTTGTTATTAAATACGTACCTATACTTTTAACTTGAATTCGAGTTTCTCATAGTATCATTTGAAATAGGTAAATTTGTACTATAATAAATTTAAAATGCAATCATTCAGCGACGGGACGGTGATGCCCGAAATGTTTTTATTAAATCCAAAAATGTACATTACAGTTTTGGTAATTTTTCAGCAACCATGGTCCCGTGAACAATCATAATTTTGAGTCTGTGTAAAAATAAAAAACTACTGTAAATACCTAACTCATTTATTTCACATTACTGAAGTTTGATATTCAGTAATAATAATTTAGGTTAATGTGTCTTTTATCAACGAGCATATCACTCAATGAGTTCCTGCACAGCATTCATATATCAATGGATTATTATTTGTTAGTTATACCATGTCGTTAAATTTAATTGATCCGATTTGTCATTGAAATTCAGAATTATGTGTGTATTTCCTGTAGCAGTTATTAGGAATGAGTAATTAGTAATTACCCTTGACGATGAAGTTGTAATACTACTCTGATTACGTATCTCATTTCTGCGTAATCTCACCAGATAGAAAATACCAACCTCTTTGTTTCCGCTTATGTTATTTGGATATGAAAAATGGCAAACGTGCCGACTGGTAGTAAAGGGTCGACGTCGCCCATTAACATAGTTAACTCACAACTAGTTAACTCGGAACTAGCCCAAGGAACTCATTTGTGTGTTGCCAAAGCTGAGACATTTTGTGTTCGCTTTTGAATTTGTATTCGCTCTGGTGGCTTAATATAAAATATGTAACACTCAAAACTCGATTATATATTATGTCTTCCAATTATACAAAATTATTGAGTAAGAAAAATTGGAAACCAAGATTGCGTTGGCTCGAATCACGCGGGTCTCTCGTGCCGGACGCGTGTCTCTGATTGCTTCCACTTGACCGCAGATTGATCTAGGCCTAGATCGCGTTAGGATCCGATCATTTACGTCATTTGGTCGCTGATGTAATAGGCCTTCATTATCATTATCAGCCCATCGTCCGAATACAATTTTAAAAAAAACAAAGGAATGCCAAGACTTTCGACTCTTCTTTACGATGGCGTGTAAAATAATTCTCACTCTCGCTCCGCCCATTTCACATAAAATAGGATAATTTACCTGCTTGTGCAAAAAAAAGAGATGATCTTTCATCTCTTTTTTTGCAGAATCGCCGCTAATGAACAGTAATGCGTATGAATCTACAAAAGTATAAAACAAATCTGATAAAATAATCTAAACAAATAAACAACATGATTTCTTCCTAATTCACTAGGTAAGTGCCATTACTATCATTTCTGAAATGTTCGTAGTATGAATACATAAACTTTCGCAATATAATCAGCAAAAAAAATGACACTTCCTTGGATTTAAAATTGAATAACTATTGGGGACTAACTCAATTTGTTCGCAAGTTACAATATTGAAAGATACATTGCTAAAAATTCAAATCGCTCGTCTTAATTCTTTCCTGCGGTTTTGTTATAATATATACATATATGCATAAATAACTTTATATTTTATTTAAGAATAAACCATAATTATCTGTGGTATCTAACATTACAACCATTTATTTTACTTTGCTTAAAGTACTACCACATTCTAATATTAACTTGTTCGTGATAACCAGTGACGGATTTAGGCTTGATGCCGCCCTAGGCCCTGTTTATTTTGTCGCCCTTAATGCTAGAAAAAAGTAAAGTATCAACCCAAAATTATATTATGTCCCATTGCTGGGCCAGGGCTAAATTATTAAGGTTTAGTCATTTTTAAAAGCTTTTTATGCATGTGATGATCAGTAATGAAACAAAAAGTAAAAAACATCATTCGGTAAAGATTATAATTAATCTTTAAAAAAACATAATCTTTTTCATAGACTGAAAAGTAAATAAAAAAAGTGAATTGTTATAGGTATATTCTATAGGGAATTCTTTACAAAAATTAATCGAAACTCATTTTCAAAGGCAGTCTTCTTTACTTTTTTCGTCTCTGAAATTTTGCCGCCCCTCAAATCATGCCGCCCTAGGCCCGGGCCTCACGGGCCTATACGTAAATCCAGCACTGGTGATAACGATGACGGAAAGAAATTACGACAGGTCGTCGTAAAAACTATTAAGTGTTTTTACGAGTATAAATCTTATTATGTACCTCCTATAAACTTTTTGTCATCGTTATAATCTAAAAATACACACAAAAACCTTTATTGATGCTTATAATTTGCTTTTTTGCTTTAGCTGAAAAGATAAAGTACGTACGTCAACAAATACGTAATTATTATCAAAATGATAAATATATAAATAAACTAAATAAATGGTGCTACTTTTCGGTTCTGTTTTAAATGCATTAAATGACGGGGTGCAACGATTTAGCAGTTTGTGGTTCCGCATATGATTTTATCTCCTTGTCATAACTTTGTAATTTTTACCAATTTAAAAATGCTAATATTTTCACCAATTCATCATGTATTTCTTTTAACGTTACAACTGTATCGCGTATCAAATCGCCGCGTAATTGAAAATACGTTCGCCATTTTTGTCGTAACGTATTTTTAATACAAAATTTTATCTTATCCTCGCAGTGTCACTATAGTGTATGCTTTGCGTATTTTTATTCAGATACCATTTTATGGTGTTCCGCTTAGCGTGCAAGGATCTTGATACGGTTTCGATAAGATCGAGTATGCGGGCGAGGTACGACCTCATGACCCAAATTGCGCGTTCGACGTCATTGCGCGAGAAGAATGGCTCGAGTTGACGTCACTGCGAAAAAAAACTAATTTCATTTTCGTAAGCTTATAATTATTATACACCATTTTATGTAAAACGTAGGGAGTAAAGAGGAACTTGTAAAAAATACTGTTCTCCTTGGTCAAATTTGGAATCTGTTGGGTATCTGTTGTAGGCTACCGTTTGTCTACTTGTATAGAGTATCTAAGAAGATCATGGTCCCGGGAGGGTTATTAGTCCTCAGTTAAGTCAACTAATTACTTTACAGTGAAACCGTGGTTGCTGTAAAATAATTATTTATTTAAAATCAGAATTATCTTTCTTAAATACTTTTATTGGATACTAAAATGTTAATAAAACGTGATGTAAACTTAACAAATAGTTATTTCTCTATCAAATCGTAAAACTTCAAGTACAAGGTTGTAATTGACGTCAGAACACTTTCATATTGTTTCGATTTCAACATTTTACTTCGGTTTTAGATAATGCCACAAAATCGTAAAGTTTTGCGTACACAGAAATTACCTTGAAAATACGTGACATTTGTTTCACAGATACCAATTCTTACTGCAGGATCATCTAAAAACTGATCAAGTGCGATTGTGTGTTAGCACGAAGAGTTCCATGGGGACCTACGACATTTTAATACACTAAGGAAATTTTGATTCTTCTTTTATTTATTGCTAATGGCCTACCAAAAAACTATAAACAGTGTTTAAAACGCCACATTGTAAATTCTTTTTTGAATTTTAGACAACGCTTGTTTTTAAGCAAACAGCTGTTTCGTGGGCGCTCAGACACGAACATAAACAAACGATAGATTCAAAATATATTTATTAGCGTATTAGTATCTATAATGATAATATACGCCTTTGAATGTTTAGTCCTAATATATTTTTTTTCGAAAGGACTTATGCTGTTGGCCTAAAGGCCTTTAAGCTTTATCGCAAAAGTAGATAAGCAGATGGCTCATCTCTTAGATGAGCCATCTGCTAAGAGTCCTAATATCTATAGAATACTAGCAGCGCCACGAGGTTTCACCCACGTGCATTCCATGACCGCGGGAGTACGGGGATAAAATATAGCCTGATTGATATTCTGATGTGTAAGCTACATTATTGTCAAGTTTCATTAAAATCCATTTAGTAGTTTTGCGTGAAATAGCAACAAAGATACATGCATTTTCACAAGCTTTCGCGTTTATAATATTTATTTAAAAAAAAAACAACAATTTAGTTAACAATAATAACAAATTAAGTAATTTATGAATGATGATAGTAATTAGAAGAATTATAAGCTTTTTTAACACAATATAGTAGTTTAATGCCAGATATCAAAACAATTTTCGTTACTTTATTAAGGCAAGCTTGGAAGCTGCAATTGATTGGGTACCTATCTTTACTTATAAAGATAATTAATAGTAATAAAAAAAACAATGTTCAAATATGGGTAACACTTCCTAGGTGGTATATAGTTACATATTGGTAGGACTGGAATTTCTTATGCTTAGTAATTTATTGTATTGGGGAAAACATTATAATACTTTATATTGTGTGTTTTACGGAAAATATAGAATTATAATAATTATTATTACACTTATAAATAATTAGTTACTTATCTCAATATGAACCGCAGAATACTGCGTCAGTATTATAAAATGGTTGTGCTTTGTACGTTTGGTCTGTGAACGGTTCACTTCCTCTGTATAGTAAGTGAAGGGTGGTTGTCAAGTGAACTATGGCAATCCGTTATTCCTGTGTGGAGAATTCGTCGTTCAGTGTCCCAGGGAGATGGAGTGTGGTAATATTACGCTACTATATATAATATTATGTGTACTCGATCTTTTGATTATGTGATATAAAATATCCTTTTTCATTCTGAATCTAATAAAAATGTAAAAAAAACCGACCGAGTGCAAATCGGACTCGCGCACGAAGGGTTGCGTACCAAAAAAAACGTTACGGTTACAACTTTTGTTGTATCCGGGGGGGCTCCCTTAAATATTATTTTTATTTTATTTTTAGTATTTGTTATTATTGTGGCAATAAAAATACAACATCTGTAAAATTTTTAACCTCCTTGCTATTTTCTTGTGAAGAGCTTTATTTAATGCACGAATAATGTGGTCGATATCTGCACTATCATATTATTATTTTTTCTATAACTACGTTATGTTGGTCTATATACCACAGTTTTCTTTTTAAAATACTGACTGAAATAAAATACTGACCAGTTTCTTTAAGATTAACACAAGGAATGCTTCTCAGTTGTAGCGTTGTTGTAGTTGTAGATATGTCTTTAGTATGTAAATACTTACCAAATAAAGCAATCATCAGCCCTGCTATTCTGTAAGAGTCATTTTCTAGGCTGTGCGCCGAGACGAGCTCGTCGCGCCCACAGCGTTGACGTTCCTAGGGAGTTTGATATGGTTTGACAAGCTTAGTGAATACCAAGTTACCAACACAGCGCTGTCACAGCATTGCAATAGCGCTGCGTTCCTTACAGAATAGTACTGCAGTTATATCAGTTCTCGATATAAAAATAAAATGCTTTAATTAATGTTCAACTAAATTGAACGTCGGATGTTTGCGTGATATTTTATTTCCTACTTTACGTACTTACTTTTATGACTTTTCTTTTTTTTTTAAATATCGTCGATAAAACCACGGTGAAAAGCTAGTAATAAAAGAAAGGAGTTGTGTTGAACATTTTCACAAAACACCTGCGTTACATACCTACGTGGTAAAAGAAAGTCAAGCGAGCGTTACGTGTTGAAAGTTGTCCGCATGAGTCACGCAGGGTCACTCGGCCGGCGATAAGTCAATATTATGACGTGCGTCTGGATCACAAGATCTCATCACTCACACGTACTTAATGAATGTGCTATCAAAGTGTTGCTCTTATGTGCAGTCACGAATAGGAATATATTCGTAATATGATGACTCTTCCTTGAAGAGACTAATTGAACACTTTTATGTTTTTCTGTTTGTCAAATGAACGAAAAACATTTTCATATTTTACAATACTATTATACGTATTAGGTGTATATACGTATCTGTAGGTATATTTTTCTTCTTTTTTTTTATTTATAGAAATTTATTTTCAAGAAGTATTTTAAGCTAAGCGAAGCTTTGAGAGTGTTCTTCTCTCGACATGTTGAAAAAAAGTTTTTTTTTAATTGAAATGTTATTTATATCGCACATAAAGGTTAATACGAGTGAACTTATATCAAACAAATTCTGTCCATTAAATATATTTCAATCACATTTATTTTGTTTAAAATAGTAAATAATAACATTAAAACTAATCTTTTATGGACGTCCGTGTTTCTGTCTGTATGTGGCAGGGAAATTGGTCCAAAAAAACATCGTACTTTAGAGTACATTGCGGGCCTCCTATTTCTAAAGCAACTAGCAAAATATGTGCATTTATATGCTTAACTATACAGTATGGCAGTACTGTACATTCAAGTATATAAATGCAAAATATCGGATCGGTCGTCTTGGCGTTCATTGATGTCTTTTGGATTTTCCAAACTTTTAATTTTAAATAAGTTCCTATGTATAGACATTGAAATAAAACACCAGCAATTTCTCCGGCCATCGTTTTATTGAGATGCACAAGGCCTTGGTGAACAGGTTTTCGTTAAAGGTTCATGAATTCTCGCCCATAATTGAATATTTATTGTACAAAGGAAACATGTAGCGTATAATGCAGATAGTGCGCACGTTTTAAAGTAAAAGTCTCAACGACGAGGCCTGAAAACGCCGAGAGAGAAGCTTGTAATAATATAATAACAACTAGGCGTATAAAGTGAAATGTCGAAATAAGTTAAAAAATCAAAAAGGTTTAATTTTTTTATTTAAACTACTAGAACCCATCAATAGGCAAACTAAAAAATGAGTTGATAAAATGTGCAAAATAACGTTTTTTATTTGTTTTTGGCGTGACAACGTCTTATAATTCAATGGAACCGGCTGCATGCACGAAAAAAAAAAGACTCATGCGGCGTTACCTCGCTCCGAGGCGTTCCATTTAAGACTTCAAGTGCAAGCGAGAGCGCGGAACGAGCGACAAAGAGGCACAATCGACCTATCGGTATTTTCTTATGGCGTTGCCACGTTCAACTATCATCAGTAAACCGACTTCACAGACAACCGATTTTTTATTTAACTGTTTTGTTTGTGTCAATTTACATATCCTGAATGAATGAATAGATTAAATATAATGGATAGATAGACGTGCATTTTCATAGGCTCTGAATGTTTCTGTTCTTAAACCGATGACTTCTTGACTTTTTAATTCGTAACTTCCTAAAATTAATGTAGTCCTTGAATAAAAACATGTGACGTAATTTCTGAACGCTTAAAATAAATTCACGACTTATCGAATAAGTTACCTACTTTATGGGGTAAGGAATTCATATTAAAATGTTGCAGCATGTAAATAAACCGTAATATTTATACGTGTAATTACTAATTTTATTATTTAAATATTTATATTATGTAATGACGAATTACAATTATTTATTAAGCTCTATAAAAAAAAATATTTAAATGTAGAAGGTGATCTTTACTACTGCTCATCCGGATTATGTTTCGGATGAGCAGAAGACGAACGAAAATACGAAAAAAATCTTACATCCGCTTAAAATTTGATACGTTCTCACTAGTGAATAGTGATATAATTAATTTTAAATGAAAAACCAAAACCGACTTCAAAAATATAACTTTAAATTATGTACAACTAAAAATTTTTAAATAATGTTTTCTTATGTTTACGAGAATTTCACTCATTATAATGTCCTCCCGTGACCATGGTTGCTGTAAAGTATCCGAAACGTCGGGCTTGTAAAAAACTAAATAAACCGCGATAAAATCCGTAAAAGTTGTTTCATTATAATTTTTAAATAATATTTAAAAACTTCGAGGTGAAGTTAATTAACAAAAATAATTAATCAATGAATATAATGAAACTTATGTGTTCCTTCTACTTTTTAAAATTGTTACTTTGGGAGTCGATGCCAGCCACGAAGGACAGTTTAATCACAATTCACAGCATTTGAATACATTATATTATACTCTCACATCTATTATAAATTCCTTTGCAATTATTGATTTTGTACTCGTACGAGGAGTATTGAGTAGATGTCTGTTAAGATGTCTGTGTCATTCTTTGCATTGGCTGGTACCGACTCCAAAAATAATTGATTTTAAAAAGTAGAAGGAACACATATAAGTTTCATTATATTCATTGATTTATTATTTTTGTTAATTAACTTCACCTCGAAGTATTTAAATATTATTTAAAAATTTTTAGTTGTACATAATTTAAAGGTATATTTTTGAAGTCGGTTTTGGTTTTTCATTTAAAATTAACTTTATTTTGTACTTTTTAGTTTTAAGTAGGTCCAGAAGGCTAGCAATTTTTCTCAGAGGGCTTACACAAATTTATCAAGGCTTAATAAAAAACGAAGGAAGAAAGGATTTAATTTAAGACAGCCAAAAGCAATTTGGAATTGTGTATGCAATACCTAATATTATCATCATCATCAGCATTTCTCCATCCACTGCTGAACATAGGCCTCCCTCAATGAACGCCAAGACGGCCGATCCCTTGCCAATCGTATCCAACACGGACCGGCCACTGCATGAAGATCGTCTTTCCACCTGGTTAATGGCCGACCAACACTTCGTCTATCTGAGCGCGGCCTCCGCGACAGAAGCACGACGATGATTACAATGGATATTACGATAGCGCGAAGACGAAGCTCCTTGAAGTGGCAATGGGCTGGTCACTCGCTCAGGATAACGGATGACTGATGGGCTAATGAGGTTCAAGGGTGAAGACCGCGTACCTAATAGATAATAGACGACCGGTCTTGGCGTTCATTGAGAGAGGTTTATATTCATCAGTGCATGGATAAAGGCTGATTATGATGATAATATTATGTATTGCATACACAATTTTACAGAGTACATACACAAGTTACAGACGGTTATAATCATAGATTATACATTTACTAGCTGTCCCGACAGACTTCGTTCTGCTAAAATCGCTATTAAAAAATAGGGGTTGATCGTAGAGGGGTGAAAATTTAGGGTTGTATGTATTTCTGTATGTTGTATCATAAAAAAATAGAAATTAAAAAATTTGTCTAAAAAATAAAATAAAAAATTTAGGGGTGGACTACCCCTAACATTTATAGGGATGAAAAATAGATGTTGGCCGATTCTCAGACCTACTGAATATGCATATAAAATTTCATAAAGATCGGTCAAGCCGTTTCGGAGGAGTACGGTAACTAACATTGTGACAGGGAAATTTTATATATTAGATATACTGGTAGAATTTCTGCCACAGATCGCATCCTTACTGGAAGCCGTTGAGCCTGTATAGCTTTTTAATAAAGAATTTAAAAAAAAAGATTTATACAGGTCCGATGTTTTGAAAACCTTACCAGACAGCATAAATATTAAATACTTACTTCAAAGTTTCACTCGCGTAAATTTCAAAACAAAGAAAAATCAGTTCATAACATAACAAAACAGCATTGCTTCGTGCGTGTGTGTAAGAATAACTAGTAACAAGTATTGTAGGTGTGTACGGAGGAAAGCATCGGCCACGCCCATTTTGGCTCCGCAACTAGCTCTTTAACCTTCAAATGCAAATTTCCGTTTACGCACGCTAAACTAAATTTCCATACTAGTATGTATGTACTGTTATGTCTATAGAATTTCTGTAAAATTATACCGTCTATTTTGATCAGATGAGTTGATTTAAAATAGAAATAAAATTGCAAAAATACTGGCAGTTGTACTCTGGTCTGTTTTTAAACATTTTTAGGTCATCTATTATGTTGTACCAGACGTCACAGCTTAGGGGAGATGGGCCTAAAGCGGACACCGTGCCTAAAGAGGGCACTCGGGTTTATATCGTCGTTTTAAACAAGAGCGCGATCTCCAGGAGCCACCAATGTCCCCGCGTTCTGTGGACCTTCGGTCATTCGTTCGGTTGAATTACGAACACGTCGTTACGAGTTGTGTCAAGAAAATGTTTTATATAGGTTTTTGAAAAATATTGCATAATATTTTTCATGTGTTTTCACCATTTTGGTGTTAACAATGGTATAATCAATATGTGTTGGCAATGAAGTGCTTATTGGGCCATATTGTGTTTGCATTACACGTTACATATCTCAAAATTTTGAAGTTAAATTTTGTTTACATATTTAAAGTGTCCAAAAAGGCAAAGCGGGCAGGGCAAAGCGGGCACGTGCCCACTATGCTAAAACATATATATGACTTTAAAAATAGTCTCTACGTTTTTTGAGATGGTAAATAAATACAAACGGAAAAGTTGATAGCCTAAATGAGCTCCTTCAAGCTCCGTAAGCAAAACGGAAAGATATTAGAGAGACCGATGAAAAAGATCAGGAAATTTAATAACTACTGACAGATATATTATATTCAATATTTCGTTAGGCATTTTTGAGCTTTTTTAGTCTTTAAAAGAAATACTGTTTATAAGTAGGACTATTTTAAATTAGAAACTTAGTTGAAGATTAAAAATGTTTAATTTTTTATATTTTAAAAACAAAAAGTGAGATTATTTTGTTTTTGTTTTTGTCATGGACGATAGTTTAATTTAATTAAAAAAATAAAAACTAAAAATATTCTTTATATAAGCAACTGCATCTGAATATAGGAATGTAAATTATTATAATATGGTTATATACCTACCTACACATGAAAACTACTAAAGTTTGTTTCATTATTTAATTGGTTATAATATTAATGTTGCTTGGTGATTGAAAAATGAGACTGAAATACAAGATTTCATCAAGATTTTTCGTTTGCTTTATTTTACATATACTGACGGAGGATTATGGCTTTCTCATTTTTAATAATTATGTAAACTAGTCATAATATTGAACCATGCCCGCTTTACCTTAACCATATCCGTTTTGCCCTTAACGAATGCCCGCTTTAGGCCCCCCTCTCGGGCAATCGTAGTGGTTTGCTAATTAACCTATAACTTTCCCTTACGTTGATTTTTTTAGAATTAAATATTGCCCTATTGAAAAGCATTAAATAAAGGACCTCATGGTCCAAAAATTATGAATGTAGCTAAAACAACAACCATTTTATATTAACTTTGCCTTAAGGTGTCTGCTTTAGGCCCACCTCCCCTAACTCTTTTCTGACTAAGCCGGTACATAACTTTTTTGACGTGACAACGTCTAATAATAATGAAACAACCCGACGTTTCGGATACTTTACAGCAACCATGGTCACGGGAGGACTGAGGTGTCAGATGTCCTTCTGTTACAAAAGTTATTCGAAACTACTAGATAATGCCCGCCATTATATCAGATTTGATAAACCACAGGTCCTCGCAAAAGAACACCGATTCCAACCAAGGATGATTCGCGAGGCTATTGAAATTAAAAAACATCATAATTTCAATAGAGAAGATGGCTGGCCACCGCCATCTGCTTGGGATCCCATAATAAAAATAATAAAATCTAAATCCAAGCATAATAATATGTCACAGACTAAAGACTCAGTTAGCACCTTTTGCATAGATAGGACTAAATAAAAATATTGTTGTATCATAGGGTAGTTTCGAATAACTTTTGTAACAGAAGGACATCTGACACCTCAGTCCTCCCGTGACCATGGTTGCTGTAAAGTATCTGAAACGTCGGGCTTGTAAAAAACTAAATAAACCGCGATAAAATCCGTAAAAGTTGTTTCATTATAATGTTTAATAACTCGATATTACGGGAAGCATGCACGAAAAAGATGACGTCATGTCGCGTTCCGTCAGCGAGAGCGCAGAACGGACGAGAGAGAGGCATGATCGGCTCGAGCGATCGGCTTAATTCGGTTCGTGCTGCATGAAATGTTTGAAGTTGTCATGTCAAACTACCGTCCGTAAACCGACTTTACAGACGACATTTTTTTTACGATAACTTAAATTGCTCTGTCTTAAGCTACGGCGGAAGTCGCACGCAGAGGCTGTGCATGTCTAGTATCGCATAGCAAGTCTCCACTACAACTCATGGATGTCCATGAATGCTACGCATTAATTGACATTTTCTTGCAATTGACATTTCACTGTGACCTTATAACTGTCAAAATCAATTTCAATAGATTACAAAAGCAGATATTGTATATTTTACAATACACGTAGTTCTGTTGCCACAGCTCAATGCATTGATCCGACTGGATCTGCATTAGTTTATAACAACGATGTGCGATGCACTTCTGGTAGATAAAAATAGAAGGATGGAGCATCATAGAGATACAGATAATACCTTTATGTGTAGACTGTAATCATGATACTTATACAATTAAATTATAAGAATTGAGCAAGTCTAATAAGCTTATATATTTTAAAAATGCTACAAAATGATTTTCGAGTATAAGTAGAGGATAAGATATTATAATAAATTTTCTATCGAGAAATAGCAAATTTGTCTAAAACTGAAGATATCTTTAAAAATTATAAAATGACATTTGGTGGTGTGTGCCACACGTGTATAATTTTGATAAAATATAATCCAGCAGGACCAACAGTTTACGGCCCGCAGATAAAAGTGTTATAGATAGGTAGTTCAACTTAACTTTGCGAACGGCGCAATGTGCGCGCTCAACCATACATGCCGCTCGCAAAGTTGAATTGAACTATCTATAAGCTTGGATTTTTTATTTCTAGATTACAAACGAATATCCCACAAACATAACTGACGTATTACTAATGTGTGATGAAATAAACATGAAATGTACTATGTGCGTGTTCTATCATGACTCAAACTTGCTATTTCCTTAAACGTTAAACTTTTTCTAAGAATCAATACTTAGATCATTAATATGTCTAGATGGAGTGTCGCCCTACAATCAAGACAAAAAAAATTGGCCAACATTTTCAAAGATGTGTTCGTGAATAGTGATGCCAGCTACTACAGTTCTCCCATAATCATCCTTTTTAATCTCGTTACACTTCAACACAAACCTTCACTATAAATAAAAACAATAATGCGGAACAATTCATGCGTATTCTACGACAGCGGGACGGATACTAAACACGGAGAAAGCATTTAGAGGCTAACAGTTGGACGCTATTTTTTTGGACGTGTTTTCCGCGCGACACTCTATCTAGACATATTATTGATCTAAGAATCAATATTCGCCCACATTAATAGAAACTATTTGTTTAATACAAGACATTCGTGCTTTTGGTAACGTGTGCCTTTCGTAAGCAAAGAAGGTTAACCATATGAATGAAATTTTAGTATGGGCTTTAGTAAGGGAACTGAGACTGGGAACTTTTACGCCGGGAAATGTGCAGAAGCATCTCGCTGGGGAGTGGGTCTTCCCAGATGGGCATGTGGGACTCGTTGCGCCCGAAAGCTGGTAAGTGGACGCAGCTCAACCCACTAAAACCCGGTGAATGCCACCAATGCCGCCTTTGGTGAGGTGCCCCGGGCAACAGGGCACCTCGACGGCTAGTCAGTCCCTCAGGGGACCGACGCCACCTCCACAGAGAGGTTGTCCCGCACCACAGAACAACCCCTCCCAACGTCGGGATATTACAATGAGGTGAGGTTCTCGCCCCTTTCCCTCTGCTCTTTTGTCTCCTCTTCTTATAATAGGGGTATAAAGAGATCGCTCGGCTCAATTCGCTTCGCCCAAGGTGCTGGGCTTACCCTAGGCTACTGAGCCCCATTGCCATGACAAGGCCTGAACCATGGTGAGGAGTCAATCGGTCCTGGCACAATAGTAACTATTCCCAAGAGAGTTTAATATTTGCTGGACAGACCGTTGATTTATTACCAAACTTTCCTGTTTCGATTAAAATAAAAAAGTTTGCGTAGCCGCGAAACAATAGAAGTTGCTCCTAATATCAATGACGTTGTTTAGAGGCAATTACGTACATTCGAAATTAATTTTAGCTTGGGAAAACCACTAACCACTTTTAAAATAAACGCAGAGGAAAGTACAATAAATTGCTTACATCATCATAACAGTTGACGTTATAATTTTAGTAAGGGCACAACAAACATATTTTTTTCATTAACCCTATAGTCGTCGTGTGATAATGGCGATCGTGAATAATTTCATAATTAGAACGTACCTTCTGTCGAAAAAAAGTTCGCCACACCCACTTTAAAAAAACCAGTCAGGCTACGTATGATAATTAAGCCCCGTTACTAGTTACAGGGTAATACGTCTCTTCGGAGAGTAAATTTTAATTAAATTTGAATAACGATATTATAATAAGTATTCCAAATGTATAAAGTCTTTCTCTTCAAACAAAAATAAGATTATAAGGACCTTGTTCCCAAATTAATTGAGTAGTTCAGCGGCAACATCCATCTATACTTACGAACTTGTATTTAAAGGAAAGTAGGAATTACCCAAACTTCCAATACAAAGCTTGTATATACATATTATATTTTAATAAAATCTCAGAACAAATTTTTGATGAAGGACCAATTAAAAAAACATTATTCATTTTAGCATCATTGGAATACCCCTTCAAGAACGTGTCGTTGGGTAAAACCAGACGCCTCAATTTGAGAGGATCTCGGAAACCATTTGCAAATCGATTATTAACTTGGAAGGACTTGTACAGAATATTATGTTTAATTACAATATGTGCATTTATAGCTTTAATATCACCCGTAGACTTGTGGTAAACAAAATATAATCGTGAACTCATATTAAGTTCATCTAGGATTAGCAATTTGTTATGCAAGAAACTAATTCCTTTCGCTGCGCACCTTCGTCTATCGGGACTCGGGGTAAGGTTGGGTTATGCCCCGGTAGAAAATTATGACATCGACAATGGTGTTTAGTGTTCCGAGATTTCCTCCATATGGGTAGCCTGGCTAGTCCTTTTGTGAACGCGCACGATCCACCTCCCCCGTCAAAGGGGGAGGGGAGGGCCGGCTCTCCGAAAAATAGTTATAAATTCACCCGTTAATGATTCGTCGCCCGTATTGGATTTGACTAGCCAAACTTCTACTTCCTGAGCGCGCGCGATACACCGCGCCCCCTGCGGGGCGCGGAGAGGGGCGTCCCCCTTTCGTATAATTTCTAGGTAAGCCATCTGCTCACCTACCAACCAATTGAGCTTAAAGGCCATCAGGC
This sequence comes from Lycaena phlaeas, assembly GCA_905333005.2. Taxonomy (NCBI): domain Eukaryota; kingdom Metazoa; phylum Arthropoda; class Insecta; order Lepidoptera; family Lycaenidae; genus Lycaena; species Lycaena phlaeas. The sequence continues at coordinate 10,606,545 of HG995171.1, read as the reverse complement.
CTAAAAATTTGTAAGCTGACTGTTAATATACTGCTGAGATAAATAAAAGAATCAGCTAGCAGTAAGTCGAGGAAAATCTAGTCATTTGATGCATTTAAATAGCCAGTAGGTGCTTCTGCCTTACTCCTACATAATAACTTTCAAAGTATCAGCTGACGTTTTTTCCCCCAAGGTACAGCCAGCTGACATATATATATTTGTTAACAGTTACTATATCATCAGGTAAATTTTGGTTTGAGAGGAAATCACTGAAAATTTAAAAAAAAATCATGTTCGAGTCACCAGCTGACGTACATGCCACATGGTACCACGTTATAACCAGCTGATTATTTTTTTTCGTTAAGATATTGGATTAACTACAATTTAACAAATATTTCAGCTGAGAGGAAATGACTGAATCTTTTTTTTTTTACATGATTGTGAGGCTCCCACCGCTCATCCCCCCAACCGCGCGCCAGCTGACGTCCACAAGGCTTCATGATACTATTCTCTTATTCATCTCACGAATTATCTCGCGGGAGGAAGTTGGTCACGAAGACCTGTTACTGGCCCCCGAGCTATAATGTCATACCCCTCAACTTACAAACACTTTAAACTGAGTTTATCCGAACTCACTGTTAAGCGAAAACTGTTTAATTACTTTCAAGTTTCAAAACATTTTCTTTCTCTCTCTCTTTATTGTATTAATAATAATTTACAACATATACACCACGTTAACTTAGCTTCGTTCTAAGTTCGTAAAAACTTGTGTTACGGGTACTAGGAACGGAACATTCTTTAACAAATTTATATAAAAACATTAATGTTAACATATCCATAGCCCAACTCAATGCTATATTTAACATATGAATTATCTGCACTTGGCGGGATCCGAACCCGTGACAGCTGCGTGAAGGCCTAACCTCTCGAACAGCCGACCCTCTATTATATTATCAATATGTAACATTATATTTGTATGAATACTTTGAATAATGTAGCTATAGCACCCTGATCTAGATTCTAGACGTTCCATTTTCCGTTACTTATTTGAACCTTAGTAACAAGTAATAGAGGTACTAGCCTGGGACTGTTATGAATATCCCCCATACCCCTATCACACTGAGCTGGTGTGCGGCACTGTGCGGTATGCAGCAACGTGACGCACTCTGATAAATCCGGAATGACGCGCGGCGCGTGCTAGTTCTCAAAACGATAGCAACATATTGCTCAGTACGTTTTTTCAAGTAAAATTTTCTTTGAGTGTGCTGATTTCTGTCCTGTAGTTTTAAGCACACGCCATTTTTTATCTAAAATAGAAACTAGTTTGCAGAGAAGGCCAGTTAGTGACGTCACTGTCATCATTGAGACGTCAATCTAACTTTTCTTTCCTCCTTCTGATCCTTTGAATGATAGAATTAATTAATTATTAATCGATTTTTACATAACGTATACCATGGACCTGAGTAAAATTTACGCAGAACATAAACTTCTCTCTTATATTATGTTTAGAGAGAGACTCAAGAGAGTTACTTGAATAATTATTAATTTAATTTAGTGTGGGTCCATCTTAGAATAGCCCCGAGTAACAACTCACAGGTTTATGGGTGACGTTGACCATTCACCATCCGCTGGCTCGTCTGTCTGTCTGTACGTTTGCTAACTATAATAACATAAAAAAGTTGTTCGAAATGGTTTCATTAGTTTTTAATTACATATTTTTATGTAATATATTATGCAATACAAAGAATTAGTCAAATTAGTCTATTCAAAGGGGGAACGCTGCCAGTATCTTCGGAACCTTTAAAGGGACTCCTTTTAATAATATTATATTTTAGTTATTATATTTTATAAGTAAGTTATACTTGTCTATTATCAATACTTAGTTTAATATCATATTAAAATCTGATTAATAAAATGTATTGTAAATTATGCAATATTTAACATTATTTAATCCGATCAGATATTGCAATTGTTTAGTCCTTTATAAAACGCACTTCAATAAATGAAAGACCAATAAAACATGCCAGGACTTAATACCAAAGCTTTTCAATCAGCGTACTTGTTGTTTTACGGTATAAAATGAATTGTGTTTTATAGTTCTAAGAACCGTCTAGACTTGAGGTTACCGACTGTCATGTACTAACGTTTATCACAATAATACCCAACCTTTCGAAGAACATTATTTGCTCGAACAAAGGTTACATTCCATTTGATCTCATATTGATGGTTGAACAAGCGACTCCATTATCATCATCTGCGCACGATATAGCCAACTGAACTCATACTACCTTTCTTTTCTAGCAGCTCTACAATGATTTTTTTTTTTCTAATATTTACGTGAATTTCACTCATTAGAAACAATTTTTACGGATTTGGAACATGGTTACGGTAAGCTTTAACCAATATGAATGTCTCCTTATTGGTTCAAAAGCCATATATTCGTTTTTTTAATGTGTGTGTAGATGTGGAATTCTACGGCTAAAGAAACTCATGACCTATTAAAATTTTTGATAATAATGTTATTTAAGTTTAAGACATCTGTTGTATTATATGCGTCCTTGCACTTAATAATGGTTAAAAGATACCGTTATCGGTTAAGACTAGGTATATAGTTCAGCTTCTCAAATACTGATTTTATTGAATGACTTTCATCTTTTAGTTCATACGTCGGGAAAATTAATTATTATTTATAACATTAATCTTTATTCTCATAAATAAGAACCTACAAATGAAAATGACATTGAGGTAATTAAAAAAAACAATGGTGTTAACAAACTCTCAGAATTTGTTTAGCTCTGTTAAAATAACAATACAATTAAGGTTTAATTATATTTACATGAGTATGATTAAACAATGACGTCCATTTTGTTTTCAGGGTTCAAGTCCGGAATGCTGCGTAGAAAGTTCTAGTCCAAAAAATAATCCCTCCGTCGGCTATCCGGGGCCGCCGCCTGGCCCGAGGTATAAACTCGCCACGGAAGGAGCCCTAAGAGTCTGCTGCTTTCAACACACGAGAACGGTCGTTGACAAAATATTAGCCGCCAAATTCTTCAGGAGATGGGAAACCCACGTGCTGTGTTTATTAGAAGACCAAGTCGTTTCTAAAACGGTAAGTAAACAAATACAGACGCCTCCATGTTTTTATCCAAACAAAAACACGTTTTACTAGTACGATAGCTTAGTTAATTGATAAAGCTTTTTGATACAAACAGTTTGCGCGAATTAACGAAATTAATGTCGGATAAAATTGCTTTAGCTTCAGTAGACGTAGATAATTTAATTGGGCCCCGTGATATCCACTCCATTAATGATATCGTTGTTTTATTTCACTAGCATAAAATACAAATGGTATTATTATTCGGACCAGCCATTAGACGAAGCTTTACTTAGGTCACTGCTCAAGGAGTAATTTCACTGCACTTGGCTCTATTATATAGACCAGTCTTTCCCAAAGTGGGCGATAACGCCCCCTTGTGGGCGCTGCAGGTCTCAAGGGGGGCGGTAAGAGACCCAGAAAGAAAATGGGGGTGTTGTGTCGAGGGGGGGGGGGAGATTTGTAATTTTATTTAGCTAGTAGGCCTCTTAAACAACCTCTTAACTGCAAGAGCAATTGGCAGGTGGAGCCCGTAAGAGTTAACTTGAGACCTTAAGCGCCGTTGTATGTTACCCACTGCGCTCAGGTTTCAAGTTGCGGGTTATAGTAAAAGTTTCGTTTAGAATTCTCCGTTAATATACATAATATACATATATAGGTCACAATAATTAATTAATTCAATTTGAAGTTATAGTGGTTTTTAAATAGGTGAAAAAATGGGGGCGCTAAAAAAATATTTATTCTCAAAGTGGGCAGTAGACAAAATAAGTTTGGGAACCACTGATATAGACTAATTAGTAATTCCCACAACCCAAAATACTAAAACTAAAATATACTAATAGACCTTAAAATAGCGCAAAATTTATAACAAAATAGCACTTTCTCAGTGGTGACAACGATCTAATTAAATATGAAAATGAAACACTATTTGAAGTACAAGTAAGAAAATGATCATGCAATTCTTATAAGACTTTTAATTCGACTCCACACAACTTCTCCTCGAAATCAGGCGAGGAGGGTAATGGGCAATGGCTCAGCGATGCGCTGGCCCAATGCGGATTGGTGAAATTCACATACCTTCAGAGACTTTTAAGTTTCAATTTCATCAGGCATGCAGGTTTCATCGCGATATTTTCCTTCACCGGTGAGCGAACGATGGTCTCGTGTTTAGGGTGCATTTAGAAATTGAGAAAAACATTTTTCAATGCATACATGGGGAGATCAGGATCGAACCCTGAACCTCTAACATAAATGGCCGAGTCTATCCACCACTGGACCATTGTCGCTCACCCGATACTTAGAGGCATTTATTTTAAGCTTTGGTGATAATGTCAAAGGTGACGCTTTCACATTAGGCCAGAGCCGTGATAGCATCCAACGATAACAAAACAAATATGAGGTACAAGAAAGTAAAACAAAACCGCCATAGGAGCTGAAAATAAAGACATTAGACACGATCGGCTTACGCTAACAAGTGACACGTTTTACACACAAATATTGTGTTTGAACATATTATACTTTCTTTTTATAATGGAGCGATTTTAAAGTCAATAAGGATTGTTAACTAAATATTCTTCTTAAAAGATCTTATCAGATCAAATGTTTTATTAAGTAAGATCAGAGAAATATAAAAAAAAAATAAAATAAAAAATAAAAAAAAGAATTGCAGTAAATCTAGGTGACTAAAAAAATTTTCACAGACTGTATTTATTCTACTGGCTATCGGTGCCGTTTTATTTGCGTATGTATTTATTTTGTTTCCATGACCAGTAATAGTAGCACAGAATCTCGCAAACTAGCTCAAGTAGGTTTATGGGTTAGTGGAGCGATTTTTGGTAAAATAAATAATTTGCACAAGCGTATGTAAATTTTATTCAACATAATAATAACAAATGTTTAAATAATATTAATTAATAATTATTATAATATAAATCCTCAACACTCCGTTTGTCCCTTAACGGCGGTTTTCAATATCCTATCTATCTTAAAATGTTCTTATCTATCGACAAATTTTGACACATTTTCTTACAAAACCTGCCAAAATTGTAAGATGGATAAGAAAATTTTAAGAGAGATAGGATATTGAAAACCGCCGTAAATGACAACTTGTTTATCTCATTTATTTTTAACTGGTTTTTTTTTCTTGATCAATTGCTGGCTTGGTCTTAATGTCTTCAGGGAAATTGAGCCTCCTGAAATATTGTCCACCAAAACCTCAGAAACTATTAGAGTTGTATGTATCGCTGTTTGTGTCTAGCTATCATGTATAATATATATAAATATATAAATAATATTTATATTATATTATGTATAAATAATACAACATAATATTTTATGTATATGATATAATATATTTTGATTTAAGATATTCATAATATGTTTGTAATATGCATATTAGATCTTGCTATAATAATGAAAAATAGTGAGAAAAAAACTGTTCAGAATTTTTCATTAAAATTATATGTGTTACCTGATTATTTTCTTGCCTTTGCGGTTTTATTATTTTGATTATTAGCTTGCTGTAATTATCTGCTATATTACATAAAAATGGAGTGAAGTGAGAATTATTATAGATAACGCCTAACGCGTGATGTCTTATAATCATAAATTACTGGATGTTCTCCAAGTTCTCTCTCTTCCTAGCTATGTGTCCCACATGGTGGTGGGGTCAGCATTCCTTATTAAAGTTCCCCACTTCGCTTTATCTTTGACTTCGTCTTCGGAAACATTGCATTTATTCATGTCAGCTCGTAATTCATTATAATATAATTATTATAATTCATTATAATATAATATAATTCATTTGTCCATGTAGTTTTAGGTCTGTTTTAGCTGTTGCCCACGTTAACGAAAAAAATCTCCTTTTTATTGCATCCAATGTTACATTTAGCACCTCCGAGAATATACAGTATACAAAGTTTAATGATAATCGGTTGAGTAGTTTTCGGGTGCAAGCTTAACAAACATCCCTACTTTCTCCATTACAATATTATTAAGGATAAATCCTACTTGCAATTATAAATTCAAAGACTATTAATAAAAATTATGTATTAATATGAGCAAATAAAAACATAATATTATATGATTTATTTCAACAACAGATTTTCTATGACGTCAAAGATATTATAGAATATGTATGAAATAAAAATAACATTCATATAACTATTTATGTAATAAAATTGAGAATTTTGTTAACTGTGGAATTAACCATATCTCGCTGTCTATCTGACGATAAAAAATTAGGCCCTAAGTAATCTATAAATAAAATAGTTAACTGCTAGGTATCGATAACTACATAAATGAAACTAGTAAAATGTATTTGTTAAGCCTTAAGCAAATCTGCTTCATATGAAAAACTTGATAATATTTTTCCTGCTTGTATTATGATTCATATGTATGTATGTATAGTATTCATTCATTCAAGATACCCTTAAAGTATCTTAAATGGATGGACTATACATACACAAGGTCTATTTTGTTTATGTATTACAAGCCAATATAGTTTTATTGCTTATTATATCTCATGAAGGAACATTTCATTTTCCTGCTACATAAGTATGTTCTGTTTTCTGGGTTAAGGCACGTATGTAGTGTAGCTTTTGTATCTACTCATTATTCGAGCTTATGACAAACATCAACATCATCTGCCAATAATTTTCCCAACTATATTTTGGGGTCGGCTTCCAGTCTAACCGGATTCAGCAGAATATCAGTATTTAACTGCTTATCTGACCTTTACTACCCAGTAACTGTGTGATATGGTACCGTGGTAAGACTGGTTGTCAGATTCTCGGGCTTCTTATGACGTCGACTGTCAAAGATCCACGAAACACAGCCGAGACCAACGGCTTAACCTGCTTTCCGAGACACGGAGGAGTCTGGGTATGTAAAGATGGTCACCCATCCACGGACCAATCTCGGCAAGCGTTGCTTAACTTGATGAATCGGTCCGCGCGGCTATTACCACTGAGCCAAAGCTCCTCTAGCTTATGACATACATTTCGGTTTATAATCGTAATAAAACCTAGTAAACGTTTTTGTTTTTTTTGGCCCTTATAAGATATACAACTAGTGTTGTATATCTTATCTTGTAACGATTTATTAGCGTTTTTATTTTACGACCTTTCATTTACATTTATTGTAATACAGGTTGACTTGTTTGGAAAGATGAAGACGATCTCCATTGACCAGGTGTGAAGACGATCTCTGTATCGTGGCCGGTCCGTGGATGCGAGTGGCAAGGGATTGGTCGTCTTGGCGTTCATTGAGGGAGACTATTATTTCACAGTGGACGGATAAATGATGATTATGATGATGATAGTTTGCGTTTACAAAAATTTATTTACTCTCAAATGTAGCTCTAAATAGATCCCCTGTCGTGATAAATAGGTAATTGTGGAACGATTAGCAAGTGCTATTAAATGCCAATTCAAAACCTAGGATAACATGACAATTAGCATTTATAATTAGCATTTAGATTATATTTAGGCTAAGCTTCGTATATAATTGATACATGTACCTAGTATGTAGTAGAACTATACAATTTGATTGTCGGCTCGTCGATTAGTCAGGTCACTGGACGCTACGCAGCGGTCACGGATTCGAATCTCCTCTGCACCGGGTCATGGACGTATATTCACATACAAATATATTGTATTTATAGAAATTTCTTAAATGTATTTACGCTCATATTAGTACCTTTAACACAAGTTCTAACGAACTTACTGCAGGGCTAGCATGACTTGGTGATTTTTTGGATAATATTTATTAATAGAAGCTGCCCCGACAGACTTAGTTCTGCCAAAATTAAAATTGCATTAAAAAAATATCGGTTAATCGTAGAGGGGTGAAAATTTAAGGTTGTATGTATTTTTGTATACTGTATAAAAACAAAACAAAATTGTCATAAAAATAAAACGGTTAAGCCGTTTCGGAGGAGTATGGTTACCAACACTGTGACACGAGAATTTTATATATCTTAATATATATAAATCTCGTGTCACAGTGCTTGTCCTCAATGGACTCCTAAACCACTTAACCGATTTTAATGTTTTTTCTTTTAAAATGTGTGCTTTTCTCCAACTTAAAAGATAGGATAGTTTATTTCTCAAATTTGAGATTGCAATTTTATTTATTGCAAATTAATTGTTTTGACAGAACGAAGTCTGTCGAGTCCGCTAGTTAGATTATAAATGAAAGCACTCAGTACAAAATTTAGACATACTTAATGACGTTATCGGAAAATTTACATATCCGTATTAATATAATATTGACTAACCTAACTTAGCAACGGCATGTAAAAATACACACGTTTGGTGATTATGTGGTTTTGTTCCCCCCACCCCCCGCGCTAGAGCGGGGTTGGGTATGACGTCACCGCTAACCTCGCGGTCGGGTCTACACGGGCATTGCCCCAGCGCGTCACGCCGGTGCCCCACAAACGTCAGCGCGCTCAATTTTTGACCTGACCCAATTCTGGTATCGACTTAGGAGCTGATGGTGAGCCATAGATTCGCTAAGTCGACACAATTTTTATTTCGCCTTAGAAGCTCAGAGCCACAGATTCGCTATGTTAACAAATATGTATGTTGGATTTATCGGCTTAGAAGCTTACGGTGAGCCTAAGTTGCTAAGTTTAGACTTAGAAGTTCAGTTGAGCGGTAGATTTGCTAAGTCATCCAAAGTCAGTGATTTTCCATTTGACTCTTCTCTCGGGCTAGTAATCCTGATTGTATTCTAGCATTATACCCAACAACCCAAGGATGTCAGAACAATGAGCGCTTAAAACCTGCTCGCCGACCTTTAACCTTCCCTAAATGTTGAAACGATCAATTAAATTGGCAGTCCAACGACTTAAATGAATACAGATGAACAAGTTATTATTCATTGTTTATTTGACGTCAGCAGTTACGCAAGTACATACGTCATTAAAGTATACATATTCCAAGGCTTGTTAAAATAACGTGTCGGTTTATTGTGGTATAATCTGGTTTTATTTACTTTTTCTGTCAAATTATGTGGAAGTTACATACCTTCAAGGATTGTTGGATGCAAAGACTATTCTATTATTTTCATATCGTAAATGAACGTCTTATACCACCAGTGGCGTAACTACGGGGTGGCAAGTCGGCAAAATGCCACGGGCCTCCAGCTAAAAGGGGCCCCCGGTCCGAGGATAATTCCAACTCCCAACATTTATTATTATACATTTAGGGCCTGTTTTACAATCTCCAGTTAAGTTCCCAATAGGCAATCAGCAACATATTTGACAAATAGAGTATGGAGTATCTGACAAATATGTTGCCGATAGCCTATTGGGAACTTAACTGAAGATTGTGAAACAGGCCCTTAGTAAAAAAAATGTGTCTTTCCCAGCATACGGCAGTTACGCCACTGTATACCATCATTTGCACTTTATAAAATAAAAGCTTCTGTAATATAAGAATGGCCGCTTCATAAATCGTTGTAAAAAGTTGATATTTTTTCGAGACGTATATTTAAACCGTATTTAAATTAAGCGATTTATGTCATGTCTTCGTCACCATCAATTTCTTTAAACTTCCATCAATTTCTACTAAAACAACACAAACAAAACTAGAAAAACTTTTCCATCCACGTCACAGCATAAAAAAATATATCTTTAGGTATCCGATGAAAATATTTTATGCTTCATCACGTAAGCAAGATTTCTATGGTTTCGTTACTTCGGCTGCGGGTAGACTATCTGACTGCGCCACAACTCAGTCCACAGCACAGAGATAGTTAGGGCAAGTGGTTTGAATTTGGAAATTCTAGAATATTCCATCTAGTAGCTAACCTTATCTAGAACTGCAACTTCAAACGTATTGAAAAGCACGAAGCGGATATTACAGCTGATTAAACTGCTTTATGAATGGATCGATTCGTGTTCTGTCCCCTTTTACGATATTGGGCTAGGATTAGTTACTACTTACTATTATATAACTTACCTTTGGGTAAGGTAGCGTAAGGGTAGGAGCGACGATGGTCCAGTGGTGGATGGACTCGGCCTCTTATGCGAGAGGTTCCGGGTTCGATCCTGACCTCCGAGTGTGTGCCTTAAAATGGGTTTTTCTAAATTTCTAAGTGCACCCAAACACGAGACCATCGCTCGCTCACCGGTGAAGAAAAACATCGTGAGGAAACCTGCATGTCTGATGACATTGAAAGTCTTTGAAGATATATAAAGTTCAGCAACCCGCACTGGGCCAGCGTCGTGCAGTGGGACATAAAGGGTTGATACTTTTATATAACTTACCTTTGATGGCTGTTTCAAATGCGACTCAAGTCAGAGGACATGCTTTCGAATCTTTTATTTTTATCCCTCTCGATTAGTAAACAACATATAAATTCCTACGAAGCTAGGTTTCATCAATGAACCTTCCTCAATGAACGCAAAGACAGACGATAGCTGATGCTTTCTATATCGTAAATAAAATAAAAAATATCTAAAATAAAAATTACCCATGTTAAATAAAATTTATATAAGAGAAGAAATATAATAATACGCACTTATTATTGTTTTTAACGATTTCTTATAGCATCTATACCACGCCAAATTTTATTATAATCTGATCAGTGGCAGAGCTGAGATCGTAGCAAACAAAGTTTTACATTTTTTTATTTTTTTTATTCTAGTCCGTAATTCTTATTTATGTATTTGTTTATTCTAGCCCGCAGGCCTTCTGGAGCGCCCGCTAACCTATAACTGCATGCAGGAGGTGTACTGCATATCTCGCTGGGACCCCGCCAGGAAATATTGCCTGCGTATCGTAATGCCAAATGGATCACTCCTATTACAAGTATGTACCCAACTATAATATTTAAAATGAAACATTATTTGCTTGCGGGCCTAAAAGGGCTTGATAGTAAAATCTGTGTGATCTCAAATGGCATTACTCTGTCAAGATAGTTAAGAGAATCAGGCATTGCTTTGCGGAAATCCATTATACTTTTTTATTATGTTGTCATTTCTTTATCTTATTACATCTTTTCTGAATTGTCATTTTAACTTAATAACATGTTATATTACAAATGTGTCGAGCGTCCACTAACTTCCAACTTTTATGCCTTTTATAAATCATTGCCGGATTTAATTTGATATTGCACGCGTTTGAAATAGCCTGATAAATAACATGTTGTTACGTTATATGGGGGAACAACAAATACCTTTATTTACGGAATTAGCTTATCTGAAGTGCTTTTACCACAATATTAACTCGGAATAGAGTTACGCTGGTTAGAGTATGTTTATGTACAAGTGGGTAAAAATTCCAAAACACTATAGACTATTTATATTAAGTCTGATATTAGAGGCTTGTTACAAGCAAAAGAAGGCTAAAATATGTCATTTGGTCTCGTACTTGGAATTTCTGACCAAAATTTTCCTATTTTTTTCATGACAAATAAGATATTACATATTATTAACATTATACCCGAATAAATTAATGAATAATCTTGAACTACTTTTAGCTAAAATAATATTTAAATTTAGAAAGTAAGTAAGTAACTTTATTTGCTAGAAATAGAGTACAGTAAGTAAACTATTATATTTCTTACAGGCCAATGACGCATACACAAGGGACCAGTGGTATTATTCAATAATATGGCGAGTAAGCATGGTTTTCTTATTTCGTACGTTTTCCCCGAGAAAACTCAAATGCTAATTTTCTTTTTTCTTTTTTAGAGAAATATGATAAGGTATAAGAATTTCCTAACAAAGACAGTGAGGAAGGAGGTTGTACTCAAGGAACTGAAGGTTTGTTGACAGTTGACATTATAGTTAATTACTTTTATTTTAATACACCGGCCAGGCTTTACACTCTCGCCCGAGAGCACTCACTACACCTTGCTCGAGGCAGTTTGATATTACCTACATATTATGAGACAAACATAAACACTATGAGACCTATATATTAAGAAAAGATCTTTCGCCAATACTGCCTGCACGAAATAAACTCCAAAACAGAAATACAGTAATTCCTGACGTAGGTTATAGTATATAATTTACCGAGAATTAGTAGGTGAATAATGTAAGGATAAAATAATTTTAACAGTCGGAAAATTTAAGCTACTTAGAAGCTCATGTTAAAAATGCTTCCTCATTTCTATTAGAGATATAACAAGAAATAAAGTACATGGAAAAATTATCATTATTAGACCGGATACATAAGTAAATTAACGCGGGCGAAGCTGCGGGCAATGGCTAGCTACTTTATAAATGATCAGCCGAGGTAGGCGACCGCTACCGTCCACAGTGTAGACTACTGTAGACTCTACACTCTCGCACACACCTGCCTCGGACTATCTCGCGGAGAGTGTAGAGCTGCATTACCACATTTTGGTAACATTTTTATAAGATTAATTGTAAAAGATTTTCAAAAAACAATATGTTTGCAATTTTGCTCGAATTTCAAATATTCTTCAATACTAATTTTGCACTAATGTTTTCCTATTAACAAATATTCAATTTAACAGCATATGATATTTATTTATGTAAAGTCATCTCGTCGTTCACAATAAAATGTGAAACAAAAAAGCAATGTTTTGCATCCAACAAACTCTCTTTTTGTCCTTGATTTATGTATAAATATGCTAAAATGTTTTGTTTTTCACAGAATATGGTTGATTTTGCAATGACGACGCCGCTGCAAGACGAGAGCGTCACTCGCGCTCCGCTGCAGATCCTCACAGACTTGCTATCAGAGGTGATAAACATTTTTATCACAAATATTTGATTTTGAAATTAGCTACTTTGAACACTTGCAAATACACCCTAGCAGACGAAACGTTGGGATGGAAATCTCACAAGTCAAGTCAGCTACACTGTCTATGATTATTATCTATATTCCCGGATTTTTCCCGGTCATCTACTCACTTCAGAAATTACTTTTATGTCGCAAAGTTATACAAGCAATAAGTTTCTTTTAATGCCATCGACAACGCTAATGTAATTTTTTTTTTTGGAATTTAAAACAAAATAAAGAATAAATTATTTGTGAATTATGAGATACATGTACATAATTTATAATTAATATAACGTAAAAGGTTTCAGGGAGAAAAAATCTAATGACACTGATTAGTTTTTCTTCGAATAAATTAAATATGTACCTAAATAGAACTTTATTATATTATAAGATATTTTTTTGTAAAGATAATATATCACTTGCATATTATAAAAAAGTTATTCGTGTATGTCTGTCTATCTGCTAATGATAAACTCAAAAACTACGGAATGGATATTCATTATTTTTGCCCCAATAGTTCATAGTTCAGACTTCAGATACATAGTAATTCTTGTTGAAGGTACGTAATTTATTAAGTTTTGTGTACATTGGCTAAAATATAATTTCCATAGACACGATGATAGGCTTACTTCTAGGAATACCTATAATTATTGGTAATAGTAGTTAAATTGACTTATTTAAAAAAAGATAGCCAATTTGTAAAATTCCAAATGACACGCACAAAAACAATTACGGCAATTAATGAGTAACCAATTAATTCAAATCGGACGTCACGTGGGCGTTGACAAATATTTGAGTAATGTCACCGACGTCATTGATAATTCTTTATCGGCGAACCAGTGTACCGCTGAATGTTATTTCAAAAAGACATTAATATTTCCTGTGATAAAAAGGCAAACTCCACTCTAACTCGCGCGCTGAGGGTTTTGAAAGTCGTGTCTTCTTACTTCTTACTAATATTATTAACGCGAAATTTTGTAAGGATGGATGGATGTTTGTTACTCTTTCACGTAAAAACTACTGAATGGTTTTCGATGAAACTTTACAAAAATATAGCCTAAATTTCAGAGTACACATAGGCTATATTTATCCCTACACTAACTCAGAAATGTAACACGGGTGTAACCGCGGGGCGCTGCTAGTATGAAATATGACATCAAATTACCGTTTTTTTTTGCTAGTGATATTATGAAACTAACCATTTTGCCAAATTTCATGACTATGTCAATCGGAGTGCTCTTATTTGAAATGGACAGACTGTAAGAGAGAAAACGGACGACGGAGTAATCCAATTATAAGGGTTCCGTTCCGAACCCTAAATCTGGATTAAAATAATTAAACCCCTCCATATAATGTAATTTTGTTTTTTTTTTTGTTTGTGATGGGGCTTAAGACACTTGTATCTAGGTATCAATAAGTACCTACTCACAATTTAATTGGTCTGAACCGAAATTAGCTAAAAGAACATCTCAAAAGTCTTTCTTAAATGTTAGTGTCTTTAAAACAAAATTGGTGACTGAAAACTGAAAAACACGTTAAAAAATCTGTTAAATTCTGTTTGCAACGTACATAATTTTTCTTTCGCCACAGATAATAAAATAATGTTTGAATTTTTTTTATTACATATTAATTAATTTTGTTAAATATTTTTGTTAATACAGAATAAAGAATCTCCTGACTGGGAAGAATGGGCGGAGAGTGTGACGAGTGTGGCCGCGCCGCTGCTGGCCGAACGGTGCGTCAGCGGGGACCTGTGCGCGCTCCTTGCCACGCTGTGCCGGCGGAGGCCTAGGGCGGCGCCTCTGCCTGCGCTTGCGCCGGCCGTGCGTCGCGTGCTCACACGAAATGTAGACTTCGGCAAGGCTCCGGCTGCTCGACAATTCGTCAAAGACTATATTAGGTAATTATGATTTGAAAGGTTCATGAATTTATACCTAATAATAAGTATAATGAAGAGGTTATTGTTCGTCCGCGGTCTAGGCGTTCATTGAGGAAGGCCTTTGCTCCGGATTGATAAAAGCTTATGATGATTATGGTGTTGATTGTTGGAAGGAGATATTCTCCTTTTGTTGTCTACTTAATGTTATTAAGACTCTTTTGTCAAAAGGAGTGAAACTATTACTATTACTCCTCTCGACAAAAAACGACCCTAAAGTAACTTCTTCATTTACTCAAAGATTCCAGAAATTACTCTTAATTAATTTTAATAATTATTTTTACCCGGGCATATTAGTATAAAGTTTATACAATCGAGAAACATTGATTCGACTAGAATCTAGATCTTAATAGTATCTCAATCTTAATGTATTTAGCAATAACCTGGCCACATTATGTATTTTTCAATTAACATTAGTTTTCAGCTTTATTGTGTAATGGCTGACTTATAATATAATTTAGGTATATAGATACGTCTATCTATTCGTACATTGTAACACTATTATTTGCATCGCGTGTTAGTTGTAACGTATTATCGGGACAGCTACGTGCGCGGCCACGCGGGTAGCATTTTAATTGAGGGCTTATTGATTTTATGAACCTACTATCTACATAGAATTTAAATTGATCCAATATCAATAACACAAAAATACCTTAATATTTATCTACAATTATTATATTAAATACATTTGATACAGCTATTTGTGAGGTCAAGTTTACTGCTACACGTTTTTTGGCACTGTCATACACTACACGGTCAGCTGATGCGAACTATAGGCGCCGCCATATTGGCCTCCGGCCGTCACGCGACATGCAACACACAAAAGAAAAAGTTTGAGTCGATGTAATAGAGGTTTCACTTTAATAAATAAAAACACAACGAAAGATGTATTCAAAGAAAAACGGCGTCATGCCTGTCAAAGGATTCGAGTCGATTTCACGAAAGTCAGTAGACGTCTCATATCAAAATAGATAACAACACGTTTATTTGTTACCGCAGTGCGCTCAGTGCCCACAACTCTGGGGACAGTCTGGTGCGCCGCTTCGTGGAGGTGACCCATGGGAACCGGGCCACCTGCCCCCACCCCCGCGCGGCCCCCAACCTCGCCGCGGTGGCGCTGGCAGCCATCGACGACCACTACCGCGACCACTCCGCCCACCACCAGTGCGACGACAACGAGCTGGAGGCGCTGTGCTTTGCTGACATATTGGAACATATGTGAGTGACCAATCCTATATGACCACGAGTCTTACCACTCGCATCCAAAACAAATAGTATGTTTATTGAGGATAAATAATCTTCTATACTAATACATATTATAAATGTGAAAGTAGAGATGTTTGTTACGCTATCACGCGAAAACGACTCAACCGATCATCATAAAACTTTGTACCCATATTCTCGGAGGTGCTAGAAGTAACATTAGGTACATTAAAATAAAGAAGATATATTTTTTTTTTTGCTAACGTAAGCAACAACATTTATGATTATAAGACATCACGCGTTAGGCGTTATGTATAATAATTCTCACTTCACTTCATTTTTACGTAATAGCAGCTATAATAACAGCAAGCTAATAATCAAAATACCTCCTCGAAATCAGGCGAGGAGGGTATTACGTCTAAGGCAGGTATCGAAGTTCACACTTCTTCAAAGACTATCAGGTATTCACAGATGAGAAGGCGACGTTAAAAAGATAAGGGCAAAATAGAAACGCAGGGTCACCATTCAGACTTGAGCCTTGTCTGGGTTTGATTTCGAGGGCGAGGCTAATACTGGCCTTTTTTATGGTGATAAAGATTATGCATTTCGCATATATTTATTCCTAGACCCTCCAACTACTTTATGAGGGTCCTGGATCTACAACAGCGACAGGATTTAAATTTAATTTCTTTTTTATTTAGTTCGCTAACCAATTAGATTTACTTTTCAATAAAAAAAAATGAAAAAGCTTATCTTTTATTAGTGCATTATTTTCTATTATTATGCAGGCAAAGGCGCATAAAACTACTAGTATTAGAATAATTTTAGAGGTCGTTACTATTTTGTTATACAAGAGACCGGTTTAATAATATAATTATGTAAAATAAACTCGCTTCTTGAATGCTAAAATGTATTTCAAAGAAATATTTAAAGTTATTCTTGTTTGTGACCTAAATATTACGTAAATAACATTAGGTTTATCGTAGAAATTGATTGGTGTCATACATCTACCCTCGACAAAGTAAATTCCCGAGTTGAGGATAAACGTGGATGTTATTACATTGCTTGTTATGACACAAAGTTATAATTAAAAACCCAACTATGAACAAACAGACCAACAGATAAATGTTTTATTGTTTTTTTTTTATGTAAGTACCGTAACATATATAATATCTTCTTTCATGAGCATTTAGCACACTTCTATTTTATTTATTTGTATACTAATAATTTATACATAACTAGCTGTTGCCCGCGGCTTTGCCAGCAAAAAAAATCCTTTTTTTAATGTATCTTATGTTACTTTTGGTACCTCCGAGAATATGGGTACAAAGTTTCATGATGATCAGTTGAGTAGGTAGTTTTCGCGTGAAAGCGCAAAAAAAACATCCCTACTTTCACATTTATGATATAAGTATAGTTATAGAAGATTATCCTCAATATTTATCCGATGTGCGAGTTGCAAGGTATCGGTCGTCTTAGCGTTCAAAGGAGGCCTATGTTCAGCAGTGGCTGATGATGATGATATTACTATACTGTACATAATATAGTCAACACTCGTATGACTTACTATGACGTCATTAAAGTGTCAAAGCCATGGAATTATTTAACTGAAATGATGAATCACTCAAACCTGTCATTCAAAGTCATTAAACATTCGCTACAACGCAGGTGTTCTGAGAAAATCAGAAGTTTCACTTTCTCTAAACGCAAACCTATCATTTTTGTCCTAGTTATTTTATTGGTTCGTTATATAATTTCGTATAACTGTCAAATCTAAATTAAAATATATTTATTTCGTTAGCCTAAATTGGTGCTAAAAGTGCTAAAAAAAACAGTAGTAAAAAAGCCGTATCGCATAACTTAATCAAAGGTGTTCCTGCTGTCTTTATACAGGACTCTCAAAAGGCTGCTGAAGGCGTTCAGGTGGTTAAGTTAGGGTAGTGCACTCCAACACCAAGTGCCAGTGCTTAGGTTAGGTCATAGGAGCCTATTTGGCTAATCTAGATACATACGAACTGAGTCCGCTGCGTCATCAAAAAGAGGATAAATGCCTTATTATGATTATTATGTAAGATTCAATATCTCAAACACAAATTCGACACATAAATTTAATTGTCAAACAGGTGAATCGATTTGCGTGCGATTTTTTTTTTTATTTGAAAGTAGGTTTTTAGAAGTACAAATTATTCTCTCAAAATCGGCTGAACTGCTTCAAAGCTGTTGTGTTTTGTGTTAATTATTTAATGTCTATTCAAATTTCAGGAGCGAATACGAAGATTGGTTGGCAGTGGTTGGTGGTCTCTTGCAGCCGGTCCCTCTGTGTGCCGGCGCCATGGGCTGCCCGCGTGTGGCGGCGCGGCTCGGCACGGTACTCAGTAGGCTGGCCCACGATACCCGATGCGCGGTGCACACGTGTGTGGTACCAGCGAAGGCGGCCCGGCCCTACCCTCCCTCCTGGCTGCGGTCCACCTCGCCCTCCGACCCCGCCTTGGCTCTGCCACACAAACAGCTGTGCCAACTCTGGGGCGATATGGTGAGTGGCTTAAAGATTATACAAATGAAACAAAATTTTAAGGCTTTTATCGCGGTTTATTATACGAGAGGACAGTCCTCCCGTGACCGTGGTTGCTGTAAAGTATCCGAAACGTCAGACTTGTAAAAAACTTAATAAACCGCGATAAAATCCGTAAAATTTTGTTTCATTGTAATGAGTGAAATTCGCGTAAACATAAGAAAACAATTTACGAATAAAGTCACATAGCGGTCTTAATTATAACTACGCCGTCAACTTGGTACACGTACATGTTGTCGTCGTACCTGAAGTATCTCTTAAAGAAACTCAAAAATATGTAAATCCGTATTAGATGGGAAACTTGCTCAACGTAAAACCCGACGATATTCGCAGAATTTTAATTTTATTACTTCTTTAGTCTCTAGCCTAATATTCGACATTCGTCAAATTATACCTATTACTGAGACCTTGAATTTTAAATTATTTTATATCTTAAATATAATAATATATATAAATATATAAATACTGCCTGTAATGTTTTAAAATGCGTCTTTGGGATTTCGACGTAGATCGTCAAAAATCCATTTTTAATTCAACTGGTTATTTAAGTACTGTCCCAATACCGATAAAGGAGAAAAAATTCAGCACTAACAAATATAATATTATACTGATTATAATTAATGTGTATGGAAAGTGCTACTTTTACCTAGTCCAGTTCTGAATCATAATAAGAAACCTGAATACCGACTAACCTTAATTATGCCTTTGTTTCACAATAACTGTTTGAATAACAAACAATTATTGTGAAAGGCGTTCATATTACACAGCCATTAACAAAGCGGATCCTTATGGACATATTTTTCTTTGTTCGTAGCTGGGAGTGTTACTCAGTTGTTGCTGCAAGCGGAAAAGTTTCCTGCAAAGTATGAGCAAACAGCTGCCCGACTTTGTTCTAGTAGCGATGACGGAACACGTAAGTAATCAAACAAATTACTATTTTTCTCATTCCATTGAAAGTTAAATTCTAAACTACTTTCGTGGGTATATTTTTATTTTATTTTATTACTTCAGAAAACTTACAGCTTGTATACATATGGAAAAAGAAATAGTAAAAGAAGGCCAATTACAAGTTTTCACAGATAAGATATTTATGACACGCTAAGTTCTAATATAAGTAATTAAAATTTAGCACTTCCATTTTTAAACTTTGTCTATCCTAATAATTAGTAATCGTCTTATTATTAAGTAGTGGATAAAATAGTCTATATTCTAAAGGGTTTTAACAATTGAAACATAGTTCTTATATTGAATTTATTTTCAGCCTGCTGCCTTAGAATGTCTGTGCCTGATGTTGGAATGGGAAATAACGAACGGCGAACAAACACAGCTGGAGATTATTGCAGCTCTAAAGGGAACGGAATCGGGACAGAAATACTATAACAGCTTGCGCGAGAGACTGCGGACGTTGAAGAGATTGGTAAGTCATGTTTATTATATAGCACCCCCTAATTTGCCTAATATTTAACCGAGTTCCGACGAGAACTGATAGTGATAGTCAACGTCACCCATCATAACTTCTGGAACTTTCAATTAGGCTAGATCCATACGTAAATTAGATGTTAGTCTTGTGGTCAAAAGTCTACCGACTTTTCTTTTTAGAATTATTTAAATAATGAATTTCGGTCTGAAAAATTTTGGTATATAAGTCGCAAATTTTTTGCCTTCTTTTTAGTAAGCAGCAAAGAAGTTCGTAAGAGCTGAGAGGATGACGTAATTCATTCGTTGCCAGTTGCCAGACCAAGGCCCATGTTTACTTGTTTACGTTATGTGACGCTTTCACTTAACATAAGGCAACTTGTCTGCCCGGCTATCTATACAACTAACGTAATATGTTTACTTAAAAGTTTTGTTTGGGCCTCCAAAAATAATATATAGACACCAGTCGGCCGATCCCTAACGCGCTTTGTGCCAAGTCGATCGATCCAACATCTTCTCGAACGTGGCTTCCACTCCAACACCTCATTAGACCTTATACATGCGGGATACAGTTAGTTTATAAAGAAATGTGGTCTTACAGCAGGCGGCGGGCGGGCCCACCCACCTGGCGCTGCCGGTGCGGGCCACCGACGCAGACGTCGCGGCGCTGCTGGAGGGCGGCGCGCTTGGCAACCTGCAGTGCCTCAGTCTGGCCTTCACTAGTGTCACCAGCGAATGCGCACACCACCTCATCAAGGTACGAGCTTGATATGAACTAAATCTCCTGCGATTCGCTTCGTATACCGAGACAGAGGAGTATGGGTTTTGGTGGGTTCCTCGGAAGCTAGTTTTGAAAAACTAAGGAGGAATATCCTTTAGAGCAATCTTTTTAGTTTTTCCAAATTATTCTAAATTTTCCTTTTAATTAATCCTAATATTCTAAAACATAATTTGTTCAATTTCAATATTATTAGTCTTATTTTGGGGAAGACTTATTTGATTTTATTAGAGCGTTAGTGAAAATGCGGACCCTATTTTATATATAAAACCATACTTCAAAACTTTATCCGTTTGACCTGAGAAATTAATGTATTTTATAACGTTACAGCTGCCATCTCTTCGCTACCTGAACTTGTGGGCGACGCAGTTCGGAGACAGCGGGCTACAGTTGCTAGCTGAACATCTACCGCGCCTGCAGGTGCTCAACCTGTGCGAGACGCCCGTCTCCGATAAGGGCATCGAAGCGCTCTCCGGTAAATATACTTACTGATATACGACGCTTCTATTTCGAACCTTCTCGAAATTTACTAGGCCATACTATGCCCGTTCCGTTTTGCAGGACACCTTTTAAAACTAAAAGTTATCCACTTTGCTGTCATGGTCGGGAACTCTCTCTGCCTTCAGCAATCAAGTTCATAGAATGTCATTCTCTCGTGATCATTGTTGTAAAAAACCGAAAATAAAATCTGTAATTTTTTTTAGTTTAATTTTACCTCAGTAAACTTCGCGTGAACATTACAATCACGTTTTAGAGTAGATACGTAACAGTATCTAAACATGTCAGGCTCAATTCCGGGTCCCTAGTACTAGGGCTATGGTATTGCATAATGAAACATAATATCACAAAATATGTCGCATATTTGTTTATTTATACAATACCAACAGCAATGAACACAAACAGCAACAGCATAAACAATAAAAAAAACTTCTTTCGACTAAGATTGTATTTGATGGCAGGTCTATCGAGTCTGCGGCGATTAAATCTCAACAGCACGAAGCTATCAACAGAGGCTTTCGAAGAACTGAGGCAAAAGCTACCCCAATTGGAGGAGTACGACATCCGATATACCGAGGCCTGGTGACAATCGGATTGTACCGATGAGGTACCACAAATGATGAGAACTTCCCTCTATCCTCCACCGTAAATACTGTCGCATACCTAAATGTGCCCGAGTAGCGTAGCAACGAGAAAGAACTGCAGGAGTCCGAATTATTTTATTCTATATGATTAATTACGCATGAAGAGAATGGGAAAGACTGTACTATACACCATCTCAATGGGGATTCCCGGGTTAAAAATGCTTGCGTAATCTTTGGCTCGTATACGTATTCTGACGATACCTAATCGGTAATTTGCTCTGAATGTGTTTTAATGAGTTAAATGAATAAAGTGTACTGCCGTGTGTGTTTGTAAAATATATGTACGTGTATATGTATGTATTATGTAACAAAATAAGTATTTAGACATTAAAATCTGTTACATAAATATGTTTGCACTGACAACAATCATTTCAAGACAACTCGTGTCTATAAAATACGTTTCTGATATCTTCAATAAATATTAAATACTAATGAAAAAAAGTAATTTATAATGCCAGTTTAAATGAGGTTATTGACACTAATACAATTAATTATTAATTAATGATCAATTAAATCGTTGAAAAATACGTTCCATACGCACATTTACTTAACTATTGGAAATACACCGAGAAGTTTTTAAAATCTTATTTACTTACTTGCCGTTATTTTATTTCACACACATACATATAAAGTGTAAATTTTGTATATATTTTGTGTATATACTTTGTTCTGTGTATAGATAACCATAATAATGTTAAAGATATATTTAATTAAAAACTTAATGTAGATAAATAATACTATTTGCTGCCTAGATATGATATGACCAATGTTTAAATATTTAAGAAGTCTTTCACTAAGTCTTAAATTGCTCTTGATAGGATAAGTTATTTATTAAGGCGTCGCCTATCGGTGTTTTCGTTGTATGAGATAGTAAGCCAGTCAAGTTTTGGAGCGATGTGTGATAGTTGTAATCCAGTCATAACGGCAATAAAAATTAAGAAATAAATGTAAACCACAATGCATGTTACTGTTTAATAAACAATGTGATTCTGAATAATCAATGTTTATGATCGAGATCTTAATCAACACTGGATCGATGTTACCAAATTTATACAGTCCAAATGTTGTTTGTAATTTGTATGATTAGGTGTTGCCATTATTAAAATTATTTAAAACGGAAAATTTACCATGTTTTTTTTAACTTTGTTTCGCGGTTCTCGATATTTCTACATTGTCTACGAATTCCTTGTCCACGAGACTATAAATATCTCGTTTTAAATAGTTTTAATAATGAAAATAGCCATGTTAATTTAAAATCCTATACAGATGCATGTATTAACTTGGCGAATGTTGTATGATTGTAGATAACGTACCTACCACTATTATCAATATTCCGAACATAAGCGGTAACACGGTCGTGTTAAAAAGAATACGCTTCTATTTATAGTATTTTAACATAAGACAGTTTCATGTTAATAGGGCTGTGAGATTGAGCTAAATGAGAATCTGAACTGTTAAGGAAAATGTTTAATGATGGTACCATTGTTTCATATTCGCGGTCGGTCAAACATTAGAAACGTACAAGGTATTTATATTAATGCAACATTAGAATTTCGATTCGATCTCACTGTGTTCGTTCAAATCAAATATAAGTTTTTCTTCTTTGCGTTAAATATATTAATGGCAGATTTAGGAACAATTCCCCATAGCCTAATTCATTGATTTATGGACGAAGATTCATAATTTTATTAAAAATGAGTCAAAATCAACGCAATAAAAACTGTAAATCTAAATAATCACTACCTATGTCGAGATCTTATTTGAACACTAGATCAATGATACCATGTTTATACAGTCCAAAATGTAGTTTGTATGATATGATCAGGTGTTGCCATGTTTTAAACTCGAACTTGGCAAATGTTTTAGCTAAGCTTAGAAAGTTAACATTACAAACAATCGTCTAATAACTTGTGTGCGTATTTCAATGTTATTGTATATTAAACAATATTAGATAGACTTTGTTTTGTATTTTCATAAAAATTATGCATCAATTCATTTCATGAACTTCACTCACATTTACACATAAACATTTATCCGAATTATACACTACAACCATAATTATTTATTCATTGTGGCTTTTATGTTGAAAATAAAATGTAAGTTGCTCTCCGCCATAACTATTTTACAAATATGCACAATTAGAAATTTAAAATTGTTACTATCAAATATGAAGAGGTTATAAGACTTATGAGTTTTTAATAAAATGATAATATCAATACTTATTCGTTTTATTTAAGAATGCACACCTGCCTAAAAAATACTGTTAGTTTATAATCAGGCTTTAAGTCATCCATGCATGCACGCCATAGGTAAGTAAATATCTGTGAGGAATATCCCTCGAACGACACTATCAGTGTTGCTAGTTTGTGTAATATTCAGGGGTTTGCTCACAGGTTTTAAACATTGTAAAATACTGTTATCTTGTATGTGGTATAAACACGGTAGATTTTGCTTTAACTCTACACTTAATTACTATCAGAAACACAGATACAACCAATATTACCAGACGTCCAAAGCCTGCTAGGGAACTGCTTGAGAAAGATATCACTTAAAAATACAAGACATGCTTTGCTCGAGGCTTTGTCGGTAGCTATTATGTTGACGAAATAAAATGAGTAAATAAAAATATAAAACTGCTACACCTGGACGATGTAATTTTCTTATAAAAAAAAGTCCCAATTTTTCTACAAAATATTCTAATTTAAATAAAATAACATAAATAATTATATCTTTTATTTGAGTAATTTCCAATATAATATTTTATACATGTATCCTTTATTTCATTTTATACAGTTCTATCACGTTTAATTTATATTAGTCGGTTGAATAAATTAAAAAGGCGGTAAAATAGAAATGTAAAGTATATTTTCACTAATTTTTTTATGTTCAGATTTCACACGAGTAAACATAGACACGTGGTGATTATAAGTTTTGCTAAGGCCTTTTTTATTAATATAAAATAATTTGCATCGGTCAGCATAAAACTGCTTTTTCTATCGGTAAAATCGCAAAGTTGTTGGGCAGAAGAAAGCAAAATGCTAATAATACCAACTGAAACTTCAAAAATATTCAACCAAACCGCATTCTGATCTTCAAATGTATTATATATATTTGTAACTTAGCAACTATACACTGGAAGTAAACATAACATTAAAACTAACTATAAAATAGTAAAATTAACATTATAACAGATATATTTTTGATGTTAGCCAGGAGCAGAAAAAACAAGTGGCAGATAAAGTTATAAATTGTTAAAGCGTCATGCGAAACCGGTACGCAAACGTACGTACCGTACGTAACACGTATTACGTATACGTGTCACAGTCAACTACTTATCGATCCAAGCCATTTGCCTAGGTGTTCGGTCAAGTGGCTGAATGTAGTTCAGGCTTCTAATTGAACGGCGATATTTAATAATAAGACTAGGCAATTGATTGAATGATTAATTAAGCTAGTTGCCTGCTAGATACGCATAACGTCAGCAATATTCGATCATTTTCACAGTTCAAAAACACGCGGCCCTTTTTTATGTATGCTATAGACATCGTAGGTACATTTAAATTCGTGTCATTCTTGCGGTTTTTGCATCGACTTGTTTCTTCTGTTCCACGATATATATAGAAAAAATCTAATAAACAGCCAAGCGATTGAGGCCACATATTCAAATCATAATATATACAAATCACAATGCACGTAAAATAATAAAATAAGTACAAAATAGTCCAATGACAAGCAAGTGGCTAACTTTAGAGCATACAAAATAATATATTTCTATAAAAATATTACAGATTTATGTAACAACAAACTCTGTAATCTGTATGCAAAATAAGGTATTATATGATAAACGGATTGATATAAGATTATTTTTTATTCAAAATCAGGCATCCTAGTTGTTCTAAGACATGTTTCGATTCAGGCGTTTCAAGGTTATAAGCGCTTAAGGTTAGTGGTTTTTATTTGAGTATAAACCTTTAATTACAGCAAATATTTGTTACCAGGTACTATATTTTCTCTCTAAGGCTCTTTATTAACGTCAAGTTTTGATTTCAAATTGCTGAACTGACTGTTTTATTCCTCTCCAATAGCGCATATCATTTGACTTTCAATGCTACAGTTTTTGTCTCTTGACTTGACGTGATAAGTCTTACAAATCGAAGAAAGCGGCTCCAAGCCGCAAGGCGAGATTTTAAATATTAATTCCTAGCAGCACCCCATTAGCAAAGAATTCAGACGTATATAGAAGAACAGTTCTTAAGGATTTTTTGTACCAACTTTATTGGGGACATGTCCCCATCGGGTTTAGTTCGCACTCGCTCGCTCTCGTAGGCTCATATGCTGGTGACATCGCGGTATCCTTCTCGTCACGCCGCCAAGCGGATGCTTGCGTCGCAGTTTGTCCTCAAAGCGCCCATAAGAACTGTTCTTCTATATACGTCTGAATTATTTGCCATTAGTTACACTATACCATTCCCCTGGGTACGGGGATAAAATATAACTTGTCATTCTGATTTTTGAACTATTCTATTGTAGAGTTTCATTAAAATCAATTCAGTAGAACTTATTTGAAGAGTATCAAACATGCTCTCATACATTCTTACAAACTTTTGTGTTTATAATGTTAGCAGGATGTTATCAAATCTCGATCGAGTAACATACATTAGTAAGATGAGATCTCATACATATTTCGCTAGAAACTGTACCAAGTGGGTAGAAACAAAATTTCCTGGTAAAGTTCTGATTGCTTGCCAGTGTGATATTTATTCGTAATATAAAAATTCAATTTCGTATATTCATAACACGCATCAATTTGCATCCATCAATTTATTCTGATCTAGAAACATTTCGGTCATTGGAATACAGAAATTCAAAATACCACATTTCTCAACTTTTATATAAATTATGTATATATTATAGATATTATAGTTTTTAATTCTCACATTTGCGTATATTATCAATTTGTGTATGACTAATGTTATCGGACACTAATCTAAACGTTCGCACTATAAGTTACAATATGGATGACCAAATTGTGTATTGCTTAGTTCTGGACGACTCCGAAGTCCGAATTCAACAAGACTGTGGCGATTATAAAAACCTATACCATTACTTTACAGTTTACGTCATCAGTCCATATTTGTCTTTAAAAAAATGAGTAAGAAACGTTAATTCGCGATTTTTTTAACAGTTAACGGTTAAAAGGATCGTTTTTTTTTTCAATTTACAAGATATGATAAACTACTCTATAATTAAATTAAAAAGTGAGGCTGTTAATTTAGGTGCTTCAAATAAAAAAAAAATACCGTATTATGATATAATCGATATCAAAGTTCTTGGGTCGAAGTCGACTCTGAAATCGATTTTATGCACACGATATTGATCTATATGCAAAAAATTACCATTTATACTATACCATGAAAATATTTCAAAATAGTTTTATCTCGACTGAAAGCGTTGCTGATATCCAATAATGGCACTTACGAAAATATTTTAATATTAGACATTAACACATAATTCAAACCCAACCCACTAAAACTCATAAGATTTTCGATAAATATATGCATTATTTAACATTATTTATGCTAGGAATGAGCTAAACGAAGATATCCTTTATGTTGGCACTGTTATAAGAATATCTTTGTTTGAATATTACAAGTTATGAAAAAATAAAATATGACATCTGAGTAAGGTAATTTATGAGCAACAGTAAAGTGCAAAGTACCTAACTATATCTAATGATTTACTAAGACTTACTTCACATATAAGGATACATAAACTTCGGTTTTATAAAACGTGGAATATATCAATATATACAATCAGTTTTATTTTATTTTTAAATTACAGAGAGCATAAAGGTATATATTATTGAAAAATATATTACATATTTATCCTTAATATACATCTCTATGCTAATTTTGGGAATAGTTTTCGCTATTTTATATCCCTATTACAATCTAGATTTATGTAACGTTTTTTGCAAAACCGGTGTCTATGTATCGTTACGTGTCTAACGCCTAACAAATTTCACGATCTCTTATTGCTTCATTATACAAAATGTGTAGTTTGTGCCGAGATTTCACAATGAGCTCCTAACCTATTGATCCAAAGTTTTATAATATCTTAATTTATTCACACTGACCTCTTAACGAGTTGGCTACATTGAAATGCATATAAAAACCATGTACAGAGTTACTTCTTCTTCTTTTTATTTTAGTTCTACTGAGTTTGTTTCGCCGGTTCTTCTCAGTGGACTTGCTTTGGAACCGGTGGTAGACTCAATTGACGTTCAAAAAGATACTTTGATGGTAGGTACTATTTTGAATATTTTTTTTGACTTTGACTATTAGATGCCAACATTATCTTTATGTAACATCCCATTGATGGTGGGATTTTTTTTTTCTTTTAATAAGGCAAATTAATTTAAAAAGATATTTAAAATATTTATGAAAGGTCCACGCTACGAATATGTAAGATTCCACAAAGTCTATGCCATACATTCCTTAATCCTTATCGCAAAACAATTTCCCAGTAAATAGTTAGTAGGTAATATTATTAAATACCAACATTCGTAACTTGTATCTTTTCTTGGCCACTTTTGAATTGAATAGTAATGTATTTTACTTATTAACAAATATCGAGACTGGTTGAAATACATTGATTTTTTTTCACATTGATTTATTTATTTTTCTGTTGACATTGTAACAGAAAAGCATTTTAAGGATTTTTTTAATACCGTTTACTGTAGGTAAAGTATCCCATACGTCAGGCAATATTAAAATTAATAGGTGGAGATAAATTACATAAGTTTTTTTATTATTATTATTTTTTTATATGGTGCAAACCGAAATTAAAAAAAAAACAAGTAAATAAAAAAAGCATGATATGTTTAGCTTACTCCTCAAATATGCATAAAACTATAAAATTGGAGTTAGTGTCAAAATATATTTATAAAATTTGAGTTTATCATAACGTGAACAACCTTACTCAATAAATTCAGATTATGAGTTTGGCAATAATTTTACTTCTCTATGAAGTATGGAGCCCAAAAGTAGCATTATCTTCAATATAATATGTATGTGACTATTTACATTATTTATCTGTACCTTAAACAGAACGTTATGCACCTATGCAAAGTTAGCACCCCATCGAAGGATTTTTGACATTTTTTAATGTGACCTTAATTGATAGGTCTACCTTAGGTCTGCATAGGTCCACCAAAATTTTTGATAGTTTTTTAATACATTTTTTTTAATTTTGCCAAAAACATGGCATTTTAGCACCTCATTTAACGAAAACTGATTAATCTTTATATTTTTGCATTCTTTATTGTTAGGTCAGTATCGGTCATTTTGATTTCAAAAATCCATGGGGTGCTAACTTTGCGTAGGTAAGTTATGCTACTCGTTAATTCTTCTTCTTTTATAAATGGACTCCCATAGCAATTGCCAACTTCAGTAATCGTTAATTGATGGTGAAAAAATATGACAATAATTTAAACCCAGAGTTACAAATAAATAATCTAAATATTCCGAATATCGATAGCAATAGGGACCTTGCGATACTCTCTATGTATTTTTACATTGCCATTCAGTATCAGAAATATAAAAAAAGACTTTAAACTGGTTAAAAACAGAACTCAATTTGTCTACCGTGTTCATAATTTAATACTGATAAATAACAATTACAGATGACAATTTTTTGTTGAAAAAACGATTTTATCAACGCTGTCTATACAAATTTTCTGTATAATATAATCTATTAAAACTGCATTTTTTCCTTCATTTCACACAATTTACACTATAGGAATTTCATGTCACTCGAAAGAATAATGTGATTATTCTTCTACATCTGTGCAGCCCTAGAGTCTAGGGCCACTATATGGTGGGATACCGCTATTTAGTGAACGCAGCGAACACCGCCCACATGATTTCACAGGCATCGGGTCTCATGGCCTCTGCCTCAAAGTCCAAATCGAGTAGTGATCGAACACGTCGAGTTGCCAGTTCGTAGTCTTCATCGGAAAGGGGGGCGAACGCATTTTCTAGAACATCAGCGGAGTGGGCCAGCATCAAAAGTGCCAGCGAACGTTTATCGGCGTGCGCCACGTCAGTTATGGATCGACGTAATGCTGCTTCTTGTACCTGTAAACGTAAAATAAACGTATAGTGAAGCTTTAAGACCACTTATATTAGGTTATTACGCTGTACGTACTAAAGCTTTAAAATGAAATTCTAAATTTTATAAACTGTAATAAAACTTATAGGTGCAACCATATTCAAACTGTTCGCAATAAAGTTGTGTAGGTACTGCGGAAAATATAATATTTATATACCTGTATTTTAAAATATGATATGATTTTCATAAGGAAAAGATATAAGAAAAAAATTAATAGATAAAATTATCACCACCATTTTTAATGTTTTCTTATGTTTATATAAAAGAAAACTGTGAATGTAAAAAAAAATTAACCGCGATAAAATCCGTAAAAGATGTTTCGCCACCATATTTTTCTGATACTCTTTAGTCTATGGGTCTTTTCTATACAATTAGTTAATAATTCTCTAAAATTAACCTCAGGGTCTGCGCGCCGCAAAGAAATTTCTTCCAGCCCTTTTCTTGTATTATCTTTCTGTATACAGCAGCTGACATGCGTGCACGGGTTACTCTTCTCGTTACATACACGGGTTTGACCTGACTGGTGTCATTAAATAGGTTTTCCGAAAAACACTATAAAGAACGTGGAGTTCTTCAATCCGCATTAAGCCAGCAAAATAGCGTATTAGTGAACTATGGTTTCATCAACTGCTCGTCTATAGGAGATCCTTACCCAAAAGTGGGACTTATAACTTATAAGGGCTGATATTATTATTAATTAGCAGCGCCCCGCGGTTTCACTCGCGGGAGTATAATAAGTGTTATAATATATACTATTAATTATATAAGCTATACTATTGTTATGTCCCATTAAAACCCATTCAGTAGTTTTTACGTTAAAGAGTAACAAACTTACAAACTTTCAGGTTTATAATATTAGTAAGAAGTAAGTAAGATACATATTATTAATTTAGGGGATACATACACTGTTGTGGCCGGAAAACTGCGAACTTAACAGATGGTTAGCCTCATATTATAATTATAATATACACAAAATGCGTCGGAAAATAACAATATTGAAAATTAAAACACTTTAATCTTAACTCTCAAAGATCCACATATGGATCAATATAGAAAATTATGGTAATTTGTGTAAATGCTGGTGGAATTATGTTGAACGGATGAGTTCGTGACGTGTATGACCTTTTCTCGAATGTAGCTCAAGGACGACACATCACAGTTCATATATTTATGTAAAAAATAAAGTTCCGTTAGCAAATATAATCAATCGGTTACTTTAGAAACAATTTACATAGACGTATAGTTTTTTTTTCACATGTTATCCCGGACACGTTTTACAGTGTGTCCTGTGGAAACATTAAGATGATAAGACAAAAAATTTAGGTAAACAATGGGCATATTTTTACTCATGCGGACATAAATATTTGAAATTTATTGTAAATTACTCTATTTAAATCGGATTTTTTATAAATAGAAGTTTATAATTTTATAATATATATACTTTTTTAATGTAACCTAAGTTAATTCTTACAGCATTAGACCGCCGAATGAAAGTCTATTAAAAATCAATTAAAACAACTATTCTTTTTTTTTTCATTTAAAAAATATAAAATTTTCGTCATAATCAAGATGGTAAAATTTTGTCATAAGGCAACATACACACCATATGTCTAACAAGTTTGTATATCCATTGTATATATTATAGAGGTAATCTATGTCGTGCTGTCCAAACCCTACTTATAATATTCTAGGTACTTGGAGATTACTGTTAATATTCATATACTTGTTTCTCTATTGTATTATAGT
Source organism: Lycaena phlaeas (assembly GCA_905333005.2). NCBI lineage: Eukaryota > Metazoa > Arthropoda > Insecta > Lepidoptera > Lycaenidae > Lycaena > Lycaena phlaeas. The sequence continues at coordinate 10,574,743 of HG995171.1, read as the reverse complement.
TTTTAACAAATGTGCCTTCAAAAAGTTTCACAATAGTAATATTACTGAACTATGGACTCTTTGTTATCCACCAAGTATTTTATTTTGTGTACCTACATCCTTTAATGAACACTACAAATTATCTCTATGATTCAATTTTTTCAATATTAAATATACCAAACTTCTAATTAATTACTACTCCATATCAATTTTAACTTATCACACTATGAATCACATATTATACAACATTATATTAAATCACTATCTATTAAAGCACTTAATATTAACATCACAAAGCATAGGCACGCCGTATTTGTCATAGACAAATACAAATTTATATAGTTTTTGTCTTCTGCAGAGTTTATTCAGTAAAGTATACAAATGGCTGTTTCTGACATTCACCTCCTATATCTTCAAATTGGTCTCTGTTGTCGTAAAGGCATTCAACTGTTAAAAGAGACTTGGTAATAGTTTTCAACATGCCTTGTGCCAATTTTTATATGCTCACTTTACCCTAAATCTATCTAACATTTATTATTGGTTCATGCAATTAAAAACATAAGAATCATGTATTTTATAATTTGGCAGAGCCACAATTACAATAGAAAGAGCAGGATTGATCTTGACCCCATACAGTGCCTTGAAATGGGTTCTCTAAATTTCTAAATGTGCCTAAACACAAGGACATTGTATGTTAAGGAAAACATTGTAAGGAAACCTGCATGCCATGCATATTGGAAAGTCTTTGAAAGTGTTAAAAGTTCACCAACCTGCATGGAGTCAGTGCATTGGTGAACTATGACCTAATACCCTCCTCACCTAATTTCGAGAACACCTGTGCCCAGCAGTGGGACGTATATACCCATTTACGTCCCTATACTTCATTTTTTTAAAACATAAAACATGATCTTCATCATAGTCATTAAACAAAAGCATGAAAGAGTATGAAATTGTTTTGATGATGATAAAATAACCTTTAGGTTCAATAAATAAAACCTTTTGCTTTAAATTAGTCACTTGCAGAACAGGCAGTCAAGATCAATATATTATTAAAGGATAAAATTTGCAATGACTATTCACGGTCTACAATAAACATGATTTGAGTTGAGATAAATTATATACGGGAATATATATATCTCTTTGTGATAATAATGCCCAATATATCTGTCCAAAACTGGGCGTTAGGCAGACTCTACACATCAAAAAATATGGTAATCCAACTGTTTATATTGATAGTTCACAATATGGATCTTGCATGTAGTATTTGCCTAAAACTAACCGAGCAAGCACATTCTACAGTATCACTAAAATCTGAATGGAATATACCAACCTAAGACCATATTGACCTCTTAGTATGTCAAATAATATGATACTTTCCCGAGAACTATTCAGCTAGTTTTGTAGACAAGTTAAATACATATATAAAAACAAGTAAATAAATGTTAGTTTTTTGCAAACTTCCATTACTATTGTACCTTAGAACTCCATTATTTGTTCAATTAAACAAACAAGAAATAACAATTATAGTGATATAAAATATATTTTTACGCGACTTCTTATACCAATTTAACTTTGGATTGAGAAAGTAATAATTTCAGACTGTATTCTGAGGTTTAAATAAGTAAATCATGCTCTAATATTTCGCAATAAAATACATACCTTTTTAACTAAACGGCCTTTCACAATGTTGTCTGTGAGAGGATGTGTTGTCATATCAAACAATAAAAAGTTTTGTTTTTCTGTTGTAAGAACACCCTTTTCTACAAGATTCTTTGCAAGCCTTTCTCGTACATTTTTTAATTGGTATTTTAATTTCATAGGATTCCATGTCTCACCTGAAAACATGTGTGATCATCTATAATATTATATAAATTCAAATAATATTTGAGGTACCGTAAGAGGCAATAAAACTAAAAAGCTATGAGTAAGCTATAATGCAAAGTTATTTGTCTATTAAAAATGAATTACAAACATTTATTAACCTAAACTGTTATTTTTCATATTAAAATACATACCACTGAGATATTCTATCCAACTTTGCACTGTTTCTGGAGGATCAGTATCTTTCATGTGTTTTAAAGCTTCGTCCAATAAGACGTCGCCGGTTGGTGTATCTGCAATTGTGTGTTATCGCTAATTAGAGATTTTTACCACATTAAGTAATTCAAATAGCATTAATTATCCATACCTGATTTAACAATAACCTTCCTAGATAATAAACCTTTTCTTCTCATGCCTGCCCTTTCTAGTTCGACGCGACCTCTTAGACCAAGTTCAATTAAAATACATCCTCTGAGACCACTAGATATGCAGTCATTCCAAAATGATGTGTAGCCCTGAATATATTATTATATGAGAATTTAATATTTTATGTGGTAGGTCTTTATTTATTTTACAAACATAGCGATACTTACTTCTTTATCTTTAAGCCCTAGGAGTAACACTTCTTCCATTAGTGTTAAACGAGTTTCTTTGGAATCTCCGTCATCATAATTTTTATCATTCTTCTTATCATCCACATCATGGTTCTCTTTCACTGAACCGTCCGAATTACTTTCCTTAATAACATTTCTTCGTTGCACTAGGCCCTCCGTACGATTCATTTTATCATTTAATTAGATTAAAATAGAAGAAATTGTTTTGTTAACTACGATCACTATGACGAAACGATTTTTGTAAATGTAAACTAAATTGTTGACGTTTGCCACACGACGTATGTTGCGAGAAAAACATGGCCGTACATCAGTGCTGCCAGGTATTAGTTATAAAATATAAAAAAGTCTATTTTATTTTTAGTTATAAAATATAAAAAAAGTTTATAATAATAAAAAAGTTTATAATTAATACTGCGGGAAATACAAACGCATAGTAAAAAGTAAAGTCTTCTAATTTCACAACCAACGGTTGGTTGGTTACCAACCTATTTTTATATAAACCTTAATGTTTATATTTTTGGAACGAAGTTCCTTACGGCAGGCTTGGATAGGGATTTTACTGCGCGACCGAACCGAAAAAAATGTGATAGTAAAACCGTAAGAAAAAGTGCGTGGAATAAAAGCGTTAAAAGAGACGTGCGCAGGCGCGACAGTCGCATATATACAAGCGAGTAGTGTATAATATCTTTCTTTTTAGCCGAAGGAACTTCGTTCCTACTTGGTGTCCCACGACACCACATTTCTTTTTTATTGCCTAAACTATGGAGGGTAGAGGTAGCATAAACGTAGGGATTATATTCCCTTGGGTACTGCCTTTGACAGAACGCAAACAAAGTGATTGTATTTTTTCCCTGTTCCGCTCAATGCTGAATCTAGCCTAATAGGTCTTTCTTAATGAACCCTAAGACGATAAATACCTTGCCACTCGCATCCAACATGGACCGGCCATTGCACGATGAATAGTCCACCAACACTCCATCTACTTAAACACGGCCTCCATTCTTGAACCTTATTGACCCATCGACCATCCGTTAATATTACATAAGTAACTATCAAGATTAAAATCAAGATAAAAATCAAGATTCATAAATACCCGTAGCTTGCATGCATGGTTGTTTTTAGTGTACCACGGCGATGTTTTAATTTTGCTAGATTTGGCATAATCGACGACAGACCAGTGGGGACTCGGCATCTTGTGCGAGAGCTTCCGGGCTTAATCCCTGACCTACCCCAGTGTACCTTGAAATGGGTTTTCCTAAATTTCTAAGTACCCCCTAAACTACAGACTATCGCTCGCTCATCGGTGAAGGAAAACATCGTGAGGAAATCTGCATGCCTGACGAGATTGTAAGTCTTTGAAGGTATGTGAAATTAACCAACCGATCAGGTGGCCGCATTGGGCCAGCGCATCGGTGAACTATTGGCCTATTACCCTCCTCGCCTGATTTCAAGGAGGAGACCCGTGCCCAGTAGTGGGACTTAAAATTATACTTTACTTTTTTCAACTTTCTGCATAATAATTAACTCTTATTTATTAACGCCTGCACTTTTAAAGTCCCTTAAAACAGAATCACCATAATATATTTTTAACTCATTGGCGTTAAAAATTTGTGGGAATAATGATGGTTGCCGGTTGGCCCTAAAGATTTTTTTCACCTATTTTATATAAAAACAATTAGTAATATATATTTTTATCAAATTTATTTTCTTTAAACATCACAGATAAATATTAGGTAGGTACCTACTTAAATTTTGGACCGGTCATGTATGCATGCAGATGAATATCGCCATACCTTTATTTATAGATTGAACGAAGGAATTCATAAAGAGATTACTTTTTGGAATCCGTACCTTAGAAGATAAAAAAGGAAATCCTATTAGATCACTCTCTTATCCGTCTGTCCATCCGTGTGTCTGTTATTATATTATGTCCGTGTGTCACCAGTCACCACCAATTGAAATTTATACCAGATACTGAGTGAGGTCTATAGTCTTTTTCTAGAACGTACCTACTAGGTATATTAAAATCAAGGTCAGACTCCTGAGGCAACGCGGTAAAGTTGTAAGTATTAGGTACCTTAATTTCAATCAACTAACAAAAAATAAACTATTTATACTTTTCAGAATTTTCCCTTACTTATATTGTATTCAAAGAAGCTTTGGAGAGTCGTCCTTTGCTTGATGAGGGCAACCTCCACATCCAATCATCACTAAGCGAAGCCTGGGCACGCCTCAATCCTCATAGCCGATAAAGCATTAGGGCCACTAGGCTTAGATCGCTTCGAAAAAAAAGATAGTCCTCCGAGTTTTAGGGGCATAGGTAATTTATTTTTGTTAGGTTCTAACGTTGCACCTACGGAACTCTGCGTGCGCCAGTCACATAGAATTTTTCTAGGACAGGTTTAAGAACATAAATCTGTTTTTGTCTAAAAATAGTTCACGCAGTAATGAGTTAAATCTAACAATGTACGACTACCCTAGACGGTTGTAGTTATAAATTAAAAAAAGGACACCCACACGCTTAAGCGTGCTAGGCGTGCAATTGATGCATGGTCATTTTATTTATGGACATTGTGTCCCTACAGACATATTATTAATTAAGCCTTTTAGGATTTTGTGCAATTTTAGTGCAATGACTCCTTGATGATTTCAACTGAGTAGGTACTCTTAAATATTTAATTATTGTTAAAATTTAGAAGCAGCGTTTTTTTTATACAAATATTAAAATGTTTCAAAAACAATGCTGGGAACCTATAGGAACATTTGCCAAGAATTTCTGCTTAAATAACTTAATGATACCATTTACCTTATTTTTCGAACTGAAAGATTTGTTTACAATGCTTTTGAAATTTTGTAATGATTGCTTAGATCTAAATTAGCTCTCGACCGTATTCGAAATGAGAGGTTGTATCGGTGCTTGCTTGACTTGCTAGAGACGATCGATGCGGCAGCTGCAAGTTGAGAAAAATGAAAATATTTTCCCTAATTTAAAGCCATACTTAATTAAACTCAGAAAGCTTAAGTTAAAATTTGAGATAATTCCGGTGAAGGAAAACATCGTAAGGAAACCCGCATTGGGCCAGCGCCTCGGTGAACTATTGCCCATTAACCCTCCTCGCCTGATTTTGAGGAGGAGACCCGTGCCCAGCGTGGGACATAATATAAGGGTCGATACTTTACAACCAAAATACTTGCAAAAATCGCCTCATTGATAGATATTATAATTTACTAGCAGCACCCCGCGGTTTCGCCCGCGTACATCCCATGTACATGTAGTGCAGGAATGTACCTTTGTGTCTGAACTGTGAAGTGCAGCTATAATAATATATTGTAGTTTAAGCGTAAAGGATTAATAAACATACATACAAACTTTTGTGTGTACAATATTAGTATGATCAGCATCATCATAATTATCTTTCGTCTGTCCAAAACAGCCGATCCCGATCCCCGAAATGCAAGTAATAAGTACCTACAAACTTTTAGGAAATAAATTTTATTTAACGGAATTTAAAGGTAATATATCGGAATATAATATATTATTTACAACCTTGTCCTTTAGTGCTATTCTGTAAAAACCATTTCGATATCGAGCTTCACCTGACTGATAGAGCTCACTTTACAGTTTACACTCTCTTCGAAAGCGAACTATATTGCTATAGATAGATAGTCGAGTTTTAAAGAATACAAATTCGCCAAATTCGTCATACCACCGCGGATTCCGCTTTCGAGATTCGAAAACGACCTTACAGAATAGCCCTACTTGTGTGGACGATGGTTTCGAAGTGATTAGGCGGAAGCGCGTGACGATACTTACCTGAACAAAGATACAATTAATCATAAAATTAAATTACCAATAAACCGAAAGACTATGTGCCGTTTTATCTAATATTTATAATGTCCAGTTGAAAAGATAAGATATAGTTATAATTTATTAATTGTAAAGTAATGCAACCATTATCATTTTGTATTAAAACTCGGGGACAATCGTACTTTGGGAGGATAAATAGACAGACGTGTGTGTGAAGTACGCTGGTGGATACCCGATGTATGTGGATAGCCGAAACGAATAATCGTAATATGGTACGTATTATATATTTTCATCTCACGAGGAAATATAACAATGTTTTCCCGATATTGAACTTTACACTGTCGTGTGATTACTGATAGGGCAAACCGCCAGTTGGCGATCGCACTCGTGACGCGCGGTCGTGCTCGCAATATCCTTTATTCGTCTTTTAAATTCTCGTGAATCGTGTCAGAAGAGTGTGAACATATTTCTATGATAAATACATTTATGTATACGTGAGAGGACTTATAGTGTTGTTGCTTAATGCTAAGGTTGACAGTGATTTAATTATTAATGTAGTTGTCATATAAACATTAAAGGAAATAAGTAAGTAAGAAAAAACTGTCAATAAAGGCACATAAAATACATTTATAGGTTTTAGATGTAGCTATCAACATTATGAATGATATTAATTCAATTCAATCAAAGTGAAAATGACATTTAAAAAACATAACTTTAAGTTAACAATAATAAATATCGTCATTCATCAATTAAAATGATCTTTTTATGTTGGTATTGAGTTAATAATCATTGTTTTTTTAATTTCCTTGTATTTTCAAATTTCAATACTATTTTGGTCGGGCCGGCGGCGCAGGCGCATAGTGCGCAAGGTCTTACGTCACTTGTTAGATGTGGTACGATATACGTACGATACCCTGTGATAAACCCGTTACGACCGTTATTCGTTACCTGACCGCCTTACAAATTTGATAAAACGTTCACCTTATCAAACATTAACTAATGGTAAATAAAAAACCGGTTCAGCGGTTCATACTTCATACCCGCGAGCTAAGCTCCTTTCACACGTTTAATTCTATTCGTATCGTCTTTTTAAAAATATTTCAACTCTCAAACCTTCCTTTTTATTACTTGTATTCGAATTTTGTAAATAATCCAAAAATTACTATTATTATTATTATTAAAAAGTACATAGAAACAACTGGATCGTTTTGTTAGTTTATAATAATCTATTACTTGAAAAGCTAGTTTCTTACCAAACCACCTAAATTACTAAGACGATCGATATGAAGACGATTTTTGACTGTGTGCCAGAAACTCGAATTTTTGTTGGCATTCGTTTGTAAATAAACAAATCTTACTACGAGCTTACTAGCTCGTTGAGTGGGGTTTGATTAGCAATCGTCAGTTCTTGTCGTGATGGAAATGATCTTACTCAATACTCAATGAACTGAAAAACTTTAATTGAATAAAATGAAACGTTGACGACAGCGCAAATAAAGATTATTTGGCTTGTTATTTTAGCAATAGTGTAGATATCAAGAAAACATTGAAATACCTGGATAGTGTTCATATTTGTCTAGTAAAACTAAATAAAAAACAGAAAATTTTAAATATTGTAAGGTCACGCTGTCAATTATCGGCTTTTTATTTTTAAATTCTTAATCATCGTTTCTTCTATTAATCTATTACAATTTTGGGTCTTTATAAAATATAAGTTCAGAATAAGGAATGAGGGGGCCTAGCCAAAGTGACATCGCTTCGTAGCGAAATTCGCTATCGCCTGTAAGTTAACGATAACCATTTCCTAGCCAATGTAGTACAATAACTGTAGCGACCGCTGTTTCGAAATAGTTATTCGATAACCAAAAAATATTGGCTATCATGGTATCGAAAATATAATTGTCAGTGCATCGATAAGTGTCAAATCAAAACAACACCGACCACGTGATTAAGCGCGGCCTTATGTCAATCCCATACATTTATCATTTCGAACTTCGCTAACGCTTTCTTAATGGCACTTTGGCTAGGCCCCAAGGTATAAATAAAAAATTGGTAAATAATAATAATAGTATTACGTATATTCATAATGAAATAGTGTTGAGACTTCGAGTAAAATATTCGAGATACTACTAACATAGAACTAACTAAAACTAGACTAGAATAATAGGCGTTATTATTCTAAGACGGCTACACTAAGATAGTTGCGATGTTACAATGCCGTAACAAGAAGATAACTTACGAAATATACATATATTATATGCACGAGAAACTTAGATGAGCTGACCTCAATTTCATATTGTTAGAATGAAAAAAACATACCTGTCCCCTTATTCTGTAAGAGTCATTTTCTAGGCTGTGCGCCGCGACGAGCTCGTCTCGGCGCACAGCGTTGACGTTGCTAGGGTGTTTTATATGGTTTGACAAGTTTAGTGAATACCAAGTTGAATTCACAGCACTATCACAGCCTTGCGACAGCGCTGCGCTTCTTACAGAATAGCACTGCTGGTCTACATACTTAATGCATTATTTCTAAAAAAAATTGATCGATTGATAGTATTTGAGATTCTTCCTGACTTGTTATCGTATCTTATCTTTTCTAAAATTTGAAAACAGTTTCAAGAACAAAGTTAAAAACTTATTACTTTCAATATAATATTTCATAATCTTTATTTTACAATTCCATGAAAATAAACGCTTGAAATGAAAGATTAACATAAACGACTGCAATATAGACGCATAAATAAATATTTTTAAAAGTTTGCCAAGTTTGATAAAATTTGAATTGGCGTCTGAAATGGCCATACCATGTCTCCAGCCTCGACCAGCTAGACGTAGTGGAGACTATTAGACTTTAGAGTTTACCGTATACAAAGTACGCGAAATTTTTATCTTAAGTTGGCCATACTGCAATTGTCTAGTGTACTAAAAATCAAATATTGGTTTATAATTTACCTTATTCATTTTTAAGCCCAAGATATGTATTATTTTGAAAAAATGTTGTGTTAATATTAAGTATTTTATGGTATTACAAAATGTGGTTTAGCGATAAACCATGGACTAAATTATGGTCTAACCTTAAACCTTAGCGACCCCTAGTTTAACGATGGTCTAAATTACTAAATCTGATGTGACAAAGCTTCTCTTTTACGTAATATCATCTTTTCCATTTTGTATTGTTATTTTAATTCGAAAAGGGATATTAATATGGTAAATTTAATTGATATTGCTAGTTACTTGCTTTTTTGTTAATTGTTATGGTTTAATATTTTGACGCGCGAGAATGTTACGTTTCGATACACGTACTTACTCTAGAAATTAATTCGACAAAATAAGTAAAATGCTTGAACCCAAACCAAGCTAAAATCGTCATAATAACTAAATAATCAAAATAACCAGGTCTCAATATTTTAAATTTTCTTAAACATCACCTATTCATTAGCGTATTATTAAAACTTTTTTGTTTTGGCAAAAGGAACGTTTTAATAGAATGTTGTCATAGTGACCGAATGACATTTGTATTAAATGATGGTACTAAGAAGACCACGGTTTATATAAGTTTTGTAATACAAACAAATTTAGACCATGGTTTTGCAGATAAACCGCATTTTGTAATATTATTTTCACTTAAACCATGGTTTATAGGAGTTTAAACCAGGTTTTTTTAATTAAACCGCTTTTTGTAATAAGGCAGACTGTGTTTAGAGTTACTATCATTTGTATTTTCCTTTATTTTATCAATGACCTTAGATGTTCAAGTCGACCCGCGTTTCCAACGATAGTGTAATTTATTTACCGACGTATATATTTATCGTGATGTTTCTTATCAATAATATAATAGGTATTACTCCCAAAGGTCGAAGTTCTATTGAACATGATCAAAGTTTCGCAATGTCAATGTCAACATTGACATTGCGAACAGTCAAAGCAATGAATGTTTTGATGTTACATATTTTTACAAAACAAATTATTTTGTGATATTTTGTTAAATTTTTATTGCACTTCTTCGTGTTAGCAAATTAATGTTAAAAAAGGCTGATGGAGCAAAACTTTTCTCTTTAAATATAAAGTTCGAAAGAATTTAAAACAATAAAAAAAAAAATGAAACGAAAAAGATATCGGGCTGCGATTCGGTCTAGCACTTTTCCAGCTTCAAGGATTTGATGAATACAAAATTTTGTGACAGCTAGGAGGCAGGAATTATCACTACCATAGATTTTTTATTCATTTTGCTACTTTTACAACATGTTAGCTCAGCATATATCGTGATTTTTATCACCGCCACGATATTGCTATAATCTAATACTTCCATAGTTAGTCTATAGTAATGTAATAGTTTGGGTTCTTTTGATGGCGTATATTTTCGTAGCGGGAACCGCGCGATTAGTGCATAGTCAGTGCTGGATTTACGTAAAGGCCCGTGAGTCCCGGGCCTAGGGCGGCATGATTTAAGGGGCGCCAAAATTTCAGAGACGAAAAAAGTAAAGAAGACTGCCCTTGAAAATGAGTTTGGATTATTTTTTGTAAAGAATTCTCTATAGAATATACCTATAACAATTCACTTTTTTTATTTACTTATCAGTCAATGAAAAAGATTATGTTTTTTTTAAGATTAATTATAATCTTTACCGAATGATGTTTGTTACTTTTTGTTTCATTACTGATTATCACATGCATAAAAAGCTTTTAAAAATGACTAAACCTTAATAATTTCGCCCTGGCCCAGCAGTGGGACATAATATAAGGGTTGATACTTTACTTTTTTCTAGCATTAAGGGCGGCAAAATAAACAGGGCCTAGGGCGGCATCAAGCCTAAATCCGTCACTGCATAGTAATACCGCATACGTCACTACAGAGGACACGTTAACTTGCAATGGATCGATACGACAATGAATTGTTTATTGATAAAGTGGAGAAACGATCTGCATTATGGAATCGTCGAAGTGAGGATTGAGTAATAATCACACCTAAAAATTACAAGAACGCTTGACAGGGGCAGGACAGGATTTAGATGTTTAGATATTATAAAAATATTATGTAAAACAAGAGTATTTTAGGTAGAAAAGATTTTTGAAGTGATAACTTCTTATAGGAGGGTAAACTGATTCGTTACGTAACGTGTTACGGCGCCAGTGTATGTGGTTCTACTTTCTCTCTCGCATATAGCTGCGGTAGACACTCATTCTCTCTCACTCTAACCTTTAATCATTTTGGTTAATATTATTATATTTATTGTCATTATTATTATTACGTATTATTAATTTAGATAATTATTTTATAATATCTCAACTTAAACAATTGCAATTATTCAACTTAGATTAGTTTAGCTGTCACTTCAGTCGGGCTTCCTGGGACAACACGGGTTTTTTACAGGTTTATAACATTATAATTAAATTCTATTTATAAATATAATAAAAAAAAAAGAAAACACCCTGAGGAAAACTGTATTCCTGGTGGGATTGTAAAGTCTGAAGGTGTGTGAATTTCAACAATTCGCATCGGTGGTCTTGTGGCCCTACTCGCCTGATTTAGTGTAGGAGACCTCGTGCCAAATGTGAGACATATAATAAGGGTTAATAGTTGATACATCGACCACACAGCCTATAGACTCCTAATGTTTGATTTTTCGTATTAAATGCATTCTGGCAACTAGCTGAGGTGAGACGAAAGGGGTAGCAATGCCCTGATTAGCTAATTCAATGTCATACATTACCAATCACGGAACGTTAAAAAGAAAGGGATATATTTCGCAACGGGAAAGAATGAGACGACACGATAGTTTGAGTGCATTGTTCTTACATCACATCTGGCTTACATCGGAACTATAAGCCAGATGTGTTGCCAGAACCCGTTCCCCTGTTATTAGGGAGTATATGGGATATGTGGTCGATGGGTTGATATTATTCTTGTGTGATGGGTTGGTATTATTTCTGCGCGTGAAAGCGAATCGCTTAGGTAATATCAAATTCGTTTTCCATAATATGTTTATGTCGGTACGGAGAATTTTAATTAGTGCAGCAATGCAGAATACTTTTCACTCGCCGCTTGAAATATTTATCCTTGAAAAATTATTATAGTTCACTAATATAACTTCTAAAAACAGACAAAATGACTATACAGACACTGTTCTTGGTTTCGGCTACTTTAAATCAAACCCGTTTTTTACATTTTAAAGGGAATTCCTTTACACGAATTGAAAGATTAAAAATATAGTCCAAAATTTGATTGTGATTTAATGATTCATTGTTATGTAATTGTATCAGTAACATCTAAATCATGAGTCATAACAAAGATCGTTATCTTAATTCGTGGACGACACTGAATAATCATATTTCGGGTACTTTTAAATGCGTAATAATTTTTAAAAGATATTACTTATATTATATTATCTTAGAATTTATTTAATAATATACCTAGTTAATCGCTACTAGCAGCGCCAAAGACAAATAATAGCTTTGGAACAAAAAAATATATATTTTATTTAGCTTTTGCCCGCCACTTCATCCGCGTGTACCTAGTACCTACTACCTACTTTAATTCAAATGATGATAATATATATTTTTAGTTCACCCCCGTTATCAAGTCTTCGCCTTTTACAGATTAATATTATCATCATTAGGATTCAAAATTGCTGAACAAAGTATTTTTAATTCATTTAATGTACATTATAAATTATAATAATGTGCATTCTAACTCGTTTATAATGGAAAATATTTAAAAAAAATCAAATAAGTAATTTAATTTATTCTCTTTTTAAAAACTTGGCAAGCAATATAAAATCATTATAGTATAGTTGACAGTGTACATATTTATTTAATTTTTAATTAAATCGTAAACCACGCTTAAATCAAAACATCTATATTCAAATTAAAACAACACAGCTAATTATAATAAAAGATACATTATATTCTTATGTAATAAACATGTAACGTATATGTATGCTCATTAAGTAATATTACTGGCTTCACAATTATCATCGAATGTGATGTCTTGAAAATAATCAACTAACCAAAATCCAAGAGGTAGCTTTGGATTTTTGGTTCACGAGTTGAACTAATTCGAACTTCATAATATAATAACTAGTACCACAGCGTCTAGACATTAGACAACTAGAATGTACTTTATCACAATTATTATAATAAATCCTTAGATCAATAATATGTCTAGATAGTGTCGCGCGGAAAACACGTCCAAAAAAATTGCGTCCAACTGTTGGTCTCTAAATGCTTTCTCTGTGTTTAGTATCCGTCCCGCTGTCATAGAATACGCATGAATTGTTACGCATTTTTGTTTTAATTTATAATGAAAGTTTGAGTTGAAGTGTAACGAGATTATGAGAAAAAGGATATCACTATTCACGAACACATGTTTGAAAATGTTGGCCTGTTCTTTTTGTTTTGATTGTAGGGCGACACTCCATCTAGACATATTAATGATCTAAGAATAAATCTAACTTTTTTTGACGGCAGAAGATACTTTTCACGTACACTAACGATGTTGGTGGAAACTGAAGGTTATAAATTAATATTTCAGAATCTACTAACAATTTTAAATTTTGTAATGACGTCATAATATTACATTAGCATGTCGTTTTTAAGATTTTTCTCCACCAAAAAGTGCTCAACGCGGCTAAAACTTTTCATTTCAAAAAAGAGATATGGTATACCAGGGTATAGACTCAGATGTTTATATTGAAGCAAAAATATTTTGGGAAGACATGTCCTTAAAGGTTTAATAGATAGTATAAGCTACCAGGAATTGGTTTACGAAACCTTACAAATATCGGATAAGTTACCCAAACAATAGTTACATTAGTTTTAAAGAGGTACCTCCTTTTGAGCGTAATTTAAAGAATGATCCAGCCCGGCCGCATACATATTTGGAATCCGTGTTCGATTTCCGAATTCGTTTTCCGCGTTCGGTGAATCGAATCAATTTGAAAATGCATTGACTCTCGCACACGTTTTTTTTTCAATACAGAACACAATACATCTTACGATAATACCACACATTCATTTTACGATAGTAAACGCAGAAAGCGAATTCGAAAGTAGAATACAGATTTCGAACATTTATATGCGGCCAACCTTAGCTAGTTTAGAAACTGCAAGCTGTGTGCGTGGCCATGAAAGCCGCCTAAAATGTACAGCGTTATAAGACAAGTTTATATCTTGCATAGCTTAGATTATTAATATGTCTTGCATAGTATGTGTGACCGTAAACCGTTGAACAATTCTCAGCCTTCATCACCAGCCACATAACTGAAAACTTGAATAACTGCCTCATTATCATAGTTATCACGCGTTAAACATTTAAATATTAATATATATTATTTACTTCAAAACAACGAGTCTCAATGGTTCACAGGCAAGATATTCAAATATGTAGTTACCGTAGAAAAAGATACGTGACACGTAATTGTTATCAATTAACAAATTATTACCATGACACTGGGTCATCGTTATCAGCGGAAAACTATCTTTAAGCCTGTGGATATGCTTGTATTATATGTATTATGTAATATGTAGATGGATATTAAGACTAACTTACATGGATATTAAAAAAAATTATATTGTAGTCAAATAAAACGACCCCATAGGAATTTCATCGTTGTCGCTTCCCTCTTTCTATTATTCTTCCAGATGTACTAATTATTTCAGTTGTTATGATTATTGTTGTTTTTTTTTTTTTTAATTTAACCACTTAATTTATTAATATGTTATTTTTCATCAAAAATTTTAATAATATGTTCTAATAAACTAAGTCAATTTTGAAAATGGAAATGATGGAAATGAATGATTGCTTATTAGTTATTACTAACAAATTACTTATGTAAAAATTGCCTCGATTCATTTTCATTCCAACGAAGTTTCCATTTTCCTCTTATTTGCTATTTATTCCGAAACTTAATGCATTCTGTACTTCGAAATTTTCAGAAACGATTAATATCCTACTGATCTAGCGAATTCGGAAAAATCACACAGTCAAACAAAGGAAATTTGCGCACAGACCTAAAACGAACTATCTAATCGAGACTATGTATTTCACATATATGGGCCGGAGCAAGCGTAGGAATTAATTTTGGGTACCTCGTCTTAAACTAGACTAAAACTATAAATTGCCTTTATATCTTAAACAGTCAATTTAAAACACAAAAAGTAAATACAAAATAAACTCACGACTTTAGATGGACAAAAGTTGTATAAATTTTGTTTTGGCAAATGCAAGTACCGTATATATAATATTTATTCATATGCATTATGCATGTAGTAAAAAGCGGTTATTTTAATCTTATAAATAGACACTCCATTTTTATTTATATGTAAAGATTTCTATTCTATCTTTCGTTATTTATGAATTCTTAAACCAACATAGATGTTTCCCATCCGCCTAGCGTCCCGCGATGGCCAGCTATTTATAGTTTGTAAACTACGGGATTTGACTTTGAACAGAATAAACTTTTAAAGTTACATTGAAGGTTTCTTGTAATCATATAATATATAGTCGACGACCTCTGTGGCTAAGTGGTTGGCGCGTTGGCGCTCAAGCTGGAGGTAGCGGGTTCGAATCTCGCCAGGGAACAAAAAGTTTTCTGTGTTCCTGGGTCATGGATGTATGTATATGTATTAATACATATAAAAAGTATTAAATATATGTAAATATTTCCGTTGTCTGGTACCCGTAACACAAGTTCTTCGGAAACTTAGCACGGGACCAGATTGACGTGGTGTAAAAGTGTCCATAGATATTATTATTATTATAGTTTTTTGGTCACTACAATCGCAATCTGAACCGTGAACCATGATCGTAGCCAGCCTTGGGCTCAGGGTGGGGCAGCAGTCAACCTGCGATATTTTTTTTGTAACGTTTGGGCTCTTTTGTTATTTGTTAATCTTTAAATTTAGAGGGATTTCGTGCGCGCTTTCTGTTTTGATCACACTTTTTTGGAACGAAGTTTCTTACGGCAGGCGTGGAGGGGATAGGGATTTTGCTGCGCGACCGAACTGAAAAAATGTGATAGTAAAACCGTAAGAAAAAGTGCGTGGAATAAAAGCGTTAAATGATACGTGCGCAGGCGCGACAGTCGCATACACAAGCGAGTAGTGTATAATACCTTTCTTTTTAGCCGAAGGAACTTCGTTCCTACCTGGTGTCCCACGACACCACATTTCTTTTTTCATGTCGATTATTTTTGAAGTGAAACTCCTTTAGAATCGTTGTGATTTCAAACCGGATGCAACGGAAAAAACGACAGGTAAGAGACACAAATACAAAAGAGCGAGAGAGCAAATGTCGGTGTATATGTATATTTCACACTGTTTAATACTTGCTTGTATTTGAGCATTAACACATGTGTTTCACTTCTATCGTGTGAATCGCACACACACCTTTTTATTTTTTGTGTAACTTTCTTACGGATATTATGATTGTTGTTAGTATAAGAAAAAGAAATTGTTTGACCTTATAGGTCAGAGCCAGGTTGGGGCAAACGCCCCAGCTTGCCCCAGTGTGGCTACGCCCAAGCCGTGAACCCAGTTCTTCGACGCCCTTGAACCAAGCACGTGGCCCCGTTTGTGCTAAATGCATTAACGATGTACTTGACTCATTGTAAATTAGATTTGCTGGCAGTTTGCTCTGAAACACCGCGAATATCGATATCCAATTGAATGGGTACTTATAACATGTTTCTGAATGGCCGTTATAAATATACTGTCCTCGTGTTGGATACTAGGACTCATTACAAATTAAAACAAATTGAAGGAAAACATCAAGGAAAACTGCATGCCCGATGAGATTGAAACTCTTTGATGGTATGTGAAGTTCACCAACCCGCATTGGGCCAGCGCATCGGTGAACCATGGCCCATTATCCTCCTCGCCTGAATTCGAGGAGAAGACCCGTGCCCAGCAGTGGGACATATAAGGGTTGATACTTTTTTTAATGTATGTTTGAAATTAATTTTAAGCTTACGTAATGTTTCTACGAATTTTAAGCGACCGGTACATAAAACACTGAACTCTCAAGATAAGTCTTTAAGGTTCTTTCGTTGCCCTAAATTCAGAAATGACAAAACTTTTAAAATACGTCCATTTTTTATAGCATAGGAGGGCAAACGAACAGTCGAAGCCTTGCGACTATCGACGCCCATAAAGATCCACACAACCAGAGGTTATGCAGTTTGCCCTCCTTATCCCTATCCCCTCAATGGGCCACCGGAAACTCACAAACCGAGAACGAAACGAGACAGCTGAACTGCCGCTTTACGTCGGTATTATGTGAGCGAGAGGTAGCATCCCGGTCGTACCAGCCCAATTCGGCTGCAAAGCATGGCACTACCTCTTTACAAATATCAAGTCGATAACATAGCAGTAATTATATAGTTTTGATTTATTGTGACGTAAATAACATTGACGTACATTAGCCCGTAATTATGAAATATTAGAGCTGGCAACAAGATAAAAACCGTAGGATATTCAGATACGGTTGTAATGAATTGAAAATTAATGTCATTTTTGAGGCAGTGCCGAATTACCGGACGTCTGGAATTTTGACGCCTATAGGGATATTCTATAAGGTCGTTTTCAAATCTCGAAAGCGGAATTTGCGGTGATATGACGAATTTGACGAATTTGTATTTTTTAAAACTCGACTATGTATCTATATCAATAAAGTTCACTTTCGAAGTGAGCGTAAAGTGAGCTCTATCACTTAGGTGGAGCTCGATATCGAAATGGTTTTTACAGAATAGCCCTACTGCATCCCGGTCAAGTTGGTGCCTAAACAAGAATTAAACAAATCTGTCCAAATAATATAAGTAGATACAATCTTCTCTAATATATATAAATCTCGTGTCACAATGTTTGTCCTCAATGGACTCCTAAACCACTTAACCGATTTTAATGTTTTTTCTTTTAAAATATGTGCTTTTCTCTAACTTAAAAGATAGGATAGTTTATTTCTCAAATTTGAGATTGCAATTTTATTTATTGCAAATTAATTGTTTTGACAGAACGAAGTCTGTCGAGTCCGCTAGTATGTATATAAATTATGTGCAGTATTATAAAATAGCCTTCATATAAATCACAATCGAATTGTCTTATCTACATGCATACATACAGCTGCAATAATCATTATCGTACGAAGTGTTCAGTTTTTTCGGGCGAGATGCCTGCGCAGGCAAAACTGTGGTGAAGCTTGTGAGTGTGGTACCTGGTAAGCGCAATAGCCCAAAATGAGCTTTTGCGCAGTCGTTGCATCTATATTCATTAAGCCAAGATAGCTGCGCAAAAACTCGTTTTAGCTAAAATGAGTTTTTGCGCAGCCATTCCTTTACAGTGAACAACAGTTTTGATTATTTTGCTAACCCAGAATTGAGCAAGTGCACCATCAAGTACATACAAGGTTATAGAAATATGAACTGAATAGGTAATCTGGGTGATGACTTACGTTGTGATATTATTGCCGGCGTTCTTAACCTAGAGAGTTTATCCGGGACTAAGCATTAGCATAGCATATTTGCTATTTCTATGGTTGCAACCTATATATGTCCCAAGGCTGGGGTCTTCCCCTCGAAATCAGGTGAGGAAGGTATCGGACCATAGTTCACCGAGGCGATGCACTGGCCCAATGCGGGTTGATAAACTTCACACAATTCAAAGACTTAATCAAATTAGGCATGCAGGTTTACTCACGATGTTTTCCTTCACCTATGGTCTCGTGTCGAGGACGCACATGGTCAGGATCGAACCCGGACCCTCTCGCTCAAGGGGCTTAGGGGCGTCCATACACATTGAACCGTCGTCGCTTTATTGTACTCAAATTGTACCTGACACAGGCCGACATTTACGTGCCTATTTAGATAGACAAGTTGATAGGTCACCGTGCTAGTTATGAACTACCTGTCTTCTATATTTTGAAACAGCCAGGCAGTTCAAAAAAGAAAGAAGCAAGACAAGTAAAAAGTGTATTGGCACATTTAAATGAGAATGCGCTGAAGTGTCTCAGGTCAAAGTAGAGAGGAAGAGACAACCAAAAATCTCAAAGCAGTATCGTCTTTCATTAATTCGTAGTCAGTTTATAACAAGAGAAAGTACTTATTACCTCGTTAATCTATTTATATGCAAATCTCATTCCTAGAAGACTAAATTTTCAAGCTATTCCTGTATTCATGAGTCAGTCACTTCCAGCTATTTCGAGCACACACCTTGCAAGATAAAATATACTGATTACTTATCATCCAGCACTCATTGCACTATTCGTTGCTATGCTGCTTAAAATTAAAAGCATTCAATCAAATGCATGAAGCCTCTGCTCATTATCAACTTTTTATATTTTGATTTCTAACTTTAAACTTTTTTCAAATATAGCATATATAAATAAAAATTTGTAAATATGAACAGAAAATATATAAATATTAACATTTAGTGAATTATATTCTAATTATGAATTACAATCGTTGATTGTAATTCATTTCTCATTCATCACAATATCTTGTACCGAGATTTATAATCTGATAAGAAAATGATGGAAAAAAACCTAATCAGTATTAGGAATTGCTTATTTAACTCAGTAATCAACCATTTCTTATTCAACTTTTTACTGTTTTTGCGGACTAAAAATATTAATTTCTTCGATTTTAATTGAACGCTGAATAAACATTATATTTTTTTCTACTTTTTGTTACAAATTTTTTGTTTCAACTGAACGTGTGTTAAGTTTTAGTATGTTAATACAATATATTATGTACCTGGTAGACTAATGTAATGTAGTAGTATTTCAGAAACTTGAAATTATATGATCTACTCCCATATCAATATTTTATTCTATTTAGTCCAGACAATGAGTCAAAATAACCTGCGAGTTTTTTAGCCCTAAGCAGTACATAAATTTTATAATATATCCTATGTGGTAAATTCCCACAAATACTTAAAATTATACAATTTAAAATGTTTACATATTTGAAGATTTTGGAATTTTGTAAGAATAATGACTAATTCTATTTGAATATTAATTTTCTATCTGTTGGTTTTTTTAATATTTCACTTACTAGGGGGTTTATTTACTTAAGCACTACACTATCTTGCTAAAGATAACGCGGTAATCTAGAATTATCCCCTTATTTACGTAAAACCTCATATAATCGACTCATATCAAAATGCAATAAAAGAATTATTATTATCACATATTGTAAATATCCGTCGATGATTAAATTCATAAATTAAAAAACACGGTTTTTCTTTGACGAGCGCTAACGCGTTGACTTTGCCCTATAATCATAATAGATAGCAAGTTTTTGTATCTTTTAAATAAATGTAATAATAAGAATATCGGGTATATTCATAGGTAGATTTTATAGGTAAGCTTTAGAGCTAGTACTTAGTAGGTACTAAAAAAACTAAGTTTTGAGGGAAGTCGCGTCGCGATACTGCTTTTTTATTTTTTAAATCGAGATATTGCAAACCATGGCTGAGAAAAGTCAGGAAACACTGGCGCAGTTGATACAGAATATATAATAATGAGGACAGTGTGACAAACGAGCACCATGTTTTGTTTAATTTTATAATTATGTGGAAGCGACTATATACAGAGAGAATCTCTGTCGAATATAACTTCCTTCTTTACGACATCGTAAAACCTTCATCCACAAGCTTGTTTGCTTAGAATTCCTTGCACCTTATTATAGAGTTGTAGAGTATGGAAATACCCTTAATATTATGGTATTGTTTGCTTAACCCTAATAAAAAAAATGATTACGCAAGTCTTTAGCGTGCCGCTAATAGCCGGGCTGAGCTGGCTAATTGACGATGGCATTGTAAGAGAAGGCTCTGCTCCATCATGCAAACTCAGGTATCTACTATCATCGTGGTTAAACACTTTAGAATATAGTATGCACTTAGGAACCTAGGAACCAAGGCCACTATACTATTAACTATATAACTAACCCTTGGCAAAAAATCAGTTTTGAGATCTCTGGACCTGAATTTCGAGCTTGAGAATAATAAACATATGGGCACTACGGGGTATTCTAATCAGCAGTTTGAATTTCTTATAATTATCACTCAATCATGTTCCGATAAAAAATAATGCGGCCCAATTGGATCCCGGGGCCTGGGCACGTTCCGATGGGAATTTACATGACTACAATTTCATGACACCCAAGCATGGGCCATAATGTGTCATCAAATTGTCTTGTAAATTGTAAATATTTTTACACTATGAAGGAGATTATGATAAAAAATTATTGAGTCACAATCACAAGTCATACCATCAATTCGCTTACACCTCTTTAAATGCTCTTGTTACATATAATTAAAGTAATAATAATTCAAATATAATACACAAATTTAAACGGTTATTTACTTTTCTTATTAGTATTTAGAAAATTTAAGTTATTTATTTAAAACAAGGATAAAATTGAGGCTTAATAGAAAACTCAAATCATCAATAAATTTTATACATGAAATCAAATCGAGCAACTCCTGCATCATAACTGGTTGTAAGATACAATAATATTATGCTCAAGAACATCGATAAAGTAAAGAAAAATACAGTAATTATATAACATAAATGATAAACAGTGTATAAACAAGAAAAGATGACGCGGCAACATGTTAATCACGTATCTTATTTATTTTAATGCTAAAATCTGCAATAAAATCCTTTAGTAAGTTATTTCACTAATAACTCAGTAAAACTTGTTTTTCAACCTGACATAGAGGTGACTAAAATTGAGTTTTTACAAGGAATAACAGGAACCATGAGACTATTGAACGATAACGCTATCTTGGCGATAAAGGTATTTGAAAAAAAAAACATTTTCCGATTTCATACATCATCATTTCATGACTATACCTATATAGGTCATATAGCGGTCGAAACGTAGGCCAATCAGGAATTTACATTATAAGAGTCTAAATTATACTAAACTTGCATGCGAAGTCCTGCCCCTAAGCACAGCAGTATACTTTTAATGACACAATAATAACATATATTTTACATAAATGGTTATGTTTGACCCATTTGAAGTCACTGTACTCAATTAAGTACAGCCATATTTATAAGTGTAAATTAAAAATTTCGCACATTTTACGCGGAGTACCTTTATATTTCGCATCATCATAACACTATTTAATTACAGTGATAAATAATGATAATAATAGCGGTAGTAGTAATTTTACTAAACAATAATTTATCGTGAATTTGCTGTAACAAGAAAAATGCATGCTCTATACATTTCATTTAAATTATCGTATTCATAATATCAACCCTTATAATATGTCCCACTGCTGGGCACGGGTCTCCTCCTCGAAATCAGGCGAGGAGGGTAATGGGCCATAGTTCACCGATGCTCTGGCCCAATGCGGGTTGGTGAACTTCACATACTTTCAAAGATTTTCAATCTTATCAGGCATACAGGTTTCCTCATGATGTTTTCCTTCACCGGTGAGCGAACGATGGTCTCGTGTTTGGGGTGCACTTAGAAATTTAGAAAAACCCATTTCAAGGCACACACGGGGGGTCGGGATCGAACCCGGAACCTCTCGCATAAGAGGCCGAGTCCACCCACCACAGGACCATCGTCGCTCGACGCGTTCGATCTGTGCTTCGCGTTCTACCTATGTGTATATAATAAAGTAAAATTTATATAACTGGTAATTTAACATATTACCTGCTGGCCCGAAACTGGTTTTTCGCATATACACAAAGTATAGACTATAGAGTAATTAACACTCAAACATACAAATATGGCTTTCAACAACAACCTTTCGCGTTTATATTGTTAGTAAGATAGGACATAACTATAAGGGCGGCATAATAAGTAATTTCTATAGTAACGAAACTTCAGTTTGGAAAAAACTTTATAAGTAGATAAATGATAATTAAGATAAAAACCTGAATTTATACGATTCAGACGTAACCAGTTCCTGACACTATGTGGGACTCGCATATAGTCAGGAGTGTTCTACTAAAACTACTGCGAGCGCCTTCAACCGTTTTTTGAGTGTCACGTACCTGTAGACAACAGAATAAACTTTCAATACCATAATATAGCAAAGAAATAATCACATTTTTTATTTCCAGGATACGTCTACTGTGATAATGGAGAACGGTGTCGAAATTGTTAATGTAAATAATAATATTTCCAATGGAAAAGACAAATCTTATTTAAATGGTAAGTGAAATATTAAAACGTTTGAAAAAAGAATAAAATATTCCTGTCTCCCTCGCTTAGACGCTCTTAGTTAACGCAGGCGAAGTTGCGGGCAACAGCTAGTTTATTTATATATCGCTATTCCTTATTTTCTTTTAGATTTACCTACTTATTAAAGATTTTTTTATTTTGAGATTTGTTATTTGAGACATGCGACGTCTATAGTCAAGTCTCACATAACCACCACTGGTCATCCGCTTTTTGGTGATTTGCGAAGAAAATACTTTTTACAACTTTAAAAAATGTGATACCTTCTTAATAAATAATAATTGAACGCTTCAGGGCCAGACCAAGTAATACCCGCTGATGAATACTACAGCTGCAGACCTGGAGGTCACGTGAAGCTGAGGATAGGGTCCCGGGGTCCTGCGGCCGAGCCCCCCGTCTCCGTTCCCGGTCTACTGAGTAGGATAGTGGCGAGGTACCCCGACGACATCGCGTTGGCGACCAAAAAACAAGACGGAAAATGGCATAAAGTTACATACAAGTAAGTTGGTATAATAGAAAACATACACTTATTTAAGAACAGTAGATTCATTTAGCCACTAGTCATGACCGATATCCATAGAAATTTGCAGGGTTAAGTACTGCCGCACTAAATGTAAAAATATTCAGTATTTTGTATAAATCGGTATTTCCGTATGAAATGTTGCCAATTTCTAGTGTAATGATTTTCCACCAAGTCTAGTACAATAAAAAATTTAAATAATTATAGGGCCTATGTTCAGTAGTGGATTGTTAAAGACTGATGATGATAATAATGACAAAAATAATTATAGCAGCAAAATAAAAGTATCCTGCCAGGTTTTAGTAAAATAAAACATTTTTTTGTAAATATTTCGTTCGTATTTTTAACGTATAACCGATTAGTAGAATTCATCTAAAACAATCTTCTTCGGATGTGTTCGGCTTTTGCCAGGAGTGACGATTTTCTCAGAAGTAATTGCTGCCATTGTTACTTCTTTTGTTATTCGACCTTTTTTACAAAAACACCTGAAAATATAATTCCTCTGAGCAAGGATTTAATTCTTTTACCTTGTATTTATATTCATATAAAATATCATAAGATAAATGTAGGTATAGAGTTAATGATAATATTTTAACCATAAATTAGGCAAAAATAAGTGACTCTGGCATCTCTAAAATTTACCTGTCATGTCAGTGACATTTATAAACATACTAGCTGTCCCGACAGACTTCGTTCTGCGAATATTAAAATTGCAATTACAAAATAGGGGTTGATCGTAGAAGGGTGAAAATTTAGGGTTGTATGTATTTTTGTATGCTGTATCATAAAAAAATAAAAACAAAAAATTTCGTCCAAAAATTAAAAAAAAAAATTTAGGGGTGGACTACCCCTATCACTTAGGGGTATGAAAAATAGATGTTGGCCGATTCTCAGACCTACTGAATATGCATATAAAATTTCATAAAGATCGGTCAAGCCGTTTCGGAGGAGTACGGTAACTAACATTGTGACAGGGAAATTTTATATATTAGATTATTCAACGGGGTTAATTCTTGTTTATTTTTACTTTCTAATTCACAAAATTATTTCAGTTTAATGATCATTATACGGCCTTCACTTTTTACACCTCACTTTATATTATATGTTCCATATTTCACGTAAAACAATTTAAAATATCACAACTTCTTACTCCAGACAGACGTCAAGATGTCAATGTTGTCAAATTTAGTTCGGGCATTAGTCGCAGGACTTCAAAAGTGGCGATGACTCTATTTTAAAAATGTCGTTGCAAAATAGCACATTTGTTACGTAGTAGCTTAGTAACGATTGAGGCACCATTTGAAATGTTCTCACGAAATTGTTTTACTTCTTAGTTTCCTAAATAATCGAGCCGGTTTGTCAAAATCTAAACTTAATTTTTGTAATCAAAAAATTATATTTCAGACAATATCAGGAACGTGTTCGGACGTGTGCGAAGGGTTTTCTAAAGCTGGGCCTGGAGAGACACTACTCTGTTTGCATCCTCGGATTCAACTCGGAGCAGTGGTACATAGCAGACCTGGCAGCTATACACGCAGGGTTAGTATTTTTTGTTTCAAATTTAGAACAACCAAATGGTCGAATGGTCAGGCTACGGACCCTACGCATCAGTATAAGTCATAATGTGTGTATATATGTTACCGGAAATGTATGAAATCTAGGAATTGTATACAAATCCTAGGAAATTTATATAATTCCGAAGCTATTTAGGAAATGTGTAAAATATTGTTTTTAAAACTATTTAATACATAAATGTCCTAGGAAATGTGCACAACTCCTAGGTATGTAATTCCAATATCGTATTAGGAAATGTATAAAAATAATGCCTTCTGTAATAAAACACGTTGTTAAAATGAGAATAATAATTTTTATTAGTACTCGTTGAGACAACAACGTTCAGGTAACAGTCGTATCGTAAAATATAATAATCTTCAAATTATCTTACTCATTTAAGCGTCAAAAATCAAGTATCTATCACAAAATCGACTTATATTATTCTTATAAAGTCAATCTTTCGTTTGGTAAGTGATCAGTCTAATATTTAAGTAATTGTAAATGTTAAAATATTAAAGTAAGTCTTGTATATTGTTTTCTTATGTTTACGCGAATTTCACTCATTTCAATGAAACAAATTTACGGATTTTATCTCAGTTTATTAAGTTTTTTACAAGCCCGACGTTTCGGATACTTTACAGCAACCATGGTCACGGGAGAACCGAGGTGCATACCCATTGATATCTCCAAATATTTACATTTCCAATTGCTATTTAGATAATGTATAGAATTCCTAGGAAATGTGTCTAATATAAATTATTTTACACATTTCCGTGCGATTTTAGAAATAACATACAATTCCGAGGAAATGTATATAATGACGGATTACATACATTTCCGGTAACATATATAAAAATTCACATTTCTTAAATTTAGTGCCCAAATACAAGTTATTAAGAGCTTACTACGGGGCTAGATTAACGTGGTGTAATTGTTAAACATGTATTGATTTATTTATAAAAAGGTATTCGGTATGTAACATACCATTGTAGGGAAGAAAGAAAAACCTTCAGGTTAATTAGAATAAACACCTTTAAAGGTCCTAACTATTTGCCCTCTCGTTTGTGGGATAAAGTACTGTGTGTATGTTTAGTATGCGGGTAACTTCAAACTTTTAATAAAACCATCAAGGATTGGGCTGCACAAAAATTGGACAAAACAACAATAATCATTGTAGATGTTGAATTTGTATGTACTATAACATTTTAACCAACTTCAAAAAAGGAGGTTCCCAATTGGTCAGTATGTTTTTTTTATTTGTTCGTTTTTCAATTTACCTGGAATCGAATGTAAAATATAATCCTTTATCTCTCTGGATCTGGACAGAGCAGGCTTCTCTTGAACGAAACAGGCAAAAGCGTAATATGTTTACAATATTAGTGTAATGTTTAAACTACTATATTATGTACACATCACACATCGTGCCTGTGTGACATATAAGAATATATATACGTTGTACCGAAGCATTGCTGTTTTCCTTGTACTCTGTTTAATAATATCTCATTGTATCCCGAACGCAAACATCCTTAACCTAACTACACGTGCTAAGTTTATTTAGACGATATGATAGTTTACGGTAGGTGGTAAATACCAGGGCCGTAAATATGGCGGTGCCACCGTTGCCCAGGCACAGAGCGTAGACTCTGGGGGGCGCAAGAATGGCCAGACCAGGCAGAACTTTTTCGGTTTGCTAAGGGCGCAGTTATAGAAGCTCGCACAGTGGACAGTAAAGACTATTTACGGCTCTGGTAAATACTACATGTAATATGTAGTATTGTGGGAAGACGATCTCCGACACGTGCTCCGGCCCGTGTTGGATGCGAGTGGCAACGGATGGGTCTTCTTGGCGTTCATTAAAGTAGGCTTATTTTCAGTAGTGGACGGGTAGAGGATGATGATGATATATAATTCTTATTGGGTATTTTTCTCTTTTGCAGCGGATACGCCGCGGGGATTTACACGACAAACTCAGCCGAGGCGTGTTTCCACTGTTTGGACACGTCACGAGCTAACATTTGCGCCGTCCAAGATAAGAAGCAATTAGAAAAGATATTGTCGATTCGAAGCCGGCTAAAACATCTTAAAGCGATCGTACAATGGGAAGAACCGATAGACACAACGATACCTGGAGTTTACAGTGTAAGGAATTACATTCTTTTTACGATATAAAATGGCGCGAAAAATTCTTTAGTCTTTTGACATCCGAATTATTATAGATTTTTTTTTTTTTATGGAACGCGTAAAACATAAAGGCAAGATAACTATGTAGGGACATAGGGCCTCAGGGGAGGCCTGATACATTTTATGTGCAAACCGTCAATTTTCGATATTAATACATATAACGAGCTAGATTACATGACATAATATTCTGTCGAAATAATTATTAACAGGCTAGATACGACTAATTAATTTAAGTTAAGATGCGGGTATCAGTTATTTTTCGGACCAATATTATAAAGGGAAATGTTTGTAACTTTCACACAAATTTCTGAACGGATTTTAATCATACCTTAAAATAATTATTTCCTATACATCAGGCCTAAAATTATAAAGATGCTGAATGTGAAAGAAGATGAATTGTCGAAGATCTAATTCTGCGCAGACGAAGTCGCGGGCACCAGCTAGTGTACATATATATATTTTTGTGGCAACTAATAAACGTGTATCTGCAGATGTTGATAATGTATGTTATGGTACAAAATATGTCGATATTATTTTAAACCCCACGCGATTCTTTTCACCCCGTAAGGATTTATTTCATCTTTCTTCTGACACAAGTAAAAGTCATAATATAATATGCAGATTACGATGTGAACTTTGACATACTGCGCTTATCGATCGGCCTTATCTATTATTATGACATACTCTACAAGTCTACACTCTAGTGTGAAAAGACTTCTGCATCAAATAATGACTTTATTAACATACAAATGTGGATATTATTTGATTAAATCACAAATACTTAATTGTAATCTCAAATCCGATCATAATAAGCAATCTCTCTCTATGTTAGGCAGGACCTTGTTAATTTGTTTTGGACGTCTACTATTTTGACATATAGAATTAGCGTGAAATTCGTTTATTGGTAAGCGTTGTTCCTAATTCAAATATGATGATTCCAGTGGTCGCAAGTGATGGAGATGGGAGCTAAGGAGCCGGACACACACCTGAATCAAGTACTTAAGTCCATCGCTGTCAACGAATGCTGCACCCTAGTATACACGGTAATAAAAAAATATTTTACAGAAAAGGCTACAATAATCCAATGTTTTACAGAAGATGTAGTGATTCACATAGTAGGTTAGCAGATGTGTTTTTTCTTTTGCGTTACTTCTTAGTATTTATTGTTTTATAGATTAGTCTAAGGGTTTTTTATTAGGAGGCTTTACCGTCTGTCTATTCCATCGGTCTACAATATCAACGGTCTCTTTCACAAAACACAAATCTCAATTATTCTAAAAAAAATGTAAAAAAGTCCAATTGTGATATTATGCACATTGTACGCGGCTTATACCCACCAGACAGACCGCGCGATAATATATAAAAAAATAATCAGTAATACTTCTGTATCAAAAAAACGATTTTTTTTTACTTGTTAACTGTGGGATTTAAAAATCTTTAGTAGAAAACATGAGGACAGTATACAATATTATGTTATAAAAAAAGGTTTTTTTTTGTACAAAAATGTCTGAAGTTTGCGTAATCACATCAATACGTATGTACTTACATACTGGTAATTTCAATCGTGTAAATTGATTATATCTAAAAACTGCTCTTCCTGTGGAGTCGCAGATGTCTACCACTTCCTTTTTGAATGTGTTCAGAGTGAGGTACTAAGAACACTTATTTATAGTAAATATAAAGTGAATGTATGAGATGTTGGAGTTTTTCAAAGTATACTGGCAGCACCTTTATCAGATGCAGCCAAGGATATTTACAACGGATATGTACATTTAATTAATAATCGTTCTAATGTTTGATTTTGTAATGATTTGTATACTTAATTAGTTTCTTTTACGTTTTGTGTTTTGTATTTCAATGTTAAATAAACGGGGCTGACATAGTCGCCAAGTGACTAAAGTCCCTTAAAAAAATAAAGATTAAAAAAAAAAAATTGATTATACTAATATATACAATGAAAAAACCCTCATGAAAAGCGGAAAATGATATTTATATCCTTTAATCTGTTAAGCCATCAATTTATTGCTTTGTAAAATGTCTTATGCTGGCTTATTGTTATTATTCCGTTACATAATCAAAACATGATAAAAATAATAATTTATGACATGATAAAATGACAACATGTTCTTCGATTCATTATTCAATAATCATACCGGGTTTTTCTAAAAGCAGTTACAATTAATAGTTTAGAATGCCATGGCAAATTTGAAAGTCGTAACTCGTAAGATTAAAAATAACACAATATAATATTTTTTTACTTCTTTTCAACACGCGACCATCACGTGACGTCCAATCCAGTGACGAGATAAAAGATGTTTTTATAACGTATCAGGCTTAGAAATTATAATATATCAGAATATAATTCGCACAGATTTATTAATATAATTCGTATATAAATACTATAAGTCAAGTCAAACTTTAGGCTACAATATATTATCCTTAAAGTTATAAAAAGAAATGACATTTTATGTTGTTTTATTAAATTTCAGGACTGACCATTGAACTTGGCACCCATTTAGATCTCACTTCTTTTGTCGTTAAAGTCAACAACCAAGGAATAATATATCATATAATATTGAACTTTGCTCTTATTTCACATTTATGTTTTTGATGAGATAGATTATACAATATTAAGTAAAGGCTATGAAAATAATCATGATCACTCCGAATACAGGCGTAACCACTATTACATACTACTGATTTTGCGAAGTAAAAAAAAGTTTATAATTCCAGTCAGGGACGGTGGGCCCCCCGAAGGCGGTGATGCTGTCGCACGACAATCTCACGTGGGACGCGTACATCATCGGCGAGCGGGTGGGCAACCTACGGCCCACACAGGACAAGCTCATCTCGTACCTGCCACTCAGTCATGTTGCCGCACAGGTAATGTATACAAAGATTAAATAGCCATGTCATTGAGAAAAGGACTTGATTAATTCTTTTTGAGGTAGTGCGGAGGCCCCGGACTACATGAGACCGAAAATGTGAAAGCAAAAGTCTTGTAACTATCCAGAATCCCATTTGAAAAAGTTGCCCGTCACATCTATACGGGGCCCCGCTAGAACAACTAGCTACTAACACTATTTTCGCCTATGTTACTACCGATTATACTACAAATAAAAGGCAGGCGAAAATACATATAAACATACTTAGATTGTTAAAATTATAACCTTTTCTTTCATAGTATACTGGCCTAGAAAGGCTTTCGAAAGAATTAGTATTTTAAGATATTCTCAGATATCCTGTTTACTTTTTTTATCAGTATGGATGAACATTGTGGTTCGAAATTCGGTTTAAAGAAATTTATTCTCGTAAATAATTACATAAAAATTATAACGCGAAACTTGGAAATTGTGCTTTTTACCTATGTGGTTACGATTTAATACATAGAGAGATATGAGATAAAACTAAATTATTATTATTTAAGTAATACTACAATGAGGATGAAGGATTTGTACTTAATAATGTGTGTATCAACCAGGTGGTGGACATCTACACTACCCTGACAAATGCTGTAGCAGTTTATTTCGCCCAGCCTGACGCACTTAAAGGAAGTCTCGTAGAAACACTAAAAGAAGTCAGGCCCACCAGGTACATATAATCTAAATCTAAAACGGCAACACACACACTAAGTTATTCCTAATTTTTAATCCAGCAAAATAATCATCTACATATCACCAATAAAAATTGTAAAAGTAATATTAAAATATTTGTATGTTGATGTTTTGTTTTTTTATCATAATTTTAATACTTACTCTTGATAAGATTTGAACTTGGGGCCCCGAACTACAAAGGAGGCCCCGACCGTTATTTGATCTTTACCCAAAAAAGGACGTGTATTATATCATACTCAACGCGTTTATTTATTTGAAGTCCATGTTTCATTTAATTTTTTTCATTAAAATAACAAAGTTACATAAGCGTTAATCAGTTTTCAAGAATAGCTATTTATTAAGAGTTTGTCTATCAGATTTTTGGGTGTACCACGAGTATGGGAGAAAATGTATGAAAGGATTATGGCGGTCGGCGCCTCCAACGGATCGGTTAAGCGCTGCATCGCAATGTGGGCCAAAGACAAGGGAACCAAACACCACCTCGCCAGGATTAACGGGTAAGCGTTCATGATCAATATTTTGCGAATATCCTCAATATTTGTATAAATAATAAAAGTAGAAATATAGCTTTCGCCCTATTATCCGTTTCGATACAGCGGGGCCCTGGGTTGCCCCTGTATGTGGGGGGTGGGGCGTCCAGCTTGCAGGAGTTCCTACCCCACAAGGCTCACAGTTTTCATGGTTACCCAAGCTACAGGCGACCTCAGCCTACAGGAGCTTTCGGAGTCTTTCGGGGGCCTTCCTCGTGAAGGGGCACCCCACGTTAAAACATGAGCTCATTTTTTACTATTTACATATTATAGATATGCTTATTTTAACCTTAACCAGCGCTCTATCCGCGGGGATGAATATTCTACCGATAGACTACACTCTCTTCGAATGGTTAAACTTTTGGTATGTCTAAATCCCCTTTGAATGCGTATGAGAAATATTGCATGATAAATACTAGTTAATTGGGCAAGGAACGAAAAAAGATTTGTGTGTTATTATTTTTTTATTTTTTAATGAATGTAGTTCTAGAATTATGATACCAATGTTGTCTGCAGTAAAACTTTGGGATCAATAAATAAGGGACTTGCGGAATTTTGAGTTTGGTCCGGGAAAATTGAAAACGAAATAAGTTTTAAATACAAAAGTATCTTTTCTTTGTCTTGTAACTAGATTGGGTTTTGTTTTGTGGATTTATTTTTAATATCATTCGTAGACTGGTTTTTTTTTAATTTGAAACTGTATAATCAATTAGATTTATATGCATGTATGTAATATATTGCACGTTATATGAATGAATTTTGAGTGTAAACAGCACTTGAATTAGTCAAAAGTAGATCTATCACTATTAGTTTTTTTTAAATAAAATGTAAATTCATATTGTTTTGTTATGTTTACGCGAATTTCACGCATTATAATGAAACAAATTTACGGATTTTATCGCGTTTTATTAAGTTTCTTACAAGCTCGACGTTTCGGATACTTTACAGCAACCACGGTCACGAGAGGACCATGGTTAATGCTGTAAAGTATCTTAGCTTAGCTTGTAAAAAACTTAATAAACCGCGATTAAATCCGTAAATTCGTTTCGTTATAAAAAAAAAAACAATTCAATTAAAAAATTATATTGGTAAAATCTAAAAAAACCATTTGATATCCTAAAAAAGTAGATTACCAGACCACTACCTAGCCTCCTCTCTCCTCAAAATCTGGGTGATACAATATAAGTAATATAATTATGCTATTATGGCAGGCAGATTTATTACCCCTTTGTTATCATTAGATTGTCAGATGCTAACAACGATTCACCTTACAGGCAACAAGGGACCACATGCGGGTACAAACTGGCGCGGTCTCTCATATTCAGCAAGGTTCGAGACCAGCTCGGCTTGGACCAGTGCGAGACGTTCGTAACGGCGGCCGCGCCGCTCTCCCCGGATATCAAGAAGTTCTTCCTCTCGCTGGACATACCCATTGTGGACGCCTTCGGCATGAGCGAGGCGGCGGGGGCGCACACCCTCAGCATATACCCTAAGTAAGTAGCAACCCTCATTAACACGAACGCTTATAAGCGTGCTAAAATCCGACGTTGGCTTGAGTTGCGAGTTCGACATGCTCAATTCGATTTAATGTCTAACACTCAAAGTCAAAATTACAACAGCATTTGACAAAAACACGGCGCGCTTTAAAAACGTACTAAAAGATACAGGATTATCCATTAATAATTGTATCATTTCAAACGCTTTTTCTAAAGTTTGGAACAAAACGACCTCTGTGGTCGAGGTTTTGGACGACCTCTGTGGCTATACTGTTGGCGTGTTGACGCTCAAGCCGGAGGTCGCGGGTTCGAATCCCGCCAGGGAACAAAAAAGTTTCTGTGTTCCTGGGTCATGGATGTGTATTAAATATGTGTATTATATAATAAAAATCTTAAATATAAGAATTAATATAAAACGTATTAAATATATGTATTTCCGTTGTCTGGTACCCGTAACACAAGTCTCTTCGAGTACTTAGCACGGGACCAGATTGACGTGGTGTAAAAAGCGTCCATAGATATTATTATATATTATTATTATTATTAAAAGCGCTTATGCTAATAGATCCAGTCCAGTAGGGCTATTCTGAAAGGTCATTTTCGAATCTCAAAAGCGGAATCCGCGGTGATATGACGAATTTGTATCCTTTAAAACTCGATAACTCCTATAAACCGATCCTTTAAACCTATATCAATAAATTTTGCTTTCGAAGTGACGCAAAGTGAGCGCTATCACTCAGGTGAAGCTCGATATCGAAATGTTTTTTTACAGAATACTGAATAGTCAGTATTGGACTATGATATAAAAATCCATTTCATTAATATCTTTGCCTTGGATACGCTCGTGATCAAAAGTCACAAGATTAAAATATATTTCAGGTTCTCATTAGATTCGTCCGGAGAAATTCTAGAGGGTACAGAAACGAAGTTCGAGGGCTCGGTCAGTATTAACGGGCCCGGGGAGATACTGATGCGGGGACGCCACGTGTTCATGGGCTACCTCAACGACGAGGAGAAGACCAGGTCCACTCTGGACGACGAGGGCTGGCTGCACTCCGGAGACATCGGCAGACTGGACAGCAACAACCTGTTGTACATTACTGGAAGGATAAAGGTAAAGAGAACGTTTGAAGTTACGTCTAATGCTTGTTATTTGTAATAGTGATGGGTGGAATTTTTTGTCTTGAAAAAGTGTGCAAGCATCCGAGCCTTAAATTTACCGGACAAATGGAAAAATTGTGTATTTAAAAATTTGTATCTCGTTTTTAGACATTCGAGACGAGGGAGAGAGAGAGAGAGGAAAAAAATAGAAACTAAACGGCCGAAAAAAAAAATTTTTTGTTTAAAAAAAATATAGATTTATTCCAGGATATGATGGCAAAAAAAAATGTTAAAAAAATTAAGATTATCATAAGGATAAAAAAAATCATGTGTGAACTGAAATTTCGAGGAATTGTTTTTGGTTTGGCTTCAAATTTCTTTTAAAAAGTGGTGAAAATGTCGAAGAAACCTCTTCGAACGCAATTTCTTTTTTCTCTTTTTGCCATCTGATCCTGGTAGACCTATATGAATACGTAAAGTAACATAGCTACCCGATTAAGTCGTCTCAATTTTTCTAAACCAGACCGTCGCGTGACTATGCCAATTTATGTAAAGTATACGAAGCGTCGGCACAAAAATAATCTAAATAAACCGAGATAAATAGTATTCTCAAAACACATAAATAGTATACCCCGAATACTCAAATGCAACTCAAATTTGGGAGCTTATTACATTTTGATGACATATGAATTTGTGGGCGCTGATTGGTCTGCTACAGACTTAAGGCGTGCTCAGTAGTTTGAGGAGCCCACAAACATTTTAGTGGCGTTTGAGACTTCGGGCGAAAATCCCGTAGAAGATTTTTCATATAAAATACTAAACCGTCACATTCCCAGGAGTTGCTGATCACCGCGGGCGGGGAGAACGTGGCGCCGGTCCTCATCGAGCAGCAGGTGCAGGCCGAGCTGCTGCACGTGGGCTACGCGGTGCTCATCGGCGACCGCCGCAAGTTCCTCGCGATACTGCTCACTCTCAAGGTACTGCCACTTCTAACACACAAACCCGACGCCATGAAGCCGTGGAAGTCACACTCCCCGGCTGGTGGGGGGCAACCCCCCACTTACTATATCACTGGGTGATACCAACCGGCTCACCCCACTTCCGACGAAGCATTAGGGCCATTAGCATAGCTCCATCCGAAAAAAAAATAAGGAACTTCGTTCCAAAAAAAAAAACTTCTAACACCTCCTATATTTAAACTTACAAAACGAGCGACGACGGTCTAGTGGGTAATGGACTCGGCCTCTTCAGCGAGAGGGTCCGGGATCAATCCCAGACCCTCTTTGTGTCTTGAAATGAGTTTTTCTAAATGTCTAAGTACACGCCAAACACCAGACCATCGTTCGTTCACCGATGAAGGAAAACATCGAGAGGAAGAAAAATGTGAAGTTCACTAACCCGCATTGGGCAAGCGCGTCGGTGAACTATGGCTCAATACCCTCCTCTCCTGATTTCGAGGACACCCATGCCTAGCAGTGGGACTATGATATTAAATTTCTGTTTTTAAACTATTTTTTATATAATTCTGTTGAGTAATATTTTATTTCCATTTCAGGCAAAAGTTAACTTAAACACGGGCGATGCTTTAGACGAATTGGACAATGAGACGAAGAAATGGGTGGCGAGTCTCGGAAGCAAGGCTACGACCATCAGTGAAATCGTTAAAACAAAAGACCCCTTAGTACGTATACCTTCATCATAAATTATTATATTAATTAATCTGCAGCAATTAATAAAAGACTGTAAGTAATGAATTCACTGGATATTCTCATAATTGCCACACTGCGAATTGGCAATCGCAGTGGCGAGGGATCGGCTGTCTTGGCGTTGAGGGAAGCCTACGATCAGTAGTAGAGGGATAAGGGGTGATGATGATGATAAAATATGAAATTAATATTAATAATTATAATTAATATATTATGTCTTATGATTATTTAAATCGCCATTGTTAAAACTTGTCCTTTAGACATTAGCTGGATGGAATTTTGCTGCATTTAATATGATATATAATATCAATGTAAAATTTCTTATACCCATAGGTATACAAAGCGATAGAGGCAGGTATAATGCGCGCCAACAAGCACGCGATATCCAACGCGCAGAAGATTCAGAAGTTCGAGATCCTCCCCGCGGACTTCTCCATGAACACGGGGGAACTCGGTATGTCATCACTATACCATCAATGTATTCTATAATATTATGTAGTGAATCAATATTACCGCATTATGTA
Organism: Lycaena phlaeas; assembly: GCA_905333005.2. Classification (NCBI taxonomy): domain Eukaryota; kingdom Metazoa; phylum Arthropoda; class Insecta; order Lepidoptera; family Lycaenidae; genus Lycaena; species Lycaena phlaeas. Next base: position 10,538,097 of record HG995171.1, on the reverse strand, counting down.
TAACTTGTGCCATAAATGCTATGTAAAAAAGAAATTCTCACACAGAGTATAAATATTCCCTGGTCTTAGTATAAGCAAAGAATTTAGACGTATATAGCAGAAGCAGAACAGTTCTTAAGGATTTTTATGCTGACTTTATTGGGGAAATGTCCCCAGCGGGTTTAGTTCGCAATCGGTCGCTCTCGCTCGTCGCGTCGCCTAGCGAACGTTTGCGTCGCAGAAAGTTTGTCCTCAAAGCGCCCATAAGAACTATTCTTCTATATACGTCTGAATTCTTTGGTATAAGTACGAAACGATTACATCATGACATCTTCTTTAGATGATACGACATGTTGTCGTAAGAATACACACAGATCTTCAATGTCATTAATTTAGCTTATTTCTTCCATTTTCTAGACTTTAACTTTTTCTATTAATCAAAAACCTATTATTATTGTTTGAAAACACATGAGTCTAAATTATAAATATATTTCATATTTCAGGTCCCACTTTGAAGATTAAAAGAAATGTAGTTTATGAGAAATACAAGGACATTATAGAAGGTTTCTACAAGGACTAGGTTTAAGCTTAGCATAATATAAGAACGGGCTGTTGTGACTAAATTGTGAATCGGTTTTATATTGCTCAAATATAGATTATTATGTACATTGTGATTTGGTTAAAGTTATCATGTAAATAAAATATTTTGTTACGAAAATATACTTTTTTAAATACGCTATATTTTATTGAAACCTATATGTACTTCACGTACATGTGCCTTAACAATGAAATAAAATACTAAGATTCTCCGGTTTGATCCCCTCAGGATGTAAGACACCTGATCAAATATTGACGCAAGGCCCAGAGAAGGCTACGCCCATAGAGTAATTTGATACTACGGAAAGCTACACCAGTTGATAAAATTAAAAACCTCTTCAGTTCAAAATCAAATTATCAGAACACAGGCTTTAGTTTATTAACTATATATTGAATCAATATAAATTAATAAAGTTTACATGTTCGTAATTATAATTACTTTATTGTTTACATTTCTACGGCTATGCCTTTTTTCTAAAGCTAGACCAGGCTTATCGCCAGTGTTATTTGTACCAACGCCTGGGTTTTTCTTTCATTTCTTTGTTATAAATCGACAAACACCGACTGCACGAACAAAAACGCAACATTCGTGCTCAAATCCTGCCGGAGCCGAGCGTGCAGGCGACATGGCCGAGTGGCACCGAACATGTTACCCAACCGATTGGTGATAAATTAACGGAGGGGGGCGCCCCAATTCGAATCTTACTAGATGAGCCATCTGCTGACCTACCTACCGATTGAGCTTAAAGGCCATCAGGCCTAAAAGTCTAGACCGTTCGAAAAAAAAACGTGTGTGTGCGATTCACACACGATAGAAATGAAACACATGTTAAATGCTCAAATACAAGCAAGTATTAAACAGTCTGCAATATACACCACCATAATAACACACCGACATTTGCTCTCTCGCTCTTTTGTGTCTCTTATCTGTCGTTTTTTCCGTTGCGTCCGGTTTGAAATCACAACGATTCTAAAGAAGTTTCACTGCAAAAGTTATAAATTGAAAAAAAAACAGCAAATTTTAAAATATTTATTTGGTAAATACAAGAAACGGAAAAAATAGAATTTATTATATACTAGCTAATAACACATTTTATTTCTACAATAAAACAATATTACCCTCATAAAATTCATGTCCTTACGATTACACCTAATAAATATTTTATGACCATAAATATAATTCATATGATTAAAAGTAAATGGAATATGAGCAATTTGTTGGAATGAGCAGTAGGTATACATACACAAAGTATGTTATTAATATTATAATAAACCTGAAAACTTCAAAATGTTTGAACGCCTAATCTTCTTATTTTTGCATTGCATAGCCGAAGTTTTGACTTTCATTTAGTTTTTTTTTTCAACTTGTCTGTATGTTAGTAACAAACTAAACTCGTCATGGAATTAAAATAAAGAAATCTTAAAATATTTTATTACTTAAACTTCAACAACTTATAATACTAATAAAAATAGGCAATTATACATTAAATTTTAAAAATAATACTATCAAAATATCATCTTTCTAGAGAACATAAAATTTACACGGTAGACATTAATCATTTGAAAATTAAGTATCACGTATTAAGTACAATGTTCTTATAGTACAGTTATAAGGTCAAATAATGTACAAGAAATAATCGCAGACAAATCTAATGTTTCTTGTCAAGATTGTTCGTTGTCGCTATATTTTATGTCATATGGAATTTTTAATTTGACCTCTTTCGCGTGAGTGCTTTATATGCGTCGCATTAAAACCCGTCGTTGCGTTGGGCTCGAATTGCGAGTCTAACTAACACCCAATGTCGAAACTCAGTGACCGATTTAGGCTTGATGCCGCCCTAGGCCCTGTTTATTTTGCCGCCCTTAATGCTAGAAAAAACTAAAGTACCAACCCTTATATTATGTCCCACTGCTGGGCCAGGGCGAAACTATTAAGATTTAGTGATTTATAATTAATCTTTAAAGAAACATAATCTTATTCATAGACTGAAAAGTAAATAAAAAATTGAATTGTTATAGGTATATTCTATAGAGAATTCTTTAAAAAATTAATCCAAACTCATTTTCAAAGGCAAGTCTTCTTTACTTTTTTCGTCTCTGAAATTTTGGCGCCCCTCAAATCATGCCGCCCTAGGCCCGGGCCTCACGGGCCTATACGTAAATCCAGCACTGTCGAAACTCCAACAGTACTTGACAAAATAGCGCTAACGAAACGGCAGAATGAACTTTTTAACCAAGCCTTATTAAAGTGCTTGAATGAGACAATTATTCAACCCATGTATCTGTTCACACGAAAGTGTTTTTTAATTTTAAAATATACTGAGAGTAAAATTAATGGAAGTTGAGATACGATTCATTCAGAATTGGAATCGTAAATGTATTTAGAATAAGAATTGTTTTTCTATTTTTTTAATTTGTGTCAGAGAGAATTATTTTATCAGTCAGTGTCATGTAAGCAATACGGATAAAAATTTCTGACTAATTTTCGATAATCTCATTATTAAGTTAGGTTTTCAGCAATATTTTAATCTAATAACAGCCATAAATAATAAAAAAATACGTAATAATTATGGCTGTTAATATATTTAAAATATTTTAAGTTGTTCCAAGGCTGATTTTAGTTGTATGGGAGACCGGGGTTGGTAGTAACATTTTTTTTACAAACTGTCATATCTTTTAATTGGTTTGATTGGTTGACCTACACCGGTTTACAAAGACTACTCTGATTATCTTGCGATAGGACGTACACACAGATCAATAATGTCTCACTGGCATACTAGCATGAATTGCTATTACGTCAATGAGAAGACACTGATAAGTTTCGGAATTTTATAGCTCACATAAGTAACTCTATCCGCTTATATACTAAACGCAAGATACCCACATAGAATTGTTCTTTTCGTCTGTATATTATGTCTGTTTCATCAACGTCGTACTATGTTGTCATAAAGTCGGAAATGGCCTGGGGTAAAGTAGTGTAATCTCTGCCTTATATAATCGTTCGTCTCTTTCACCGTCTACGTTGATGGAGACGAAGATTGGGTGCTTATAAATCTGTAAATAAAAAAAAAAAGCTGATGCTAAATCTAAAATAAAACCAATTTAAAAAAAATTTCAGTTATCCCTTCTGATATTCCTAATTCATTAAATAGATTATTAGTGCGTGATACGCACTAATGCATACTTAGTGGTCGTCACGGGGCGGGGCAGAAGCTGGCAGCGGGGGCGGGGCCTCGGCAAGCGGCAGCGGCTTAGCCACGCCTATGCGAACCACCCCACGTGGTGCTCCCTTTAACGCACCCACCGCTTGCTCCAAACTCGCGTTTTCGAGGTTCTATAGGAACATTAATTATTTATCATTTTAAGATAAAACTCTCAATTTATAACACGTTCACAATTGTTCCGAAATTTCGCTTAGTACTTTCGTTAAATAGCTTATCTAAAAAAACACAATGACTAATTCTGACACTTTTTGTAAAATATGGACGTTGACGGACTCGTTCTTGTTCCTGTGTAATGTCGACCTCTTGTCATAAACAATCTATTAAATAATAATCATCAGCCCAATTACATATTATAAACTATATTAAGGGTCTTATTAAAGCTGCAACTCTGCTAATTTCACGGGCCAGGCCATATTGTACCATATTGTAACAGCTTAATGCCATGCACCTACTTACAAAGATACATTAATTATCCTGAATTAAAAAAAATGTTTATTTTATGAGCTAGAGAATGAAGTTTTTGTTCGAGTATGACTTTGTGTTACCTGGTCATTGACGAAAAGGAGGCGGTCGCCAGGTATGAGGCGTCCGTCCTGTTGCGCCACGCCCCCCGGCACGAGCGAACGGATCACCACCAACGTGTGCGCCGGCCGCAGCGGGTCCTGATAGTCCAGGATCGAGAAGCCCAGTCCGCGTTCTCCCTTTACCAACTCTGTTTGATATGACATTCATTAGTGATTATGTGATTATAATTAAATTACTTTTTACAGATTAAATGCGGGAGGACTCAGTCCTCATAATGTGAAAGTCGTTAAAAGAGACAGGTAAAGAGGTTGAAGCTCATCAGGGCATCACTTTTCATACTCAAATTATAGTATTAAGTAATAAAACCCAATAGTGAAATGCATACATTAACGCATTTACAAAAGATGTGGTTCGTTCAATGCTGCTGACGATATAACAAAGTGCATCTCATTAATTTCTGAAAGGTAACGCCTGATTCCATTGGCTATGATACAAATGATGTAACGAATATGCGAATTCACGAACATTTGCGATAAATGTTTAAATACATATTCGCAAATGTTAAAAATCCAAAATTAGTTTCATCACTATATTCATCATCATCATTATCATCCTCATCATAAGCCTTTATCCGTCCTCTACTGAACATAGGCCTTCCTCAGTTAACGCCAAGACGACCGATCCCTTGCTACTCGTATACAACGCGGACCTGCCACTAAGCGGAGATCGTCTTCCCATCTGGTTAGTGGCCGACCAACACTTCTTCTACCTAAACGCGGCCTCCACTCTTGAACTCACTATATTATGATACAATAATAACTCACCAATGATTTGCGGCTCAGAGGACCACATGGCCAGGCCTGTGAGCGGCTCGAGGCTGCGCGAACGCACCTTGGCTCCGCCCAGCGCCCCGCCCTCCTCTGCGCCTGCGCCCGCTAGGCTGCCGTCCGACTTCGCCTGAAACACCGTACTTGCCATATGGAGTATATTTCTTAATTCTTAATTATTGTAGGATTGCGATGTAATGCAAAATTTAAATTCCTATTCCTAGTAGAAACAACTGAGCCTATTAAGTGCTTGGGGTGCATTTTAAGTTTGCATTAAAAGTAAGACTATGGTACCTTGACTAGGGTGGGCGCGGGCGGCGCGAGGTCGAGCGTGGGCGGGTGCGGCGCGTGGGGGGCGTGAGGCGTGTGCGCGGTATGGGCGGGGCGCGGCCGGGCGCACACCATGCACACCTCGCTTGACAACTCCTTGAGGATCGACACCACCTCCAGGTGGTTCATGCCCAGCAGCCGGTGGCCGTTCACCTCTATACACAAAATGTATTAATATAATGAAGGTAGTTTTATGCGCTAATCTGCAGCTCGAAGGATTGAACGTATAGCCTTATGGGCAGTATAAATAGGTTGGGCTGTAAAATACAATTTAACTTTACAGTTTTTAGCGCTTGGATCGTTCATTTTACCTAAAAAACCCTTTGCAATAATATCATTCATAATTTTTTTAGATCAGATCAGATCAGAGACACCTGATGTGCAGCGTCGGATGAAAGAACCAGGATAAAGGTGTTGTCTGTTCTAAGTACAAGTAAGTTTCAAGATACTAATCCTGTATACTTTCCAAAACAAAAATTATATTTTGCCAATACATACTAGATCTTGCGACGTCACACACCTCACGTAAACCTGGTCTTCTCGGAGTAAGAGCGTGAGAGGAGTCATAACGAGCAGCGTCGTTTATCCATAGTTTACATTGTTGTCTATTGTATTATTGGCGCGCCAAATTTGATCAGCATGACGACGATTAACTTCCGCATATGCGGCAACTCGAAACCGAAACCCATGACTAACTTCAGTCCGGTGAACCTGTCGCATGTGGGTGGAGTCATACCGAGCAGCTCGTCCCCCGGGCGGTGCACGCCGGCGCGTCCCACGGGCCCCTCGGGTAGCACGGAGCGCACGTAGTGGTGCGGCCGCACCTCGCGCCCGCCCTCCACGTCCACGGTGCCCTCCAGCGAGATGCCCAGCCCGCCGCCGCCTCGGACCACCACCCCCACCACGATCTCCACGTCTTCACCTACATTTTCATGTGAAATTTATATATATTGGAAAGCATTGGTAGTAAAACCGACTCGAATGTCGGTCTTTAATTTAACAAAGATGGTACTTTTGCTGTTTTTATTAATTACTAACTGTTGCCGGCAGATTTGACAACGTGGGCGAGGTTATATTTACAGCCCTATCCAGATTGATAAATATTATTTTTGTTTCTATCTATTTCATATAACATTAGCTATATGCCAGTTTAATTCCCGTGAAAATCATCCCAGATATATCGGAGATTAGCCACAATATGAATACAAAAAAAAAATGCAAGTACTGTATATAATTTCATGTGGACTCGTTAAGCTGGTAATTTAAAATTGCAAACAGACATTTCACTTTTATTATAGCGTACGACAATTATGTCATAGGAGGCAGTCCCTTATACACTAGTACATAGTTTTAACGCAAGGCTCGGGGGTCGCTACTAGTGCGGGACGCGAGAGTAGAGAGTCAGTTGTTTTCTTTTAGTTTTGACAACCATTAGTAATTTTATGTTATGCAATTTTCTTCTTGATGTATAATTGTCAATAAACCTGAAAGACTTATTCTTTATGTTCTTCGACCACAAATTGTAGCACACCGTACTATATTATTTATATGTATAAATGAATTATGATATTAATATAGAGGTTTTACATATGCCGGACATCCCAACTTTTTTTAGAAATATTCATTTAAAAATTTATTATTATGCTAGTTAAAAATGGATTACCCAAAATCGACTGCCATTTCCTCTTAATGGCGTCCTTTTGCTCTTGCGTGCGCGGCATTTCGAATGGGGGCGGGGCTGGCGTACGTGGCGGAGACTCCTCTACCTCTTCCGTGTTAGTCTCTAACCTATAAGAATTATATTATTATTATTATTATTTTAATTTTCATTTGAATAAACCGTTTTGAGAGACATATTTTTATGATATTTTGCTACTGGTAAAAAGACGTGGTCGGTGCGAATGGCGGGAATCCATCATACTACCGTAATGTGTTCAGTAATTAACGAAATTGGGCTGTTTATATTTCTTTATCGTAAAGCTTTCTTTTTTTAAAGTCATTAATAATATAGATAACGGCATTGGCGTTGACTTACGCGCTGGGCATGTGCGTCATCTGTATGGCGTCGTGCGGCGAGCGCGCGGGCTCGGGCCGGTGCATGTGCAGGAAGGGGTTGTGCGCCGGCGCCGCGCCCTCTCCCGCCTCCCCCGCCTCGCCCGCCGCGATCGCCTGCTGCAGCTGCTCGTACTTAGGCCCGCGCAGGTATCTGATGAACACAATCGTTATTGCAGCAATAAAACAATAGAGTAGGACTATTAAATTCTTTATGTTCCTTTTTTAAATTTCATAATGTAATGAGTGGAATTTGAGTAAATATTAGAAAACTAGACGTTTATTCGATTATGGTTTGTCTCATATACGCTGAGGCTGCTTATCTGAGTACTACAGGTACTCATACCTTTTTTTTTATGACGCAGTGGAAATCCATTTCGGACCATACCAGGGCCTTGGGTAGGCGCGCTGGCGTGTGTGGGGACTCGTATTGGGTGCACTACTCCACTAAAACCGCTGCATGAGCCTTTAGCCGCTATCCCTAAACCCTCAGCGACAGACTGGTCTCTGCAAGACCAGATTCTCCACAATAGGGGAACTGCCCGGCTATCACTTGGCAGTCCCCACGACGTCGTGTCTTCAGCGGAGCCCGGGTTCCCGTCCCGAGCCCGACATGAGCACAGGGGTGTTACTGGAGAGGCACTCATACCTGTGCCTCTTATGCCTGTGAATATGAATACTGTTGTACCTCTCCAGTTGCAGCGTGACGACGGCGCCGCTCTGTTTGAGCGCGTCCACGGCGCGCTGGTTGGACTTGCCCGCCAACGACACGCCGTCCACGGCCACGATGCGGTCGTTGACCCGCACCGCCCCGCTCGCGCCCGCCGCGCTGCCCGCCGTCACTGACTTGACGAATATGCCGGACAGCTCCTCCTTCTCGCACACATATCCTGAAAAAAAAATAGCTTGGATTGTAGAAGAGATACTACTGAAATCTTATGTTACCCGGCATGGTCTGACACAAGTTTTTGGGTGAATAAATATCATAATAGTGAATCATTTGATAAACCACATTATTTTCGTGACCTGGTAAGAAACTTGTGTCACAGAAACATATGTCACGAGTACTAAAATACTAATGAACTTATCGTAATTCATATACATCAGCTACAAGCAGAATATATTCCAATATATTATTACGGAGGTCTTTTTCACTATTCTCACCTGCGATAGTGATGCCCAAACCATTTTCATCTTTCTTAAGCTGCACAGTAAATCTGTCAACCTCTGGTGATTCAGCATCTATAAACAAATAAATATAAATTATGCCTTGATTAAAATTAAATAACCAAGTAAGAAATAATAATAAGATGCGAGTGGCAAGGGAATGGTCATTTTTTTTCGAATGGACCTTTACTGTTGATCTGTTGGCCTTTAAGCTTCATCGGAAGAGAAGAAGAGCAGATAGCTTATCTAAGGGATTGGTCGTCTGGTCATTCATTGCAGAGGAGGAGTTCATTGGAGGCCTACATTCACCAGTGGACGGATAAAAGCGGATTATGATGAAGAAAAAAATTACCTTGTAGTGCTGAAATCGGCGAAAATGTAGTGTTTGTTAACCGGACTATAGTAACAAATTGATTGGCGTCTCAGTTTAGGAGGATGATTATATATATACAAACATATATATATATATATATATATATATATATATATATATATGTTTGTACATAATTAATACATATACCTCATATACCTAATTTTAGGAAATTATCAAGTTTCTTTTTGGATTTACAGTAGTCAAGTAATAAAATATAATGTACCTGTCTCTGGTGGTGGTGTGACTGAACTATCAAATACAAATCTGGATGAAGTAGAGTTGAGAGAGAGCGACGGTTGGGTATGGAACACTTGCTCGAACCCGGCCTCCATCAGGTAACGATCCAGGGCCTCGGGGCTCGATAGAAGCCTAAAAGGAAACATAAACATAGACTTTAAAATATACACGTGGACTAGTTTTAAGAATACTGACACAACGGTCAAAGCCGACAAAGTTGATACAGAAAGTGCGTAGAGGTTACTAACGAATATATTTATTTTTATTAAAAAAATATATTCCTTTTTTATTATCACTAGCCTCTGAATAACTGCCATAAGAAGCACAGCCTTATAGTGTCTATCAACGCCTATAGACATTCACATAACTAAAGGTTAAGCAGATGTATCGCTTTCCTTTTCCCTAGCCGTCCTAATGGGCCATCGGAAACTTACCGTACGCAACGCGACAGCATTGCTTTAACTTTACGCCGGTATTACGTGAACCACCCCGGTCGTGCCGACCCAAATTGGCTACAATAGCAATGGCACTACCTCTTATTATAGGTAATTTTATGTGAAAACCCAAACCATCTTCAATGGTGGGCGAGGATAGTGTAGGCGTACCTGGCGGGCACGACGGGCGCATTCGAGGCGGGCAGCGCGGCGGGGTCGACGGCGCGCGCAACCACCAGCCGCACGCGCGAGCCCGACGCGCGCAGCACGCCCGCCACCTGCTCCGACCCCATCTCCATCAGGCTCACCTGCCAACATCCACCACCAATATTAACTACCGGCAGCGACACGCTGTTTACTGCGAGACGATGGTCCAGTGGGTATAAGGTATAGACTAGGCCTCTCGTGCGACTGATCTCGTGATATATTTCGCAATGGGAAAAAATGAGACGACACGATAGTTTGAGTACATTGTTAACGGCTTACATCGGAACTATAAGTCTGATGTGTCGCCAGAACCCGTTCCCCTGTTATTAGGAGTCTATGGGTTATGTGGTTGATGACATAAATAGATTCACCCTGGACTAGGAGCCACTTATGTGATGCCTGTATTATGAGATAGCCACAGCACAGAGAGCTTTAGCTTTAGCTTTTTAAGTTTAACACTCACATCGCCAATTTGAAGTATGTGATCACCGGACTTCAATCTTCCGTCTCTATCGGCGACCCCTCCAGCTAATATGGTTTTTACAATCACACCACTTGTTCTAGCACCTATAATGCCTGTAAAATAATATTAATTTAATTTTTGTATTTTTAAGAACAGTGCCTGTACATGAATGAAGTTAGTTTAGGTACAGAATTTAAAAAAAATCTGAACTAAGTATACCTAAGCAAAGAATTCAGACGTATATAGAAGCACAATTCTTAAGGATTTTTTGTGCCGACTTTATTGGAGACATATCCCCAGTTCGCACTCGCTCGCTCTCGTAGGCTCATATGCTAGGGACATCGCGGTGTCCCTCTCGTTACGCCGCCAAGCGGACGTTTACATCGCAGAGTTTGTCCTCAAAGTGCTCATAAGAACTGTCCTTCTATGTACGTCTGAATTCTTTGACCTAGGTTACAATTACAAAATTACTTAGCTTAAGACTTAACTTAAAAAAAGAAATGAAAGTACATCTAAAAAAATAAATTTTTAATCTTAGGTTACTAGTAGTTTATAGTAGTTAGTAGTCTGTGCATAAATAGTTATATTATCAGGACTAATGAGATCACCCGACACAACCCTCGCCAGCCGACCGCTGCAGAATCACGACGAAATGTACGACTTTCCAGGAGCTTGGTCTCTGATTTTTAATCTCTGATATGTTTTAAGATCTCCATTTCAATATGCCGTTATACGCATGCGCGCTTTTGATCTACATGCAATGTACGTTTTTTTCTATTTTAAGAAGATGTAAACATACAGACGGTTCCCCTGATGGTAAGTGATAGCGACATCCATAGACACACTAGACTTTTAGCAGGTGCGTTGCCGGCCTTTTAAAAGTATGGTTTTTTTCTTAAAGGTGTCTATGTCGCATCGTCTATCGGTTCGGAAATACTGTAGGTGGCAGCTAGTATAGTCCTATTTTTTTTACAATGTGTGTAATGTATTTAATTGGGGAACAATACATAAAATATAAAATAGCTTGGCCGATAAAACATATTTTTTAACATAAATTTATTTATATAATTACATAAATATTTATTTCTTATTTTTCGATTTTTTGAAGATATACAATTCTGTGGTGGATTAATTTGATCTAATCTGTGAATCAATATGACCTAAATCTTATTGCTTACCCAGTGTTTGCGATTTAAGTGAATAAAAAATATTTTTCGGTTTTTTAGTATTATAATATGTATTATATGTATACTGAAAACTGCATTTAAATTTGTTGAGTAGATTAAAAGATCTAAGGCAAACAGACAACGGAAGCAACATAATTTTATACTATGTAAAAATAAAAATCATAATTATGGACTAAATATTTTAGCAATAATAACCCCTCTATAAATGTATTAACTTTAATTCTTACCAAATCCAAGTCCTGTTCCATCATTAACTAAGTTGATGATTTCCACTTGTGCCCAATCTCCGGCCACAATATTGGTTGATGCTGATGCTATGGAGTCATCATTCCTGGACATGTCAACCATGCCCCTATTCTGTAATGATAGTATTTCATTTTAGTATTTTTATTTCAAACAAATTTATAACTGTCCATCACAACTCTTTATAAGTAATTTTGAAATAAATACATTTTTCAAAAACATTTCAGATATTCATTTAGTGCTACATATTTAAAAAAAATGAAAATTTGTGTGGTTCTTTTTTGAAAATATAGTGATTAGAACATTTTTGTTGACATTTTCTATTTCTTAAAAGGTTCAGAGACTAGTAGACCCCCACCTACACCTACATAACTTATAGAGGAGTCTGCGTGCCACTTGTTAGAAAACAAATCTTCACTTTGAATAGAGATTTATTAAACAGTTAGTATTGGCACTGAGATTTTTACATTTTTATTATACACTAGCAGATTGACAGACGGTATCAAAATTTATTCAGTTCAGTGCCTGTTTCACAATCTCCAATTAAGTTCCCAATAGGCTATCGGCAACATAATTGACAGATACTCCATACTCTATCTGTCAAATAGGTTGCCGATAGCCTATTGGGAACTTGACTGGAGATTGTGAAACAGGCCCTTAGACTTTACGATATGTAAAGGTAAAAATATCTTGTGTCTCAACTGCCACTTCCACTATCTCTGCTTATAAGAACTTTGTCCACCATTACTTTATGAGTGACTCACTATTTCATTTTGTTGGACTTTATATTGGTATATAAATATTTATAAAATCTTCTTTAATCCATTAATTCTTATACGCAATTGCTACACATGCAGAGTGTATGCTGTTATGTTTGCTCACAGCTCTGTAAACAACTGCAATCACTTACCACCACATGAGTAGCATGCTTACACATATTATTATATACAAATTGTTTGGCCTCCACCACATTTGAATTTTTATCTCCAAAGTTACAATATGTCATGTTTCCACAAAATAAAATTAAGCTTATTTCAGTTGAGAGTTGAAATCTTATGACCATATTACTTATTTAATGTGTACTGTACCAACAGGAAAGTATGTATCAAACAGCACATTTAAGATTTACCTGTTTAGGAGACATGCTAGAATCAACTGATGCATTATCTAGACCTAAAATTCTTTCGTTATCAGAACCAAACTCCAAACTGTGAGGAGGAGAGACTTGAGGAACCCGTTGTTCTTCCTCACCTTCTTGAGCACCATACAAGTTCCGAGTTTGTAATGCTAAATCACCTGAAATTGAATTTATAAAATGAAACTTATGCAAAACAATATATAACATACATCCACTATTTAATACGAAAATTAAAGATTTTGAAGCTCCTTTAATCAATAACAAATAACAATAGGGAAAGGCTTTTTACTAATAACAACCTTCCAACAAATAACAAGCCAACTATTCACAGCTTACTTAACAATCTAATTCTTGGATGCGTTTTTAATTTCTTACAAAGTTTGGTTAAACTATTTTAATGATAAGTTGTTCTTACATATATTTTATGGAGCATCTGGTTACAGTGTGAGTATTGATAAAGTATGTGAAATAATCAATATTTACCAGCAGGTGTGATATCAAAGTCTCCAGGAAGAATTGAAGGATGATGAGCTACTTGAGTAGCCAACATGCCCACTGAGTCATGCAAAGTTACAATACTCTTAAGGATTGGACTTTCCAATAGATTTATAAGCATATTAAGATCATCATTTGTTGCTGCCTGTGAATTAAATTGATTTAAATTAAAGCGTCTAATTTAAAGTATAAGTGCTGTTCAAAGCGTTATATTTTTATCTAATTTACCTTTAGCTTTGGATCATCACTTTGATCTACTGCAGCCTTCACACTCTCCAATTGTTGTAATGCATTAGATATATTAACACCTAAGTGCATTCTGACTGAATAATTATATTCTTTAAGAGATTTCCTTTTAATAATTATATAACTTTGATGGAATACATAAAAATTAAAATGTGTGGACAGGTATCCAAAGAATTCTCAATTCTCGCTCAAGTTTACAAGTTTACAACTCACAAATCGAATAATCAAAAACGTCTGTGAAACTGCTAAGTGAATCACTGATCACAAATCACAATAAACATTGACATTTGTGATTTTTTTTTTTTTTTTTTCCTCTTTTGGCAATAGACATTTGTGATTTGACATCACGGTGCTTGGACAGAAAATGGAATTTGGCAAATCCTCGAGGAAGCTAATATTGAAAAAGAAGAAGTAGAAAATAATAAGGGCAGCTGCCTTAAGTTGGCGGGTATCACGATGTATAGCTATAGTCACTATAGTGTGTTTTCCAAATACAGAGCATAATGCGACTCAGTGCCGCACAATGTCGCACAATGCTGTTGCTTAATTGGAACGCGATAGTTTTAAAATGCGCCAGCAGAGTGCGCTGAGTTCAGAGTAAAATAAAATATTCATAAAAGTTGGCTATAACCTTATTAATGTAAATAAAATGGTATACATAATTATTGGTTGAAAGCTATTTACGGCTATTTTAAGTTATCTGGATTTTGATTATTTCATTAACATTTTTTGTTTTGAGTAATTTTTTTTAATGAGTTCTTAAACAATTATATACCTTTCAATTAAATCATCTCTTTATCAACTATTGCATATCATCTGATACGTACGTATTTTAAGAATTTATATTTTGGACTCTTAAGTAATTATACTATATAATATACTAGCAGCGCCCCGCGGTTTCACCCGCATCCTTCATATTTCCGTGGGATTGCAGGCATAAATCACAGCTTATATGTATCGTTTTGGTGTATATAAGCTATATTATTATAAAGTTTCAATAGAATCCAATCAATTCTTTTCGTCAGATTTTTTACGTGAAAGAGTAACAAACATCCATACTTACAAACTTTCACGTTTTTAATATTAGTAAGCTTACTAAAACCTTTTTTGTAGATGAACTTGAAACATTATATTAATATTTTTGTGCACGTACGCGTATATTTTTTAACAATAAATAATATTATTAACGATAGTATTTAAATAAAAAATTTCGATAAATGAACAACTTAAAGAAAAAACACTTGTTAATTTTTTGTCACAGTTGGCCAATTGCACGCATTTCGCGAAAGCACTACTTTTAAGAGAGCTCAAAAATGCGATGCGGTGCTGTAATTGGAACACCAACTTTGAGCATTGTGCCGCACAATGCGCGTTTGTGCTGTAATTGGAAAACACCCATTATGCTCTGTAATTGGAAAACACACATTATAACGGACAAATCAGTGCCACAATACTTCCCGCGTAAAGGGCTCATTATAGTTAGCACTATAAAACAGAAGTGCATCATCTATGTTCATGATCTATGGACTTAAAAGTCCGCGCCACGAAAGAAGTCCGATAGACGCGGCGCTGCGGCCTTATAACTCAATGTTGACAATTTCTAGTGTAATCATTTTCCACTTATTTATATTTTTTTTTTCGGTTGGATCTATGCTAATGGTCCTAGTGACCGTTATGCGTCATCGGAAATGGGGTGATCCGGTTGGATCATCCTATGACGTTAAAAATTTGGGGGGTTGCCCCCCGCCATGTTCATGGCGTCGGGTTTGTACCTAACTTGGTCAGCTACGGTCGACTGGTTTGGAACGGGTGACGTTAGAAACCTATCGTGAGGGCCGGCCCTCCCCTCCCCCGGTAGCGGGGGAGGCGGGTCAAGCGCGGGACCCGAGCAAGCTGCCGATAGCAGAGTGCTATCGGTGATTACACGGTCTATATTGGTGTCGACTCGTAGCTGATCTGAGCCTATGCTGTCGCGGTTGGTCCGGATCAACTGGTCAACGGAGTGTAGAGTTATTTATAATATTATAATTAATTATAAGGCCTATGTTCGGTAGTGGATGGATAAAGGCCAATGATGTTGATAGTGACAAAAATAATTATGGTAGCAAAATAAAAAATTCCCTACTAGGTTTTGGTAAAATAAAACATTTTTTAAATTATTTCGTTTGTACTAACAACTTATAAGTATAGCCGATTAGTCGAAATCATCTAAGAGCCGTATTCAGACACGTGACTTAAAGCGCTGATCGGTGCTTGATACTAGTTTTGGCGGTACCAAAATCTAGTATCAAGCGCTGATTAGCGCTCAAGTCACGTCTCTGAATACGGCCCTAAAACAATCTTCTTTGGTTGCGTTAGATTTTAACATAGGGGGACATTTTTGTCAAATAAGTAGGTAATTGCTGCTATTTTTACTTTTTTGTTATTCGAGGTATTTTTTTTTGACAGAAACACCTGAAAATATTTTTCATCTGAGGACGGTTTTATTTCTTTTACTTTGTATCTATATTTATATAAAATGTCTTATAATAAATGTATAGAATTAATGTTTATTAAGTTTACCTTAAAATAAGGCATAAATGAGTGACCCTGGCAACTCTAAAATTTACCTGTCATGACGGTGACATTCATAAACATTCACAAACATTATTCAACGGTTTTAAAAGTTGTTTATTCTTACTTTCTAATTCACAAAATTTTTTAACGTTAACGATCACTAAAGGGCCTTCATTTTTTATCCATTTACGCTCCATATTTCACGTAAAACAATTTAAAATCTCACCAAGACAGATGTCAATATGTCAAGTTTGTCAACTGTCTGAAGCTTGTCAATTGTCATTTTTGACTTTTGTAGAGAAGTCCGTTACGTACAAACTGTAAAGTTGAAAACTCAGTTGAAAATATTAAATATACTCATACAATCTTACGTTAATAAAAGTGAAACAGGTAGTTTTTAAAAGCGTGATAAAGAGGAATATTAGAACTTCTATTTCATGCACCTTTTTTATAAGATTCTTTTTTTTTCTCTATTTCTATACAAAAATTCCACTTCCCAAGGCAATTTTACGCATTAACCAAAAACCGATTTAAATCTGGCATTAACATGAATTCGGAATTTGAGTTTGACGATGTAATTGATTTAACTAACACCGAAAATCATACGAATCGTGTCCTTTCTAATTCTGTTATATGTATAGATTCAGATGATTCCCTTATTTATTCACCTGCTAATGAACGTGCATTACGAAAATCTACACACGAAAGAAAATATAGAAACGAAAATTTCCAGGTAATAGTTTCACTACCTTTGATACAAATTATATTACAGGTAAAGAAAAAAAAAGTACAGCTTTTTTTTGTTTACCTGTAATTTAATTTGCTTTCTTTTTTTGTGATGTTTTGTAACTAATTGTCTAAAATTTTTCAGACAAGAGTAAATGAACCAGGAAAACCAAGTTCACAGAAGGACAATAAAATTCGGATTGGAGAATGCCCTATTTGTTGCGAAGAATTGGGTACAAAACCCTTAGCCTCTACAATGTGTGGCCATGTTTACTGCATTGAATGCTTAAGAAAGTCATTAGAGACAGTGAAAAGGTGTCCTATGTGTAGAACTATTCTCAAAGGAAAGTTAGCATATCACCCTTTATATTTGGGTAGGTAAGGAAATAGAAGAATATTTTAAATTTGTAATACTTAATGAAAAAAGCGTGTAAAAAGAAGAAGAATTATATGTTCTATTCATCTTTATCATTGATGGTAATTGTATTAAATTGTGATTAGATGAGTTTTTTAGCTCATGTATGAATATATTTTGTTCCTTTGTATGTAATAAATAAAAATATATTCTAAATATTGATAGGTATAATCAGAAGTGATAGATAGATCACATGAAAAATTCGAAATATAACCCAATGAAAAAGTAGTAAATTATCTTTATTACATATTTTATTTTTTAACTTGACAAATTATGATCTCGGGATGATTTTAGAAATAACAAGTTTGCGGGCTAGCTCTATGATATTCACTACCTATATCAATTTAAACAAAATTTCGTGTGGCCAAGATAAATGGTTGTTTTGTATTTTATTCCAATTCAAGCTTCAATCTACCAATGTAAAAAAACATTACTGTAATTTTATATGTGGTTGCTTTTGTGTATTGTAATTTTAATTTTGTAATAAACTGTGAGATACAATATATTTAACAGGTCAATTTATAATCAATATTTGTGTCAATATTTTTTTAGTCTCAATATTTCTTGTGTATTTATTTTCTTGATGAATTGTTAATATGTAACTATCATATTAATTAATGACGTGGATGTGTGTCCATAACTTAATTTTCTGACATAAGATAGGTACTGGGCAAGATTTTATATAAAATCAAATATTTCTCATCTTATTATAATCTTGAAATTACTATTGCTAACCTGTAATGCTAATTATTTATATATTATGTATCTTAAGTTTATTGGCTTGTAAATTTAAAAAAAATCTAGTTACCCATATAGCTAAAATTGATTCTGTATGCATCTAACCATTGCCAAGGTAACTTTTAAAAATCCTAGACTATCTTGAAATTGCACAATTTGCACAAACAGCACTTTGTGAATAACATATTGTTGGTAGTGATTACCTACTTGCAAGTTACCTGTTTTTTAATGCAAGCATCTTAAATAACTTAAAAAATAAAATGTATATAAATTTAGATCGCTACGTCCACATTCGTAACCAAATTTTCGTAACTGGTTACGAAAAAGGAATTTTTTTCCCTGTTTCGTAACCAGTTATGAAACAAGACTTTTTTTTCCATTTTCATAACCAGAGCCTCTTAGTCATGTATGGCCTCCTGGTACTTTTTTCCTGGAACTATGATTTGTATTATGAATACACATGTTTTAAAACGTGTATTTAATTATAGTTAATTCTTAGGCCTCGCCCTCGAATTTAGCGGGCAGCGGGGCGGCGGCGGTGGCTGCGCGGGCAACGTAGACCCGCCCCGCTGCCGCTCCGCTGTTTTCAAGAACTGGTCTAGTTGATTTCTACGCAAAGATCCTGCCGTTCCCGCGCTGTCACCGCTTTTTTTTTACATGATACATGACTAAGAGGCTCTGGTTATGAAAATGAAAAAAAAAGTCTTGTTTCATAACTGGTTACGAAACAGGGAAAAAAATTCCTTTTTCGTAACCAGTTACGAAAATTTGGTTACGAATGTGGACGTAGCGAATTTATTGTTAGTAATAATTTATTAAATTGTTATTATTATCTTATTGAGTTCCAAAACATGGTTGAAATAAATAATTGAAATAACTTATCTAAACATTATTTATTATGACTTATAATTATTATTTGACAAGGTAAAATATTTAATACCTTATAACATACATCAACAGTTTCTTAATCCAACATCAGTCTAGTAATCATGTTTTTCAACCCATTAAATTCAAACATTTTTAATTAAAGAATCAATCCTTGAAGCTACTTTTACTATCTACTTTCGTGCTAAATAATATATCTAAACACTTATATAAACATTTAAAGTAACTAAATATATTGTATTATCAACAATACTGCACTTATCAGGTTCAACATTATTGTATGTCATACAGGACCTATACAGGACTTTTTATAGTATTTTCTTTTAAAAATGCCATTCCATGAACTCTAAAGTGTTTTTCTAAGGAGTTATTGTCATCAAATTGTTCACGACAAATTTTACATTGATTTTCCAGTAGTG
The DNA here is from genome assembly GCA_905333005.2 of Lycaena phlaeas. Classification (NCBI taxonomy): domain Eukaryota; kingdom Metazoa; phylum Arthropoda; class Insecta; order Lepidoptera; family Lycaenidae; genus Lycaena; species Lycaena phlaeas. Next base: position 10,518,634 of record HG995171.1, on the reverse strand, counting down.
GTCCTTCCTCTATCTTCTCAAAATCATTTTGTTTTTTCACAAAAGCTAATTCGTTAAAACAATGTTTGTCAGCAATGTAATTGTCTGCATCAGATATTTCATGTTCCAATAATAAATGTGTAGAAAAGGATGGTTTTACTGCAAAGCATTGTCCACATTCTAAGCATTGGTAAGCCATACCAAGGTCTCTGTGGCTGGTAATGTGAGTTTCTAAATCTATTTTACTCTTAAAGACATCATCACATTTACTACACTTAAAGATATCCAATGAATTGTTATGAGTGGTTCCATTATCTTTCTTCAATGTATCACATTTTACAACACTTTGTATCTTTTTAATTTTCAGTTTTTGATTTTTTTTAGTTTTTGCAATGATGGTGCTGGAATTAAGCTTTATTAAATTAACCTTGACATCGACACACTTGTGTTCCTTGTGAAGTGCAGAAAAATGCCTTTTAATATTATTCCAATGTGCATTAATAGGAATTTTACACACAAAACATTTAACTTTGCTTGATACACATTTATAAGGACACTCATTTGGTAGGGACTTGATTTTATCATATGGACATTTATATTTAAAATTTCTCAGACATTTCTCACACCTTTTAACTACCACAAATACTTCTTGGTTTTTCGAATTTGGGTCCACCAAACTTTCAATTATAATTTTGGATGCACCATGTTTCTTGATCTGATGGTTTAATAGTGAATATACTTTATTGAAAACCTCTTTGCACTGACGACACGGAAAAACTTGTAAATCCATAATATTAATATTATTATTGAAATGGCCACTTAAATGTCTTTCAAGTCGAGCACTAGATAATAATTTATCCGGACATATGGGGCACTTAAAATATTTTAAAATTATAGGATCTAAATTGAGACATTGCAAATGATTTTCTTTGGGAGGTTCATTTAACCAAGTAGAAGAGCATTGTAGACACTTAAACACCTTAATAATGTGACTCTTCATATGTTCTCTATATTCATTAGGGTGAAATTCAGTACAATTTTTGTTTTTACATTTTAGTCTAGTAGTAGCTCTCATAGTCTTAAAACCTTCACAGTCGTGGTTAAATGGATAATTAACACACTTATTGGGTATATGAACACCACATTCAGGACAAAAATATGGTGGAATTTTCAAATGAATACGTAAGTGAGCCTTAAGGCCACAACTAGTTGGTAAAGTAAAACGACAAATTGGACAAGAGTAACATGCAATATTACCTGATACTTGCATGTAATGTTCAGCCCTATCTTTATACAGTACCCCTGTCAGGCCAATATCTTTTTTACATTCAAAGCAACAATCTTTCGATTTTGGAGAAGGCTTATTTGAAACATGCAGACTTCCAATATCATTTGTTGCAGGAAAGGATGGTTGTAAATTAAAGTACTCTAAAGGAAGTGGTTCTATGTTTAAATCACTGACATTGATTGTAGCAGTTTTAAAAGAATGAGATCTTATGTGTGACAGGAGTTTACAACGATTAAGGAAAATTTTAATTTGTCCACAATGTCTACACATATATGTTATTTTTACGGACTTTCGATTTATATGCATGTTAAGGCTGGATTCAAATATGTATCTGAAAATAATAATAAATATTAAATTTGTTTATAAAATAAAATTACAATATAATAGCTTGAGGTATGTTTAGAAGTATTATTAGAATATAAGTATATTTCTGAATATACCAAGAAATAAAACGTACATATTTTTGTTAACCTTTTGCTTTTTATATTTTATGAATACATACCTATGTCTTTTGTGCACCTAAATCACGAAGCAAATACTAAAAACTTTGTATTTTCTCCGTGACCTAAATACAATAAATACATTTGTCATACTTACTTGTCTCCACAGTCAGTGCATAAATATGTCTTAATGCCTACAGCAGCATCAGGTATATAATTTGGTAAAGCCTTTGAAAATAATAGGTTTTTAATGCTTAGTTTGTCACTGGTCATGATTTGTGTTCACAATTCCTAAAATTACAAAGAAAAAAATTTAGATATAGTTATGTGAACACAACATCTTAAAATAAGACCAATTTCTAATATATAATTTCTCAAATATATGTTTCTTAACACATATTATCTACAATCCTTATTATAAAAAGGTTAGTCAATATTGACTAAGAAAACACTATCAAACATTTGTTTTGTATTTTAATTTATAAGGTTAGGTTGCTCTTGACCATTTACTCTAGATGAATAGATGATGATGATTATTTTGTAGTCTTTGATATCCAAGTAGCAATGGTATGATGAGTAGGCTAGTCGCTGGCAGAATCCTAATTTGTAGTTTTTAATTTTGTGATTAATAAAATTACAACACATCACATGCCTATTAATATTGTGCTTAATTCTGGGAAGTCACCAATTTTAAAACAAACGACTTAAAATGATTTTAGATATTCTTTGTATTTGGACGTTCATTGAGTTACAAGACTTACATATTAGTTAACATAATTATCAAATTTGCTAGTTTATATTATATTCTTCTTAAACATTAATAGGTATTCATACTTATTTTAAAACACTTTTTAAAATAAGTATAAATAACAGTAAATATTATATATAGCACATTTAGACAACAATTTACTTTGAATTTTAGATTCATATGGGTATTTTATACATTTTGGGCCATTAAAAGTATACAAAAAATTACATTAATGTCTCATTCATTTTACTTTCAAGTGAAAATCGCATAGTATAATTATGTACGCCCATACCATGAAACATGAAACACATGATTAAAAATTATACTGTTTAATTTGGATTCAAAAATGTAATCGCTCACCTGCTTACATTCACACAATTTTCTACTCATATATTATTATGACGCATGCAAAAACAATTATGCGACAAAATTGTAAATTTTGTTCTTGTATCTTCGGAAATCCAAGCCTGTAGAGTTGTAATAACAGTGACATTACAAGTGTCGCCATCAGACAAAAAGCTTTTGGTGTTGCCAATTAAATTATTTAACTTTGCTTCTAAATGTTATTTTTTTGGTTTTTACTGATTAAAAAAATTAAATATACATTGTTAAGCTGGAACCGCACAATTGCCGAGGCTTGGCAAGCCTTCACAAATTCAAATGTGTAGATACAGTCTTACTTACGTACGTCTTGGCTTGCGTAGGTTTGCAAGGGTTTGTGGTCGATCCGACGAGTGTCTGTATTGTGCGCAAGCCAAAGGGAACAAAAGAGAATTTCCCGCAAGCGCTTGCGACTTTCGATGTGTCCACATGCTTGTGACTTGTAGAGGTTTGGAGCTTGCGGCAAGCCACAAACGTGTGGATCCGGTGTTATCATAAGCTTGTCATAAGCTTTACCACTGCAGAACACAGAATCAACACTTAACCATAACATAGAATTAATTAAAAAGGAAGAAAGCAAAAGCTAGGTGCTAAAAAAATAGAGTGATAGTATTAACTCTTCATACAAGCCACGGAGTATAGGTATAAGGAGTCCGAGCGTAATGTTGAACGAATGGACGCAATTTAGATGACAGAAGTTTTGCTGGTAGAGCACGCCTTCTTTAATAAGTACTCGTTTAAATCTTTACGCAGGAAGTACTGTTGTGCGAGAAAACGGACCAAGCATCGGTACGCAATCGATCCTAACGCAGACAGCGGCAGACAAAATAAATAAGATCTGGGCTTATTATTGTGTGCGAGACTCCTTATATCTATACATCGTGATCGGTGATCTTCAAGCTCTCAGTCAAAAACTTGCCAGTAGAGCTGCAGTTTTCCTGAACGCGGGAAATGATTCAGACACTTCACAATTTAGTATTTAGCAAAAATACATAAATAGTGTGTGCTTATATGCCTTCCGATTAGAATAACTGCAACCGATAACGAATCCTTGATCGTTTTGGGTTTAAATAGCCAAAATCCTACTCTTAAGGGCAGTTTGTGCAAATGCAATACATCGCGCCCTATGCGGGGCGCAGAGGTGGCGTCCCTCTTTCGACTTACATCTAGTTGAGACATCTGCTCACCCACATACCGATTTAGCATAAAGGCCACCAGGCCCAAAAGACTTTTCGAAAAAAAAATAGACATTTGTGAATTGTAACTTGTATATATTATAGAAATATGGTTATGTTTACTTATAGTTGTTATATTGTACAATGTTTATTTAAGTATATAAATGCGTAATTTATATCAGTACCTAGCAACTGTCTTAAAATTAATTGCCGGGGACAATAAACTATAAAGTCGGTCAAAATATTATTAACACAATCCGAATCAGGCAGCACTGAACATTTAAAAAAAGTTTTGGGCAAAGGACTTGTATCCAGCTCTTAATAAATTAAAAAAAAAAGTTTTTTAAATTTTAACTTAATTAATTAGAAAATATTATGAAATAATGATAACTTTCTTGTGAAAAGTGATATTATAACACTTTTTATGTTTTCAGATGTTTTGTTTTAAGTACACAAACCTTCCTATATGATTATTTTTATTCGTATGACATGTTCGGCGTGCTTTGACGTTTGGAGCCTTTTAATATTATACTCTTTGCATTTAAGGCGCCAAGTTCATTCAAAATAAACGCATGCGTATGGTTTCTATATTATATTAATTATCCTAAAAAGTAAAAAGTCAGGACTTAGTTTCTTTTTTATAGAGCTAACATCCTTGTTTATGAAGTAGGTAATTTCGGGCATCAGCATCTAAAATGTCTGTAAGGACAGAGAGAGACAAAGGTGTCTCTCGAATCAAGAGCACAGAGCATTGGGTTTTTGTATTAAAATGGATATATGTTATCTTGAACATAAAGACATATATCCCTATGCAGACTTTCTTTAGGCATATTTAGGATACTATTATTATATATTCCACCATACGTTGATCATACGTCTACCAGATTTGATACACTACGGCCTTAGACACCAGAAAACCGCCCGTTCGAATCACGGCAACACGATTTATTTTCTTGTGTAATATTTTGATTTTGCCATATCTCCTATTCATTTAATTTGCATGATGTAAAGAGGAAAAATAATCGTCATGAAGTGCTCAAGCCAATTAACTAATTTAAAATCATAAGGATTCATACCGTATTTGTGTAAATAACTTTCAAATTACCGCGTTATAATTGCCCCTTTTTTTAAGTATAAAATGGATATAGTATGATATACCTAAGAGACATATTATGCCATCGCGGACTTTTTTGTAGACCTATTTAAGATACCTAAATCCACCATACAGTATTTTGTTATATCTCAAAGGGTTTAGGCAGCGTTTTCGTTGAAAACTCACAGACGGCCTATTTTTTGCCGACTCCTCCAACAATTATTGTTATATCTTAATCTTAGCCAATGTAAACAAAAACTTAATAAATCATGTACATAAATAAACCTTCCTCTTGAATTGTCCTTTTCATTAAAAAAAAACCGCATCAAAATCCTTTGCGTAGTTTTAAAAACTTAAGCGTACAAAGGGATATAGGGACAGAAAAAGCGACTTTGTTTTTTACTATGTAGTGATTCAACATAACAAAGAATACCCGTTTTTAAAACCTTTGGAGCTCTACATATTATATTTCTTGTTTTTCTACTATAATACTATACCAAATAACAATGTTTATAGTATCTTGAGAGATTAGTATTCCTTTTGGTATTTTAGTCTTTCCTTATCTTTGTAAATAAATCTTAGACAATGGTACTTATTTAGAAGTAGATAAACACAGGCTGATGATAATGTAAACTAAGCATTGTGATAATTACCACTGTATTATGAAAACAGGAATTTATGTGGCAAATAAAAAGAGGAATTATTGGAGCATATAATATAGTTTATTTATTATACCATTATTATTTTCTTATTTGTCAATTACTTGCAAAATCAACATGTTAAGCTGGTTATTAGTACAAACATTTACTAAAAATGTATATATTCAAATTAAATACTTATAAAGATTACTTCATAAGCAAGTAAAAACCAATAAAGTTTGACTTAAATATATTTAAACCTAAACTGTATTGGCTTCATAGTTAGTATTATGATTCTCTTTATGAAAAAAATTTAATAACTGCTTTTCATACTGATCACGTTTAAGATAATATTCTATTTCAGACCTTGCACTAAATTCAGCATCGTCTACCAAGGTCCTGTAAATATCCTTATTAGATAGCATGTCTTCATCATTAGGCATCAGTATCAAATAGCTGGCAACCAATTTTGCAGCATCATTTAATTTATCCATGTGGTAATATGATATTTGTAAATAATTGAGAGTATGTGCTAAGAATTCAATTCCTGAATTGTAAAATGGTTTCAATTGGTTTTGACAATTTTGTCTGCAAGTCAGCAGGGATGCTACATTGTATGAAACACTTATATAAAATTCTGATGACCATTCCTGTTCTGGCTGATTTTCACATTCTACCCGGCATGAGTTTTCAGACGCAAGATAACTGGTTAATACATTTTCCATATTGATTATTGTGTCATGCCAGTTATTCAAGTTATAAGCTTTGACACCTAACGTGTAAGAAATTTTATAATCTTGAACTTCAAGATTTTTAACCTCCTCAATATCAACCTCCGGTTGTCCAATGTAGTAATCAAAATTTTTTTTCATAGTTTCATCATCAGGATTGGCTACTAGAAATGTATAAGCAGCGGATGCAGCTTTAGGCAGTGCATTCATTTGAAAGTAACAAATATGTAGAAATTGATAAGGCTTCTTTAAATGCATTTGAGTTAGCACAGTGTTGGATGCATTATGAAGTAAACGTGCTTTCTCAAATTCTTGGCTTTGACATTTAGTTAAACAATCCCTTGTATTAAGGAAATAGTCATAAATTTTTAAATCTTCAATATTTTCATTTACCAGAGGTTTCCATCTTTTAGAGTTGCACTGTATTCTACAATTAATTAATATTGAGCTATACAGCTTATGTAAATGTAAGGCTTCTTCGAATTGCACTATACACTCTGACCAGCGTTCTTTTGAGTAGGCCTCCAAACCCTTGTAATAGGTTGTGTCCAATGAGGAAAACTTTAGACTTTCTAGACTACTAATAACACACACTAATATTACAGCAATTTGTATTGAACCCATTATTCCCGCTTACAGTTTAATACAATGTAATGATCCTAATAGTATCTTTGGTATACTAAAAGTAGGTATCCCACATTAACCTCTTTCTGGTACGCTGAACTTATGACCTCTTTATTAAAACGTTGTTTTCTGATTGTACTACACATACAGTGTACACATATTACGATAAAAGTTTTAATCACTTATTCGAATTATATCTTTGGCATATTGTATCCGTTGGGCGTTGGCATATTTATCGGTATTAGGTACCTACTTATTTGGGATTATTCACAATTCAAAATTCATAATATTAAGTACCTATGTTCAAAATCACAGGTCTAAATAACTCAATGTATTAAATTATGTTATTTATACTACTACTATTGAGATTTGAGATTATTTAAGTCCAAAGAGTATAATATAATATTATATAGTAATTTAAAATATAGTATAAGTCTCGACAATACTTTGATATCTCAATACGTACATATTAATATAATAAAGGGAATCTTTAATCTTACATTAATAATTAGCATTTAGCACCGATGTCCGATAACACTTTAAAATTCGAATAACGAATTAAAATTTAAAATTATTATAAAGTTCGTTACTGTTTGGCGGGATGAAGTGTAATAATTTGAATAATTGCATAAAGTCCGCGCCACCAACCAAGTCCGACAGACACGGCCACGAAGTATAAGAATATAAGGAGTCCGAACGATACAATATAGGCTTTTCCATAGTCACGATTTGACCATATTTTGTTCTACCTTACGTTCGGACTCCTTATCCAAGAGAATAATATTATAATCACTACGTTTACTCCTTATATGATATATCTCCTGCGATCTAATAACTCAATGTTGCCATTTTCTAGTATAATCATTTTCTACTAAGGGCCTATGTTTAGTAGTGGATGAATAAAGGCTGATGATGATGATAATGACAAAAATAATTATGGCAGCAAAATAAGATTTTTATTTTGCTGCCATAATTTTTGTCCCTACCATGCAGGTTTTAGTAAAATAAAACATTTTTTTAAATTTATTTAGTTTATATTTTTAAAATATGTATAGTCGATTAGTCGAAATAATCTTAAACAATCTTCTTTGGTTGCATTCGGTTTTGTCCAGGGGTGACGATTGTCTCAGAAGTAATTGTTGCTATTTTTACTTATTTTATTATTCGATTTTTTTTACAGAAACAGCTCAAAATTTCATTCATCTGAGAAAGGTTATATGTCTTTTACTTTGTATTTTTATTTACATAATATAATGCCATAAGATGAATGTATAGAATTAATAATAATATTTTAGCCATAATTTAGGCAAAAATTAGTGACTCTGGCATCTCTAAAATTTACCTGTCATGGCGGTGACATTCATAAACATATTATTATTCAACGGGGTTAATAGTTGCTTATTCTTATTTTCTAATTCACAAAATTCTTTCACTTTAACGATCATTATATACAGCCTTCACTTTTTATCCCTTAACGCTCCATATTTCACGTAAAACAATTTAAAATCTCAAAACTTCTTACCCCAAACAGATGTCAAGATGTCAAGCTTGTCAAATTTAGTTTCGGCTTTGGTCGCAGGACTTCATTAGTGGCGCGGAAGCACAGCAAATACACAGGGTATGGAAACTAGGAATTATTACTAGGAATTTTAAACTTTAAGAAAATGGAAATTCTGTTAAACACCATAGCATAGTAAATACCATACCTTAAATAGAAGTAGTTGAATGTAGTTGTGGTATTTTATTATGTAAAAAATACCCACTAAACCTCATTGATGATGACAGAAAATAAAACACGGTAGTAAGACAATTTCTAGTAAGAAATTTAAAAAATATCACAGGTGTAGATACCCTGCTATAGTAATAATAAAATTAGATGTTATAAAAATAATAATATTATATCAAGATTTTTAGTTCCACATCTCACAATTAGATGGCGTTACGTACCGCTTACTTGAATTTGAATTTTGATTTGAGTTTTTTTGTACTTGTACTGGAGTGTTTTGTTGAGGGTTGTGCAATAGTCTGTGATACAACGCAACGGCCTATTTAGTATCATTTTACTCTATGGGCCTAGTATTTGGGGCCAACTGGCTCTAAATTAAGTGCTTCAAAATGAGCGCGAGAACTATCGTTATTAATTATGTTGATAGTATAAACTATTTTTACTATTTGTCAATGTCAAATTTTAATAATATTACTTCCATAGAGTAATTTGATACTACGGCATGGATGTAGTATAATAACAGGATGGCTTACTCGGAAAAAATGTATTTACGAAAGTGAACACTAACTCAACGCATTAAGTATTATATTCTAATGGGCATTACACAGATGCTGATCCGAGCCGAGCGGGATAGCAATATGTAAGAAGTGTGTCTCGTTCTTTTATCTTGCCAGCTTAAAAATGTATTTTATTAAAAATTTGGGCTGATCAAAAATTTCATCGAAAAAAAATGTCTTTTTAATATTATTTTGACAATTGTATGTCTAGAAATTGTAATTGAATTTATTTATTTAAATATATTTCCAATTCAAAAAGAAAACATAAATATATTATTTTGCTTATTTCTTTTATTTCTTATGGTAGCCCAGTTAAGTGTCATCTTGACATTTTGTATTGTAATGGTTGCTATGGTTACTTAAATAACATAATAAGTCAATCAAACTACTATGGTGACCATGATTTTTTTAAACGAAGTTCCTTACGGCAGGCTTGGAGGGGAATAATAGCAATGCGAAAAGCAATGGTCAGAACGTGAGACAGAGTGACTCCGTACTAAACTTCCCACGTTCCTAATTATTTTAATCAGTTTGAATCCATGGCATCTTTACTTGTTTTGTAATCTTAATTCAAGAATGCGTTATAATAAGAGTAAACCTAAGATTTGCAGTTAATATTTTGGGATGATAATGATAACTCGACCACCTGATGACGGATTCCTGTCAAGTCTGTAGTATGGAAGTATTTGTATTATGTATTTCGTAATCCATCTACTATTCTTCAGATTTTAACCATTGCTAATGTTGGTATTTTCGTTTATAAGTAAGTATAATACTTGTGTCAGATTTTTCAAGCACCCTAAATGCATTCAAGCTAACTTGCGATATCTGCCGGGGCTAAACGCGCCTTTTGAAGAACTTAAAAACTCGAGATTTATAATATTATGGCAGACGTGGTAAACTCATGCAGCGCTTAAAACTGCATACATCAAGTATGTACTAGTAGGATATAAACCTTACAAAAAAAAAACCAATAAAAAAAATTAAAATTAAATAAAAATTTTCAATACCCATTTCCTGACAGTTTGAATTTTTGAAAGACATTTGTCCCACCTGTCAAAATATTATTGTCACCTTATAAGAAAGGGACACACTCCTTAACACTGGCTATCTCTGTCGGCTCGTTTTTCTGTTACGAGTTCTCAGTCCTGTTATATATTATTACGTCCATTTACTACGGTCTATTAATGTTATCATAAACTTCAAAGTATGACTTATAACAATTTAGTATTAATTGGTAATTGGAGTGAAGAAAGACTCAAAAATGAGGTAAAAGAACAATAAAATATTTGTACCAAATAACTAACAAACGTAGATGTAGAGAACGTATAAAATAAAATAGATGTATAATCGGCGAAGAGACAGTGATGGTATAGATGATTACAATTTACAAAACTAACTTCGATTACTGAATACTGATGTTATAGGATAATAATTTTTGTATAAAACGACAAATTCTATTTATACGTCTATCATTACGATAAAAGCTTACTTACCGATAAAAGTTTGACATATTTTTAAGTTCAGGGTGGTTTTTAGGATTCTGTGGGTACTTCAATGGTAAAAAAAGGAACCCATAAAAGATCTTGTTCGTCGGTCTGTATGTCTGTCCATTTGTCACTGTCGATTTTCTCAGGAACTGTGTGAACCTAGAAAGTTGAAATTTATACTGGAATCCTTTATACTAGGTCAGCTAGGTGTATAAAAATCAACGCGGTAAAAGATTAGCTCGAGTTAATCGCGTTTATTTTCAACTTTAAATTTGTATTATACTTTCCAAAAATATTATTTTTTATTTTACGATTTTTTGCTAATTGTGCTGTAAGATGTTGCTTTTAACCAAAATTGATAATTTTAGATCAACCAGAAGTATCGAATAGGTTTTGGGTTCGAATCGCGACTCACACGAAACGTGACATCTGTTTAAGGAAAACCAAGATAAACTTGATTACGCAGAACCTAGTTTTATTAAAATTGTTTCGGATAATAAATAACGGTGAAATCATCCCATAATATCAAAATTTCAATTGAGTTTTGCCTCATAATGTTTTCTAATGTTTTATTATAATGAGTTTTTACTTCGTCAAAAAAAATATTTTATGTATGAAGTCCTTGAATTCCGTCGTATCCGTACTAATATTATAAATGTGAAAGTAGGGATGTTTGTTTCACTATCATGCGTAAACTACACAACCGATCATCATCAAAATTTGTACACATATTCCCGGAGGTAGAAGTAACATAGAATGCATTAAAAAAATTATGTTTTTTTACTAACGCGCTCGAATTCGTATTATATTTTGATATTAAAGTAAAAAGTAAAGTATCAACCCTTTATGTCCCACTGCTGAGCACGGGTCTCTTCCTCGAAATCAGGCGAGGAAAAAAAGCGATAATGCGCCAATAGTTCACCGCGCTGGCCCAGTGCGGGTTGGTGAACTTCACATACCTTCAAAGACTTTCAATCTCCTCAGGCATGCAGGTTTCCTCACGATGTTTTCCTTCACCGATGAGCGAGCGATGGTCTCGTGTTTGGGGTGCACTTAGAAATTAGAAAAAAAAACCTATCTCAAGGCACACACGTGGGGGTCAGGATCGAACCCGGAACCTCTCGCATAAGAGGCCGAGTCCATCCACCACTGGACCATCGTTATGATATAATTACGTTAAAACTCTGTAATAAAATACCAACTTACTTTACTTATCGTCGTTTCGTCGTTGATAATATCCCACTATAGATTTTATTTTAGGTGTTTTAAACGTTTGTTAGAAAAATGAGTTCAGATTTTAGCTTCAGAAATAAAGTTTTTTTTTTAATTTAATTTAATTTTACAGTACGAACTCAAATTGTTTTTACGAAAGCGGGACCGTCGTGAATTATTACTTCAGAAATCAAGAAGTTTGTTTAGTAATTTACTGAAAGAGGTAATTGGATTTTTCATATAAAACTCTTTACACAAATTGGTAAAAAACTTGGTAGGAAATTATCAGAAGCAATACTAAAAATACATTCGATATACGTTTGTCGTTTCTGATATGTCCACATGTCCGATGCGAACAAGAGAAGTAAGAGATCGGTCGTCTTGGCGTTCATTGAGGGAGGTATACGATCAGCTATGGACGGATAAAAGCTGATAATGATGATGATAAAAGAAACAACTTTCACAACAAACATAAAAGAGCTAACCTGAGTCTAACCCAGGCAACTCTTTCAGTTGTTGCTCATCTTGAGACATAAGATGTTGCTCTGTGCCAGTAACTACACTATTGTCCTGCCCTTCTCTCCGAAACACAGCAACGCTGTTCCACATCAACGAAAAAGGTAGCCTCGCAGACAGGAATGGGGTACAGTGCATTCCTTCCACTGGTCATTGTGTCAACGGGAGAAATAAACAAAATGGTGGTTCTCATGCAGCTGGGAGCGCAGCACAGCCCATCCCTCACACCAGTGAAAACCTTACAGCAACCACGGAGTAAAAGTTTGCTTCATTATATGTGAAATTCGCACAAACAATCCAAAACAAGAGAAGTTAGTCAATTCTATCATTGATTCTAGAATTGTTTCTTAATCATATTATGAGGGTAGGTACTTACTCTTGGTTTTTCAGAAAATAGGGATGTTGACGTAGGGAATACGAAAAAAAAAGACTTTTGTTAAGAAATATGTCCAATTTTAACAAAAAAATATGTAAAGAAAAATAGTTTTTAAAATTGCCGCTAAAACGCTCCAAGCTGCTTACAAGCTGATTACGTCACACACCGTTAGACAGAGCTTGCGCTATGTGTGAGTTTTGACAGTTTATGCGTGAGTTATGACAGTTTGTACTTAATTCACTAATCAGTGACGTCATCGCCTTATATTGGCGTTTGCAGTCACTTGATAATACATGATAAATAACGCACTTAAAATTAATTTTCTAAAGACAAATAAGTAGACTTTTAAAATGTTATTTTAGGTTTTCAAATACTGTCTTTAACATGTAAAACATAACTTTACGTAAATTTGTAACACGTGTCAACATCCCTATTAATGTGTTAGAGGGGTAATAAGTTTTTCATCCTTTTAAAAATAATGGAGAAACTGTAACTTACGCACACTCCGTTATATGTGGCCTGGAATTGTTGTGGTACATGATCTTATATAAACCGTATTATTGAATTTTTGTAATTTCCAATTTCAGAAACCTTTAGCCATCAGCGGTACATTTGTGTTATTTGGGTACAACGTGCAAGTAATTGCTTCCGACATGCCAGGTTCAATAGTTTCAATTAAATATTAAATAATCTCATATTACCAGCTGACGCACGCGGCTTAACCTGTATGGTGGTCATATTAAAAAAAAAACCAGTCAATTGAGTAATCACTCATTGGTTACTTTTGTTTTAATGAAAAAAAAAAAACAATTTTTATCGAAGTAACTTTACAAAATATGTTGAACTTTTGCAGACTTATTGTAAGATCATTTTTAATGAGTTCTCTTACACAAAGAATATACACGTCAACTTTAGGAATGGCAGGCTAGGTATATCCAATACTGAAAAATGCTATTGATAAAGGTCGAAATTAAGTTTTAAAAAAAATCCGAGGATAAATATTTTTCACACCTCTGGGCGGAAAGTGTTAACTTTTCTTCCGTCTTCATCGAGCAATCATATACACACCATAGCATTTAAAACGTAAAACGTTGTTTTAGATGCCGTGACTGTAAAGAGCGTGACGCTGTCATGCCTAGCGTTTGCTATATGTCTATTATTTTTATTCATCTTTTGTTATATTCGTTTTTATTAATAATGAATTTTTATATTAATATAACATACATTTCTTATCTATCAAGCGTCCTTTAACCATCAATTTTGTGTATATAGGTTGTAGAAATTTATAAGAAGGCATAAGTATGTAAATCAACTGCAAAGTGAATTTTGAATAAATGAGTAATACATCACTAAAACATATTATTGGAACGAAGTTCCTTACGGCAGGCTTGGAGAGGATAGGGATTTTGCTGCGCGACCGAACAAATGTGATAGTAAAACCGTAAGAAAAAGTGCGTGGAATAAAAAGCGTTAAATGAGACGTGCGCAGGCGCGTCAGTCGCATACACAAGCGAGTAGTGTAATACCTTTCTTTTTAGCCGAAGGAACTTCGTTCCTACCTGGTGTCCCACGACACCACATTTTTTTCTCTTGTTTATCACCTAGCAATCCTAGCATACTAGTTGTGGAAAGATGATTATATTTTAGGAGGATAAATTTATCCTGACTCATGTCAGTCTCGCGATAGAGAAAAGTTGAAATCGTGTTAAGTAAACAGATTAAGTCGGCTGTAGTTTAAATTGTAAATTGTTAATGAAATCCGAAGCGCTGTTCCTTTACTTGAGCAGGTTGTGAAATAACTTTTGTAGTGTCGCAAAACTTTGCCCGTACACTAGGGAAATAAGTTTACCCAAAACAAAAACTGCTCCAAGATGTCTTAAGATAACATTTTATTGGGATTGGTATGTATCATGTGCATTAAAATATAAGAATGCTGTTTCTTTATATTTTTTAATTTCGCTAAAGATAGACAGAGAATTAGATTTAGAGAAAGATAGATAGAGAGAAAGAGAGTATAAAATTAGTTATTAAATCTCTTATTGTAAAATAAAAAACTAAGACTTATATTTAATTGGAATTATAAATCGTCTCAGGCTCGGGATAGGAACTTCTTAGGCCGTATAGTCCTCTCTTACGAAGAGTTATCTATTTTTTCGCTGATGCCAGTCTTTCTCTGAGGATCGGAGATCCTCAAAAAGCCTCTGAAGGCGTTCGCAGTGGTTTGGGTATGCACTGTCGAAGTGTGAGTCCCGCATAGGGCCTCACACCATTCTGTCTGTCAATGCGTTAAAAAGGAATTCAACACATGTTCAAAAGTGATGACAGATTTATGCACCCACAATATTATAAACTTTAACAATTACCACGTTGCATTACTAACATAGTTTTAAGGTTTAAATATACTAAGAATAATGTAATATAGTAATATATATTATGTTAGTCTGTAAGGTATATATCTATGGGCCTGAAATAAATGATTATTATTATTATTATTATTATACAAATGTAAAAAAAATGACATCTGGAGACATAATAGTGATAACGGAAATATGGGGACCAAAACTAAATAGAAGCATTAAAAAGATCTCATTAAATTGTGACAGGAAGCACAGTGGGTGGGAAGGCTCGGTATGGTTTGGCGTTATCAAGTCTGGTGAGCGAACGGCAAGTTGACTATATTCAGAATATCAACGATGGCTGTCAAATGACTCTTTCACCGATAACAACGCCCTGTTGCCGCAACACCTTTGTGATTCTCAGGTTGAGTATATTATGAATATAAAATTACAGATTGATTAATTATCAGCTTGCAGATTTTTTATATTTCGGCCCTATATAATTTATAGAGGAAAAATATTGAAAGTATGCATGTTTGTTGCTCTTCACGGCAAAACGACTGAACAGATGTGACTAAAAGTGGAAATTTACATCACCGTTGGTGATTGCTTTTACATTGGATTAGAACATACGTAACATTTTGTCCCGAAAATATAGTCGAGTTGCCGCTGACAAATAGCTTAAAACCAAAAAGAAGAGTACAGATTTTATAACAAGAAAGGCTTTGATAGAAACTGTTTGCTCATTGTTTATAGAAGACAGTGAGAATTATTTAAATATAAATAGCTCAAGTAGCAATTTCATTTTTAACCAAAATATATTAAAAATTCTCAGGTGAGGTGTTCTAAGCATTTTCTTTAATGGTTTAATCAACTATTTTTGATGTCATTAGTGCTATCATACATGTTCATCAATCTTTTCTTTATTTATACTTTTAGTCTAAAGGTACAATACGTGACCCCTTTACAGGTTGATTTTTTTGTTGTAACCCTCTTGGATAATACATCCACATTCCACAATCAGCCCCCCTAGCCAAAAAGCTAGAATTATCGAAAGATTTTAGAATCATGACATTAGTGTCGTATTGCCTGTCTTTCTCTATCTCTATCTTTTGCAAGCGACCCCGCTAGTAGTGCTTGACGACCCCCCTGGATTCGCAACCCACAAATTGAAAAACGCTGTTCTAGAAAAATGATTTGTCTTTTTAATTAATCTGAATTATTATAATGAAATAACTTTTAAACTAGTAAAAAACTAAATAAACCGCGATAAAATCCGTAAAAGTTGTTTCATTATAATGAGTGAAATTCGCGTAAATATAAGAAAATAATCTGAATTATTCTTTAAGAGTTTTCTTCTTCATTATTTTACAGTGGAGCGCAGTACATTAATTTAATATTGGTTTGTATTTTTTTTCTCAATTTAAGTTATTTAATTAAAAAGCTAATCAACATTGTTATGTAGTGCTGGGGATGAGAGTGTTCACGGCGAGAAAATGAATTACGGCGATGAGTTCCTTTTGAGAGCAGAAAATTACGGAGATCCACAGGTTCATATTGCTTTTTTAATTAGTTTTACAATAATGAATTTATAAAAATGTACAATTGTTCTATGAGTTGTACAATATGCAATGTGAAAATTACAATATTTTTTGGAAAGTTACAGTTTCTGTTTATGTAAGAGTAAATTTTAGTGATATTTCGTATTTACCCGTTTCACCCGGTTCACCCAAATGTGTTTACATGTTTGCCCGGTCCACTCTGTTTCAGGCCCCGCATAAATAATGCGCTGGGGTTACAACTTACAATGAAATTTGAGGATGAATATTAAATAAAATTTGTTTGTTTCGTGAATAATTGTGATATCCATATTATTTATTCGAGAAAAGGTACGCTTAAAATTAATACGTATTCCCAAAAAAATCATCGCCACCCACGAACTAAACTAGTTTACTTGGTACTAGCACATGCAGTTTAGGTTAGCATATTTAGGTTAGGGCTTAGGCAAAGTAACATTAAAAAATCGATAACGAAATTAAAAATATATATATCGCATTGACATAAATCGCGCTAAATTACGTGGTCAATCGTTATCGTAACAAAATCACAAACTGTCTGTTGGTTATCGATCATTATTGTCAATATTTTATTGGCTAGGATATTGTCATTGATAACTTAATAGAGACGATGACGAATTTCGGTATATTTCCGCTACGAAACGATGTTATTTCGTCTAAGCCCTATGGACACTTAATACAGTAGTTGCAGGGGGCCTAGTCAAAACGCCATTACGAAAACGACAGCGAAGTTCGTTCGTCCGTGCGAAGTTGTGATTGGCTAAATCACGTCGTCAATCGCTCGATCTTTCAATCGACGACGTGATTTAGTCAATCACAACTTCGAACGGACGAACGAACTTCGCTGTCATTTTCGTAATGGCGTTTTGACTAAGCCCCCAGGTTCGGATCCCGCCAAGTGCAGACAAATTGTATCATAAATAAAGATGTCCATACCGGGTCATGGCTGTGTAAATATTATGTATTTATACAAATCGAATATGATTTTAAGTCCTACTTGATTCTTATTTTGAAAAAAAAAAAAATGAGATCATTCAGAGTCTTGGCATTCATTGGGGGATGCCTATGTTCAGGTGAGGGATAAATGCAAACGATTTAATAATAATATTATCAATAATAATAACAACTCTTTCAATCATCGTCATATCTCTCTCCTTTTGACGCGGTTGCTTAGGAAGCAAACAAATTGACCTTCCGCATGTCAAGACGGTCGTAGATATTCGCATGACAATATTGCTTTTATCAGGCGCCGCCATTATACGTGAGATACACCCCCGAGGGAGTGCCCGGGCCTGCAGACAGAATGCCTATACGACTAAGTGCTACAAAGGATTCCAATTGTCGATGGACAACAATGCCTTTGCTTCCTTGTGATCGCTTAGAAGGTCTGGGAAGTCCAATTAAGGTAACGTAGTCTCATTAAAAAAACAGGACATTTTGTAAAAGGTCTAAGGAAGTTTCAGGAGTTGAGACGACACTTGATTACATTAGTTGTAAAAATAGACAATGTAAACTGTATACAGACGATTTGAAATAAGAATTACATTGATGTTCCCGTAAGGATACCGTTTTGCAATAGTGCTTGTTTTTGCTAATCAAGATGTGATTCGATAATAGTCGAAACTAATTGCAGTTTCCTCTTCTCGCCATTGCAGGGATGAAATAGTTCTATTAGGTATTAATATTTACTATTTAATGTAAGTGAAAAACTTCACAAACATGTTCGTGTGCCGTTTCGAGCATTTGTTCTTAGTTTTCATACTGGTTGAATAACTACTACACTATAAACTAATACAGTGGTCAGTTGGTCGATAAGTTGGCCAATTAGTTGGCAAACCAGTAGGCCAGTAAGTAAAAAAGATCAGTTGACCGATCAGTTAGTGGATTGGTTGGGCGATCATAAAGCGCGTGTACCCTGGGCGTATATTACAATTTCTTAGTGAATTATCTATTGGTATTAAATGTAAAAGATAATAATTTATACATTTGTTAACAAATAAATTAATTTACAGACAGGTGCTAAAATTATTATTAAAAACTGTGTGGCGGATAAAAGTTTGTGTGTTATGAACCAAAGCTGGATGCAAACATTTTTTGGGCCTGTGAGTTTATATTTAATCAATTAATAATTTATGAAAAATCATAATCAGTATGGAAAATCGTTTATGTATTGGTCCTTAAGCCCCATCTTATTTATTGTTAAGATTTTTCATATATTAAATCCCCCCAGAACACTAAAGTCTGCTATTCTATTCTACACACAATCCCATCCTAATTTTTCACTCTTTTTTTTAAGAAGATAAAGCCATCTTAGCTTTGTTAAAATAAATGTTGGAGTAGTATTGATTGAGAATAAGAGGTTATTTACACATTAATATGAACATTAACTGATTTCATCAAAACTTGAAAAAAAATAATTAAATATAGTATATACACGAAAAAGTAGTTTGTATTGCCGATTTTTTTATATTCCAGTTTTTGATGAGGCCTTAGTATAAGTTTCTTTAAAAGGGCTACATACACTTTTCATCCTTTTGGCCTTTAGGCTCAATCGTCGTGAGCAGATGACTCATCTGTATAACTTTAGAAAAAATACGAAAAAGATCAGTGTTTGCTTATACATAATAACAATGATAACTACTTACGTCATCA
Source organism: Lycaena phlaeas (assembly GCA_905333005.2). NCBI lineage: Eukaryota > Metazoa > Arthropoda > Insecta > Lepidoptera > Lycaenidae > Lycaena > Lycaena phlaeas. The sequence continues at coordinate 10,499,095 of HG995171.1, read as the reverse complement.
TCATTATCATCATCTTTTATCCATCCACTGATGAATATAGGTCTCTCTCAGTGAACCCCAAGACGGCCGAATAATAGCTAATTATCACTTTAAACTTACCAGGAATGCGGTGTAACCTGCCGTAACTATATCGATATCCACAAGAGACACACCGCAGAGAACATATTCACATTGGTCAGCGACGTCGCTACCAAGACAAAGGACTGAAAACATATTTTGAATACTTATGTCATTAAAATGTACACAACTTTATAAAAATAATTTGTTTGCTGTACACGGTTTTTGAATTTTTAATTATTTATTGTTTTATTAGTATTTTCTACAAATAAAATCTCTGGAATATGTTACAATTGTTTTATTTTTATATACATAAGACTGTATACATGATTTCAAATATGTGTATTTAAAAATATATAGATTCCTTGTTCGTGGTGAGATTTCATTACTAATATCGTCTAGTAACGATTTATTTTTCTTTGAAACCCAAAAATTATATAGGACGACAAGCCTGAAGTATTTTGAATGGAATTTTTGTGGTCATCCGAAAAGCTTAGTCAGTAGCCACAGCCAAGTGATATTAGTCTAGTCAACAAGTTCAAAAACGTGAAAAATAGAGATAAAGGTCCTAAAAATATGAGCGATGGCTCATTCGATTCGGAATCACCTCTAGAAAAATGTTTTTGAAGGATTTTGGTGCAGGTAAAAAATTGCAATTGTTATTAACAAAATAAGATGGAAAAAAAACGATATTTCGTTTTTTGTTAATAACTCGAAAAATATTAATATTTAAGCAATTTTGAAAAAAGCCCGTTAAAGAGGAGAAAATTTCCAAGAAAAAAGTCCGTACTCCCGGAACTCTATCTCCATTATTTATAATTTTAATTTGACGTTGAAAATAGGGCTCCGCGCGGCTGTTACGGCATGCGCGCGCCGCCGCTAAAGAGAGCTCAGCAATAAAAATAATTTTTTTATAACATAAAATGTGATTTTAAAAATTTGAAAAAATTCTAGTATCTTCTTAACACTTGAAAGAATCGAGCCGCGAAGAAAAAAAAGTTTAATCACCATTTTTGAAAAAGTTATCTAATTGTTAACTAACAAATTTTTTCCCAATCTCCGTTGGCATAAACAATGGGATAAAAGGTATAAATAATTGGCCTATAAATTTTAAACTTCGTGGAGCCCTTTTGATATATATACTTTATAAGATCCTGCGATAAATTTTCATTAAAGTTTATTAATTTGTTAATTATGATTTTTTATAACTATTGATTTTTATCAACTTTTTTTAGATTTTTAATTTTTCAATAGTTATAAAAAATCATAATTAACAAATTAATAAACTTTAATGAAAATTTATCGCAGGATCTTATAAAGTATATATATCAAAAGGGCTCCACGAAGTTTAAAATTTATAGGCCAATTATTTATACCTTTTATCCCATTGTTTATGCCAACGGAGATTGGGAAAAAATTTGTTAGTTAACAATTAGATAACTTTTTCAAAAATGGTGATTAAACTTTTTTTTCTTCGCGGCTCGATTCTTTCAAGTGTTAAGAAGATACTAGAATTTTTTCAAATTTTTAAAATCACATTTTATGTTATAAAAAAATTATTTTTATTGCTGAGCTCTCTTTAGCGGCGGCGCGCGCATGCCGTAACAGCCGCGCGGAGCCCTATTTTCAACGTCAAATTAAAATTATAAATAATGGAGATAGAGTTCCGGGAGTACGGACTTTTTTCTTGGAAATTTTCTCCTCTTTAACGGGCTTTTTTCAAAATTGCTTAAATATTAATATTTTTCGAGTTATTAACAAAAAACGAAATATCGTTTTTTTTCCATCTTATTTTGTTAATAACAATTGCAATTTTTTACCTGCACCAAAATCCTTCAAAAACATTTTTCTAGAGGTGATTCCGAATCGAATGAGCCATCGCTCATATTTTTAGGACCTTTATCTCTATTTTTCACGTTTTTGAACTTGTTGACTAGACTATATTATCATTACGGCTCCATAATGAAAGGGATTTTCCTAAACTAAATAAGCCGAGACAAGCATATTTAACCATGTATATGGTAAAATTGTACAAAATATGGAAATTGTTCTCTATGAGTTTTCCCCGGGACAATGTAATATTTTGAATTCTTTGGTCCAAGTAACGACGAGTTCACTCAAAGGCCTATTCGCGACTTTCACATTGTATACCTACTATCTCCTTTCCCGTAAATTGTTGGGATCTTTATATAAATCTCGAAAGAGATGTTTTTCCAAAACATTTACGAGTTCATTACGAAGAAGACTGGAATACTAGAGATTGAATGCAAATAGCAAAATTAAAGGTAAAACTTTGTTTCCTATGACCATTGTCCTATTACCTTTAACAGGTATTAAAAAAAAATAGTCTTTTGAATATCTATGGAATGTTTTTGATTGTTCGGTTATTAGTTTAATCAATACATATTTCTAAAAATAATGCATTTTTTAAAGTATGAAGATGGGTTCGATTGGGTAGAGTTTCTGTTAGTTTTTAATGCACCTTCAATAACGACCCTGTACTCGTGTCGAGCCTGGTCTAGTTAGACATGACGTCGCGGGGTCTAAGCAAGTAGCAGAGCAGTACCCCTTTATACTCATTCGTCAGAAGAGCTCTGTTGCCCGGATGATGTCTCTCAAAAAGCGGCTGAAGCCGCTCGATGGTTTTTTGAGTTCGGGTAGTGCATTCCCAAGTACGACACCCACATACGGTCCAGGGGTAACATTAATACATGCCGAACGCATTTTCCTATATTTAAAAAAAACCGGCCAAGTAGGAGTCGGACTCGCGCACAAAGGGTTCCGTACGAGACAAAAAATTGTGAAATACTTTTGTTGTATGGAAGCCCCCTTAAATATTATTATTATTTTGATTTTAGTATTTCTCTCTATTCTCTCTAGTCTATCTTTTAGGGTTATTTATATACAGCCTGGTGCCAGACGGACGAACGGACAGCGAATCTCTTCTATAGCGGGTCTCTGTAATAGGGTCCCGCTTTTACCCTTTGGGTATGGAACCCTAAAAAAGACCTCTTTGCTTCGCCTAAATATTTACACAGATTATATAATAAACAGTAATAGGTATTGTATCTATGGTAATCTGATTAATTTGACAGTAATTTTCTTAGCTGTCAAAGATAATGTAAATATTATGTAAACACTTTCAATATAATATCAGAAAATATAATCATAAAATTAAATATTTAATTAAAGATTTTTGCGTTTTGATATTTTTTTTATTGTATCATGGAGCAAGATAAAGGCATAGTTTATAGTAACCGTGTACTCCTCGGCAATTGGTATGAAGCGACGAAACTAGAAGAGGTAAGTAATTTTTTTCAGATTTTAAGCATGGTTTAAGGTTTCCGTGGTTTTCTTTCCCTAGTTGATGCAGTTAATGTGTATAACATATAATCCTATTTTACTACGTTATTCACCTACGTAGCCTTACGTCGAATATAAAAATATGTAGTCTGCCTTATTTATAGTATTATTACTAGAATTCAAATCATAACAGTATTTATTATACGAGCGGTAGTTCTAGATTTTAGCACTTTCTAGATATTAGTAACGAGCTACGATAACCTAGTGGGTATGGTTAGCCCGGTGCTGCCTTGAAATGCGTTTTTCTTAATTTGTACGTGGAACTGAACATGAAACCATCGCTCGCTCACCGGTGAAGCGAAACATCGTGAGAAATCCTACATGCTTGGTGAAATTCTTTGAAGGTGTGTGAAGTTCATCACCTGCATTGGGCCAGGTCACGCCTGATTTTGAGTTGAAGACTTAGCAGTAGGACGTATAAAGGCTTGATACTTGATACTCACAAATAAAAATAATATTTCAGTATAAATTGAATAAATTTCTCGAACAAATGCAAAAAGGTGACCTCATGTTGGCGAGGTTTAGAAAGATGACGGAAAATCTAAACAGGCCGACCGTCCTGACCCAATCGTCGGGTAGCATCGGATTCGGGGCCAGGGTTGCCCTCCTCGCGCCTCACGTGCCAGGTTAGCAATATACGAGGGTCAAATACTTTACTTGCTAGTGTGTTTAATATTCAGCCTACTAACCTGTAAAGGTGTTCTCTATAACAGGGGTGAGGATATCGGAAATATGAGAATTACAACGATGAGTTTTATTATAAATCGTGTGTTGGATTAAGTTATAATTTTATGGGTTATGAAAACTCTCGTTGAAAACTGATGAAGGAAAGACAGTCAGGAGATGTGTGGATGCCATAATACTAGAGGTGTTCCCATTACGAATAGACACCCGAAGAATTTCCCTGCTCGCTTCTCCCATTTCACATAGTTTCGATTAAATAGATTAGTTTACTTCCAAGCGCAAAAAGGCTAATAAACACATTTAGCCATATGCGGCATAAGCTCTGAAATCAAATAAAATAAACTCGGCAAGTATATTATAACAAAATTTTTCCCAAAATAATAAGGTATAAGATAAGTAGCATTATTATCGTATCTTAAAAATTCGAAATATGAATACATATTATAGTTCCGAAATATTTGGCAAAAAAAGAAATAAAATGGACCTTTGGTGTGAAAAACCATTGATGATTTTTTCTTTAATAGTGATCCTAGCCTAAATTGTTAAAATATGTGATGAAAAATGACATTCTTTACGCGTAATTAGATATCTTACTTAGCATACAATCTTGAAAGGTACAATTCCGAAAATTCGAACTGTTCGTCTTAATTAAGAATTCAATGGATATAATAAATTGAATATCGGTAGTATAAGAAAATATAGCGACGTAGAAAGCTTATTCTAGTTAATTAATTATGGTAAATAATGTACTATATTTCCGACTATATAATAGTAAAGTATATTCGGGAATTTTACTTTCAATTAACATGAATTTTTAATACAAGAATGCGTTAATCATATTTGTTGCGTTAGGTATAAAAGATAATAACAACAATGGTGTCGCGTGAACCTCGTCTCGCGGTGAGCTCGTAAGACCAAATGGTACGGGTAGATAAAGAATGTAATGGTTATTTTGCGCAATCCCGGAATAACACTATGTTTTTCAATGAGCCCATAAAAACATTTGTAACAATGCAAATTTGCGAAAGCGTATGATTTTTCAGTGGGGTATTTCGTAAATATTAAAAACGACGTTTGTTTCAAGAAACAGCAGCCAATTAGTTTGCGATTTCATGTATTGAAGTTATTATCATCAACTTAATAGGCTAGATTGTGATGACACCTTTATAATGAAACAATATTTACGGTTTTTATTGTGGTTTATAATTACGTTTTTACATGCCCGACGTTTTGGATACTTTAAAATTCGTAAAAGTTGTTTCATAATAATGAGTGTAATTCGCGTAAACATTAGATAATATATTTACCTACTATCACTACCCGTTTGCAAGATAAGGATAAAGTATTATAAATACACAATGTATTGAACAAATAATAAATTCCAAGTCTTTGTTGGTGTATAGGCTTTTAAATTATATTATAAAAAACATGATAAATATCCCGTTTTAAATAGTTTTGTTAGTATAATCGTGTTTCTATTTAAAGTAAAGAATCCAAAAAGCGCTAAAAATACTATTTTAAACAATTGCTGCGGAGAGAAAGTTTAAACGTACACACGTGACAAAGTTATGCGGGCCTGTGCGAGCGAGTCGATACCGTAAAAAGTTTTCAGACTTTCAGACCTTTGTTCAAAAAGTAGAAACTAAATTAACGTAGCTATAACGTAAATTGTTGTTACTCTACTTTCGAATAGTTTCTAAAAGCTAAGTTATAGTTTAGGAAGCAAAATTTGTTTCTATTAGCAATTACTTAGCTGTATGGCTCGAAGCTACGTCTAGAAACTCTTTTGCTGACGATATACTTCACATTGAGGCTCGGTTGTTAGAGAAGAGAAGATAAAAGTGTGTATCGTATATGTGACATACATTTTTATGGTAAATTATTCTTAATGTTCGCCGCTTAGCCAGATCAGCAACAATCGGCAGGGAAAACAAAGACGAAGACCCATCTACTGACACCGTCAATACAACCACGACCGCTTTGACAAGAGTGTACGACTGGGAAGGAAGGAAGGATTCTTAATTTTATTATCGAACAGTTTAAGCTCATGAGATAATCTAAGTGTAAAATTTATCGTTTTATCATTAAGATGGATCCTTTCAATGAATACAAAGTAAGCTTATTCAATCTCTCACACATTCCTTACATCGTCATCCTAAATATCGGTAAAACCGTATTACTAAATTTATTATTAAGGCGGGAAAATTCCCGGAAATTTTCTACGTTTCTCGAGCACGGTTGTCTTACCAACTAATATAATAGAAACATTTTGATTGACAGCAAGCGATCCTCCGATTAAAGACAAAAAGGGTTTGCTGTTGGGCGGGCGTATATCGTCAAACGAAATTAATTATTCCCAAGATTTAGAAGACGGCTGTTCGGTAGTTTGTTTGTCCGATAAGGTACCGGCGGAAAGGAACACTTTTATCATAACGAGCGCTGATTACTGCCACCGGGAGGGCGAGATGTTGAAATATAATCAGGAATTCCTCTTGGCTCTGTCCTCTTCTGTGGCTAAGAATAAGGTTATTTTGCTTTAATGTGATTAATCATTTACAATTATTATTTCTTTATTATCTTTTCTGTGTCCCTTTTTTGTCAGTGTTACTCATTTTTGTATTATTATTAGCATTGTGTAGAATTAATATTATAACATTTTATTACATTTAGGGCCTGTTTCACAATCTCCAGTTAAGTGCCCAATATGCTCTCGGCAACATATTTGACAGATACTCCATACTCTTTCTGTCAAATATGTTGCCGATAGCTTATTGGGAACTCAACTGGAGATTGTGAAACAGGCCCTTAATATATCTTTAACAAAATTGGAAAAAGTAGGGAAAAGACAATGTTTATTTCTTGAGACAACTAAAATTTTCTTTGTTGTTACGGAGGGTAAAATAATTCTTTTCAATAAAAGAACTAAAACAGACGAATGTAATATGTAATAATATATCAACTTTTAGACTGTGAGTCGTATAGTTTGGGTGCTGTTATAATACTCCTTTATTAAATAAATACATTATTTTATATACTAATAACATAATACATATGAGAGCATTACAAGACACAGTCCTTTTATCTATGTTTTTTGGAATATTTATGTTACTTTTAGCCTCTTTATGTGAGATACGATCCGAATCCAATTCCCAGTTTATGTGGCATGTACCCGTTGTATCTGAGCAAGAATCCCGTTTCAAATACTAGATGGCGCGTGCTACCAGTCCAATCGCCGGATATTACCAGATTTGAACAAGAGGGACAGCCGGTGAATGTAAGATGCTATATTTGAATTTGTTGCCAATGAAACATCACTAAGTCTGAGATTTTTATTTTGATAATTAAAAACTTGTATAAGTTTTAGTAATACATATTTTGTAGCTACCTATTGTAGTTTATAGTAACATTTTTTGTATGGGCTCCTCGAATTTAGACGAGGACGGGTGAGTAATAATTTAGTTTACTTCAACTTCAAAAACTTATCATATTTATCAGACTTGTTGAATGGGTTGATACCTTGTACTACTCTGATATTAGCAAATACTTCAGGGAGTCAAAGTAAAAGAAGAAGGTACCCGAAGTAGTTTTTTATACTATAATATGTTATTTAACTAAAATATATGGACTACTATAATAATGAACAGTCGCCCCAATTTTTTGTGTAATGTCTGTTTAAATCTTTTAGGTGAATACGGACATTATCGTTAATCACTGCGCCACCAATGTTAATTTGGGAATTAATATCGGCTGCTGGGCGATGGGATTTCACGGAAAAGTATGAATATTCTATAAGTATTTATAGATTTTCTTTGTATAATGCCTTTATTAATAACGAACAATTCTTCGCGTCTGTAGTCGTCCCAACCTTAAAACAAAAAGCAAGATTACAAGAATTAATTAATTAAAAAAAGAAGTCAACAAATGAAAAAGAAGTGCGTCAAAAGGAAGAAACAAAATTTTATTTTTATTTTTTTAGTACTGATTAAGTATTGCTTACGTCCTAGTTACATGGACTTAAATTTACACTTTCAATGAAAATTAATTCGTCAAAGTCGGTCGTCTTGGCGTTCATTGAGGGGAGCCTATGTTCAGCGGCGAATGGATAATAAAGGCTGATGATGATGATGGTGATGATAGATCACTTAAAAAAGTAAAGTATCAACCCTTTATTCCCACTGCTGGGCACGGGTTTCCTCCTCGAAATCAGGCGAGGAGGGTAATGGGCCAATAGTTCACCGCGCTGGCCCAGTGCGGGTTGGTGAACTTCACATACCTTTAAAGACTTTCAATCTCATCAGGCATGCAGGTTTCCTCGCGATGTTTTCATTCACCGGTGAGCGAGCGATGGTCTCGTGTTTCGACCACATAACCCATAGACTCCTAATAACAGGGGAATGGGTTCTGGCGACACATCAGACTTATAGTACCGATGTAAGCCGTAAAAAATGCACTCAAACTATCGTGTCGTCTCATTCTTTCCCGTTGCGAAATATATCTATTTCTTTTTAACATTCCGTGATTGGTAATGTATGACATTGAATTAGCTAATCAAAGCATTGCAACCCCTTTCGTCTCACCTCAGCTAGTTGCCAGAATGCATTTAATACGAAAAATCAAACATTAGGAGTCAATAGATTGTGTGGTCGATGACTGTAGACCACAATCTATAATTGTCTTGAGAAACCTTTTGTTCGTGAGGTATTAACAGAGCCAAGTCGAATTAGTAGAGTTTTAGAACTAACTATATTATCATTTGTCAATGACGGTACGCCATCAATCACTCTTAAATCCGCTTATCAGATCGTAGATAGATTCTGCTATTGTACGGGGGTTGACTGACGGAGGTAGATTACCGAGTCTGGCGCTTTTCAGTAATTCTTACCACCTTATTTTATCTGAAATATTTGAGATATTACTGCAGTCGAAAAAAAGCAGTGCAATCACTGATGACAATTAGATGATGATAATGACGATGACAATGACCAGTGGAAGGGATGCACTGTAACCCCATTCCTGTCTGCGAGGGTACTACTGTCTTTTTTGTTTCCCCCGTGAAACAGCTTTGCTGAAGATTAAGCGATATCGATAGTTCAACTCAACTTTTCGCGTGGCACTATGTGTGCGTTCGCATTTCATTACGCAGCTCTAAGACGAGGCACCCGGAAATATTTTCCACGGTCGCTCCGCCTATTTAAAATAGTTTTGTTGAGATGGCTTAATTTACTTCTGTGCGCAAAAAAGAGACTAAAGACAGTGACGCCATTCGCACTAATCGTGTTTTCTTATCCCAGTTCATAAGAATAATATACCAAAATATTATATTAGCCGACATCGTCCACTGCTACACACAAAGCTGTGCAATGTCAAGCCCACGTACACATAGAGCTGCTCGTAAAGTTGAGTTGAACTGTCCATACAAAGTTTATTATGAATACTAGACGGCAGCCATCATTCACCAGATTTTTTGAGTAAAAATTTTCGGTTAATATTTCGTTCAGTACATTTATTTGCTACAACGTTTATTTTGTACATTTTTTGTGTTGTTTTAGGTTTGTGCCCCTCTAATGAAAACGTGTCTGGACGTGTATGGAAGGGAAATGCCTAACAATATCTGGCAAATTTATGTTCCAATCGCGACCGAAGAATCAAAATAAAAGTTATTGTAATGTTTATTGAAATGTTTTGAAATAAATTGTTTTAATACTAGCTTATTGATTTATTTAGTTACTTCATAATTTTTAGTATTATGGCCAATTACAGCTATATAAATATGAAACTGATGACCGTATTTTACCGTAATTTTTGTTTATGATATAGTATCATAAACAAAAATTACAATAACTCACAAAATGCGGCTCATTCCATTTTTAGTATTATGGCCAATTACAGCTATATAAATATGAAACTGATGACCGTATTTTCCATACGTGTATCGCCTATCTTTTTAACTTTGTATATTAATTTGCCAATTTGCAAAATAGTTAGAGTAGACATGAAAAATATCTCAAACCCAAACGAGGTTATCTCAATGGAATGACCCGCATTTTGTGAGATTTTGTAATTTTTGTTTATGATACTATATCATAAACAAAAATTTCATTTCATCAATTATGATACTATATCATAAACAAAAATTTCAAAAACTCACAAAATGCGGCTCATTCCATTGAGATAACCTCGTTTGGGTTTCATAATTCATAATTCATAATTCATTTATTTATTTGCTCAAATTGTGGTTACAGAGATGTTACATATTACAATATAAAATGATCACTTCACAATTTACCATCTTTATGGTGTGCAAATTTTTTTAAGGATTTTTACAACTTGCATTTAGACAAACTAGCAATTAATATCTTACACAGTATTATACTAATTTTAATGTGTGATTTACAGATTATCAGTCCTTTTTAATAAAACATGTCATTATTTAAGCCTGTCAAATATTCATAATATGTATTCATATTATATTATATTAATTATATTATATCTACATGTTTGTTATATTCGCCAATGTAAAAATGTAAAGATTGAATTAATTCTATATTTATTTGATAAAGGATTTCACCGAATAGTAGCATTTTTGTACGAGCCATTCATGTAGATGGCGTCTGAATTTATGGTAAGGTAATTTTTTGAGGTCCTCTGGAAGAGTATTATAAATTTTTACACACATGTTATAAGCTGATCTTGATCTCAGAGCCGTTTTGGTTGGTGGTATCCATAGTTTCTCTAGGTATCGACTACGAAAGTTAATGATATCTTTCTTTTTTTTGAAAAGATGTATGTGTCGATGTACAAATACTGCTACTTCGTATATGTAAATGCTAGGCAGAGTGAGAATTTTGAGTTGTTTAAAAAGAGGCTTGCAACTTACTTCCGTTTTTTGATTACACATGGCGCGGATACATCGTTTTTGCGCTATGAAAGCTTTGTTTAGAGATACTGAGTTACCCCATATTAATATACCGTACCTTAAATTTGATGCAATATAAGCATGGTAAGCTTTTAAGGCACTTGATATGTCGCATAATTTTGGTATGCGCCATAGCGGATATACAAACTTATTTATTTTTGTGCATACTTTATCAATGTGTTCGTTCCAAGTAAATTTACTGTCGATAGTTATGCCTAAAAATATAGTCGAATTGCATTCAGTGAAAGTTTGGTTTTGGTAGCATACGTTTAGACTAGCTTTTTTGGAGCCTTTGTTACCGAACTGTATGTATTTAGATTTTGACATATTTACTTGTAGATTATTATTAGAGAGCCATTGTATAATGTTGTAGACCGTCATGTTTATGTCCTTGTTATAGTCTGTTGTTTTTTCCGGTATTATTATTGCTATATCATCTGCAAAAAGTGAACATTTGTAGTCGGTCACGTTTGGTAGATCATTGATGTAGATTATGAATAGTAGTGGAGCAAGAATACTCCCTTGAGGTACACCTACTCCATTATATTTAAGTTTTGAGAGAATGGCTACTTCCTCTTGATTTTTATTTATTGTTTTTATTTCTACATACTGTTGTCTACAGGCGAGATAGCTTTTTAACCATTCTAGTGCCGTTCCTCTAATACCGTACTTTTCACATTTTAATAATAATAATTTATGGGAAACAAAATCAAATGCCTTGCTCATATCGTAGAATATTCCCGTCGTTTTGACTTTTTTATCAATGTTTTCTACAATATAGTTCACTAATTTAAATGCCGCGAGTGTCGTCGATTTGTTTTTACGGAAGCCGTTTTGGTAAGGGGATAGTACGTTGTATCGTTCGAGAAAATTTTCTATCCGCGTGTGTATAGCTCTCTCTAATATTTTAGAAAAGACAGGAATCAGTGCGATTGGTCGATAGTTGCTCATAGACAATCTGTCACCTTTTTTATAAATAGGTTTTATAACCGAAATTTTTAGTTTTGTTGGGAATGTCCCTGTAAGAAGAGATGTGTTAATTATGTGGCATAGTGGTGAGGAAATTAATTTTGATGAAATTTTGATTATTTTAGTTGGTATTTCGTCATAACCTACTGAGGGTGTATTTTTGAGATTTTTTATTATTGTAAAAACTTCTTTTTCGTCCGTAGGGTATAAATATATAGAGTTATTATTAATGTCAATTCTGTGAGTATAAATGTCATTTTTTATGGAATTATTCGATGTCAAGTTAATAAAATAATCATTAAATGTATTAGCGATGTCGATAGGAGATGATACTATTGAATTATTGTAATAAATTTTATTTATTAATTTGTCATTGTCATTATTCAAACATATATCCTTTTTTATTAGTTGCCAGGAGGCTAAACATTTATTCCGTGAATTTACAATATATTTTTTGTTACTAATTTTTTGAGCATTAAATGTACATTTTTGTAGAATTTTGTTGTATTTTATGTACTTTGATTTGGTTTTGCTGTCGCGAGTTTTATAAAATTGGTACCTTAGTTTTCGTTTCACTTTAGCTGATATTTTTATTCCTTTGGTCATCCAGCGTGTATGAGATGATTTCTCCTTTAGTTTGATTCTAGTGAGGGGAAAGCACAGATTAAAGAACAATGAGAAAAGGTTATGGAATTTATCGAAGGCTCTATTTGTATCGGTCTCTTCGTAGACTTCTGACCAAGTCAACGCTGCTATTGACTTATAGAATATTGTTATATTTTCATTGCTATAGTCTCTACGCCACCTGAATTTGGTTTTTAAGGTATGGACCTTATTTTTAAGCGGAACTGTAATTAATTGTCCCGTATTGTGGTCTGATAAATTAAGATTTAGTACCTCACTTTCTGCATTTGGGTAATTGCTAATTATTTGGTCCAGACAGGCAATGCCTCGTGTCGCACACTTAATGTGAAACGTGTAATTAAAGCTATCTATTAAATCGTTGAACGCCAAGGATAAAGCATTTTTTTTCAAAGAATCTATATTAAAATCACCTACTATTATAGCTTTGTGTTTTATTTTATTTCTACACATAATAAGCAGTTTCTCTAAGAGTGTAAGGAACATATGCGGATTGCTGTTTGGTGTTCTATATATGCAAATGATATAACATTTATTGCTGGTTAGCTCAATGCCACAGGCTTCGAAACATAGTTCTTGGTTTAGGTTTATTAAAAAAGGTATGTTATTATATTCTATGTTGTTTCTACACATGATGCAGGTTCCCCCGCGTCTCTGTGAAGTTCTGGAGAAACTAGCAGCCAAGTGAAAACCGTTTAATTTCAAATTCAGTTCTTCACCCCTTTTAATAAATGTTTCGCATAAGCAAAGAATATCTATTGGTTTATTATAGTCATTAAGCTCCTGAATTGTTATATTTAGTATGTCTTTTTTGCTAATAAAACCTGCTATATTTTGATGTAGTACGGATATTGTGGGTTGGGTATTGTTATTCACGAAAAAATGACTCATTTTCTTTCGTTAACTTAGGTTTCTGTTGTTTTGAAAAGTAGTTCAAAATAGTCTTTTGTGTTAGTTTAGGTATATTATAGTTAATACTTTTTTTAGCCTTTGTGTACGTAAGTGTGGTTTGCAAGCGTCTTTTTATAAAATTTGCATTAAGATAAATTCTTTCATAATCTATTGAATCAATACAGAAATTTATTTTATTACAAATATCAAATAGATAATGTCTATATATATTATTATTTTTTATAAAGTGACAATTTTTGTAGGAATTGCATAGTATATGTATTTTCTTATTTAAAAGCTGCTCGTTTAGGTGATCATTATTTAACAAGTCCAGTAAAAGTACATGACAGTTGGTAAATTTTTTCAGAACGGAGCCAAGTTCTGTTATTATTTTATTTGGGTTTGAATCGTTTTCACCTATACATAGTATGACTTTGGTGGAGTCAGTTGTCTTAATATTATAACAGCCTTTTAGTATTTCTTCCGTGGTAGCGTTAGGTTTTGTTTCCGAATATATTGTATACCTTTCATATTTTGAGTTAGCGCGTGATTTTAATAACGTTGAGGCTAAACCGATACACTGCTGCGAGCCGAATATGTAAATATTATTGGCATTTTTTAAGTTTAATTCGGTATTACCTTGGTTTTGTTCTGGCGAATTCCTACGATTAAATTTCGAAGTGTTTGATATATTTTGTTGGCCTGTAGGCGTTTCATTTATAGCCTCATTCTCGGTCAATGATAATATTTCAATATTTTTACCAGCATTCTTGAGGCTTCTTTCTTGAATTATCGGAGAGTTCATTATGAGGTATGTAGATTTGTTTTTCTTTTTTTTACATGTCTTACTTGTATTTGGGGTGCTTATTGTTTTTAATGCATTTATTTTTATGTCCTGAGTTGAAATTGTTTCTAGAAGTTTATTTTTCTCGATAGTTAAGTTTTCTATTTCGAGGTGCGCACTTTCTAGTTGTATGGTTAATTCTTGAATTTGTTGTTTTAGTTCATATACTTCCTCTGTTGCTCTTGTAGAGAGATCTGGTAAACTTCTTCTTAGGATAGAGGAGCTGGATAGGAAAGATGTTTCTTCTTCATCAGATAGCGATTCTATTGAGTTTTCCGAGCGTGTTTGATAATTTTTCTTGCGTCTTAGCGTTACGTTGTCGAATGATGTTTCATGTATTTTGACAGAGGTTTTTGTTGGCATAATTTTATTCGTGATAGTGGGTGTGCTAGTCATTGATTTAGAGGTTGCTTTTATCGAAGTATTGGAGCAGTTCTTGCATTTCCATTTAAGTTTTTGTTCAGTTGTCATTAATTGGAACTTTATATCAGGTATTAGTGCGCAATTATAATCCAGTTCTTTTTGGCACGCAGAGCATTTGATAAAAGTGTTATTCTTACCTCGTATTTTACATTTCATGCATGTTTTAGCGCCTTGGAGAGCTTTATCTTTCTTCGTTGTAGACATAATTAATATTAACTTAAGTTTTCTTTGGGTTATTGTGTGTGACCTATGGTGACATCTATACTCTGCGTTTGTAACTATTTCGATCGTAGGCAAAGATCACATTGAGTAGAATTAGCTACTTGTCGATGGACGATGGATGAATGTGCAGTTCACTAGATGGCGTTGTTTTATCCGAAAGTTTAAGTTATTTTTAATTTGAAAGTATTTTGTGTTATTTTTATTTATTTTTTATTTTGTGACAAGGTTTTTCACTATAATATTTTCTAATGATGGCTTCACTACACTTTTCTCCGTTATGCACTATTTTTTTTTTTGTTTGTCAAGTGCGGTAGATTCAAACCGTAATTATTACCAGTCACAGCTGGGCTCATACACAATTGAGAATTTTTCACTTATTGTTCATATGTTTTCAAAGATAACACTCACACTTATGATTTAAAGTCACTGGGTCACATTGACGTGCATAACTGATTTAGTTATTCACTTTTACTATTTTTTTACTTTGGAGTAACGATCTTTATGTCAATAACGTATTGAGATAGTTCCTTTTTTGTTTGCTATAGTAACAAAGTCCCCAGTTAAAGGCATCCTTAAACAATTTGACCACCGAAACTTTGGGACTTTATTTCAAATGACCTTGTGTAATTGCAACACCCTGTCGCCAGAGACCATTAGATTGGACGTGCTCAAGCGGCGCTGCGGTTGCCAAGCTACTGCCCCATTTACCTGATATATTTTGGCAAAGTGCCACGACCCATTTTTGCAAAATAAAACACTCATGAACCGCATAATTTTTTATTCAAATTGCAAGTGCACATTAATTGTAACAACCTTTTTCATACATCTTTCAAAGTTTTCGTTCTAGTTCATAAGTCTTATTGCTTAAGATATTAAATATTATTAAATTAAATATAAATTTTGCGTGGTAGCTTAATATGAAACAGCTTTTTTTGTAAAAACATTCCTTTCCTAAATTTATTAATAAAAAGTTTTGTAACATTTTCTGGGATCCTATTATAAAAACGTATACATTGTTCCGTAAAAGAATTACTAACTTTGTGAAGTCTAAATTTATATTGGTTACTTTTATTTATATTGTGATTGTAGCGTTTTTTATAAATTCATTATGACTTTTGCAAGTATGTACTGAGAGGCAAAAAATGTCTCACAATTCATTATTATAATAAATTCATTTTCAATTACTTTACAACAAAGTTTTTTGTGCTGTATTATAATTGGCCATATTACATGCTTACTACTTATTAGAAACATTCGTCGTAGAATCGTTATTGTCTCGTTTATTATAACAAGAACGTTCAGAAGGTTCTTATACAACTTCCTATGTAACTTCCAGACCATGAATAAGTCATAATGCTTCGTTATGAGAACTGAAATCATGAATATCTCGACTTAATGAATTTTTCTTATGATAATCTAACACCATTGAAGAAAAATCACCTCGAAAATATTAAAACCGTGTTCTCTATGTTTTAACATTGGCCGTGTATTCAATATGCAATTTGTGCTCTCTCGCCAGTCGAATGGGTAATAATTTTTCATATTAGCCACATGAAAACCTTCGATTATACTCGTATTACATTCACATTTTTTTATTTTTACGGACTTGTTTCATTTTGATCAATGAAATAAATATAAATGAGCAGTTCATCTATAATGTAAAACGTTAATGATTTCATAAAGAACAATAAAGGACTTAAGGGATGTATAAATAAATTAATAGTTATAATGAATAACTAGCTGTAGCCCGCAGCTTTGCCTGCGTTAACTAAGATTTACAACGGGATCTGAGCGGGATGACATACAGCCTTTTATTTTCTTTGAATGCCGCCTTCGGTGAGGTGCCCCGGATCTGCTAGCAACAGGGCACAGGGATAATATATAGCCTGTAAGCAAAACGCTTTTTAATAAATGGGGACAGACATAAGGACATGAAATCTTTATCCGTGGATAGACTTAGTATGATTTATATAAAAGTCGTAAGTTATATAAAAGTTAGTTATAAATTTATATACATGAATGTTAACACTCGTTACCACTAAGCACTTACCAATATAATCGCTGTTGTTATGTGTGTGGATAACTTCGATAATTATAGTTTGTAACAAACTTAGCTGTTAAATATTAAGTGATATATTATTTATATTGTTGTGGTATAAACAAGAGCGACGATGGTCCAGTGGTGGGTGGACTCGTCTCTCGGTTCCGGGTTCCTCGGAACCCCTCGCAACCACCCGTGTGCTCGAACCTCCCGTGTGTGCCTTATGTAAAATGGGTTTTTCTAAATTTGTAAGTGCACTCCAAACACGAGACCATCGTTCGCTCACCGGTGAAGGAAAACATCGTGAGGAAACCTGCATGCCTGATAAGATTGAAAATCTTTGAAGGTATGTAAAGTTTACCAACCCGCATTGGGCCAGCGCATCGGTGAACTATGGCCCATTACCCTCCTCGCCTGATTTCGAGGAGACCCGTGCCCAGCAGTCATGTGAAGGGTTAATACTTTACTTACTTTTACAGACAAATGTAAAATATTTTATATACACATTTTTCGAAGTTCGCATTTGATTTCTTATTCAGAATGGATATTAATTTACAAACATTTTATCAAACAAGATGAATCCAGAAGAGTACTTCGAAAAGTCTTAATACAAACGGAATATGAATGAAGTATTGGCGTGAACCGAATTATGTCAAACATCAGCATGTTTATTAACAAGTCGTAATAACTTGCTATTACATAACTAAGTTTAAACTAGTAGTAGTACATAACAACTCCAACTCATGCATATTCATGACTTTGTGTGCATTACATCAAATCATTCGTTCATTATTATCGTCATCATCATCGAAACCTTATCGCCTATACTGTTGGACACAGGCACAGATTACATATGATAATACCGTACGGAAACTGCGAAAAAGCTCTCGAAACGATACACTCTTGCAAAAATTCGCAACTAGATCTCTAAGCGAACCTCGCAGTGCTGTAAGTGCCGCGTGGCGCCTGCGCTGATACGCATGTTTTGTGTAAGTTGTACCGAGCGTTTGTTCTTAGTTTCCATACTATTTGTATGCCTATATGCCTCTTCAATGAACATCAAGACTTTATTGATCGTTTTCTATCGACGACCGTCCCGCCTGTCATTCATGGATTTATGGCAGTCGTTACGTGTCGTCAAAAGTCTGAGAGTCTGACAATCAGTCTTACTACGGGGTAACGTATGGTGTTACTGGGTTGTGGAGATCAGATAAGCAGTCGTTCCATTTCAAATACTTGTATTCATCTGAAACCGGTTAGACTGAAAGCCGAGCCCAAAATATGGTTCGGAAAAAGCTATGGATGCAACGATCCATGTAAATGCAGCTCTGGGCTTGTAGGCTCGTGAGCGTGCGCCACACAGCGATCAAATGCCATGCCTCATATACTTTTATTATTATTTCATGGCTTCTGATTTCTGAAACGGAATTTTGTGCACAATACTATTTGTAAATTGGTGATACATTTGTAATATTAGTTATATTATAGGTTTGTTTGTTTTGGTTTGCAAGGAAGGCCTATGTTCAGCAGTGGACGGATAAAGGCTGATGATGATGTTGTGATAGGTTTATGATATCGGGACAGTAATTTGATAAAACCCACGACGACAGCCGTTTGAAATACATTCTTCGCAGGAACAATCAATCCCTAATCAACCAAGCAACCTCTAATTTGTCAATTGACCTTTATAGATAGTTTTACTTAACTTTGCGTGTGCCGCTATGTATGAGTGTACTAGTGATTAACAGCTTTAATATGACGTGTCAATCACAGATTTATAAAAAAAGACAGATGGAGCATGCCGAACACGCGAGTGGCGCCACCAAAGCAAATACAAATTCAAAAGCGATACAATCTAATAGACGTTTAGAGTACGACGCTATGTCACTTGAGAGCGCTTTTGAATTTATATTCGGTTTAAAGCATCACTCGGGTGTTCGGCATGCTCCATATGGCTTCATTTATAAATCTGTAGTGTCCATGTTCGAAATTGTGTAATGACAAGCGTACGCTCATATAGCGTAAAGTTAAGTTGCACTGTCTATTTCTGGGGGCACGGCACTGCACCCGCCTCAAGTCGAGGGCGAAGCAAACACTGCCGTAACATTAACTAAAATAATAAAGAAATTGCAGTAAGGAACTTTAGACTTGGCACGACTTTGTCCAGATTTAATTACCTTTTAGAGATAATCAAGCAGCTCCATCGAGACTTGGCTAATTTTTTACAGATTGTTTTTGGGGGATTTGAGTTTACTAATAAAGACGAGATGACGATAGTCAAGTGAAAAATATGAAACAAAAATGTGATACTCTAAGCACATAACACTTTCATAACTTTGATACATTTTCTCGTATCTATCCTGAAAGCGTTGCACCTTATATCCCCTGAAAAGATACAAAGGCATCATGAAACTAATCTCCTTTTAGGACGTCGTTCAACAGTCACCGAGATGAAATAGCGGAGCACGTCTCGAAGTTCGACTCTCAGTCAGATTCTCGGCGCAATTTCATAGTGCTACGTACCTACTTAAAGGATTTTCAAATAGGCTATAAATCCAACAGCACCTATTAGACGTATCACAAGCAGCTACGATATTGGATCTTAAAGCGATTGTTTGTTTGTGTGATAAGTCGATATTGTTAAAGCGAAACTTTTATTACATTGTCTCAAAATTTTTTGGCCGTGTGTTGCATGTCCCGTGACGGTCGGCCGCGGAGTAAAGTAAAGGGGTAATAAAGGCGCTCGTCGCAGCACCTAAGGCCAATATGGTGGTTCGCATTAGCTGACCGTGTAGTATCTAGACTATTACTCATTTGTGCCAGTATTCCACGCTATTTTGTTTATTTTTTGTTAAATGTCTATAATGTGAAAAAAAAGTTTCACTTTTGTCGTGGTTTCCAATTGTGTATAAAATTGTGGTACCAATTAATTAAACCACGCAATCCTCTTATTAATTATCCTTCAAAGTGAAAATGTTTAAACAAAGCCACGTGAAATGCGTATGTTACTGGCTTTTGCGAAATAGCATTCGATACGGGAGAGTTCCGTTCCTCAAAAGGTAAAAAAGGTAATATCATTCTCCTCTCCACCTGCCAGTGTCTCATCGTCAGTGTGAAAAAATATATGGGGTGGACCACTTTTAATATTCAGGAACGTGAAAGAGAGATTTTGAACATTTCTTAGGCATATGCACGCAGAACTTCACGAGAATCGGTCAACCCATTTTAGAGGAGTCTGGCAACAAACTCCGCGACACTAATTTTATATATTAGATACGTACGGAACTCTTTGTGTTCAAATCCAACTCGCTATTGGTCGGTTTCTTATTATTTTTATTCCAAAAACAATATTTATGTTTTTATTCTATTATGCATATAACAATCACAAACTAATTTTATTAATTATATTGTTAATTATTATTACACAGTTACAATAATATATCTATTAGGACGGCATTGGGACTTATCACACGTTTCGTTAATCCTACTAGTCCTACTAATATTATAAATGTGAAAGTTTGTAAGTATGGATGTTTGTTACCCTTTCACGTAAAAACTAATGAATGGATTTTAATGAAACTCTACAATAATATAGCTTATACATCAGAATAACACATAGGATATAATTTATCCCCGTACTCCCACGGGAATGAGAATTACGCGGGTGAAATCGCGGGACGCTACTAGTTTAATAATATCTGTATATTTCGCGATTCCGTCCATTGTAGTATCTGAGAGTAGAATTAATGGAATCCATAAACAGTTGGTAATACATTTGGTCGAGTGATGATGATGTATGCAGGTTGTGGTCGGATCTGGAATAATGTCCAGTGAAATGTGCTAATGCCCAGTCGTTTGGATAATCTTGTTGAAATGCGAGCCGGCCAGTCACATATTTTGTTAGACGGACTATTGAGTTTTGAGAAAAGTAATATTTAGAACATATTGTTACAAATTAGCGCGATCACTATTCATATTTATTATTTAAATTTTAAATATGTATTTGCGCGTACCCGTGTAAGCGCAAATATTAATATAAAAAAATAATAGTATTATTTAAATAATAAAAAATAAAAATAAAAAAAACTTTAAAATTAAAGTCGAATAAATTATGGATTTCTGATGTGTTGTAATGACTTATGCGAATTTTACAAATTATAATGAAACATTGTTTTAAGAATTTTCATTGCGTTTTCTTAGATTTTTCTGACATTCCAACAGTTCGTGTATTTTATAACAGCCAAGGTTTACAAAGGTCAAGGAAATCAAGGGAAAACATTGTTACAATCAAAGAAGTTGTTACATTTTAAAAGTATAAATATTTTTTGCAGACATATTTCAACAGAGCGAGTACAAGGAACGGAAATTAGCACATCCATAAACCAGGTAGAAACTTGTATTCATCATACTGTCACTTGGCTAGACTCACACCTAGAAGCTCTTAATAAAGTAAATAATAAAGTGAAATTGCTTCAGCGAAAATGTAGCTTTCTATGCAAAAACAATTTTAATGCCTTCTAAAATATATTTTTTGCGACACACGATGTTGCTAGGGTGGTTAAAACATCAAATATTTAGTTTGTAATGATATTGCCACATTTCTATTTATAGATTAGAAACGATAGTAAACATTTTAAAAAACAGCAGTAACTACTGTGACAGATACATTATTTTCTACACTTATATTATAAAGAGGAAAACTTTGTTTGTTTGGTTGTAATGAATAGGCTCAAAAAGTACTGGACCGATTTCAAAAATCCTTTCACCATTTGAAAGCTACATTATCCACGAGTAACATAGGCTAAATTTTATTCTGGATAAAAATAGGGTTCCGTAAGATATTTTGGTTTTTCGGACACAAGGTGTAAAAAATCAACCAGAAAAGTTACTTATTTTGCGTACTATTCCCGTTGTAAATCTTAGTTAACGCAGGCGAAGCTGCGGGCTGTTGCTAGTATTTAATAATTGTTTGATGCCCATTATTGGTCAGTGACATGTGACCATTACTTGAACGCTATATAAGATGGTCAATGACAAATACTAGAATCTAATAAAATTTGTTACTTGATTATTAGTACATATATAGCGCTACATTATTTTATGAAAACCCAGAAAGATCAACCAACTTTGGTCGCATTCAGGTAAATAGTTCCTAACAAGTTTGCATAGATTATCCAGCATGTAGGTTAATGTTACATTCTATTTTGCATTGCACTAACTAATAGCTATAATACCAAGCCCCTTGGAGACTCTCCAAAACTTTGGCAAACTAGCTATTACTACTGGCATAATTTAGTCATTTATTTTTAGTTGATTAAAATACTTAAGTTTTATCAGCATTGATATGGTTTTCTTAGGTTTACGAGAATTTCACGCATTATAATTTCGGTTTTAAATCCTGTGTCTCCTGTGACCTTGGTTGCTGGGCATGTATAAATATATTAAACCGCGATAAAACCCGTAAGTAAATTTCATTATAAGGAGCATTGATATATGTTGTAGAATTTAAAAAATATTTACCTATTACTTTAAAAAAAATTTAAAAAAATT
Source organism: Lycaena phlaeas (assembly GCA_905333005.2). Lineage (NCBI taxonomy): Eukaryota > Metazoa > Arthropoda > Insecta > Lepidoptera > Lycaenidae > Lycaena > Lycaena phlaeas. Next base: position 10,476,493 of record HG995171.1, on the reverse strand, counting down.
AAAAAAAAATACTTTATTAGAACGAAGTTCCTTACGGCAGGCTTGGAGGGGATAGGGATTTTGCTGCGCGACCGAACTGAGAAAATGTGATAGTAAAACTGTAAGAAAAAGTGCGTGGAATAAAAAGCGTTAAATGAGACGTGCGCAGGCGCGACTGTCGCATACACAAGCGAGTAGTGTATAATATCTTTCTTTTTAGCCGAAGGAACTTCGTTCCTACCTGGTGTCCCACGACACCACATTTCTTTTTTTATAGTATTCGTATATTACGTTTAAAGGTTACGATAACGTTATTAAGATAGAACTAAGAACTAACATGGTTTTCCTTTTCCATTCATTTTTCATTCTATTGACTTAGATACTAGAAATATCAGCCCTTTCAGCGCCACAAATGTGAACTTGACAACTTCTGCAATTTTTTTATTTATTCGTCAGAAAAAAAACCTAGTGAAAAAATTGTAATTGGTATTTTTCTGTGTTATATATTATGGTAACATATGACGTATCTTCCTTCTACTCCATATTTTACAACAAAACAAAATTTATAATCATCATCATCATCAACAGTATGTGTAAATCTTATATAATTAATCACTTTTCCTTAGTATTAAGAAGAGTAAATTGTTGTATAATTAAAGATTCAAAATATATTATTCCTATTTTGGTTCTATCTTCTCCTTATATTGCTGCATTCTACTTTTAAAAACTGTCAAGATGGCCGACCTTGTGTCCAACTGGTAATATACAGTGGAGTATATTTCGAAATAATAAATGTTAATGTCCTCGCGGCTCGCACCCTTTCTCTATTTATCAGTTCAAACAGCACTTCCCGTGAACTGCCGTTCATTAACGCGCCACAATAGACTCGATGACAATTCTAAAAACGCGTCACCGGAGAACAAAGGTTTATCACGCGACTGGCGGGATTGTGTAGATTTGTCTCTTCATTCAAATACGCCTAACGATTGGATAAAGTCTCTCCTTTTAATCGTATCAAAAATTTACACTTTGGTGTTGAATGACGTTTTTGGTTTCTTGATTTTTTCTTCTATTTTAGAATGCTTCCCTGGAAAATGTGACTAATTGATTTTTAAGGTTATGTAAAGTTTTCAATCGGCAATTTCTTTAACAGTTCATTATGTAAGTAAATACACGACTATTGCAATTATAGTTAGATGAAACAATCAAAAGACTCAAATCAGGGGTGGTTGCATCGACCGATTTTAACAATCGAAATAATCTATCAACGTAAGATAAATTTTAACGTCTGTTAAAACAACGCTCTTTGGTCACTAACGTAACGAACGTTTCGCCACCAAAAACATACGCTGGTTACGTTTCAAAACTGATTTTTATTGATCAACATTCAACCAAAGAAGTACTACTATTCTAAATGGGATTGAGTATCTATATTATTTATTTAAATGAAGTAATTTCTACATTCAGTCAAAAAATTTAAGTGCGTATTGGTACTGCTCCTTGCAAAGAGCTCTGTCTCTCTATGAATTTATCTTAAAAATATAAGCCCGTAAATTTTGCAAACTTTTCTTTGCAGAGAAAGAACAATATGAGATTCAGTTTTATAAAACACATTCAATGCTATTTCCCGCGCACAAACAAAATACAACGTTCGTTTCTTTAGTAGACTAGTGTTGGGTAACAAAAGTATCAGGTATTTATTCTAGGTTTGCTTCATCGTAGTTGTTTTGCCATTACAATTTTTATTACAGGATAAGTTTACCTTCGTAAACGCCTGGATATTTTTCTAGAACCGTATATGTCTTTTTGCAAAATTTTTAAACCTAAAGGTTTGAAAAAAATTACATTGATATATTATGTACCAGATAAACTTTCTCTAGTTTTTTGTTAAACGTAAAAAGTAAAGAAATAGTCAATACTTATTATGATTATAAAATAACTAATGTTATAAATGTATAAGTTTGTAAGTATGGACGGATGGATGGATGTTTGTTACTCTTTCACGTAAAAACAACTGAATGGATTGTTATGAAACTTTAGTATAATATAGATTACACCTCAGAATGGGTAGGAAAGAAATGGGAAATATGCGAGTGAAACCGCGGGATGCTGCTTGCATTAAATATTGTTATCTTGGTCAACCGTTACATTTTAAAATAAATCACCGAATGAAACAATATTAATAAAAGTAATCTCTTAGTAAAAGCTTTTGTACGATAAAAATATCGTGTTCCATTTTTCAATATATAATCGAAAGTTCTAGATTAAATATTAGTTTTCTCGGGAGAGACGGCGTTTGATATAACGTAGATGTCTGTATTCGACGTTGAGTTTAACCTTCGAAATACGTGTATATTACGTCCCAACTACCAACTGAAACACGTAGTGGCGATTTCGTTTCGTCAAATATTCCTGTAACGTTTATTCCATTGTGTTCTAAAATATTAAAATTCTTCCAGTTCATCCCTTTTTAGAATATTTTCATCATTGTTAGGGAACATCGCTGGCGTTGTTTTAACAGCAGAGAATTCCAATACGTACAAAAGAATGTAATAATTTTTGGAATATAAGTTTGTTATACAGTATTACTAAGCGTGCGAATATGATTTAATATTAACGTGCCGAGTTAGTAGAGTAGTTTAATATAAACGAGCAATTCTTGTATATAAATTATCTGAATCTCGGAAACGGTTTCAACGATTTTCATGAAGCTTACTATGTATATTATTATAAAATGTTGTTTTATCTATGTTATCAATAATCAACTTTAGCAAACAAATCTCGGCCATCCTGGTGCTTATAATAATATTATCAGAAAACATTTAAATATTAAGCATAAGATTTGATCATCATCATCATCAGCCTCCATCTGTCCACTGCTGAACGCCTCCCTTAATGAACGCCAAGACGACCGATCCCTCGCTACTCGCATCCAACGCGAAACTGCCACTACACGGAGATCGTCTACCCATCTGGTTAGTGGCCAACCAACACTTCGTCAACCTAATTTTTAGATTACGTCTTCATAAGATTTATTCTAATATAACCCGGTAAAAGTCACGGCTAAATATTTAAAAAAATATACTAATCCTATAATCATAATATAAGTGTTTTGACAACGTGCGAGATGTATAAAATATCCGTTATTGTTTCTCATCACACAGTAAGCCTCTGGAGAAATAATAGGCATCTGTAACAGCCTCCAATATCGATAGCGCACCTGTTACTATCGAGAGATTGGTCCATGTCGGGAAGCCGATGGTGCTTTGTTCAATGTACCTTACTAATTTAATGATAACATACAATGTTCCTAGCGTCCACTTGGACAAAGATATAAGGACAACATATTATCTTCAAGACTTTATGTGTGGACGTTTACGAAACACCTACATATTATAATATACTATGCCAATGGTCTGCCAAAATTAAAATTGCAATTAAAAAATAGAGGTTGATTGTAGAGGGGTGAATATTTAGGGTTGTATGTATTTGTATTCTGTATTATAAAAAAAAAAAACATTTTTTTAATAATATTAAAAAATATATATTTTGGGGTGGGTCACCCTTATCATTTAGGGGGATAAAAATAGATGTTGGCCGATTCTCAGACCTACTGAATATGCATATAAAATTTCATAAAAATCGGTCAAGCCATTTTGGAGTATGGTAACTAGCACTATGACACGAGAATTTTATATATTAGATTTTTTATGGTAATTTCACTATTGGGATGGATGTGGCTGTGGTTCGCTCCCGTCTTCGTGGGGAACGATCTACTTCTTTTTTGTCGTTGTTTCTTCGGTGAGAAAAGGCGGGAAAGGCAGTGTCATTACTAACACTGAGATTAAACATCTTATGTTTCAGGATAGACAACACATAAATGAGTTATTTGGGCTAGTTTCAGTCATTAAATTAATTTATGTTGATGTGCGACGTTGACCACTTACAATTAGGTGGCACTTATGCCAGGGAGCTTATCCCACTAACATAAAAAAAAACTTTACAAATAAGGCAGATGTATGAAACGAATCGGTGATTCGCATTCATTCAACAAAATGCCCGAAAATTTCTTCATAATGAGCACCTTTATGCTTAATATCTATTGGAGTATGAACGGGCTGGTCCGGGCCCCGTAATACAAGTTATTCCGATATTTCATGTTTCACGTTTACCATTCAACTGAAATTAATACAGTAAAATAAACATTTTCAATCAATACATTACTTTGTATATGAATAATATCAAAGTAGAAAGCATTTCCCTTTATTCGTGTGAACATAATATATTATGCTCTTAATTAAAATAATATTATGAATACTAGTGAATTTTCAAGTCTCATTTTTATAATATTTAGGAAGCAAGCTGTCTTGGGAATAATAATTAGTAAGACTAGGTCATGATATAGTATGTAAATAGTATGTATGTATATTTACCTCGTTTAAATAAAGTAAACTATAATACTTACATAGAAAATCAATTGAAAAAAGTCTGCCTGTCGGTTTCAGTTCAGCTCTTCAGTTTTAGCTATTTCAGAGATTAGCCCGAACAAACGTTTGTTTGTTCGGGCTTATCTCTGAATCTTCTGGTCTAGTGGTGGTTGGACCTGATAAGAGAGGTCCCGGGCTCGATCCTGACCCCCCGTGTGTGCTTTAAGTGGGTTTTTATCTAAATTTCTAAGTGAAGGAAATCATCGTGAGGAAATCTGCATGCCTAAAGAGATTAAAAATCTTTGAAGGTATGTGAAGTTCACCAACCCACATTGGGCTAGCGCACTGGTGAACTACGGCCCATTACCCTCCTCGCCTGATTTCGAGGAGGAGACCCGTGCCCAGCAGTGGGACATATAAGGGTTGATACTAAGGAGTAACTTCCTACTAATATTATAAATGCGAAAGTTTGTGAGTATGGATGTTTGTTACTCTTTCACGCAAAAACTACCGAATGGATTTTAATGAAACTTCATAATAATGTAGCTTGTACATCAGATTAACACATAGGCACACACACACACAATTCATCCCAATATTCCAAAGGGAACGCGGGGCGCTGCTATACTATATATAAATGCGAAAGTATGTAAGTATGGGTGGATGGATGTTTGTTACCTAAAAAAATCTATTTCTCAAGGAAGGCTGAAAAATTACTATATGTATATACGCGCTGTAGCGCCGCGCCGGGCCGGAGTCTCAGTGCAGCAGAGGGGTACTACTTAAACTACAAATTCTTCAATTACTACATGTATAATAAGATATAAGGCAGAAAAGTTTGTTTGTTTGAACGCGTATCTTAAAAACAGGTCTTAGTCAGGTTTGATTCTTTCAGTGTTAGCTAGCCATATGTGGGCTATCTATAATCTATATATAATCTATAGCCTATCTTATATTATATATCGAGGAAGGTTATAGACTATATTGTGCCGCTAAGATGCCGTTGTAAATATTAGTTAACGCAGGCGAAGCTGCGGGCAACAGCTAGTAGACTATAAAATATTCATTACCAATCCGGTTACAGCTGTAAATCTAAGTTAGCGCGGACGGAGCCGCGGGCATCAGATAGTTCTATGCCAGGAGGTGTGTAGGTAACTAGTTCGTATAGTTATAGATAAGTATTATGAATTCGAACAAGACGTCCCTTGTTTGCTCGATATTGTTAGTAGCAATCTGTAACATATTACCTTCAACATTGTTTGCTTTATGAATTATGAGATGGAACTGTTTACAAACAACATACATTTATTTGTTCGTGCATTTATAGCGTATGACTGATGTAATAAAGAAATTATTATTTTATTCAATTGTATCTTGTTACACTTATTTATATACCTTTGATTACAGGTTTATTTTATATAATTACCTCTTTGATGGTTTATTTGTGGTAATCGAGTAAGAGCCTGTGATGGCCATGCCTTCGTTACATAATAAAATCTGAAAGTTTCTCTGCGTGTGTTCCCCATAAAGGTAAGAACGATCTCAGGCTATGAAACTTGGGCTGCGGTGGCTTTGGCATATAACAGGTAATAAGGGTGAGTGGTGTGTCTCAAATTCGTTATGATCAGTATTATTATGTAACGAAGGCATCGCAGACTCTTAGTCGTAGAGCGGTATTGATGTTTACTTCTTAGCAAAGGTTAGCACTTCATATGCATTAACATAATTTTATAGGCGCATCGAAATTGTTGATGATTTTACATTTTATAGTCTGATTCTTTTAATATATAATAATAATAATTATTAATAATTTTAAAATTAATATAATAATAATTGCTACTTATTGCCTGTAGTTTCGCCCTCGTTAACTGAGATTATAACTAACTCTTTTGAAGAATCTCTATCTTTACCTAAACGCAATCATTTGCACTTTTGTGTTCAAGACGTGACTGGAATACCAATTGCTTATAGAATAAAATGAACAATTATCAATAACAAATACAGAATTATAATACATCTTTTATTAACCATGTTAATTGAAACCCTTGGAACTATGATTAAAAATATTATATTAAGTATATCATTACGGATTTTTTAATCTATCTCACATGTTAGCCAGCCCTAATAATATTTTCCAGCTTTTCTGTATATAGATAGTATAAGTTATACTATGTAAGGATTAGCAAAAATCAGCGGTAAATATTTAAAGTGTGATGTACCTATGTTCCTTATAAAATGTTATTTCCGTGGCAGAAAATGAAATATTATAACGTTTCCATCGAGTGTCCAATTTATGATAAAAACAAAGGTTTTCGTGACACATCAACGAGATAAATATCACGAGAATGTCGCATGTAAAGTCACGTTTTAATTTAGAGACCAAAAAACATTTTCGGTTACATTACAAGATTCTTCGGAGTAATACATTTTATCTTATGAAAGTGGAAAATTATGACAAAGTCTTAGGAATAAAAAATGAATGTCGTCGTTTATAAAAGCACCACAAGTATTTTATTCACGCCAGTGCTTTTCTGTTGAGGTTCTGCTAAACATTCTGGCTGTTAAATTGCCTTGAACGAAACCAGGAATTGTATTAAGTAGCAGTCTAGTTCAGTTTTAAAAAGTCTTTTTTTCTAAAGGCAAAATTGATTGTGAAAAAAAAAACATCCAAGTAATTTAAGGAAGGAAAACTCACAGACTTGGCCGTTGATGATAGGTAACTGGTAAGTTGGGTGACTTTAACCAGTTACCTATCATTAAGTGGTTAATACGGTAGCTGGTTAAAGTTGGCCAACTTTGACCAATTTTTTAAATATAACCTATTTTACTTTGAATTAGTTTAGAAAGCTCATTCACATGTTGCCTATACTAAGACATAAGATGTTAAGTCACAGCGCCAGTAATTACACTTAATGTCTGGCTGTTCTATCTCAAGTAGGTACAGAAAAGCTGTTTGGCACGTGATTTAAATATTCTCGAACCACGTGCTAGCAGGATGCCAGTACCCATGTAGATGAGAGCGCAGCACAAGAACGTCCATCTCACCGGTAAATGTATATTAAATATTCAAGTTCTCTTTCCGTTACATTCAAGATTCAAGTATTCTTGCCTCATTATCATCATCATTATCAGCAGTCTTTATTCATTGTCTGCTGTACATAGGCCAACTTTAATTAACGCCAAGACAACTGATCAATTACCACTCGCATTTAACACAATATATTTTCCTTATTAGCAGTAAATAACTACCACTAAGGGTAATGGGCTAAGCCTCTTAAGCGAGAGGGTCTGAGTTCCATCCTGACCCCCTATGGAGCTCGAAATGGGTTTTTCTAAATTCCTATGTGCACCCTAAGCATGGATTACCTTTAGTTTTTAAAGGTGTGTGAAGTTCACAGTTTCGCATTTCATAGAAGTTTCGCACGTTATGGACCAATACCCCTCCTCGCCAAATTTCGAGGAGAGAAGACCCGTGCTCAGCAGTGACATAATCGGTTGATACTTTAATTGCATAAAGAAAACAAAAAAATATGGCGCTAATTTTCATCAGCACAATTCATTATTAAAAACAATGCATACAAACTAGCACATAATGTAAATTTCAATGTAAGTAAATGTTATTCATAGAACAAGGGAAGACTAATTTATATTCAAGACAATTACACGGGAGTGATTCGTTAAACAACTTGTCTAGGCTAAATTTAACTATGGCTGGATTAGACATTGTTTTAGCCACCTTCAACCACCTTTAGCCACCTTTCTACCTTTAGCCACCGCCTCGACGGTCTAACTTCGTCACCCCGCGTCGCGTTTCACAAACATACCTTGGACTTGGAATTCAACACGGCAAAGCATTTCGAGACGCCAGCGCTTAAAGCTTTATTGGATACGTACAGGTGCTTAGATGTTAATGGGGAATTTTATTAGTGTATTTGTTAATTGAAATTTAAAATAGTTATTCGATTTTTGATTTAGCAGAAATTGATTTTATAGGAATACTTATATTATTTGTGGTAAAGGTTAGTGTTCTATAATCAAATGCTCATATGCGCGAATACGTCTTTACACAATTTTTTTGAACAAAAATAATTTACTCTTTTATTCTGTTATTCCAACAAACACTGTAGTTTTATTTCTTTGTTAAGATAATTCCTGTACATAAAAGTAGCATGGTATCGTCAGCGTAGTGCCCATATAACTCCTCCTAGAAATCAGGCTAGGAGGGTACCACCTATAGTGCTCTGAGACGCTGACCCAATACGTTGGTGAACCTCACACACCTTCAAAGACTTTTAATCTCATAAGGCCATGCAGGTTTCCTCACGAAGTTTTTCTTCATCGATGAGCGAGCAATGGACTTGTGTCCAGGGTGCACTTAGAAATTTAGAAACGCCCATTTCAAGGCACCACGAGCATGAGAGACGGCGTCAGGATTGAACCCGGACCCCGACGCTCAAGAAGCCAAGCCCATACCCACCATCGTCACTCACATAATTTCTATACATAACAATCTTTATACTTTAATTAGCTTAATTATTATTAATAATTAATTTAAAGAGATTTTAATGAAAATCTTTTACTATACCGGTGTAGATGAAATAATTTAAGGTACTTATATTTGCTTAAGTCTTCCTATACGGCGATATTAACTCTTACCAAACATCAAACGACGATTTCAGCCGTATTTTATAGTCGGTAGTCGCAGTGCTAGGGATGATCACAATTTTACGATTTTCTCGCATCACAGTCAATAGTTTATTAATATAAGAGAAATTCTTTCTTAAATGTTGTGCATCACTACTTTCGGCTGTTTAGTTTCTTGCTTTTCGGTTTTCAACTCATCTGAGTTAAATATAAACTGTTATTATTTATTGCTCCTATTAAAAGTAATTCAATTAACAGAGACAACACAATATTATACATATTGTATTTATATTTAATTAATATTTATTTCAAATTTGGAAAACTCAAATTTGAAATAAATATTTCTTCTTCTTCTCAAATTTATTAATCGGAATCAGTTTAATAATTGCTTCTGTTTAAATAATATTATTGAAAATCGGTAGGTCGTAGCCCTAAAGTAGCTACTGTCACGGCAAATATAAAGTCTTCACACGACCTGCGCTGCCTCAAAATGAACTTTGAATATTGCTTCCGAGTTTTCCAATATCAACGATATTATTTAAAATTATAAATACTCAAACTTTTTAGAACCTCATTTAATATTCTTTGTTAAGAAACTTCAAAATTCAAACTTTAAGTAAAAGCTCGCTTTATGAGAAAGTTGCACAAACACTTTCGACTTCAATATACTTACTTTTTTTTAAATATTTTTATAATATATACATATAAAGGTGTATTGGTTATTGATGTTTCATCATCATCATCATTGACTGTTCACAGTAAAAGTTAGGCTACTGGATAATTATTGGTATTTAATGAATATTCGTCGGTCGTCTTGGCGTTCATTGAGGGAGGCCTATGTTCAGCAGTGGACGGATAAACACTGATGATGATAATGAATGAATATTAAGATGTCTTCTTTATCGATCTTCCTTCAATCGTTTTCGATGGATGCTATACACTAAGCTTATTGCAGTAGCTAAAGAGATATAATATATAGAAATAATAGCTAAAACAAAGACAATACAAATGCGTGAATGCAAAAACATCACCACTCTAAAAGCAATTCTCGGGAGCAGAAGATAGGCCCCTTCAATGAACGTTGCCTTTGAAAGTATATGAAGTTCATAAATTCGAATTGATCCAGCGCATCGGTGAACTAAAGCCCAACGTCCTCCTCGCCTTATTTGCCTATCGGTGGGACATAAGCGTAGCATTATTATACTATCGTTCGGACGCGCGAAAGCGTTCTACCCAGGGAACCATGCTGTTTCGTCTGAAACCCACCGTATTTGAACTAAGGTTTTCACTTTGTATTATTATTTATTACATTTAATGTAATGATCAGATTTTAATGATAGATTCAAATAAACTAAACATAATATAAGCTTCATTATTATCGATAAATTGCTAAATAAATGAGCTAACTATTAATAAACTAGTTCATCAGCTAACGAATAGTACACGCAGTCCATATTAATATTATTAATGGGGAAGCAACTTTGTCTGTGTTACCTTTTCACGTCCAAACTGATGAAAGTATTTAAAAGAAAATCGGTATAAAAATACCTTGAAAGTTGAACATTGAAGACTGACTTAGGTTTTTTATAATTTGACTTTTAAATAAAAAATATGTATATTTAATAAAGACATACATAACAAAGTAATAATAATAATAATTATATCTATGGACGCTTTTACACCACGTCAATCTGGTCCCGTGGTAAGTACTCGAATAGAGTGTTACGGGTACCAGACAACGGAAATACATATATTTAATACTTTTTACATTAATACTTATGTTTAAGATTTTTATTATATAATACACATATTTAGTACACATCCATGACCCAGGAACAAATAAACTTTTTTTGTTCCCTGGCGAGATTCGAACCCTCTACCTCCGCCTTGTGCGCCATCGCGCTTACCACTGAGCCACAGAGGTCGTCGAAGGTATACAACATTATCTTTTTATATATACGTGTACGTACGTATATACCTAGTATATATTATAGTGAAATGCAGTCCTCATTTCGAGAACCATTGCTACCGAACGGGGAGACACGTGAGGGCAGACTTTCTCACTCGTATTGAATATATGAATCTGGAATTGCGCTCATATTGCTCTACATTTTCGAATCCAATTGAGATTGAGAAGTTATATAGTTGTTTTAGTAATTTCTTTACTATATATTTTAAGTTATAATCGTAGTATTTTTTAATTATTATATTGAATTAAGTAGTGGCATGACTTTCTTTTTTTATTATTATTTTTTTAGAATAGATTTATTAAAATTGGAATAAAATTAGAGTATTTGCTTTTTATGTTATGAATTTATTTAAAAAAATATTGTTGTTTTGTATTTTCGTGCTTTCATATAAATTAAATGAATTTAACGTTTACACTTAATTGTAAGGTTTAGGTTTCTCTTATTAGTACTTTTTAAATTAATTTTGGTTAGAATATTAAAATGTATAATATTTAGTTTTGAATCTTTTTAAATAAGTTTGGTTATTATGTAAAATATTATACCTATGAAGGTAATAATTTTCCAAAAGGATATAATGTATAGCAGGAGTCAATCCTATAAATTTAACGTTGCTAGAATCAAAGAGTTTGAGGAGTATTTTCTAGTCCGTCAGATTTTGGGCGTTAAATAAACCTAATGATGGGTGTAAAATATAATGAAATATGTAATATAATAAAATGTGTAATATAATAAAATTTGTAATGAAATAAAATGTTTAATATAATAAAATGTGAAATATACCTAATTTTTTTTTCGTTTTAAAAATGTTCTATGCTTCACCAAGTAGCAGCGATCAGACTTTATCAACAAATATACAAAAATGCGAGCAAAATCGCTAGCAAAAGGTAGTTGTGCAATAATGTAAAGCGTTAATTACTCAGGATTATCCGAGTTAATTCGATAATTTGTATAATTTGTTTGTGTACGGTGAACTCAATAAAGATATTTTCCGGTCGACAAGCTGCACATTAAATAAAATCGAACTAACGGAACCAATATCGTACTTTCCGCTAAGCTTATTACAGACTTCCTGAACGTAAACATTTCCTATATGAAAATAGATTCGATTTGCATCCGACGGGAAAATATTTTGATAATTCGTGAAGATTTCAGCTGTAAATGTAAATACGTTTTACTGAAATGTTTAAAAGTGATTTGAACGAATATACCCACAAAATGTTACAATTACAAACTATTTGAAACTTATTCATATTTCTATAATATTTATCTGATGTTACGATTTTTTGAGAGTGAATTTATGATTTTGTTTTATGTGACATTTTTTTTCATTGTATTTATAAATACTATGTTGCCGAAAAATGAAGGGTGACGTACAAAATCTTATATCTTTTTATCCCGAGTACAACTCTATCGGGTTTAAGTCATGCCTATGCTAGACCATCGTCACTTCTATTGTTTAGTTGCTTAAAACATCAAAACGAAAGCCTTTATATTATTACCTCCTAACCATCTATGGGTCTGTTAAGGATAAACCTGCAGGGTGCTTCCCATTGCCAGAGCGAAATGAAATTCGATAAGCGGCTAAATCTCATATTATAATATGTAAGGATCCTGAAAACCGTTATTTTTTTTAAGTAATTTGGATACTCACTCTAGCAGAGGTGCCACCTGATGGTAAATGGATGACATCGTATATGAGCGTGTCCTAGTTTACCTGAAACTAGCCCTGGCAACTTATTAAGGTATTTGTTGCCTATCCGTAGGCATAAGATTGGTCTGTCTTGGCCTTCTCTCTGAAACACAGTAAAGCTGTTTCACGGGAGAAATAAGCAAGATGGCGGTATCCACGTAGCCAGGAACATGGCACAGTATATGCCTCCCTCCGATATAATTTTAGTTCGTATTTTTTTTTTTTTACATAAAATACTTTTTTGTGACTCTCAGCGTAGAAGTCAGATTCGTTGGCTGGTTTTATTTTCAACTATTTATTACATTCCGTTTGCATAAACTACTAGTAACTGCATGACACGTAACTTAGACATTATTAACATGTTAATCTACCAATCTGGTGCCAGTCAAATACATTAACATCTAATGTACTAAATAGGCGAACACATCACTGCAGGGCCGGTTAGCTCAGTCAATGGCTGGCGTGTAACGGCTATGTAATGACGTACTCAATTAGAAACAGTAATGTGATAATTGAGTTGTGATGCGCCTTACCCTATCATCATCGCATTTCTCTCTCTTGTTGGATAGAGGTCTATAAGTCGCCAAAACGGCTGATCCCTCGCCACTCGCACTCAACCTTTCTCCTTCTCTTGTTGGATATCGCAAAGAGTACAAAAGTCGCCAATACGCCTGATCCTTCGCCACTCACTCTCTACCCAACATGCGGTGTCTCTAGGTCTCGCTCGGAAATCGGTATTTCATCTAGTTGGTTGTGAAGCTGTTACTTATATTGGTGGGATTATTGTTTAGAGTTGAGTTGAATTCTAAAAATACTTCTTTTTGATACTCCAATTATTGAGATTTTTCAAGAATTATTTACGTAGATTTATTTATTTTAGTATTATCTGAAATTAAAAAAAGTTTGCTTTATTTAATTTTTTGACTGCTAAAAATGCTGAAACGCTAGATTATTAAAAAATTAAAATTTAAACTTATGTTACGTCGTTTATGCGCCATAATCTCCTACTGACCCGAATGCATTTATGGACACAAAAGTTGTTATTGGTATATTACCTACACCATCTATCAATAAATTCCGATAAACCAAAATCCGAAATGGTCCGATTTAAAATCATCGAACCGTTTCGGAGGACTATGGGAACGAATATTGTGACACGAGAGTAAAGAGAGAGTTAGAGAGTTTTATTTATTAAATAAAAAATTGTCAAATTGTTAATTTGTGGAACCATGCCATGTAAAATTAGAATTCCAGAATCTATGAATTCTAGGAATACAAAATTCATAATTGGAATTGGAAAAAATGTCTCATAACGGTCCTTTTAGTTTTTAGACCGATGGCTTCTATAAATGATACTCGATAATTGGCGCAGATCCCTATATAAATTGGTTTTCAACGTCATCGTTGAAACCCTATGCACTTTATGCTCTACAGATAATAATTCATTTATAAAAAAGTGAAATTAAATACTTTAATCCTTATGGCGTCGTTCAAAAATTTGTATTATATCATTTATATTTTATAAACGATTTTAACCACGATGACAACAGAACTTACGATAAAGAAGATAATCGTATTAAAGATATAACAGAAACAAGAATATGCATACTTAAACTTTCAAAACCGATAAATAACGTCTTAGCCTCACGATAGCTCTTTGATTCATAAAAAAATAATTGAGCTTATTTTAGGCTAACGTAGGATTCCTTGAAAAGTATAAATGAAAAAGAATACATTGTAACCGAAATAGCATACCCAATCCGAATCGACGTAGACGTTCTACGAAGAGCTACGAGCTTGTTTTATTTTCTAATCTTTTACCACTTCACATAAAGAAGAAAAGAGTAAAAAGAAAAAAAAAGTTTACTTACTAACTTTTTTTTCTCTTTTACAATCATCATCGTCATCAGTATTTATCCGTCCTCTGCTGAACATGGGTAGCTCAATGAAAGAACTCATTTTTAATAGGTTGCAAAATAAATAAAATTGACATTAATGATAAAATGAATATACAATTTTAAATGATTTTTTTTTACAGGAAATATAATTTAATCATTTCCAGGATCGTATTTTGATTAAATAAGTTTGTTAATTATTTAAACATTGTACTATTTTTATCGATAGTGAACGATAATCATAATAGCTACACTCGTATAGCATTGATATTTTTGTCACAGGGAATAAATTTTCGGATTAGAAAAAAACTTATAAAGGGTGTTTTATCTGGTGATATGTTCACGAGTAATGCGGAGTATCCTTGACGCCGGAGTAACGATTTACGGTTCGCTAAGTGAATGCGAGGGGTTGATAAATGTCACCCCAGACTGACTCGTTACTATTTAACTATATTCATACTTTTTTGATAGTTTACATACTTCAGACTGGTTGTCGATTCCATTACATCCTGTATATCCCCGACTTAAGATTTATAAGTAAACTTCACATGTTTTTCTTCACATACAAATCTTGCATAAGACAGAAGGGTGCTTGGCGTTTGTGCTGTGCGGTAATTTTAACATGAGCTTTATTTATATTTTCTGTGTTCCGCTTGGCTGTGGTGCAGCAAGAAGGGTTTTTACATTTTTAACCTGAATTGGGTCTCAGGGTAGGCAAGGTCTGTATGTTTTGACGCTTTAATGTTTGGACGCTGGTAATATTCGAATTAAGGCTGATGGGTGATCATTGTTATTTTCTAATTTTAATAAAGAGTTCATATTATTAGCCTTTTCCGAACTATATTTGGGGTCGACTCCTAATCTAACCGGATGCAGCTGAGTAAGTATTTTAAATAGAGCGACCGCCCTAATCTCCATTACCTACTAGGTAATACAGTGGCCCGTGGTTGTCTGACTTTCTGGATTCTGACGACCCGTAACGACTGTCAAAGATCCACGAATGATAGTTCGCCGTTAGCGGCGTAGCTTGTTTTCTGAGACACAGAGGAGTCGGTATGTAAAGGTCACCCATCCACGGACCAACTTCGGTAAGCGTAGCTTGACCCGATGGCGTGAACTGCGCGACTGTTATTACTTAGCCACGAGCATATTTCAGTAGCATAAACTAGGATCGAATTCTGATCTTCCTTAATTAATAATTATTACTTAATAATTCCATCATTAATTTCAAACCACGAAACCACCAGTCGCACAACCAAGTAAAGTGAAAAAGCAAAAACCATATTGTAACGAATTTTATATCAAATAAAATACTTTTGTACCGTGATTTTCACAAAGCCTTTGTGTTATAACTTATAAGTTTTTTATTATTTTTCGTAAAAGTTTCGCTCTTCCCTCATGGTAACTACAGTTTTTGTTTTATTAGAAAAGTAAAAGTAAACCATCAGAGATTGAAAAAAGTTTTCGTTAAAACATGTTCTACTGGTAATACTGACTCGGCCGAACACCATCATTGCTAAATGGTGTTTTTCCGCAGCCAAACGAAACCAAATCTTAATTCATATACTGAAGCGGTTACTGGAGAAAGTTAGTCTGTTATCTCAGGCTATTTGTAGATCAAATTCAAGACTTCGTGGTTTCCGTTAAATATATTCCTTAGCGCTGGTTATCTCTTGTCCATTTTACTATTTTCAAATGACTTCAAGGAAGGAGGCGTTTTTCAATTCGACCGTGTATATGCGTTTTTTATATTTATTGTATGTTTTTGTGTGGTAAAACTTAAATAATTTTTCATTTAATAAATAAGTTAGATAACTTATAAAATTAGATAACTTATAAAAATCAAATAATATTAGAAAATACTTCAATCGAAAAAAAAATTGGTTAAATATTAATTTAGGTGTTGAATATTTCACTGCGATGCTCGGTGGCGTCGAAGGTCTACTTCTGTAAGGCAGTGATGTGTCAAAAGTCACCGACAAGGCATCACTCTGCAGCGTACTTAATGCAACACTAGCAACGCACATGTGCTCTTGTCGGGTTTACGATAAGAACCTATGCCTGGTATAATACCATGTCAAAGAGACTCCTTAGCGACCGTCGGGCAGTCCTCCCTAAGAGGTCCTTGCTAGATCCAGCCTATCGCTGAGCTGATCCTGTAGCTTGTAGATCGAGTTCCTCAAAAAGCGGCTGAAGCCGCTTGATGTAGCTTTAATTCGGGTGGGGCATTCCCAGTTACAAGTTACACATACGGTCAGAAAACTACTCTAAAATCATGGCTACTTGCGTTAAAGTTTACTTATTATTACGTCGGATAATAAAATGATTTCGACGAATTAAGGTCCCCTTTTTGAATTAGTTTACCCAGTCTGATTAATTTATCTTACTATTCATATATTAATGGGTAACCTCTACAATACAAGCTATATGCCTCCTGGATTAGGGTTAATTGTTGAATTAATCAATCCAGTTAGCTTATAGTGTGCTACAGATTGCGACGCTACTGTTCTGAATTAAGTAATTATTTAACTAATACATATTAAGTAATTACTTAACCTTTGTGTTCATTGTAAATGATGTATAATAAATATATTAATATTAAACTCTTATTAAGAGAATTTGTAGTGACGCAGCTGTTTGTTTAATATTTATGATGCTAAATAATATTAAATGTATCAACTTTTTTTTCTAATAATAATAAATTCTGTCTTACTTGAAAAAGGCTTTTATATTAGCTTATATAGTTTATGTTAGCCTTTTTCAAGTAAAAAGGCTAACATTAACAAACAAATCCTAATTTAAGGCAATTCAAAATGAGAATATAAAATATTACAATGTTTAAATAATATTATAAAACAACGATAGTGGTAAGAAATATAAGAATAAAGCTATTACTTTTATAAGTTAGCAAAAGATTTGTGCTGTGTTCCGCGTTTGCTTGAATGACTACGTGTTGTGAATATGGACTCCTAAAAGCTATTGTGAGTGACAAATGTAAGTCCGGGCTTGTGCTAAAATAAATCGCATACATCACTTCAAACATGTATGTTTCTACAGACAAACAAATATGATATAATATAAGTGATATTTAAAATATAAATAAAGTTATATTTTCTTACAGAAGTAAGGGGCTTGGCCTCTAGCAAGAGGTTTCGGGTTCGATCCTGACCCCTGCCCCCTGGGGTGCCTTGTAAATGGGTTTTTTTTTTTTTTTTTTTTTTTTTTTTTTTTTTTTTTTTTTTCTTTATTTTTAAAAGAGGGTTTTGTCTTAAGACACGTCACCCTCATAATGAAACTCAATTACAACACAAAAGAAAACCTTAATTGAAAACACAAAAAAACATTAATTTTAACGATTACTTAAGCCTAAAGATACTAATTTATACAGTTGTTTGGCATCATCTGAACACGGAGATGCCAAAATACTGTTTACAGTTCCAACGTTACGCGATAGTAAAGATTTAAAATTTTGTCGAAAACTGCGATTGCGTTTACATTCCATAACAATGTGATATACATCCTCCACAGTACCGCATTCGTCACAATTTGGGGAAACAATTTTGCCAATTAAATACGCGAAACTATTCAATGGTATATGCCCCGCTCGCAGTCGTAGTGCAATCACTAACATATTTCTTTCAATGCCGCTAGCTTCAAACCAAGGGGATCGAGAAAGTGTTGGCTGGATTGTCTTGTACCATATGCCTTTTACCAACGATCGTTTATCAAAATACTCAGACCATATTTTATAACATTCTTTTCTGACAGCAAACAAAACATCCGAATACCATGGCAAACAATCAAAACACAGTCCGATTGAAACAGCTTGCTTGGCGAGTAAATCTACTTCCTCGTTCCCCTTGATCCCGACATGCGCAGGAATCCATTGAAGAATTACATTTTTATTACGTGACCTCAAATTTAAAATCAACCTAATAATGGAATATGCCAGTGGAAGGCCTCTAAAGATATGCGTACATCGCAAAATATGTTGAATAGTGCTTTTCGAATCGCTAAAAATAACAAAGTTACAATGATCTATAGTTTGTATGTAAGACAGGGCTTCTGCGATCGCAATCATTTCCGAATACATTATAGATATATCGGAATTAATAGACAGTAAAACTTGATCTCCCGTTTGCACATCTAGGAAAGCCGCACCACTACCAGTATCACTTTTAGCGCCGTCTGTATATATTTTATGATAATTGTTGTATTTGTCAAATAGAAATTTTGAAAACAATATTTGTAAATATTTTTTATCATACATTCGTTTAGATTTATCCAATGTTTCGATATTTGTTTGTAAGTTAATGGACAGATCAATATTAGTTATCCACGTATCTAGAGAATACATATCAAGTTTATCAGTACAAATGATTTCAGTATCTTTTAAAAGATCGTAAGCGGTCACTAATAAAGGTTTTTTCCTACTATTGTAATATGAACTTTTAACAAGGTATTTTAATGAATCTAGTAATGGACATTCTTTAAAACTTTTCAACTTAAGACAGAATTTTCCAGCTAAATAACGACGACGTATGGCTAATGGTGATAAGGTCAGTTCAGATTCCATTACATGGATAGGTGTGCTTTTAACAAATCCGCCTATAACTCTTAGACATAGGTTTTGCGTCCTATCTAACTTAACCAAATGTGAGTCACAACTGTTGCCATATAAGAAACATGCGTAATCCAAACGGCTGCGTACTAAGGCTAAGTATAAACGTCTCAAGTGTATCGGGTAAACACCCCAACTAGATGTAAATGGGTTATTCTAAATTTCTAAGTGCACCCTGACCATTGTTCACTCATCGGTGAAGGAAAACATCGTCTTTAAAGGTGTATGAAGTTCACCAACCCGCATTGAGCCAGCGCCTCGGTGAACTACGGCCCGATAGTATCCTCGCCTGATTTTGTGGAGGAAACCGTGCTCAGCTATATAGATAGTAAAAACTATTATCTAAGAGAGTAGATAAGAAAAAAAATGCCAGTCATAAGGATTTCTTATAGAAGTGAAACTTATAACTTAGAATTATGATATTATGAAATTTCATAATGACATAATATTAGCATGTAGGTGACGCGAACCTATAAGATTTTTCCCTACCAAAAAGTACTTAACGCGGCTAAAGAAGTGTGTTATTAACAATTGTGCTAAGCCATTAAAAATAGCCTAGTTAGAAACCTGTTGTTGGAATATAATTTATGATCTTTCATTGCTATTATTATATTTATATACATATTTTAGAAGACTAACGGCGGCTTTCAATATCCTATCTATTTTAATATTTCCTTATCTTGAGATTTTGACACATTTTCTTACAAAATCTGCCAAAATTTAAGATAGATAAGAAAATTTTAAGATAGATAGGATATTGAAAACCGCCGTAAATTATTACTTAACGTTAAAGTCGAAACTAAAATGAAAGTAATACAATTTAAAAAGTATACACGTGACGGCTACGTTGCCAGTTACATCGCCTTGCCAAGTTTAAGCTCTAAAATAGGTGCTCGCCTTCCTTTGAGGCTCCGCTACACTTTGTTTGAATTATTCATACATTTCCTCAGATATCTATAAAATCGAATGCCGAGAAAGTGATAGAAATAATGACGGACCATACGGACGCTTTACACTTATTTACTGTCAAAAATTGAAATACAAACTAAAATTTAAGGTATTTAATGATCGAAAAATACCTAATAATCTAAAACGGGAAGGGAGCAAAAAAAATTATAAAAACAAACCTGAAATATGTGTAAAGCCGGTCATACACTATGGTGTTCTTGACAGCTTTGCCTGTACAGATCAACTGTATAAAGCGCTGCTGTTGGGGTCATGGTATTAACTGAGTTTTTGTACAGAATTACCGCTACGTGTATGGTCTCTATGCAGCTCAAGTTTACTGCACAGATGACCTGTATAAGCAAACCTGTCAGGTATACCCTAGTGTATATGGCCGGCTTAAATGATATTACACTGCAAATCTTTAGTTCATAACAAATCACTATCTCATTATGACACATAAGAGTGACACGGAGTGATTTCGAAATGGATATGCAGGGTTCAGGACACAGGCGTATCCGGCGTGATTTACATAGCTCTACGAATCAGCTTTCGACTCAAAGTTACACACACAAATGTCAAACAACTTGAAGTTTCTGTACCGAAATACAAGTGTTGTATGTCAATGGTTTCGGAGCTAAGTGAAATAACACACATTTCACGGTAAATAAATATATTCAAATAGATGAAATAAATTTCACGGTAACGAATAAATATCTTCGAAAGATGAAATACATTTGACAGTAACGAATAAATATATTCAAATAAATGAAATAATATATTTACGGTAGCGGTGGTTTTTATTAAAAATGAAATATGACTCCCAAACAATAGAATGCGACTTTGAAGTTTGTAGATGTTAATTGTGAAACTCGAGCTAAATGAAGATGAGGGTGAGATAGGTAAAGAATAGAAACAAGTGAACAATACAAAGCCTGTTGACTCGGGGAAGCCATCAATCTCAAGGGACGCAGGGCCTACTTTACAAACTCTTTCCACAACTTTTGCAACGGCGTTGATAAATAGTCACAAGGATAGTTACAAAGTATTGTTATTTTCTTCCGCTTGATTGATGCTAAGGGTAAAGCAATATTTTATTGTGCTAACACATAAACGATATTTGGATTATATATTTTTAGCATGTTGTTGATATTCATGAATATGAATATGAATGACAAAAAATATTGCTTCTCAGTTTTAAGGCTTAAAGTTCTAAAGTTTTTGTAGACGAAATGTATAATGCATAAATTAAAAACTTACAAAAAATAATAAAATTTACCAGATCTATTTCAAATAATAATAAAACATAAGAGTGCAATGATTATTATGTACATAGTAATTATGTTTAATTTTTTATCCTTCTATCTATCCTTTTGAATGTATTTTAATATAGTTTTATTTGAATCTCGCAATATTTATTATAAAGTTTTAGGCTTCTGAGAGTTTTTGTTTATTTATGTCTAGTATAGTGTATGCTTAGTAATATAACTTGAGTTTGCTTTTATAACACGTGAATTAGGGTCTCATGAAATTTCAGCAGATAATAAGTCTTCCTACGATTCGCGGCGTGACAATAATCCCAACGCTGTTCTCCTGGTACTTTGTACTGTTGATGGTTTAATTAATGATGCGACTGGGACAAGTGGCGGGAAGACTTTAGCAACGGCATTAGCGTAAGACAAGCTACCGTTTGTTTGAGTTCTCTGTCTAGTCTGGCCTTACCTACTACTAACATACATTTACTACCAAAGCTCAACATTACCGAAAAGGCGTGAGAAGTTATTTCTATTTTTTTTTCAGAAAAACGGCTACGAGTTTTTCAGCTAAAAATTTTGCTACAAGCTCTTGTAGCAAGTAGTTATTTTAGATATTATATTATATAAAAACATTATTATATAATAAAAAACATGGTAGATATCCTGTTTTGAAATAGTTTAAATGTGAAAAATACCTTGCTTATATTACTGTACTAGAAAACAATAGAATAAAATTAAAAGCCATACTTTTTGTACCTTAGGCGACATTGTTAGCGCAGAGTATATCTACTAACAATGGTGCGGGATTCGACCAGTTTATCCGTAATTAGCGCTCGCACTAATGGCTCGCAGTTAGCTCACAGCGCCATTGCAACTGCTCCTCAAATCTCCAGATTTGCGCAGTCCCGACAAATCCCGTGCAAACAAGGGATAGTTTGAATTATTTTATTCCGACCATTTCTTGACAAAATACTGTTTACATTGGCTCGGGATTGTTAGCGAATCGTATAAATATTTGCAGATCCAACAAGGAATTGGATAAAGGATTGTCAATACTTTGTGAGATATTAATGTTTCTTTTGTATAAAATTACCTGCAAAACTAATAAAATAGGACTGAATTTAATATACATATTGCTGTTAAATGTTCAGACTGGAATATGTACATAGTACATACATGAATATGAGAATAGAACAGGTTTCAGATTTCCTTATTTAGCAATGGATAGTTTATTATGAAATACTAGTAAAAGTCCTTGCATGACGCTGTAAAGTATCCGAAACGCCGGGCATGTAAAAAACTTGATAAGTCATTAAAAGTTGATTTATTGTAATACAATATAAAAAGAAAACAACAATAGGATAAATTATTACTTTCTATTTAATGTGCATATTCAATTTCAATTACAATGAAATGAATTTCATGGATTTTATCGAGCTTTATTAAGTTTTATATTACATGCGTGACGCTTCGGATACTTTACAGCAATCGTGGTAATTGGAGGACTGGTTTTATACATTATTCTACTAATATTATAAATGCGAAAGTTTGTGAGGATGTTTATTGCTCTTTCACGCAAAAACTACTGAATGGATTTTGATGAAACTTCATAATAATGTAGCTTATACATCAGATTAACACATAGGCTATAATTTATCCCAATATTCCCACGGGTGGATGGATGTTTGTTACCTAAAAAAAATGATTTCTCAAGGAAGGCTGAAAAATTACTATATACTACGCGCTGGAGCGCCGCGCCGGGGCCGGAGCCTCAGTGCAGCAGAGGGGTACTACTTAAACTACAAATTGTTCAATTACTACATGTATAATAAGGTATAAAGCAGAAGAGTTTGTTTGTTTGAACGCGCCAATCTTAAAACAGGTCTTAATCAGGTTTGAACGATTCTTTCGGTGTTAGCTATCTATAATCTATAGCCTATTTTAAATTATAAATTGTGGAAGGCCATAGATTATATTATCCCGCTAAGATGCCGTTGTAAATCTTAGTTAACGCAGGTGATGCTGTGGGCAGCAGCTAGTATAATATATTTGATAAATATATGCCAGAAAATAAAGGTAAAAAAATATAAAGACACCAAACAGTAAGCAATAACACTTGGTTGAATATCTACTAATTAGGTAATTGAGTGCTGTTGCGGAAAGAACATAATTCCCTCCGACGTCGGTCAGCTCCGAACTTGATTTATCCTTTCATAACAACAAATAAATTCCTAAGCCCGGCCCTGATATAACTTCGGCTTGTTATGAGCGACAGGAAAAAGTATCATGTTTTTTCAAATATACTTATATATTATCTGATGGCACTTGTACGATATTGATGGCAATTATTTTGGGAAAATCTGTGAGTTACGATTTTTGGAGTTGAAATACTTTTCTATGTTTATTTTTCTTAGACCTGTGTATATTTTGAGGACTTATAGTTTAAAGAGTTAGATCAAGTTCAGAAGCACGTACTCAGAAATGAATCCCGCTAACAATAAACTACGAAATATTTAAAAATATCTTCAAGTTAATGGCAACATTGAATATTCATAATTCATTTATTCATTATTTCATCATAAAGTGCCGAATGATTTTGTAGAATATTCGTTAGTTATTCGGACAGTTCAACAGGAATACGAATATAATATACAAAGGTAGAGTGCCAGTATCTGAATACGATCGCAATAAATTGATGCAATGTGATTTCGGAACGGTGAACGTGGCATCTTTTATATTTCGAACTGCAAATGGACATTCGTGACGTAGAACTCTGTCCCCGCCATTTTACTGACATTATTGAAGTTGCAATAGTCTGTATTCTGCATTTAATAAGCATTTTTATCTATTAAATTTTACTTGGATTATTAGCGTCCTTGGCGGTTTCTATCAGAAACATGAAATAACTATTTTGATTAAATTCGAATAAAGCATTTTTTAATTCAAGATATACTGGAGCAAATGTAAGAAAACAATATAGATCGGTGGAGTTTTACTTATATTGGATGTAACTCACTTTAGCCGCACTTAGAAAATTGTTGCAGTAACAAATTCGAATTGAGGCATTAAAAATTAACTGATACGAGTACAAAGTGAAAAAGAACGCCAAAGTTTAAAAGAGGTCGGTCCGCCAATAAGGTTCTATTTTAGATTAAAAAGCGTGACAAATTTTTGAGCAGATAACTTAGAATCATCTGGGAAAGTTTTGGTTCTCTTAAAATATTAGAGATATAATTATCTCATAAATTTTTTTTAGTTTTTTTAAACAGTTATGAATCTTATTCATCTAATAGATATATATACCTTATTGAGTCCTATTGAGTTTTATATTTTAGTAATGTGTTAACATTATAAAATAAAAAAAGTAGAATAAAATATATTTATTAAATATTAAAATATTTTTTATGTTATGTTAAGTTTATAGCTTCAGTCTAGACTAAAAGTGCTTAACATTTTGTGTATTCTGACTATCTAATTGACAGTCTAGATTGGCATCAGAGAAGGCGTGATGAATTTTAATGTAAATGTAAGGAGTTTTATCTGAGGTACTTTGAAGATAAGAAATTCTTGGAGAAAGCGCGTTTTTTTCGGAAAGCGGAGTTGTAAATTAATGATTAGCGCCTAAATAAAAATATACGATTTTGTTCTTGTAAGACATCCTTTAATAATTAAAAAAAAATTGAATGTCTCGTGAACATGACATTCGTAGACAATGTCGAAATATCGAGCTCCGCAAAACAATATTAAAAAACATGGTAAATATCCCGTTTTAAATACTTTAAATAATAAAAAAAAATGTTCATGAAAACGTATTTTATTTATTAATATATAACAATTGTAATTAAGTTATTTGTTAGAAGAATGATAAGGTTATTTAATATTTATTGTATTTTCAATTTCATTTAAATCAAGAAAAATTAATCGCAAAGCAACGTACGAAGAGGCCACTACTCATGTTTGTTAAACTTAGTTTTGCTATCACAACAAAATATCTTTATTTCGTAGGTAGCAACTTGTACCCTTAAAATACGTCAAAAGAAGTGAATAAAATGTGAAAAAGTAGAAAATAAAACTCGTTTTGGTTGCAGAATACCTTGAGAAAAACGAGAAAAAAACTTAGGGGTCGTTGTCAACAAAATAAAATACGTAATCTATATTAGACACATTAGATACATTTTTAAGAGTGAATGTCTTATTCCCAAGGTGTGGTACTTTCTGCGGTGAAGCCGCGTCTTAATTTATTTCATTTTTAACCCATACAAGTTAAGGTTTCTAATCGACATAAATAACCATAAATGTATAATCGACTTAACTATTTAAATTTTATAATAGACTTGCTGCTGCTGTAGTAGTTGTTTTTTTTCTAGTGCGGAAGGTCGGTATTTTTACTGAATTTTGACTGAATGATGAAGTTCCGCTCAAGCTGCCAAAATTCGTTTAAGCCGAATGTAAGACGAATTTCGACCCATCCCTCGTCTTTTTTTAAATGTGCATGTGACAATACACTTCGATAAAATATTCGTCTTAGAAGTTAGAACTCATCTGTACGTACCCATATCCTATTAATACTACTTATTATTAATACGATACTGATTAATACTCGCAAACTACCGCTACACCAATAATATCTACTACGATACCAAGTTCGCTTTATAGTTCGGCTTATTCATATCCCTCAAACGCCGTACTCGTAGTTTACTAACATGTAATTAATACCACGATTTCGACGAATTGGATCGAAGACTTACACGTATATTAGATTGTATTACGTAGATTTCGATAGGTGAAAGAGTTTTAGAATAGAATAGAATAGAATAGAAAATCTTTATTATATTATAGATTGTTAGCTTATAATTATGTTAGTGTTAGGAATATTTGACAGGAATACAGATTAACATTTACGATTACACATGTCCAATGTCTACCCTTACCCAATGTTCTTAGAAAGGGCAGTCAAACCTAGCCGCAATAGTTTTCAGAATTAAAAAAATAATTAAAAGTTTTAAAATTGGTTATATAGATTATCGGTATTGGTTATATAGATTATATGAGTAATTTCAAAGATACCTGCTACATCAAAACTGGCATTTCACTTGACTAACATTTTAAACTAACATCTAACTTCTTTTTTATTAATCTAGAATGTTCGTTAATATTTTTTTATATTTAAGAATGTTCAGACATTTTAAATACTGTTCCCGGGATTTACGTCTCGGTGTAACAAAGTTAGAGGAATTAATGGGAAATCAAAATAGATATGTGAAAAAATAGTACTATCCTTTATCCTTACCATAACCTTTCTCCAATATGATACTATAGATAGTTCAACTCAACTTTGCATCACTATGTGTGCATGCGCTTGGCATAACCAAAGCTTTAATTTTTGTAGCAGTGACGCAGTTGTCGTCGTCCACTGCCAGTTGCCACACATCATTAAGCTTTGTAATGACAAGCGCACTCAAACGCAGCCGTGCATGAGGTTGAATTAAACTATCTGTAATAAGTATTTATTATAATCAAGAGCGAATTAATTAAGCGAAGTTGAGTTCAGGAAGTCACGAATGGAAAAAGTAGTAGCAGTAGTAGAAAGAATGAAATTTGGAACAAAAAAAAAAGAATGAAAAAAAGACGACATCTGTGGCTCAGCGATTAGCGCGTTGGCACTCAAGCCGGAGGTAGCGGGTTCGAAAAAGTTAGTAGTAGGGAACAAAAAAGTTTTCTGTGTTCCTGGGTCATGGATGTGTATTAAATTTGTGTATTATATAATAAAAATCTTAAATATATGTATTAATATGAAAAGTATTAAATATATGTATTTCTGTTGTCTGGTACCCGTAATACAAGTTCTTCGGAAACTTAGCACGGGACAAGATTGACGTGGTGTAAAAAGTGTCCATAAATATTATTATTATTATTATAATTATATAATAATATGATTTTATTACGGGCAATACTGATTACTTATTCATTTAATTATTAAAAAAATATTATAGGACATAGGCTATAAGAAAAATGTCCGCAATATAATATAAGTACAATATATGCGAGTATGTACACTGATTTGTTATTTCTAATGTATTGTATAATAGAGTACGAAATTGAATATTCAAAGCAAATGCCATTGAAATAGTCCGCCCCCATAACATTTAGTTTGTCCAGTTTCTCTGTATGTATAACTGCTACTAGGAAAAGTTTGTGAATTCGTATTTCGCACAATGTTTTAGAAATTCCCATTCAGTGTTTTAGAAAAACTAAGCCATATTTAGAAAAATAAAACACTGTACACCTTTTTATAAAACCGATTGTTTTTTTACTACAACATCAAAAAAAAAAAAAGAATTAGTTTATGATTTTCCGTGTTCTGCATGAATATTTAATTTTATTTAGTCCAAAGCCTGGCTATGATTTTCTACCGATTTTATATGGTAGTTTCGTAGTTTCACACGGGAAAAGTAAGCTTACCATTGTTATTAAATGGCACTTAGGTATTTTTACGTCGTAAAATTAAACTACCATCTATCGGTGACTACCACTAGAAGTGGTCTACTTTGGAAATAAATGTTTAATTTTTGTAAGTTACTGTAAGTGTTGATAATCTAAGTTACAAAGGCCTTGCAGTGGGATATATAAAGGGTTGATACTTTTTTAATGAAACTGAATTTGACCTTTAAATAAACTTTCCCTTGACGAATATTAAGTCCTATGTTTAATAATGGCAGCAAAAGGTCTGTAATATCTGGCTTATTGTATACATTATGTTGAATTAATAATGACCACTGCTTTTCTTTAGTCTCGTGTTAATTTTCTTTGCGAACTTTGGAAGGAACTTTATAAATAAGCGAAGCCTTGTAAGAGAAATGGCCAACGCTTTGAAATAACTTTCAATAAGCCACTAATGTGTGGTTACTCGCGAGCTTTGTGTTTAAGCCCGCTCCTTTGCAAGTTCTATTTCCCTTATTTTTCTGATGGCTTAAGTGCATTATCGTATATCATTAAATATATGGCTGAATCCAAAGCGTTGCTGTTTTTTATTTTCTAAACTGGTTAATATAATCTTAGGATTTATGTTAAATTTACTCATAAATATAAATAAAAATATAAATTCTTTTCTGCTTTTCTTAAAAATTATCCTTTACACATTCTTCTGTTTAAAATTATCCTTTACACATTGCTATGGGCTAAATATTTTTTTCGACTATTAGATAAAAATAGTATAACTTAAAATATTTCCAAATGGATATTGGAATCTTTTTAACTTAAGTTTTTTTTCAAAGAAAACTAACCTAACTAAACAAAAAAATACCGAAAAGTATGGACAAAATTGTGCAAAAAGGCTTTTGTTTATAATAACATACTATATCACTTCTATAAATGTACTTATAATAAATCCTGTGGGATCAAATTTTATATCTCACAGGTAACGTAACGAACAAAGGGATATTTGGAAAATCTGGTTGTTGTGTATACATTCAGTTCAAAGGATTCATAGAGAACAAAGGCGGGGAGAGATAAATAGTCAAAAGCGATACACACCTCCGAGCAGCGATCTTACAGCGATCCCCTTATTGGCTTAAGACTTATTAAGAGATGTATACTTGTAAGGTATAGATAAATCCTTTATGTCTCTTAGAAGTGTTTGAAGGAATATTCAATGTTTATTTGCTATAACATAGTAAAGTGATATTTAAGTTTTGATTTTACTTAAAGTTTTTAATATAGTCCGAATAGTTTTTGAGTTAATTTGTGAGAATTAAATAAAAATTCTATCTTTTTGGGGTTTGGTTTTTTAGGTTATTTGTATATTAATCAAAT
The DNA here is from genome assembly GCA_905333005.2 of Lycaena phlaeas. Lineage (NCBI taxonomy): Eukaryota > Metazoa > Arthropoda > Insecta > Lepidoptera > Lycaenidae > Lycaena > Lycaena phlaeas. Next base: position 10,447,254 of record HG995171.1, on the reverse strand, counting down.
CAAATCAAAAATATCCTTATTAAGTAGGTATGTAACTTGTACACTTGAAATAAGTCAAAAAAAGTAGGCAAAAAGAAGTAATAGTAATAAAAAAAACTTGTTAGAGATGCAGGATCCAGAATATTATATTTATGATAAGTCTTTACTTTGGGTATGTATAAACCCGTCGCCGCCATTTGACCGGCAGAGTTCCTCTTTCCGTTAAATGTTTTCAGGATAAAACTAACCTTTTCTGGGTCTCAAACTATATCCATACAAAATTTCATTTAGATCGGTTCGGCAATTAGACTAAACGTAAAATAGTTTGTTCAAATCGTTACATTTTTTGTACTTAGAGATTATCATAACCCATCATAACTTTTAAAGGAACGGATTCGAAAATTAAATACGGATTTCGAACGTATGCGGTCAGGCTAAATAAAATATCGAAAGTAATAATCGAATAAAAAATAAAACGTGAACACAATATGTGTAAAGTATGTAAATTTCAGCTATTTGGTAGAAGATGCTGAAAGGCCATGCTGTTTTGCAGCCAAATTGAGCCGGCAAGACCGTGGTGGTATCGCTCGCTCACATAATACCGCCATAAATTGACAGTTATGCTACGTTTCGTTCGGTTTGTGAGTCCGGTGGCCTATAGGGAAAAAGAGGGCAACATAACTTCTGGCCGGGATGTCTATGAGCGTCCGTAATCACTATTAGGCAACTGCTCGTTTGCCCCCATATGGCAAAAAAATGTCCATTTATCACTTGCTTAACCTATAAAAATAATCCTTCAATAATAAAGAAAATCTAATTATTTTGGAATAACAAAACTAGCCAAGGAACTGACCATGTAACTTCACTTTCCCCCAGGGGGAAGTGATTCCGGATAATAGTATCGTCAAATTAAATATATCCTTAGGGATCCCTGACATTACATCAAGGGGTCTTTTGTGGTCACCGCAACGTATCCTGCACAGAAACGGTAATGGTATAAGGAAGTATTAGCAGAAGTCGGCTTAATACAATATATTGTGAAAATAAACTTTATTGTCTTTATAACAACCACGGTTTTTATGTATCGATGAATAAATATGGTAAAAAAACTTGTTACGTTATAGTATCTTTGTAGTTTCTAGTTTTTTCTATTTTATACTAAAAATAAGATCATAAATAGTATTGCGTAGGTTTAAAAGTAAATTTTCTATTAATTTTGTATACATTTGAAGTTATGAGGCATTCTTCCCTTTCTATATTTTTACCCGTAAAAATTTTGCAATTTCTAATATGTCGATTTCTTTCATATAAAAATCGTGTTAAGATATTGTAGTGAAAACATTTTACGTTTATGTACTGCGTATTTCAGTTTACTAAGAAATATGATCAAAGTTATTTCGTAGAAAGTTTTCATTCACTATGAAGTTTTCAAATTAATATCAGCTGAAATTTGTTGCTTTAATCCACAGATTTATAATATGTATTTATAAATCTGTGCTTTAATCTTTTAAATTCAGCAATCAAATCATACTTTTCTGTTTAAGTTCAAGTTAAATTAGAAATTGATATTTTGAACTTACTTTATTAATAGCTGCTGTAAGTCAGCTGTAAGTAAACTCAGTAATGCTCGAATACTCAAATGCAACTCGGGAGCTGCTTACATTTTGATGACATATGGATCTAAGGCGTGCTTAGTAGTTTGAGGAGCCCACAAATATTTAAAGGGGTTTGAGAATTCGGGCGTAAGACAGTTGTGTTCGTAGGTGGAGGTTACCTGTCTTGAATTCTTCGACAAGGAATTTATATTCATGTGAACGACTATCAAAGATCCACGAATGACAGCCGCGACCAACGTCTTGGCGTGCTTTCCAAAGCACCCATCACCCATCCATGGCCCGACCTCCGCAAGCGTTGCTTAACCTGATGGATCTATAGATATACATATTATATTAATATCTAGGTATAAATGATTACATTTTTCAAATAAACTAGATAGTAATTGTGTATAAATGTGTTGCAGAATGTTGTGAGCCGTTAAAACTCAAAAGTAGCTTGTAATGACTTAGGCCTCTAGGGAAATCATGTGAGGGTTCTATGATTCACGTTTAGTTGTAAGTTATGTATGATGTTGTAAATTAAATAAATTTGAATTATCACTAATAGTAGCACCATCTTGCTGTTTTCTCCCTTGAAACAACTTTGTGGTGTTCCGGAGAGAAGAGATACTTAACATCTTATGTCTCATAATAGAGAACATATAATCGAGCTGAAAACACATTTTTTTTGATAATAGAACATATAAATTAATATTACACGCGGTACTCTTAGCGTTGCAGATCATCTAGTGCTTAGCGGGTTTATATTACTTATGATGAGATATATTAGCAATTACGGAGACTATCACATAAAGACTAAAGAATTAAATTATAAATCCTCGCGATTGAAAATCTCTTTATACACATTATGGGGTTACCGATGATAATTAAATAAATCATATTCATGTATATTAATCATCGATGTCACAGCAAAAACCCTGCCCAACGATCTAACCGCTTGTACCAAATATACGTCACTGCGGCAAAACATTTACTGCCCGACAGAAACTGCTCCATAACGGAACGAGACGGCAGTGCCAACTCAACCGACATTGCTGCAGAATATCCAAGCAGTAAGCAGTATTAATTATCAAATGCCTAATACTATAATCCTTATGATCCGGTATTTAATTGCTTCTTTTATTAAATAAGTTCATTTAAAATGTTGGATAAATTGTATGTTGGTGAGAGATACTGTTGCCAATAAGCAACAATAAGTTCGCCAGAAATGTCTGTCGAGCCTGCTTAATCCTTAAAGAGTTGCCTCTTGAGATAGATGACAGGATTTGATGACATTAATCACACTGCCCCTCTTATCCTTGTGTTGAGAATACACCAAAACTTCTTAGCGGACCAAATAATAAGGATTGTACCCATGCAGACGTATCGGATGCCTTTTTCCAACAGTTTGTTATGTCCGCATCTTTCTGGAAATAATGTTTTGTATTTATTCTTACTATTCGTATAAGGTATATTATAATATCTAAATTATGATTGTTGGAGGTAATAAATTTAATAAGATGGTCTTGAAATGGTAATAAGTGCAGATTCTGCTATATTCACTAGTAAAAATATTTTTGATACAGAATAATTTTTGAGCGTTTATTTACGCCCCGTTTGCTCGAGCGCTTAAAAAGCGCCCCATTAAGCGAGTTACGAGCCCCGTATAGTAAATTCAATTTAGCGTCCAACGCTTAAAGTTGAATATCCAAAAATGCTCGATAAAAAGCGCCGCGCTGTAAAAACGTTTGCGTGTGAACAAATTAATACGAATACATTGGTACTTGTGTCATTCGAACGCATTTTTAAAGCTCGGTAAAAAGTCTGAATCGAGCGAAAGCTGTGGCAGTAAACAGCACGCCGCTGTCATGCCGCCGCCTCTTTCGATATGAATTTTTATTGTAAGTCAATTTTAATATAAACATTTTACACATAGTTTTATACTGCTGTGTGTCCAGTTAGGGCTAACTTTTTATTGTGTCCGTTATTGAAGTGAAATTTCTTTAGAATCGTTGTGATTTCAAACCGGGTGCAACGGAAAAAACGACAGGTAAGAGACACAAATACAAAAGAGCGAGAGAGCAAATGTCGGTGTGTATGTATATTGCACACTGTTTAATACTTCGTGTGTGAATCGCACGCAAACCTTTTATATCTTTTAAACAACCAAAATATAAAACTTTGGAAAATAAAATATAATATGTGCGTAAATATAAAAATCTGCGCAACTAACAGTTCTAAAACTGATTAAACAAACGCGTGGTTGACGCCGCTCGTAATTTATTAAAATGACGAGTGAAAAGCATATTGTTCCGTATTTTCGCATTTGTATGAACTCGATATTGTGTTATTAATATGAGATGCCGCACCACGTATTCCAAATACATTTTGTACAAAATTATTGAAATGCGTCATGTGATATTGCGTTCTACGTACCTATTGTGTTCTAGACAGTTCATCATTTTGTAAACTCACTGCTTTCTCGTAAATAATTAAAAGCGAAACACGTACTGAGAGCATAATATTATTATTTTTACCGGACATATTCGTACACGTGTGGAGCTAAATTCGAATCTTGTCTTAAATTTTGGATACGGTTTTACCTCTGACAATATTATATTGAAAGAAGGCCAAATGAATCTCAAATCAATTTGGAAAGAGTCGAGATTATCTCGAGGATAGCAAAAAAATTAACGTGTAATTAAAAAAAAATATATACCATAGTAATAGAGAACGTATTATCATCATTATAATCATCAGCATGTATCCGTTCAGTTCTGAATATAGGCGTTCAATCAACGCCAAAATAAAACAGTCGTTTTGGCGTTGATTGAAGGCCTCGCCACTTGCATCCAACACGAACCAGACACTGCATGTATTGAAAATAATGAAAAGCAGTGTAAAATGAATGTAATGACAAGCGCAGCCACACATAGCGCTGCGCAAAGTTGAGTTGAACTATCTATACTAGTATCACTATATCAATATGCTATATACATACGATTGTGGTTTCCAAATTCAATTGCTTAAATAAATATACAGTAGAATAATAAAGTAATTTTAGCATATTATAATTTAATCCCGTTTATTTTGTACATAATTTCGAGGTTTTACCCTAATGTAAATTGAATACCTTGGATTCGAGGGGAGTAATTAATATTTTGCGAGCGCCGCAGACCTGACGAGGTGGAGACGCGTAATATGGGAACATTTACGTTATCTGATTGCAGGCGGTTTGTTGGAACAAAGAGGTATAAAGCTAATACAATTGTCTTAATTACAACCACTGTTGATTTACCTCTTCATTATTCATTTTATATTTGTTTTAAAGCTATACGCTACTATGAGATATTGAGAAATTAATTAAATATAAGCTTATGTATTATTATTATTACTCATAAAGATTTATTTACTACGAATTTCAATAGTTATAATTACAATCGTCAAGTTTATTGGACTTATTTTATTTACATAATTAAAATTATAAATAAATATGAGGTTGCTTTAATGTCTTATACATGTCATTTCTCCTGTGACCATGGTTGGTAGTAAATTTTTAATAATAATGTCTGTTTGCGTTTGCACAACACTGCGTTGCGGCGTCGCGTTGACAAAGCATCGTCGCGTACGGTGCGATGACACAACGCAAAAATATCATCGCATACGGCGTCGCACGAAATGAAACTAACCATCATTTCAGTCATCTAGTAAAACATGTACTACACTGACTATAAAACTACACTAGACGTCGACGCATCGTAGATTTGTATGCGTCGTCGATTTATGCGTTGCAACGCCGCATACGGTAGTATCCCTTAGTAGTTTGTGAACGCCGCCGTCCGCGTCGTGCCACAACGCTGTGGCTTTGGTCTATAATCTGTATGAATAAAAATGGGCCCTCGAATGTATGTACGCCTTACCAAAGATTTAAATCGTTAGATATGCCCTCGTCGTCAAAAGGTGTGGACATATCTTTGAATGTGCGATTGCAAGATTCGGCTTTATTTGTTTTTCTTGAGTTGTGATAACACTTTCGAAAGACACACGGTGGCATTCTTCGGCACTTATTTGCTGTTTTAAAAGCGGATTAACAATATTTTGTACGTCTAACAGTCTCCAAGTTTAAAGGAGCACTAATTGCAAATGAGTGAGCTCACTCATTTGAGGTTGGACACATTTTGGAGCGGTCCTACCATGGCAAGGGCGTATCTACCGATTTAAATTTGCGCCTTACTTTAGAACTACTTGATCAAATCAGATTTATTCTTTTTTTCGTTGGCATAAAATTGCTTGGACAATGTTTGTATAAAAAAAAACAATGATCATGAATCAAAGCTCATCATAACTAAAGAGCTTTTACTACGTGATAAGATAGTTTCATTAACTTGAGTATTCAATATTTAAGCATTACCCCATTTGAAGCCTTATTAAAACAGCGACCTGTAGACTTAACAAAAGCATAACTTATATATCGTATGCGGTATAAAAATCTAAATATATTCGGTAGGTAACGATAATAATATGCAGGATCACGTTCGAGAAATCTAATCCAGTGCTCGGGGGTAAGATATCGGCACTATTCTTAAAGCAGCCCGAAACGAGCTCTGTCCCCTAGTGGGAGCGCCTGGCTGGCGGCAAACTCTTATCGAGTGTTTCCCAAATAGAATCGCTCTGGTTATGATACTACCCACTTTATTACTATTGATGTGATTCACTAAATCCTTATTAGGAGCACGATGGAAATCGTTTGTTCGACGTTTACACTTTTGGTTAGTGGATCAGCGTTTTTATACATAACTGTTCTTGTTAGCTCTACTTCGATAAGGTTAAGTACGAGTATAAATACAATAAGAATCTCTAAAATCGAATTAATAAACAAAAATGCCTCTTCATAAATGACCGTTTTTAGAACTGTTTAAGTTCAGTATCTTAAACTTAAGCCTGAGGATGAATGAGAGCCAAGTCCGAAAGTTTGCCTTAGCCCAACGAGTTATGGAGCGTGCTGGGTGTTTATTTCGTAGGTAGGATTCGAAACGAAGATGTCCGCCAAAGAAAGAAATTTACCGATATCACGAAGCATAAACGAGTTCATGTGGTAGTGGTGTCGTCACATACTCAGGAGAACGGATGGCCGAGGAGCCAATAAGGTTCAAAAATATGATTTTTTTCAAGTCCTACAAATATCCTTTATTTTTTTTTATACTCTTATATATTGTTTTCTTCTTAGATCAATAAGGGTAATATTTAAATGACTAGCATAATATTCGTATTTTTGTGAGCAGAAAAATATAATCTGGTAGCAGAAATGAGAGCAACTTATGATGAGCCAACATTTTAAAATCAAACAGCAATTTTGTTTCATTCTGGATGGCTGTAATTATTTTCGGACGGCATATTAATTGAATGAAGGGCAATGTGCTGTCCCCGTTTAATAAAATTTGGGTAAGCACTCAAAGGGCAAGCAAAAAAAATCATTTTGTGCTGCATATATAAGTAGCATGAATATAACTTCAAGCCACTTCCTTTTTCATTAAATTCTGCGTTACAGTAATCCCAGTCTACAGGATTTAGCGTCATCATCATCATCATCATCATGTCAGCCAATCGACGCCCACTGCTGGGTATAGGCCTCCCCCAAGGATCTCCACAACGATCGGTCCTGCGCTGTCCGCATCCAGCGGCTTCCCGAGACCTTTACCAGATCGTCGGTCCACCTTGTAGAGGGCCTGCCCAAGGAGCGTCGTCCGGTACGCGGTCGCCATTCGAGGACCTTTCCGCCCCAACCCGTGTCCGTTATGTGTCCCGCCCACTGCCACTTCAACGATGCAATCCTTCGAGCGATGTCGGTCGTTTTGGTTCTCCTGCGGATCTCATCATTTCTGATTCGATCGTGCAGGGAAATACCAAGCATCGCTCTCTCCATTGCTCGCTGGGTGACCTTGAGCCTTCTTATGAGACCCATAGTAAGCGACCACGTCTCACTCCCATAGGTCATCACTGGTAACACACACTGGTCAAAGACTTTCGTCTTGAGACACTGAGGTATTTCGGACGCGAATATATGCCGGAGCTTCCCGAATGCTGCCCATCCGAACTGGATTCGACGAGAGATCTTTCTGTCGAAGTTGGCCCCACCCAACTGGACTGTCATCTAGCGTCATGATTTGAATTAATTCCCTAGTCCTTTATTAAGAATGGTAATATAATTTATTGATTTCTTCTTAAATTTTTATAATTTGTTCACAATATTACAGTTTGTAAATCTTATTTGTAATTGTAATACCAAAAATATTATTTAAAAATGTATAAAAAAGTCAACCTAATGCTAACGGTATATGGAGGACTTGAACTTACGAAGGATAGCGTACAGCATAAACCGAGCGGAAAGTATTAACCATTGAGCTACGCATCTAGTTATTATTATGTTTAAAATTATGAATCGATTCTTGCGTAATTTTGAACCGTTAAAATTGACCGTCAAAATGTTTTGATTTAATTTTTGTACGTAATGATTGAATTGAATATTACAAGTTTTGAACTGCTTGTTTATTTTACACAACACCTACAATTTTTGTATTATCTGCATAATCTATCTACTATCTACATAAATCTACGAATCTGAAAGAAAATAAAATCTTAAGAAAAAAAATTCATCATATCAGCCTTTAGTGGACGGACCGCTGATGAACACAGGATTTGTCGACGTCATGACCTGAATTAATTCATTAGTCTTTTATTAAGAATGATAACATAATTTATTAATTCTTCTTCAATTTGTATAATTTTGTTCAATAACATACTTACAACACCATCTAGCGGCAAATGGCGCAAACCGGTGTAGGTTTGCGCCATTTGCCGCTAGATGGTGTTAACCAGGACATAAAATATAATGCAATGAAATTGCATATAGGTAACTTCACTCGCTATTAGTTCGTTCTACGTTAAAAGTCATATTTTTTTGTAAAGTCGTTTCGTTATAAATATATTTTTTTTTAGTTTTAGTTTAGTTTTAGTTTTGTCCTCAACAAATAGGAAAGAGTAGATCCTCAAATTTTTTTATACAATATTTTAGTTTGTAAATCATATTTGTAATTGTAATACCAAAAAATATTATTTAAAAATGTTTATATAAATAAACAAACAAAAGAAAAAAGTCGCCTGCAGCTAACGGTATATTGCTCATCATCTCTAGACATGTTTTTCTACCGAGCAATATTTAAATCTTGCCGTTCAAGCATTTATTTTGCCAGGTGAATATTTATTATGCGAGCTCATAATACTGTAAGCTGATTATTTATGATTTAATTTTTGACCAGTATCAAAATTATTTGCGGAACAAGAATTGCTACCAGATTTATTTTATTGCGTACAAAATCTTTGTATGCTAACCAAATTATTTAAATGCCGATTTTTTTTGGCTCTGCAAAATTTATAATTGCCGTTCATTTAATTACTACCCGATCAATAATATGTCTAGATAGAGTGTCGCGCGGAAAACACATACAAAAAAATAGCGGCTGATTGTTCGCCTCTAAATGCTTTCTCCGTGTTTAGTATCAGTCCCGCTGTCATCGAATACGCATGATTGCTACGCATTATTGTTTTTATTTATAATTACGGTTTGTGTAGTAAATGTGTGCCGAGATTAATATGTGATTTATGGGAGAACTGTAGTAGCTGGTATCACTAATTACGAACACATGTTTGAAAATGTTGGCCAGTTTTTTTTGATTTGATTGTAGGGCGACACTTCATCTAGACATATTAATGATCTAAGGTTTTCTTATTCTACTGTTACATTAAGGCTACCTACCTATATAATATACAGAGATAAATTTATTTGAAACCATATTGCAAGTGTCATGTAATAAAATTAATTTCGCTTCCAACTTAGGAAGTTGGTGATAATAAGGGGATAAGCTTATAAGTTTGAAACACATGACGGCTTTGGAATAAGCTCATCCAATTCCAAGAGCTTCTCTAATACTTTGACGGAAACGTCATGTTTTCATTTCGTGAGGGCTGACGCTTAGGAAAGCAATTAATTTGTTTATTATGGATATTAGTACAATGAAACGTTTTCCTTCAAACTTCAAAAGTGGTCGCAAGCAAAATTAACGGCGGTTTTCAATATCCTATCTATCTTAAAATGTTCTTATCTATCGTTACAATTTCACACATTTTCTTACAAAATCTGTTAAAATTGTAAGATGGATGAGAAAATTTTAAGATAGATAGGATATTGAAAACCGCCGTAAATATATGTTGTCTTTTAATTTTAAGGATTCCGTGACCAAATTGTTGCATATCTTACTAATATTCTAAACGTGTAAGTATGGATGTACACTTCCACGTTAAAACTACTGAATTAATTTCAATGAAACTTTACAATGATATAGTATATATATCAGAATAACACAGGCTATAATTTATCACCGTACTCCCACGGGAATGGGAAATACGCGGGTAAAACCGCGAGGCGCTGCTAGTATAATATAATGGCGAATGCGTGAGTCCGACTCACGCTTGACTAGTTTTTATCGAATATGATATAACAATTATAATATAAAAATATAACAATTACGTTCCTATTTTAAAAATGTATAGCACAAGAATCAGTGTAGTATTATGGCGTTGCATACAGATTACATTTAAATATTGTACATCTACAGAAGCAGATGGTCACGTGCAGAAATTTGAACATAGAAATACAAAATAGAATTTACAAAGATGAAAAAGAATTTATGTGCAAATGTATTGCTCGGGGTATTTTCTTTATACAACACAAAATCAGAGGCTTAGGCCGATATTTTCGCGGAATCCTCAAGGAAGTAGTGGCGAATTGAATGCTGCCCGTTCGCTGGCTTATCCCCGTATATCAGGCACTTTGTTATATTTATTTTTCTCTCAAACCAGACAAGTGGAAAGATATACATATATTATGTTAAAATATATTCTTTGATTTTTTTACCATTTCCACAATTATATAATTTTAAAAAATATGTTTTAAAAGTTTTATTTACTTTCATTATAATCTTTAATAAAAAAAGCTTTACCATGTACTAGCGGTCTGTCCTAGCCTTTCAAGGGTAAATAATTTATAGCCTATATAATATAATTCTCGCCGATTACATGGCTTTCTATAGGTGAAATAAGGTGAAATAATTTAAAAATCGATTTAGTCGTTTTGGTGCCTGCAATGCAAACAGACAAAAAACAATGAAACCTTTCCTCTTTATAATCTTAGTATTGATAAAATGAAGTAGCTTTCGCTGTTTGTATGTCTACATAATATTTTAAACTACTCAACAGATTTTAATACAGTTTTCATTGACAATAATTGATCGAGTAATTTCGTGAGGGAGTGTCGAGGTTGAGGATTCAGGAGGGTTGTCATGTACCTACCTACACTTTTTTGTGTGCTTAAATAGTAAAGATAGCTAAACTTTACGAGGCATACCCAATAAATTGAAAAATTGAATATCTTAAAAGATCGATAAAAATATCCCGATGGTATAAATTTATCTCATAAGAAAAACATAAAATAACATATTTTTATATTTTAAGTATGTGTAACCTAAGTAAATGCGGGCGAAGCTGCCTTTAAGTGTTATAAAGATAAATAGGTAGTTTTTTCTTATTTAACCATCATGTTATCGTTGTCATTCAAATCACCATAACATAGCAATGTAATATAATTATTTTAATATTGTTGACTGTTTGATATAATAATAACTACCAATAATTCTGGTTTTCTATTATCGCAGACAACTACAAGAGCAGCTTATTAGTGAGTAATATTACCGAACTATTATTGCCGAAGGGTGCATCTTTGTTAAGACATCTTTGTTAATTATAGGACTAAACATCTTCATTATTAAGTACGGTTACGGGTCTCCTTTAAGACGTGGATTTCGAATTTTCGGCAGTTCTATTTTCGAAAGGGCTAGACTGTTCGGCCTAATGGCGTTGGAGCTCAATAGTGGCGAGAAAATAGCTCATCTAAAACACTAATTTTCAGCAATGTTCCTTTCCATATTGTAAACAAAGTTAAGTGCATAATTCAAATTTTTCTGTGTTATTTTTTATGATATATCCTATTACATTCTGGGATAAGAAAACAGAATTAGTTACATTTCCGTGATATATTTTCATTCCAAAGAAGGTTCCACACCTTTTTTAATGCATTTATAATAATGATAATATCTATGGACGCTTTTACACCACGTCAATCTGGTCCCGTGCTCAGTTCTCGAAGAGACTTGTGTTACGGGTACCAGACAACGGAAATACATAATATATTTAATACTTTTTATATTAATACTTATATTTAAGATTTTTATTATATAATACACATATTTAATACACATCCATGATCCAGGACACATAAATTTTTTGTTCCCTGGCGAGATTCGAACCCGCTACCTCCGGCTTGAACGCCAACGCGCTAACCACTGAGCCACAGAGGTCGTGCCCATTAAAATATACTCTTTCATTAATAATTTAGAAACACTAGAGCTAAAAACTTAATATTTATAGCAATTATATGTATCGCCCGGGACTGGGCAATAAAATAGTAACGCTTTAACTGTCCTGTAGTTATTTTAGTTCACGGCTCTATGAGTCCCTGGAGGGGGCAGAATTATGAAGGAAGCGAAAGCCCGCCGAGCTCTTATTTGTACTGGCAGCAACAATGCCGCCGAGTTCAAAGACTGGCGTCGGAATTAATTTGCGAACCGTACCTCATAGATACCCTACAACCTTTGCAAGTTTCTCCACCTGAATAAAGAGAGAATTTCAGGAATTATTTAATATACATCTGTATAGTTACTTGATTTAGTTTAGATGTTATTATTATTACGAATTCTTGGCGTGTTTGAAATAATTGTATGATAATATTTTATGATCATCTGCATTATACAGTGTCTATTAACTGTAAAACAGCTGAAATACTCGAAATATAAATCCTACTAACATTATAAACGGGGGAGTTTGTTAGAAATATGGACATAATATTATTTAGATGAATGTTTAATACATTTTCACGCAATCATTACTGAATGGTTTTCGAGGAATCTTTACAGCACAGCTTACACATCGGAATTATACATAATATATTAGGTTACAATTACTTAGGTTACAATTTGTCCCCGTACTCCCACGAGAATGCAAAATATCTACGGGAGTAAAACTGTGGCGCGCTGATAGTATTATTAACGCGAACGTTTATATAATTGTTTTTGCTCTGAATGGATTTTGATAAAAAATTACAGTATCTTAGCTTTTACGTAAATAATAATAACACAGGCTAAAATAATCCCCGTACACCCACGGGAATTTGAAGACGCTGCTAATAGTTCAATAAGTCTTAGTAAAATCCTTTGCAGACTATAAATCCGATTTACTACCTAATTATTTAGGTAATAACAAGAAATAAATAATTAGGACAAAAAAGTTAGAGGACACAAAAAAAGGTGTGTGTGCGATTCATACACGATAGAAGTAAAACACATGTTAAATTCTCAAATACAAGCAAGTGTTAAACAGTCTGCAATATACATACCTACACACCGACATTTGCTCTCTCGCTCTTTTGTGTTTGTGTCTCTTACCTGTCGTTTTTTCCGTTGCATCCGGTTTGAAATCACAACGATTCTATAGAAGTTCCACTTCAAAAAAATTGAGCAGTAGTTAATATGTTCGAATAATAGTAATATTATATAAACAAATTGAGTAATAGTATTATGTGTTTTCTGGGTGACCTCTGCCTACGTTAGTGTATAATTTTTACTGACAGGTATTTATTTTGCCGCCCGCCGAGGCGTGGTCGATATTGTGAATAAACGTAAAATATTTGTTTGCTGACGGAAAAAGCCCAAACACAATATTTGCTCCAATTAAGTTCTGTAATGGACGTGCAAGTAAATAATATTCTTTCAATCCAAATTATTTGGGTATACTTGTTGGTTCGGGAAACTCACGCCAAACTTGCAGATAAGCTAAAACCAGTGAAATAAGGCTACTTAAACATCTTAGTCTACAAATCTACAGTACAAGGCTGAGTTGTCTCGTAAATTCGTTGCCTACCTAAGACACACTGTATATAAAGCTATTATGTTAATTATACCCTAGCTGTGTCTCAACATAGGCTAAGAATACAATTCATGGTTTGTTAGAATTTAATTCATTCATTCATAATATTTTATTAGTTAAGTTATACGGTATTTGTGAGAGAGAACCGTTGGTTTATCTTAAATATAATGTGCTAGAAGTTTCTTGCCAATAATTATGTTGCTAGTAATTCTGCTTTACTGTTTAACGAAGACACTAGAGCATAGTGTTTTCACATAAATATTTGTTAGGGTTTGCCTATGTCAGTTTGCGAATTTGACTTATCATATCCATTTTTCGAAGTGAAATTTCTTTAGGTGCGACTGAAGGATTCTTGAGATTTTTTATAATGGAAGTAACGCTTATTATTTATTCAAAAGTAGGTCTACAGTTACTTACAAATAATGATTATTCTAATAAGTAGTTAAATATTAAATATAATATTAAATATTTACTTAAATAATCCTAAATTTAGCCACTATACAATGTTTTGTAGAGGAGCACGTCAGTTGGGGATAACTATGTGGTTGGCCCTATAGTAGCCCCAACGGCGGAAGACGATAGTAATTATTAATTATTATTTAATATTTACATGACTATATACACATAGTTTCTGACTTAAGCTTTAATTTCTTACTTTCAATTATTTTATAAAATGAATGAAATTTGTTTAAAAATATGGGAGTGGTATTAATTAATTTTATATAGTGTTAGAACTAAGAAGTGATTCGACGTGTCCCTATCATTTTGGTGATGCATTTTCACGCCACAATATCACCAGAATATATGGCTATGCATTCACGGGTAATACGGTGACATACCAAAAACTTTACTTCACCGACAAGAGCAAAGCTCTTAAATAGAGAGAGAGAGAAAGAGAGAGAGAGAAAGAGAGAGAGAGATAGAGACCAAAAACTTTAAAACTTTTTTTGTGTCATAATTATCTTGTCAATTTTAGTCATTCTTTTTTTAAATAAGAAGTAAGACTTATTTATAATATACACTACAAGAGAGAGACTTTATTAAGTCTAACTTCAATTACGCGTAAAGATTACTTGCTATACTTTTTACACAAACATTAGTTTGTTTTTTACGATAAGTAAATTATGTATATTTACTTGTTTTTATTAGATAACTATTGCTTTTAATTTAATAATTTCTTCAAATGGAAATACAGTACTTATATAATTTGCATCGCCATGCGGAAAATCTGAAGTTGTAATAGAAATTATTATCTGCGACATCCATTTGCGAGAACTGAAAACATCTCCGTGCAAAAGGTAAAATAAATTTTAAGTCTCTTTTACGTACGCTTTTAAGACTTAAATAATTTTATAAAGATTTTATTTAGCTCGCTGTATTGAATTTTTACGAGTTTCAATCTGGACATTGACTTTGCTACGAATTTCTAAAAACTACGGTGTGCTTTTTTAACGAAACCAAAAGCAGGTCACTGAAAAAAAGTGCAAGATTCTAGATTCTTCTTTTCTAGGTAAGCGTATGGTGAAGATAATATAGTAATCCCGACCTTCAATAAATAATTAAACAGTTTGATATAATATGGGAACTTAGTATTTCTAAAGTGGAGTCAAAAGAAATATTTGAGAGTAGCAAAATCTTTCCCAAGATAAGTAAAGTTGATAATTTTTATTATTTTCTATTTCTACTTTACTTCGTCGATACAAATAATTGTTTATTTTTTGATCAATTGTTGTCATGGAAAATGAATTAACCTTTCTTAGAACTATCATAATATGGCATCTTTGGTATCTTTTATCATCATAATAACTATTATAGTTAGTAGCTATTATACGAAATAGTGCATTAGTCTTTTTAAAAAAAACTATTTTATTATACTAGAAATTAAATACATTTATTAAAACTTTGAATTAGTATAATGAAATAGAAAACTGATATAGATCAAACTATGATATAGAAATACTCCCGACTAGTATCAAGTCTTGGCAGGGTCTGGCCTACTCATCCTCGATCTAAGCTAAGGCTCTGAGACATTACGATTGAGCATATTAAGTGTATGGGTTTGCCATAACCCTTACAGTGAGAGGATATAACAGAGCGCTTTCTGGGATATATTAATCTCTAGGACTCCTTCTTCTTTCTTTTATGCCGGGAAATGCGCTGAGACACCCTACGGGGAATGGATCTCCCCAGGCGGGTTTGGGACTCGCTGGATCCGAAAGCTGGTAAGTGGACGCAGTTCTACCCATAAGTCCCGATGAGTGCCACCAATACCGCCTTTGGTGAGGTGCCTCGGATCGGCTTGCAACAGGGCACCTCGACGGTTAGTCAGTCTCTTAGGAGACCGACGCCACCACCATAGAGGGGTAAATCCGCTAAAACTATCCAAGTAACATAAAAATAATCAGAGAAGTAGTGAAGTGCAGTCAAATGGGTATTATAAAAATAGCTGCCTCGGACTTAAAATATATAAAAAACTCAGTGCAATCCCTTATTTAAATCCCTTATTTCATAGAAATATTCATTTCTCCCGGATCAAAACCGACGACCCTATGGAATACTCGCTTGACATGTCTTACCCGAGAGATTCCGTTATACAACAAAATAATAAGCTAGACTACGAGAAAGCTTGCCAGCAGAGAACAAATACTTACGTAAGTTATATCAAATGTAATTGTGAAAATGTGGAAATTGAGATGTAGCTTCGGTTTTATATTTCTCCTCCGGGTAACGACGTCTTCTCTATAATATTCGCTTACTTGAGCACCGAGAGTACTATTCTTTGACATCATGGCGTAAGTAATGATATTTGGTTATTACGTATGTATTTCTCATTACTTATTCATTCAGAGGACAAACACGCTCGGCTATCTTTTATACATTTTTCTTATTCGATAAACACATTGATTTTCTTTCTTCTATGTTCTATTATTTTAGTACCTACCTCTAGCGATATCCTTAACATTATATTGGCCATTTTGGTCTAAATGAACGCTGTGACAGCAAATCCCTTGATAAATGTAGCTAAAGAAAACAAAAAGTATCAACCCATATATTATGTCTGATGAGTCGTCTCCTCCGCGATATCAGACGAGGAGGTTATTGGGTCATAGTGTACCAATGCACTGGCTCAATGTGGCTTTCAGTTCAATTACTCATGATGTTTTCCTTCGGCGAGCGAAGGATGGTATCGTATTCAGGTGCATTTATAAATTTAGAAAAATCCATTTCAAGGTTCTACATGGTGTCAGGGTCGAATCTGGACCTCAAACTGGACATGCCGAACTCATACCCACTTAACCATCGTCGCTCAACTAGTAACTAAAAAAACACCGAATCACCGGTCGTCTGTGATTCGTCATCGCTACTTCAATTATTTTCTTTATGTTGGCATATTTCGTTATCCGGCAGATTAGTTTTAGTTTTAGTTTGCGTTTCACAGCACGCCGGCCAACGCGACGTCGAGAATTTTCATAACGTAACACATGGATTTTTACGACGTCATCAGGATGAATTCAATTTTGTTTACAGTTTTATCGTTTTTTTAGAGTCTATAAATTTGAATTGCAGATATTTGCATGTTCTATGACAGATAAAAAAGAACATACTTTCATTTTTTATGTTATTAACTCAAACTAAAGTACTAATTAATTTTAACTTACAAAAATATATTAAAACCTACTAAAATAGCGTATAAGAAACAGATATCTGTGAAACAAGTACGAGTACTTGAAAAAATATATGTCTAGTTAGTTTTAGAATTTAATGCTGTTTTTCTTTTGCATATTATGTATGGCTGTGAAAAAGTAAGCTGTCTAAATCGGGACTGAAGCTTTCGGGTTAGTGGCGGGATCGAAGCAATATGTTAAGGTAATGGGGCGGTCTCTTGAAATGTACTTGATTAAGTAGAATTCTGAGGGGACGAGCGCCCATTCAATAAAGAAACACCAGAATAAGGACTAGTATAAAGCTTTAATATTTAAAAATTGGTGCTATATTCTATGGTTTCTTGTTTGCCTGCGCCCCGTGGTTTTACCCGCGTGCCTCCCCTTTTCTGTAGGAGTAACGGGATAAACTATAGCCTATATGTTATCCCGATCTGTAAGCTATATTATTATTGTTAAGTTTCATCAACATACATTCATTTATAGTTTTCGCGTAAAAGTGTAACAAATATACATCCATACATTTTTGCAAACTTAAGTGTTTAAAACATTAGTAGGAAATGGGTTTTAGAATTTCAAAAGATAATTTAAATATTAGATATTAGAAAGTGATTTTCTCCTTCCTATGTGTTAGTTTTAGGAATCCCTTAGTGTGTCGAAGGCTTTAGTCGCGCCGTAAATGGCTCAGAGTTGGATTTCTCCGAGGAAGTATTGATTGAATTTCCTAGTAAATCATTTATATGACTTTAATTAAGGAAAATTGATTCTGGAGCTAGGATAAGCTACCACGAGTAACTAATAGTAATCCGTAGTAATGAAAACAAAGAAGATAATTAATTTAGTTACAATGAACTATGAAGCTAGCAATATTTGTTCTAGGTATTTTGTTATAACCCCACCATGGTTAAGGCCTTGTCTTGGCGGTGGGGCTCAGTAGCCTAGGGTGAGTCAGCATCTTGGGCAAAGCGAAAGAGTCGAGGGTGCTCTTTGTATGCCTCTTATAAAAAAAGGGGGCAAAAGAGCAGGGGGTAAGGGTTGATGGCGGGGACCTCACCTCATTGTACTGTCCCGACGTTAGAAGGGGATGTTCTGTGGTGCGCGACATCCCCTCTGTGGAGGTGGTGTTGGTGTTAAGGTGCCCTGTTGCTAGCAGATCCAGGGCACCTCACCAAAGGCGGCATTGGTTTTTAGTGGGTAGAGCTGCGTCCACTTACCATCTTTCGGGCGTAGCAAGTCGCACATACCCGCCTGGGGAGACCTACTCCCCAGCGGGATCCATCAGTGCATTTCCCGGCGATGCCCCCTCTTCTTATAAGAGCGGTGCAGAGAGCCCCCTCGGCCTAATTCGCTTCGTCCAAGGTGCTGGGTTCACCCTGACTACTGAGCCCCACCGCCACAACAAGGTTTAAACCATGGTGGGGAAAAAATAAGTTGCTTGGGCTAGTTCCAGGTAAACTAGTTTATGTTAATGGGCGACGTCGACTGCACTTACCATCAGGTGGCAGTTTAGTCTGCTAGTTAGCCATATTACCAAATTAAATTTAGAACTCGCTTACATAATACCGATTTAAAGTTGTTTGTGAGTATCTGATGACACTTTGGAGTAATAGGGAAAAGCAAGCCAACACATGCATAAGCTTTGATTGCACGGGCGTCAAATGTCACCATGAGACTCCAACGGCTCGCATGCCACCTTAATCACATAAACAAAGGAATGTTACTTTCCGTGAAAATAAAAAGGAAATACATTTATAGAAATAAAATAAACGAGAGCTAGAACGGGACTCGCTCCAGTGATTACAAATAACAATCAGAGCGTCGGTCACCGCCCTTCCTTATGATATCCCAGTTATTAATGTCCTTACACGATCTCCAATTATCTCGTACAGCTCCGGTTGTTTCAATAAACACCAATAAAGGCTCCTTCTGATTTCACGCTCGTTATAATACATAAACGACTTTTATAAATATTGTTTATGTCTATTTTTGGAAATGTAGCAGAAATATGAGAGACCAATTGACCGTCAAAAAATACATGAAAAATCCTAATAATCAACTACAGATTTTATAGTTTTTAAGGTAAGTGCCGATGTTAGTGGTCTACCGAAAAGAATAAATAAAAAAAACTAATTGTGAGACGTCTTTTGAAAATCGTACTAACAATTCTAAAAAAAAAATCAAATTATTTAACAATAAGAATTATACTGTTAGTTCTTGTTTCAAACGATGGCTTTTACGGTCTTACGGAATATTTACCTAAAAGTTCGATAAAATTTAGCTATCTTCCTTGAATTTATTTATTGACAATATTTTGTATGTGTGTACGTTCTATAGTTTTGGCAGAATTGTATTCAATAAATTAGTCCCGCGTCCCCCAGTCAGAGCAGAGGGCATTGATTTAAGGCCGTCCTACGTCTCTGACTATTCCTGACGAAATCAATTTGAATAAAACAAAATTACTACTGTACCGAGCTTTATGTGACCTATTTGAAAGTCCTTTGTAGCATAGTAATTTGTATTGTCTAATGTCTATATATTTTTTGATATATTGTTTTAAATCAATAAATTGTTTAAATTAATTTAGAATTAAACATAATACAAACGCCTGTGTTTTAGTTTAATTTATAATGTATTAATAAGTAGTCCTACTCACATTATAGATGCAAAATTTTGTAATAATATATTGTATGAAACTTTACAATCATAAATAAATATATTCTATCACCATTTTCCCACAGAAATGAGAAGCAAAACATGAGTATCGAACTGCGACGTTAAATAATTCTATTTCTTTAAAGAGTTTAAACACAAAAATCAGTTTGTCGAGGAGAAAAGTAAAATATACACTGTAATATAATCGTATTGTTTCATTGTAGGAGGGGCTGTGATCATGGTGGGGCTTTTAGCGTATCTGGTGTGTAATTTAAGCAAACGCAATAGGATACGGTCAAGAAGGGTAACTTGGACGCCACGTTAATACGAATCACGCCTGTTTGGGGAGCCCTATGACCTGATTGGCCTATAAATTCCTATTGATTTAGCTTTATTACTAATAATATATCCACTATTGACAGACGAATAATTTATTGCCGTCTGATATTAATATATAATTTATTACCTGACTGTGTTAGGAGGGTTATGTTCTGTACATTTCTTAGAGATGCTCTGTAGTCTGAATACCTTGAGTTTCGTTTATTAAAGTGGCCATTAGGTGAATCTTTATTGCGAGAATACTACTAAGTTTTATATTACATATTTATTATTTGAATCGATGATGCTTATTTTTACAGAACAAGTTAATCCTTAATATATCGTCTGCTATCTGTTAGTGCGAGTCCCGTCAGAAATTAGCCGCAAAAATAGATAGACCAACAAAAAATTAAAAAATACATTGTGGTATAATATATCTGCTCAAATATATTTAGTGAAAAGCTTTCATTTATTTGTATAGATAAATAGCCGTATAGATGTTACATGTCTTTTGTTATGTTATTGTTGCCAACAAGTACGTCATTTTTCGTAATGGCATCTTTAATATGCATATTTTAATGAGTCTATGTGAACATGTCTTATGGGGATATTTTATGGGCTATTACTGCCTTTAGGAATATTAAAGAGTAGCCATTATCCTTAATGACTAATGCGTATTGTGCATATAAGGCCTAGTTAATGTTTATTAATTTTACTGTAGAATAGCTTTTATCAAAGCTAATACATATTTATTTTGGCTGTCACGGTTAACTTCTCCGAAATGGCTCGATCGATTCTCATGAATTTTTCGTTATTGATTTTTTTTTACCTTTATATTATTATAATGTACCATTATAAAATACGTACAACTTCAATTTTCAGCCTTTTAAAATAAACTTTTGCCTTTCAACAGGGAATCAGTACTTTTGGCAGAACGAAATCTGTCAAAGCAGCTAGTATTCTTTATATAATTTGACTAATTATGACCTGCTATACAGTAAACAGCAATAAATTGCAAAGCTTAATATAAATGTTAAAAATATTCACTAACTTCTTACGGAAATAAGCATCTTAAAATTAACAAAATTCACAGATTATTACTGAATACAAATTTCCAAAACATAAAAGAAATATTTTGTGCCAAATTATCGGTATCCAATTACGGAGTAAAAAGGAATTATTACCTGTAGCTTTCAGAGGGCATAACATTAGCCTTTACACTTGATCAAGCCACGTGGAAAGGAAATATTTCATAAATGTAACATAATTAAGTATAATCATTAAAATCGAGGCCACTTCGCTTGTGTTCGCTGTTTTGGTATTTATTAAGCTAGAAATTAAATTACCCGCTCCTTCCATACTTGAAATTGGAATGTTTATTACCTTTACTTTAATGGCGGAAAATACCTCAGTTAGTTTTGATGAAAATAAACTTTCTTTAGTGATTTTCATTAAATGCGGAAAGTCTTGTCAAATTTTAGTTTACGAGTGAGAAAAAGATAGAAAACCCGTAAAACCATTCAAGTGCATGTTAGATACAACACAGGGTTCCGTAGCAAATTCCAATTTTCTTTTGCCTCGTTTCCATGAAGAAATAAAACAGGGACGAGCAGAATTTCCGAAAAAGTAACTGATGTTTCATCAGGACGACACATGAGTTCAGAAAACAGTAGTGTTTACGGCTCAAATTCGTGATTATGGTTTTGGATTGTTGACGTGCCAGCGTTGGTAACGGCTATGCGAGACGACTTGCGTGCCCGCTTCACAATCGCTTTGAACGTCTACGTAGAACGTAGGCTTAGAATATTTTCGTTCTAGAATATGATCGAAACACTCACACCCTTACATTTTTTATATTCGCCTTCTTGTAACACAACTTCTTAACATTCATTCTTTGTGAAGTAAATACTTGTTTCCGCACTCTTGATTTGGGGAGTAATCCGGTGAATGCTTGACGAGAGCAATGCGTTGAGATAGCGGACGTTAAGGGGGAGATATGAAAGAGAGATAGACGTGCATTCATGATGGTCATGCCTAGTGCGA
This sequence comes from Lycaena phlaeas, assembly GCA_905333005.2. NCBI lineage: Eukaryota > Metazoa > Arthropoda > Insecta > Lepidoptera > Lycaenidae > Lycaena > Lycaena phlaeas. The sequence goes on along the minus strand of HG995171.1, from coordinate 10,424,912 downwards.
ATTCCTATTTTATTTCAATGCAGACTAATGGCAAACTAAAAAAAAGCAATTAGAAATTTATCGAGTATAATTTCTTCTTCTCTTTTTACTAAATTCAGTTTAGTAAAATGACGTATTTTATCCAATTATTTATTTTTATGAGTATTAAGAGGAGAAATTTCTTAATTTTTATGGGTGGGATACCCTACTAGGGATTTTGTGAAATGCAATGTTATGCTGCTAATGCTAATTTCTATGCTACATAACTCAAATTCACCTTAAAGGTTATAGATTAGATTGACACAGGAAAAATGTATATCCGAAACCTTTTCGGATATACATTTTTTCCTGTGTCAATATTTTTTTTTTCTTATTATCAAACTTTAAGCAACGCGTATAATATTTAAAAAAAGGGAAGAAAAACCAGTTAAATGCGAGTCAAACTCACGCTTGGCGGAAAGACAAATCACGTTTGTTGTATGGGATTTGATATTATAGCGGCAACATACATCATGTGAAACATTTAACTGTCTAGCTTTCGCGGCTTTTGAGATACAGCCTCGTGTCAGACAGACGGACAGGCTGACAGCGTCTTAGTAATAGAGTCCTATATTTACCCTTCGGGTATGAAACCCTAAAAAATCGAAAACGTGTTGATAGTTAAGAACAAATTCGAAAAAACAATACGTAGGTATCGGTATAAGTGAATCGCATGACGAAGCCTGTTATTAAAGTTCTCTGTTCTGGCATTTTAGATAAAGTAATAAATGTAAATTATATTTATTCACGGCGTAGAGTGCCGTCTGTGAAGTTGGTGAACAAAGGGTGGACGTGTTGAGTAAACAAGTTGCAGCAAGTTTCATAGGCGACTTACCGCCAGCATTCGTAGCCTGCTTCTTTACTCTAAACGTAACTTAAAATCAAATGAGCAAAGAGTGTGTGTGTCAGCTCCGACGCACGACAGGAGTTTACTCCTTGCGAACGATTATAAAATAAATGGATTAGTGAATAATACATAAATGTAATTTTTATACTTAGAGCATGCGTGATACATTTATTTTTATTAAATATACAAACTTGTTAAAATACAGTATTTAACTCTCCTGTTGCCTTCCTTGGATGTGGAAGCCGTTTCTCAGGCTCCTTTTTTCGTTTGATGCTTCGAGTGACATCTTCGTGTATCATAGTGTGACATCGTAGTTGGATTTTATTCCCATAGATTTTCATACACCGGTCTTATGTCTTAAGGAGTAAACTCCAAAAATAACGTCTTTCCGCATGAATTTCGCCTGCCTATTTGTCCATAAAGTGTCACGGATAGAAGGACATTTACTCGCAATCCAAACGAGAGTCCTCCGAATAAGCAAAAAATTAATTTTTGTAGCTCGCGCACTTTGAACTATACATTTCTTGCAGCACAGCTTACACACGTATTTCTCATTCTCGTGGCAGTAAGGAGATAACTACCTCTACCCTCCATAGAGATAACTTATAACTATTCTGTCATTCCGAAGTGTCCAAATTCAATAGTTTTGCGTGAAAGGGTTATAATATGTATAAATCCATACATTTTTTGAAAACTTGTCCAGTCCTGGGCTCTACATCGAAAATGTTGGCCATGAATGTATTACCTAGTTAGATTTTATACTATTTAAGCCATTATTTCAAGCCCACGCACACACTAGTCTCCTGATTATTGTATTGATTATATTCAGGTAGAGTGACCTTGAGACAAACGTGAGTTCGTATTCGGGTAATCTCGTTGACACTACGAAACACAGATTTCATAATCGGTTTACATTTGTAAGCCCGTGCTAGGTTTACAAGGCGAATGAACGCTTGACGGTGTCTATGTCGCCTACGACAGTTTTGAAATGGGAATTCATTAGGTCCCATGATTTTGATATCAGGTCTTAAGTTTTTCAATAAACGTCACACCAAATATATTAATTATTTAAAGCATAACTAAATAATGTGTTACCGTAAGATACAGTAGCGACACCAATGAAGAGTACATACTACATATAAAATTAAAGGAAACACTGGTTTAAATATATAAAAAATATAGTGAACAAAAAAGTAAAGTACAATCTTAACAAAGCACTGCTTGGCACAGATCTTCCTCCTAGAAATCAGATGTGATGCTCTGGCCCAATGCAGGTTGGTGAACTTTACAAATCTTAAAAAAACTTTTAATCTCACCAGGTTTACTTAAGATATTTTCTTTCGTCGATAATCAAGGGTCTTGTAGGTGCACTTATAATTTTGGAAAAACTCATTTCAAGACCACCAGGGGTCAGGATCGAACCCGGCACCTCTCACTCAAGATGCCAAACCCTCTAGACCTCTAAATACATTATAACAAAATTTATTTTTGCCTTTTGAACATGTTTTTGTGAATCTTTCTGAGAAAGCTTAAAAATAGTGATTGATTTAGACACTAGCTTTTATGAATGGAGAACAAAAATATTTTTATAAAATTGTCATTTCTTTTCTTGGAAGAAGGCACTCTTAATAAATATTTCCTTGTAAACATTATGTTACGAAAATTGAACCGATCTTTCAAGATGGGTTCATACTAAGAGACTTCTTGATTTTTATTCTGTTACATTAAAAGTTACTATTATAATTATTATTGTTATAATTCACATCATAGGATAGTACACTGCTTACTAACGAATAAATAAAAAGAGAATAAATATTTCTTTTTTTCAAATTGTTCTAAATCAAAAAAAAAGTACGACTACTGGAGATTTTTAATATTTTATACTAAAACAAGTTCGAAAGCTCGAAATAATGCTCTGATTTCAATTAGAATAAGTAAGTGAGTAAACATTGACACATATTTAAACTGACTTAATTGATTTTTTCCATCGAGACATTTAATGAAATGGTCGCCATGTAAATATTGCTCCAGGCCAATCAACGGACAACGATACCTCATTCTTTATTCCATTGCTTAATTTATTGGCGGAGTTGGTCTATGGGATATTCATATTTGTACGAACAATGTGACTCAAAGCATGTGTTTTTAAGTAAATGGTATTGTGAATATTATTATGTTAAAAATATGTAATGTGGTTATGTTCGACGAAAATCAATGATAATGGCTCTTAAAACGTTAATCAACTAACCAAAATGACATTTTATGAGTATGCGAGAAATAACTATTTGTATTTTTATTATTTTTCTCAGTAATAGTATATATTTTTACATAATTTATTGAATATTAAAGTGCTGGGTAGAAATATCAATATTTTCTTCATAAAAAGCATTTTTGTAACTAGAAGCGGTAAAATGTTATAGCCATTATAACAACAAAAAAACTTTAAAACGCGATTATCTCGAAATCAGCTTTTTGTACTTAATTATTTCTAGCTCTACAACAACGATATGTTTTTTTAACTACAACACCTCGTGTGTTGTGTTTAAAAAGGGGCGGCATATGTTTTTGTATTGTATTTTTGGTCGTTGAAAGTGGCCGATGTCCAGAAGTAGGCGGAATGCCGAAAAAGGCGAAAGTAGAGCCGTGTCTTTATGTTTTTTTATTGTTAAACTTAGATTACATTTGGAAAAATAGTAAAGTAATATTTGCATGAAAAAATAAAAGAGCGATGATTGTAACGTTTGTAGTGGTCTGAGTAATTAACTATAGTCGCGGCACGATAAGAAGGCCGTTTTGACGTTTGTCCGCTCATGAAGTTTCGTAATTATAATAAATTTGAAGGAAAAAAATTGCTGTTCTTCATTGTCAATAGTGACGTGCAGTTAATCATAAAATTTATCGAATGTATAATTTTAGGAAACAAAATTTATTTATTGTATTTCTTTATGAACTATACATATTAGGGTCCCGCGAACCCTATTTTTTATTTTTATAAGATTATAATAATTGGGGTACTTGTTTACCATACAACTCGGCATTTCGTTTTCGAAAATCAAAATGTTTAAAAATGAAATCTAATACGATCATCACATAGAAGGATAATAGGATAGGATCGCTGGCCAACACAACTACTGCCTTCGGCAAACTTGCGTCAATTTTTCGACGTTGCATCGAAAAGTACAAACTGTGAGCGCACTGCGATTGTTATATAGTTTTATTAAAAATATTTAACCAGGTACTACTTGCAATAAAAACTTACAGATTTGATTATATTTTTTTCGAGAATAATTTGACATTTACATCACTATTGTAATGTGTCATAACGGCCATCATATCGTGCCGCTACTTTATAGGTCGGAAGACGATTTTTAATGTAGTTAAAAATAATTCTAGGTACCATCTAGAATTACTTTTGTCATTATTTCCGTTTAACAATGACTTTATTCCTTTAGGCTTTGGAACGAAAGATCCCTATTTTATGTTTTAAGCCAATTTGACTTTTCCCTTTTAGCCGTTGACATTGTTAGAACCACCCCCAATCACATTATAGAGCGTAGTCCGTACGTACCCCACTAAATCTATAAGATTTACAATGCTTTTTTGTTTTGTTGTCAGAGTAGGTATAGGAGAAATAATTATCTTGTTCGTAAATCAACCGAAATGTGGACACGTAGGTATATAATATATTATAATATATCGAAAACGGAAATATTAGTCGCTTAATGTTACTCTATCTGTGTAATCCGGTGTTTCACGCAATACATAATTGTAATAGCTTAGTTAGTGAAGTAATGTTTCAAATATTCTTTATTTTATTATTAAGTAAAATAAAAAAAAGTATTTGCTAGGTTTATTATAAAATATCGATTGTCCTGCATTTTAAAATTGTTGTAATCAACATTTGCGGTACGGATTAGAAATTGAAAAAAGGAGAAATTAAAAAAAATATATAATAAATTATTATAATATTTTGATCGAACAATATGTAACATTGAGACAAAGATGCAAAATACTAAACTATTTTTAAATACTTACTCGTATCTTCATCCTTCCTATTGAAACGCACAATACAATAAGTTCGTAACAAAAATAACCTAAATGTAATCTGAGGACGGAACCGACACTTTTTCTAAATTGAAAATTAAATTCAATTATTTAAATTGGATAAGAATGGTATGCCGATGGGTTCGGATCAGGAGAGAGAACCCTTCAGTCGCTGTTGTAGCGTTAAATTGAATTGTTACCTTTCCCAAGCAAATTATTTGATGTGTTATTTCACTCTGTTTGCCAGATGTGAAAGAGGATGTTAATTTGTGATAATAATTGAAATTGCGAACTGATATTAGAAAACGAGGGTGAGACGGGCGGGATTATTTTCACACGGATGCTGCGGAAGTCGAGTTTCTCAACTGATTAACAATTGAAATTGCTGTAATGATCATCATCAATTGGATGGATATTTTTTAACGTCAAAATGGCTGACAATGTTATCGATACAGCATATAATAGCTAGTTAAAAAACATCCCAAAAAAGGCTTGCTTGGACTTAATCTATAAATTTTTAGATTTATCTCTTACTAGCTGTTGCCCGCAATTTCGCCAGCATTAGCAAAAAATATTTTTTTTTAAAAGTATACCTTGTTACTCCGAGAATATGTGTAGGGACAAAGTTTGATCGGTTGAGTAGTTTCCCTACTTTCACATTTATTATATTTGTAAGGATACATCATCATCATTTTTATCAGCATTTATTTTCCAACTGCTGAACAAGGCCTCCTCAACGAACACCAAGACGACCAGTCCTTTGACACTCGCATCCAACACGTATCGGCCACTGCACGAAGATCGTATATAATATGTCATTTATGTATCTGAAATTATCAGCCTGTGATTTTCATGCCCATACATGAAACTTCCGACTCGACGGATGTATTTTGCTACGAAAAAAATCCAATAACGTTTGACTGTCGGGCTTATCTTTTGCTTATCTACTAACTTTGTACAAGATTGTACACACATTGCATAGTTGTGAGCCCAGTCCGGAAACTTGTGCAGTATCGTTCTTATAATTCGTACTTTTCCTTTCTCCCGTTGTCTGGTGACCGCTCGGAAACGATAAGGCGGCTGTTTGTAAAACAACTCCTTGTTTATTTCTCTGTTTGTCTCTCGTGTATATTTTGGTTTGGTATACGCAAAGAGTTTGCTAGTATATTTGTTAGATACCAAATGCAGACGTATTTTTTAATATCATAATTATCTTACTATCCTACTTTATTAATATTATAAATGCGAAAGTTTGTAACAGTCTATGGATGGATGGACGTTTGTTACTGTTTCACGTAAAAAATACTGAATGGATTTTTATTAAACTTTTCAATAAACATCAAAATAACAAATACCTAGGCTAGAATTTATTCACTTATTCCCACGGGAATGGGAAGTACGCGGATGAAACCACAGGGCGCTGCTAGTTATTAATATTAACAGTAGAACGAAAGATAAATTAATATTTTATACTAATATATAAAACTAAAGAGTTTGTTTGTTTGAACGCGCTAATCTCAGGAAATATTCGTCGGATTTGAAACATTCTTTCAGCTTGACAAAGCTCATTTATCGACGAAGGCTATATATCATCCCGCTAAGATGCCGTTGTATATCCTAGTTACCGCAGGCGAAGATGCGGGTAACAGCTAGAGTAATATAATTATGTTAACATCCTTTTTGATAGCATAAATTGAACGAGCATGCGGTTCACGAGATGGTAAGTGATTACCTCCTACAGACGTCTACAACTTTGAAAGTTGGGAGCGCACCGCCTAACTTTTTAATGTTGGTATTAATGAAGGAAAAGATAGAAATTCAAAATTGGATGTATAAGGCTCCAGTTTGGCTACTCTTTTGAACATCTATATATGATTAATTAATGTCTCTCTATATAAATAAACCTTTGTTTCACACATTAACAAATCTTTGTTCCACATACATTACTAATCCGACATAGGTACTCGAACTGTTTGCAATAACGTTGTTAACGATTGATAACATACTCATTAAAATTGTACAACGCTACAAAATGCATAATGGAAATCCATTAATGGTGTCCATATTCAAACAAAGCTAAGTTTAATTGTATGCTAGGCTTACCAGGTAAAACGTATCGACGTGAACCGCCCGAGGACACAGGCCCGACAAGAGACAACATATCAAGTGTGTCTGAAAACAACTAACGTTGCACTGGAAATTATTTGGCCCCAAAATTCATTAGCAATTCAAATTTTGAAATGAGTATACACAGCGTGTTTTCGTTTAACTTTGTGTTTATTTGTGCGCGCTTTTGTTCGCGCCAATCGATCGGAACATAATTATCATTACCAATTATAACAAGCCGTTAATGAACACCGACTGTCAATATACTTTATCACGAAAATACGCCCAGGTCTGGACGCTGAGCGCCGAGATTGCGGATTTTAAGCTGACTAAAAGATAAATTGGATAATGAATTGTTTGCACCGGCGCTTGAAGAGATTCGGCAAGCAGTATAATAATACTACATACATAAATATCATTTAAATATCCGTTCTCGGTCCCTGTTACTGAAGATCTAACTCGAGTGACATGGTTGATACGTATGATAACGCAGTAAATATTACAAAATACTAGCGGACCCGACATACTTCGTTCTGTTAAAATGATTTGGTATACAGTAGCAGTTTTTTGTTTCTACCTATTTTATCTCATATTCCAGAAATTAACTATCCTATATTTCAAGTTGGAGAAAAGCACACATTTTAAAAGAAAAAAACATTAAAATCGGCTCAGTAGTTTCGGAGTTCATCCGGGACAAACATCGTGACACTGGAATTATATATAATAGATATTCCATTGATAAAATGTTTTTTAGTCAAGCAATAAGACAAGTATATCAAATAATGAGTCAAGGTATAAAAATAAAGCTCATGAAGTTTTACTTGATACGAATACCATAGCTCCTGTGCCGTGCCGGCCAGACAACGAGGAGAACACCGCTGGGGTTTAGTGGGTAGAGTCTGCGTCCACCTCACCATTCTTTCGGAGTCCCACTTAACTCTCGGGCCGTCGGTTGTATGCATAAGAGCATTCCCCAGCGAGAACAAAAAAAAATATACAAATACCATTAAAGCCGTTGCATTATCTAGACACGAGGTAGCCTGTCAAACCAAGCTCTAGTAAAGAACTGGCGAGCGCACCAGTTATTTGATTTTATTGCAAATATTAAAAAAAGTGCTTCATCACTTTAATATTTATACCCTAAAGTGATTATTTTAATTGTAGCTTTGCTCTTATTTTAAATAAAAATAATTTATATAAAGAAAACTAATCGCCGAAATGGACGAAATTAGATGTATTTTTGTGATGGTTATCGTCTGGACAAGGTTTGTATTAAAATGATGATGACAATGATGACGTTTGTATAAGAATGGCATGACAGAGTTTGCCGGTTTCAGCTTGTAAATAATAATAATGTAAGGGTCTGTTTCACAATATACTATTAAAGTACCCTATAGCTATATGGCACATAAATAAACTGACAAATAAATCTTCATGTTAGTCTTGATTGGGTTTCACCATCATCTTCCTTGTAAATTTATTTGGCAGATCCCTATTTGGCACTTACTGGTTAGTAGGCTTGGCAACCTCGCATTTCATAGTTCCATTTTACGATTAATATGTTTTAGAAAAACATTCCATGTTGTAAATATACATGAAAATATGTTTTTATAATTTAAATGTATGTATCATACCATCTTATTACCTTTTATTTACATAGACCTTGTATATAATGTTATCCCTTAATTATTAAACGATCAAAACACAATTTAAATTATTTTGTATATTACTGTTACCGGAACGTCAAATTGTATATATCTGTCAACTAATTTATCTGACAGATGAATTTGCTAATGCCTTTATTAGCCAAATATTGCTATTTGTCAACTGTGAAACAAAAACGTTGTAGTTATGTGGTAAATATGTTGCAAATAGCTTAATTGGAACTTTATTAGGACATTGTGAAACAGACCCTAAGAATCTCCTTTGTATTTTTTGAAATTTAATTATAATAATATCTATGGACGCTTTTACACCACGTCAATTCCGTGCTAAGTTCTGGAAGAGAATTGTGTTACGGGTACCAGACAATGGAAATACATATATTAATACTTATATTTAAGATTATTGTTATATAATACACATATTTATTACACATCCATGACCCAGGAACACAGAAACTTATTGTTCCCTGGCGAGATTCGAACTCACTACCTCCGGCTTGTGCGCCAACGTGCTAACCACTGAGCCACAGAGGTAGAGGTATTAATTAAGCTAACTTAGTCCAGTTTATATAGATAGAGCAAATTAATGTTCTGCATGTCTCGGTTGTGTGTCGGTTCTATTGCGGGTACGGGGGACCACAGGCACACAGGGTACACAGGAGCCAGACACATGGCAGGGGTGCTTCGTTTATTGACATTATAAACAAAAGTTAAATAACGTGACCAATATCGATCTCATCCCGCATGTTTTGCTTTGGGCGTCTACGTCGGAACAAACGAATGTTGTTTCATTCATTTTACGTGTCCCGCTTCAAACTCTACACAAAGAGTTATCAACTCTATTTGTTTGGATTTATATAAATTAGTGAACAAGTGAAAACTAAGCGTTGCGCGTAGACTACATATAATATAAAATACGAAGTTATTAAAGATAAAGAATACTTTGAAAAATTTATTTGATAACATAGAGAAACGCATTTCGCATTTCATGTAGGTTAGACAATTCAATTAGGTTTTTTGTGCACTTGTTTTTTTTGTTCACTTTTGTTCTTGCACTTGGGTGTGCACTCACCTAACTAAATCGCCCGTGAGCTATCTTCGAATTATTGTCTCTTGCTCTAGACGGCGAAAATGCATGATCCGGTCTAACGTGAGGTTCTCGCTGAGTAGACATCTTCACGAGTGCCCACTGACCAGGCAGTGGCTGCGGTCCACGGTACTCGATATACCCGATATGGTACCCCCGATTACGCTTACCGCGATGATCTGCTGCAGTCTTATTTCTTGAGCTAAAAGGTCCAAAATTGTGCACATTCATATACCATACACTGTCAACACTCTGCCACTCTACGGAGCCTAATCTTTTCTTGCAGGCTACTCTGTCCCCGGAGAGGAACGCCTTCAACAGCGTCCTTCGATACGGCGGTACTCCGCAGAAATACTTTAAAAAACCTACTATAATCCTTCCATAAACAGTCTAGCCTACTTGATTATTTATTCCTCCAGCAAGATTGTCTCTACTAAAAATATAAAAAATGATACGACGACGTATAAGTTATTTCATAAGCCTTTGTAATTATATAGAAATAACATAATAATAAAAATCTGATGCTTTTAGAAATAAGGCAAATAAGTTTTATTCTAATTATAAAGTGCACCAGTGTACAGGCTAACTAACAATGCGGCGAGCTCAAATGTCGAATCCAGGGAAGCCCTTGATAATCCTACACCCTTTGGTAAGCCGAAACTCCTACACAGGGAGCTCTGGTGCAATAATCATTTGTGCAATATAAATAATTCTGTTTCTAATGGTCCGTGTCTTTATAGGGTCTGTGTAGAACAACGCTTTTGTAAATTTAATAATAAATTAATCGTATACTTGTTATCTTTATTTAAGTAACACTTTTGGGTATGTTTATTTTCTTCTCAGTCAGATAATATCAAGTAAGATAAACTAAGGATATATTTTTAAGGCCAAAGTCTTTAAACAAATTAATCTTTATTTCGGTCAACGTAGATCCATAATTAAATTATAATTAATTAATTAGTAATCCTTAGTCCCATGTCACTAGTGCTTTAGTTATGTTTAACATAATATGTGCGATTAAAAATCGATTAATATTTAAATTCATTACATCGTTTTAACATAGAATCAAAAAATGCCCCAAGACAGAAAGGTCTTCGAAAGGTATTGACGGTAGTTAAATTGTTACAAATATTATCTATGTTTAATGATTCTATCTATTATCATTTTATATATTTAAGTAATGCAATTTACGAAGACGTGTGACAATACGTCTCGTGGTTAACATAATATGAATTATTATGGTAACTGATTGTGGTAGTACGTACGTGTGTGTACACGCATGTGTGTCAGTTGGTTGCGAATGAGCAGTCCACGGATATAGAAAGAAAGATCGTTACATACAAAAATAAAGTTTTATTGTAGTCGCGGATATCCCCGATTTTAATTCAGCGGGTGATTATTTATAAAAGAAACCTGAGTCTTATTTGTTTTAATATAATGAAAAAATATAATTCAAAGAAAATTAATAAATAAACGTAATTTATATATTTTCATATAAGTATATGTAAAAATATTTAGTGATGTCACGAGAATTGCTGTTAATATCACTAAAATCGATCCTTGTATTTACTACACTAAAGTCTGAAATTATGCCACTCTTTCAGTGGACAATTATTTAGAGTCTATGGCGTCTATGTCGATCGTTCTCCTGTCTATCTAAGCTCGGTGGAGCAGTTAGATACGCACACTACCATTATGAGTATAATATAAATCAATCGAAAGTGAAGCACACTTTGTGAATTACAATATCATATAGAGAATTTTAATTAATCAAATAACAATTAAATCACATTTCCAAGTGACTAGTTCGTGTATTGCGAGCGAATTCCTCTCGTGAGCGGCATCTCTATAAAACGACCACAGCTTAATAACACTCGGTTGGGAGTCAATCGTTTCGCGTGCACAGTTGTGGTAACGGGTCAATACATCCATAGGATTGATGATGATGAAAAATACCTAATGTTAGTTTTCATTTTATTCTCCTTTTTTATAGCATAGGAGGGCAAACGAACAGTCTAAGGCTTTAGGCGACTAACGCCCCCTTTAAACATCTGCGCAGCTAGAGGTTATGCAGAAGCATTGAAAAGGCGATCAAGGAAGGAGCCACGTAGTTGTGTGGGGATCAGCATCGCCGTTGAACATAAACAAGCCAACCTTGGACTAGTAAAAAAAAAAGTAAAGTATCGACCCTTATATTATAACCCTTATATTATGGTAACACTATTAATAGTGACTTCTCGTAGCTTCCTGATGATTTCCTTTATATAGGTACACATGTAAATAGGATATTTATGTACCAACATAAATATTTTTCTTAATTTAAAAGTCGTTTAAAATTGTTTCATAATACTTCTATTGGTGGTGTGAGCGGTGCTCCGCGCGCGCCGTACTGTACTCCCGCTGCGATGGGTGCCGCTATCTTGCCTGTTTATTTCGTGAAACAGCTGTGCTGTGTTTTGGAGAGAAGGGTGGGATTACTATCACCGAGACTTAACATCATATCTCCCAGGGAAAATGGAAACTGGAATATTTCCCAATCCTCCTAAATTCTTCTGATTAATTTGATTAATAGCTTTTAACATAATATCCCTCGGGCTACAGGAGATAGTATCAAAGGGTCATTTGGTGGTTCCCGCTGTTGATCCTGGCTATATAGGAGTAGCAGCGGTGAGAACGAGAGGTGGGGCAAGTAATATGTAAAAATCCTATCTCTCAGGATAGGTTACACATAAATGAGTTGTTTGAGCTAGTTCCAGGTAAACTAGTTTGTTTATGGGCAATATCGACCACTTATCATCAGGTGATACGTCTTCCATTTTGACTAACCAACTAAAACAAAATTAAACAACAACCACTTTGACTTCAAATATTTTCGAACAATCAAAGCACAAGAAATTATCCTTCAAAGTGTCTTATTATTAAATATAGGAAGGGGAATATTTTGATGTTAAATTTGGAGATTGAAATATTAAAAGGGTAGCAAAGCGCTGTAATTGGATTAAAATTTTAGCGGCCATTGTGGCAGTATTTGAGTTCTCTGTGGTTCTTGTTGCTACAAAGACAATAACAAGTTACTAAGAGCATCGAGTATCAAAGAGTTTTAGTCGTAATAATTACAGTACAAATGTTATATACGGGGAATACTGTGGGGCTCTTGGAGTATTTGAAATATCTTATCCTACTAATATTATAAACTCAAAAGTATGGATGGATGGATGGATGTTTGTTACTCTATCACGTAAAAACTTCTGAATGGATTAAAATGAAACTTTATTATACATTATTTTGTTACATCTCAAAGGGTTTAGGCAGCGTTTTCATTGGAAACTCCCAGACGGCCACCTCCGACAATTATTGTTATATCTTAGCCAATGTATATAAAAACTTAATAAATTATGTACATAAACCTTCCTCTTGAATTGTCCTATCCATTAAAGAAAACCGCATCAAAATCCGTTGTGTAGTTTTAAAGATTTAAGCGTACAAAGGGATATAGGGACAGAAAAAGCGACTTTGTTTTATAATATGTAGTGATTCTCTGAAATAAGAATATAATTAAATATATATAACGTTATCAAAACAGGAATATTGCCGACATTGTGAACCACTTCTGAAGCTGTAATTGCTAACGTCAGCAATCGGATAAGTTTGTACAAGTTTGACCGTAGTTATGTTACTGCGTAGTTCATATTCGCGATCAGTATTTCCAGTACAAATCAATTAAATGTATTACATTTTCCGATATAATTAATGAGCACATATTATTGATTTCAACTTTAATTAACAAGTGACTAATGAATAGATTATATTATACATACATCATTATTGTTTAACTATGTATGGATGTAAATGATTCCATTTTATAAAATTTCTTTTTACTTTTATATTCTAATGTTTTTTACTATAGTATGTTATAAATAATAGATAGGTTACATACCTATTATTTATATTTAATGAGCAATTTCGATAAGTCATTTTTATATTGAGTTATATGATGATGTGATTATGTGCTACTGCTGATACAGTTTTCCTTCTCATTATCAGGCGAGGGCCAATTTTATTTGACGGTGGTGAGGCAGATACCCGCCACAGGAACAAACCCGATGCCATGAAGCCGTGGAAAACACACTCCACGACTGGCGGGGGGCAACCCCCCACTTACTATATCACGGGGTGAAACCAACCGGCTCATCCCATTACCGATGAAGCATTAGGGCCATTAGCATAGCTCCATCCGAAAAAAAAGGATATTGGGCCATAGTTCACCTATGCGCTGGTCCAATGCGGGTTGGTGAACTTCACACACCTTCAGTCTCTTAATGTCATCAGGCATACAGGTTTTATCACGATAGGAGCCAGCGATGGCCTTATGTTCATTTGCACCTGGAAATTTAGAAAATTCCGTTTCAAGGCACCACAGGATTGAACCCGGACCCTTATTCAAGAGGCTGTGTCTATTCCACTAGAATCGTCGCTTTTAATGATCAATCTAAATCTTTTGTTCTTTATACTATAAAATAAGAAATCTAACTTCTCAATTGAATCGCAAACATAACATAATTAGAACGATCTTTAAATATAGAAAAGCCTGTAGAATTACAGGCCCCTATGAACTAGTACACAATGAAATAAATCAATAAATGCACCTAACCTAACTTAAAATTCACATACGACGAAATAGTTAAAATAACAAACGTGTAACAAAAAGTTATGGACACGATTGGAATATGTTTTAGAGATAAAGTTGTGTGCTAAATGGAGGTGTCGAAAGGATAGTGTGAGGTCTCCCGCGGGCTGTATTTGCTCTGAATGTCATTGTCACGCCGCTAATTGCCGACTGCACTCCCTAGTTCCCCGCGATACAATGCAACGGGAATTTGCATTTATTAATATGCTTATCACTTTAAATACAATTAGTCGGAGTACGCACTATTTGAAAATATCCAAAGTTATATTTTATCCAACTGAGCTAGAAGGGTTACGTATTTCGAGTTTATATTGTATACCTGTATCTATCTATGTATGTAAATTTCTTTGAGACGCTGTTTCTGAACGTCTTGATTGATACGCTAAAATATGAGAAATCTTGGAATGTCAGAACCAAAAATCCTAATTTTATTTTCGTTTTTAACATTTGTAGTTTAACATTGAACTTAACAAGTCCCACGTTATCAAAAGGTGTGAGGATGGGAACCCCACCTCATCGTACTGTCCAGATGTTGGGAGTGGTTGTTCTGTGGTGCGGGGTAACCGCTCTGTGGAGGTGGTGTCGGTCCCCTGAGGTACTGACTAGCTGTCGAGGTGCCCTGGCCCCTGTTGTTTGTAGATTCGGGGCACTTTACCAAAGGCGGCAGTGGTGGCACTCGCCGGGTTTTAGTGGGTAGAGCTGCGTCCACTTACCAGCTTTCGTGCGCAGCGAGTCCCACATACCCGCCAGGGGAGACCCACTACCCAGCGGTATGCATTTCCCGGCGTAAAAGAAAAAAAAAAGTTAACACGAGACGAACCTATCGCACAGGTCTAGGCTATGTATCGTTATAAGGCGACGTAACAAGTATGTCTTGGCAATCGCACTAATCACGCCCTGATTTCTAGGGCACGGTAAGCATTGCGTCAAAGGACAGCTACGCTAGGAATGCATGTCTTACAATACACATACATTCCTGCATATTAGTCTTTTTGAATTGCCTAACAAGCAAGATGGTGGAACCCATGCAGCCGGGAGCGCGGTACAACGCATCCCTTCTACCGGTAAATTATTATTTTGACAATTGATTCCATAACAGTCAAATGGACAACATGTTCTTATGCTTATATAACATTTTCACATATTTGGTTTATAGGCAGGTAGGTACTAAAGTCGTGAAATGTTTAAATTATGTCGTGTACTCGTGATAATTATTTTACATAAAATATTTCAAAGTTTTCTTGCAATTATCCTTAAAATAAAACGTCTTAGTTTCGTACATGATTTTATAATCTGTTGATTTCGTAAGTGAGGAGCGATCGCAAAGGGAGCTGAGCTGACGCAGTTCGCGTGAGGAGGGCCGCCCGCCCTCCGCCGCAGCTTCGAATTAATTTTTCCAGGCAGTTGACTCTGAATGTGCTTCCGGCTTGAGTTGCCTCAACTCGAAAGCAAACTTTTCGTGTTTACATTACTTTAAATTCTTTCAACTCTTAGCTTTGCTCGCAATACTTCGCTCAGTATCATTTACAGTGTATATTTATTTCTTGTTTAAAAACGTTTTGCCTTTTTACTTGAGGAAAATTGCACTTCAAACACTTGCTAAAATTTATGTACCTGCGATTAATAATCTTGGTATCTTGATTATTTTATTCTGTTTTATTAATTTACCCGGACGGGCTGTTCACGCGAACTGCGGGGGAAATTTATTAAAATATTACCTTTGATGACGTCTATTGAAAGTTCACACAAAGAGAACTTCATTTCCGTTTCAATATGGCCCCTCTCCAAATTGCCTCCAACAGGGGAAACGCTGTTGCAAATATGATTTAGTGACGGGTTTTATCAAAGGCTAATTGCTCGGTGGAGTCACTACATGTGACATCTCATTCGGGTCTGAATAATTTCAAACGTCTATTAACAACAAAACATAATATCGAAATATACTTTCGTCGTGTTTTCGCTTTGTTCCGTTTTGTTGTTTTTTATTTTTATTTGCACACTAAATTTAAATGATTTGAAATAGAATTAATAAACTTAGATTTACAATGTATTCATATTGATGTTTATTATTATAAAATGTCTTTCTGTGTTAACGTAGTATTCTAATTGTGATTTGTTTTGGAGTTAAATCTAATCTTTAAAATTTCTATTGATTGCATCTTTAGTTTGTAAAATGTGAAAAAAGTTTGAGTGTTTGTGGTTTTATTTTTCTATTTTTGTAATAGCAATTTATAAAACAAGAGGTGTAGACATCAATCACAGCAGAATCATTTAAAGTTGTTTCTAAATCATAATGTTATAATTCATTTAGAAAATCTTCGATATACGATTAGTATGCTGATATATAGAAAATAATTTTTTTTTATTACTTCAAACTTAATTTGTCAAAACCGATTTTACACGATTTTTATTGTAAACATATACATATAACTCAAGTGATTGTTGTAACAAACTAAACTTCCGTATTATAAGAGGAGAGGCTTAGCCCTGCTCAAAATTAATGTATAGCAACTGACACTCTGCGAGATTACGGCTTAAGGTACTACTTATCTCAACATTACACAAATAACTACAAGCTTCAGGCAAGTCCTAATGAAGGCGAATGTTAAATACAGTTTGTTACAGAACTTAATTTCGTGGATAAGATTACTTTGTAGAATATAACGAGCTTTTATAAGGATACATTTTTTGTGGATAATATTTTCTATGTGATAATATTTTTTTATTTCTCTGTTAATTATTTTTTACGAAAGTCAAACAAAAAAAAAACCTGGACAGTGACGTAGCTTGTTTTGTTGGGGTCCCTTATAAATGGAATACTAGGTAATATTGGACCCTTGCAGTCCGGGGCCCCGGATGATTGAAAAGCTAAGGCAGCGGTAGCCTAGGCTTTTGGTTCCTGGGCAAGGGCAACGTTCAGGCAACGTCAAAACGTCTTAGAGGTCATTAACCGATATCGTACAGTTTTTCCTAAATTATTTAAGTAAGGATTTTCTAAATCGTAATTATTTTACCTGCCGAAAACACATTGTCGATGTTTTCTTCAGTCGTAGACGTCATCGGGCGATTGGAGCGAGTATTACCCTCGATGTTCTGCTGACCAGCTCTAATTTTTACCTATTTTTTCACAGTGGCATAAGACGGCGCAGATTCCTCTTATGTTGTTTGCACGCTTGTCATGGATCTACTTTGTCCTTAATCTTTTTAATCGACTTCAATATTTCTCTCTATTCAGCTGAACGGTTTTTATATAACAAAAATATTTTAATTACAGCACGCTATTTAAATTGTTTCTGATTTTTTTAATGAATTTGAATTTCATTTAAACAGGATTACAAATGTTAAATCTGCAGAGTAAGAATCGAATAATGATAGTTTAAAATGGCGGCAGAAAAAATCTTAATTTTTAATCGGTAGGACGCAAACTTTCCAATCCACCGGGTGGTTGTGTAATAATATCTCCTGAAATGCATTTAACAGACGCAAAACATTCACGTTGAATATAATGTTCACGAATGCCACTGATAACACATTTTCAACATGGCGTTGCCAATTAAACTCTTATTATAAATGATATGGCGACCGTCAATAAATACTAATTATGTAAAGTTTATCACTTCATTAATCAGTACCTACTCATTAAACAATTACAAGCTAAAAGCAAATGACTATAAAAACGATGACAGTTTGAATATACTCTGTATTTTTTTTTTGTCAATGAAAAAAAAAGTTTACTGTCACGTGCTGATCAAAAGCCTTTGAAGGTGTACCAACCCACATTGGGCCAGACCAGATCGGGGAATTCGAACGGAAGATAGATGCCCAGCATTGGGTCGTATAGGGTTAATCTGGTTAATATTATCATATATAACTAGCTGTTGCCCGCGGCTTCATCTGCGTAAGCAAAAAAAAATCACATCTCTTTTTATGTATCCTATGTTACTTCTAGTACCTACGAGAAATTGTGTACAAAGTTTTACGATGACCGGTTTAGTAGTATTCGCGTGAAAGTGTAACGAACATACTTTATTTCATATTTATAATATTAGTAAGGATTAGTTTACTTTCATATTTATAATATTAGTAAGGATTAATATATCTAAAAATTTTACTCATTTAGTATTAAGTTTGTGGTAATAGCTCAATATTATTTCTGAAACTTAGTTAATATATGAACTGTTTTGTGCCGCTCTCCGATGTTATGGTTTTCAATTCACCAGTAATCATACACGCCGGGCGCCTTTCATTAAACACTGTAATGAGTTTTCACCCTTCGGATAGTGGACATCGACGTTTCAGACGAGCCGTTGCTTGTTTCGTCTTTTTGCCGACAAATTGGACGAGCGATGCAAATGAAGCCTGTCGCTTTAGCAACATTATGTCGTGCTAATATTTTACACATGCGCTTTTAGGGCCCTGTAGGAGAAAACGTGGACTTAAATTAGTCAATTCATTCAAAATAACACTTTATTTTTTATACCATAAGGGTGCAAAGCTGTTGCTGAATTTTAATGAGAAGGGCAGTGTATTACTGGTACGGAGACTAAGAATCTTTATTCTCAGGATAAGAAATATGTAAATAATATAAATGAACGGACAATATGAGTGAGTTGCTTTGACTTCGAGGTTCTGGAGGGAGGACAGTCCTCCCATGACCATGGTTGCTGTAAAGTATCCGAAACGTGGGGCTCATAAAAAACTACATAAACCGCGATAAAATCCGTAAAAGTAGTTTCAATATAATGAGTGAAATTCGCGTAAGCATAAGAAAATAATATACAAGAGCTTTGTTCTGAAGACCAAGAAGTTAGTCCACTAACCAAAGCCTACTTTGTATCTTAGTTAAACCTGTAAGTTAAAGTTCAACAAAGAGGTACTTGCATGCTAATTAACGCAAGGATTTTTCCTCAGAATAACTAGGTCAGCGTTGGAAATATCACCATAGAAAAGTTGTACAAAAGAAAATTTTGTTGTAAAAAATATTGTTAAGCGACGCCCAAAGTTATCCTCATTAGAATTAATGGCAGTCGCTAGGATCCCGTTGCCAGGACAGAGTTACTCAATTAATAGTAGCGAGTCCCTTTGTTACATTATCGATAACCGATTTGTAACTTTCATTTTGGGATATGAAATAAAATATTTCATTCATTATAATAAAACAACAATATTGTAAAGAGGTAGTGCCATGCTGCTTTGCAGCAGAATTAGGCCGGCACAACCGGTGTGATACTTCTCGCTCACATAATATCGGCGTAAAGTGACAGTTATGCTATCGCGTTTCGTGCGGTTTGTGAGTTTCCGGTGGCCCATTGGGGGGATAGGGAGAAGGAAGGCAGCGCATCTGCATAACCTCTGGTTATGTGGAGGGTAATGGACGTCGATAGTCGCCAAACAGCTTCGACTGTCGTTTGTCTTCCTATGCTATAAAAAAAAACCAACTTATTTGTATATTTTACTGCAGTTTATTAGAATTTTTACATGGAAGGAGATTAACCCGTGGCAATGGCGGCTATAATGTACCCAAAACGTCGGGCCTATAAATAAAACAAAGACAAGACGGGCAGTTTAATTACTGACAGATTTACGCCAGGTTTCCGAAACGCTGATCAATGCAAAAATTAACAACTCAAATGTCAATTCCCTTGTTAAGTATCAAATGAATTAAAAGGATAGTAAGTAAATATGAGTTGTTAAAAGCATGGTTAAATTCATGGGGGGGATCTAAGTTCACGCAGGCGAAGCTGCGGGTAACAGCTAGTAAGAAATAAAACAAGTTGTTCAATCATTAGTTTTAATACCGAAGAGAATTATTTTGAAAAAATACACATTGTTATGCCTGTATTAAAGAACATAGGAAATGTTCAGTCTCTCTGTAAATTGACTGACATCTAGCGTATCTCAACTTAACAATACAGTTACGTGTAGTCTTAAACCGTTTCCTTACTATTACATCTTCGAGTACAATCTCATAGTAATGTTTCGCTTGCCTTACGAATATTTTCTTTTGCCTAAATAATAATTTAAAAAAAATGTTGCTTACGAGTTCTTTAATTTTTTTGTTTAACTTAAAAGGTTTAAGGCTTAAGATGAATATTATTATTTTGAAAGAGATTTTTGTTCTTTCTTCAAAACGATTAAGGTAGCGATTAACGGTACATCAATTCATTATTTCCGTTAGCAACAATTGATTTTCGTCCAAAGAACGTAGCCATTTTTATTCAGAAAAAAAACAACTACACTATAGTATAATGTAATACTTTGTAACTGGCGAAAAAAATTTTTTTAATGTTTTCAACATTATAAATTTTTTACTATTGTGTTTTGAAATTTCAACCCACAAACGCACAGCAAAAGAAAATATTGCAAGGTAAACGGTTCACTTAAAAGTCTAATAGATTAAATGTTAGTACTAAATTAGCTCTCTCACTTAACTAAACTACATAACAACTGTACAGTCTTAAGATTAAAATAGAAAAGTATTGGTTAAAATAATACCCGTTCTTTAGACTGAAGTAAAGAAAACAACTATAACTTATATAATATATTTTGTCATAATTGCACTAGTATTCCAAATTCTAATTAAAATCACATAATCTCTTTTAGGTAATTGTGATTGATAAATTAAATTTAAATTATTGCAAAGGACAGATAGCCTAAGATCTATGACAGATATATCCAAATGGACGAGCGCGGATAATGAAGCCACGAAATCTTTATGTATATAAGCAATCAAGCCAATTAGACATGGCATGGCATTTTAATGTTTGCCGCTCAATACGAAATATTTGGGCTTGCCGCTAAAAATGCGATACTTTATAAGTATTTTTACTAAATTTTTGCTCTTTTTCCGAAACATAAATTTGATTTTTTTTTCATATAGACAATTCACAGACATTTATACACAATAATATAAAGCATAAATATTGAAGACTACTGTTTCATACAAGTTTATTATGAACTAGCTGTTGCCCGCAGCTACGCCTGCGTTAACTAAGATTTACAACGGGATCTTAGTACGCGAAATAACATTTTTTACACCTTGTGTCCGAAAAACCAAAATATCTTACGGAACCCTATTTTTTACAGATAAAATTTAGCCTATGTTACTCGTGGATAATGTAGCTTCCGAATGGTGAAGGAATTTTTGAAATCGGTCCAGTACAGAGCCTATTCATTACAAACATACAAACATACAAAAATAGGTACAAATCTTTCCTCTTTATAATATTAGTATAGATAAATATTATTTCATACAACATGAAATTATATCTTATTTATTATGCAAAAGTTGTATTAATAAACGATCCTCTTTGGCACCGAGCTTATAAAATGCTTCAATACAAAAAAAAAATGAGTACATAAATTAAAAACCCACTAATCATTAGCAATCTTTAAAAAATAACAATAATACACAATTTGCTAAAAAGAAATACATACATAGTTTGCAGATCGGTGTAAAAAATTACGAGTATAAATTTGTTATAAAAGATGAATATTAAATATGTATATATTATACTCATATAAAAACTTGAAGTTACAGTTTACATTATTTTTTAGAGCATGACTTATGTACTTATCATTTCTCCTAATCAATACTAAAATATCTTTACAAACAGAAAGTATAGATAGTATAGTTTGCTCGCAAATATTGAATAAGCGAGATATAATAAAAGGTGTAGCATCAGCGGAAAGGTAAAAGCTTGCTAATGAACACAAACTTTGCTTTCCAGTATTTATAGCTCCGTACTCATCTCGGCGGCTCCCGGAGGTTTGCTGGGGTTGCTAGATGTGGAAAAAGCGGAATCCGCAGCGCCCGAATGTTCATTTGATGTGTTCAATTGCTCTGAAGCCTGTGTATGAAATAAGTCTTTAAATAAAATTATTTGGGTCACACACTGAATATAATAATACACATTCAGATAAAAAGGAATATAAAACTATAAAAAGACAAAATTAATCACACAAAAGTAAAATTAACACATTTTATGGGCCACAGGTTAGTCATTTTATGTTAGTTCACTAGGATGCACTACAAAAACCAAATAAACGCATGCAACTAGAAACAAACAATAATAAAACATATGCCGCGAGCAACCTGGAGAGGGCTGAGGGACGGACAATGCGTGCAGCTACTTCATTCCGCTACGTGGTGACACATATCGCTGAATTCTCCTTAAAGCCTTACTTACTGCGTGCTTTCTATGAGCGGTTTTAATATAAGGTCGAGCGTGTTGTCGTGTCGCAAATGCGCGTGTTGCGCCGCGTTCACGAGTCTGTGATGCGTTCGCGCGAAGTTCGCGTTGCAGTCGCGAGATTCGCGTGTAGGTCGCGCGTAACGCCGCGCCAACGAACCGCTCTCGCCCACCATTATGTTGTTGTTGCTAGCATGTCTCTGTATATCCCAATCATACACTAAGGAACGTCTTATAAACCCATCTCAACGGTCATCTGATGAATGTGTGATGTCGCATCAGACGATCGCATCGATTAAAATATTAAATATTATAACACCTTATCTACAAGTGCTTACCGCATAAACTTAAATATTATATAAAATGTATATTGAAAATAGTCAAGCCCTACAACCCGAAAGAGTCGTAGTGCTAAAGTGATATTGAGGATTAAATTAGAAATTTATTTTTAGATTTATTTTATAAAAACCATTTCACCACTTCAGCACTTTTCATGATTTAAAAGTAAAAAAGCCCCTTAAAGCTCAGCTTGCGTAAGTTTATTTTACGCAGTAACAGAGTAAACTACTAATAGGTATTGCACTAGTTTTAAGACTCTTAAGTGAATTAGAATTTTCTACATTATCTACACTGAGAAACGTTTTTAATATGAAATATTCACACAATGTATTCAAAGGTTTATTAAGTAGAATCTTAAAAATTTAAATTATGTTTATTTTGCGATTTTGTACAATATTATTTTAGCGACCCAGAAACTGAATCTGCCGAATATTCCAAATGCCATCGATGAAATTCTTTTATTTGACTTAATAAATTACGTGGCCATTGTTTTCATAATATAGCATTAAATTTATTTAAGATGTATTAAAATACATATATTTTAAACCTAAAATAATAAATATATTATAACAGAACAATGGGTTTGATAATAGCGAAAATAATTTGGCCACATGAAAGATGAAATCGTTTTACATAAATATTTAAATGAACAAGCTTGTCATTTTTTTCTACATTTATCCTAGCTACAGACAGAGTCCATTTATTGAATTATAAAATGTTAATATTCACTTTTTACACTTTTCACGGGCCTTAATGTATTATGTAATACTCAACTGTTACTGTTTGTAACTTTAGACCTTACAACGACTTTTTGTATTGAAGTAATTAGGTAGAAATGAAAATTGGATATGGGATATCTTTAGACCTGACAGGTCTTTCTAATATAGAGCAGGTACATGAGGACGTAACACAATTTCCAGATTTTGGTTAAGTGGATTCTGATGATGATGATTGGTGATGGCATTTGGAATGCGGAAGTATGTTAGGAAGCAAAGCGCCCACTCACAAATAGTGAAAAGCCCGAGTCTGCCGGCGGGTAGGAGGGGGGCGCGAGGTCTCGCGGGCGCCGCGCCGCTGCGCTGTCGCTGGCCACGGACAGGAGCGAGCGCTGTGAACCCGAGGCTGTGAGGCGCGGACGGCCCGTCGTGGGCGCACGCCGCACCGCGCGCCCTGCGCACCCCGCGCCCCACGCCCCTGCCGCGGCCCCAGCACCGACCGCGCCCGCCCGCCATGTTCTACTCACTGGCACGGTGGTGCCGCCGGCTCCGCACTTGGCGCTATCACTTGATCTACGACAAGAGATTTACGCATGATACCAAAGTCGACCAACATTGCACTCATATCCTTACAACTCTCAGGTAAATGAGACCATCAACGATTAGTGTCTTATAATCAAGCACGAGCAAACAAGCACAAAAGGATTTCTTTGTTTGCTTTAGTCTAGGCAAATCATAGGCACAGATTTTCAGTTTTACTATCACTATTCACTAATAAAAATAAAAATAAAATAAATAATAAAAATAATATGAAATTAAAAAAAGATATGGTTGAAGGTAAAGTCTTCTTATAGATGATAATTTTCCGTGTTAACGTTATAATGCACCAGATGTCGAATGCTTAGGTTGTGCGTGCCTCTCTATCGCTTGTTCCGACGCTCTCCTATGCTCGGCTCCGACGAAACGTGAGCATGAGTCATGCTTTTTCAAAACTCAACTTCGCAATAGCATTAGCGTAATTTGACGTAAGCGATGAAGATGACCGTACGACATTTTTTTTAACAGTAACAGAACATACAAATCTACATTGACTTTCTGCTCAGTTAAAGCATATTCTCTCATTTCTATCTCTATTTCTTAACGGCTTTAGAAATATGAAAATTGTTTTCTCTTTCCCTCATATATGCAATACAAAGATTCATTGTTCGAAGATATGACGAATATCAATTTACATGTTTGTTGTTAGAGACTTGTTCAGAAGCTTAAAGTATTGTCCAGTGATGTCATTTGTCACTAAACAATACAAACGCGTTTTGAAGCCATACTTGTAGCGAACTGTTATCAATAAAAGTCTATCTAAAGATAAACGTGTATTGACGTACTACAAAAAGTACCCACTCGTTTGAAGTCTCTCTTAGTTATTTCGTTGCCGTAGCATAAGTTCGCAGCTTTGAAAAAAGATTTTTGCAGCATCCAGTATTTCTGCAGGGAACACACAATCTACTGGGAACACAATACTGTTGAGTTCGTTATCCAACATGTTCAGGGTTACAATGTTTTAAATATTTTTTATAGACCATATTTATTATTTTTCGTTATGTAAATATTACACTAGATAAGATTGTTTCACGGTTGACTCCATCGAAAAAGTAATTATTACTAGAATCGCCCCCCTTGAAAATGAAAAAATGTACGAGGATTATTATGATTTTTTTATTTGACTATAATAATAATCAATCAAAATCAATTCATAATAGATTGATTTTGAATTTTTTTATTTTCACGCAAAAGACTTACAAAGTGGACCATCTTTTGCGAATTTATTATACGTATATAAAGTTAAATATACAATGCCTATCAAACCATATTAAGTGAAGCCATAGACTATGTTCGATGTATCTGTAAAGACCGATATTTCCCCTGCATAATATTCCCAATCGAAATGTATAAAAAAAAATTCTATTTTAAACTCACTTTACAAATTGCAACGTCTTAATCTCCCATACACTATATTTTCTTTCATCTTACCTCTCGGAGGAATACGCGTAATCCTGATCAGCTCCAAGTCCAGAGTCCGTGTGCTCATGAGACACCCTGGCGCTGCCGGAGATCAGCTCGCCGCTGGAGCTGTTGCTGTTGCTGTTGGTGACGGGGCTGTAGGGGTTGTTGTTGAGGGGTAAGTGGGTCACCGATCCCTTGTACCCGTTGTTTGTTAGGAAGTCGTCTCCTGCCCTTTCCAGTGTTTCATCGTAGCTGGGATATATACGCCTAAAACAAAAAACATGCTTTTGTTCACGCGAATTATCAGTCATTATAATGAAACAACTTTTACGGATTTTATTGTTTACGTGAATTTCACTCATTATAATGAAACAACTTTTACGGATTATATCGCGATTTATTAGGTTTTATGCACGCCCGACGTTTCGAATACTTTACAGAAACCATGGTCGCGGAAGGACTTCTATCAGTCCACAAATCCGTAACATTGTTTCAAAAACATGTACTTTTTTAAGTGATAACTTCTTTATTGGC
This sequence comes from Lycaena phlaeas, assembly GCA_905333005.2. Classification (NCBI taxonomy): domain Eukaryota; kingdom Metazoa; phylum Arthropoda; class Insecta; order Lepidoptera; family Lycaenidae; genus Lycaena; species Lycaena phlaeas. The sequence goes on along the minus strand of HG995171.1, from coordinate 10,398,677 downwards.
GTGGAGCATTTTTTGGCACGGGAAAATCTTATACGTTCGCGTCACCGACATGCTAGGTTCGTGTTAATATGCTAATGACGTTATTATAAAATTTCAGATTTTAACATAAAACATTTGAAATTTTATGTCATAATTCTAAGTGATGGTAAGTGATTACGACGGTCGTATGTAGCCCATGAAACTAGTCTAGTTAAATTGGAACTAGTCCAGGTAACTCATTTCCGTGTTGTCCATCCTGATTCCTGAGACAAGATGAAGTCAAAAATTTAAGTTCAAAAATTACAAATCTGGAATTTTGTGAAGATCCAAATATGTTATACAATAAGGTGTTTAATGTTGCTAAAGTGGAATATGATACTGTTTTTAAACCTAAAATTTTGAAAGTTAACGATTGTCTAAAGTTTAGTGATTGGGCAACAGTAGGAATTATGATTAGTAGAAATAAATTGTACAGTCTATATGATGAAAAAACAGTGAACAATAGTCCGTCATTTGTTGAGTATGTTCGTAATTATTCTAAATTGTTTAAGCGTGTATGTAATGAGGCTAAATCTAGATTCATAAAGAATAAGATTGTTAATAGTAAGAATATTGTAAAGACAACTTGGCAAGTTATAAACAGCGAGACTGGTAAAGCCAAACCACGCAATCTCGATTTTAAATTGAATATTGATGGAAATTGTATCAGTACAGATCTTGAGGTTGCCGAAGCTTTTGATAAATTTTTCACTAACATCCCAGTTTCGACTACCAAATACCTAAATTCTTCTCCCACTCTAGCTGAATCTTTGTTGAAGATGAACATGGTTGAGTCCAAGGTTGTCTTTGTATTCCATCACGTCAATGCATACTCAATTGTAAAAGCTTTTAAATCACTGACTGTTAAAAAAACCGCTGATCTGCATGGCCTTTCCGTCACAATAATCAACTCCATCATAAACTGCATAGCTCCCCATCTAGCTATGGTTTTCAATAAATGTATTGATAATGGAGTTCTTCCTGATTTAATAAAGTGCAGTAAAGTCATACCTTTATTTAAAGCTGGCAGTAAGTCTGACCCCACCAACTTTAGACCTATATCTATATTGCCAACGCTAAGTAAAATATTTGAAAAACTAATTTTAGATCAATTGCAATTTCACTTTTATTCCAATAAAGTAATGCATTTCAAGCAATTTGGATTTACCAGGGGTCGTTCAACAACCGATGCAGGTGTTGAACTAATACGATGCATATTTGATGCCTGGGAGGAGTCGCATGACGCTTTGGGTGTATTTTGCGATTTGTCCAAGGCTTTCGATTGCGTTGATCACAGTACCTTGGTCAGGAAACTTCATTATTACGGTGTGAGAGACAGTGCACTGAGCCTTTTAAAGTCTTACTTACATGGACGCGTACAGAGGGTTGATGTAAACGGAAAAGTGTCGGGTGGGTCCGCGGTTATCATGGGTGTCCCGCAGGGCTCAATTCTTGGTCCGTTTCTCTTCCTAATTTATATAAATGATCTACCGAGTCTTGTAAATAACTGTCATGATATAGTGTTGTTTGCGGATGATACTTCTTTACTTTTTAAAGTTAGACGACAACAGGATAAATATGAAGACGTAAACAATGCCATTAATAAAGTTGTTGAGTGGTTTACTGCAAATAATCTTGTGCTCAATGAAAAGAAAACAAAATGTGTTAAATTTACTCTGCCCAACGTAGGACAAGTTAATACGGATATAGAGATAAAAGGAGAAAAATTGTACCTTGTGGAAACAACCTTGTTCTTAGGTATTACTTTAGATTCTAGATTGCAATGGGGCCCTCATATTGACAAGTTAGCGGATAAGCTCAGTTCTGCAGCTTACGCGGTTAAAAAGATAAGGAACCTGACGGATATTCAAACCGCCAGGTTAGTTTACTTTAGTTATTTCCATAGTCTTATGGCCTATGGCATTTTGCTGTGGGGTCATGCTGATACCGAGCGCATATTTATTCTGCAAAAGCGAGCTATTCGAGCTATTTATAAATTGGGTCCCAGGGAATCTCTTAGGGATTTTTTTTAAAAATATTGATATATTAACATTAACATCACAATATATCTTCACAAATTTAATGTATACCAAAAATAACCTTCATCTATTTAAACAAAAAAGTGATATTCATAATGTAAATACTAGAAATAGAAATAAGCTAGTGCCCTATAGTAGTCGACTTAACAAAGTAAATAAGTCTTTTGTGGGTCAATGTATACGCTTTTACAACAGGGTCCCTTCTAATATACAGGAATTATGCCCCAAGAAATTTAAGATTGTCATCAAACAAAAACTAAGTAAAAAAGGATATTATGAGATTAATGAATATTTCGATGACGCAAATCCTTGGGATTGAACTGCTCTTCTATCAAGCTGTATTTATTTAGAATGTATATAAATTTTGAGCCTGCAGTATGATAAATTAAACTTGTATTAAGGTGAAACGTATGACACGTCATGCTCGCTTATGCCATTGCAGTGGTGGCGTTGTGTGATGGGTCCTCCACTTCCCTCTAATATGTGGAAGAGGTTGACGCTGGCACACGCGTCCTGGCCTATGTGAAGGTGCCGCTGTGGTGGCTGGTCGTGTTATGCAGTTTCTACCTCGCTTGGTTTTTTTGTTTTCTTTTTATTAACATCCTCTTGTTTGTTTTGATATTGCGGGGTCCAAATTTATTTACTTATTTATTTTAGGCAAATGTGAATTAATTTATGTAACTAGCATGTTGTTATTATTTATATGTATATTAGTATGTTGTTATTTTGATGTATTTACAAAAATTGTAAAACTATATTTTAAAAAGAGCAATCCTACAGAGTTTCTTGCTAGATTCTTCTCTGAGGAAAACTGCTACTTTGCGAATCTAGCATTAGCTTATAAAAAAAATTGACATGTTTCAAGTGCTATGTAATTTGCCTACGAAATAAATATTATTTGATTTGATTTGATTTGATTTGAAGTCTTTATACCAGCAATTACACTAACTGTCTTGGCCTCCTCTCACAAAGACAGCATAGCTGTTTAACGCCAGAAACAAGCAAGATGGTGATATCCAAGCAGCCGAAAGCGTAGCGTGCATCCCGCCCACCGTTAAATGCTTTATCATCAAACATGTTACAAGAGAACTGTTGATTGAGCTTAAAAAAGTTCAGTGTCTTTCAGTTTAACTTATTTAATATTCAATTATTTAGTACTCCTTGTCGGAACGGGTACACGCATTTTCACTTCACTCACTACAGTCTTCTATTACAGCCAAAATACACACCAAAATTTTTACTTAATGACGTAAAATTAGTTAACTTGGTTTTAGTAGGCATATACTGTTATATTATGATAAATTTAATTATATTTACTTGAGGACCCGACAATAGTAAGTACTCTCTTAATATTATACATAAAAAATGTGATAAAAAAAATCTGAAATATTTTTCATAGGGGTAAATGGCTGTAAGGGTTAAGCTGTCAACGGCAGTATGTCCTGAGGTGCCGTAAGGTACACGCGCACGCGCAATAAATAGTTACTAGTGTTATATGCAGTGCTGGATTTACATATAGGCCCGTGAGGCCCGGGCCTAGGGCGGCAAGATTTGAGGGGCGCCAAAATTTCAGAGACGAAGAAAGTAAAGAAGACTGCCTTTGAAAATGAGTTTGGATTAATTTTTGTAAAGAATTCTCTATAGAATATACTTATAACAATTTACTTTTTTTATTTACTTTTCAGTCTATGAATAAGATTATGTTTTTTTAAAGATTAATTGTAGTCTTTACCGAATGATGTTTTTTAATTTTTGTTTCATTACTGAATATCACATGCATATAAAGCTTTTAAAAATGACTAAATCTTAATAATTTCGCTCTGGCCCAGCAGTAGGACATAATATAAGGGTTGACACTTTACTTTTTTCTAGCATTAAGGGCGGCAAAATAAACAGGGCCTAGGGCGCCTCAAGCCTAAATCGGTCACTGGTTATATGTGTAATATAATTATGATATGCAGTAATAAACATTAACAATATATCCATGGGCATTTCATTGACTCTCCTTTAGGACATACTCCACATGTCCAATTACCTTTTTATCATTATATAATGTATTCAAAATTAATAATAATATTTTACCTTCCGTGTTTCTCGTTGGCTATCCTGGTACTGAGCGTGCTTGAGCTGGACCTCAGCGAGCCCTGGTTGTGGTTGTCCAGTTCAGTTTTATGCGACGTCTTCTCCCGTCTCGCCAAGGACCCATGCTCCGCTCTTTGTCGATCAAAATAAATTATTGTTTTAATTTAAATTGATTTTTAAAAATATCCAGAGTAATGAACAATGCCAGATTAAATTATTGTAAGTCATTCTTCTCAACATAAGTTTATAAAGAGTTTTCAGTACCTAATAAAGTTTTTTTTATACTATTTTTATTAATTATAATACTTTATTTTTAGAATGACTGATTACAGATATGTATTTCGCTTGTATGCTATCTATGTATGTTGCACCTTCTTGTCGGTAAGAAGTAATAAAACATTCAATTATTCAGAAAGATAAAGGACTTTACTGTAAAATATACAAGCTGATAAAGAATTACACAATTTCTAAGAAAATTGCACGCTTCGGTTGTAGATAAACGAATGAAATTAGCAATGAGACGAGCTTTGCGGCTTAAACTAGAATTTTATCTTTATTATACAATTTTGTTAAGTACGAAAAACGTTTATCCTCGTTTCGAACAAAAAAAATGGCTTTTAAAGAATGAATTCGTGTTTTAAATTAGCTTTATTTGGTATAGGATTCATTTATGTCATTTATTCGGAATGAATGGTTATTCTATTTCCAAATACCCCTTACAATAAGCTTATCTGCATAGGCTCAATTTCCTTGCTTAAATTCTTTTTGAAGCGTACCATGGTGCCTTATATTATGGTAGAAAATCCAACGCTTATAAAAACAGTCCTCTTTAGGGACGTCTGAAAGAAGCAAAGCTCTATAGTATTACCCTACGCTTTATATTATATCCTCCGATCAAAGCGATAAAAATGTTGCGCGTGCCCCGCGAAGTGCCGCACATCGAGGCCCTACGCCAGCGGCCCTAGCTTTCGTATAGAAGCTTGGCTCCAAAACAAGGATTACTCCTGATTTACCTCTTCATATCCAAGCAGAGAAAGTAGTAGGACCGCTATTCATTCTATGAGTTTTATATTTATCAGTGGTCGTTTTTTATCTTTTTCTTTTCTAAATAGTTTCCTACGGTCTATTTTAAATGGGCCATCACCTCAAAATCGAGCTCTCTAGTTTACAAACTAGATGCGGGCGGAACCTCAGAGACTCTATGTTAAATGTTCTTGTGTACACTATTTCTATCTACGGTTTTCAACGCCGCAAGCGATATTATAGTTAAGATTGCAGAGGTGGATACTAAAATTTTATTATTACTTTATTCTTAGGGTCTGTTTCACAATGTACTAGTAAAGTACCCTATAGCTATATGACACATAAATTAATTGACAAATAAATCTTCTAGTTAGTCTTGATTGGATTTCACCATCATCTTCCCTGTAAATTTATTTGGCTGATCCCTATTTGGCACTTACTGGTTAATAGGCTTGGCAACCTCGCATTTCATAGTTCCATTTTACGATTAATATGTTTTAGAAAAACATTCCATGTTGTAAATATACATAAAAATATGTTTTTATAATTTAAATGTATGTATCATACCATCTTTAAACCTTTTATTTACATAGACCTTGTATATAATGTTATCCCTTAATTATTAAACGTTCAAAACACAATTTAAATTATTTTGTATATTACTGTTACCGGAACGTCAAATTGTCAAATGTCGTATAGCTGTCAACCGCGTATATATCTGTCAACTAATTTGCGGCAGATAAATTTGCTAATGGCCAGTTGATCCGACCTATAGTTTACAGGGAACTTTATTTGCCAGATATTGCTATTTGTCAATTGTGAAACGGAAACGTTGTCGTTATGTGGTAAATATGTTGCAAATAGCTTAATTGGAACTTTATTCGGACATTGTGAAACAGACCCTTATTCTATCAAAATGTTCGTTTATAATTAGTATAGTTTTCATCGATTATATTTGTCGATTGTTTTGTAACTGTAAAGAACTTTATTAGTGTAGTATTGTCGTAGTAAAGAAGAAGCATTCAGATTTCAGAAAATCTGCGATAAAACCTCATTGATGATGAGGTTTTATGACAGATTTTTATATATTTTTATTTCGGCCAAGATAATATTAATAACTGCTTACTTTATACAACTTAGTGAGCGCTGAATTAATTTTGTTTTCGTTGAAATATGAGAGAATATTATTTAAATAAATTATGAGCTAGATAAAGTTATTTGATTACCATACATTTAGATTTATTATTATGGTTTTTTATACTTATAATTTACATATATTTTGTAGCGAAATAAGTCATTTAAGTATCCCTCATTTTTGATTAAAATCAAATCACAAAGATACGCAGACAGACTAAAGACTTGTTGACCTCTGAGTCTCATTTGTTTTTTTTATATATCAGAGCCTTTGAAACTCACTGCTGATCGTAAGTTGAGTGTGTTTACAAAATTCAAGTGTTTGTTGAGGAACGAAAAAGATATTACCAATATTATTAACTCCAATTTACATTCGAAAATATTTGTTTCTAAACCTTCAATCACCTGCCCGTTTGCCCCTGGGCAGTTTGTTCATGACCATCATCATCATCAGCCTTTATCCGCCCAATCCTGAACATAGGCATCTTTCAATACACCAAGTCAGCCGACCTCTTACCACTCGCATCCAACATGGATCTGCGAGTAGACGGATATCGTCTTCCCATCCGATTAATGGCAGAACAAATCCTTGTACCTAAAAAATGCGTCATCTACAAAAAAAAAAAAGAAATGTGGTGTCATGGGACACCAGGTAGGAACGAAGTTCCTTCGGCTAAAAAGAAAGGTATTATACACTACTCGCTTGTGTATGCGACTGTCGCGCCTGCGCACATCTCATTTAACGTTTTTTTATTCCACGCACTTTTTCTTACGGTTTTACTATCACATTTTTTTCAGTTCGGTCGCGCAGCAAAATCCCTATCCCCTGCCTGCCGTAAGGAACTTCGTTCCAAAAAAAATCCTTAAAAAATATCATATAACCAGGAGAATTTGCATCGCTATTTTTTTACTTTCCTTATTTTTAGGGGGAAATATTATAGTATTCTATAATAAATATTTTTGTTCGAATGTATCGTAGACCAGGTATGTAAATAAAATAAACAATAAAGTAAATAAAAGATACGTAGTACAAAACTGTACTGTGTAGAATGTAGATCAAAACATTTATCGCTCTTTATCACCGACGTGTAACATTTCGAATATAAAACACGATTGTTTCGGGTGAGTGCATTATTTGAATAGGTGTTCCAAATTTAAATCCAAAATATCCTTATTTACATTTGGAACACCTCAATTTAAAAAGTAAAAAAAAATATACTTTATATTTTAGACTCACTGCCTATGCTTCGATGAGGTGCGAAGTTTGGTATGTCGTGCGTGACTAGTCTGTACCACTGTGTATGGGATCTCCTTCAGCTGTTCTTCGGTCATGCCTGTGGTGTCCACCAGAGAGAATTCCAAGTGCTGTTTCAGCTCAGTAGGCAGCCATTTCTTGTCGTTTGGTGATCCGGACCGTGACCTGTTGGAAGGAAATTATATTTTTTCAGTAAAATATTTACTAGCGCGCGTTGGCAGTAAAATCGAACATCGATTTTACTCAAACTATCAAAGTAATTGACAAATCCTAAAGGAAGATATAACTTAAAAATAATATTGAGGAAACAAAAAATATTAGACGATATTGAATCCTTGTGGAATGGAAAGAAGTAGAAGAGAAAATAATTATTGAAATTTTCTACACTATATATTTCATCTTTTAGATTTAAGATTTTTTTAAATAGTTTTTCAAGTATATAAAATGAAAATATTACATTTTTCAACATTTTTTCCTTTGCCTGTTTTCCACTATCAGGTTCAAAGGTGTGATGTAAAGTGACCACTTAGCTCTGTAAAAGAGCTATTATATGCTTTAGTTAAGTTTTGGGCCGCTTCTTTATGGGAGGTTTCCACTAGCAGCCTTTGGCAAGGCGAGGAAAATTGGTCCGCCAAAAATACAGATAAGTAGAGTGCTGTGATACGATCACTACTTAGAGTCTCGGAAGTCACCCCGCATAAATAATCTAAATCAAAATAAGATTGAGATATAATCCACAAAAGCTGTTTGTATTTTTAATAGAAATTCCAATATGTCATTTAATCATCCAATAACTAATAATATTATAATATAACATTTTTAAAATATACTTTGTACATTGAAACAAAACTAAATCTAAAATTATAATAAATAAAAACTAAAATTATAAAAATAAAAACTAAAATTAACTATGTATTACAAATAATATATGGTCCCAGATCGCTGTCGGCTGGGAACGTTCCCAAAACGCTGGCCGCATTGCCACGTTGGATTGCAACGCTGATGCGTTGCCTCAAATACAGGCCAGCCTTTTGGTCACGTGAGCCCTGTATCAAACGAGTTGATAGGTCTCGATAAAGCCGGAAAGCCTCTGGGCCCCATGGACCAAGAGTCTCGACTCCAAACGCCGAAAATATGTATACATTTCCAATGCATGCATATTTGCGGCGTTTTAAGTCCTCTTGTCTTGCGGCCGCTGCACCAGCCAAAACCGACGTCTCTGGCAAATGTGACGCCGCCAAAGTATCTACGCAAGATGCATCCCATACTAAAGGGCGTCCCATCTTCCATGGCACCAACGACATCCCGTCCGGCCTCTTGCCATCGTCACATATATAATATATATAATAATCCACTTTCTTCCTCCTTTTTCTTGCTTTAGATTTATTCTTTAGATGATATAAATGCAAAAAATAATTAATTGCTGCCATAAAATATTGAGCAACCGCGACGTCCCTGTTATTTTTTTTGCGTTTGTACATCGAGATAAGCCGTGGCCGCGAAAAATCGCCGTCGACCGAAGACGAAGTTTATCGTCCGAATGTTATCGTAATGAGTGTGGGCTAGGCATTATAGACACAATGTTAACTCACCGATGTTTCCTATGTCTTCGAGGTCTATGTGACGATCGGTTGGTTCCGTTTTCTGTGTCTGCTTGCGAACGACGAACACTCGCTACCTGTTAATGCATTCATAGTTTACACTATGTTTAATATATAAGAGGTGGAGCCGTAATGCAGTCAACTTGGATCGGCATGACCGGGGTGGTACCTCTCGCGCACGTAGTAAAAGCGTAAAGTGACAGCTATGCAGTCGCGTTTCATCCGGCTTATGAGTTTCTCATGGATACGGAAAAGGAGTGCAATGAACTTGCATAACCTTCACTTGTGCCAAGCAAAAAAAAAAAAAGAAAAAAAACATACAATACATTTATAAAATTGGTAATAAATCTATTTAGAATATAGATTTGTCACTTCATTGTAAACCTTTTTATTTCACTAAGGGCCTGTTTCACCACTTCCCGATAAGTGCCGAATAGTCTTGTTCACAACATATTTGACAGATATAGCATGGAGTATCTGTCAATATGTTGCGGAGAGCCTATTCGGCACTTATCAGGAAGTGGTGAAACGCCCTGAGTAACATAGAGTTTAATGGCCTCTCCACCGGCTCTTGCATCCAATTAGAACCGCATTATAAAATCCTAATAAAGATGTATCGATAATATAAATTAATTCAACCATAAGTTTCTGTATTATTAAAACATAACTTATTTTTCATGCTGAGCTTTGCCAAGGATTTCACCCAAGGCTATTATTATTTAACGAAGAAAATGTACATTTTCTTTGTATTAATAAAACACATCATTAAAATAGACAACAGAACACGTAAAAGAAATATCCACACAACTTTGAAATTAAATCATGTATTACAAAAAGTGCGAATTGATTTTGGTCTCAGTTGTCGTGTGAATATGGTACTCACTTGCACGCCGCCGCCGCCAGTCGTCTGCCGCAGAACCTCCTTCCATTGTGACTCCGAGTCAATTAACTCGTATTCTCTGCAACGATAAGAATCAAGACAACCGAAGTTACTCCAAGTGAATTACTTGCGGAAACTTATTTGTTCATGGAACATTTTGTATCACGTACACACACATATGTATTTTTCAGGGTAACGCACCCGCTTACGTTTATATGTACAAACCGTGTGTGTATGTGCATTATAAAACTATACTAGCTGTCCCGACAGACTTCGTTCTGCTAAAATCGCTATTAAAAATAGGGGTTGATCGTAGAGGGGTGAAAATTTAGGGTTGTATGTATTTTTCAATGCCACATTATAAAAAAATAAAAACAAAAAATTTCGTCCAAAAATTAACAAAAAAATTTTAAGGGTGAACAACCCCTATCACTTAGGGGTATGAAAAATAGATGTTGGCCGATTCTCAGACCTACTGAATATGCATATAAAATTTCATAAAGATCGGTCAAGCCGTTTCGGAGGAGTACGGTAACTAACATTGTGACAGGGAAATTTTATATATTAGATAAATGTACATGTCAATGTATTTCAATCATTTTCTCTTCTTGCCCATTGTAGTCGCTACAAGTCGTCTCTATTATGTATCTTAGTAGCCAGCATTCATAGAATTCAAGCAATAATTCTCAGGTATTCAATTTTAATGTATTTCTGGTATTAGGTACTTAGGTTAGCTTGGTTTTTATTAGTATTTATTATTCAGTGAGATGAATAAGGGCAGTAGTTTATTCTTATTTTACTTGAAAAATAATTCATGATTAATTAATTATTCAGTAAGAAAATATTCATGGAATTATTAAAATATCAAGGAATAATCATATTGTAGGTTTTCTTGCTCTACAAAATGACCATAAGCTCTGAATTACGAAAGGCCGAAAGCCCTAAAATTATTTAAGTGTTTGATATTAGTATAAAATAAAATGGATACGACGATCCAAAAAATAAAGTATTATTTTAAGAAAACATTCTACTCTCAAGATTATGTATTAGCATCCTTTCATATGCTCACTTGACCCTCACTAAGTGAAGTTGGCCTTTTTGAGAACAGAAGTATAAAATCCATGATTAATACATTAATATTTATGTCGACCTTCGTTCCGATCCACAAATTATTATTTCTTTAATTCATATCTAATAAAGATGGATTGTGGTTAACCTAGATAAGTATGAGAGCGCTAAAACAAATGTATTTGTAAAGTATATTAATTTACCCTAATGGAGATTATTGCTCGTCTTCATGAACATAGAACTACCAGGTAAATTGAAAAGTTCGCGACCTGACCATTAAAATGAACCTGTCTTTTCTGTCGCCATTTTGAAATATCAACTGTTAGTCTGCCGATTTCCGATTTGTAATCCTGTTCAGTTGAAATTTCACGAACAATTTGAATATGCGCGTAAATTATATAGTCGATAACGGAGAAATAAAGAATGCAAATGAACATTTTTTTTTTCTTAAAAGGAGGTTAAGCCGTTAGTCGGTCTAGCTGATGGTCAGAGATCACTGACATTCATTGATACCCATTAGACCCAAGGATTTTCAGGTGCGTTGCAGGCATAGAAATCTAAATAACACAAGATAATATAAACTATATTGTGCGGTGATCTATCTAAACGCGTATCACTAATGAACGAGGCTACAAAAACACACACACTTACTAGAAATTTCTGTTAGCGACTAATCGTAAGTAGGCGCGTTGGTACCATCTGCGTCACCTGTGTGGCGACAAGATCACATGCATTTAGCACTTCCATTACCTTATTATTTAGATTTATATGATTGCAGGCCTTCCAAACATATTTTTTTTCTGTGTGGGAGTTGACGATAGGTCTATCATTGATACTTTGTTTTTCTTACTTGGTGTCTGGTTGTGAGTCGTCTCTCTCGGAGCCGGACTCATGCTTGTGTCGGGATCTGTGCCGCCGGTGGCGCCTGCCCGAGCGGCCCGAGCCTCGAGACAGCTCACTCTCTGCGTCAGACTGCTGCCGTCGCGACCGGTGCCTATGTCTGGAGATTATGGTTTTATTAGTCACATTTGTCATATCATCACCTAATTTGTATAACTTGAAATATAGCTCGCTATTCGCTAACTTACACAAGAAAACATTTACATAAGGTGTAGATGCGAACTTTTAGCAATGTGTCTGTAGCTATTGTAACCAAAGTAAGTTGACTATGTTAGACGTAAATAAAATTTAAGTATGGATGTAATTTTTATTTTTATATATTCTAACGAACTGGGATAGGAAAACACAATTAGTAAATATTTCCTCAATATAATTTAATTTTAAAGTGTCCTTTTTATTTCGTCACCATCATCAGCCTTTATCCGTCCACCGCTGAACATAGGCCTCCCTCAATTAACGCCCTTTTTATTTGACGACCTCTGTGGCTCAGTGGTTAGCGCGTTAGCGCTCAAGCCGGAGCTAGCGGGTTCGAATCTCGAACGAACAGTAAACTTTTTTGTTCCCTGACACAAAAGTTTAATGTTCGTGGGTCATGGATGTGTATTAAATTTGTGTATTATATGATAACAATCTAAAATATATGTATTTTCGTTTTCTGGTACCAGTAACATAAGTTCTTCTGAAACTTAGCACGGGACCAGATTGACGTGGTGTAAAAGCGTCCATAGATATTATTATTATTATTTATTAGTCTTTCGTCTCTTTTGTTTGCGCACGGAAGTGAATTAAGCTATTTCTTAAAGTTCCTTATTTTTGTGGGTAAAAGCCGGATTATTAATTTCCATTTTTTTAAACACGAAAAGAGTTTGGTTTGAGGTTAGATTAAGAAAATCAATTGAAGTCAACCAGGGAAGTACTTCACTTTTTAAATTACTTAATTACATATAGCAAAAGAAGGCGTTATGGACGTTTATTGTTACTGTGACAAAATAATTCATTAATTCGACGACCGCCTGGTGTGGAGGTTAAATAGCTTTTCTCACGAAGAGTCGTAAATTCGAGTCCCGCCAAGGGGAGACGATTTATGATGAATACAGATGTCTGTATTAGGATTAAAAGTATTTTTGGTATATACACATTTTAATATATATTTATAGTCCTAGTTCTTACAAGTTTTAATTACAGGTGCAAAATAGGACTCAGTTGTGTGTTCAGTGTTTTCTAAAGTAAGTCTTATGTAATGTACGTTTATGTCACAAATCTGTGTACCGCCATTACAGAGGGTTACCGTCGCAAATACCGATCCGACATTTATTATTTAATAAAGGAAGTGTAAGCCAGTAGCGCATTGCGATTCGGCTGGATCAAAGGAAGCGACGATTAAGGCTGACATTTGAGACGGTAATTTTATGGATGAGGGGACATTAAGGAGCATCTAAACTAGGTGTTTTTAATAAGTACTGCTCTCGAAATATAATTAAATATAATTAAAATAACAATCTGAAAACGTCACAACTAAATTTGGCAGGAATATCGCATTATATTGAGTACCTGGTTGACCGAGCATTTGCTTGGCTTTTCTGTTTTGTTTTATATAGTGATAATAGGATAAAAATTTTCTTTCAAAAAAAATTGAAAAAAAATAATACAAAAAACATACTTAACAGCGAAATTTACGTTCATATTCTAATGACATTTTATCATTGCTTCAAAACAAGAATAAAAAAAAAGTTTTTTAAAAATTTATCCTAGCTAGATCGATTTATCGTCGTTTTTAACCCGTATATACAAAATTTAATGAAAATCGTTGGCCGTATATGTACAAGAATTGCTCGTTTAAAGATATAGATTAAAGTATATATTTTATAATTGACGATACAGACCTTGTATTTACAATATTATTTATACATTTTGCGTATTGGATCCGATTTGTTCGTTCTAATAACTTTTCAGTTTCGAGTTTAATTGCCTGAGGGTATTCGCTTTATGCCGCTTGGCTGTATATTTACCACTCGTGCCTACCGTGAAGCAGTTTTCACTCGCTCGGGTGTCGTTTATCATTAAAAAAAAAAATAAAAAAAAAATAACACGTACTTGCGATTGGATCTCGAGTCATTGGAACTTTGAGAATCCACTGACGCTGACCGATGGCGGGGTACTGGAGGTGGCCGGTGCGCTGTGGGGGATGCGGAGTAGAGACCGCGGCGAGCCGGCGCGGAGCGGGTAGAGCGTGGTGAACTTCCTCCCACCACGGGCTCGATACCACCTTCACCACATAAACTAAACAAAAAAGTAAAACGATAAAACCCTCTCCTATGTCACATTCATCAGACGATCTATTGACGCCTTACTTATCAAAATTGGACATGTAATAAACACAAGAATTGTAAATAACAATCCGTCCGACTTTGTCAAAGTTAAGAAAAATATTATGGCTTCATGTCGAATTATGCAATAAAATATTACATTCTATCAATGAAATATTAATTAAAATAAGAACGCTTTTATGTGAACAAATTCATGGGTATCCATTTGTCTTACTCAAAATATTATACGCTTTTATAACGCTCGTTAAAAAAGCTCTCGTGCGAACAGGGTCTTATTTTAAAATTATGACAAAGCCAAATTTTATTCCAAAAAAATTGAATTTTTATAATTACGTATAGACACGTGACGTACATACTGACACATTTATAGCTTGTCGGTGACGCAAACCTTGTAGGTTATTATTTTCTCCTACCAAAAAGTGCTTAACGCGGCTAAAAAACGTTTTCATTTCAAAAAATACATATGAAGAATGAGATGACCATTTTATGGCGCACTTAACAAATATTTTACAGAGGCTATAAACGTAACTATAATGACAGAAGCTGACTTTTTATTAGCTATCCGTGTCATTAACGCTAATTAGCCATTAGTATACGCTTCTTAACGGCAATCGGATTACATTTATTTCATGTGAAGTAACCAAATTAATATAATAAATACATTCTGTAATTAATTCTCACTTATTTTAATGCAAGCAATTGAGGTGTTTAAGATATCTTTTAGGTTAAGTTTGTACAAAAATAATCGATTATTGCTACGATAACTTATTAGAACAAATTACATATTTAAAATAAATATTTCGCTAATATTATTAAGGATTGAAGATTTTATAGTTAAGTACAGTTAAAACTTTTCAAAATAAAGAGGATAAAAAAATAAGAATAAGTGTAGCTAAAAAAGGTAAAATAATAAATAAAAACGACTTAAAGGAAAATAATATGTAACTAGAGCTTTATATATAGATTTGATCTCTCGCAAATACATTTTGGGTTTTATATTATGTCCACAGGGAATTGAATATGTTATTACCACATTTTCAAGAACCAAATAGGTACAAATTGTAGCCTTTACTGGGAAAACCCTAACTAAGTAACCATAAACTCATTTTTGGGAACCTCATCCAAAACGATCAAATAGTATTGATTTTGTACAAGCAAATATTTAATGCGGCGAGTTTTCATCATAACACTTAACATTATATTATTGTCTCCGTACCATCGTGGGTTAAACGCAATAATTAAAATAGTTGCATTTATTTTATCTTATAACTTTAATTTATCCACATTCAAAGATATATTGAGTCCATATAAACGATAAAACGAATCACCGGAATATTAAGCAAGCTATTGGCTTTGATTTAATTGGTACTTTCTTTAAATAATGTTCCGCCTTGCCTTTAACTCCAAATTAATGTTACTTTTTTACCCAATTAGGACAAGGCGAATAAAAAAAATGGGTTGTCTGTAAAGTCTGTTCAAGTTGATAATAGTTGAACGTGACAACGTCATAAGAAAATACTGATGGGCCGATTGTGCCTCTTTGTCGCTCGTTATGCGCTCTCGTTCGCACTTCATGTCTTAAATGGAACGCCTTAGAAGGAGGTAACGCCGCATGAGTCATGTTTTTTCGTGATAGCAACATCGAATTAGAAGACGTCACGTCAAAAAGATTTTAACTACTGACAGAACTGACTACCTATCGATGATGATAATTTATGAGATGTTTCTAACGTTACCTAAAACCTTGGTCGAAAATGCCATGACGAAAAGGGGCATGACACTCACACGTCGTGACGCGTATTTTATCCCAGATTTAGGTAGTTATGGATTCTCATAACCGCTAACTTTTTTAAATATTATGTGTAGGTATGTCTATTTGTCTGTGTATCTATAAGGTATACGTTACATACGTTCAGTTATTAACGGTCTGGAATTGCATGGTTGGCTTAATTGCAAAGCTGTATATCAAACGACGTCACAGGTGTAGCAATTTCGAGTTTGATCTAATGCGACACCGACTTGACAACTGTAAAGATTACGAGCGCTCGGCTGTGGCTGGGAGATGAAGCGAGTTTGCTTGGGGCGTATTGCGTTTTAGGCTCAGAAATTGTAAATGTATTTACAAATATTTTGGTATTGACCAACTAAAATTATTATTAAGTAATTATTTTTATTGAAAAAGAATAATTTTATTATATTATAGTAATTACTATTATATGGCAACAATTTATAGCCTATGTTACTCGTTGATGATGTGGCTGATAGGTAAACGAATTTCATAAATCAGTCTAGTGGTTTTAGAGCCTATTTCAATGAAAACAAACAAACAATCTTTTTTTATAATATTAGTAAAATAAATTCGATAAAAAATATGTACATAAAAGGTAAAACATATTTTTGCAATTTTTTTATGAGAATAACTTGAATTTGTATATGACACTAGACTCCGTGTCAACAGTTAGTTTATTATGTACTTATATAATATTCTTCGACATATATCTATAAAATTCAAAAAACAGCAAAGTTTATTTTACCGTTCATTAAGAATACGAGGAAAAGTTAAACAGCCATGTTTCGAAAACTCTCAAAGATAAACTTAAAAGATAAGAGAATAGGCCTATCGGATGTGATACCAAAGAACAGCGTACAATTCTTTTTTAAGGGAGTATCGTTTTACGTCAAGGGTAGTACGATTAAGAGGTGCGACGCCCATATATCCCTTAAACAAAGGTATTGTGTCGAAAACAAAGAAATAATACAATGGCAACGGAATACTGTGGAAATACATTGAAATACAAAGTTAAATTTACTGTCTGTTAGATTTAATATTAATTCATTTATTTTGAGTTTGTTTCGCCGGTTCTTCTCAGTGGACTTACTTTGGAACCGGTGGTAGACTCAATTGACCTTCAAAAAGATACTTGGATAGTACTATTTTGAATAAAATTTTTGACTTTGACTTTGACTTTGACTTTGAAGTTTATTTTTAAAGAAAGATTCATATAAAAATAAAGTTAACATTATTTTGACATCATTTACTAATAAATCTTTTTTATATCACATCTTTTTATTTGTCCCAAACGGCCAAACGCCAGACTTCGGACTCCTGAGTGTGTACCCTCTAATAGCCACCGCTGATGTTTTCGGCAGCATATAGCCCTCTATATGGGGTAGGACCGAATCTATCGGCAACAACGCATTTATGCCCACATCTAAGCTTATTTCGCTTGAAAAACTTAATATGTTAAGCTTAAAAGTATAAGCAATATCACTATATAAATAGGACGAGTTTCATAAAAAAAAACAAATGACGTAACTTTATATTATAACTAGCTGTTACCCGCGGCTTCGCCCGCGTGATTTTAGATTTACGGATTTATCATGTCTGATGATAATCATTTTCTATTTTAATAATGACTAAGTTTTTGTATTAAAATGGATATATATGTTATTTTGAACATAAAGACATTATACCCATTCGCTTTCTGTATTTCTGTATGCATATAATGTACTATTTAGGATACCATTATTACACTGCCCGTTCAAATCACGGCCACACGATTTATTTTCTTGCGTATAATTTTGGGTTAAGGTTCAAGAGTGGAGGCCGCGTTCAGGTAGACGAAGTGTTGGTCGGCCATTAACCAGATAGGAAGACGATCTCCGTGCAGTGGCAGGTCCGCGTTGGATGCGAGTAGCAAGGGATCGGTCGTCTTGGCGTTCATTGAGGGAGGCCTATGTTCAGCAGTGGATGGATAGAGGCTGATGATGATGATGATGATGTATAATTTTGATTTTGCCATATCTCCTAAAGTATTTATTTAATTTACATGATGTAAAGGACAAAAATAATCTTCATAAAGTGCTCAAGCCAATTAATTAATTTAAAATGATAAGGATTTATACCTCATCTGTGTAAATAGCCCTATAATTGCCCATTTTTTTAAAGTATTAAATGAATATAGTATGATATCCCTAAGAGAAAGACATATGCCATCGCGGACTTTTTTGTAGACCTATTTAAGATACACAATTCCACCATATATTATTTTGTTATATTATCTTTAAAGGTTTAGGCAGCGTTTTCGTTGAAAACTCCCAGGCGGCCTATTTTTTTCCCACACGTCCAACAATTATTGTTATATCTTAGCCAATGTAGATGAAAATTTAATTAATTATATACATAAACCTTCCTCTTGAATTGTCCTATCTATTAAAAAAAACCGCATCAAAATCCGTTGCGTAGTTTTAAAGATTTAAGCGTACAAAGGGATATAGGGACAGAAAAAGCGACTTTGTTTTATAATATGTAGTGATGATGATACATCTTAAAAATCTTAAATATTTTAGGTTATGTTTCATTGGTATTAATGTTATTGAATTATTTTACCATTGTATGTTTTGTATCTATCATGGGAAATTCCCCGGAGCTACATTCCCATAGGACTGAGTAACAAAGTGTCAGAAATCAATAGATTCTGTATTTTACGACAGACATAGTCGTATGGCTTCTGGTCTTAGCTGGTTCCAAAAGCAACAAATTAAAAGAAACGGAGGGAAAAATATGTCATCCAATAATGAAATCCGTAAAAATAGGTCAATTGAGTTACAAATAATAATTGGTTTTGTTTGGTGGCTTTTATCAAACCCTAGAATATATTGGTAAAATGTAAAGAAATAAAATAATTGTTTTTCTTCAAATGATTATTAGATAATACATCTTAAAAATCTCAAATATTTTAGGGTATGTTCCATTGGTATTAATGTTATTGAATTATTTTACAATTGTTTGTTTTGTATGTATTATCGGAAATTCCCCGGAGCTACATTCCCATAGGACTGAGTACCAAAGTGTCAGAAATCAATAGATTCTGTATTTTACGACAGACATAGTCGTATGGCTTCTGGTCTTAGCTGGTTCCAAAAGCAACAAATTAAAAGAAACGGA
Organism: Lycaena phlaeas; assembly: GCA_905333005.2. Classification (NCBI taxonomy): domain Eukaryota; kingdom Metazoa; phylum Arthropoda; class Insecta; order Lepidoptera; family Lycaenidae; genus Lycaena; species Lycaena phlaeas. The sequence continues at coordinate 10,379,402 of HG995171.1, read as the reverse complement.
GGGAAAAATATGTCATCCAATAATGAAATCCGTAAAAATAGGTCAATTGAGTTACAAATAATAATTGGTTTTGTTTGGTGGCTTTTATCAAACCCTAGAATATATTGGTAAAATGTAAAGAAATAAAATAATTGTTTTACTTCACATGACATTTCTTGACGCATCAAAAATATTAAATAATATTTCGCCATTGTCCTTTCCATACAAACTTTCATCCCCTATTTAAACCCTCCTAAGCTTTTTTTCGCAACAAAAAGTAGCCTATGTCCTTTCCCAAGCTCTAATCTATCTCTGTTCCAAGTTTCATCAAAATCGGTTCAGTGGTTTAGTCGTGAAAGCGTAACAGACAGACAGACAGACAGACAGACAGAAAGACAGACAGACAGAGTTACTTTCGCATTTATAATATTAGTAAGGATAATTCGATTTAAAAATCTACCATTCATTGCCACTATCACAAATTAAAAAGAATCTAACAACACAATATCTATATATATATAATACATATCAATATAAAGTTTAAAAAAATAACCTTCAGTCGACGCAGTCTGCTAAATATGCCTCTTATTTGTATAAAAAATGAAATAGGCTTCGAAAACATAAGCGTGTCAACCCCCAGTATGACACCTAAGAAAATATAATTCCCGTGAAATTTTTCGCCATATGGCCCATAATAACGCACCCGTTTTCACGCGGAAGTGGAAACAAAATTGTAGTGAACTGGGGCAGAAAGAATAACGTTTGCGAATGGCAACTGTAATGTTATTCACGAAGTTAACATAAATGGAAATATACTTACGAATTGGGCCGGTGTACTGAGGTAGGTTGCTTTATTTCTGGGCAGTCTTTTATTCTCAAATCTTCTAACTTTGGCACTGAAACAAGGGAAATTTTTAAACGAATTCAAAGTATAAAATTAAAGTAAAACAAAATTATAACCCTTAAGGCAATAAAGCTACATATTAAAACTCGCGTTTTTAATAGAAGGCTGTGTAACAATAATATATTTTTTCGTTAGAATTGTATTAAAAAGTAAATGAAATAACTGTACTTAAAAAGTAAAATTATTCTATTAGAACAGAAAAACTCTGTTACCTTCAAGCTCTGTTTCATTAATTCTAAAATCTAAATACAATATTTTATTTGTATAAAAATTGACGTTCGTATATATAACTGAACTCCAACCGTTCGATTGATCACATTGAAAACTCACACATATTTTATTTTCATGGGAAATGGCTTTCATGCTATTTTGTATTCCTATGTGGTATTCATTGATGGACGCTTATGTTTGGCAGCTGACGGATAAAGGATGATGATCATGCTAACATATACATGCACTTTAATATCGCTCGATTGCCATTATGTAGTTGGTATAATAAAACATAGTCGACAATTTCAAAGGGTTTGTAAATTAGAAAATAAGAGAATGAAATATTATAAAACAAAATAATAATAATAATAATTAATTAGTCAAGACGGATAAAGTTTAAGGGAAAAGTTGAAGTTCCAAAGGAGAAAGTCAAATATCTTAATTATGACCAACCATTTATAAAGACTTCGTCTATAGAAGAGTTATAAAGGTATTCATTAAACTGACATAAGGCGAGATTTTTTCCTCCGCGAATAAATCGGAGGAATACATATTATATTGTAATTATAATTATTATATTTTATTATTGGGTGCTCTCGACGGATCGACGGAACGCGACATGACATCATCTTTTTCGTGCATGTTGCCCGTAATATCGAGTTATTAGACATTGTCACGTCAAAAAGCCTTACCGGAGGGTTCTGGTAACCTGAAAAACTTCCCCGAGAAACTTACCGTCATGTGCCGAGGTATACAGGGTGTGTGGTCTTGCAATACGTCGCGATGGCGTGCGCGTGAAGGTGGGCGGGGGACGCGGCCGGCTGCCTCGCCCGCTGCTGAACATTACATGACGCTTCAAATCTAATTCATTAATTTGCTATTCTAATTGGTTTTTTATTACAGCCCTTTACATATAGGAACTGTAATTCCCCGACGTAATTCGTTCAAATCACGCATACATGACATGTACAGCCTATGCTCCCTGCGGACGTCGAAAGGGCGTGACTGATTTTGATGAAATTTTCAGACAATATTTAGATTAGCATAGGGGGTGATCCCATAAAGTGTCGTAGTAGTAGATTTAGATATAGTTTTTGTTCTTTTTTTGAAAAGTATGTGACATAATTCATTTATTTGTTAGTGTCCCCTCAACGAAGCCAATTATGTTGTTTTTGTTCCTGAGATATTGATTGCCCTGCTTAGGTACTGACTAATCAGTATGGGAGTGGAACGATATTAATAGCATATACGATGCTCTTCTGTAACAATCAAATACTGAAAAGGGCTTTCTTATTTATCTTCAAGGAAATCAAGGAGGTATAAAAATATCACAGAAACATTTAAACTCCAAACTTACACTTAACTGATAGCGGTGTATAGGATCCGTATCATGTTAAAATATCAAGTAAAATTAAAGAAATTTATGTACCTCGGCTAAAACTGCATCCCTGTATAGTTCGAGTATGAAATCAATGATATAGAGAGACGATTTAATAAAGTGCGTCGATCAAAAACTAGATGGCGCTTATATTACATATGAAATCTATTGGCATCATACCATTAGAGAAAAACACGATAAGATGCTCCCATCTGAATGAATCTCTACAATTTTATATTATAAATTTAAATAGAGCATTATTTCTTGTTTTTTTTCAATCAATTACTTAGCCTTATGATAGATAGACCGATATATCCAGGGCTTCTCAGAATTCTACATTGTACCCTTTTGATGACTACCAATGTTCCATCAATAACACTGGAACTTTTTAAACATTATGTTACATAATAGATTAGGTAAGCGTTAATATTAAGAAAGACACTAGTTTTTTTTGATTGAGTCAGAAAGGCCATCGTAGTACGTAGTAGTACATTTTACTTCAAGATAAGAAATGATGTGATACTTATTACTGGCGGGTGAGATACGCTTAGCCCCGCCATGCAGTGTAACTATTCTTACCAAGACTTATCACCTTACGCCTCACGATAGGCAATGATTAAATGCGTTTCCTAGGTATCAAAGAACTTTCTAATGTTCATGTAGAGCTGACCACTTTAGACACCTGCGTCTGCCCGTTTGCCTGTATGAAAAGTTACCTATTTCTTAGTCTTGAACCCAAAGCGAAGATATCCGCAGACGCCGGCGAGCTTTGCTGAAGTCTGAAGAATGTGTGGTGGTCGGAGCAACACCGCCACAAATGTCTACAGGCCGATCTCGTCGGTGATTCAAACCCGTACGTAGAGGAGTCGTTCTAGTAAAAAAAGACAAATATTATTCTAAACATGAAAATATCTTAATGATAAAAATGAAGAATGAATGCTGTTAAGGTGCCTCTTGAATATCAAGATATTGTTGAATTGCCATTTAGTTCTGAGATTATAATTTACATTTGATTTCCATATTATGTGTGTCACAAATAAACTTTCTTTCTTCTTTCTTCTTAATTTCTTGGAGATTTAAGTCATGACTCATTAAGTGTGAGGTAATTCGCAGGAGAGGTAAAACATTGACTCAAAAATAGGAACAACTACATAATTATATTACCTAATTACGTACTTTAATAAAGTTTTATTTTTGAAACCTTCAAAACATGTTAAGTTGTTGTACGACTATAAATTTTATATTGCTATAAAGTAAACACAAACATATTCTTGTATTGTTCCTTAACTTTTATCTTTACAAAGCCATTAAAATGCTCACATAACTTGTACTTGTACCGCTAAGTTATTTTATTTGTTACATTAATATGTATATAATCAAGGAACAGAGCTACAAACTCAGTCATGGAACTTGCTTCAAGTTTGAGGTAAACGTCGCTCTAAGCTGGGCTAATCAAAGTACCATTTGTCACAAGTTCCTATATCTGTATATTACGAGTTGTATATTACGAGTATATAATATACATAGTTGTATACTATACAATAATAATAATAAGTTAGTAGTATACTATATAATATACTTCTGGTTTGCATCATTTATTATATATTTTGTGAGGTGCTTAAGAGCCATGCTGCTTTGCAGTCGATTTGGTCCGATACGACTGGGATGGTACCTCTCGCTCACAATACCGGCGTAAAATGACAGCTATGCTGTCTATGAGTCTGTGTAAGTAACTAGACTGGTTTGTGGGTTTCTGGAGGCCTATTGGGGAGGTAGGGAAAAGGAATTCTACGCAGCTGTATAACCTCTAGTTGTTTAGATGTTAATAGGCGTCGAAAGCCGCCAAAAGGCTTCAACTGTTATATAGTAAAAAATAGCACGGGCCTTAAATGACAGCTATGCTGTAGTGCGGTTTATGAGTTTCCGGTATCCCAGACATAGAAAAAAAAGGCAACGCATCTGTATAACCTTTCGTTTAGCGGATGTCCATGGTCGAAGGTAGTCACCATAAGGCTTCTCGGTTGCCGGCTTATGACAATAAAAAAATCATATCTAATTTGAAATTTGACAAGAGTTTATTTGTAAAGTTATTTTATTTCACTTATTTATTCATCATGCCTTGAAAATTGTCGCTTATTTGGTATTTCAAAAGAATTCGTTTGAAACGTAATCTCCGTAATTACATAGTAGAGGTGTTTCATGGAGCGGTAATGTTTATGGAGGCTTAGTTTTTTAACTGAGAAGACTATGCCTGTATATACCTTATCACTTAAAATATTAGAACTATTTTAGATTATAAACGCCTTAGACCGACTGTGTTTCAGTCCAAGATTTTAGCGCACAACGTTTTACAAGTTCACCAAATACTGTGCTTTGCATTTTACGAATATCGTAATAATACAAGAAGTATTTAAGCTATGGAGGTGAGATATTCAGTAGGAGAGACAGATAGTTGTTTTATTCAAAAGTTTAAATGTGTATTTTATCTTTTATTATAAATATGGGCGTTGTAGAATTTTAAATGTGAAGACCTAGATAATTTAAAATAATATTACGCTAAGACCTCACAATTGAATAAATTAATATATTTGGCAAAAAAAAATATACTCAAATTTATTTATTCCATACAAAACATATTTTATATCAAATTATATTCGAAATCGTATAAAATATAATTCATTTTTAAATAATTTTAACAAACAAAGACATTGATACAAATGCAAATGGAAAATACAATTTGAAAATGGAATGCTTATAATAAATACCTAAGAGTAAATACCTACAGAGGTCGTCCTATTTTAAACGTCACGAGTTAGAGTGAGACTACAAGTTATAATTTTAGTGTAAGAAACAGAGACAGAAGATTTTTCTTTTGTCCCTGTCACCGTGACTAAATATTTTGTTTGGCAAACTGTGTATTCTTGCCAAACAAATACGTACGTATTTGTTTTTCGGAGATTTTAATAGTTTTACACAACTTGAAACAGTGATTTATTGCGATTTATTTGAATTGAGCTTATGCGCAGTGGTGAGTTGCAAAATTTTATGGTGTAAAAGCCGCAGTGAACAAAAATTTATGGATTAACGTTGCACTCGTAAGTTGTTTAATGATGTGAAAATATATTATGAATGTAGTAATAAATTGATTATAATGTCGTGTTTTAATTTAAATTCAACTTGATGTAACTCATTAAATATCGATTACATGTAGAATTTCAACAATTAATTAAAACATAACCTTTAATTGTTCGAGGTGTAGTGTTGCCATGATGTGATTTTTTTTTACCTTACGATTACGGATTTCCTTTTGTCCTTGTTAAAAAAACAGGTTGTTCAGTTGTGAGATGGAGAAAAAAAAAAACAAATATTTATAATGCTAACAATATCTTGGTATGTCAATACACATAATTTACTTTATATCTCCTTACGTCTTAAATTTCATTTACTTATTTACAGTAACAGAAATTGCCACTTTTATTATTTTTTAAGTTTAATTCAATGTATTGACTTACTTGATACTAGTAAAATGTTATAAAATACATTTAATAAAACATTTCATACCAAAAAAATAGAAGCAGTAAAGTAAATAAAATAGCAATAAAGTGTGAGGAATGTCTATCCGCGATTGCCGATTGTTTCTCATAAAAAAGAGATTTTGGTGGATTGTATTATCCATCTCAAGATGTAATAATAATAATATCTATGGCCGCTTTTTACACCACGTCAATCTGGTCCCGTGGTAAGTACTCGAAGAGACTTGTGTTACGGGTACCAGACAACGGAAAATACATATATTTAATATTTTTTGTATTAATACTTAAATTTAAGATTTTTTTTATATAATACACATATTTAATACACATTCATGACCCAGGAACACAGAAAACTTTTTTGTTCCCTGGCGGGACTCGAACCCGCAACCTCCGGCTTGAGCGCCAACGCGCTAGCCATTGAGCCACAGAGGTCATCAAAGTAAAAAGTAATAAAAGTTTGCCTACTGCATGTAGGTAAGGTAGGAATTCTAGAAAAATCTCTGAGACATATTTTAATCACTCGTGGTAATGCTTATTTTAATAATAAAAATGGCCTGCCAAAGTTGATTGACAATGTTTTTAAAAAATTAGTTGATTCTAATGTATTTGCGAAATTAAGGAATCACGTATTGGAACAAAGTCCACTCGACAATCATCTGTCGTTGGTAATTAAGGCAAGTGTTCTTAGATATCTTAAGGTGAGAATTCATTTCATTATGAAAAAAACATCTCAAAGCGAAGAGAGAATTAAGAGCATGCATACCAAATTAGTTTTATTTAAAGGCCAGTATATCATACAAATTATTTTAAAAAATGTATTTTATTTTTATTGCAAATAAATTATACTATAATGTGCACACGGTTACAGATCAGGATATAAATTTACAGTTTAACCTGACCTTACTCACTTACATGTAAAACCTACTTGTACTGAGAAAAACCCTCTCTATTACCGAAAAAGAACCGTCTAGCGTAGTATAAACATTTCAGATAAAAAGTAAGTCCGATAAGAGTGTCCAAATTTATAAATAGTATTATTAATATCGCAAGTCGCAAGTATTCATTTCCCTAGTCTAGTGACATAGCATACCACCAGGTGATCTGACTGGTCGTTTGCCTAATATGTAATAAAAACATACAGACACACAAAACTTACCGTACCTATGTAGACGTTGCAACAAGTATTGGAGTAAAATTATTGAAACTATATAATATGATACCCAATAAATATTAAAAATTAAATTTATATTTAATAGTAAAAAGTCCAAAGTGGTCAACTCGGGCTGTTGTCGTACGTACATTTACATAAACTCCCCGAATTACCCACCATATAGGGAAAATTTCCCTATATGGTCACACTGAAAAAATATATTGCTGTTTCTTGTGCGGTTACGCTATGACGAACTCTATAGGTACTTACTCTTAGATAAATACATTTTGAGTTTTTATTCCTTTTCACGAGACTAACGCCAAAGCCTTACGAATATAGATTAGAGATTAGGGAGGAAGCAATTTATGTTAAGGTACACGTCGTTTTTATGTATTACATTTTTTGGGAAGTATACCACATAAAGACAAACGATGTTTGTCTGTAAAATGGATCGAATTGAATCGTTTTACGTGATAACTTTATGCATCACAAGTCGAACGCTTAGGCCGATTGTGATTCTTTATCGCTTATTCCGCGCTCTCGCTTGTACACACAGCTCTGGCTATGGCGAAACGTGAGTATAAGTCATGACTTTTTGTGCATGCACCCGGCGTTTATCAATTTATAAGACGCTATCAAAATAAACAAAATAAATAAATTAATAAATAAATAAACAAGGAATCTTACAGGTATGGAAATTTATTGTGATGTTAAATTTTAATATAAAAAACCAAGTCAAGTTTTAAATGGGGGACAGGGAAAAGGAGGGTCATGCTTCCAGTGCATAGCATCTGGTTGTGCTGACGTATATGGGCCTAAGTGGTTACTCTGAGACTATTTGTTTGCCTCCTTATGGCAGAAAAACGGGATATTATTCATGTTTTCAGTTTCATTTCGCGGAGTTCAATCTCTCAGTCTCAGAGTCTCGCAAACAAGACAGCATATAATATTGATAGTATCGAAATCCTTACTAATATTATAAATGTGAATGTAAGGATGTTTGTTACGCTTTCACGCGAAAACTACATATATTCTGTACGCTAGTAACAAAAGGAAACATTAAAAAAGTCGTTTAATAAAAGAAGATTTTTTGCTAACGCGGGCGAAGACACGGTCAACGGCTAGTCTCATAATATAAAGGAAGAGTAAGAAACAAAGAAAGTTTTCATTATAGTTGGGATCAACTTTTGTCCAGGTAATTCCATGGTTGAATTACGTTATTCGCTTTTCTCGAAGACACTCTTACACATTTAATTCAATGAGCATAATAGTAATTTCGTTATCAGTTTATTGAACCCTTATTTCATTATCAAAACTTGCTTTTTGTTCTAGTTGTTTAAGCATAACACATAAGCCTTCAAAAATAGTACCTCTATTCGCCTTATTAAAAACAAAAATAAGGATTTCGTTGACTGAAATCTATAAAATAAGTTTTTACTAAAATATTTACTTCTACGGTAATTTAAGGTAACTTTAAGAAGTTTAAATGAAGTTTAAGTTTAGTAACTTATACAGTTACTAAACTTAGAATTTATTTATTTTGCAAATAAACTTATAATGGAACTTTCCTGCAAAGCCTGATTAAACATTAAAAAAGATCAGAATGAATTAACTTATAATAATTTACATGCAAATGAAAATGACCGAGGAAAATTTTAATACAGATAGAAAGTTAAACATAATTCAATTAATTAAGAAGAGTTGAGATGAAACAAATCCAAACGTGACGTCGGCCAAAGATTGATAGGTATTCTTTAGACAAAAAAGATTTAACCCAATTCCTCCCAATAAATAAGAAAAGCAATTTCGTTTCCTCTTTGAACAAAATTTATTTTTCACAAAGAATATATTAAAAGTTAATATCTTGATCGTTTCCTCGTTTTAACAGTTCAAAGGGATTCATAACGAGTAAGTTGGGTGCGTCGCTGTTATCAGTACACACCAAAAGCACTTTGAATGGCCTGCCAGTCCTACATGACTTATCTTTAATTGCTTCCCGCGAATGTCTTTCAAGACAGCCGTAAAACCTCAACTCTATCTCACTATTCAATGCTTATCTGTCCTTACGATCGGAACTGGGAACCGGGTCAAGCGACGTTTTTATTTTAATGTGGTTGCATACTCACGTTCTTGTCTGCGACTCGTATCATAAAGTATCGTCCTTTGTAATACAGTTTGGATACCCTCGGCCAATAATACGTAGCCACTGTGTGTTTTCCCCGCAAAAGCAACAGGCCACTTGGCGCCAGTCCCAAAAAGTACTCCACGCTGTCTTCTCCCTGTACAAAGGAATATTTGTTCAATCAAAATACAAACGATGCCATGGACTTATATTCTAAAAGGTATGTATCAAAAAAATATACAAACAATTTGTGAACAACATATTTTGTGTAATAAAATGTTATAAGCATACTCTCTTGAACCTTATTGGCCCATCGAACATCCGTTCTCCTGTTTAGATAGATGCGAGTGGCAAGTGAGTCATCGTCTTGGCATTCATGGAGGGAGGCCTAGATTTAGCAGTGGAGGAATAGAGGCTGATGATGATGATAAAGTATACTTTATTAGGTTATAATGCATACATTTATTAACGAAATATGTAGTATTTAACGGAGAAGCTAGCGTCTTGAGACGGCTGGCAGATGTGTAACATCTTATATTTTATATGACTATTAATAATAATACGCGCACAAATAGAGGCGTAGCTTCAATGTACTACCAAAGCGGGTCAATACATGTTTCTCATAAAAGTCTAAACCTAAAATGATTCGTTGTTAAGAGTTCCCACCGCACCTTATATAATTGTAATACTTCTTACCAGGACAGGATGTAGATCCACTCCGTACATGTCGAGCCATTTCACTTTGTCCAGGTAGCTGAGTTCCGCTTGCGCCGGCGATATGCCTCTGTAACATACCAAACACTTAATGTTGCAATTAGAGAAATTCCCGGGTTAATTTCTTTCTTATTAAGAAAGTGTTTGTCACAAAAGACTGTGACGCTCTCCCGGCGTTTAGCGTGAAGGGAGTGGGTACACATAATTTGCATGTAATTGAGGCTTTGTGACGGTTAAACGTCGACGGCCGCTGGCTGCATCTTTGCATAGTTAAAAATTCATTCAATTAGGAGAAAGGTGGCGAAGTTTAATTTCCGGGGCTGGCGGCTCGCTGTGAAACTGCAACCCTCAGTTCGCGAAGCTCGAAATTTCATCGCTGGTAATTCATAAAGTTTGAGTAATTAAGTATGCTTACACTCACTTTTTTTATTTCAATGTGAATTTCACTGCGCTGTATATTTGTACGTTGAAGAATTTTTAATGCTTCCAAATTAAATTGTTTTAAGCGACTATATTGTTAATATTTTACGTTCATCATCATCATCATCATCGACGTAAAGTGAAACTTTTATACGGACGTTCGGGTCGCTCACAGCTCGGACACTATCCATAATAAGCGATAATAACAATAAACGCTCGGAACGTCGCCTTTTAACCCCACGCCCCCCACGTCCTGTTAAATGATTTTTAAACGCTTAATTATAATTTCTTTTAACGATAAAGCTTCGCTCGTTTCAGGCGTTTCTAGGCGGTACTGTTCTTTTAATTAACTTTAAAAGGCCCAAAAACATATTAATATTAATTTTCAAATTTATAAAAGTTTCAATATAGTAAAGTTTTATTTCATTAAAACAAATATGATATAACACTTTAATATTTAATGAATTGTTTTTATATATATATGAATTACTTTAGTAATTCATAAATATAAAAAACGACGAACATTTCATTTTAGCATGATATTTATTGTCATACTTTATGGAGATAAATGCTTATATCTAATGAAAATGGTATTATTATATTATGTTAGTGCGGAGGCTTCTGTTTGGGTAATATAAGGCTGAAATTACAGTCTGTTTTTGCTAATTATATTAAGTAACAAATATATAACAGCATATTATTATGTAAGTGTACATAAAAGATAATGTAAAATAGGATAAGTGGTGTATTATGCATTTTTTCATGACGCATTACACGCGAATTCTGGTTAACCGAGTAGACTCCTGGACTCTGGGTTTTAGAAGTAGCCACCCTAATAAACTAAACCGCCTACGTGCGTTATAAAAAAGATAATATGAACCTGATAATTATTGTAATAATGATATACTTTTTTAATGTAAAGCTTACTTTTATTTAATCTTTATCTCTTACACTATAACCTACTAATATTATGAAAATTATACAGAAAAAATAAATAGGTAATGAAATTTTACAATAAGGGAACCTAAAACTTAAAAACAGAGGAACGCTCTTTCCAATTTAGAAATCTATATTTAAATTATTTTCCTTTGAAAAATCTAAATCCCAAATCCTACTAATGTTTATAATGTTGAAAGTTTTTAGGAATGTATGGATGTATGTTTATAACGATCCAAAGATCATCATGAAACTTTGTACACATATTCTCGGTGTTACTAGAAATAACAAGGAATACACTATTTTTTTTTGCCAACGAAGCAGCTGGATATGGAAATGTACGCGAAAGAAACCACAGGATCTTTTTATCCAAAATAAGATGTAAAATAAAAAATCATTAAAAATAGTCGCTGAAATGGTAAGAAGTACTAGTTGTAACAAGTGATTTATGTTTTTTATGTAAATTATCATAAATATTATTTGCGTATAAACTACCATTAATGGTAAAGGCAATATCAAAATAGATATAGTATAATTATTTATATTTTCATACATATTTGTTCCACGTTTTTCTTCAATGCTTATCGATTTATTTAGAATTGTAGTAATATATAAAAATTCTTAGCTTTAAAATGTTCTATCTAAAATATCCGAGTAGCGCATCCAGGACAACGGATATTTAATGCAAATTTAAAAACAGTCAGCATTCGATAGGAAACTTGTATCTATACAGTTGCAAAATCATATTACGAAAGTTTTACTTTGCTTTCGACGATAAAGACGGAAAGGAGCCGGTTGGAACCGCGGGGATCGTATGTCTTAGCGTTTATTGGAAGAGGACTGGCAGGACACGAACTAAGGTGCAAAGGAACAAATAAAGCAAAGGAATTTCTTTGCATTTAAATAACAGTAACTAAAAAAACTCGGCTCGACATGACTTGGCTCCCGAATTAACAGCACTTATAGTACTCCTCGTCTGATTTTGACGAGACCCGTGTCCAGTAGTGGGACACAAATGGGTCGATAATTTCACAGTAAATGCTTTAACGCCGCGATACCCAGACTCTACATGCTCAATAAAATACAAGTGTCTCCTGCTGGGAGGACCCCTCGCAATGTTTCAACCACCCAACAAATCTATTCATCATCTTGGGACTAATTGAAGACGCACGAAAGTAATCAAATAACCTTAAAATGTATTCAATTCAATGTAATATTTACGTACAGAACGTATGATATGATGACGTAATGATGATGATGATGATGATGAAAATGATGATGATGATGTTGTTGATGATGATGATGATAATGTTGATGATGATGATGATGATGATGATGATGATGATGATGATGATGATGATGATGATGATGATGATGTTGTTGATGATGATGGTGATAATGTTGATGATGATGATGATGATAATGATGATGATGATGATGTTGTTGATGATGATGGTGATAATGATAATGATAATGATGATGATGATGATGATGATGATGATGATGCTGATGATAATGATGATGATCCCGGTCCTAGTTGGATGTGTAATAAAGGATAGCCTATAGCGTCCATTGACTCTACCCCGAGCAGTGGATGAAGAGACGATATTGATGATACTCACGTGAGTGTGCGGTGTATGTCCGCTGCTCTTGATTCAAACTCGGGTGTTTGATGTGCCAGCAGACGAAACTCCGATACGTAGCCGTGTATGTGTCTTCTTGGATCATAGTCACCCAGTTCAGCTGCGCAAAAAATATCAGATTATTGTAAAAAAATTAATAAGTATTTAGAATTTAAAATATGCACGAGGTTCCTATTTTTGCGTAGAATGCAAACATCAATAAATTGATAACAAAAAAAAAGAAATTCATGGCCTTATGATTTTTGTATTATGTAAGTCAAAAGAGGAAAGTCTCTACCCTAGGGGCACCGTTTGTTTTTAGCATATTTTTAAAAATAATGCCAAAAATCTCCTTGTTAGTTAAAAATAACAAAAAACATAAATAAAGTAAATAAATATTATCTCCTAAGCTGTACAATTTAATTAAGACTATCGCAATACTAGCGAAGCCGGAGAACTGAAAGCTGACTCACATCCATTATTGTATCAAGCTTAATCTTTAAAGACCTCAATTAGTTGCCTAAATAGGTCAACACGTGTTTTATGCTAAATAAACACATGTTTATTATAAAAAAATATATGTATACAAAGGAGGAAAATGGGTAAATAAGGCCTTGTAGGTACAAAATGCTCAGAAAGATTTCTAGTGTCTATATAAAGGTAAGTCGAGTTAATTATCGGCGGCCGTAAGGGGCAAATAAAAAGTACTGGTTGGTACGGCCATACAAAAAACTGAGCGGGACCGGTAGTTATTTCCCCGGATATATCTTTTTGCAGAGTACCATATGGCGCGCCCGCTGAAAACATGTGCACTTGAGAGATTTTGTCACTTTTATAACTTTTATCTACGATGTCAGCATAATCATATTTTACCTACCAGCGCCCCACGGATTCACCCGCATATTTCACATTCTCGTGGAAGTACAAAGTAAATCTTAATATATATAAATCTCGTGTCACAATGTTTGTCCTCAATGGACTCCTAAACCACTTAACCGATTTTAATGTTTTTTCTTTTAAAATATGTGCTTTTCTCCAACTTAAAAGATAGGATAGTTTATTTCTCAAATTTGAGATTGCAATTTTATTTATTACAAATTAATTGTTTTGACAGAACGAAGTCTGTCGAGTCCGCTAGTTATATTATGTATAGCCTATGCCACTAATAAAATTAACCAATTATTTCTGTTGGTAAAATAATTTATTTGGTTCAGTAAATCTAGACGTTACTCCTTCACAATCTCACAAACACAAACACGCAAACTTTATCTCTCTATAATATACTAGCTGCCCCGACAGACTTCGCTCTGCCAAAATTAAAATTGCAATAAAAAATAGGGGTTGATCGTAGAGAGGTGAAAATTTAAGGTTGAATGTATTTTTGTATGCTGTATCATAAAAAAACAAAAAAAATTGTTTAAAAAAAAAAGAATTTTGGGGGGACCACCCTTAACATTTAGGAAGATGAAAAATAGATGTTGTCCGATTTTCAGACCTACCTGATAAGCACACAAAATTTTATCAAATATAGATGAAACGCGTGTGTTTTGGACAAGAATTTGTGTATTATATATTGTGTTCTTTTAATGGAATTCCGGAAAATCTGTGTAATTTTGATATTTTATTATCAATCAATTATTATTGGTTTTAGCTTCGGTAAAGTTATCTATCATTGATCAATCATATCAGAGCATATTCTGTACGTTAAAAACTATCTATTGACACTTATTTCGTTTAGTTACATAAGGCGATGATAAAAAAATGTTTAAAATAAATTTATACACTAATTCACATTTTAAAGTATCATAAAGTTCGTAATCCAATCGTTTATGTTGTTAACATGTATTTTGCTGTTGCTTTCTTTATTTCTGAGTTTAGTTGACGACTATAAATTTAAAACGTCTATATTTAAACTCTCCCGCCGTCGCTTACGGGCTCTTTAAAATAGAACAATAGAGTTTAAATATTATTAATTCAAATGTAGTATGTTTGAGTTAGCACCCGACGGGATTCATTTCACTAGATATACAACTCATTTATAATATTAATGGAACTGAAAGTTTAAAGTTTGTTTAACTAGATTTTTATTTATGGTTGTTGATGTTTTCTATCGACGGATTCTAATGAGTTTTTGTATGTCGTGATGACAGATTCTACCGTCGCTATTCGACACTGAAACGCTTACAAACATGAGTGTTGAAATTTAAATTGATACGGTAGTATACATAAATAATAAAATATTAATTTATTATACGATAATTTACTAGGTGTTTTTAGACTAATTAAGCGGTTAGACATAAATAAATCCAAGGGTGATTTTAATTTTGGCTACTGCTTGACAGCTACAAAAACATATTGTTTTCTTATGTTTACGCGAATTTCACTCATTATAATGAAACGAATTCACGTATGGTAAAACCATGGTTGCCGTAAAGTATCCGAAACGTCAGGCTTGTAAAAAACTTAATAAACCGCGATAAAATCCGTAAATTTGTTTCATTATAATGAGCTACAAAATTCACCTGTACTATTTGTTTAAATAAAACTAATTTGAAAAGTTTTAATTGACTTTTATAATATGTTTAATTTAAACTAATTTAAATATATATCTTTTAGGTACCAGTCATAAAATAAAGGAAAAAATTCATTTGACATCTCAATTATTGGAAAAAGTTAACATAATGAATATTTATTTTTGAACGAAGTTATTTTTTTATTATTAAACATGTAGCGGATGATACAGCGGAGAATTGCTATTATTTAATAATTGTTTGGTAGACGTAATAAATGTTCTAATAAGAACGAGTTAATTTCGGTGTGAACATGATGACTCCAAGAACGTAGTCTCATTTAATAATTTCGTTTAGTTAAAAGTAATTAAAACACTAGAAGTAGACTCCAATTAAGGATCAAATTGCGTCTGGACAGTAGACAACCATCGTGGCGTATTAAATTATATAAATTATATCAAAATTCAACCCCAAAACTCATCCTTTCATTTCATTCAACATAAAAATATACTGAAATTTAGTGAAGATTCCGACTGCAGAGCTAGAGCATCATAATAATATACCTTATTATGATGCTCTTACAATAACGTACAATTAATAATAATAATAATATCTATGGACGCTTTTTACACCACGTCAATCTGGTCCCGTGCTAAGTTCTCGGAGAGACTTGTGTTACGGGTACCAGACAACGGAAATACATATATTTAATACTTTTTATATTAATACTTATATTTAAGATTTTTATTATATAATACACAAATTTAATACACATCCTTGACCCAGGAACACAAAAACTCTTTTTTGTTCCCTGGCGAGGTTCGAACCCGCGACCTCCGGCTTGTGCGCCAATGCGCTAACCATTGAGCCACATAGATCGTCCAATTAGTTAATACATACTATAAATGTTTTTAAATAGAGTCCTAAATTGCTTCAGTTGTAACTCAATAGTAGTCCACTTATAATATTTTCTCACGTTTTACAATCTCCGTTGCCGGATCATTGTTTCACTCATTTTTCTTACGAAGCATCATTTGGCGAGCATATTTTAGTAAGCGTTTTTGATACGCTCCATTCGAATGGTACTTCCGCATAATCTCCCTTTGCGGTCCCATAAAACTCAGAGTCCGGACGATTGGCCATTCTGTTGATTAATGTAGCTAAGCTAACTTGTTGCGGGCTACTGTCTATATTCACGATACTTTCAAACAGATACGACTTCAGCAACAGTCATTTACTAAATGGTATCCGACACTAACAAATAGCTTACTATCAATTATAGCCCTGAAAATACGACAGCTTTACGAAATACACCGAAGGATGTGAAACAAAAGAAATATATCTATCGTATTTTTGGACGTCAATAGGCTCCGTCCACAAGAGAGTTTTTATCGAGCGTTAAAAAGCGTTTAATGGATACCCATGTATCTGTTCATACGATGGCGTTTCTAAAGAGTAACGCTTTTTTATCGAGCACTGTTGAAGCGAATAATAATTGAGCATGCCAAACTGGCAACGTCGGGTTCCACCGCGACGCTTGTGAACGGGGGCTAATCAGTGCTTGTTAAAAAAGCGTTGCGCTTTAAAATGCCATCGTATGAACAGATACATGGGTAATGCATTTGTCTCATCCGAAAGCTTTTTTAACGCTCGGTTAAAACGCGTTCGTGCGACCGGGGCCTAAAAGAAAAAAAAAACATTTCAATAATGCATTCGTGACTCACGTTTTATATATTTTTGCTATTTTGTAATCAAATTGTGATACCCTATTGATATTTTACTATTGATATAATATAACAAGTCAAATTTCAATTACTGGAAAAAAATACAATAAATGTTTTTTTCCGAGTAATTGAAATTTCATCTCTCCTCGGTTGATTAGAAAAGTCTGGTTCATTTTTATGGAGATTTTCTTTCAATTACATATTATATATAATAAAAGCTTCATCAAGACTTAGTCACCGTAGTAACAGTACGAGATCTTTTTTCAGCGGGGCCAATTTCATTTTAAACACGTAGCGCTTGGTCGGTGCGAGTCGAATCGGGCACGAAGGGTCCCGTACCATATAATATAATATAGCTTAACAATAAAAACTGTAACTTAAAAAAAAACAATTACTGTAATAACGTTTATTGTATGGGAGCCTTTAATATCTATTTTATTCTGTAATAATAAAATTATAATATTTTATTTGTTGATACAGTCAATACCGTCTTCACCCTAAAGGGCACACGGGGCCAGTGCCCGGGGTCCCCTGAGAATGGGGGCCCCAAAGGACCTACAAATTCTTTCACACATTTACTCTCAAAACATTTTTGTCGGGCACATTACACTTTTTTTTACAAATCAGTAACCTTGTCATAATTATTAGTTAATATTAGTATTTACAACGAGGAAGGTATTTACTTTACCATAAAGCAGAAGAGTTTGTTTGTTTGAACGCGCTAATCATAAAAATTATTGGTCAGGTTTGAATCTTAGTTAAGGCGAACTTGCGGGCAACTGCTAGTGTATAATAAAAGGACACAGGTACCTTAGGTACTTAGTAAAAATGATATTATAATTCGCTGTTTTTAGTTTCCAAAAGGGGCCCACAATCTAGTGTGCCCAAGGGCCCCAGCCTAGTTTAAGACGGCCTTGGATACAGTGGCAACAAAAATACATTGTCTCTGAAAATTTTCATACCGCGGGATCTTAGAAATAACATTCCTGTTTTAACCTACCTAAAATAGAGAAGTTATGGTTTCAAAGTACAAAAATAATTGTTTTTCCATTAGTGTACTATTACTGAAATGGATTTTAAAATTGTATAGGCTTAACTAGCTTATAGGCTATGAATTATTAATTGCTAAATTGTTTTAAGCGTCTCCTATTCGCAAGACAAAAGAAAGCTCAAAAAACCTACAAACTACTAAATACGTCACAAATTTTTTAGAATACGCCTAAAAAAAATTGTGGCTAGAAAGTATATTTAAAGTTGTGATATCGAATAATCGAATCGAAATATCGAATGAAATTGAGCAATTCCAGAGGCGACCACTCATACAAACCAAGTCAACAAGAGTCATTTATAATATCTACCTAATCTTTATAAACGGAGGATACAAAAGGTAAAACAAATCACTTTAGGTATTTTTAAGAATCTCCCCCAGGGTTTAGCCGAGCGTTAAATAATACTTCAACATCACCTCTGCCTCGGGGCCCTGCGATGTATATTTTAAATGCAAATGAACCGCCTCTTGTGATGGCTCATTTGCTTCTTGAATAACAAAACCATAGACATATACTTATTAGTGATACGTAAAAATGGATTTGTGAATTTCCTGTTTAGCATCAAAGCGGCTGGGCCATCTCGATGTTCATTTAAAGATGTTTGTTGATATCTCTCAATATCTACTGATGAGGACATATTATTACTTATGTCGTATGAACAAATAATGTTTTTCTTGCTATTTACATAGAGTATAGATTTTAATAGTATATTAGTTATTTAATAGTATGTGTTTATGCGCAAAAATATTAAATATTATACCAAACTACTACTAAACTAAGTATAATATAATACTAACTAATTTGTTTTGAAGTGGTAATCTGATGAGTATAAACGGCTTAGATTAGCTAATTATATTTTACGTAATTGATTTGACGTCAAATGTCTTTAAGGATCCACAGAGCAACCTACGCAGTACACTATATTTACAGACATGTGACGTCACTTGACCGACTCTACATCATATTGCTGAAGCAAGCGTTTCTGTAGCGTAGATTATCAGTATATTTAATAATACTTTTTTAACAAAATACTTGAAATAAATTAAAATAAACTTTATTGATCCGTATACACCAACAAACATTGAGATTGACAATTTTAAGAAACTAGTCAAACAGCCTATTATCATAACGGAGTCATGTTAGTAATTAATAAATATTTAAAATTCAGTCTAAATTTTAAAAAAGTAATTAAAATGTGTAAATACATTTTTTCCTCGTTAATGAAATATCAGGAAATCCATTAAAACCACAGAATTATATTCGCTAATATAATCTCCGCGTCTTTAATAGACCTGTAATTGAAATATTTAATTAAAAATGGAGCCTCGTTCCACCTTCGATGAAGCTAACTTCTTTGACATTCGATTACCTATTAATTAGAAATCGTGAAATAATCGAGATCACATCACAGCACAAAGGCATTGAATTTTATAATAAATTTGGAAATGGATTTAGAGTTCAAATGATTTATTATATATTATAAACAGATTAAATAAAATGTAAGAAAACACATTTTACGGATTATCTTAATCTTAACATTATCTTTGATCGTGACTTGTGACATGTGCTTTAAGAAGGACAAAGGTGAAATTAAGAAGGACAGTGTAAATTATACTTTACTTAGTGTACGAAAAATCGATTAGCATTAATTTAGGACCCGTTTCCACGAGCGCTTTTTCGATCTTTGATACGATTGAATGAGATAAAATATATTATAGAATAGAATATAATATTATATAATAATAGTATCTGTTCACGCGATGGCGTTTTTAAAACGCAAAGCTTTTTTATCGTACATTGTTGAATTTTGCCGTTGTGTGTTTGACGTTAAATCAAACTGAGCATGCGAAACTCGAGCCAACGTCGAGTTTTACTGTGGCGCTTTTTAAGCGCTCGTGCAAACGGAGGCTTAGGAAGTCATAACAGGACATTGCTTTTTAAAGTGAAAAGTTCTTAATCCGTGTTACGCTTTCTTCGGGTGAACGAAAATCATGGAACCTGCGTCATTATCATCAAACGCTTTCAAAAAGCTATAAATGTACCGTACCGTATATATGTGTACTTTTAGAATAAATAAAAAAGCGTGAAACTCGCCTCAACATCACCGCACGCTTCCAAAATCGCATTTCAATTTTTTTTATTAAAATTTTATATTACCATTATAATTATATATAACTAGCTGTTGCCCGCAGCTTCGCCTGCGTTAACTAAGATTTACAACGGGATCTACGCAAAATAAGTAACTTTTCTGGTTGATTTTTTACACCTTGTGTCTGAAAAACCTAAATATCTTACGGAACCCTATTTTTTTCAGAATAAATTTAGCCTATATTACTCGTGGGTAATGTAGCTTTCGAATGGTGAAAGAATTTTTGAAATCGGTTCAGTACTTTTTGAACCTATTCGTTACAACCAAACAAACAAACAAAGTTTTCCTCTTTATAATATTAGTGTAGATAAAATAGGCTTAGATTATATGTAGATTATAGATAGCCCACGTATGGCTAGCTAACACTAAAAGAATCGTTCAAACCTGACTAAG
This sequence comes from Lycaena phlaeas, assembly GCA_905333005.2. Classification (NCBI taxonomy): domain Eukaryota; kingdom Metazoa; phylum Arthropoda; class Insecta; order Lepidoptera; family Lycaenidae; genus Lycaena; species Lycaena phlaeas. The sequence goes on along the minus strand of HG995171.1, from coordinate 10,358,609 downwards.
ACCTGTTTTTAAGATTAGCGCGTTCAAACAAACAAACTCTTCTGACAAACATCCATATTCACCCATACTTACATACTTTCGCATTTATATATTATAGCTGTTGCCCGCAGCTTCGCCTGCGTTAACTAAGATTTACAACGGGATCTTAGCGGGATGATATATCTTTACCGATAAATGGGCTATCGAACACTGAAATGTTTCATTAAAATCCGACCGATAGTTCCTGAGATTAGCGCGTACAAATAAACAAACTTTTTAGCTTCATATCTTAAGGATTAAAAGCATGAGTAAAATAAACTCGTTTAAATGTAGTCCAAAAAAAATCAAAATTTCTGAATAAATTATGGTCACTCGACATAGATAGGTATAGTGTGTCCTGGACTTTTTTATAGGTATTTATAAGATCTACAATTAATTAGAACATTTTATGGTTCTATCTTTTATAGTTTAGGCAGCGTACGCAAAATAAATAACTTTTCTGGTTGATTTTTTACACCTCGTGTCCGAAAAACCCAAATATCTGACGGAACCCTGTTTTTTTCCAGAATAAAATTTAGCCTATGTTACTCGTGGATAATGTAGGTTTCGAATGGTGAAAGAACTTTTGAAATCAGTCCAGTACTTTTTGAGCCTATTCATTACAACCAAACAAACAAAGTTTTGCTCTTTATAATATTAGTGTAGATATATAGTATAGATAGATTTCGCCATAACTTCAAAACCGATCGTCCAATTTTAATCATTCAAAGTCTAAATATTATCTACATAAACTGTACTTAGTGATGAAATAATTTTTTTTGATAAAGATCTAAAACATGAGTAAAATAAACGCGTTTAAATGTAGTCCAAAAAAATTCAAAATATCTAAATAAAAAAATGGTTACTGTGCCTCACTCGGCATAGATAGGTATAACGTGTCGCGGATTTTTTGTAGATAATTATAAGATCTACAATTAATTAGAACATTTTATGGTTCTATCTTTTATAGTTTAGGCAGCGTACGCAAAATAAGTAACTTTTCTGGTTGATTTTTTACACCTTGTGTCCGAAAAACCCAAATATCTTACGGAACCCTGTTTTTTTCCAGAATAAAATTTAGCCTATGTTACTCGTGGATAATGTAGCTTTCGAATGGTGAAAGAATTTTTGAAATCGGTCCAGTACTTTTTGAGCCTATTCGTTACAACCAAACAAACAAACAAACAAACAAACAAACAAAGTTTTCCTCTTTATAATATTAGTGTAGATAATTACATAATAATAATTATTATAATTTAAAATTATTCATTTCTATCGACAGTCTCTATGATTGCTATATTTACAGATCTTTATTTCGTAGATGACTTGTCGGTATCTTGGAATATGTCGAAAAAATTATCAAATAATTTGGTAATTAAAAGGAAAACAAAGCCAGGAGAGACTAGGTGTTGTCTGCCTTGAAACAGTATTGGTATTAATGATTACCTTACCTGTCCCACCGTACAATTTTATTATTACAATACGATATCTCTTCGGGATGTAAAAACCTAATATCCGGTAAAGTCGACATGACGGAAACCGCTAGTTAAGCAGTGGCTTTGGGTAATGTGGGTTTATTATACAGAGCCGGGTCATGTGGTCTAGCTTAGCTTGGATATGGTAGCGCTCCATTATTATTTATATTTATACGGCTTATAATATTTATGCAAGTAACAAAATGATAATTTTATAATTTTGTGGATAATAATTTTTATACGTTAGAGTGTCTAGTACAAGTTTCTATACAAACTTAGACTTAAAAGTGAAAAAGCTTGGTAATTTTGCAGTAATATTTTTTTTATTACATTTGCGCGGAACAAAAAAGGAAAAGAACCTTGTTGAAGTTCATTGAACCTTGTTCAACAGTGGAGGGATAAAGGCTGATGACAGTGATGATGAAAAGACGCCTATAACCATCAGCTGAAGAAAAAAGCATGATGATGATAATGATGATGTTCATCGACTGTCATAATATTAAAATAATCTTTTTAAACTGGTTTTTTAATGAACCGAATGTGTGTGTGCACTTGAGAGCATCCTAAAACAGACCGGGCCACTTTTTCCCACAGGACCTTTGATTATTATCAAGATGGAGTTTACTGGTTAATATCACATCAGATATTACGTGGTGAGTCCCGACTCCCGTGTGACATTTAGGAAATTAAATTTGGGGATCCTTAAACACTTTCTTAGTTTGAGTACTATTTAGATTCACGCAATGTTTGTTATAAAATATTTAGTTAATATAAATTTTTATGTGGATTTATTTTTAAATTATTAATTTTTGGCCGGTTCAGTAATTTTATTTTTTAATAAATTAATTAAAAAAATGTTCAAATATCACTTTCAGTCTAGCATTTAAATTTGAGCACCACGGTATTTAATTATATCAGTAAAAAAATGACACAAGCTTGAGGTTTAACATCGTTATTAGCCGACGTACATTCAGTATTGGATCCTCTTTAACAATCCCTCAGACGTATCTACTTCAGTGATAAAGCTTTTGGCTAAAGAAAAGTAAAAAATCACCGTCACTACGATTGTTAAGGCACAAGACATATAATAATAATATATAATATAATATCTATGGACGCTCCACGTAAATCTGGTCCCGTGGTAAGTTCTCGAAGAGACTTGTGTTACGGGTACCAGGCAACGGAAATATATACATTTAATACTTTTTAAATTAATACTTATATTTAAGATTTTTTTATTATATAATACACATCCATGACCCAAGAACACAGAAACTTTTTTGTTCCCTGGCGGGATTCGCACCGGCTACGTCCGGCTTGAGCGCCAACGCGCTAACCATTGAGCCACAAAGGTCGTCACATATGCGCTGTACATTCGCCCGCTTTGCATTTTACATAAATATTTTTGCACGAGCTTTACCTGAAAGTATCGTAAATATTCCAATTTAATCAAGATATACCCGTAGTCGACCCGGGACCCGGCTCAACTGTTCTGTAACATATCTTTTGTCTCTGACAATTCTGTCTTCACCCAAATCATTTCAACGTAACCTTACTTTACGGTTTCCGCAGTCATAAAACAGCAAAACCCTTATAAATGTGTAATTTATGTATGTCTGTTTTATTTATTACTACAATGGTAAATGAAAATCTCTAAGTAACCACTACTGTTATTTTGTTTAGTCATACAAACGCGGAAAACACATAACATACAATTTTATTACATGAAACATATTTTACGAATTTTAATGCGGCTTATTTATACATATAATACATATCGGATACTTAACAGCAACCATGTCACTGTCACGGGAGTCCATGGTTGCTGTAAATTTCCGTAAAAGCTGTTACATTATTATGTAAAATTCGCGTAACCTTAAGAAAACAATAAAAAATAACTTTATCCTAAAATTCAAAATTGTAAATGCACACGGCTTAAAATAATATATAATCAATAAATTCTATAAAATAATATAATAAACACTATAATAAGAAAGTAGATAGGTAAGTACATGACTGAGTTTATTGGTTTATGCATTCGCGCGATTTTAAGTAAGTATAATATCCTTAGTAGTCAATCGAACATATCAAAAAAAAAAAAACTAATCACTAAAGGATTAGTTGACAAAACTGTGAAGCTGTGCAGCCTTTTTCCAATAATTTTTATAATCCCAAGTTTTCTTTTAAATATAATAACAAATACTCACATATTCCGTATTGGCATCATATCAAATCGTTATTAAATTTTATTACATAGCCAAAAAGGTTTTAATTTGAACAGAGCTTCATTTAAATTTGACTCCAATTGCGGTCTCATAGAAATGCGTCTTATCGAGGAATGCAGCTTTAGAAAATTTCCCTTTAGGATTATTCACTGACTTCCAAATTAATTCAGACTCAATATTCTATTGATAATACACCTTATTTGAGCGAAATCGAGATGAATATTATTATTTAATTGGATAATATAAATTGATGGCTTATAATAGATTTAATTTTTTGTACCATAATATGATTGTTTATTTTCCCGATAAATAAAGTAAATTAAAGTAAACAAATGAAATATGTAGTTAAAATGCTATACCAGTGGAACAATACGCTAGAGGTAAAGGTGCCATCTTGTTTGTGGTAGAGACTCTCCCGTGAGACAGCTTTGCTGTGTTTCGAAGAGGAGGGCACAACAGTTAGTATAAATGCTCTTGCTGCGCCCGAAAGATGGTAAGTGGACGCAGGTTCTACCCACTAAAACCCTTTGGTGAGGTGCAGATCCGGAGTCTGCAACAGCAACAGGGCACCTCGACGGCTAGTCAGTCCCTCAGGGGACCGACGCCACCTTCACAGAGAGGTTGTCCCGCACCACAAAACAGCCACGGCCAACGTTGGGACTCTAAGATGAGGTGAGGTTCCCGTCCTCACCCCTTGTTCTTTTGCCCCCTCTAGTCCCCCCTCGGCTTAATTTACTTCGCCCAGGATGCTAGGTATACCTTGGGCTACTGAGCCCCACCACCACGACAAGGCTTGAACCATGGTAACACCATATACCCTACCTTATACGTGAGCGAGGATGGTCCAGTAGGTATGAGCTCGGCCTCCTTTGCGAGACGTATTGGACCAGCGCCTCGGTGAACTATGGCCTGATAACATCCTCGTCTGATTTCGAGGAGGATATCCGTACCCATGGGACACATAGGTTGATACTTTACTGTATACTTTACTACTATCATAAAAGTTATTAAAATTATTGTATAAAAGATAGCAACTCTCAAGCCACAATAAGACGCAACTAAGAGAAAATCGATAGTCCCACGTGAGTGGACGGTACAATTAAAACTACTGTTAAATACATATTTAATGTCCTGTCCGTGTGTCCAGTCTCCGGGATCATACGATATTCAGTCTAGTCACGGGGTGTATTACGGTTTTACGCTCGCTGGTCGCCTGTTCGACGCCCGTGCTTAATTCTTTACATAGTTGTTTACTTAGAAAACTCGTACAATTTACTAAGTGAGATTTTTAAATGAATATGGCTATTTTAAATAGGAAAACTTTTAAGCGTTCTATTTGTTATATTAGTCTCGTGGAGGAAGCAATCGGAATCCGAAATATAGAGGCGTGAAGAGATTTTTTTTTGTTAGGCAAACTGGCAGATGTGCCACCTGATCGTAAGTGGTTGACGCCACCCATAATAATAGTTTACTTGGAACTAGGCCAGACAGCTCATAGTTTTCTATCTTATGGTATACTAGCTGTTACCCGCAGCTTCGCCCGCGTGAACTTAGGTTTACGGATTTATCATGTTTGATGACGATCATTTTCCCTTTCAATAATGACTAAGTTTTTGTATTAAAATGGATATAATATGGTATCTTGAACATAAAGACATATTATATTCCTTCGCAGACTTTCTGCATGCATTTTTACTATTTAGGATACAATTACATATTACACTGCCCTCTCAAATCACGGCAACACGATTTATTTTCTTGCGTATTATTTTGATATTGCCATATCTTCTAAAGTATTCATTTAATTTGCATGATGTAAAGGGTAAAAATAATCTTCATTAAGTGCTCCAGCTAATTAACCGATTTAAAATGATAAGGATTCATACCGTATTTGTGTAAATAACTTTCAAATTATCGCGTTATAATTGTCCATTTTTTAAAGTATTAAATGGATATAGTATGATATCCCTAAGAGATAGATATATGCCATCGCGGACTTTTTTGTAGACCTATTTAAGACACACAATTCCACCATACATTATTTTGATATATCTCAAAGGGCAGCGTTTTCGTTGGAAACTCCCAGACGGCCAATTTTTTTCCGACATCTCCAACAATTATTGTTATATCTTAGCTAATGTATATAAAAACTTAATAAATTATATACATAAACCTTCCTCTTGAATTGTCCTATCCATTAAAGAAAACCCCATCAAAATCCGTTGCGTAGTTTTAAGGATTTAAGCGTACAAAGGGATATAGGGACAGAAAAAGCGACTTTGTTTTATAATATGTAGTGATGATGAACGAATAACTGTAAATATTCCATTTTCAATAGTTGTGAAATTAACGCTAAAATTGCTAAGAATAGCTTCGAACCGACTATTCGATAGTGATCTATCATTAAAATTACTATATTTATTTATTTTGGAACAACAAATACATTTTATTTTAGAACATACTTGGGCATAGAAACTTTTGTAACTCATACAAGAAAACTGAAACAAATCAACACTTTTTTGCGTAAATCATAATATTATAATTATTACATACATTACAATATTATGTATAAATTTTCGAATACCAAAAATTTGTGTTATTTGTCGTAGCAAGTAACGTACTACTATTACTACTACTACTACTACTACTATATCCAGCGGTCGTCACACCCTCGAAGTAATATAAAAACGTTTACCCATTTATCATGCGTAAAGCCTTCTGTATAAAGTTCTCCGATTCGAATGATAATATTCTCGTCATATTTCATAATATTTGATCTTCCCAGGGTCTTACGCACCATATATCTAACGTTAACACAAGACACCGTACCGTAACTATAAATCGTGGAATATCATCAGCATGATCATCATTATTTTTCGGCACTAGGCCTCTTTCTGTAAACGCCAAGACGGCTAATACCCTGCAGAAAAGAGTCTTGCTTCGCAATATCTTGGTCGCGGATTCGAATCTTGTCAAGGTCACGTTGTTCATATGCACTGACACTTACTACATCGGACCAGAATAAAGTTTTCTGATCTTAAGTATCCTTTCTATCCTAACATATTATTATGCTATTTATTTTCAAATATTTCAGCGCAAATATTATAATGTAATCATTCATTTTTCTAACTACTGTACATAAACATATTTCGATTAACACAAAGACAACCATCCAACCACATGCGTACCGTTAGTAATTGATAGCATCTTAAAAATCGAAAGTCGCCCGCTGAACGCACGAAAAAGCATGACTCATGTTCACGTTCCGCCAGAACCGACACCTGAATCGACATTGACATGCTCCTCAGAATCCGCGTACAACCGACAGAGAAAAATGATCGGCCTAAGCGTTCAACCTGGATGCATTATGACGTCACGTAAAATTATCGTCCAAACAGACTTTACAGACAACCATTTTTTTTTCTTCTCCCCTGACGTAATCAGAGAAATTTATTTACAATTTTTCCCCCCTTACACCGTAGGTCCTAGGTTCTCTATTGATTTTAATTATAATTATAAGAGTTTTTAAAATTACATTTTTTGACAATCATGTTTCTTTCTTTCATTAGTTTATCAATATTTCAGAACATGCAAGACAAGAGCAGGATGATTTTTAGTGTCGATTGTTTTTAATTTTTTTTTCCAAAAGATTTTGCTTATTTTTAACACAACACACCATTTTTTGTTTAAGTAGGACCAGGCTGGACAGAGTAATTACGTTATAGTTAAAAATCGTGCATTAAAGGTTGTAGCCGCGGGCCGTGAGTGGCACATCACGCTACCGGCCGCGGGGGACGCGATCATTATTGGACTCATTACAAGTCTCTTGTTACCTTTTTGTATTTCCAAATTGACCAATTCTACGCTTCAATACTTTTATTCCACGTTGGCTCTGGAAGCGCGAGCGATTTAGTCATTAAATTAAAAACTACTTACATTGTTCTGAATTGATGTCTAAAAACATTAATTTACCTATCATGTATCTCTTCTTGTGTTTCATCAATCACGATCTTAAAACAAGTATTTGTAGCAAGTCAAACGAATTCTTTTTTTACAAAATATATGTTGTCAAACACTTTTATTTGCAATTTGAGCTTATTAGTTATTTTGCATATTCTCGAATTTTTGCATAATCTCGAAAAAGTAAAAAGTTTACATGTAGAGTCATCCTACTAAAATTATAAATTCGAAAGTTTGAGAGGATGTTTGTTACTCTTTCACGCAAACCTACTGAATGGATTTTGATGAATCTTCACAATAATATAGCTTATACATCAGAATAACACATAGGCTATATTTATCACCGTAATCCCAGGGGAATGAGAAGTACGCGGGTGAAACCGCGGGTAGCTGCTAGTTTTTATATAAATAAAGCCTGTTTATGGATTTCTTTGTTCCTTCCTTTTATTGAGCGTTGATTCATAATTTTATATAATTGTGTTATCAATCTCACTATAGCCTATGAGAATTCCAGAAAAGGGGTGCTTATGGAACGAGAACTTTCCTTCCTTTTCCTTCTAGTCACTCCTGAACGATGAGATGAGAGAACAAACAAACACAATCATAAAATACAGAGGATGACTAACTCGGGTCGTACTACTAGACAAATAAGTAGAAGTTTCAACCCTTTCTATTTACATAATTGAAAACTTCCAAGTACCTTACTATTATAGTTATAACTTACAAACTATTGGTATATTAAGTTCATTGAATATCTTAAGCACTTCGATAAACATCCGCAGCGCGAATACAAATATTCATACTTGTGTAGAAATTACCATCTTGGTAATAAAACTCAGATATAATGTAGCCTTGTGTAGTGAGATTATTTCTATAGCAAGTCGGTTCTTTATGTATTCGATACAGGATTTAAAGTTTAAGCTTCTGTGTTTGTTTGTTACTTGAACAAGCGTAGAAATAGTACTGTTGTTCCATACGTATAAAATTTTGGACTTCTTACTTATTGTTCACTTATATAATTTGTTTTTAAGAAAGATCTAGCGAGAATATCGAAAGCTGAGATATTGTATACAACTTATGAGATCGTCTATTTTAAATTTGAACGCCCCTCCACTAAGTATGATTTTTTTCAAGGTATGTTCCTAATGTAAAAAAAATATATAATAAAATATAATGGTGATAATCTACGGAATCTTTAAAATCTTCTTACGTGAGGCTCCAATCAAACGTTTTATCAACTTTTATTCTGCGCATGTGACTAGCATTGCCACCTCGACGTGTTAATTCCCCGAGTTATGTTGCCAACTTTTGTTTCACTGGGAATACCTGAGCTTTTCAAAGTATGTAGTATTCATTACTTTAAAATATACTTTTGTGAAATAATCTTTTGTTTGTCTCCTGATATTGCGGTATAAGGTGTACATACACTATTTACCGCAATATCAGGTAGGTATACCAAGTGTACATAGTGTGTTCAGCCTGAGTTAACACAAAACGAGAATGGTTCAAGATTGACTGCTAAGTAAGCTAAGTTCATTTGATAGTAGTCTTTTTTATCGTTAGTTCTTAGCTATGTTTTTCTAAAAAAAAAGTTTTCAATGTTCACCTCTTTTGTTATTGCAATGTTTTTTTTGAATAAAATTTATTAAAATCGTTCGCAATCAATCAATATAAAAGGCACTGCAGACGATTCAGATGAATACTAACAATTTCGCAATGGAAATTCCGTGAAACAACAAAGTGCCGGTCGAAACCTTCAGCGGGCTGAAACCGCACGGTTCGATTTGATAAACATGCTCTAACGACCGCATCCCCGCTCTTACACACACAAACAAATATCCATACAAGAATCTCTGAAATTTCTAAATAGCCCAATAAAATTTTATGATACGCTAACGATCCCGCATTGCTCTTTCATGGGCACTTTATACCCGTATGTATAGGCACTAAGTTTACATTTTAGCCTGAACAATTAAGAGATTCGATCGTACAAATGCATAACCTAAACCCGTTGTTATCGAGTATTATCCGATTGGCTATTATCGCTGGAAGCTCATTCATAAAGTCCGACCGTAAATACCTGACGTAAAATCGCCCTTAAAGTTTATTATGTTGCGCTGTAACAAAGTTGTTACGTGATATTGCTTAGATTCTGTAAGCTTTATAAGGGTTCTGATTTTAAATAGACTATAGATATTTTAGGATATAGAATTGAGGGAATCAAGTCAAATATTCTCTGACATCAATACATAACATTATTATAAATCTGTAGAAATTCTGTTCTGCACATTGATTATATTAAAAAAAAAAACAAAGTGGTTAGACTATAACTAAGCACATTATGACATTTCCAGCACTCTTATAATTCTTGTCTCTTTGTCTGTTTAGTTGTGCACGCATCACGTTAAAAGTACAAAAATTAATGTAAATCAACTAAATTAACTAATGTAACTAATTGAGGGAGGCCTCAGTTCAGAGTGGAGTAAATAACTTTTCTACATAAAAATTATGCACGCACAATTTTTATGTAACATTTAGTTTTTGTTTCATTGCAATCGCTTTACTATATCATGGCAATGGGTACGCGGGTGAAACCGCAGGGCTCTACTAGATTATAACAAAAGTATTTTGACATTACTGAACTGTCAAGCATGCCAAAGTAAGTTAAGGATATTATCAGTAAATGAGGGTCACGACGGATAAACTCAGATTATAATTAGGCCTATTAAATTTAAAGTTTATGGGATGGCCATTTTCGATATTGAGATTTATTTAGTAAGAGCCAGTGCCACACTTTGTAGCCGATAGGTGTAACACTGGCGTAAAGTGACAGCTGTGCTGTCGCATTTGGTGCAGTTTGTAAATTTCTTGGATATAAAAAGGAGGGCAACGCATCTCCATAACCTTTGGTCGTGCCTATGTTCTATGGGCATCGGTTGTCTCTATAAGGCATGGACTGGTCGGCTGCTACACTAAATTTGAATGTTTTAAGCACCTTTCTCTACGCGACACCAATATTTTGGCATAAATTCGATATCATTTATTTCTACATTATATGTATACTCCTTCTATCTATAATGAAACAATATATTGTGGGACGAATAAATAAATGCTTAGAAAAATATTTACTTACACTGTAACACATATGCCGCGAGTTCTGCAGCTAAATCGAAGTTTACTGGCAGCCTTCCACGGAGCACATCTTGCTTCAGTTGTAGAAATAACTGGTACCTGAGGAAACAAATACAATAAATAGTGGTATATTTTTCTATTCTTGTGATAAAGGTTAGTATTTTTTGTGTATTATTATAAAAAAAAAAACAGATACGTAGAATATTATGCGCACATCACGTCATAATTTTTGAATAGGTACTGTCACAATAAAAAACTAAAATTATATAACAATTTTCTTAAATTAGAGTGCTTTATTTATTCTTTTATGTTGAACGGATACAGGTTGATAGTGATGATGTATATCATGTAAACACAAATTATTGTAGATCACAATTTTTTTTTACGATAGCATGTAATTTATTTTTATAAAATATTTAAAAATATTAGTTCCACTTAGTTTGTATCGCCAGTTCTTCTTAGCGGGTAGCCGGTGATAGATTCAATTGAAATTCAAAAATATACTTAGTTGGTACCTACTACTATTATGAAAAAAATAATGATTTCATTTATAGATGTATAAATCGCCATCGCTAAAATTACATTTCCTAGTCTAAAGCCCATTTGTCTTAGCATCCATTGAAGGAAGAAAATGATCAGCAGTAGAACGGATAGGCTAATGATGATGATGATACTGAAAGCCAGACCATCTTCTGGTGACAATGAGAGAAATCGATTGCCATTAGTAATACAGATCGTGATGGCGAAAACGATTAGCTGAATCTCTATAATGAGCAAGATTACCGTTAAAATAATGAGCTCCAAAATTGTTTATCTTCTGAAGTTACGAGTCGATAGGATCGCGTCGATCCGGATTTTAGTTCATTTCGTTTAGAAACTGACCCTTCTTTACTAGTGTCGCAATCCCTACTGTGCGGATCTGTGGACGCACTGGTATGACTTTCTAGACAACTAAAATCCTTTGGGTTCGATGCGTGCGGTGTGTGTCACTTTACAGTTACCCAGTTTTCAATAGTATGTGGAGAGGTTATGTATTTTTTCATTTTATAAACAGATTTAAACCTGGGACCTCATGGAATAAAAGCCTTGTTACGTAATACCTACACTAGAGGTTTCCGAATGAAGACGTTAAAGAAACAGATTTTAATTTTATTTCTCTACATTAACCGTGGAACTGTATAAAAGATAAATGTGTCTCAATGTAACGAGAATTTCTTTTCTAAAATATTAATTAATGTGTATTACATATTTTTAAACAAAATCACCCTAGGCTTCAATGGCCTCTCGTCTCTCAACTTTCTCAACAGGCAAAATAATTCATGAAATGTAGAGTTTTTATTCAATTTCCCTTCGCGAAACGACGCTGTGAGACTGTAAAGCGTTGTGGGGAGTGTGCCCTTAGACGGAAATTATATATTAAAAGACTATCATGGCAAAGATTTTCAAAGATATTACGAGTGTCATTGTGTCTTCTGAGAGGAAGGAGGCAGCCGCACCTCGCAGACGCCTGAAAAAACAGCCCGGTGTCAATGTAACGAATTCTAAGACAAGACGTACTGTTAATTGTATATTTTAGCATTGTTAGTCAAGTATTTAGACTTTGTAATATTTCATTGGAAATTCAAATTCTTTTATGTATAATATTATCTTGTATCAATATTATTCTTACTTGTATTATATAGATGTTATTTTAGCGTAACTGTTTTTCTTTTATGAGATTCAGTTTTTAAAACTTAATTTCTTTTTAGCCGACGCTATTATTGCTTTTTCATGATTTATTTTTTTCAAACTTTTAAATATGCTTGTCCATGTTGGTCCATGAAACAACGACACCCAAATACATTAAATGCTTGTCGTTTTATGTTGTCAACAACATATCATAAATACCCTACCTAATAGACATACGGATGACCTTTTTTGACAACGCAAAGGAAATCCTTTATGGCGGGTGATACATGGGAGTGTCCTACCCAAACTTAAGCCACTGCGAATGCCTTCAGATGATTTTTGAGGATCCCGGATCTGCACTTCAACGACAGGCTGGTGACGACAAAGGTCAGACTCCTCGTAGGAGGAGGGGGAGAGGACTGCCTAGCGGCCTAAGCAGTCCCCGCGATGTAGTAAACATAATATTACCTGATCTAATAATAAAAGTAAATCACTTCTTAAATTTGCATTTAATCATTTCTTTAGCACAAGTCACACCTGCCCAGCAGTGGGCAAATTGAGTAAGTAATAAAGTACTTTCACACGTGACACTACTTCAAAGCGGAGTACGTAAGTTTCTTTATCAAAGGAGCGTCTTGGCTTCCTAATTAGTTCGCTGTTCGTTGCTAATTAGGGCGGATACAAAGACGGGGATCAAATACCTCATGTGGAACCATCAATGTATCCTCGGGTGTTGGAAGGAGGCACCTAATTACTACCTCAATGTAATCCTAGACTTCAAATACCTGACTTGTGTGGTAACTAGATACACGTTTGCCGCGGGATCGCCAAGGTGAGAGTCGAACGATTCATCTGCGTTTCTTCGAAATCCGTTCAGTAGTTTTGTCCTGGCTGAGTAAACATACAAACTTTGGCCCTTATAATATTAGTAAGGTACGATAATAATGAGCGACGATGGTCCAGTGGCGGGTAGACACGGCTACTTATGCGAGAGGTTCCGGGTTCGATCCTGACCCTACCCATGTGTGCATTGAAATGGGTTTTTCTAAATTTCTAAGTGCAACCCAAACACGAGATCATCGTTCGCTCACTGGTGAAGGAAAACGTCGTGAGAAAACCTGCATGCCTGATGAGATTGAAAGTCTTTTAAGGTATGTAATGTTTACCAACCCGCATTGGGCCAGAGCATCGGTGAACTATGGCCTATTACCCTTCTCGCCTGTTTTCGAGGAGGAGACCCGTGCCCAGCAGTGGGACATACAAGGGTTGATACTTTACTTTTTTACGATGATATGTATCGATTTCTTAGAATCCATCTCTTTCTAAGATTCCATCTCTAGATTTCATCGATTAGAATCCATCTCTTTCTAAGACGATAAGAAGATTCCATCTCTAGTAGGTATCTGTATACGCTTACCACCACAAGATTATCTATCTAACATGAATGTTGGTAACGTTACGTGTTATATCGGTTAATAAATTCACCCCATCGTTTGCGAGCAGGTCCTTCGAGTGCTCTTGACAGCAATTGTTCTCTTCTAGCCACCGCTTGCATATATTTAGGTCATGTAATTATTAAAGCGTTTAATGCTACATAGGGGTTGGGCCTTTTTTTAATAATTTTGTGCAGCAGTAGACGGATGAATGATGATGATGATGATGATCAGAGAGATTACATGTTTTTGTTTTGGTTTTGTATAATATATAAAATATTAAATTCATTTGGATGAAACATGTACAGGTTAAATTATGCAGTTTAATGCATGTAAGTCATGCACGCAGTTGTAAGTCCTTATAAGACTATACCAATAACTATACCGAAATTGTTCATTATTCATGGCTAAGGTACCGAGGCACCATTCGATCATTTCTATTCCTACTTCCTTCGATTTCTCCTAGTGGTAAGTGATATGCGTCATTCACAGAAATCCGCTGCACCAAATGCTTTTTAATTCTTAAACTCTACAAGACTTGAAATCTACATTTTGTTTTGACGTATTTTAAACTTAAACCCCGTTCAGTCGAGCGTTAAAAAAAGCGTTGGAATGAGACAAATGGATACCCATATATCTGTTTACACGCACGCGTTTTTATACTGCGGCGCTTTTTTTCAAGCACTGTTAGATTTGAGCGTTGGAGGTTAAATCGAATTTAGCATTTGGAGCACGCAATTCGCGCCAACGTCGTGATTTGGCGCGACGCTTATAAAGCGCTCGTGTGAACGGGTCCTTATTATATAAAAATATTACCAGATATTAATGTCCATTGTCCCTCATAGATTAATTAAAGTAAAATAATTAGGACGTTACAAAAGCTTTACTTTCAATCTTCTTTGAAATTTTAAGAGATAAAAAAAATATTAACCACGTCAGCATTAAAGTCGCTTTTTGTTTTAACAAAGAAATTAAGACGTATCTTAACAATGATGTCTTGTTAGTTTAATAAGTGTCTGTAACTTAAAAAATGGATTTTCCCTGTCAAAGGGGAAGGCTTTGTGCAAAATGGGATTGTGTTCAATTTCGAGACACCCCTTTTACCTAAAGAAGTCTCAGTCCCTAGGGCTTGACAGTCTTGGCTTAGTACATTTAGAATAAACCATAAAAAAACTCATTCATATTTCATGTTACTTTAGACAGACTTAGATAAAATATAAAAACGATTTATAAGCGCATAATTAATGTTCTTTGAAATATATAATTTAAACATTTTAATAATTCTTCTATTAATTGTTAATTATGTGCCTTTTAATATTATGTTTCTTAACGATGTGTTTGTCAAACGGTTTAATTGAAATCGAAACTCATTTATGATAAAATATAATCTTTTAAAAGTCATGAAACAGTTGAAATAATTATATTAAACAATATATAATTTGTAAATAATGATACCATAATGATAGAATATAATGGTTTGTTGAAAACTTACTCGATTCCGTTGATTGCATACAAAATTAATTTAAAGACTTTAACTGTTAAATATGATTGATTCGCTCGTGACGCTCCACACACAGCTGATATTAATGATCTCGAAAAATTGGAGAGATGTCGACACAGTTCATAATAATGATATTAAATTCGTTGCTTATCTAACTTGCATTGATGGTAATTAATTTCATTGTCATACGTATATATTTTTTTTAACTAGAAGTTTTTAACTAGAAGAAACTTTTTTTTCAAAAAAGGAAGACTACAAGAACTGCCAAAGAATTTTCACATTTCTTTAACCAAAATGAAACATTTCATCGCATTGTTATCTCAAAATTAAAAATATATGTTTTTAAACACATAGCATGTAAAATTAACAAAAGGCATTATTAGTGATTTAAGCATTTAAATGATTAAATAGGTTCTACATTTATGAGCCTACCGTGAATAGTTAGTGTATCTCATAAGCGTGATATGATAAACCTTATAGGCCCCTTCAAAATAATACGTTTATTTTGAATTAAAAATAATTACGTTATTTTATCTGTTATATTTTTATATAACAGATAAAATAATGTATTTTTTTTTGTATTATGTATTTTATTATAATAAAAATAACGTACATCCTTTGTGCATTAATACTTCTATTGGGCAAAAGCCGTGCATCCAGACTCTCATAAATAAAATAAAAACACTTTACTTGTTTAGATCTATACTATAGTACATTGATAGTTTTACATTTTAGTACGTGTGATTAAGTATTAATTATTCAGTACGCAGTGAATACTTTTAAAATTGATTGAAACAAATAGTAAATCTGACAAATTACTAAACGTGCCTGTTTTAAAGTGCGTATGTATTTAAACGACAGACACGATGCATTATTAAACCACATCAGTAAATATTGATACGAATTTTAAACATATTAATTTAATTCCCGCGTCTGAGGTTTGCGGGTTGTCTGTTATAGAATATGTTATTTCAAATCCAACTTTGATATACGATAATAAATACACGAGCTCGTCTTTGATAGTACCACATTAAAGAAAGTAGCTTTTACGAGACTATTTCATTTGAAGTTCCCTCGGTATTGGAGACTTGAATAGAATTTCACAAAGACTACCGACCATTAAAACTTTGGTATAACTACTAATTTGTTGGTACTTGGGTATTTATTCTCAGGTTGGTATAAAAACATTAGAACCAACTCGATGACAATTTATTTAATTTTACTTCATTTAATTAACGGACTTACTTTTTTAATTACAGATTTGCATATTTCAGTAATTTACAGGCAGTTAATTGGATTTTGATTATTATATTAGTGATCGTTAGAGAATACGATAATAATAATTATGATGAATATCTATGGATAGCCAGAGTACTCTCCGAGCATAAAATGGTAGAGGATAATCATCATCATCAGCCGCAGCAGTATTTATCCGTTCACTGCTGAACAAAGCCCCCCCCCCACAACTTAATATTATCAATTGTTTTAATAAGAACGGCCACAGACATAATAATAATAACACATTAAATTATTAAGGTTAAACGAAAACAGGTGTTTGTATAGGTAGTTAAGCCTACCTTACCTAAGCTGTGCAACAGTGATATATTGCAAGGGGTTGCAGCACATAATATAGGCTTGAGGTAATGACCTCTTCATTATCACTAATCAGATACCAAAGTAAGCAACTGATATGGACATAAAAATAACATAATATGTGCCCACTATAAATGCTCTTTTAATTAATAAACGTATTGTTTTACATCATAAAAAGCGTTCCCTCATCTGAATATATTCAAAATTACAGTAGAACCACGATAACTCAAACCTCGATAGCTTAAAAACCTCTATCACTTCAAAAAATAATATGTTCCCTCCCCTTAACCTATTACTCATATGACCCTTGATAACTTAAAACCTCTATAACTTAAAATATTTTGTGTTCCCCTTGGACTTTAACTGATGGAGGTTCTACTGTAATACAATTTAATTATCTTTACAGCCAACGTGTGATAAGGGCATATCCAACTATGACATACATAAAGAATACATAATATATTGAAACAGAATACACTCAAAGTTATTATTAATATGTCCTATTTACATTTCCTGTATTCTAGAAAAAACTATAACCCATATTTTGTATTTAAATTGCTTAGGCAAACAGACAGACGAGCCACATGATGTTAAGTGGTCAGCGTCGCCCATCAACACAAACAAGCTAACCCGAGACTAGACACGGCAACACATTCACGTTATCATCCTGAGCGATGATGGTAAGCCTCGGTGAGAGTAATAACCTACTCTGCCTGTTTCGTCCTTTAACATTAAAAAAATATTATTAAAAGTATGTGTGTGCAAGTCACACACGGTAGAAGTCCTCCTAAAAAGTCACTGAATAAAAATAGTTATTGAAAGGTATTGAAAACATAAATAAATTAGAAGCAACACCTACTCTCATTCTCTCGCCGGCTGAATCAAATACAATCACTTGTTTGTCATCTATCTCTCTTAGACTTATTTTTTCGTCTCATCGAGTTTGAAATCACAACGATTTTAAAGAAGTCTCACTTCAATAAGGTAAATAAGGCTCATAGGTAGACTCAAAATGTTAACTACGATATTGTGTGGGTAGATAAATTTTGTTAAGCCACTTCAGCCTACCTATTTCACTCTATCACTTACTCACTCTCGCTCACAATCACTACTAGACAGTCTGGATCGAACCCGGACCCTCTAACTCGAGCCTATACCTATAAGACCATCGCCGCTTTCAAATGATATTTATAACAAAACAAGTCACTAAAAAAAGAATATTAATTGATACCTCAAAATATATTTCTTGTAGCAATTAATTATTTCGTGACATGCGTCCAACGTGTTAGAAAATTAATCACATATATGGCTTTTCCGTATTACATTTCCTATCCAATAAGAAATTGACTGCAACTCTATATAATATTACTGCACTACACGTGTTTAAGTTTGGAAATAACCAGAATTGATTTAAAAATATCGGTTATATAAAATTTGAGATGCCATATTAAATATCAATTTGAGTTGTTGTGAGACAATACAATAATATACTGGACTTACGATTGTTTACGATAACTTATACCCATCGACCACACAACCTATAGACTCCTAATGTTTGATTTTTCGTATTAAATGCATTCTGGCAACTTGCTGAGGTGAGACCAAAGGGGTTGCAATGCAGTGATTAGCTAATTCAATGTCATACATTACAAATCACGGAACGTTACAAAGAAATGGATATATTTCGCATCAGGAAAGAATGAGACGACACGATTGTTTGAGTACATTGTTTACGGCTTACATCGGAATTATAAGTCAGATGTGTCGCCAGAACCCTGTTATTAGGAGTCTATGGGTTATGTGGTCGATGCTTATACCTTTATACAAAATACATACCGTGTAATCTCCTCAAGCAGCTTGCAAGGATCTGAAGCGTAGAATTTGACACCGAAGTAAAATGTATGCGTGTCAGAACCACGCAGCTGCCGACGAAGGCGTTTGCCAGAATCCAACCAATGCTGCCAACACAAAAACATAACATGAGAATAGGTTTTGGCAAAGGAGTAGATGATAAAATATACTAAAACAGGCAAAGGGAGGAGCTAGATAAATTTAAACTCATCATAAACGGAATGAGTAACTGTAGTCAAGGTACGCAATATGAACTAATTAAGTGTATTTAGATTATACTAGTTTTTATACGTGCCGTTCTTGATTTTCTTGTTTGATGAGATAATAAAGGCTTCCTTGAATCAAGCCTACATCGTTCCTTGGTGCAAAAATAATGTCTACTTATTTTTCCAATGTTTTTCTTAATATTATTTTTTTTATAATTAAAATTAAAGAAATATATTTATTTTAAAATAAAATTTTAAAATTAAAGTAATTTAATATTTAATTTTCTTTACCAAAACAAACAAACTCTCTATTGTTAGGTAAGCTACATGAATTTTGATTCGATTAACTGTAAGTTCAATGTATAAGAGATTAATTAAATGACCTGACCTGATCTAAGATATCACGGGCTATAAGAACATTATTTGGCAAAAAACTCTACTAAAAAGCTCTACTAAACTAGACTCTTCCAAAAAAATCTCTACTAAACTTCTTTGCCACGTAAATAACTTCAATACGAATTGGTTTCTTTTCTCCGATTCTTTTTTATTTTCTCAACAGGAGAAATTACTTTTTTTTTCATTTCTTACTTTACTTTCTTTATTAAGTCACTATCTGTGAATTCTCAAAAAACAAAAGTCTTTGACATAATATCATTAAAAAAAATTACATTTGTCACCCCACAGTGACCAAAATATTACAGCTAAAATATGAAATAAAAAACTGAGAGAGCATGGCTAATGTCTCGCTATAAGTGTCATTTGAAGGGGCATAAACACAAAAATATTCCAGCACCCTCGGTAATAAATCAGACACTCACCGTCTGGTTGTCTTGATCCACGTAGCGAAGACCGAAGTAAGCTGTTTCCAACAGGTCGAGATGTCTAAACACGACGTCGAGTAACGCCTGCCCGGTGCTGTTATCCTGTGAGCAATAAAAGTTATTTATATATTGCTGAATTGCTTATTATTTCATAGTTTAGGGTTCCAAGGATACGTGGATGATAAAAACATATGTGATACAAGCTACCTACATGAGAGTTATTTCTTGTTTTTAATAGTTAGCCGAATTCAAAGAAACCCCAAACGTGAGGTTAGATATTAGAGTGTATAAAGTATGTGTGAATATTAAAACAAATTCCGCTAAATTTGTGTTGCAACCTCGCACTGATTTTGCATTCTGATTGGTCGACTGATGACCAATGTGGATAATAATAATTAGCCGATGGGACGCGGACGTACACACATATCACTGGTTAGATGAATTGATATTACGTGCTATTACGAGAAATCACTGACAAGTTACGGATTTTTATAGCTCGCATTACTACGCTATCCGGTTATCTGCTTGTTGGGTTAACACAGCTATCCTACATAAAGTTGGTAGTATATTCCATAGCGTGTAATTTATACTAAAATTGAAAAAAAATAGTGGCCAATTTAAAGTTTTGAAAAAAAAAGACTTCAAAAAAAATTAATATCACTGTCATATATTTTTCGACGAATATGTATTATAATAGGAAAGAAACATATTACTTTAGTCAATATCATACAATTTTTTTAAACTTGCGAGTGAATTGATCTTAAAATATATTTTTTATCGTATTTTTTCCATTATAAACCTAATATCGGTTTTAACGAGATACTTATAATATCTACAAACTTACTTTGTACTAAAGACAAAAATAATATTATCACAATATTTTTCTTTTTTAATGTTCACGCGAACTTAACTCATTATAATGAAACAACTTTTTAGTAATTTATAGCGAATAAGTATTCTGACAGTCTCCGTGATGTCCGTAAAGTATCCGAAATATCGGGCATGCAAAAATCTTTATAAACCACAGTAAAATCTATTAAATTATTTTAGTATAACAAACGTTTTGTATTTTAATTTGACGAAACCCTCCACTCGCGTACTTCGATACGAACTTAACCGGTTTCACAAAGCATAATACATATTTATTGACTCTGGATAATAGTGACTTGGCTCAGCATACCGTATATAATAAGTTTTATTATTATAGAGAAAATAAATTGTCTGGTAACAGAAGCAATGTAATGACATCTAATCTACATAATACAATAAAAAGTTAAGTAAATTATCAACCGATATTGGACATATTTCCTGGGCACGAAATTAGGGGAAGGGGCATTGCGCTATTATAGTTTGGTGAGCTTCACACACCCTCAGATACTTTTTACCTAATCAGGCAACCCGAGGAAACCACGAGCCTGGCATATAGATCGTGACCATGTATATGATAATATATTATATACCTAGTTGGTTAGTTGATATTATGAAAACAAAAAACAGTCGAAGGCGAGTCGGATTCGCGTATGAAGATTCGCATTTGTTTTGTAGTAGAGTAGTAGAGTAAAATGAGGCTATTGGTATTTTACTTTAAAGCGCCATCTAGAGACGCGATGATGTATTATTGATTTTTAGCTCGTTTACAACTTCTCTGATTCAATACTATAGCAATGGGTGTCACTTATACCATACATGATTTTTTATAGGAGCGACAAGGAGTACAGATATTATAAGGAATTCGAACGATATGGGCTTTTCCGTAGAATTCACATACTCAAAAAGGAGTGTGTGCGATTCACACACGATAGAAGTGAAACACATCTTAAATGCTCAAATACAAGCAAGTATTAAACAGTGTGCAATATACATACACACCGACATTTGCCCTCTCGCTCTTTTGAATTTGTGTCTCTTACCTGTCGTTTTTTCCGTTGCATCCGGTTTGAAATCACAACGATTTTAAAGAAGTTTCACTTCAATAATAAGCCCAGATCTTAATTTTTTTGCCGCTGTCTACGCTGGGATCGGTTGGGCACCGATGTTATTGTAGCGGACCAATCGGCGCCACAATACTTCCCGCGTAAACATTTACACGAGTTATTATTAAAGAAGGCGTCATCTACCGGCAAAACTTCTGTCAACATAACGTTCGGACTCCTTATATCTATACTCCATGAGGAGCGAAATTATTCAAGGGGTTAACGAGAAAACAGCAATAACACTGACAAAAATGATCAGTAAATATACTTACAGCAACAAAACACAGAAATACAGACGAGTACAGTTTTATAAATTTTCCGATCTATTGGGTCAATAAGTTATTACCCATTCATTGCTTCGAAATACATTTCAAATTCAATTACAAAATTCTTTTATAAACAGACATTGAGATGATTCCACTTCGAATAATAATGAACCTGACAAACGGTAACAAAATTTGGTACTATAAAACTAAAAGGAAATCACCTTTGTTTAAAAAACAGCCAAGAGCGAGCGGATTCACGAACGATAAAGTACTCAACAGTTAACACTTTGACAAGAAAATCACATTTGTTTTGATAAAGTAAAGTAATATACGACTATTTATATTTTAATGAAAATGCCACCTTTTTTTTTTTGATGACGCAGTGGAAATCCTTTTCACTAAAACCGCTGCGTGAGCCTTCAGCCGCTATTTAAGGGACCCGGATCTGCAGGCTACGGGAAACCCTCAGCGACAGACTGGTCGCACCAAGACCAGATTCTCCACAAAAGACTGCTCGGCTATCACTTGGTAGTCCCCACGGCGTCGTATCTTAAGCGGGGCCCGGGTTCCCATTTCGAGCCCGACACGAGCACAGGGGTGTTACTGGCAGCGCATTAAGTAGCGCCTCCGGCGCACCCCTGTTCGTCGTCTACGGGGTGAGGCCACATCGGCGGCCTCCTCTCTCACCTGTTTGTCGGCCTCCTAATGAAAGTGCCACCTAGTGTCTGGATAATTAATCTATTATTGATTATTAGCTCCGTTATGGTTTCTCTGATTTAATATATTCCAATAGGTGTTACTTATACCATATATGTTTTTTTTTATATAGGGAGGCCAATGTTCAACAGTGGACGGATAAAGATGATGATGATATAGGTAATTTTACCCTTTAAGTGCGGAACCCTAAAAACCAATTCCAAATCGATTTCTCACGGTAGGCCTCACTATCTCCGATTAACATTTTTTAATGTCGGCTTTCCACTATTAAGATAATTCGCGAGTGATTCCTGTAAGACCAGTAGTGTGGTATTGGCATCATAATGATGGGTCTCGCATCCGATTTCTCACGAGCACGTTGCATGCATGCTGCATGTGATTGCCTCGCGTGCAGTGATCATGCCATGCTGAAATGAGCGCATGGAAATTAGTCGAATATAATGCGCTCCCAGATTTAACTAAACGTTTTAAAGTTTTTATTTATTTGTCTGCATCTTAGTTTATTTATTCAATGGGTGGTTGTGAAATATAATTTTATACTTATTGCCTGCTTCAGCTTTTGGTTTTGCAGCATTGTATGCGGAGCTTATACAGCAAGCGATTCCTTAGCATCATATTTGTCAAAGAATAATAATTTCCGCGAATTACAAGTATTATATTACGGATTTTATCGCGCCTTATTAAGTTTTTTATAAGACCGACGTCGGCCCACTGTCACGTAAATTCGTAAAAGTTGTTTAATTGCAATGGTTAAGTGTTAAACACTAGCAGCAATACCTTTACTACTAACAACTATACATTAGTATTGTAAAACCATATCGATAATATTATGTAGTTGTAATATAAATATATTTATGTAGATTTATTTGTTCCCGCTTTAAAATAAAAAAAATAATAAAATAAAATGCTTTACTCACAAAATGTTTACTGTACGAATTGGGTAATGTTATGTATATGTAACTACCATTAATTTAATAAATCTCTACTATCGAACACATTTTAATTCCGACAACTAGATTTATACAAAAAAATATGATAATGAAGTGAGAGTTGCTAATGCAGGACGCATTAGTAACTTCTCCCTCGAGAGTTTACGCCCTTAAAGACATTAGATCCACCGTTATGGGTCTCATTGTTGACATAAGTACCGCATGAGACCCACAAAACCCATGCACTTAGGTACCGAAACTATTCCCTTGTGCAAGAAAAGTATTACCTCGAATAGCAAGGCAACGGGATATAGTGTCATATAGCATATTTTCTTTTTCCTACTAGTATTTCTATAGGATTGTAACACGAATTCTGAATTCGAGTTAATCATTAACTGTGTTTAGGGCCTGTTTCACAATCTCCAGATAAGTGCCGAATAGGCACTTATCTGGAGATTACAGATACTCCATACTCTATCTGTCAAATATGTTGCCGATAGCCTATTCGGCACTTATCTGGAGATTGTGAAACAGGCCCTTAATAGTACACTATTACTACTACGCATATACCTATAATAGGATTCTACTACTTGTATTGTAATACAATAATATATTATAGTAGTAGTAGCAGCAGTAGTAATATTAATTTTCCATTTTTCTTCATGTTTGTAACAATTAATTTAACAAAGTAATACAAAATGTTTATTGATATAATTTTCATTCATTTAAATAGTTTATAACGAGTTTAATTATGCAAATTTGTTTTGTATTTGCTACATAATGGGTTATTTATGTCGTTTAATATCACTAATGATGCCATATTTCTTGGAGGAAGATGAAAATTTAATTGAGTATGATTAATAAAGTTGTTTTAGGATGGGCATTCTTATCTACTCTGTAGTGATTTGTTAGGGTGTCCATAATCAATAAATCTCAGCTAATTATACCTAATAATTAGCTGAGATTTATTAGTAACTGATATTATATGCGAAAAAGGAAAATGTTCTATTATGTAAGCGATAGCTGATAGTGAAAATCAAGCAATAAATTTTTTAACGATAAATTCTGGTCATATTATTACAACGCGAACAGCGATACATCTGCCCTTAGTAAAGAATTCAGGCTGTCTGTTATGAAACAGTTCGTTTGATTGAATAATAAATGATTTAATAACAAACCCATTTGCTCCCAGCGGAGTGTGCTCAGCTCGAAAAATAAACCAGTTGGAAATCTGACAGCTATCGCAGTGATCTACACGCCATACGCCGCGAGCTATCCAGGCCCAAATGAAGAGACATTTTTACCCTTAACTTAGCCTTCAGCCATTTAGCCAAAAGATTGACTCCATTTGCTAAATTATACCAATACTACTAAACGCACAATGAAGTAATAAGGTATTATATTATAATGTCATCTTATTATTGTAATTTTAATACCATAAGTAATATTCATGAATGTAACCTTATTATAAAGATATGTAAACTATGCCTGTGTGTGTAATAATATTGATATTTTCCTGCCGCGATTGTGCGTTCCTACCGATTTCGATTCCATCTCTTTTCACGCGCCTAAAAGTAAGGAAGATATGTTTATTCACATGGAACTTTTTGTACGATAAGGAGGACCGAGAATAATATTAAAACTCAACTTATCTAAAAAAAATTTTTTAAAGATATTTTTTTATTTACTTCATTACTTACGATTAATATTCATCAATAAATTACTTTAGATTGATCATAAACTATAACAGCTACAATAAAATTTTACTGAGTTCAACATCGAACTCAGTAAAATTTTGCTAATATATCTATATTACTCAAGATTACCATATCGTTAAAATTATGCATCAAATGTTCCCTTTTCGTTTGCTCCTCTGCTTTCCTCTTTAGTATATTTTATCACGTTTGGCAAGAATGTGCATCAATCATCAATCAAAGTGCAACGTCTGCCATAACACATACAAGCAGCCAAAAATGATTTCAATATTTTGTTTTACCAAATTTTAATATTTATGTAATTTTATAAATTGGTTTCTCAATTTAAGAACAGAACATGTATTTTAAAATAACACATAATTATTTTACTTATTATTATAATACAAATCACCGTCTCAAAATATAATAATATAGAAACAAAACATTTTCAAAACAACGCCAGCTATAATGACGCTATTACACGACTAACAATAAAGGCTAGGTGCATTACGCAGTAGACCGTGAAATTCTCCTCAATTTGCTGCGACAATAGAGTAATATAACCTAACGCCTCTATATCTCCGATTCATTTTATTCCTTAGAAATTTTAATGAATATTACAACGGTAAGCTTAAGAATAATATGTACCGTTAATTCATTAAATACAATTTTATGAACCTGTCTTTTATGGCTTATTAATTTGCAGATCCCATACCACATAGATTTTGCTAGAATTATTTTTATGTGAAATAACCATTGGAGCGCCTTGGCAGTGAAATTGATTCGAACATCGCGACGTAAACAGCATTCAATGACTTTGGTGCCACCTTTCATTACAATTTTTTTTCATACATTATATGAATTTTCAATTTTTTTATTTTATTCAGTTACACCTCTGCCTTACGTTGCGTGACGGCGGACTTTCTTCTTGGATCGAAGTTCCTTGTGGGATAATGAGGAGTACCATTGCCAGAGAAAAAAAGTCCGTAACGAAATTGCGTGGAGTAAGATTTTTCTGTAAGCACGTGTTTTCGCTATACAACGTGTAATGTATATAGTCTACCTATATAATATATCTATTTATTATAATATAGTCTACCTAATGACTGTTATTATTATTATATACCTGTATTTTTTATTGTTCTATACAGGTATACATATAAATAAAATTGGCGTGGCTGTTTGTTATATTTAAATATTTACTATTATATCATATAGTAATATCAATAACCAAAATATATTTTTTTTACATTTGTCTGTCTGTCTGTTTGTTATGGCTAATCTGTGAAATGGGTTGACTAATTTTGACGGGACTTTTATTGGCAGGTAGCTGTTATAATAAGGAGTGACTTGGGCTACTCTTATTTTAGGAAATTGTATTATTGTATTATGTAATAAGGAACTTCGTTCCCAACTGGTGTCCCATTTCCACATTTGTATTTGTGTAACTAAGTCTAGAAAAATAATTATCCACGTTAACCCTTAAAATGTCTATTTTATGTCTTGGTCGTGAAAGCTAGCTAAATATTCACACGTAAAAAAACAATCACAACTGACGTAAGTTTATAACGTAATAAAGGAAATTGAAATGTTTGACGATGAAAGTTTATTTTTGCATATTAAAAAACGTATAGAAATTTAGTAATGAAATATCTCGACTTTTTTGGTAGATTATTTTTATAATGAAGCTTAATCGCTATCATTACAGCTAAAATTTTATTTATAAAATGCAGCTAAGGACCAAAGTTAATCAATATAATATAATTACATTTTTACGTAAGTAACAATATTTTTATACAAATGTTGATTGATAAACTTCAGTCATAAGTGGAACTTTGTCAATCCTACCTCCTAACGCATTCTTGCAGTTCATGCATAAAGACTTTACATCATAAGTCAAAGATTTTAGGATATCTAGCTGTGGAACGTCTAACGTGACAACCCGATTATTTAACCAATATTCTAGTCTATTTAAGTTTTAAAGTACGTATATCTCGTCTACACTAGTGCTGAAGATTACTCGCGAAAGCTTTAAGTCAGTCTGGATCCTAAAATAAAAATTGACGTCTTAATGACCTTATGGATACAATTTAATAAAAAATTAATTAATACTGATATTGATGATGAATTAATAATGACCGAGAAATCAAAAAAAATGTTACAATTAATTTCACAGCCTTTTCTAAGCAAAACTTATGTTCGATCATGTGGTAAGACTAAAACGATTTTTCTGACCATTTTTTGATTTTTGCGAGAGCCACACGTTGAATCGAAAGAATGCTATAAGTTAAATTATTATAAGCAGTGAATTTAACAGTTGTCCAAACAACAATTAACAAAAAATCTACCAATAGTTCTTTATTCGTAAAAGTAACTTTTATGTGCGATAAAAACCATGTTTGCACGAAGTCAACACTCACACAAATTGATGCTCAAACATCAATGAGCCAGTTTAATCATCCTCTGGTCAATGTAATCACTCGCACTCCCGAAATGGCATCGGTTGATACAAACAAATCTTTTATATTACTCGCCCAGAGCAAAGTTGTCGACAGATCCGCTTTAGACAAATGACCCTTGTAGATAGGGAAACTGTAGCGAAAGGACGCCGATTTATCTAAAATAACTATACAATTTAGCAGAAAACGTCGAACTGTCGTCGCTCACACTTGGAATGGAACAATTTTCGCTGAATATATCGGGGAATGTCGCTTGACAAATAAGAAAACTTTTGGGTCCCAATTCAAATAAAAGACATTGTAAAGAATTTTTTCCTCTTATTTACGATCATGTAACTGCCTTGTAACAGTAAATGTAAATGGCTTCCAACACTTTTATTAAACTCGAGATTGATATGTTTACGAGACGATAGCATCGCTTACACAATAGAAACACTGTTTTTCATGAGGGGTGATGTTTTAATATTACTTATAGAAATATGTGTATTTATTATTTTAGGCATGACCATTCATAAGTCCTATAGCGCAAGCCTACAGACTATAAATTACAATTAATATATATGTATTTTAATGGCTTTATAATATTTAGAAATATTAATATATTTTATAATGTTCATAATATCCTGTTCTTTAACCTAAATTTCACATACAGATTATAACTTGTTAAAATTTGACGATACAGTTATAATATACCTGTTTCGTTGCGTTTTCTCAATTGACATTAATTTACTTTTTAAACTTATAGGTTAAATAAAAAACAAAATAATAATAATAATAATAATATCTATGGACGCTTTTACACCACGTCAATCTGGTCCTGTGCTAAGTACTCGAAGAGACTTGTGTTACGGGTACCAGACAACGGAAATACATATATTTAATACTTTTTATATTAATACTTATATTTAAGATTTTTATTATATAATACACATATTTAATACACATCCATGACCCAGGAACAAATAAACTTTTTTTTTTGTTCCCTGGCGAGATTCGAACCCGCTACCTCCGGCTTGTGCGCCACCGCGCTAACCACTGCGCCACGGAGGTCGTCATCACAGATCAGTGCATACAAAGCAGGTAAATCCGGCTTATACCAGTTTCGGGATACGAAATAACCTCGTGTGATTATGAGATTACACTAATCCTTGGTAACAATGCGAAGGAAACGTGTAATAAAGACACGTGCGGAGGACACGGAGGGCGCGTACGAACCACTCTCACATTCACCACGCGACAATGCCAGCCAAATAGAATTTAATATTCATAGAGTCGACGTACGATTCAGTGAATTCATCGCCCGCACCTTGGACCCGGGCCCCGCATATAAAGGACCTTCCTCGAGCCCCTGGGTGTACTTCAAATAATTCGTCTCAGAATAGCTGCACTTCAGAAACGAATGGAAACGAAGAAAAAATCCACGCGTTGTTTCATCACACGGGAAAATTGAAAACGTCGGCTGACTCCGCCGGGGCGAGGCTTTGGTGTAATCATTTTTCGTTTTACAGTCGTACAAGGTAAATACACTTGTGTGTTTTTCACGCCGATATCCGCGCACTCGTACTAATCTAGTCTATCTTAGGTGGCTTCGATGGAATGTCGTCACCAGCCGTTTTTGTTCTTACTGTTAAGACTTGAATAGCAGAATATCATCAGGGTTTCGGGTTCACCCGCCTCTCCATACTCACGCGTGCTGTGTTGTTAGCATCGACAGCTGTGGTAATATTAAAAAGCGAACTGTGGTGATGCTCTATTAATAAACGTTTGTTATCATAACGCTGTAATAGTAGGTTCCAAGCCTACTCATAATTATTAGAAGAAACTTCGAGATTCGCAACAGTACAAGTTGGTTTGCCCTCTAAATATGATAGCAAATAATGAAACTTGTTCACGGGGATGATTTATATTAAACCACCTATATAATTGTACGATCTCAGGGATAAGTTGCCTCGTGAACGGTAACGAACTTAATTAGAAGAATTCGGGAGGAGGTAAAAAATTATTTTGGGGATAGTTGCATATATATTGAATACAAATTATTGTAGTGTTGATAAAATATTTTACCTGAATCTCATGAAACAGTTCTCTTTCATCAAGCAGCACCACTCGACAAGCCAGTGTCCTCGGCGCGGGGCAGAGACAGTCCATCATATTGCTGGCTATCAGTTGAATCACCTCCTAAAACAATTGCAAACACACATTTTAAACCATGAAATCAAAACTATATCTTTGTTGTGTAAAATAGTATAGTAGCAAAAAAAAACATTAATTATTAAATGTATTCTATGTTACTTATTGTATCTTCGAGAATATATTGTGTTGTACAAAGTTTTATGATGATAGGTTGAGAAGTTTTCGCGTGAAAGTTTAACAAATATTCCTACTGATATGACATTTATAATATAGTAAAGATTTAAGTTTCCACGCCATAACTTCTGATTAGTTTTGAATAAAATTTTAAAAGTACAGTACATAGTTATGTGTATCAGAGTTTATACATATTTAATATTAGACCACGCGGGAGAAGCTGCTGAGAAACGGTCAATTTATTAACAAAGTAATTATTTAATTTCACTCACACCACTCAACGTTCGGATACGGATACGTTATTTTTACGACATACCTCGTATAAACACTACATAGAATCACTTGCCACCTTCGGCTTTTTCGAACCGGAATTTTAGGGAACTTCTAGAAAAGTCTTCTAGAAACTTCTTCATCTAATCCTCTGATCTATGGGATGTCTATGAATATCACTATCACTTACCATCAAGCGCCATCCGGTTGTCCTCTCATTTATAAAAAAATCGTATTATTAACACAGTAACAAGGGTACTATAAAGTAACCTAACATGGGGAGGATAGGTTATATGAGATTGCGGTCAGCAGTCAATGGTTCAACACAATTGCAATACGGCTTATATTGATAAGCAGACTGGTCCACTAGACTAAATCTGTCCTATCACTGGACAAGTCTAGTATGGGTTCAATCTCTTGGATTAGAGTTCCGCGTACGATACTGACCCCATGTGGTACCTGGGAATGAATTTATATTTTAGAATATAAGGCCACTGCTTGAACACCGGTGAAAAAAAAATTTAGAAAATTTGTATGTCGTAATAAGATTAAAAGTCTTTGAAAGTTCAAAAAAAACATGGAAGTACTTAAATTATATTTCATCTTACAATTAATTACGTAACACAAACTCGATGTTAAAACTACAAACCTTTTATAGACTATAAATGTCAGCACGTTTTAAAAGTTAAGTTGTTTCTTTGAAATTAAAAGCTACATGCCATATTTCATCCATGAGATTAAATTTCTAAGCGATTAAGGCAAAGTGACATAAATAAACTCGCACCTAATTGTTACGCTGATGCAGATGGCCAGCTATCAAGAACCTGTGATAATCTGGAAAACGGGGCTAATTTTCCGATTACTTTTGATCAAAAAATCTATCGCACTGTCAGTTAAAAGATATATCGCATACTAACCCCAGTACAGGGCTTAGGTTAGGTTAGGCGTAGGTGTAAAGATATGGCATGTCAGTATTAAAAGAAATTTAAATCTCTTAAAATGCAATCGATAATTCTTAATAAAATTAACTTTTTTAATATTAAAGAAGTTGTAGGAAATATGCATTCCACAGCGATGCGTTAAAATTATGCTTCCTACATTTAATGAAAAATACTTTGATGGTAATAAGCAGAGGTCTGGGAACGAGCCAAGTGACCAACACAACTATGACATAACTGAACTGTAAACCTTGCACAAAATTGGACATAAAATAATATACAAATAAATAACATTTAAAAAACATATTATAACATGTATGTTTGAGAAGTCTTTAGTCACTATGAAATGTGTAAGTGTGAATACTTGAGCGAAATTAAGTAACTGATCTTAGATTTGTTCTCTAGATCTTAGATGTAGTTAATATGTAAAGGAAAATTCGGAAATAGCAAAATTTTTAAAGTACATGTGTGCGTAATCTCGAAGCGTTTCAATAAAATTTAAGCCCCTTTCATTAAAATGTTTTCTACCTCCAGGTGCACCCAAAACAGATGAGGCATCGGTATTCTCTTCACAAAGCGGAAAGTTGTTTGAAGGCAATTACCGAGTTATTTTGGAGCCAGACTCAATAGTAAAATTACCAAAGGGTTAGTCGAAACCAAATATATCCTCGTTAAAAGTTAGTCCGCGGAGCGAGAGGCGCGCTGTGTTTTAACAATTTTCTTTTAATTAGTAACAGCCTACCTAATAGGTGGATTTGATTTGGCGGGATTTTCATGCGCGCGTGCAGCGATTGTGTCCGCCATTGACGGACCCCCATTGTGCCTAGCGAGCTGCGAATTTCACCAAGTTACGTGGATTTTTTTAATTAATGGCCGTTTTTTAGTTTCGCTTCAATTTCAGTTGAAAAAAGTTTTTTTTTTATTTAACAGAACGAATAGGTTTTTTTTTCTAATGTATTATTGATTTTTATGCATAGACTAGGTATCTTTAAAAAAGTATACCCTAATGTATTATTTTTTATTTATTTTAATAACTGGTGGAAATATAATTAAAGATATGGCTAAAAAACTAACTAATTTATTGTAACGTATACACACGTATTATGCACATTGATGGAAAAGATATTTCGAATAATTTCCTAAATATTAATATTTTATATAATAATATTATAAAAAATAATATTTAACATCCACGGATAGAAAAAAAATATAAATAATTTCATTTATTCAATATAGTGACGCGTTCTAACGATAAAAAGATAAGTTTTTCAATAGACATTTTAAACAAAAGATGTAAAAGATTATGAAAACTTTTTCTAAACACTTTCATGTACAAGTTGATCTGTGTCTACAAATTAATCGCTTCATGTCATGTTGCATCTTTTGTTATAATTTAATTAAGAAGCACGAAGAGAAAGAGTACTCCAAAACGATTTTCCCTCCTTTGTTTTAGAGATACACACGGGAAAAGTTCGAAGACAATACAGCTGTTTAAAACGGGAATACTGCCATTATCAGTAGTTACTAGTCATAACTGGCGTTCACATGTGTTTTTACGTTATATTGTATCGATACTGTATCACGTAGTACGCTTGTGACTTTGTAACAGGAAAAAATATCATAATATTCGTTTGATGGAAAAGTATTAAAGGAAAACATATTTAACGAGCATGAATACGTCTTCATTTTTCGTGTCTTCATATCCATGAAATTTCCTAACTTAATTAACTTATTTCTTAGTGTATATTTTGTAATATGCGAATATTTTTAATTTTTTGATATAATGTTTTTTACGGATTTTCAATCGCTGTTTTACATTTCCGCCATTTTGGATACATAACAGTAACAAGGGTCATGGGAGGAATTAGATGTCAAACATGAGAATGAAATAAATGTAGCTTACTTTTTCCGCGAAACATTTTGATACTTCCGAATAAAATGTTAAAAAATAAGATACGAGATTTTTATTATAATCATCATCATCATCATCTTCATCTTCAGCCTTTATCCGTCCACTGCTTTTTGATTATAATGGCTTGTATTAATCGATAAACTTATTTGAATTTAGAATTTAACACATTTACTGTGCTTA
This sequence comes from Lycaena phlaeas, assembly GCA_905333005.2. Lineage (NCBI taxonomy): Eukaryota > Metazoa > Arthropoda > Insecta > Lepidoptera > Lycaenidae > Lycaena > Lycaena phlaeas. The sequence continues at coordinate 10,325,081 of HG995171.1, read as the reverse complement.
AAAGATTATGATGATAATATTACGCTCAGACAGGACTAGTGTCTTTGCGTTGATATTCAAAATCCTGAGACTCATTCATAATTGTTACGTTGAGCAAAACTTTACATAAACTTAGTTAAAGATATCCTTTGCTTGACTGAATGCAATTTATTACTATGATAAAATTCTTGTTTTAAAGTAAATGAAGTTGCCACTTCTATACATTTTAATGTTATGTTATGACTGTATTATTATAATTTAATGTTATATTCAAAGTATAATTTAAATGCGTATCACGGAAGCTTGTGGACGTGCCACGAAATCTTGTAAACTATTTAATACTGTTTTTAGCTATTTCTGAAGCTTGAATATATTAAAATAATAATGGAACATCTACCAAAAGCTTATTCATTACGTAAATAATAATTATTATTTAAGCCTTAATACTCCTCGACTCGTTTATAGTCAGGGAAGCAAGAAATTGTATCAATTTTGGCATACATGATTATGTCAGAAGCGTAAAAAAATTTACGTGCGAACTTTTTTTTTGCAGCATTTTGCATTTTTTTAGCATTGCAAATATGATAAGCACGCGTCTTTAGATATATTAAAATAAGGATCTTAAAAATAAAAATTGTTGTAATTCTCTACTTTTATTAATAGTGTGTATTTAATGTACCTACTTAATATTTCAAGGCAATTTCACCTCAACAGTTTACGAAGCGAAATATTTAGGAAACGCGTACACAGAGATAAAAGGGATGAAGGTAGGGCTCTTTACAGCTACAATGTGTAATATACATGATACCCTCCGTCGTATAAATATACGATACCTTGTAAAACTTTCATGTAGAGCTGGTTGCTGAAAGGATGTACTTTATTATCAAGGTATCTTACTTTGATATTTGAACATTAAGATCACGGTATATGTTTTGACGGTTTTTATAAGAGATTTTATGTTCTGATTGTAATATGTTAGTTGTAAGTAAGTAACGTACTTAGTAATGTAAGCAACCGTAGCGCCACCTGGCGGCTATAAGTCGGAAACAGGAAACAAGTTCCAGTTTACCTGCGCGTGGCGTGACGTAGTCGTTGTTAAAGTGTGGGTAGGACGGCCGAGCGTTAAGAAGGTCATTATTACGTCATTAGCACACCCAAGTTTGCCTTTAAATAGCGGGGTATAATTATTAGAGGGGTCATTCGCGTCTGTGAGTTTGAGGAGGATGAAGCTCTGCCCGAATTGTATTCTAAGGTCACGTAAGCCATTGTTTATTTTAATGTGTAAAGTGTAATATGGCGATAGTTCATGTGTGTAAATGTATGGACAGTGTGAGTATCTTATGTATGTATATGTATCTTAAAATATGTACCTGTGAACCTTAATATTGATATTTTATGGATAATATAATAAATGTTTATATTTAAAACGCATTTTCACTTCTGATGTTTAAAGTAGTAAGTTAGAAAATGGTTGTATAGCTTATTTTAGCATCCTTTAGAAATGCGTTCTAAAGATTATCAAGATTTTAACAATGTCAAAATGGTTTCTTTGTTGTTGATACAATGTTAAAGTGTAGAATTAGTATAGATGATCAAATAAGCTATGCAGCAATTTTTGTTTTAATTACCAAGGTTGCCTTGGTATATTTTTAATATACTTTTTACACTGATTTAATTGAACGATAGCTTGATACGATAAATCACCTGGTCTTCAACATAAAATTTTTATATGAGTTAGATAATCAAACTGGACTCGGCTAGAGTCCCCTGAGGATCAGTAGTTACCATCGCTCGAAAACGTGCGTTCTATATTCAGAACTATAAGTATGTAAGAGTGTCAGTTATTACTGGCTGTTTTGCCCTTCTTTCACAGTTAAGTCTTTTGCAATAAGGATAGTAGTTAGGTCAAAGGGTAAACGAAGGCGCGATACACTGCACGTCTTTCATCGACATTTACGAAAAAAAACCTTATACGTGTACGTTAACATTACATTTTTTTTTAAATTAATGACGTTGTAAAGGGATCGGTTATCTTGGCGTTCATTGAAAGAGGCCTATGTTCAGCAGTCAACGGATAAAGGCTGATGATGATGATGATGATGAATCTCATTGATAACTTATTTCAAATACCTCTTAGTAATATTTAGACTATTATTGTTTCATGTATACATTAAGGGAAAGTTAATACGGTCAATCTTGCTAAAACCAAACCGGTCTTGTAGCTATAAGGAACCTGAACTCTACGCCCTGTACCTTTATATTACCTTCCCAGGTTCATCATCAGCATCATCATCAGCCTCTATCCATGACCATGCTGAACATATCCAAGACCAAAACTGATCCCACATACATCAGTGATTAAATAGTAGGTATAATTACTATAATACGGTTATATGGCATGAAAGTTGTAAGTAGTTTATACCTAGTAGCTTTTTTAACTACATTAGCGACAGAGATGACGTATTTTTTTTCAGAAATTACTAATTTATTAATTAATAATATGTATATTTTATTACTACGATAAGCAATGAATGTGTATGTATTTATATAATGTATGTATTTATTTATGTATTAGTATAAGTATTTATTTATTTGTTTTTACTTTAATCTTATATAATATTATTTATTTATTTATTTATTGTTTGAATTGTGAGTTTGTAAGATTTACTTTTTTTATTTTTTATTATTTCTATTTTTTTATCTTTTTTTTTCTTCTAATTACGTTCTACTCTTTTGATGATTCTACCCTGTATTATTTTATAATCTCTTCTCCAAGGTTGTTTGGCAGAAATCGCTAACCTAGCGATAAGACCGCGTTTGTGCATACTATTTATTGTAAGCTTTATTTTTAAGATACCAATTGTATTAAGTTGTATGCGCAATAAGTATCTTTCTTCTTCTTCTTCTTCTAATTTCTTCGGTTATGATGATATAGTTCTATCAAACGCTACTTTTTCAAAGATACTGAGGCAAGTTGGGATATATTCAGATATACAATTATGTTCAATTTTATAACCTTTTATGTATAAACCATAACTATTGGTACAAGTCCTAGCGGACACGAACGCATGCCGTCACGCGCGCCCGCCGCATACTGATCGGCAGCGCGGCCGACCGAACGTCCAAACAAATTCTGTACAAACACGCGGACAAGCGTAATAGTTCAATGGATATGCAAATGCGACGCTATAACGGGTACCGGTTTATGGACGTTTTGTCTTATACATTGATATATTATAGGACTTTTTAAAGAAACTTAAAATTTTATGATGCACTGCCTGTTGCCCGCAGCTTTGCCTGTGTTGACTTAGATAACTAAGTATCCGGATTGATGTCACACCCAGTTAGGGTAGTTGAACTGATCATACATATATAAAGACCGTTAAAGATATTTATTTATTTTTTTTATATAAATATTTATCTAAGTTCACTCATAATTATAATTTATACAACTTTGACGAGTTTTGTCGCGGTTTATTATAATATTATATCGAAACGGATGTCCAAAAATCTTAATAAGTCGCGATATTATTTTTAAAAGTTATTTTATTATATTGCCTGTTTTATTTAATTTAGATAGGTAAGTATTTAATATAATAAAACTAATGCGTCTAAAATAATTGTTAATAAAACGCAAAAGTATACGATCTTTAAGCAAATAAATTTTAGTATATTATTTACGCAGAAAGGTCGTTTTATAAATCTAAATTCGTAAACTGTTATCTAATAATAAAGGCCTTAAGTGTAAAATGTATATAAAATAATCAGAAATGTGTTGCTTTGAAATAATATTTTCCTTCGTAAAGGCTAAATTTAGTAACTACCTTTCCATAAATAAGCGGTAAGTACCTCCGAGCAGAACAGCGAGCAAATATAATAAATATTTTAGCATACATATCGCAAATATATTCAACCAATATACAGAATTAGGGTCACATTGAAAATAAGTGGAGCAAAACCAGTGCTTTATACGAAAACAATGTATAAAATTTCAATAAATCCTACTACCATTTGCATAAGTAGTCGCTATGTGTTCCTGGTAAGGCTTTCTAAACGTCCCTTGTAATCAACATGGATTCCTCCAAATCCTGTTTATAAACACACATACAATAAAAATCGTATGTGTGACTAACAGATCGTGAATACATTTTATTCAATTCAGTAGAATGAATAGCGGGAATGGCATGGCTTTATATCGCTGCAATATCGCCAATTTATCAATACCTATTCAACTATGGCAACTTCTACTAGTGAATATTTAGGTATTCAATTAAAAATAATTGAATTAATATCACATCACGATAACCTAGCGTCAAGGTAAGGTCTTAGGAACTTATTTTACGGGTAGTAGGAAAGGAAATAGAAGTAAGAAATATGATTGTATACAGGTCCATAACGCGGTGCAGACATCTATATTTATCGCACAATTATCTGCATTTGGTAGGAATTGAACACGCGACCATTGTGTAAATATTAACATGACTACAATTAACTACGCTCAAAATAGTTTAGTTGTTATATATCAAAATAATTTAAGTCGAGACATTTGGATTTTTAACAGTGTTCCTTTCGATAGGTATTGTAAGAAAGCAAGTGCTTTCTTTTTCATCACATCATATTCTAACGAACTGGTATTATTTTCTGTTTCAGGAATAAACTCCAATCGTGTGCCGGAGTCGATATACACACTTTATGACTTAGGTAAATTGAGTCCATTCAAATAAGCGTTTTCTTCTTATACTCGTATTACAAGAAAAAATATTGTTAAATAGGATTGACACTATTCAAGTTCTAGCATATAATCGTCTAGAATAAACTGCATAAAACTACACACTCATAGGCTGTTGCGTTACGCTTTGCTTACCCGTAGTGGGCCAGTAAATCGCCTAACGCGCAGGTTGAGGACAGTTGAGGTTAGTTCCCTTACCACGACCTGGGTAAGGCGACTCACACACTCCGCGTTACTCAACAGTTCGACAGTGCACAATTTTTTGACCTTATACTGACAACAAAGCCGACCCCAAATGAATGGGAATTGGTATGAAGACTACCATTAATAATTAATGCCATTTTAATGAGTTTTTAGGCATAACGCATAAGCCCCTGGTGGCGCCTCAGGCCTCCGCGAAGGCAGACTTCTTCTCGTAAGGTGAGACTGCCCGACTGCCAAACGTCTAAACACCTAAATCTATAAGGGGGAGCTTGCCCGTCATAGATTTTTATCTTTGAATTGCTGACACATGAGCTGAACACAAAGCTTATGATGAAGTCCTCAATCACCCTTTTGGTCGCCATCTTTATATGAGGAATAAAACAAACAAGCCCGTAAATTTCAACAAATGGACAAAATAAATAACAATAAAACACTGAAATGAATAAATTATCCCTTTTAAAGTCGCTTTAAAAACAGCAAAACGTATCTGCGTAATTTCCAGATTTTATTAGTGACTCGTATAAAGACACTCTATTTTAGCTACAAACAATGAATAATTTATCCAACGTGAGTTTTAAAGCATCTGAGTTTCTTTTATGATCTCGACTGACGAAATTGGATGGGATAAGCCACGAGTACAATCATATTAAGTTAAAATAACCTTCTCAGCCTCATTTTTATGTGCTAATAATTTACACGTAACAGAGTAGTATATAAGGGTGAGTTCAACGTACTTATTTTTAAATGTGTTTATCTTTTGGATTTACAGAATTAAATTTTGTCACGTGATCACAAGAAATGTCATAATTAAAACTAGCATGGTTATTTTTATTTCTATAATTATATAGAATACAAAATACAATACGGGAACAAAATATTCGCAGAAAATTTAAAAATATCGAACACCGCAAAATAACATTTCTAACTTCTATTGTAAGTTATGTAATATGTGAAACATATCGATATAATCGTTAAAGTTATATGTATTACGAAAGCTATCACTTACTTTCACGACTACCGTAAGTCACAACTCGAAGTCATCCCATCACATCTGGTATAGTAACAGACTCACAGACATGAGCAAAAAACCGTTAAGATTGATCTTCAACGCCGTGGTACGATTGAAATAGCATGCGGACTGGCTTATATGTACGTCTATGTAATGCACCGTTTAAGTAACTAAGGTGTCAACTTGATAACTTGTTTATATTGACAGTAGAGTAAACCTTTCAAGTATAAAAAATATAATTTCTTTTAGAAATGTGTCCTTTATTTGTACTTTATTCAACTCTCTTCACTACTTTACTGTCTCCACCACTGTGTTTTACCTTTCCGTTTTTCTAATAAAAAAAATACACTTACTTACTATTAAATATCTATATTTTTTACCTTCAATATAATATTCTTGATATAATCTGAGATGTGATTACGTTTGAATTTAGGATACGGTAAAGGAAAACATCGTAAGGAAATAGTTTGAGTAGATTATAAGTAGTTCAGGGGTGTATAAAGCTTACCACTCTGTCTAATGCCAGCACATAATGTGTGATGTCTCTTTTGTCTGTCTAATTTCCGTGCCCAGCAGCGAGAGATATAGTAACATAAGGGTTTATGTCTACGAAAAGACATCTATGATTACTAAATTGAATAAGTAAAGATTGACAATACTATCTTAACACATCAATTAAATAAACTTATATTTTAAATATAACATAATGTAATCTACCTACAAGATATTGTAATCTTATGTACTTCTTTAGCGTTAGTGCCCGAGTGGCCTACAAAAGTACCTCTTAATAGAAAGCTGGTTTTCGTGTTCGCATATTCATTAATATTTATACATTCAGAGATAAACACGTTTTCTACTTATTAATAGAATGATTGGCAAGTCATTGATTAAATAACGTGAATGTGAACTTCCGATGTCACAGGGAAAGTATCAAACGTTATATCCGTATACTGCAAAGCAGTAAAGTCAAAGTCAAAGTATTTATTGCAACTAAGTGTACTAATAGTTTCTTAAATATTATAAAGGTACTATAATATATTATGCTTATCGTCACTAATATCAATAGCTATTAACCGCTCTACTGTCCGGATAAACGTATATAGTATTTTACACATCGTCTTCAATATTAGTCTATCTGATATTATGTTGAACTGCAGTGCTATTCTGTAAGAGACGCAGCGCTGTCGCAACGCTGTGACAGCGCTGTGAATTCAACTTGGTATTCACGGAGCTTGTCAAACCATATCAAACACCCTAGCACCGTCAACGCTGTGGGCGCGACGAGCTCGTCATAGCGTTCCGACAGCGCTGCGTTTCTTACAGAATAGTACTGCACTGCAATTTGCAAAATTTTATAACCAATGAAAAAACGGCGGAGTTTCATTTATTACGACTAAACAAGGTTTAAGGATTTTATCGCTGTTTGTAAATTTTTTCCATTAACGATATTTTAGATAGTTTTCAGCAACCATGGTAACAGGAGAGTGTGTGGTTTACTAATAGTTTTAAGCATTTTATACCAGAAGTGTAGCAATACCATTACAATTCATTTTACACATAAAAAAAAAAAACAATTGTGCATACTAAATACAAATGACCTTTTCATACGTCCTTTGAACTGAAGTCAGCACAAATCAGCAGAGGCCATATCTGGGATTATTGCACGTCCGATAGTTTGCACAACTTTGAATCGCACTTTTCGGGCTTTCTACATAAAACCTTTTGTTGGAAACTGACTGCACAAAAAATATTTCATTTCCCCTTTCACCCGCGTACCTTCCATACCCACGGGAGTACGGGGATAAATTATAGCCTGTGTTATTGTGATATATAAGCTATATTATACTAAAATTTCCTTAAAATCCACTCAGTAATGTATGAATGTTTGTTACTCTGGCACGTAAAAACACGTGCCAGAGTAACAAACATTCATACATTCAAAATTCTGCGTTTATAATAATTATAAGTATGAAGAAGGATTTTTATTTTTAGGGCAAATATTTTTAGGTAGTACCTTTTTTATCTGTTAAGCTGATTTATATATTAAGCATCTCCACTGTTGTTTAGTTGGGTTATTTTCAAGCTAATGTCGGACCGAAAAAACTAAGATAACTACACACTTGATAGCTTTGTCTCTCATAAAAGCCTTTCAAAATAATAATAGATCAATGACTCATGTCACGAAAGAGTACAAGATGAGTAAAAAGCTGTCAAAAGACATCGCTAGTCCTGGTGAAATATGATTGTAACGAACCGATATGAAAGGTATCAAGTATATTATCTTTGAAATAAACTTAACAGATGACTTGGACCCAAGTGCTTACTTGGACTGGAGCCAAAGAGCAAAGCTTGCGAATTGCTTGCAAATGATATAACGCAGCATACGTTGTACACGTTTATACAGAGTGCCAAGGAATTTAAAACGGTGATCATAATATACTTTTATTCTGAGTCAGTCTTTGTATACCAATTTTCATAATTTTGATTTTGGTATTTCCTAAATTAGTAAGCACACTTATTATTAGGCGTAATTTCTGGGGTGCAATTACGGCAGGTAGCCCGCGGCGACTCTCAACAGAGTTGAGATCAAATGGACCAAGTGGAACCCTTCCGAGTCTCGACCCGCCCACAGTTTAATTTTTTTATCCCAATGAGTCTGTCTATAAGTGTAGTCTGTGATATGATTTATTACACGTGAAATAATAGATGGTAATGATACAGGTTCGTTGTGTATCATAGGTGAGTTCGAGTTTTTTGGTATCTCTTTTATTTGTACATTTATACATTTTATTATCTAATATATAAAATTCTCGTGTCACAATGTTCGTTCCCATACTCCATCGAAATGGTTCGACCAATTATTATAAAATTTTGTGTGCATATCAGGTAGGTCTGAGAATCGGCCAACATTGATTTTTCTTCCCCCTAAATGATAAGGGTGACCCCACCCCAAATATTATTTTTTCTTTTATTGAAGAAATTTTCTATTTTTATGAAGTTCTTCTACGATCAACCCCTGTTTTCAACAGGGATATTAGAATTTTTCACAGAACGAAGTCTGTCAGGGCAGCTACTAGATATAAAAATTATATTTTTTTAAATAAAAATTCAGAAATGTTTCAGTTTCAGTTTTGTCAGGTATATTTCAAACGAAATAGAATAAAACACAACTCGCTTTTCAAAACCATATAAAATGGCAAACTGGATTCTTAAAATTGTCATGTACGCGGGGCCTAGTCGGAGCCAGCAAGAGCCATCGGACTCAAATTGATATTAATGACTTAGTTATCGCTTCAAAAATTGTATGAAAGTTTGAATGACTTTTCCTTTTAGGTGGATATTTTATGAGATATGAGCTCCAGGAGTTGTGAACGATTAAAAATGTCTTCCCGAAAACTCTTTCGCTTCTATGCTTCGGTAAGTTTGGCTAATTTTTATTTCAATTATGTATACTGTCGAAATACAGACACAAAATTAAGTTTATGCAACTATCGTTAATTTGAGTGTCGAGGTCGTTTTAGGTCGAGCGACAATGGTTTAGAAGGGTCCAGGTTCGATTCTGACCGCTGTGGTGCCTGGGAATGGGTTTTTCTAAATTTCTAAGTGCACCCTAAACACGAGACCATCGCTCGCTAACCGGTGCCTGATGAGATTAAAACTCGGTAGAGGTGTGTTAAAATCACCAATCCGCATTGGGCCAGCGCATCGGTGAATTAAGGATCTCCCCCTCGAAATCAGACGAGGAGGGGCCTCGTCTGATTTCGAGGGGGAGATCCGTGCTCAGCAGTCGGTTGATAATTTTAATATTTCAAGGAAAACTCAATTAATTCAAAAGCGACTTCTACGAAAATAATTTCAAACAAAAACTGTTCCCACAAAGAAATTAAGTTTTTCATAAGCCGGGACAATACAAGTAATATTCGGCAGTCAAATGCATGAAGCGTGTTTCAAGGTAGAAATGAAAATGAGCGTTAATTAAAAAGTTGTTATTAAATAGGGGTTCTCTTAGTGCGAGGGCGCCGCTAAATGGAATTTTAATAACACCAGCTTCGCCCACAGCGTATTACGATGTGAAGGATGCATCAGATCCGCACTTCGCCAAAATATACAAGATAAATTGTTTGTATTTATTATGAATGAACTTGAAAACACTCCGTTAATAAGTTCACTTTTTTAGTTCATAAATTCAAGTTTATCACAGTCACTCATTTAGAGATAAATAAAAACCACTCAACTCATTCAATGCAGATAGGATATATTTGAAAAGAGTTAAAGCGCTGTATATTAAAATAAAGCATCGTTGAGATTAATATACCTGGGAGTGAGCAACTAACTAAGAACCCTCTTAAACTTTATATTCCCGTCGCTTTGTGAAATAAAAGCACCTCACACTGACACCTCTGTGCAACGCCATCGTCGCGAATTCGGAAAACTTCGCAACAATGAGCAGGCGTTTTGCAGATGCGTTATTCCATCCGTGTAGCGTGATTTAAACGATGTAACTTTAAGAGTCCGAAAACTTGACGAGTTCGAGTCATTGCCGTGAAGTGGATGGAGCGGTATTAGTTGGGCGTGGTTCTTGACCGCAAACTTCGTACTCGGGTAGCCCGCAAGGCCTTTCCGCCTTGTGCGGCTTGTATGTCAATGGTATTATATTCTAACTAAACCTTTACATGTACTATAATAAATGAATTATAGTAAATATATAGTATTACTCAAGTTACATAAGATATTACCGTAGTAATTTTAAATTACCTGTTATAGTCCGTTTCAAGGTTATATCTACGGAAAAATTTCATGCAGCCGTTCAGAAGTTTACGCTTGGTTAAGTAACAAACAAATAAAACTAGTTTTTCAAACTTTTTTGTTTAATATGAATTATAACTAATTTTTAAAATTGCCCAAATGCATTATAAACATTATAAGTTATCAAAATTAGATTTTTTTTAAATATTATAAATATACGTACAAATTATCATTTAAGTATTATATACGGGACTTACACTAAGTATATACAGTACACGTGTATATTACCCAGTAGTGATCACTAAGTACACAGTTGCATACACTATGAATTATGATCACGGGTCAATGTTTACCGGCGATCACGGTGCATGATAAAATGTTTTCTTGTGATCATGACTATACTTAGATAGTTTATGTCTGGAAAAAATTTTAGTCAAGTATGTTTTTTATGAAAATAATGATTAGTATTTTATAACAATACGTTTCTATCATATACCTACATACTTATTTTTTGAGTCTACTGCACACGTACGTACTTGGTAATTTAATGTGATACTATTTAGTCTGTAAAGATTTTTTTATTTGTTACCTTTATTTTTTATTTTTTTGCTTTTTAATTTCTATGCACATAGAAATTAAAATGTGAAATTGTTAATAAGAAGTCATTATATTAGGTACGTATGTATAAACATTTCTTGCGTTTCCGAACGTGTATGCAAATTTTTAACAACTAAACTAAACTTTAAAAAAGTCTGCCCAAGGAATTCTAAAATCTTAATAAACTTCGTAAAGATAAGTAAAAAATTTGTTTTCATTAAATGAATAAACATTCACCAATAGAAAGAAAAGAAAGAAAGAAAGAAAGAAAGAAACATTTATTCAACACTAACAAGAGACACACATGAAAAAAATAAGAACAAAAATACACAGAGAAAACATTTTTCGGTTGCACAGCCTACAAGTAACACATATCAGTAACATTGATGATAAAACAATAATTGCGAAACACAGATTGTATTGACATTAAAGAATAAAGTGTGTGTCTCACGTGTAGGTCAAAAAGGTCCAGTTCAGCATTCTGCCAGGCAAGGCTTACCTGACGCTGATTTCCAACTGAACCAAAAGTAAAAAAAAATAAGATATCAAGTCACGGATGCCAACCATATACCTATTGCCTACAATTTCCCTTTTTCAAACATAATAATAACTACGCATTCTATGCATATAATATACGTATATGAACTACTTAACACTCAAACAGGAAAATATTAATAAGTAAAATTTTGTGAATAAAAATAAAATTTAAATTTAAAATGTCCCACTACCCACCCACAACCTACATAATATGTATTATATGCAGTCCCACAAGAAATGTCACACCACACCCATAACAATACATCACAGAATTGAAGAGTCAGTGATAGCCATGCCTATTATTTTTTGAGCCTCAATAAGAAATTGCTTCAATTTTCGTTTAAATGTATGTAAGTTTTTAATATTTCTTATTGGTGGTGGGATATTGTTCCATACTTTTGCAGCTGCATAGCTAAAACTGCCTCTGAAAGCTGCCGTTCTATGAGGATGCATAGCGAGCCTCTGGGAGCATTGCCTCTGCGTAGCCATCCAACACAACTTCTCATGCAGATAAAACGGTTCCTGGTATTTTATGACACCAAATAGAAGGCATGCCAAGTGTAATTTGCGTCTGGATTTCATTTTAAAATGGAGTGAGAGTTGAGAGCTGGTGTGACATGGCTTCTAAATGGTATCGAATAGCAGAACCTAGCGCAAGCATTCTGAACTCTTTGTATAAGTCTCTCCGAACGTGATAATAAGCGAGGCCCGTAAACCGTATCAGTGTAATTAAGTCGTGAAAGCACAAGGGTTTCAACGAGCTGCTCACGAAGTTCCTCCGAGAGGAAGGGTTTTATTTTGTATAACACTTTGAGTCGGTAGAAACAATTTTGAACGGAGTTTGCTACGTGCTTTTCAAATCTAAGGTTCTGGTCCATATTTAAACCCAAGTTCCGAACCTCGTCTACCCTGTCCACAGGCTTCCCTAATAGTATTATATTTAACGATGAAGGCAGTTTTTTTAATTGCTGTTGGGTGCCCAAGATCATGTATTTAGTCTTAGACGGATTTAATACCAGGCAATTCGTTTCTGACCACGTAGCAATCCGTCCTAGATCGGCATTAAGCCTTTTTACTGCGATTTCATAATCTTTGGCAAAAAAAGATATGTACAATTGCACGTCGTCCGCGTATATATGGTGTTTCGAGTTTTTGAAGCAACTGATTATGTCAGCACAGTAAATGCTGAATAAGATAGGACCCAGCAATGATCCTTGAGGCACCCCCCTATTTAAAGGTCTTAGTCTGGAAGCCAACGTACTGCCATCGTTCCTCGTAAGTTGGACAAATTGCTTTCGATTGTCAAGGTAGCTATGGAACCACCTCAAGGCTAAGCTGTCAAAACCATAGTAACTTAATTTAGATAGATATCTTATAGATAGATATATATTAATTTAGAATAGTTGATACATATATCCATATATGAATAAAATAAGTATGAATACCTAATAATATGTATGTAAAATGTTCCCACAACGTATAATGAGACTTATGTGACTAATACGCATAAAGCCTTCGGATTAAAGTCGTCCAAATATACTGGGCACCATTATTATGAATTCCCTTTGTTGGAACCGATCCAGTGACCGTTAGCTTTAAAACCTTGTTCGATTTATCGCCGTATGAGTTTCAAATTCATGTTCCTAACAAATAGGAACGAATATCTATTCCATATACTTCATATTGCAATTAAATTATATATAATATGAAATATATGATATGTATTTCTATTCAATATTATCATTACCCTATCCGTTCAATGCCTCTATAGCCTCCCTCAATGAACTATAAGACGACCGTACCGAGTAGTAGAGACGAGAGTACCGAGTAGTAGTAGTATGTTTATAAAAATTCCCTACTATATTTTGAAAAGAGCAACCCAACAGAGTTTTTTACTATACTAATATAGTAGTATGTATTTTTTGTAACAGAATATGAAAAGATTAGTTCCACTGAGTTTGTTTCTCCGGTTCTTCTCAGTGGGCTTGCTTTGGAACCGGTGGTAGACTCAATTGACGTTCAAAAGATACTTTGATTGTACTATTTTGAATAAAAAAAATTGACTTTGACTTTGACCGATTCCTTGCCACTCGAATCCAACTCACTGGACACTGAACAAAGATCATATTGTAATAAATATTACAAGCAATATAATGTTATATAATATTATGTAATATTTGCAAGTATAACATTCGTATTGCGGTCAGGAAGTCTTGGTCATTTCCAACTAAATGGCATGTTGGGTGCTGGCTTATATTGAAAGTAGCTTTAGTATGTCTTTAGTATGTGACATGTGATTCAAAAATTGGTTGTCTGCTCTAAAGGAGTTACTAAGGAGATTGGGTATTTTACTTTAAGTCATAAGGTAAATTATTAATTAAAATGAGTCATTAAAAAGATTACTTGTAAGCAATCGAAATAGTTTGAGAACGTAAAAGATATTTACACTCCTACTTTACATTCCTTACTAATATTATAAATGTGAAAGTATGTTTGTTACGCTTTTACTTGGAAACTACTCAACCGATCGTCATAATAATATAATTATATTGTCGGAGGATAAGGATTTTTTTTGATACCGCGGGCAAAGCGGCGGGCAACAGCTAGTCTTAAGCTAGAGATTCATCCCCGTTTACAGCGGTCATTAGAGGAGTGATAATAATTGTCGAAGCTAATGTCTTTCAGTAATGACATAGCATCATGTTGAGGAAAAATTTATTTGTATTTATCTATGTTATTCTGATGTAAGTAAACTATATTATTGTAAAGTTTCATAAAAATCTATTCAGAACTTTCCATGATAGATTAACAAACATCCATACATACATAAATAATAAATGTATCTGTACTACCATTACGAGACCGTTACGTTACGAAATGGAGATCTGCCTTCAGTCGCTTCGGTGGGCTCCAAATGGCCGGTAGTTAATCATTATACAAACAACTTCAATCTTAAACTAGATATATTATTACGAGATAATTGATATATAGAAACACTCTAGTAACAAAAAATACAAAAAGTCGTTTAACAATAAAGTAACGAAATAAAGGTTCACGATATTTTTTATAGAGGAGGTAAATGACAGTTCGTCATCTACTGATTGCGATATCCATAGACACGAAATACATCAGAGGATAGCAGGAGCGATGCCGGCCTCTAAGAGTACTCTTTCTTGGAAGTCCCTAAGGTCGTATCATTTCGGAAATGCGGTAGGTGACAGCAGATTTGAGTGATATTTAGAAAATGCCGTAAAAATCGTGTTGTTGAGGATTTCCTTAGAAGAAAATATTATGTACCCATATGTGTTCATAAAGAATTGATATAGAAATATAAAAGTAACTATGTAACATGAAGTCTATTCTTATTTTTTTTAACTGAGTTGGCAGTGTATTCTCTATGTAGAGATCGTAGGTTCAATCCCACAGGCTACATAGAACATCATCAAAATTTTATTTTAAATTTATGTTCCTCTGTACATGTTATCGGTATCACAAATTTTACATTCTTACCACGGCTTTCAAACATGGCTGCTAAAATCAATGTGAAGACAATTTTAAACAAATATATACTTGTATAAAACATAGAGTACACGACGATTATTGAAACCAGAGCTCTTTGACGGCGACGATTCAATCTGGTAATCGGAAATGGGCATTGTGCAACAAAGGGCCCATTGTGCGGATCTGCCGCACCTAGGGTTGCCAGGTGCCCAGTATACATTATTTTGACTCCTCAAAAACTCGTTCAAGATATTATCAATACGTTCTCCATTATAATTTATACATCCTATTTAACATCTAGAAAAAGTCTTAGGTTTAGTTTTTTTATTAAAGTGAAGTACAAAAATTACTACTAAAAGTATCAATACTTTCGTTTCGAAAGGTAAAGTGGTTTATCAGTGGTAAGTGGATCTGTGGTAACCCTAGTCATCGCATCACGTCTGTGCCAGCGAATATTCAATTTTGATAATAATACCAATTTATCTGCACGTTTTATACATCCAACCACAAAGGATTCCTATCAAAGCTACAGCTATCTAGGATAGTACATCAATGTCCTTGTCATCTCTAGGAGAGTGCTAAATCTTATCAAAGATGAATGTGATGTTCTATAAGAATAATAAGTACCTATATGTAATACTAGCTGTTGTCCGTAGGTTCGCCTGCGTCAGCTAAGGGCTACCCATAAATAACGTCACATGAATTTTATGAAATTTCGTCACCTTCGTCCTTGTCACAAGTGGTCACATTTGTGAGACTAAAGTTTTTTTTTCGTGATAACATTATCTTGGTGACTAAAACATTTATTTTGACAAAGATTTATATTTGGTGCATGAAAAAGGCTACTACTATACTTGAGATTTTATTTCTTTTATTTAACAAAAATATTTATAACTAGCTAGGTTTCACCCACGTACTTCCTATTTCCGTGGGAGTACGGGGATGGGAAGTACGCGGGTGAAACCTAGCTAGTTATAAATATGTATTATTTTGATGCATATTATGTGTTATTCTGGTGTATAAGCTATATTATTGAAAGTTTCATTCAAATCCATTCAGTAGTTTTTACGTGAAAAAGTAACAAACATCCATCCATCCATCCATACTTAGAAACATTCGCGTTTATAATATTATTAGTATGATGATAAAAACATAAATTAGACTAGACCGGTGATTTTTTTGTAGAATTTTTAAAGACAAACATTTTTGGTAAACATTATATTATTTAACACCGAACCGTTTAGTAAACGCACGCCAGTTAAGCATGACATCTCGCTTGCTTTTCCCGGACATGATTTAAGACTGTTATTTTTCACAGAATTTTCTGTTTAAACATAATTAAATGAATGAAGTATATTTCTAAAAAAGATAAACTTTGACGTACATTTGTCGAGGCCTTCCTATTAGTGTGAAATCTTTTTGTTTTATGTTGAATTAGACCCTTAATATGTTGGAGTGCGGACAGTGGAGCACCCGGCACTCGAAGTAAGAGTCCATCGGCCTTCAAGACCACGAGAATTCTAGCTCACTTAAGACGACGAAGGCTAACTTAAGACTAATAAAGCTGATAAGTAAGGTAGCGTTGTCGACTCGAAAGGTTTTTCTCATCCACTATAAGGCATTTTATGTAATAATATTTATGTATTACGCACGTCTTGGTTTTCGGTGACTAGGTTTATACATATACAATAGTATATCGATACTGGATATAAGCTACAGACGATCCACTATATAGATTAACCACTCAGTAAAAAGTCAGTAATAGTGAAAGCTGATAAGAATAGTCCAAAGTTTTTTTACGTATTTTAGCGTTCAGTACACGAAACCTTTATAATAACCTAACATGGATTGTTAATGAAAGCCCGCTCGAACATAAGCATACATAGACAACATCAATAAAACAATATAATATCTAGTTTTTAAATTTTATATTATACACATTGAAAGAAGAATTTTGTAAAACTTTGCTGCATTTCAGCATTATTGACGAACGGGTTGGTATCTCTTGTTTTCATCATACCGGCGTAATGTGACAGCTATGCTGTCGCGTTTTGTGTGGTTTGTTAGTTTCGGTGGCCCATTGGAGGTATAAGAAAAACAGGGAACGCATCTGCTTAGCCTTTAGCTGTGTTAATGAGCGTCATAAGTCTGCTCGTTTGTCCTCCTTCATCATCATCATCTTCCTAGCCATTATTATTCCCATTCATTTGGGGTCGGCTTTATATGTCTTGTGCCTCCACTCTGGCCTCATACTTGTTAGTTTCCGCGTCACTCCACACTCCTCCATATTATATACTCCATATCATATACCTTATAGCATAAAAAATACAGTTCTTTTTTTATCTATCAATTAAGTAATCATATAAGTACTGAGTATTCAATGTTTGCGCTAAGTATGTACTAATGATACCCTTCTTAGTGCTTAGAGTTTTCTCCGTGAGTGAACCCTTATATAGAATCTAATCACTAATTCCTATAATACGGCAACATATTATGTACCTACAGTATGTACATCAAAATCTGAATACTGATGTTGTCAATTAGCCGAATTGTCATGGAAAGAGTAAGGATATTACAATATACATGTATATTAATAAATTATATATTAAATTATATATTAAATTATATAATTCATCAACATACATTCATATTAAATTATAGACTAACTATAGATTAACTATAGACTAACTATAGATTTTGAAACCCAAAAAATAACATCTCAGATTTTTTTGCGAGATTTACTTTAATGATTGTCAACATTTGAAAGAAAACACCTATAATATATCAGCAGCATACCGTGGATTTACCCGCGTAATTCTCATTACTGAGAGAGTACTGAAATAAAGGTGTGTATATTATCCGTAGTTTTTGCGTGAAAGAGTAACAAACAAATAATTAAATACATTCTTAAAAACTTTCACGTACATTGTATCATTAGGAATAATGTCAAATAAAATACAATTAAGTAATAATTGGTGAATATAATGAATAGGAAAATGTTTTCAAAATTTATATTTGATAAGTTTTACAATAAATTTTTTAAATAAACATATCTAAATGGTTAATCATTCGGTTGTTAAATAGTAACTAAATTCAGAATCGGGCTTACAAAAGTACCCGGAATACATAGGTACAGGAACAAAATGGACGAGCATAACAATAGACGCTGCGGTCTGTCCTATCTGCATATGCATGCACCACCATTACCATTTACACCTAAAGACAAAATGGACCCTTATAGGATCACTTTCGTATTCGTCTGTCTGGCAGTCTGTCAAATAAAAACCTATCATAACCTCTATCCGTCCCTTCTACTGCTAAACAACACCAAGACGGCTGATCCATTGCCCCTCATATCGTAGAAATCACTCACCCGTAGAGATAGTCTTTCCACATTATAAATGGCAAAACAATAATTTGTCCAAATGGCTATTGAACTTTTGGCTATTGAACAATTGGCTAACTGGAACGTGCTTATAATTCGCATGATATCTGTTACTGTAGTATTCTAGCCATTTTTTTCTTATCTGCCAAAGAAACACCCAGCGCAGCACGCTCCATAGAACGTTAAGCTACGGCAATCTTTCGGACTAATCATAAATTAAAAAAATAGAAGCCACGTTTGCCCCCTAGGTCATTACGGGGAGAAAGAATTAGTTTAAAACTGTCAAACGAAAACAGGCAGAAAATCCAAACATGTTAAGTTGTTGTTACCTAAGAAACTTGTTTTTCAGAGCACAACGTGTGAGTCAGACTCTCGCTCATTTGTATTTTTTTATTATTAATGGATACTTAGAATATAAATCATGTGTGGGATAATCTAGAAGCATGTACAATAAAGAAAACAACTGCTAATCTAGCTAGCTCTTTTCTTCCTCTGAGATAGTGAGACGCACCTTAAAGCGAGTAGGTTTACTTAAATTTCACGTATTTAATTATATAAAATACATTATTAAGTTAGTAAATATATAAACTCCGGATAAAGTAATTTACAAGTTACTCGTTAAACGAAGTTTATTTAGCGAACCTATAACAAAAAATGTTCGTAAAGATTTTTAAAACCCTTTGATTCCCTTTTTAATTTCCTTTGACGTTTCACTGAAAGTCTCTAAACAATAATTAATGAACTGAACACGAACTTAAAGCAGCAAAAATAATCACAGAATCCGCACCCCATTTCAATTTTGATTTTCAATCGAGGAACTCATAAAATTTTCATGGGCAGCTGGCTGACTAAAGCAAGGACTGGTTTGAGTGGACGGTCCTCTGAATAAGCCGCGATCTCCAATCCTTATCAAGGATAAGATGCCACTTGACCCAACCTCTATCGCAGCCACAAATATATAAGTAAGTTTTTAACGAGACGTCTTGAACTCTCATTAGAGTAACTCGAACACCGATGACAGCTAATATAAGATAATCATTCGATTGAACAAACGAATAAGGAATGTAGCCATTGAGAAATAAAGTATTTTATTTATACTTATATTGCTACTCCAGTATGTTTATTTCATAAACATATTGGAGTAGCAATAAAAAAATGAACTTTTTTGACGAGGTTAAAGTGGTTAATAATTAATATTTTTGAACTAACATTTAAAAATTTTCGCGCTAACCATATTGTTTTTATATTATTTAAATTCACGTAAATATTATATATCATTTTATTTGTTTGTTGTATTTTATGTGTATTTTATATCACTCAAAAAGCCCTTTGTTTTGATAGATATAAAATAAAAGAATCTATCGGATTGCACCTTGGGAATAAACATTATTGCAAGAGCTATAGAGCACTATAGCTCTTGCAATAATGTTTTACAACTTGTCTTAACAAGAAGAAAACCCCACGCTCGTTTCTCTTAGAGCTTATCTGACTTCTACTCGTATATGCGATCGTTAACTTCTAAAGTGCACACGTTTTTTTTTCAATTGGACCTATGCTGGTGGCCTTTACGTTTAGGCGGAAGAGTAGATGAGCAGATGGCTCATCTAAGAAAAAAGTGCACACGGATTATTTATTACATTAAGGGCCTGTTTCACAATCTCCAGTTAAGTGCCCAATAGGCTATCGGCAACATATTTGACAGATAGAGTATGGATTATCTGTCAAATATGTTGCCGATAGCCTATTCGGAACTTATCTGGAGATTGTGACACAGGCCCTTATTAATATTATTTATTTAATAACTATTCCAAAAAGTATATGTTATTTATATGTTTTGATGTGATTGACAAGTTTATACTTCTTATGTTATTTAAACAAACTTCTATAAGATGAGCTATGTAATATTAAGTGCTGATTGTCGCCCAAAACATAAACGAATATTAACGACAATATTCAACCTTATTTAATCATTTATATTATAAACTCTATCTGCATGTCTAGATTTCATTATATACTGGCTCAGTGACCAAATCATTAATTAATTATTGGTGCTTGTACAACACGTAAGACCCAAGTTAAAATTTAATTAATATATAATATTACAATTATTTTCATATCACAATTAATTAAAACGAGATGAGTTAAACAAGATACATTACACAAAGTAATGGCAAATTCATTCCTAGGAGTACAGTTTTATAGATTTAACAAAACCACAAATCAATGAAATCCTTACATATTTTGCTCCAAGATTGTTTTCTTATGTTTACGCAAATTAGACTCTTTATAATGAAACAACTTTCATAGATTTTAAAGCGGTTTATTAAATTTTTACATGCCCGAGTTTTGGAATACTTTACAGCAACCATGGTCACGGGATTCAGTCCTCCCGTGACCATGGTTGTGCAAAATAAACCGCGATAAAATCCGAAAAAAATATTTTATTTACTGCAAGACTTATTTTCATGACTCTGTTCTAGTTTATTTTTTCTTCGAGTCAACGCCGCATCCAAATAAAGAGTCATTTACTTTATAGACAGGCTACTCACCTGCTAAACCTCTGGTATGGTATGGATGAAGGAGATAAAATGAAAATTAAAAATAAAAATTAATTAATATATTATTTTTGCCACTATTAATTTTAAATTAAAAAATTGACGATTGGGTTTTTTTATTTTATTAATTCATATGTCTACTTACCTTCAGGTGGCATGTCTGCCATTTACATTACATACACAATACATACTTAACTTAAAACATTCATGCTATAATACATAATCTTAGGGCCTGTTTCACAATCTCCCTTTAAGTTCCCTATAGGCTATTGGCAACATATTTGACAGATGTTTGACAGATACTCCATACTCTATCTGTCAAACATCTGTCAAATATGTTGCCAATAGCCTATAGGGAACTTAAAGGGAGATTGTGAAACAGGCCCTTAATCGAATATTTGAATAGCTGACGACGATTTTCCCCAGGTAAAGGAATCGAAAAAGATTATCTCGCAAAATAACGTGTTATCTTTCGTCGTGTAAAATAAAAATTGTCCCAATTAGAAGAGAACTCTATCTTCCTACGTGTTGCTAGCTCGTGGGTTTATTTGGTGAAAAATAACAGTCATATTCGGGTTATGTTATGGATTTTTTAGACGTAGAGTCATTTCAAATGTTTTTATTTTTGTCTCTATTTCATGTCAGACGCGACGTTTTTTTGCCTGCTCGCAACCACAACCATACCGTAAGATATCCGAAGCATTCGATCATGTAAAAATCACACTTAATTACGTTGAAATAAGAAAAAGTCGTTTCATCACGTAACGACACTGATTTTTTTCTATTTGGTTTATTAGCTGTTATTTATAGAAACACAATTTACTAAAGATTTTAAATAACATAGAATAGTGAATAGCTCTTGATAATATTTAATATAAATTGACTTTAGGTGCATAGGCATGGTATAAAATATTGCGTATCTTTTGGATATTTGAGGTCCAAAAACAGCATTATCTCTTCGGTTACAAAAATAGGATAGAATAGTTGATAGAAAAAATAAAATACATAGGTATAATATAGACATGAAGGTTACCTCGCGATGTTTTCATTCACCGGTGAGCGAGCGATGGTCCGTATTAAGGTTTTACTGTTATTTTTATTGTATAAATAAATTAATTAAAAGGTGCACTTAGAATTTGTGGTTTCCTAAATTCTAAGTGCACCTTTTTTCTTTTTAAAAATTTGATTTGATTGAATTTGATGAATTTGTTCTACTTCAAGGCACCATAGGATCGAAACCTAACCTCTCACTTAAGAGGTCTAGCTCTTATCCACTAGTCCTTCGCCGCTCTACTTAAGTTTACATAGGTGTAATTTATTTATTTACCAACAACTTGCTTTTTACGGCATTTTCCCTTCCACTATGTGGAATCAGTTGTCACTTGCGATACCTCCGAACCGAAATGACTGAGGGACCTTCATACTTATATTTCAATAGCCAAAGAATTTGATAATCCTCTGATATAGTGGGTGTTAGGGAAGTAGCCCATCCCTTACCAAAAGTCAGCCGTTTTTTAGCAGACGGGTGAAGTAGATAAAATTAAAAATTAATCTACTCTAAAAAAAATCACCTGCAAATTTGCTTTTCAACCATCTTCTATTTCATAAACGTACTCATTGGTTCGTACTCAACCCAAGCATATTAAAACTTTCTCCATAATCAAAGGCGAGCTTAAATAATACTCTGTATAATTAACTGCCCTTCTTTC
Source organism: Lycaena phlaeas (assembly GCA_905333005.2). NCBI lineage: Eukaryota > Metazoa > Arthropoda > Insecta > Lepidoptera > Lycaenidae > Lycaena > Lycaena phlaeas. The sequence continues at coordinate 10,302,130 of HG995171.1, read as the reverse complement.
AAGGGATTTTACTTTTTAATAGCCAAAATGGCGTCTGGGTCCATCGAAAGGGTTGTTAAGGAAAAAAGTACAGTTATCAAAATCGAGAAACCTTTGAAGTGCCCAGTTCAATTGTTATTATAATTGTCACTGTAGGTAAGTAGTTTAATTTTTAGGGAAAACCTCTGGAATAGGTTATTACTTCCATGTAAGGAAGAATTCTCACAAACAGATTTTTTAAATGTTTGTAGAGATAGACCTACCCATACTCTACCTACTCAAATTTTATCGGTTCTTCACTTGGGAAGAAGAAGAAGAGATATGGTAAGTCGATCTCTAATAAATGAGACGATCTTCATGAGACATTATTAGTCCTGGTTGGATGCGTGTGGCGCGGGATCTGCCGTCTTAGCGTTCATTAAAAGAGTCTTATGACCAGGACTCAGGAGAGATAGTAATTACATTGCCTGTTGGGACTCTAGCTTTGTAAAACTTTTTTAGTTTTCTAAAATCAACTTAGCGACAAAACTATAAAAATAGTTTTTGTAATGTGGATTTAAAACATGTTGTTTATAATTTGATATTCTTAACCACCTGCTTTTAAGTTTGGCTTTTGAAAGTTATTATTTTTAATAAAGATTATGCAATAAATATTGCATAAAGCACGTGACTAGCTAAAATGTTCTATTTATAGGTAATGAAGATTTGTATTAAAATTGTCTACTAAAAGTGACCATCTTAATACAATCCGAAATAGGAAATCCATGCGTTAAAAATATTATCTTGATAAACTTATGCTGTTAAATAATCCTTTTATTTATTCTTATACTTTTAAAAGGCCATTTTATTTTATTTTTAGTTCCTTATTTTTATCCTTACTCCAAGGGGAGAAACTGCGTCATCTGGCATATTATCGATTTATCATAGAAATAAAAAGTACCTACTGTATTCAATAGATAAAACCAAGAAAAAAAGTGAAATTAATTGTCTTTATCTCCCTTCATTAATTCATACAGACCGTTTTTTATAAAATATATAATGTATATAAATATATTGCATAACCTCAATATGAAACATTTTTATGAACTGTGTATATTCAAAAAACCGAAACAATATCATTACAAATTGTAAACTTACAATAATGGATAAAATATTTTTTTCAACAAAAACTAATAAATAGAAATTGGCTGATTAAAGTAAAAAGGTCTAAAGGCTAAAAAAATAATAATGATATAAACTCTATTGCGAATAAAACACTTAAAGAACTCTATGCCTATTAAAAACTGAAACCAAAAATATTTAGTATCAACACGTGTACACTACAGTGTTTAAAATAAAGCCTAAATGGGTATTGAAGGAAATAATAAAATCACAAAAAAAAATATCCACACGACTGTCCAAACTAAAGCAAATATTACAAGTAGACAAGTTGAAAAGAAACTTTACTATTTGTCTTCGAAATAGACAATTTCGTTATCAACTTTCTGTTAGACTTATAATTTATATTGCATTGTTAGGTAAATTAGATTTCTGGTAGAGTATAGAGACAGTGCGATTGGATCGGCCACGATGGCTCATGGCGGGCATTCAACTCGACTGTCCGTTTCCAATCCCAGTACAGCGCTCTCCACAACTTTACATCAGTACTTCGCCTCTATCTCTCCCTTATTACCTCGCTCCGGAGGACACACAAATTATCCACAATCACAGCTCACGAAAAATAAATAATAAAACATGATACTTACAATCAAAACCTATAGAGGCAGAGTTTTACAAGTGTTCACAAAGTATGCGAACATAGTTTTAATTTCGCATTCAAATTGTACTTAAACACATGAGTCGAGCCGGTATTTCTTCGAAACACTTTCACGACACAAAAGTTTACATTTCAAGTGATAAACTATACTTGATCAGTGTTCATAATTAATTTGCAGTCATATATTAAGTATCCACAAGTATTATAAACAAAGGATGGAATACGCGAGCGTAACAAACTTCGGCGGGGGCGTCGTGCCACCTGTCAACGCGGCGAACAAATATGCACTGCCGGTGTCGCGGTCGGCCTTCTGGTCTGGTACCGGCCGCCGGGTGCTGTCTGCTCGGGCTGTCCCTGCGTTCTTAAAACTTTATGCTTCTACACTTTCATACATCCATTCGTATACACTAGATTATCATAATTATATTACTTATATTATATTTAAAGAAGACTATTAAAATATTTCGGAATCATACCCGTTTACTTTCAAAACATAACAAAGATAGAGCCATCTAATATAGCTTATAAAGCTTTTGAACGTTTGTATTTCTGACATCTGCTAAATAGTATAAACATTACAACAAACTTATAACCGGTCGTCTTTGAGCATTCAACGTAGTACAGAAGGCTTCACAAAGATGGCGCTGTTTAATTTTCCTACTAAAACTATAAACAGGCAAGTTTGTAAGTTTGTCTATATGGGTGATGAATGAACATAATAGTGATATCAAGTACTAATAATGTTAATAACTAAAGTCCACCTACAAAATATGTTTACTGGGGAAATAAATGCTACAAGTTGATTTGAACAAGGCATTTGATACAATCAGCAGAGAAGGACTGCATATGGCATAGGAGAAGATTGAATGTTGGATCGAGATATGAAAGGGTATGTCATATTTGATGGTATCATATTATATCTACAAACTTCAACATGTGTAGAGGTGTACGTCAGGGATGTATCTTGGCCCCTAGCTAGCGGGTATTTTCTTCTTGCTTTTACTTAAAGTTACATTTCACAAAACTAAGTAGGGCTGACGGCCAACTTTACAATATTTTTCTCCTCAAATCTAAACGCCATCGTGAGGATTTGTTTGTGAACAGTTTCCTCTTCGTTAATGATGCAGCTTTTGTTGCTACATCTCAGAGGAAGCTCCAGAATATCATGTACAAATTTTCAGAGGGTTGTACGGTTTTTTCTATGTCTATAAATGCAAAAAAACGGCTGTGATGTCGAAAGAATGCACGGAAAAACTGAAAATTTGGTTGGATGGCGCATCGTTGAAATGTGAAGTCTTTTGAGTGAAATTTCCAATGGATAACGTCCAATGACCAGTTGCTCCATGGTAAAGTTCAACGACAGTGAGAAGCGAGACAGGATTGTTTTAACTGGACTAGTTGGGAAAATTTTGAAGGGGACAGCGACTCCTGGAGAAAGACCATTGCGGATAGCGTCAGCGTGCACGATAATGGATGGTTTGCAGTACTGGCTGGTAAACGCGCAAAAATACACAGTTGTGCAAATAATTCACCATTACTAGGTAATCCAGGACATCCAGGATTCTAAACACTGCACATTTTGTGACTGGACTGTAAGGCTCGCATTGGCTTATTTAAGCTACGAAAATAAATACCACAATTATCCCATAACGAATATGTAAAATTTATTATTTTTTTTATGTCATTTTTAATCATCTTTTAAAGACGTTATAGGCTAACGATAATAAAATACTACGAAGTAAATGTACTCTGTATTAAGACTATAAGCAAATACAATGTCTAAAAGCTGAAATAATATTCTCCTATCGTCTTCATCTCATCATTCATTATAGCTCATGATAATCATAGGCTGGCCACTCTCCCCCATTTAACACTCCATGGTCCCCTTGTTTTTCCAAAATCCTCTTGTAATATTTAGTCACTCTTTTAATGGCCTTACGCAATTAATTAAAGCCCAAAAATTAATTGGTTAAAGACGTACTACCGCCAATCGCCTTCATCACTAAGTCCTTGTTTTTAAAACAGAGATTAATAAATTCGCGGTTATTTTTTTCTGTAAGTACTTGTTTATTCTTTCAGTTTTATTACTACGGTTATTATAATATAAATTCATAATGACTCCCACATTACAAGATTTAATTCTAAATAAAAATACACCGAAGCATTACATAGAGGCCAAAATAGGGGAAGTAGTTATATGAAAAATAAAAGCCTCAAGATCGGCCATTAGAAAAGTAAAACTAAGTTAGAACAATGGGCGAGGGGGAACACGAGAGGTCTGACTCCAGCTATTAGCATGTTACGGCCACATTCCTTATTTTCACTCAGTAAATAATGAAGTTATTGTCGCCAGAACAAAAGCCTACGATATAAACAATAAGTAGACTGGCCTGTTGGTCTAGTGGTTAGAGACAATAACTGCTAAACCAGAAGGTCGTGGGTTCGTGTGATAATCATGATTTGATTATAATCTATTTATCTACTTTACTTGAAAAAAAATGTAGTATTTATTCAATGTAATAGATTTATGCATATTATAATTATACTAGAAAAAATATGCTCTATTAACTGGACATAGTGCTGTCGTTAGCCTATCTATAATCAAAATTCCGGATAATCGAATGCTTGGAAAAAAGAATGTCATAATTTTGTACATTTTGTAAGAACGAAATACGTACAAACACATCTCCTTAAATTAATAAAATACAACTCTCTTAATTATTATAGTACCTGGTTGACCGAGCATTTGCTCGGTACCCTTAGTGATAAAATACGATAAAATTTTTCTTCCAAAAAAAAAATTATTTTAAAAAAAGGAAAAAATAAAAATTTGGACTGAAGATTCGAACCAGGCTCGTTCAGATTTAAATGCCTAATTTCACCACTAAGCTACCATAGCATACCATCTAATCAACAAATTTCGATGCCTCAAAACACGGATAAAAAAAAGTTTTCTCAAAATTTATCCTAGCTAGATCTATTTATCGCCGTTTTTAACACATTTATACAAAATTTCATCAAAATCGTTGGAGCCGTTTCCGAGATCCCGATTCTATATATATATACAAGAATTGCTCGTTTAAAGGTATAAGACTATAGGCGAATTCTTTATTTCGTTACTCATTTAAGATCGCATCTTTGGTAAAATGATGCTTTTGACGGTAGAGCTTCAGTAGAGCTCCCATTGTAGAGTACTAAGGCATAATGTTTATAAACATTTATAAGTGGATCCCATTGACAAGATCATCTAGACTAAACAATGATTCATCGCATCGTAAACCACATACATACAGATTCGAGGCTCGAGACATTATTGATTATGAAATAGCTCCCGATCCAATTGTAGTTTTTACAAGCTCTTTATTAGCGTCACCTCATATTATTTTTGTCACCTTCCTTGTTAAGTCTCCTTTGGGGGCGATTTTGACCAACTTTAAACGGCCAGACTTCGTTCAAACTTTGTAAATCTATCGAGTAGCGATGACAATACACCAATTCTATAAGATTATTCCATTTTTCTTTTTGCAAAAACAAAAGCATGCTTTTTTAATAATTAATTATTTACCATATACTATCTGTTTTCCGTTGCTTCACCCACTGTGCAGATTGAAATACTTAAGCCAATTATGTAAGGGTTTTTTGACATATACGACGAAACGTATACTCTACAGCAACCATGGAGAAGGGAGTCTCACCGTGGCCATGGTGAGATAAGTTTTATTCTAGTGTATGAAATTCGCGGGGACATTAAGTATGTCATACACATTGGATGAGTAACGTAATGTTGCCATTAGTTAGTCATAATTCATTGATATTCCGACTATCCCTTCGGCAGGGCATTCTAGCGTGACTCACTCGTCACTCACAAACGCGACACTTTCGACGTGACATTACTGAAGATGGCCATCCAATACCAAACATTACTGATTGAATATCAATTTCATCGTATTATATTGCGTAATAAAACCATTTTTCATACACATTATGATATAATAAATTCTCATATATGAATGTGCATTTAAGTGGGACGTTTCAACAATAATATAATTTACATTCTACTAGCAGCTCCCCGCTATTTATATGGAAAAAATAGTAGGAATGTTGCATTTTAGTATTACTAGTACGCCAACAATGCCGATTAAATATACGCTATGCCGATTATATCAAGCTCAGCTACATTAAAATAAAAACATAACAAATACCATAAAAAAATATAAAAAATAAAATGAAACAAAATTAATGTAATTAATTTAAATAAAACCTTCCAAAATCATAGAGCAACGCGGGACCTCCTTCCTCCTTACGGTCAAAATATGTTACATATCCATTGCGTAACACTAGTTGCTGGACGCGGCTTTGTCGGTGTGACCGAAACATCGACATTAATTGACCTCCTTGATATATGGTGATTAAGGGGAGGTCAAGGTGTTCCGCCAGGTCTGCTTAACCGGTTTCATTCAAAATTACCGCGACAATTCGGCTTTATGTTTTTTGAGGCTCGTTTAATTTATTTTTTTATATTGTAGTTACAAATAAAGAAACTCTGATTGAACAAAACAACACGCTCTCAGTCTAAGGTCGATTTGAACTGATTTTCAAAATTGTTATAGTTAGTTGGTAGCACTGCCAAAATATTTTCAGTAGGTACAAATATTATTACTATTGATTTATATTTGTAGAGCGAGTTGTTCGAAATGATACAAGTATTTTAAATTTTTAATATTATGATTTCTCTCTCTCTCGTCGTGTGAACATGACATTCGTAGACAATGTTGAAATATCAGGCTCTGCGAAATAACATTAAAAAACATGGTAAATATACCGTTTTAAATAGTTTAAATAATGACACAAGTAGTCCGGCTACCGCCAGTAAAGTGAAATCTGCCTTTTTACTTTACTGACGAACTCCAGAAATTTCCAAATACCGGATGATACAAAAGTGTTTTCTTATGTTTACGCAAATTGCGCTCATTATATTAAAACTTTTACTGATTTTATCGCGGCTTACTAAGTTTTTTACATGCCCAACGTTTCAGATACTTTACTTTACTGTACAGATACTTTAAAGTCCTCCCGTGACCATGGTTGCTGTAAACTGTAAAGAATCGGAAATATCGGGCATATAAAAAAACTTAATAAACCGCGATAAAATCCGATAAAGTTGTTTCATTATGATAATGAAGTGATTAAGAAAAATACAGATTGTACTACAATGGATAAACATTAGCAAACTAATGATAAACGATAGTAGAACTTATTCGAAAACAAGATAAAAGCGATATTATGAATCAAAATATTGCCCTCTTTTGGAAACAAAACATGCCCCTTGTAATCTCAGCGTAATATCTTGAGACTTCTCAAAGCCATGCGAGAAGTTTGAATGCCCCGACGAACCTCACAAGAACGAGGGTCGTAAAGAAAATACTTTTCCAAGCAAAAATAATTTAATTTGCGAGTCAGCCATTTGGAGTAACTTCATAATGTCTGCGTTTAGATACTAAAATAATATTATATTCAGGGATGACATAAAGTTAAGTTAAAGTTAAACTTTTTTTACGTAACTAGGTTTACACTCTAATTCTCTAAATAACATTATTGGAACGTGTCTATAAACTTTGGCATAGTTGAAATTTCCTTAAAACGAAGACAAAACCCAGAAATATATATATTTTTTTTAATTTTAGGTAATACTCAACATTTTTTTTAATTTTTTTATTAAAATAAAAGCATTAAATAAAAAAAATTAACATTTTCGTCTACTCAAAATATGTAGACGCAGAGTAGACATAGTAAATTTACCTATAATATAATGTGTAAACAGAGAAAACAACAATATTTATATGTGACTTACATCCATATTCTCAAACAATACTTTGAAGTATCACAATACTCCAGAACGCATAGGGTCATTCAAACCAATTCACAGACTATACTCTAGTGAAATCCGCCACTGTGCGTCTTCCAAACCCAACTATTGATACAAGGAGCGCATAGATAGCAGCGTTCTTTGCATAGTGTTGTTTAATTATGAGTACGGGTGTCACAGTACGTTGATAACAACTTATCATACCGTGTCTTACACATAACCACACGGTTGACATAATTCAGGGAACAGGAAGTGATATTCCAAGAAGGATAAGTATGTATGAATGAGTCAGGTATGTAAACAGTGTTGTTGAACCTAGAGCGATAGCAGTTTTGCTAATATTGCAACAGGAAACAATTTTCTTCCATCGTACCAACAATATGCTAGAACTAAATACCCGTTACTCTTTACTAGTGTTTCTAATATTACAAAGGCGAAAGTTTGTAAGAAAGTGATGTATGTTTATTTTTATTCTTTCACGCGAAAACTACTTTATGGATTTTAAATAAACTTTATAATAACATAGCCTACACATAAGAATAATACATAGGTTATAATTTATCCCCGTTCTACCCAAATGGGAAATGCGCGGATGAATACGATGTTATGAAAAAGCCTTATTTATATTTTGGGTATCATACTGCTTAATTATGTTTATATTGTTTTACTACTTCTGTTTTTGCAGTAATTTGTTTAGTCATTGTAAGCACTGACGAGTAACCCTTATGAAAAAGCCTTATTTATATTTTGGGTATCATACTGCTTAATTATGTTTATATTGTTTTACTACTTCTGTTTTTGCAGTAATTTGTTTAGTCATTGTAAGCACTGACGAGTAACCCTTATCTGTTTTCAGTTTCATCTTCCTCTATTGACGACAGATGGCTGTTATGAATGAATCCTTTACGCAACTGTTCAGATTGTGAATGACACACTTGTTTGTACAGACCATAGACAAACGGAATCAGCTCATTGAACGATATTGATGATTCATTATAATTGGGAAAATAGTGGCGAGTTGCATCGATTGTTTTTAACGAATATGTAATCGTTAAAGATGGCGGATGACCGTTGATTTTAACAGACGTTAAAATTTAACAAATGTCTCTAGTTCTAGTTTGACGTCTGTTAACGTGAGAACGTTGTTTCATCATACGTTATGATTATAAGTAGGCTAAGAAAACACCTTATTTTTTCTCTCGGTGATATCTAGTTCCTCTGCCAAGTCACTGTTATTCAAACATTCGTTAAATAGTACTGAATCCATTTAGAAAAGTGGTAATAAAAGTTTTTAAAAATTTATGTTTGAAAATTCATCATTAACCAGTGGCTTGAGCGGCTATCAACGTTAACGTTACTTTTTAACAATCGTTAAGTGTGACATCTGGTGAAACGTTCTTTGATCACTAACGTTCGTTACCGTCATCTTTAACGATTACATATTCATTAAAATCGGTCGATGCAATCCGCCCTTAGTATATGTTTCGTAGCATTTTAGTTGTAATAAAAAGGTACCTGATGAATGATGAAAACCTAGAATCAGCACAAAAACAGATTAGTATTATTAACATAATATCTTTGTGTCATCAAATACCTTATCTCATTATTAAATCCGTAATAATAGTATCACGTGCTGATCTCATATTTCTTTTTTTTTATAAGAGATTGAGAAATAATTCTCATAAGTTGCATAGGCGACGTAGTCCGTATCTCCTAGGCTGTATTATCTGCGCTATTAACGGGTTACGTAAGTCGCGGCAGAGAACAATAGGTATTAAAGTACTTTATGGTCCAAAAACTGTGTCCGCCCCAGATTTACGCTTACCATTAAGGAAATTACTACCACAATTATCTCTATATAGACCGGAGCATAAGCTACTTTCCTTTCTAAAACACCTGGCCGTTTTTTAATGTCACTCCAAAACAAATAAGGTAAATATATTTTATTTCAAAATCATCATCATCATCAGCCTTTTTCAGATAAATATTTTTAGTATTGGATATAAAAATGCTATGACTAATAAATACATAAGGCCCCATTAGATATATATTTATTATTAATATGATTGTAATTGATAATACTTACAACAGTGAAAATCTAAAACACACAATTGCCTAAAAAGTATATAAAAAATTGCAGTCCATTCATATGCTTCAAGTAAATTAAATCACCATATTTCAATTAAGATCTAGACGCTTAAATAATTTATGTAATAAATCTTTCAGCGGCTGTACAGCGCAAATCTTTTTCAACGTCATATCGTTAAAAAGTATTTAAAACACATTCAATGTGTACTCGTTATTAAAAAAAGTCTGAAAGCTCTCAAAGATAATTAAATTTGTCGGTCCTCGCAGACATTCAAATACCGATGCAATTAAGAAACTCTTGAAACAATTTAGTCATAATTGCACTTGTTCATTTGCCCGCGATCTGCAATCTCTTTGATGTGATGGATTCATATTAATTAAATACGTTTCGTTCTACGCTCAAGCCGTTTTTATATCATTAAGAAATAACGCTTTTTTGGGTTTCTTGATTGTTTTTGCAGTTATCGAATTAATAAACATAATTGATTTAGTTCTATTTCTTATCAGTCCGATATCTGTTAAGGTTATTGTTCAGTTAATAGTTTTCAAAGAACGGATTTTTTTTACAAATTAGATTAAAATTAAAATAAATGATTATTTATTATGCAAAATAAGATATACAATAAACATAATGTATATTATCATGTTTTTAAAAAATATCTTTTTTGTTCCTTTAAAAACTAGCTTTAGGTATTGAACATAGGCAATTACTAAAACCCCACCACGGTTCGGACCTTGTCGTGGCGGTGGGTCTGAGTAGCCCAGGGTGACCCCAACACCTTGGGCGAAGCAAATTGAGCCGAGGGGGCGGAGGGTACCCCTCTTATAAGAAGAGGGGGCAAAAGATCACTCGCCGGGTTTTAATGGGTAGAGCTGCGTCTACTTCGTCTTTCGGGCGCAGCGAGTCCCACATACCCGCCTGGGGAGACCCACTCCCCCGCGGGATGCCTAAGCGCATTTCCCGGCGTTAAAGAAAAAAAGGCAATTACTAAAAAGCTTGCCTAGAGAAATTTTAAAGTGTTTAAATTTGGTCAGTCTATTTCACACGTTTTTTATACTTCAACAGGTATTATGTTTCATTGTCTTGTGTTCTTATGAGAATAATTTTAGTGTCAATGTCCTGTCATTAGCGGTACATGGTACATCACTCCTCGTTACGCTAACTGCTTGTACCCACTTATTATTTGCATGACTCACTCAAATGTAGAGCTTTTATGAATTTATAACACACAAGGATAGCATATAAGACCTTGCATATTTTTTCGATATATATATTTTTTTCGTTGAACGTACACGAACTGTAGTACTGAACTGTGCTAGTTTTTTTGAGTTTTGGGAGCGAATGTTTTACCCACCTGATGGCATTAAATTACTTTTTAGGCATGTTTACTCAAGTTATATTTACATATTTTACCGATGGGTGAAGTGATGGGTTAGGAGGGGATGGACATCCAATCAGCCACCAAAAGTTGGAATTTTGCTTATCTGATCTCATGGGGGATGAACATCCTCCGTCGGTGCCCAGAAGTTGTCATCTCGTTTGTCTAAAGTCATGGGAGAGGATGAGCATTCCCGGTCGGCCCTCCGAAATCGGCATTTCGCTTATTGCTTGTTTTGTTCTAGATCATCTATATTTTTTTTTTTTTTTTTTTTTTTCACTTTATACATACATTTGTTATTCATATCAATCAATCGCCAAACTGTTCAAGCAGTTTGTAGGCGTTCCGCTCAAACTAATACATTTTGTATGTAATACTAAAATATATAACAATATAATATGTAATATATGACATTGTATGGTAAGTGCAACCCCGAAAGAGGTCCAAGCGTCATAAAATTTATGACCAGTTGTCAGAAAAAAGGGAAGAATATGGTCTGGCGTCGAGAGGTTACACATTAAGTGTCAGGAACCAGGATAGCCAACACATGAAAGGGTCTAATCTAGTTCCAGGTTCCACCCATCACCATCATTTGTTTTTTATGCATTTTGTGCATTATTAATTGAAAACTTTTTATTTTTCTTGTGTTCCTTTTAATATACGCAGAAGTGTCAGATTATAAATATATTATGTGTATGATTAATGCAAATATTGTCCCTTACTCCGTAACCAATAATCAAGTCTCAATCAGGTCAAACCTCCGCTCACGTGTCAATTATAAGTCGTGTTTTCCTAAAAGTTGTCTACTTACCGCCTACATAAGCGAACAAAAACGTACCTTGTTCATAACCGGTCATCCACATTCAATTTGGAGGTCAAGATATGCATTTATCAGCATCAATAACAGCCGTTGCTGCTGACATTTCGTTTTTAATTGGCTGTGACATAATGGTAAGTCAAAATTAAGTTAAAACCCTTTTTGGAAACTAGTCCAATAGTTTCAAATCAAGTTAGACAAATATGAGTTGCATCAAAATCCACACAGATCTAAGTAAGTTAGTAGACCTCAGAAAATTCGTGTCTAAAAGTAGCCTATACAGTACAATAGTTTCTGTGATTTATTAATGTGTAATTTAATAATTTATAATCTGTGTATATGTAAAGATTACACAATTATACAAATATTAATTCGTAGATACAGAGTGAGAGTACCTCAACTAATTAATACCTTACGCTCAATCTACAGCTTGGCAAATTTGAGTTTGGAAAACATAAAGGCACCATTATCTCACTTAGGTTTCACCATAATGAGAAAACAGTATGAAAATTCAACCAAATCATTAGAAATAAATACGAAACAATTTTCAAAATCTAGGACTTGTCAGCCTAGCAGTATGAACATTATAATAGATTTCCGTTTCCATTATTCTCTTTTTAGCCAATTTGTAATTCTAAAAAGAAGAAAATTTCCTTGAGATTTCACTTTTAAAATTTTGATTATTATGAAACGGTTTTGCATTTTATTAGGATTTATGAAGATTTTTACATGCCAAATGTTTAGGATGCTTAGAAACAATATCTATTATAATATAAGCAGTTCTTTCATTTTGTGGAAATTAGAATCAAACAAGATTTAGTCGTTATTAACTTAATATGCACTTTATTGGGCATGCCTTTTATCTGAAGACTTGAGCATCGTATGCGGGTATACTGCAGACTATTGGACTAGGAATGATAATACGACACTTGTCGCATCTGTCAGCGAGCTCCACACTCGCTCAAGTGTACACGTTGGTTCCCACACTGAAACCGTACACCGTTATCAACTAACGCTTTTAATAACTTATAATATTATGTTTGTTTTCATTTCAGAGCCGTTCTAGTGGGCATAGGCTCGACTTCTTGAGTGAGACGGTTCAATCTCTCAGGGTTCAATCCTAAACCATGAGATGCTTTGAAATGAGTTTTTCTAAATTACTAAGCTTTTATATAATGTGTAAAAACATTATCATCATCATCAGCCTTTATCTGTCCACTGCTGAACATAGGCCTCCCTCAATGAACACTAAGACGACCGATCCCTTGCTACACGCATTCAACGCGGACTTGCCACTGCACGGACTTCCCATCTGGCTAATTGCCGACCAACACTTAGTCTACCTAAACGCGGTCTTCACTCTTGAGCCTTAATGGCCCGTCGTCCATCCATTCTTCTGAGTGCATGACCAGTCTATTGCCACTACAACGTGCTTTTTCTTCGCGTGATATCGGTAACTAAAAACACTATGTTTACCTATAATTTTATTGTAGGCATGTCATCCTAAACTAGAATGTTTAGATAGAACTTTGCACTATTTCGCACATTATAGAGTTAAATGTATTTAATAGCCTAAGAGAAAACAAGTTAAAGAAATAGAGTGACAATAGATTAGATCAAAAGTTTCAAATGTTTTTGAAGGTTAATGTTTGATTTTAGATTAACATAGTTATTTTTATTATTTAAACTATTTAAAACTGTCTCGTGAACATGACATTCGTAGACAATGTCAAAATATCGAGCTCCGCGAAATAATATTAAAAAACATGGTAAATATCCCGTTTAAAATAGTTTAAATAAGATTAATGTTTTATTTAAATCAGATTTTGATCGCAATGCGACTCATTAGTGCACAAAAAATGAGTATTTTTTTGTTTATCTTATTCAAATATGACTACAACAATACCTATGACTTTTTTGCCGATATCACCACGCGCATGGTAATATATGGGAATATGCTGCATCAAATGAATAATATCAATGAGCCGTGTATAATGTGGTTTTTATTTCATCATACCATTATTTATTCATCAACTTGATATTCTATACATGCGTTCGCCATTTTAAGATAACTGTTGCTGGTAAGGGAACATGCATTTCCCACGGAACCAGCGACTGTGACTACAGTTAATGGACGACCCGTGTTAGTATATGCACAATTGTTTAAAACATATTGAATATGGAGAAAAACATTAGTGTGGAGTATATAATATATGAGGTGACTACTGGTATATAGGCTCCAAATAAGATTATTTGACGTCTGTTACATAGTACATTAAAAAGTAAAGTATCAACCCTTTATGTCCCACTGCTGGGCACGGGGCTACTCCTCGAAATCAGGCGAGGAGGGTAATGGACCATAGTTCACCGATGCGCAGGCCTAGTGCGGGTTGGTGAACTTCACATACCTTCAAAGACTTTTAACTCATCAGGTGCAGGTTCCCTCACAATGTTTTCCTTCACCGATGAGCGAAGGATGGTCTCGTGTTTGGGGTGCACTTAGAAATTTCGAAAAGCCCATTTCAAGGCACATACGTTCGAGTCAGGATCGAACCCGGAACCTCTCGCATAAGAGGCCGAGTCCGTCCACCATTGGACGATCGTCGCTATGTATGGGTATTTTAATTTAATCTATGTTTAATCCTAGTTCAGCTCTAAAACCGTTGCTATATTCAAAAACAAATACAATACTGAGATCAAAGACACAACATACACTATCTCATGATCAAGGCGTAGTTAAGTTTTAGCAAAAAACTCCCCTAGATGGAAAAAATGATGAATAACGACTTACTAAACCCGAGTTCCCCCTATTTATCGGCTGACGAGTCGTCTATCGATTTGCCTTAACAACTACTAAGATAGATACGATTTGATCTCCATAGTTTTATAAGACCTTGTAAACTATATGGGAACATAGAAGAGCTTTTGACGGCCCGCCGTTGTGAGAAGAAACAATGGCACTTAAATGAAAGGAAGATGGCCCTTCGATCGTGTATAGATACTTATGTCAAAAAGTTCCCATAGACAATTTACACAATGTAAATGTCCGCGTAAGCTCATTACAAAGAGACGAGTTTCAATATCATCAGGCAGTCAAGAATTACAGCTGGAGGTATCTGAATAGGATAAGTCGGCCACTCGTGTATTCAGAACTCTATTTAGCTTTCTAGCCATCAGTTGGTCAATGAGATTTATTTGCCACTATCAATTTGAATTAAATTCAATATTCAATATCAAAATAAAGTCAAATATTATACAAAATAAAAATTCAATGTTTTAATTTTTTTTTCAATTATCTTTAATAGTTATAGGTATTTTGTCAAATATATTGAAAATGTATACATATTTTTCCATATTTTTGACAAAACATGATACTAAGTAAATGTACATGATAAAGTATTCCGTAAAAAAAAGAAAGTGCAAAGCTCACTGATATAGAAACACGCCAAATACATATGGCTAAGTTATAATTAATATACCAAAAAATTTATTATGTCTCGTTTAGAACGACCGAAATTTTATTGGCTTTAAGTATCATCATCTGCCTATAACTTGCCACTGGTATCCAACACCCACTAGTCACTGCACGGAGGTCGTCTTCCAACGGGTTTTTTTAATTTTCTTTCTTTCATTTCTTTTCTTGACAGTCTCTCAATCTAGAGGGAATTTCTCGAACACTCTGTATTGATTCAAATACCTATCAGACCAATTAATTATTGATGATGCCAGTGATCATTGTATTTATAGTATAAAAGCATTCATAATGTAAAAAGTCAGTTAGAGTTTAATTAAATTAGCACCGTACAAATTATAATTGCCATAATGTGTTTCTAACAGTCGAATGTTTCTGTTATTAGTCAGTATTTAGCATATTCAGTTATTCCAACAAACGGTGCTGTTATTAATAAGCCAGTGAGATTTGTAAGGCTCACGTACAAACACGAACGCTGAGAAATATGCATTGTTGTGTTTGGGCGTAGGAATGTTTGTTTGTTGTTGAATTTTCAAGAAAGTCTTCGAATTGTAACAAATCGTACGAACAATTCAAAATAACAGCCTGCACTGTGAGGCTGGTGCTGTATAAATGTGACTAGGATCCACAAGCAGAGATCACAGATTCGAATTCAAATTGCTGACAATTTTGATGAAAATTTCAGTAGGTATTTATCATCAAAATTGTCAACAATTGGAGTTCGTTGTGAGCAGGTCTCGAAAGTGTACATTTTTGTTATAAAATTGTTATAGATAGTTCAATTCATAGTACTTGCTATCACACAATTCCTTAGTAAGCTAAAAGCTCAGGACTAGATTAACAATTTGGTAAATATTTATTTTATTCATTGTCTAGACTGGCATTGAAACACATTTCCTTTATATGTAGACCAAACCATAGATATAACAAACTAATGACCGATTATTTGATTGAAGATATTTTTACGCAAAATGAATAAAATCCTTATCATAGGACTACCTCTTACCAAATCTCAGCTTGTTTATGTAAGGATGAGTTTTTCTTGTGGTGAATGACTCTTTTCTGGCACCGGGAAATTTTTATGGATGTTGCGTGGTATCTAGGTGGTTCCTGGCAAGACTCACACTTGAGCACAGAAACAGACTAATAACCACTGGGAGGACTGTCAGCAGTTTTCGGTACGAATCTGCAGACAATAGGAGGAAACTTAGCAATAGGCTGTCCCAGCGAATCAGACTGTGGTGAATGGCTCTGACTGTGCATATTATCACCACAATATATTAACCACAAACAATAAGGTATTTATAATATTGACTAACGCAGGCTCTCAAGTAGACGGGTGCGTGCGGCAATAAAGCCGACCCACTTCGAGAATATCACCGATGACATCATTAATATCAAGTCATGTGATTAAGCTTATCAGGCGTGGGATTGAAGTCTCTCAGGGCTTTTTTTTATTCATTTCATATCTGAGATTCCGTTCAGGCTAGTTTAGATTTACATATTTGGACTGATAATGATAAAATATCCTTGTCGAATTTTATAAAAGTCAACGATTCTGGTGCGAAAGATAACACAAAAAACCATCTTAAAGGCCCTCGTTAACTGCCCTTGTCCAAGGTATTGTTGTATGTTTTGGTTTGTTGTTGTTCTATTGTTGTTTGTGTGTCTAACGGTTTCGTATACTCTAGTTGGAGTTTATGGATATAAAATAATTAAAACTATTACATTAGGATATAATGAACATCATCACAATATAGACCACAAAAGCAAATGGCGGTCGACGACAAGGTCATGTAACAAAAACGTTACCTTGAATTACACGCGTTTCCTCTGTAATAGTCGAATTACTTATGTAACATATTCATGCGATTCATCACATTGAACTTGTTCATTTTAAACGTACATATAAATATGGAATTTCACACAATTCTTGGAATCATATTTTTGTTGTTTTTAACAGTTGTGCTGTTGCTTATCCTGAGACATAAGACGTAAAGTCTCGATGCCAGTACTTACTTACTTTCTTGCCAATGGTACCCAGCCGGGATCACGGCAGAGCTAACAGTTCATACTATGTGCCTGATAGCTCTGTCTCACAGAGTTTTAATCTAAACACGTTACTACCGATCCGGCTGATGAAATCTCTCAGCTACAGCGCGACGCAAAAGCGCGACGCGAAATTCAGGATAGAATACAACATCCGGGGTTAGGTACTCAGTCACACCGCTTAGGCCTCGGGGTGGTGAGCGACGTCGATCCCTACACATGGTAAATACATCGATCCGGATCGATCGGGTAAGATTAGGTTCGAATCCAATACGAGAAAACCGCGAAAACACCGATAGCACTTTGCTATCGGTCGATTGCACGGGTTCCGCGCACGACCCACCTTCTCTGTCAGAGAAGGAGAGGAGGGTCGGCCCTCCGACTAATAGTTTAACTTCATCCGTTAATGACTCGTCGACCGTATTGGATTTGACTAGCCAAACACCTACTCTCTAGAGTAGCGCGCGCGATATACCGCGCTCCCTGCGGGGCACGGAGGGGTGCGCCCCCCTTTAAATTTTACTATGTGAGAGTAATTTTACCATCTGCTCACCTACCTATCGATTGAACTTGAAGGCCATCAGGCCTAAAAGTCTAGCTAGACCTTTCGAAAAAAAAGGCAAAGGGAATTCCTCCCACTGGTGGCGCTATAACGGGGAAGTATTGGCCCAATGTGGGTTGATGAACTTCACACATCTTCGACTTTAAATCTTAACAGGCATTAACGTTTCCTCCCGATTTGATTCTTCAATGGAAATGAAAGAAAAATCATTCAGTAAATTAGACCACCAATTTAATTGCTGAACTTTAGCACGTATAGTCAGATTACTCAAATAGAATCCACATTACTATTTATCAGCTTCACCTCATGTTAATCCACTAATTACCCCGGTGCAGCGAAACCTGCACTTTCTATGTGCATTGCTTAACACCAGTGAAATCCGAATTACAATATTCAAATAAAAGTGACGATTGTTGTACAACCTAATTACTCAGTTTCACTTTTAGTTTCCACCTTATGTTGTAAAGAAAAGTAGTCTTTCTGTGACCATGCTTACTATAAAGTATCCGAAACTTATTAAGTTAGTTACAATACTATAAGTATCCGTAAATTTATTTCATTTTAATGAGTGAAATTCGCGTTAACATTAGAACACAATTTGTACTGAAAAGTTGAGTTTCATAAATAATAATTGCGATGAGAAAGATGCACCTGTCGCGTTCCCGTCTGCATAGATATTGGGTATCCATCTTGTTTCCAGATCCAGCTTCAAATCCGGCTTGTTTTTTAGTGAAAGAACTTTGAAACAACTTTGAAACAGGTTGAAATATAGAAAGCATAAAAGAAAAGCATTAATATTATAGTTCACATAGAATGCAAAAAGATGTCACAACACACAGTCTTTATATCCATTCAAGCAATAAATGTTCTCAATTATTCACCACGAGCCGCCCAAAAACGACCACCCTCATGAAGGATTCAACGACGCATCCATTTTATGAGTTTCGTTTACGTGCTTCGGGATCATGGAATTTACGATATTTCTGTATTACTCTTAGCTTCCATCTTGTTTTGCCTATTTCAGTCACGTTCTCTTCTTTTATATTAATTTTATATTGTTTTCAAATAGTTATGCAAATTTCAATAAAACAAAATTTTACATTCCCGGAAATAATTTATTATAAATAATATTTTAAGCAACCATGATTTAAAATTTCCACTCACTGCGAAAATGCATCTGCAACAATTCGTTTTATTTTACTAAAATATTTATATTATAATATAATAAAGCTAGAGTTTTTATTTCTTGTTAGGAAGCGCTAATTTCTAAAATTGCGCGTTGAGTCAAAGTTCCAACAAATCGTTTTTCGTAATAGCATAATGGCTTAAATATGGGGAGTGGTAGCTATTTATTTTGTACCAAAGTTATTTTTTGGGTAGGCGAAACCAAGGGAAGTAGTTAGTAAATAATAAACACGGTAGAAATACGTATGGGTGTGACTTTCATGGGTAAAACGATTTATGGTTTTCTCATATTTAGGTAGTAATAAAAGCGCTTTTAGAATTTTAATCGTAACTCGTAAAGGTGCGTCAAATACGCAGCAATTGAACAGGTAGTGGGCAAAGAATAAATAATATTATAATATAGAAACATAGAAACCAGTGGATAAAATTCTATTTTGGAATGAGTACCGCGTTTACTTAGACGTGTAGCCAATTTGTGTTTTGAATGATGGCTATAGAGTCTATATTTTTTAGACGAATTTAATAGTTTTAAGACGAATAGTAATTGGTTAACGTCGTACTTCGTTCATATCATTGGTCTTGCGAAGGAAGGTAGGAAATCGCCTTGATGACTATTTTAGCCTTTATATCAAAACAGTAGCAACAGCTTTTTCATGAAGCAACTTTTGCTTAGTGAAAAAGCAGTCTACTACTTTTTAACCGACTTCAAAAAAAGAAGGAGGTTATCAATTCGTCTTTTTTTTTTGTAAGTTTTATTACTTAATTACTCCGCTGATTGGGAATGGATTTTGGTGATTCTTGTTTTGTTAGTAAGCTTATGTTTCCGAATTGGTCCCATATTAATTTGATTGACATCTGATCAGCGGTTTTTAAGTTATATTCAATAATGCTTATTGGTTGGTTTTGTATACCCAGACGATTTTCTCATTTTATTACAATTAAATAATAATAATATGAACAAAAATTAATTTTAAATAAAAAACCAAAAACCGACTTCAAAACTATACTTACCCTAATTTATATACAACTAAAAAATTTTAAATAATATTGAAATACTTCGAAGTGAAGTATAAGTATACTATTTAAAATTGGGTATTTTTGGAGTCGGTGGCAGCCAAAGAGGATATTTTATTGATCAATCACATACACCAAGTATTGAGTAGATGTCTGTGAGGGGCATCGATGTTTTGGCTGGTACCGACTCCAAAAATAACCAATTTTAAATAGTATACTTATACTTCACTTCGAAGTATTTCAATATTATTTTAAATTTTTTAGTTGTACATAAATTAAGGTATAGTTTTGAAGTCGGTTTTTTGTTTTTTATTTAAAATTAATTTTTTCTTTTCTCTTTTTGTAAGATATATTTTTTGTTGACTTTATGCAGTTAGTTCAACTTTTACTAAAACATCATAATCATGATTAATTTGCACAGTTTTTAAATTTTGTAAGATTTATTAACACATCATTATTATCATTATCACTAGCTTTTATTCGTCAACCGCTGAACATATGCCGCTCTTAATGAACGCCAAGAGGACCTATCCCTTGCTAAACAACCTATTCCAACTAATCCATTAAAATTCCAAAAAAAAAGTTTTGTGTTTCAGCAGTAGCCGGAAAAGGGCTGATGATGAATTAGTAAATTTTACCAAGTAATTCTTTTTAAAACATGACGATTAGATAAAGCATTAAAATGATTTTGATAATCATTGAGATTAATATCATTTCAGGATTGATTACTGCTCCATAAATACTTTTGCCCAAATCAAAATACGCAACTTTTGTGCAAAAACTTTTTGCACAAAAATTGCGATTGGGTCATATTATCTCTTTTTTACACAAATTTACTACTGATATCGCGGACGCAAATGTAATGAATTTTCTTATCAGTAAATACAATATGTCTCCGTAATGGTCGTCGTGGTAAAAACTGTCGCGAGTGGTGGGTGTGCCGTGTGCCATACTTCTCAGAAGGCTTTTGTTTGTTTGACCTTTTATAGTTTGAGGCTGGAGCCAACGAGAGCGCGAATACGGAGATGAGGTGTTGACATAGAAAATATTTTCCCACATTATTGTGTTGACGATTATTTGAGCATTAATTGTAGTTGTGAATGTTGAGATATAGAATTACCAGTTCATGCTCGTCACTTACCACTTACCACCTCTTCGTCGTTTGTTAGCGGTCCGCGTCCAATAATACTTCACCAAACGCTTAGTAGTAAGTACATTATATACTACCTAATTTTAATTTTTATCCGACGGTGGTGAGGCATGGACCCGACTCAGGAACAAACCCGGCGCCATGAAGCCGTGGAAGTCACCCCCTATTTACTACACCATAGGGTAAAGGCTCGCCTCATTCCCAATTAAGCATTAGGGTTATTAGCATAGCTGCAACCGAAAAATACTATTCTTAATAGTCTTTCATCATCATTATCATCATCATCATTATCATCAGCCTTTATCCATCTTCTGCTGAACTCAGTTATTAATCAGTAATTTTCATTATTACTAACATTGAAAAAATAAACAGTAGGCCTCCTTCGCACGAAAGTTTAATAAACGTCGCGTTAAAATCCAACGTTGCAGTTGGCTTAAGTTCCGCATGCTCAATTTGATTTAACGTCCAACGCTCTACGTCAAGAAGTCGTTAAAAAATCCAACGTGTTTTATAAAAAATGCCGCACTCTAGAAAAGCTTTCGTGTACTTATTATAAATACATATTTACTAATTAATCACTTTTTCGCAATGGTGCGTATCTGCTTACTATACATATTTTGTACATGTATTACATAGTGTTGCAATTGTCTGGTGTCACGTTACACATAAGTTTTTCCTTGAATAGCCTTACTTTAAAACCGCAATACATTAATAAAACATATAATATAGAGTGAGTACATTTGGTGTATTAGGTGTACCTTATCCTTAAGCTTACGTGGTTCAAAAAACAAACCATGGACTCACACCTAATCGTGCCTTGTAACCGCAACAACTATATACAGGCTGTTGTTTTTACATAATGATATAATTTTTATATCAAAATAATTAGATTGAGCCTTATAATTACTAGTTATAAGCTTATAAAGTAGTTGCACAGCACAGCCCTCAAGGATTTATTTAGTTAATATTATATTTAATCTGATCTACGTCACGACTAGCGTGTCGTTTCTAAGATTTTTGTAAATTGAAATAATACACTAAAATTGTACTGAAAATTTAAATACACTTTTTAATTATATCATCACTAATTTTCACATGCGAGGCACCTGAGGTTATTAATGTATTATGTTGCCTATCGTCGCGATGCGCGGTGTTTTATAAAAACTATGTATAATCTATGATGAGAGCGCCTGCTTAAGTCGGAATAGCTACCGTGTTTTTCACATTTATTTCACGAACTTCAATTATACTTCGGAACTATTTAAAAATAACTTGTATACGAGAGATATTTACTCATAAAAATGCCGAAACATTAATTTCCACGTAATAAAAGTAAACAAAAACAATAAAATAAGTGGATACACTTTATCTTCTCAATTAATGGGATTATTTAAATAGTTTAATACAGAATAATTGTTATAAGCCCCTTTCATGTACCTGAAATAAATCATCACGCCGTACACACTCGAGTTATATTTAGTAGCGCGTATGCATGGTGTGCCCCTTTAGCGTGCGCACGCGCAGGAAACACGCGCCGCTACACGACCCGCCATGCCATGCGCCATGCTTTGCGCTTATGGCGTCGGACAAACATATTTAAACTATTTGTGGGTCATGTCGCAACAAGTTCATATAAATCGGTGTCGTGCGAAAATCCGTATTCAGTACAATTGATACAGACTTAAAAACCTTGACCCCCAGATAGCGTAAAAGTGTATTTTAAGTTCCCTTTTAAAATGTCGGCCGGTGTATGAGAGAAACCGGTATATCACATGCATAAGCTTTGTTTGCATATTTTAAAACTAGTTTTTTATCAAATTGTTGCAAAAATTTGTTCGAATAGTATTATTTTGTTGTAAACAAATATGTGGATTCGTTTTTTATATAAGAATTAGATTTCTAAAAAACAAAACAACATGAAAGATTAATAGCCTTGTTAAAAAAAAAGTCTGAATGCGAGTCATCATTAAATACCTTCTAGAAACTTTTTCAACTTCGGAACCCTGTTTGAAATTTTAAGGAGACATTCGTTTCCCTCTTCTAAAGTTAAATAATTGAATAAAACGGGGAATAACTGAATATAAGCTTTAATTTAATATTAAAGCTACATTTCCTTAGGTTTATAGACTCTGAATACGAATGTTTATTTTCAATTCTCTCAATTAAGTGATTCTTAGCTTTGCATGTATTTTGCAGAAATTTTTATGTATTTTTTGAGAATTTTTTAGTTGTGTAGCTTTTTTTAAGTAGTGTATCGTAACTTTAAAAACATTGTATTTTTTAGGGAACTATTTTTTGTGTACGATTATTATATTTACATATTTTATTTTTAGATTTTTCATTCTAGTTCATAAGTAGATTTTAAGTGCAAGTTATTACTAAAAAAATATATAAGGAATTTATTGGGTAGTTTTATTAAATTCTTCTCTATATTACATATTCAAATATTATTTCTAAAGAGTACCTTGCATAGTTTTGATGCCTATAGAGTATAGAGTATAGATCATCTACAGCAACTCCACGCCAGTTGCGTTACACATAATCCATCATCATCATCAGCCTTTATCTATGAGGTCTCCCTCAGTGATCGCCAAAACGACCGGTTAAAGGTTAAATCTTGACTTACCATCGCAACAGTAGCTACATATTATTGCTCTCTTCATCCAATAGTACAGATGAGCATAATATGTTTTACTGTTTTAAATATACTATAATAAGTTTTTATAGAATATTGTATACGAAACGTATCAAGAAAATCTATATTCCCTTTTACAAGTAATATACATGAATGTAAACGTCTGCTATCGTCGTAAAAGGGGAAGATGCAGAAGGGACAAGATTAAATCAATGCTGGCAGACACAATATGATAAGATAAGGAATAGACGTAATATAATTCCGAAATGTTAACGACAGCCTTGCAGACGCCAGCGCCATGTCAAACAGAGTGGGCTATCTTCCTACTTGCATATACTATACTAACTATAGATGTTGCATTTAAATAAATAAGTGATCAAGTATTTTTCCTATCATTGCTGCATTCGTGTCAAAAACCAAGCTATTCATTTACGGCCATATAGTTTCAGGTCAGTTCTTTTTTACCTCTTAGAATAGCTTATTATACTTTAAATTCACTAATTCTGTTTCTTAAAACTATTTACGTATTTTGTTCACCAATTCCTTTATACTTAAAAAAGACTAAAAGCTAACCCAATAATCCTAAAACAAAAGAATGAATCTAACAATGCCTCTTTAAAATAAAAGCAAAAGTAAGATAAGAATTACAAAGAGTTACTTTTTTTCTTCAATAAAAAATATACCTATCTCTGTTGGGTTTCTTTATCATCATAATAATTATTATCATCAGCCTATCCACTGGTAAACATAGGTTACTTTCAATGAACTCATAAACGGTTAATTCGTCCCGTTCGCATCTCAGGGCTATTCCGTAAAAAACCATTTCGACATAGAGCTTCACCTGAGTGATTGAGCTTACTTTACGCCACTTCGAAAGCGAACTTTATTAATATATAGATAGATAGTCGAGTTTTGAAGAATACAAATTTGTCAAAATCGTCATATCACCTCGGATTACGCTGTCGAGATTCGAAAACGACCTTACAGAATAGCCCTACTGATGCCAATCGGCAAGAATATCGACTTTCTACCAAGATGGCTGACCAACACTCCTTTCCACAGGTTTTCTTACATTAATTTAATAAGATGGCTGACCAACACTCCTTTCCACAGGTTTTCTTACATTAATTTAATAACATGAAAATCTAAACAAGGTATAAATACAATTTAGCGGATTTTATGTTTATTTTTCCTATATCTTATCTTATCTTTATCTAACATATTAGACTATACGGTGTAGTTTTAAAACTAATTCAGACTTGAAATCTACATAAGTTGAGATATTTTTAAAAACTACTTCTCTAAAGCTTTTGGTATAAGCTTGTGAGAGATTAATCTTTCTTAATAAATTGTTTGCATAATAACTCTTCCAAAGATGGCACATACATATTAATTGATAGCGATTGTAATAGATATAATTCTAAGTATCCTTTTTTTAAACCCAAAAAAAGTTCAAATATAGGTTTAAAATATTTAAATGGTATTCACCGCCCCGCTTCAAGAGACCATTCTTTTTAAATAAAAGTTCTCTATGATATAAAAGGACCCAAGGGACAGCAGGTACGAAAGATCTTTTTGTCTTCATATCGCATAAGTGGTACCTGATGTTGGCACTTAAACCCACTTGTTTCGTACAACAGGTGCCAGAAATGTGTTTATCAATAGTTGTGATGTTAAGTTAGGCTAAGTTTATTTGCTTGTATTAATGTTAAATAAATAGCTTAAAATAAATGCATGAAATCTTTTTTGTAAAGTAAGTCCTATTTTATTTGCAACAATATTTACCATAAGACAATGATATCTGCCTAAAATCCGGACATTTTTTACGTTTCAATAAATATATCATACGCGCATACCTACGGACGGACAGACGCGATAGCGCAACTTTAATTAAAGAGTAGGTTTTTTAGGGATTATCATATTATAATAATAAGAAACTCTAAAAGGCATAAATAGTGAATTGACTGCCTACACAAGTATACTTTTCCATGTATTCAATTCTATAAAGATATTAAAATCCCTTTATAGGATTATGTCTTCTCAGAATCTACAAAGTTTTATGACTTTGATACTCATACAATATGTTATACTATTGTCAATAACTGTAGTTTGCTAAAAACAAACAAAAAGTATTCATTATTAAAGTAATTCAAATGACTCTATAACTCCATAATATCATCATCATCGTCAGCCTTTATCCGACCATCGCTGAACATAGGCCTTCTACAATGAACGCCAAGACGACTGATCGATTGGCAATCAATTCGCATCCAACACGGACCATTATATCACTAAATATTAATTTATTAAGAATATAAATTAAGAACAATTTTTTTTAAAGCAGAAATAATGCAGATTAGTGATGCATAATAAATATAGATTAAATTATTTGAATCCAAGTTACTGGCGGATAGAGCAAAATATTGTTTACGCTCGGATAGTCGCGTAAGGTTATGTTTAATGTTAGTTATAATCCAACGGTCGTTTGAAACGGACGTGCGACGACGCTTCAATTCAAGTGGAGGACTTTTTGAAATTTTGTATCTACTCATGACTAAGTGTTTTGTGATATACAATAGAAGTTATTTTATATATATACAATTCCTCGTGGCCTTAGCATTTAAATAGTGTTTCATCTGTGACTTTACAAACATCTGTGTTCTCTACATTTAAACTTTAGGTAAGATACGTCTAGTTCTATATTTTTTATATATTCTAATCAAGGTGTTATACGTTTCATTATTTTTAAATGTAACGGCTAGTAGTATAGGCGTCATGCAATATGATATATCTATGTAGTATTTTCCTGTGCTAATTGCTTTATTTAGTTTGAATTCTTATCGTCTTAAGTTTTACAAAAATGTAATTACATTCTACGAAGATATACTTTTTTATCATGGAATATATAAATGAATTCGTGTTTAAATTAATTAGTCTATTTAATTTTATTTATATTATTATAATAATAATATTTTGTAGAGCCATTTGTTAAACAAAAACATTGTTTCGAATTGATTAAATATGTAAACAGTTTTGATTAAATAAAGAGTGCCGTGAATTTCAACACTCAGTCAGCTGGAAAGCTGATAAATAAATGCTTAAAAAACGTTGTTTGTAGTGCATAGAGCAAGGGTGTTCGTCCCCTGCAACTGGGCCCCTCGCTTTCCACACTCCGGTAGACAATTGAACCAAATATCAAATGCACGTATTTTGATCCTATTGCTAAGGACCTAAGGACCATTTTGATAAATGGTTGGACCAGAAGACTTTTGCTGTTCAGCGTGCATTCATCCAACACCCTCAGTATAACCTATACGACGTGCATATTGCGGTACCTATTGTAACGAACAAATCCATTAGATGATTAATATAGTATTGTTATACCTTTTGTTATGATGATTTGTAGATTACGCAAAAAATGTAACCCTTTATTAAAAATTATCCATGCTATTGTGGTTGAAATATAGAGCAGATGGTCAAAGATTGCTCATACTCTACATTGACTGATACCATAATACTATAAAAAATTTACTTATTAACTGCCGACTAATCGGTATTAGATATTTATATACATTCTTATATATGTCACTGTATTTTACGCCAATTGCAGTTTGTTTATGCCTTACCAGACTATCCTGCCACATCTATCTATCTATCTCTACTATCCTCGGCAAAGGCGGGAGGCCAAGCTCTCCCATGAATCGCGATCTTGTCTACCATAGGCCATCCAACCTAATATGAGTATCAATTATCACGCATTAGTTTTCCAGGCCGGCCTGAATAAATCTTTTTCCTTCGATCATGTGGAGAAACTTTCCTCTCGCATTCGGCTGACGTGACCCGCCCAGTCCCATTTCATATTAGCAGTTTTGATGTCCACGTCGTTTATGCTTGTTATTGGTCGCAGTCAGATATTTCGCACTCGATCTGTTCTGTTCGTGTCCAAGATACTGCGTTCCATAATTCCTTGGCAAACTTTGTGACGGAACTTATGTGACTAGGTCGATGACCAGATGTTAGCACAATTTATTTGGATGGGGAGGGTGCACATGTAGGCCTTCGCTTCAGAAAAATTGGTAGGTCTCCCTTCATTAGCCTCTCAATGAACCAGCAATATAACAATGACTAGATGGACCCGACTTACGAATAGAGATAAATCTATTTTTAATCTTAATCTGCATAAAAGACAAGTAAATTCCACTTCATGCTTGACTATATAAACATTGATTGATCTTTGACCTGGAATAGATAAATGTAAGCGTTTAGCGCCTCACCGACTTTTTTTACGACATTAACGTATTGAACCGCTTTTTTGGGTTTAGTGAAACTAGAAGATAATTTTATGTAATATGGCATAATATCATAATCTTTTCGACACAAGTAAATAGCAAGACTAGTTGTAAGAGCATATCAAACAAAAAGTTTTACTATTAGCAAAACACGACACCTATGACCTATTATAATTCAGTGATAAAAAAATTGCAGTGCAACTATTTTTACAAGTCGTTATAAATTATTTCACAATGGCGCAAAATAAGTAAGGCCATTGCCACGAAAAATATACCGCATGTAATGACAGGTAAGATTAGAACAAAGAATAGCAAGAATTTATTACACTTCAATTATTTTCCAGACATTTACCTATGAGTACGACAATCTTGAAAATCTTATCCTAAATCAAACTTACAATTTGATTCGTGACATAAAAACATATTATTTAAATTACGCGAGGACTTTAAATTATCACATAAGTGAAAATTAGCCATACACGCGCAAAAGAGTTAACCATTGAAAAATGCAAGCTCTAATTCAGGAAGGCCACGTTTTAACGCGTAATGCGCAGTAGGAACCGTGGCCAGTGTTCAAGATGAAATTCTAAATTTATTTAGCCTTTTAAAGCCAATACTAAAAATGGTTAAAAGTGAGAATGATTTGACGGCAAATAAATGTCTGATTGAAATAGAGATATGTAGAGTCAGGCAGATTAAGCAACTAAACGCAACGTCATCGAAGGATAGACGTGCTAGACTTATTGTATAAATATTTTTTGATTACTTTTCATAATCTATACTTAGAGCGATCTCATCAACTCTTCAGCAACACTTCATCAATTTTATATTATACAAAATTTTGTTTCAAAAGTTTCACAAATGACCTAACGTTTTATCTTGGAATAAAATAATCCTAGTCCTGAAAACATAGACATATCATGTTGAAATAAATAAAGCATACTATACCGTATAGGTTACAATAGTTCAAGTTACCTTCGACTACTCGTATGAGTAGATCGACTACATCGAATATAACATTATATAGAGGCCTTTTCACAGAAATCGAGAAAAAAAATCGGTGTCAGCACTATGTGGAACAATATTTATTGGTTCTTGCTTTCTTTAGGCCATCAAGGTTCTGGAAAACACTTTCGTATGATTGTATTTATTATATTTTAAAGTTTTTTTTACAATAAAAGTTTTCCAGGAAAAAATACCACACGTATTTTCTTTGTTAAGCTTCACGCGTTCTCACAGTGTTATTAAAATACAAGACAAGAGGCCATTACGATGTTACGTCGTAATTGATATAAAAACGTATAATCTGTTCAGTATTAATATAATATGGTTTTACCAATTTGTAAAGTCCTTGATCTATTGCCTGTTACAATACGTTTGTTAGGATCTGCATTCTGCAACCTTTCACGATAACTTGTCACGACCGACAACCATAAACCAATATCATGGATATTGGTTAATACGGCCTACCTTTATACTAAACTAGCTGTTGCCCACAGATTCGCTCGCGTAAAATAAGATTTACGGACGTATCGAGACTGATGATGATTATTTTTCTACTTAATTTTTTTTTGTTATATATGTAAAGAACATAAGGCCGCCTTTTTTAAGTTAGCAGCTTAAATCTTTTCAATTCTTACAATAATTATTTTTATTATACCGACGCAGTGTAAAACTTTGTTTTATATTATGTAATAATAATAAGAATAAATAAATTGTGCTTTCAGATTGCCGCTTTATAGTTGCCATTTTTTTAAGTATTGAATAGATAGAGGTAGTATATTATCTTTCACATAAACTTTTCTGTAGACCTATGCAAGAACAACAATTCCACGATACATTATTTTGTTATATCTCAAAGTCGGCGTTTTCGTTGAAAATTCCTGGTCGAGTGGTAGGGTTCTTATCCCGAAGGATCATGGACGTGTACCAATAATATATTTTTTTATATTTTCCCCGAATTTATTTCCGTTCCTAGAACTTGTAACGCGAATTCTTATGAACTTATCACGGGGCTAGGTTAACTTGGTGTGATTGTTTAAATGATATTTATTTTTAAACTTTAACCGCCGTATTTGGATAGGAGGCCGCAATTAGAAAGGGGTTGGCACTGGTTACTGGTTGACCGTAAACATTTTAATAATTATAATTAACAAAATTATACGTTTAAAACTACCATTTTGTTTATAAGTATGTAATGTATAGTCCTGCTAAGTTGAGTACGAGCTTATTTTTAAATGTGATAGTAGTAAGTTCTGTTTTAAGTTAGTAGGATAGGCAGATTGCTAAACGAGTGATTAGTTGGTAAGTGGACGACGTAATGAAATTAGTTCTGTGACTAGCCCAGCAGGCTGGTAACTCCTTAAGGAGTTTAAGTTTTTCTTAAGAGTTTTTCTTAAGACAAAAAATAGTGAACTTTTATATACTTAATAATATTACCTGTACATGAATTCTTTTTTTAAAAACAATCCTTTCCTTTCTTTTGTACAGTTACTATGTTATGACATGCCATGCCATGTTGCATTCTTAATGCAACACCCCTTTAGATAAATCAACTAGAGATGATTATGTGATTGAGGTGTACAGTACATATGTACACTACCAGTAAATGTTTTTTTTATATAATTCATAAATAGAGATGATGCAATTATTATGCATAATACAATTTCTTAGGCGTATCATTTAGAATACAATACGTTATTAGTTTAACAGTAAAAAACGTACCATTTGTATTTAAATTGTAGTAAAATATTTAAAGAATCGAGGAAGTGACATGTGTGAGAAAACGGATATATTATAAGCTATAAAAAGATATTCTGTGAACAATAGAGTTTTTATGGTGAGGTTTTATCTGTAAGGCGGTCAGGCGTCAGAAGAGTCTCGTCTCACGCCTTCCCACTCAAATCTCGAGTCTTACGGCCTGGTTTTAATTATTGCGTTCCGTTGATAAGAGTCTGCTTTCACAATTGTCCGGTAAACATCATTTCCTTACTCAATGATAGTCATATACATACTTCTTTGTATGATCAAATGATAGAGGGTAATATTTTTATATAATGTATATGAAGATGACGCACATCATTATAACTTGTGGTTTGGATATTCATTGTTTATTAATCCCGTGTTTTTCATTGTTATCTATCTTAGCCTTGAAACAAAAAAATACATCATCATCATCTCTCTCTATCCGTCCACTGTGGAATATAATATGCCAACGCCAAACAACGCCAAATTATATGAATTGAAATAAATATCTATATAAATATTTATAGAAAGACATTATTGAAAAAGTCAGAACAAGTTGCACTAGTAGCGAAAACTCTGCCGTTTTGATGTTCATATAATGATGATGAGCTGGTTTGTTAGTCGAATATCAGGTCCATATTATAAGATATAAAATTTTATGCCTGATGAAGGAAATAAATAAATAAAAATATCAATAAAGGACCGAAACGTTGCAAATATTACGAAGTGTTTGAATTGACATCTCACAGTCCAGTTTCATGCGAATTCAGATAATCTATAAAAAATATTATTTGAAAAATATTTTTTTTCAAAAAAAAATGGCTATGAAATACGAGCAAACAATCATGACGTGTATATTTATAATAGTATAATATAATTCTGTGGTGGGAAGGAATTAGAAGCTTTGCTCACGTTACAGTAATTCTAGACACTTCTATGTGTGTATATTCATCAACAAATATTAAATTTCTTGATACTTTTCTTTTAACAGTACCTAGGAAAGTAGATGAATATCCAATTACTTTGATTTTGTTTGAAAACTTCATTTAAGTTATACTGAATCAGATAATCATCATCATTATAATCATCAGACTTTATTCGTCCACTGCTGCACAGACGTTCATAGGTTCCCCTTCCTCGATAGACGCCAATTATAACAATAAATAATCTGATAATACCTATCATTGAATTACCGGTGAAGGAAAACATCATGAAGAAACTTGCATGCCTGATGAGAACGTATGTAAAGTTCACCAAGCCGCATTGGGACAGCTCTTCGATGAATGGCTCACTACCCTCCTCGCCTTATTTCATGGAGGAGACCTGTGACCAGCAGCAGCTACATATTATAAGTGTTGATACTTTACTTTTTTACCTATCATTATTTGTGGTAAATTCGCTATTTAACAGCTTCACAAGGAATGCCCGTAGATTCTAAAGCTACGTTAAACTAAGAAGCCAATTTCACAGTAATTGTAAATTAGCCGATATTATTTATAGCTATGTTATAAAGTCTCAAGAAAAAAAACTCATGTATTTTCTTGGCTGTATGTATCAATGTTTGCATTAGTCTTGTGTTACCAGTTAATAAACATCGACCGTTTTGTTGTTACAAATATGGCACAGATAATGTAGCAGCAATTGAAACTACTTGTGAGATTATTAATCTGTACCTGTTATTTTGATATTTAATGGTTACTCATATAGAAGAATGGCATTATGAGTTTGTAATGCCTAAGCTTTAGATACCTGCTTTAATTATATTTATAAGTCTCAAATTATTTTAATTACTCAGGTGTAATTAAAATAAACGCTTAAAACATTAATTTGCTGTCCGTTTAATGCTATCGCCTTTTACGTCTTTAGAACTTATCGGTTTTGTAAAAAGGTTTTTTTTATATGCCATAAGAAGGCAAACGAGCCACGGGAGCAATAAGTTGACCGATGCAAAGAGGACATATTGTCTACAACCAGAGGCTAAGCAAATCATCTTCTTGTTTCAATTAATATTTATCATTCCTTATTTATATTTAATAATAATGTGTGATAAAAAGTATCCTAGCTTATTTAAAACATTCCAAGCGATTTTTTAAACATAACCGATGCAAATATCGAACCCATCTATTAGGGCAGCTCTGTAAAAGAAACACACTTTCACATTCAATAATAATAAATATATATAAACAATCACGCCGTGTTAACCCAGTGAGCTTTTAAAACTTATGGCCGATGGTGCCAGATAACGGAATTGCCTTTAAAGAAATTTGTATGAGTACTTCCATGACCCCGCTACGGACGGGTCATACATCATACAAATATATGATCTCGCCTTGTATGAAGTGGCATGCTACTTTATGCCGCCACTTATTAACAAGTATTACGATATCAAATCCATTAATATTTTGATATTAAATTCATTTTTGCCAGGTTTGCAGTGCCGCGCTCTCGTCTGCTTAAATATAAAGAATGTTATTTAGTTTTCTTTATATGTTATCTCCCATTACATTACATTAAAATACTGGCCCCGGCAAAAATCTGACCACAAAACAAAGTAGTCATGAACGCTACAAGAGGTGTCACTGAAGGCGCATGAAGGAGCATCCTCCTAAGCCCATCCTAGTGTTGCCGCTCGGCAGAAAAACAAGTCCCCTCCGATAACCAACGTTAAATTATGACCCAACGCCGCCTCCGGGGCTCACCTCGAGTGTGTGTTAGACCGAATCCACTGCTGCGTCACAGTCTTAACATACTGTGACTGGCTCTGTGTGGGTCAACCGACAAAGGTAGTCACTAAAGCAACCAGCCCGGTAAATAACTAATAAACCTGTGTCAAACGGAAGGGCTTGCGCTTACAGAGCATCATCACAGCTCAAGGAAAGGACCTAGAGCAGCCCAAATTAGTTGCCTGTTGGTTTCAAGCTAATCTAGTTTTGGTTCATGGGTGACGCTAACCACTTACCATACTGTGGCTCGTCTGTCCATTTGCCTATTCAACTACCACATAATCAAGTCAAAAATGCCCCGGATATATACTTCCACGTTCAATAAAATCAATAAAATATCCCATAATATTTTATCGAGTACGTATCGAGTTCGATACGTCTTGTAGTTTTACATTTTTATGACTTAAATGCCTTATAAACTAGGGCGATACAATTTGTCTTGAGAAAATTTTAATGATGTTAGCAGAACAACATAATGGCAAAAACGGGAAGCCATTTCTCAAGTAATGGGATCTAGAACATCGACTATGAGAAGATTGTCGACTCGATGGTAAACAGCGTTGTGAACAATCGAGATCTTCCGTGACGGTGGTACCGTAGTCGTTCCACTTACAATCACAGATAAATTCTACTTATTATTGCTAATTAGGATGCGAATGCAAGTATAATTTTATACAAGTTCTATGAAAACAATTATTTCTAGAAAATACGTATTTTCCTGTTGACAAAACTTATAAAAAAATATTAAATAAGGAGTTAAATTTAAATCTATTTAAACCATTAATTCAATATCCTCAACTTGGTATATTTTAATCGTGATTATCAAACATGGGGAAAAAACACTACTAATATTATAAATGTGAATTAAGTTTTCATGCGAAAACTATTTAACCGATCATAAAACTTTATAAATATATAAGGGTTGATATTTTACTTTTTACTCCCACGGAAATGGGAAGTACGCGAGTGAAACGGCGAGGTGCTCTTAGTCAAATTAAGAAATGGGTACATAATATTTTATAAGCCATAAGTTATAATAAACCTCATTCAGACCCTTACATCCTTGATATACGAGAACCGGTCATATAGGTACTATTATGCTTGTATTTGACCGATATTCTAGATTTCTTATTTAGTATTACAGTTACTTTGATTAATATACGAGTATAGTAGGTATATATATACTTTATAATATTCGTGTAAGTATTTTTTTTCTCTTTATTCCCATGTGTTTTCATCGATATATGAAATTTAAAATCTACACTATGTAGGTAATGTGGATTAGAAAATTGCAGCTTGTCTGTGGTGAGCATTGACTCCGCGATGCTTGACTATGACTTGACTATGACCAGTCCTGGACGGCGATGGTCTTCTGCGAGGCAGTAATATCCCAGAAGGAGACCGACTAGCGGGTAATAGAGGAGCGGGCGAGACCTCCACCGAGAACGAGAATCTGGTCCACTAAACCGTCGTGGAGTGGTCCGACCTTTGCCGGGGACAGCCGGTCGCTGAGGTGTGCCAGCAGATCCAGGACTCTCAGAAAGCTCTTATTATTATTATTTAAAAAGCAGCTAAAGCACAGGAACCTACTTAGGTAACCTAGATGCGAAATACATTTCCCTATACCCTCGAAAAAGTAGAACACTGTGCTTATGAAATATAAATATATCCTTATCATATTACAAGCGACAATGGTCTGGTGGGTATGGGCTAGATCTCTTGAGTCAGAGATCCGGGTTCGATCCTGACACCCTTTAATGCCGTGGAATAGGTTCGAAAGAGTCGTCGCTCGCTCATCAATAAAGAAAAAGATCGTGAGATAACCTGCATTCCTGATGAGATTAAAGCTCTTTGAAAGTATAAGTAAAGTAGAAGTGTAGTCCGAATAAACCAACCCGCATTCGGCCGGCAACGGCCGTAGCTCAACAACCTCCTCGCTTGATTTCGAGGAGGAGACCCTGGTGCCTGGCAGTGGGGCATTTAGGGTTTAACACTTTATTTTTATCCTTATCTTTTCCCGTTATATTTGTATCGTGAAAGTGAGTTTGTTTGTTACGCTTTCATGACAAAACTGTTGATCAGATTTCGATGGAAATTGACAAAAGGACAGATTATATCATTAAGGGCCTGTTTCACCACTTCCTAATAAGTGCCAAATAGGCTATCCACAACATATTTGACAGATAGAGTATGGAGTATCTGTTAAATATGTTGTGGATAGCCTATCCGGCACTTATCAGGAAGTGGTGAAACAGGCCCTAAGAGATATAAACTATTAATGTAATAAACATCAATATCATAACTATAAACGTGTGCACGGAAGGGTTGCGGACTACATCTCCTATGTTAGTAAAAACACAAAAGCGCTACCTAAATAAACAAGATTAAAGAAAAAAAGAATTTAATTCATTTTTCAATTCACGAATTGAAAACAAATAGAAAATGTTTTCATACGTAACATTTTCCGGCGCACATTTTTTTCTCTTATTATCTTTGGTATCCTCTGCCTCCCTGTCCTCAGTATGCACACTGCTATTTTCCTTTGAACTCGAATTCTCATTTTCTATCCCACTGCATCTAATAAGCCATTTTACTCTTTGCTATGGCAAATTTGCATTTTCTGATATTTGTTATGGTAAAAAAATTGGTATGCCAATTATTTTTTTAGGTATATCTATAGCATTTATTCAAGGCTTAGATTAAAGACTCATAGACATCAGCGACGTAAAAAAAAATTCATCATCATCATCATCTCAGCCCATTATAGTCATCCACTGCTGGACATAGGCCTCTCCAATGGTTCTCCAGCGTGACCGGTCCATTGCCACGTGCTTCCAACGAGACCCAGCGGTTTTCACTAGGTCGTCGTTCCATCTGGTAGGTGGCCGTCCCACGCTGCGTTTGGTGGTACGTGGTCTTCACTCCAGGATCTTTTTGCCCTATCGGCCGTCCGATCTTCGCGCTGTGTGGCCCGCCCGAAAAAAAATTAGCCCTAAGAATAAAGACCAATCAAAAGATAGTATTATAAAGGCGTTGAATGAAGTATTCATTAAAACAATCTTAGTTTTGAATCTATCTAGCAAGAGTAAAAAGAGAGCAGATAGATAAAAGCCTCAACTAGGTTTAGGTTCCGATATTACAACAATGTTTAAATCATCATAATCGCAGGAAGTTTGCCGAACAAATACATATTTAAATTTGATCTATACTTATAAATAAATAAAATAAAATATAAAGCCTTTTATTTGTCGCATCGTCCAAGTAAAATTAAAGTTTTTGTACTAATTAATTATATTTACGGTTAACATTAAGTATGATAATAGATAATATTTTAGTAACGTGTAAAAATTGGTTAGATTACACGAGTTAATACTTACTTATACTTAATTACCGGTCGAATTTCGATAGAAACTTTCAAAAACATAGATTATATTACAGGGACATAGATTGTAAAGGTAACAATCATCAAAAAAACGTCTGTAAATCTAATCTAACGCGGAAGAATACCTACCGGTCATACCTAGTACAAAGCCTTAATCTTTATAACAAACGAACAATACATCGCGATATTTGTTCATATAAACATACAAATCGAAGCGGTGTCACGCCGCACGCATAACGAACATGGGGTCACATTCCTGCGGGCCTGTTGGGGCCTGTTGTGCCACTATCGCTCTCATATTATAAATCTCAGTTTCGTTATTAAGTGTAGGCGTAGCATAGGCATGCAGCCATTACATAACTGGCCAAATCACAGCGTTGAAATTTAAACATCGAACACAATTGTTTTTTTTTTTTGTTTACATCGGCGAATGTTATTATCATTATGTAGATTGTATGATACGCAATATAATTGTATCTCTTCCTCAGGTTGTGATTTACAAAACTTGTGTGATTTACCAATATATCATTTTTTATTTATTTATTATATTATATTTTAAAACGTGTTGGTCGGCCAGTAACCAAGCGGGAAGACGATTTCCATGCAACAGCCAGTCCGTGTTGGATGCAAGTGGCAAGGCGGCCTACGTTCGGAGTTGGCTGATGATGATGATTAATCTATATGTAACATCTGCATAACATATGCATATTAAAATTGAAATCTGCCGGCTTGAATGTGGGTATAAAATAATAACTACCAGAAATAATAATTATTACAGATAATAATTTGAAATTAACTGAGGAAACTCTAATTACCGGATCTGATGTTATGGGTAACGGAAGAATAAAATTAAGTCATAAAGTATGTTAATATCATTACAAGTGAGCTGACATTACCATACTTAGTAACGAATTCTATTAATTTGGGTAAGCGCATGTGATTGGTTCAACGACATTATTAAACTTCATTAGGCGATGTGTTTTTCATAGGCTACGTCGACCACTATCCACGAGGTGGAATATCTACTCCAGCATGGTTCAATCCTTGTCATGGCGATGGGGCTCAGTAGGCAAGGGTCAACCTAGCCCCTTTTTGCTTTGCGAATTGAGCTTAGGGGGCTCTTTGTACCTCTCTTATAAGAAGACGAGGGAAAAAGAGTCCCGGCGTTGGGAGGAGTTGTTCTGCGGTGCGGGCAACCCCTCTTTGGAGGTGGCGTCGATCCCCTGAGGGACTGACTAGTCGTCGAGGTGCCCTGTTACTTGTAGATCCGGGGCACCTCACCAAAGGCGACATTGTTGGCACTCGCCAGGTTTTAGTGGCTAGAGCTGCGTCCCCTTACCAGCTTTTGGGCGCAGCGAGTCCCACATACCCGTCTGGGGAGACCCACTCCCCCGCGGGATGCTTAAGCCCATTTCCCGGTGTTAAAAAAAATATGGTACATCTGCCAGTTTGCCTGTCCCACTAACATAAAAAAAAACTAAGATAAATAAGTAAGTTTTTTGACGACCTCTGTGGCTCAATGGTCAGCGCGTTGGCGATCAAGCCCGGAGATAGCGGGTTCGAATACTGCCAGGGAATAAAAAAAGTTTGTGTGCGTGTGTGTTCCTGGGTCATGGATGTGTATTAAATATGTGTAAAAAAAAGTATTAAATATATTATGTATTTCCGTTGTCTGGTATCCGTAACACAAGTTCTTCGGAAACTTAGCACGGGACCAGATTGACGTGGTGTAAAAGAGATTATTATAAATGTTCTCTTGACGAAATGATTATCAAGGATTTCCGCTTAAATCAGTAATTGTTAGTAGCGATGACCGTGTGACCTTTAGGGTTGTTCTGGTATGGCCATCGAAAGTGATCGTTAGGGAAATACCAATCATCACGTCAACGTTCTCGGCGTGACAACTCTATTTTCATAGTTTTGACGCTTCATAAACCAAATTTTACTGATTGAGCTTAAAAACCACTACGCCCTTTTAGAACCGTCGAGAAGAAAAACAAATTTGAAAAAGAAAATATTTTTCACCATGACAAATTTTCGATAAAAAGTACGTTATAAAATAAACATAATAAAACCGTTATAAATTATATATAAAATGTCGTAGGCAGACAGTATACGCTAACATTTATGTAGTACAAGTAATTTCGAAAGTGCTAATTGATCATCAATAACGGAAACCAAAAATTCTCAAGTTTTTCATACATTATTTGAATAGTTGTTGAAATTGGCTACGAAATACGACAACTTTATGTATCTTATACGTTAGAGAAATAAGAAAAAATACGGTACAGTGCTAGGGTAGAAATAATGTACTTATTTTTGGAAAAACTATAGAATATAAAGGTTTACCTAAAAAATTTTTTTTAATCAAAAATATTTTTAAGTTATTTGATTATTATGCGACAGATGGTAAGGTCAAAGACACTGCTAGCCTAGAAATATAACCAGATACCATCTGTTATAAAACTGTCAACAAAGATGTTTATAACGCCATAAACAAGCCGGCGTGTGTTTGTTACCTATGCAAAACATGAAACAAAAACGTAAAAAAAATATGACATCCTCTGAGCGACGATGGTCCAGTGGGTAATGGGTTCGACTTCTTTAGCAAGAGGGTCCGGGTTTGATCCTG
This sequence comes from Lycaena phlaeas, assembly GCA_905333005.2. Lineage (NCBI taxonomy): Eukaryota > Metazoa > Arthropoda > Insecta > Lepidoptera > Lycaenidae > Lycaena > Lycaena phlaeas. The sequence continues at coordinate 10,262,407 of HG995171.1, read as the reverse complement.
ACAGGGTGTGCCTTAAAAAGGGGTTTCTCTAAATTTCTAAAACACGAGACCATCGTTCACTTAGCGGCGAAGGAAAACATCGTGAGGAAAAGTGCATGCCTGATGAGATTCAAAGTCTTTGAAGATGTGTGAAGTTCACCAATACTTATTAGGCTAGCGCATCGGTGAACTATGTCTTAATACCCTCCTCGCCTGATTTCGAGGAGGAGAACCATGCCCAGCAGTGGGACGTATATGGGTTATTAGTTTACTTTTACATCCTATATATTTTTTAATGTTCCTTTCTTTAAAAAAATTATACGCTGACTTACACGCACTGTCTATATCTGGAATGGTCATTTATCTCAGACTTCTTCAACATTATGGTATAACAAAATAAGTTTTTTTAACCAAATCATTCACTAATCTGTTATAATTGGATTCTAAACAAAAGAATGCAAGATTAAGAGTTAGTCTGTTAACCTTTAGGTGAAGAATTTTAATTACAATACTTCTACAGTTTTACTTAATTATGTGATTATTATCATCATTAACTCAAATCGAGGAGTGTGGAATCGAATCGCACACTATAGACAAGCATCAGAAACCAAACAACTGGCGATAGGCCAACAACGCGTTTTCCCATGCCTTGTCAACGTATGGAATTTGAAAAGGAACATAGTACATTACATATTTTCTGAATTAAACATATTTATGGAAATGTATGATAAGTGCATTATAATCCTCAATGAATTTCCAAAGAATAAATAATAATATAATAAACCATTTAAGACGAATAAATATAAAAAGTATTTTTAGTATTAGTATTTATTATTATTATTAGTATTATTACTATTTATTATTAGTATTCATCATTAATTATAATATTATGAACTTCTAATAGAAGTGAACATTTATCACTTAGTTATAATAAGTATGTAGGTGTAGTAATGATGTCATAATGTCACATTAACATGTCTTATTGGAAGCACAAAATAAAAACAAATTTCGTATTTATTTTGTGTTAGAAGCGTTTAGTGACGTGTTGTATGATTTTTATTTAACCTTTAAGTGCTTATCTTCTATATTGCACTTAAAGGTTTAATTAAGGTTTCATTTTTAATTTATTATTATACATACAATACAATACAATACAATTATTATACAGACCGGACAATAAGGACCTTTTGCTAGGAAACTCTTTTTTATACAATTTTGTGTACATTTTAAAAAGGACTGTCTAACCAAACAATTTGGAATTACTTTAAATATAGCTAAATTTAATAAATTTATTTTTTATGGATAAATACATTATAAAATAGTGCGTTGTTTTCATTATTTCAACTTTAAAAACAAAAAAATATGCCTTAATTTATTAAATCAACTAAAATTAAACCTTTTAAAATTTATTTCATTGTATAGTACTTTAAATGTTGCCCACTAAAAAGAACATAAAATTAATTTATAACGAACATAAGAAACAGCACCGCCATCTTGTTTTTATTTTCAAATTCATTAGTTGCAATTGATTGATATGGTTGAGAGACGGTTCTTGCATAGACCGGTGACCGGAAGAGCAGTGACCACGACGCGACGACTGAATTCGGCGCACAACGGGACAAGCAATACAACGCCTTCCGACCTCAACGCTTTGCCAAATATTAATTCTAAGTAAATATTACTTTCTATTGACAGATAATATTATTTATTACAATTACTTATTTCTAATTTCATGTTTAGTAATTCGTCGTAATATTATGACTTTACAAGAATATTAATTAAGTACCTAATTTGTAAGGATTCGAACAAAAATATAAAATCATCCTCTGGTTTTACGTTAAACAATAACATAATAAATTATTATAAACATAGGAACACCCCGCGGTTTCACCCGCGTATTATAAGCCATGTTATTGTAAAGTTTCATTAAAATTCATCCGGTAGTTTTTACCTGAAGGAGTAACAAACATCCATACTTACAAACTTTAACGTTTTTATTATTAGTAATATAAGATGATAACAACACAAGTGACAATACATTGATAACATTCACATAATGGTTATAGGTATTACAGAATTATGGGTAATAAAATTTTGTGTGAATAAACACATACGTTTCACCAATAAAATGCACGAGGGTTGCCAGTAATTACATAGAGACAACGCAATAAATCACCCTCTCCCCAACATGTCCGCAGGGTTGACCAGCGCAAACAATCTCCCTATAGTCTGGAATTTAATTAGTTCCGGTCCTCCCCAAGAGACTAATGCTCATTTTGTGGTTGACAATAGTTACGATAAAAACAAATTGCTTCCATTACTTATGCTCTCGTTTCAATAACACTTGAGTATGCGCTCTAATTGATCCCAATCACTCACTCTTTGAAACAATAAATGAATGATTGTACTGAGCTAAAACATTATAATGTAAGGATTAAAGGTTTTATTCCTTTATTTTAGCATCCGTTGATGAAGTCATTTAAAAGCTTTTTTTAGCATGCTTTGTTGTCTGCGACGATTTGGTTCTGATCACATAATTTAAACCTGTTTTCTTTGTCAATCCGATTTAACGTTTTTTAATACAAGCATGAAAAACTTTGATATTATATTAGTGTCTATATAATATATAAAAACATCTTGTAATATTATATTAACATAAGTATGTTATATTATGATTTTATGAATTAGATCATAATAATTACAAAGTATTTAATACGTTTAAAAGTGAATATTTTTTTACTGTAAAACTTTTACGGTTTTTTTTCCGCGATTTATTAAGTTTTTTACGTGTCCGGTGTTTTGAATACTTTACAGCGGCCAATGTCACGGTAGGACCCCCCGTCACGAAACGTGTAAAAAACTTTATAAGCCGCAAAAAAATCCGTCAAAATTGTTTCACTATAATGAGTGCTATCATAAACTACTAAGGGATACTACCGTATCTATTCGCGTAAACATTAGAAAACATAATATTATGTGAACATCATATTTATTTGACTCCAAACCCCATACATTTTAACATTGAAGTTCAAATTCAACATTATTAAAGTTTTCATAAATATACTAATCGTAATTAAATGTCTTATACATATCGTTGATTATACTTATAATAAATATTCAACTTTTATAGTATCGTAAATATATCCATATTAATCCATATAATAAATACTACCCAACAGGCATTCTTCTAAGTGCAGTAACTCAAGATTATAAAAGTACATTTGAAACGTACCAGACGTAAATTATTCTTAGCACGCGATCCTGGTCGCAGCTAGCATGGTAATGATCTCCAATTTTATAGTTTAATAAAGATGAGTCGGTGGGCACTACAGAGTATAGACACTTACCGGATATCCTGAATGCATGCGGCACATTGGGCAGCCGTACAGATGGTATCGTAAAGTGATTGTAACTTATATTTAGCGTGCTAGATGCTAAGTATAAATTGATGGTAAAAATGTATGCTAAATATTATAAAAAAGACGTGTGGCACTCGGGGACTGCCGCGGTAATGCTATTGCATAGCATTTTGTATCAACTTATGCAATTATAATTATTTATTTATTTTAATTATTAATGCAGTATTTCTTTTTCTTTGATATTAATTCAAGTTACACTTTTTGAGCGTGGTGACCGATAAGAAAACATTTTTTTTTCCTTTATTAAATAAATAAAAAAATATAAATATTTTAAACAATATTAACTAATATTGTTTAAAATATTTTTATTATTTTACAATACATGTGTTATATTTTATTGTTATTCGTACGAGCTTCGTAGTGTCGTACAATACGTCTAGTTGCAAGCACACAAACACCGTGTCGAAGACTGCCGAAAAGAAACGACGTTAGACGATGCATGGCCTTCAAGCCACACCTCCGTGCCCGTCGGAGTGGGGAGCGTTAGGTTTTTTTTTCGTTACGGAATTTCTGGACTCGGTCCCCGCGCTCAAGGCCCGCGATAGAAGCTATGCAATAGCTTAAAAATATGCCTGAATGCGCTAATTTTCAATGCATCAAATGGATAAAAAAGCTCTTTTGATAAAGAATTTTGTCACTATACAGACGATATCATCTTACTAATATTATAAAGGCGAAAGTTTTTTAGTATGGATTGATGGACGTTTGTTACTCTTTCACGTAAAAACTACTGAATTGATTGTCAGGGTCAAGTCAGACTGGTGAGTTATTTTTTTCGAAGCTTGCCTCATACGTTTAATATTTGTAGATATTGAATTATTATTTAAAAATATATAATTACTATGCCATAATGACGCCTTGAACATACCGCGGCGGCCGAATCGATTAGGGTTAAGTTAACGTGGTGTACTTGTTGAAAAATATTTATTTTATATTTAACATCAACTGAGGCAGGAGCACATTGAAGCTTAAAGGCCAACAGGCAAACAGCATATGTCCATTCGAAAAAAAAGCCTGAGCACGAGATACACACAAAGCTAATCGACTTGGATGGAAATAACATGAATAAATCTAGCACGCTATTATCTAGTATTGGCGGATTTTCCTCGAAAAAAACCATCGACTGTTGTGATGGTGGTAAGGTGAATGAGTATACGACTCATAAGGATTGCGTTTCGAATTCTGTCAAGGCAGAGTATTTATGTGATAAACTAGTAGCGCCCCGCAGTTTCACTCGCGTACTTTCCGCACCCGTGGGAGTACGGGGATAAATTATAGCTTATGTGTTATTCTGATATATAAGCTATATTATTGTAGTTTCATTAAAATCCATTCAGTAGTTTTTACGTGAAAGAGTAATAAACATCCATACTTACAAACTTTCGCGTTTATAAACTGTGCATTTCTGAAATTATTTCTATTTTGGAATATCTTGTTTGGAATAACAAACAGGATATTGAAATAGGTGACACGAATAAATACAAAAGCGTCCGTTTTACGTTAATCAATTACCGAGAAAGTACTTTCACTTACGCGTTACAAAACAACATATTTTGTATGTAAACCGAATTCTGGTATATTTTAAATCACTTCTAGACGTTCTTGTTTTTATTTATAATATCCAGACTTTTATGACGCAGTGGTGTTGGCGAGACAGTTGTTTTACTAAGTGATTAATAAAGGATAATAATTTCAGCTTATATCTACCGGTATCTGATGTTTATTTTCAAAAAAAATCCACATAAGAATTGCTTTTGCGCAAGCTTTCTTCCGCATTGAATGTGAATAGCTAGGGAACGATCGTCTTGGCATTCATTGAGGAAGGCCTTTATTCAGCAGTGGATGATGATGAAGCTTCCTTCTCCTCAACTTAAGTGTTTGAGTAATAAAAATCTTGAGTAATTTATGACTTTATGGTAAATGGAAAACTTCACTTTCTTTTATATATTATCTTTTCTTTCTTTTCTTTACCCTATTCTTTATTACTTTGTTTGACTAATCTATTATACGTAACTTTATGTTTATATCTCTTAGTCAAAATTTTTGGTCTCCTTTATTCGATATTTCATATTATTTGATGATGATTATGATGATGATGAAGTACATCAATCATAACCATTAAGTTAATTTGGTACGCCGCATGAAAATGCATGCATGTGAGGTATGCATTGCATGTCTCCTACGTATAGATTATTTTAGCGTTTGGACGTGAAACGACGTTATTAACATGTATCTATGTATATAGATTTGAGAGCCGGATGTTGGTTGTTTACTCGACACCCACGTTGTGTGGGTGTATAGTGTTCCCTTGTCGATACTACTGCAACTTAAGTATTATTTATGACCGTCATATAAAACCTTGTTTGTTGTACATTTAACTATATTTATATTGTCCTATTAAATTATTTTAGTATGTGAAATATTATATCGGGACTTTTTGTCTATGACCATTTATCTAATTTTTTAAGTTTTTTTTAAGCAAATAATTTAGAAAGGTCCTTTATGTAAACTTTACGACCATTTTTATACAAAAATAATTTAATTATACAAATCACAATTCACAAAATATAATTTCATTTATAAAAATACGGATTTATGTTAATCTCGTGTAAGAATTCGTATTTATTTACATTATTCGTTGTGTTACTTCCTGTACAAAAAATTAAAAATACCACTTGTATTATTTTTACTTAAAACAACATATTTTTTTATTACAGAAAAAATTGAAATTGATTATTCTTTAATAATTATTTTTTAATTCTGCCACAACCATTCTAGAAGGTTCAAAACATTGTTATTTTAATCATAATATTATCAAGGAGGAAATTCGTTGCTCAAAATATAAATAGTAACTTTTTTTACAGGTATAAAATGGGTGCACCAGCTTGGGGCACCCGCGGCGGCGGAGATAGGCCCCGCTTACTGCGTATGACTCCGCTGAGGCACAGCTTCGCGGCCCCGCCCACACCGCCGACGCAACAACCTCGGACACACGACTACGCATCTGATGCAGATACGAACAAAAAAGGTTACTATGAATGTAAATAAAAATATAAAATATACAAATGACGTAATAGAGGATGAGAGATAATTTAATTTTTGTTTTGTATATTAAAAACGTCCGACCATGTTATTTTTTAATAATGTTTTAAGAAGTACTCACCAAATAGGAGCTAACAATATTAACTTAGATAGTCTTCGCCTTTTAAAGATTATAATAATGCATATTCTTACCAAATGTCGAATTCTGTACAGTCTGATAAGAAAGGGTAACAGAAAAACAAACCACCAGAGGGTCTATTAGCTAAATTTTTTTCGGAATGACATATGCTGTTGGCCCTGGTGCCTTGATGCTTATTCAGAGGAGTAGATGGACAGATGGGCTCATCTAAGATTTACTAGCTACAATTTTAACATTATTAGCAAATAAGTTAGCAGTAGGTATAGGAAAATATTAATTCGTTTGCTTAATATTTTCAGAGGACAGCTGGAATGCAAACTTATCACAAAGATGGCGGAAATTGCGTCGACGATGCTCACGACTACGTCCAGGTTCTGGAAACCGCGAGCCGAGCCCGGTTCGTGCATCACCATCACCGCCCAGACCGCCACAACATTGCTCCCCAGTGCCCCCTTCCAAACTGTCTTTTAGACATCGAGGCAAAGTGTACACGACGGCGTCTTTGCGAGTGACAAGTGGAGCACCAGATATACTTCGAGCGCTTGGGAAGTTGGGTGGTGGCTTGAGAAGGAGGGCGTTGTCAGCTCATGATGTTCTCACTCCCCCACAGCAGCAGCCCGCTACATTTTACGTTCCTAGTCCCAGCGCTAAAAGACATCCACCCTCGCCTTCACCGCCTCGGCAAAGTGCAACCATACGGCGACGCTGCAGCTCACCAAACGTCTACAGAGCGAACAACACAACCAAAGACCGTGCGCTTTTGATAAACCAAGAAGATGAAAGTCGAGATGTTATCGATTTCAGCTATGGAAAAGATCGAAGAATACCCGCTAGGGATGTCAGGAGTAGGCCCTACAGTGAAAATATCGATATTGAACCAATATACAGGAATGGGTACGGTAGAATAGCAACTGATAGTACGGACAAGATGTGGGAAGAACCGTATAGACTACCTAGGGCGCAAGTTCGACAGGAGCCATTGAAGCAACTTAGGAATGGTGTGGCGGAGCTCCGTGTGAGTGCGACTCCGAGATCAGCTCGACCTCCGCCAGCGCCGCCGATAGTGAGCAAATCCAGCAAGAGACCGCAGCCGCCTGAACCGCGAGATACACACACTTTTGAGGTACGTGTCTGTATAATATATTAATTGTTCTACCGATTGATAATCCACATTCAAACTGTGATCCAGTTGATAAGGGGCTTGAAGTCAGAGTACGAGGTATCAAATAAAAAGAGATCTTCTAAAATCGGGATTAACAACTTTACTTGCTAAATTATGCCCAATAAACTTGAAAATCAGATAATGGGTGAGATTTGGCCTATGCTATACTCCTCAACTTATTTTGATCCTAAGAGTTAAAGATAAATATTGACCATTTCAATTTTCATTTTTTAGTTCACTTCAATTTAATTACTACTTTTATTTATAAAGCAACAAGCCAAACCCAGAAAACATTTTCCAGCTTATACCCAGGACTCGGCATCCTCATTTTTTTACAAACCTTGTCCTAAGGACAACTAACACAACGAAAAAAGAATTATCATATTTAGTTATGTGCATAAATACATTTCATTAATTCATATATACTTTATTTTTATTTATTTATATAAGATAAGATATATTTAGAACGATCATATACATGTAATGTATTAATGTGGCAACAAAATATCTTATTAACTTTATAACTTTTATAGATTTAAACTTTTATCTTCATATTTTATGTAATATAAAATTTTGCGCCTCATACGATGCGCCCTTTTGAGAAGCGTTAGCCTCAATTGAAAAGAATCGGACGTCTGTTTTCGAATAAAGAATCGCTTGTTTCTTATCTTCAGTATTACTACCTAATGTCTTCACATTATAATATGTGGTATCATAATTTGGTTATATGAAGTTACTTAACATCATCTTTTGAATTCAAAACATATTCTGAATTTAAAGATGTCCATATATTGTTTACGGGAACTTCACTTTATATAATTGTAAAGGACTACTTTTACGGATTCATTGCGGCTTATTAAAAATTTTAAACTTCGGGCGTTTCGGATACTTTACAGCAAGCATTGTCACGGGAGGACTTGGTTGGTAAAGTATCCGAAACGTTGAGCATTTAAAAAAATTGTAAGAGAAAATATAATAAAAGATTTGTTGCGGATAAGTGCTTAAAAATGTTTTTTGATTAAAGATCCTGCTTAGACTTCAACGATTCTTATCAACGCTATCGCTACATACATGCTTACGTAAAAACTAATTTTCATTGTGTAGAAAGTTTTTACACGTCAACAAGGCATCAAAATGTCTAACCATAAAAATGTCTAGCGTGTTTTGAATGAAGCTTGCAAAATTGAACTAGAAACGTTGGCTATCAAACCGTTATTCGTTGCTAAAATAGATATGCTCAGAAATTTCTATGAATGGTGAATAAGACACGTGTACGGTTGACGTGTACGAGCTTGATTAGCTCATATCCTGCCCACAATAATTTGGCAAGGCAATTAATGTATTCCGGTCATAGAATTCATTAAAAGAGGCGATACTTTTATGACCATCTTTCGTTTCTATCTTGTTTATTATAAAAGTGTCTCTATTATTATCAATTGAAGGTCTTATTTTTTAACCGACAATATTATGTTGTTATAAAATGTGTTCTTAATAGTTTATATGGGTAAAGAAAATTTGTAAAACCATTCTTCAGAAATGATTACAGTTCAGATGTTATTGGACGTTCAGATTGGACTCCTTCGTCCTTAAAAAAAATGCAGAGGTATAAATTAAAGGAATCAATAGTTAGCCTTCTGCTCACCTCGTGTATTGATTTAACTCTAAAAGCCGTAAAGCATAGCTGTATTCGAAATAATAATTATTAAATAATTTTTTTATTATTAATTATTAAATTATTATTAATAATTTAATTGTTAAAACGTTATTTATTAACGTTAAAATGTATGAAATGGTCCTTCTATATTACTCATTTACTCTATTTTTACAATGAAACTATTTTTACAGATTTTATTGCGCTTTATTGCATTATTTTATATCAACCATGGCCGAAGTTACAATGGTCAGGTTCCACAATGACCATCGTGGAACCTGACCATTGTAACTTCGGCCATGTAAAAAACTTAATAAACCACGATAAAATTTATAAAAATTGTTTAATTATAATAAAATCATAATATATAGGATAATCTTTACCGTTTTATTTATTACGACTTAAACTCGGAGAGTAAAGTTGACGCGTAGGCATAGTAGCAATTAATGGCTTACGTTTAATTATAGTGATTGCAACTACTAGCACCTAGCCCTACTGTCGTGTACCTCAAGGCAATATATGAGCAAGTCCTTAGCATACTTTTTATGTTGCGTATGCGAACTGCTATAACCATCTGATGGTAAATGGCCAACGTCACCCATTAACATCATAAAGTCAACCTGGCTCTAGTCCTATTGTGCATTGCCTATTCAGAGAAAGAAGACGGAAGTTAGTGAGGTTTTTTTAGGCCTTGTGATATTAATGCTTCATCGGGTAGGTGAGTCGGTTGGCTTCACTCTGTGATGAGAAAAAATAGGGGGTTACCCCCCGCCAGCTATTGAGTGTAATTTCTACGGCTTACGGCATACCTCACCACCGTTAATGGAGCTGTGCTCATGGCCGTAATGGCCCTAATGCTTCGTCGGTAGTGGGGTGAGCTGGTTGGTATCACCCAGTGATATAGTAAGTGGGGGGTCGAGCAGCTGTGGAGTGTGACTTCCACGGCTTCATGGCGTCGGGTTTGTACCTGTGGCGGATCTCTGCCTCACCAACGTCGGATAAAAGTTGAAATTTAGTGACGTTGATGACTTAGGTACTAGTTAGCCAAATTTATGTTAATGAAATTATTTATAAAAGTACTAAATTCTTAACATATATTTTCAGGTGCGATTTACAAAATCAGCCGGCGGTAAAGGTCTCGGCTTCAGTATCGTGGGTGGTAAAGACTCTCCGCGCGGCGACATGGGCATCTTCGTGAAAACCATTTTCAATAACGGACAAGCGGCTGAGTCTGGTCTCCTGCGAGAAGGTAAATTACAGTTTATTATTATAAAAAAGTCGCTTTAGATAAGAGATTATTTTAAGACTAATAATTAATTAGCTTGTACTAACTACAATCATCCCGAATGCTGGCTGATCGATTACTACGCTACCTTTGTGATCTTAGCACTGCTATTGACTATACTTTAGTGGCAATCGTGAAGAAGCTCTTGCACTTGTAAAAATATTGAATCTGTATTTACCGTTGAATCCATAAGTCACCTTATATTGATGGTTATAAATATAAATTCATATTTATAATAATCAGTAACACTTTATTTTGATAGAGTAACAGGCCTGGTCAGTAAGTAACTTAATAAATCATATATAAATATTTAGGGTCTTCATCATCATGATAATGACAAATGGCAAGTCGTCCCGTGCCAATAATGGGGTTCTATTAAATTCAATACGATTTCTTCGAATGTTACTTTTAGGGATTCCCTCATGATAATTTCAGGAATTCCCGCATGGAAACAAACTTGTCATCATCATCATGAAGACAAGTTTGTTTCCATGCGGGATCACCTTTATCCGTCCATTGCTAAATATAGGCATTCAAGGAACATCAAGACAATCACTCCTTGCTACTCGCATCCAGCAGGGACAGGTCACTGCACGGAGATCGTCTTACTTTCTGTGTAATAGCCGACTAAAACTTCCGACTTCATTTACCTAAGCGCTACTCTTGAATCCTATTGGCCCATAGGCCATCAATTCTTCTTAATGTCTCATAATAGATTACAGACATAAAAACTAATACACAACATAATTAATTTAAGCTGAATTTCTTTTGTTATTTCAAAAAAAGTCCACCACCAATTTCGTATCTTGAGATCATCGTATCTATATTTATTACTAAATCTATAGATACGAAGCGAACAACGATCTAGTTCGTGATACAAGTAATATAATTTACTCTGAGCGCATTCCTACCTTGGAATAATCGTGATCTACTTGTGGAATAGAATCACACCAGATGTTTGACCGACATCATAGGAACATAACAGACGTGTAAACCTAAATTATGTTATTTTTATCTTTAAGTCAACACTACAAGGTTTGTAATGCAACTAAATGAGAAATTACAAGGTGCAAGCTGTAAGTGATACAGGCGCAAAATGCGGAATTCTTAAGTGTCACGGGAATTTTTATCCTAATGGAGGAACCGACAAATGAGCTACTATGAAACGAGTTTATCTAAGACCTCAATTCCTTGTTACGTCAATTCCAGGCAATTTATCTTTGCGTTCTCTCAGACATAATTACGGTTATATGCATAAGATACAATGGTAAGGTTTTGAATATGATGGTAGGATTCGGTAGCAGTTATTATTCTATCGCTATACCACGCTCCGGCTGCATGGGTACAAACTACTCGTCTTTTCCATTAAACAGCTTTGCAGTGTTCTTTGATGACATGCAGTATAATTACTGACACCGAGACTTAACCTCAGGATAATTAAAGTAAATGCTATGTTCATGCGAAACGTTGACCAAACATAGCTAAACCGATAGACATGTCACCTGATGGTAAGCCATCAGGTGACATGTCTATCGGTTTGGCTATGCAACTAACATAAAAAATCATTGTCGTCATTCATCATCATCGTCAACCTTTATCGGTCCACTGCTGAACATAGGCCTCCCTCAGTGAACACCAAGACGACCAATCCATTGCCACTCGCATTCAACGCGGACCTGCCACTGGACAGAGATCGTCTTCCCACCTGCTTAATGGTCAACCAACACTTCGTCTAACGTAACATGAACGCGGTCTCCACTCTTAGCCTTAATTATATATCTAACCCACCACCAGCTACCTACCTTCGTCATCACCTACCGATTGAGCTTAAAAAGGCCATGCGGCCTAAAAGTCTTGGCCTTTTGAAAAAAAAATACCTTCGTCATTACAATACACGAATGCGCGGATGAAATCTTTTTATATGTGATAAAGTCCAAGTCTTGCAAACAGCATGACAATGAATCAATCAACTGATAAAATATATAAAGATCCATTGGGTTACGCAACGAAATTAATAGCCCATAAAAAAAGCAAGTAAAAAATAAATTATGTTACAAAATAAAACTTCAAAAAAAAGCACACACTCATGTGAATCTATTCTCAACTTAGCTAATGATATGGACCACACAGAAAAACCAACATCCATAAATAGAACAAAAGCAGTTGAAACGGGTCTTGTAACGTAAATAACGTTTAGTAACGGTTAGCTGCAGGTGCACTTTAACGGCCATGTGCGGGCGTTTAGAATATTTCACTAAAAGTCAAGTCTATTTTACATCGATTTATGAGAAATGACCGGTATAAACTTTGAACATGCACGTATGTTTTCTGAGTTGACCCAGCTCTGATTACAGATAATTGATTTCTGTTTTGACTACACTTAGGGAACTTTCCTAACCCCGGATCCGGGATCGATCCTGAGTAGAGGTGCCTTGAAATGGGTTTTTCTAAATTTCTAAATGCACCCTAAAAATACCAGACCATCGCTCGCTCACCGGTGAAGGAAAACATCGTAAATTTGCCCACGATGTTTGGTGCATGCCTGCATGCCTGATGAGATTGAAAGTCTTTGTAGGTATATTTAGTTCACCAACCCAAATTGGGCCAGCGCATCGGTGAACTATTGCCCAATACCTAATCTTACCTACCTAATCGCCTGTTTTTGAGGGGAGACCCGTGCCCTGCAGTAGGATATACCTATAATATCGATTGGCCTGGCGTAACTATGCCGATCGGGGCCCGTGGCAAATTCATCGGATGCTAGGAAAGACACAATTTTTTTTTTACTAATTGTGTAATAATAAATATTGGGAGTTGGAATTCTCCTCCGACCGGGGGCCCCTTTCAGCTGGGGGCCCGTGGCATTTTGCCGACGTGCCACCCTGTAGTTACGCCACAGATCGATTGATACTTTACTTTTAGGGAACGTACGTATATAACGTGGTAATAATATCTATACACAGCATTACTACAATAGTCATTCAATTTGGAATCTCATCGTTTCAGGGGACGAGATAATGTCCGTCAACGGACGAGGGACTGCTGGCCTGACACATGGCGAGGCAATCAGGCTGTTCAAGGACGTGCGAGCTGGGCCTGTGTTGCTGCGGGTGGCGAGAAGAGCGCCTGCCCGTTGACTGCCCTGCGCCTGCTGCGGGGATGTCCCGCTTCAGGCGCCTGCGAATTACAACACTTTCTAATCACTCATAAAGACAATTATTGAAGGCGATTAATCACTTGCTGCTATGAACACTTTCTAACACCTCTTGTTGAGTGTCCTTGAGTTCGAATAATCACTGTAACATTTTACAATATAAAAAGTAAAGACTGTCCATGCATACGGTTATTTACTTGCTGTAATCAACACTTTATACGTCTTGTTAAGACTGTGATGAGGACAGTCAATTTATCAAACGCGTTACAACGAATAACTGGCAGAGATTTTGTTGAGATTCGTTTGTTTGTACTACAGAAGACTTAAAACGCAGCAGTTTTTTGGGAATTAGCTCCTCATTTAACTGAAAAAAACAGTAATGTCAGGGGATTCCTTTATCTCAATAAAAAAAAACCATCTCTAAACTCTAAAGTCGGAATGATAAATGAAACTTTATTATTTTAAATTCGTAATAACTAGCAAGTACTTACCGGTGTGGTTTTATATTGCTAGACCCCGAAATTTTTGTGTGGCATTTATTGCTGAAAATATTTTATAAAAAACCAAACTTCTTATTTGAGTTCTTCAAGCTCTTTATAAAAATGAACCTGTTACTAAGCTAAGGTATATGTGGTATATTTGTTGGTAATTGTTTACCTTATTTGTATAGTAATTTATAATGCATTATTTTCGTCTCTATTGTATTATTCAATTTATAAAAATATTTTGAGCTATGCTAATAATAGAAGACAGGATAGAATAAATATACAAAAACGAAGAAATATTTCAGAATTTTTATGTTACATAAACATATTACAATTTACTGGCAGACACTTTAGTTCGCAAATATATTATTATGTGAGTAGTACTAGGTACTGTTTTAGAATGGCAATTTTATTTTTTATTAGAATTAAAAGAGTTATGTTTTTTATAAAAAGCAACAACAGAGGCCAACAGAAATTACAAACAAATCTCACTTGATTTCAGAATGAGATGTAAATGGGTCTCTGTCTAATTCCTACAGTTCTTGACAACTTTGTCTGATAAAGTATATGATTACGAGTAAAGCGTTCGCA